>JAECXP010000002.1:4324340-5701511 GCA_018152965.1 Scaptomyza pallida
GATAATCCGCAGGCCAAAAAACTCTTTGACGCTCTCAACGTATTCTTTGAGCTAGCTGGTGCACTTGAAATGAAGCCATCAATTTGGCGTTATGTAGCCACACCCAAGTTTAAGAAGTTAATCAAAACTCTGGACGATATACAGGAAATAACAACTGGCTATGTGGACGAGGCTCTGGAACGCTTGGAGCGTGAGCCATCCAACAAACCAGACCACGAAAAAAGTGTGCTGGAGAAGCTAGTGGCAACCAACAAACAGGTTGCCATCGTCATGGCCATGGATATGCTTATGGCTGGTGTGGATACGGTAAGGAGTATGACCTTATAAATTAAGAATTAACAACCAAATTAATTACCTTGAACAGACCACAACCACTTTTACTGGCGCACTTCTCTGTCTGGCCAAGAACCCCAAACAGCAGGCAAAGCTGCGTGAGGAAGTTCGTCGCATTTTGCCAAACAAGGACTCAGAGTTCACAGAAGCTTCCATGAAGAATGTGCCATACTTGCGTGCCTGCATTAAGGAATCACTACGCCTCTATCCCTTGACTTTGGGCAATGGACGCGTCATCAAGTCAGACCTTGTACTCAATGGATATCAGGTTCCCAGCGAAACGCAAATTATGATGTTGTCCACCGGGCTGCTCACTGATGATAACCACTATCCCAGAGGCAATGAATTCTTGCCCGAACGCTGGATACGTCAAGGTAAAGAGGAAGTTTCTGAGGGCAAATGCCCGAACGCCCTTAAGGCCAGCAGTCCATTTATCTACTTGCCCTTCGGATTCGGACCCCGGATGTGCATTGGCAAACGTATTGTGGAAATGGAATTGGAATTGGGGCTTGCACGACTCATTCGAAACTTTAATGTTGAGTTCAACTATCCCACCGAAAATGCCTTTAAAAACGTACTGATTAACGTGCCCAATATACCACTGAAATTCAAGTTTACGGACGTTGAAGACTAAAAACATTGTCAAGTGTCTCACCTTAAGATAAGATTAACTCTTAATATACGTACATTTTCTTATGTATACATTTTTAAACATTTTGCTATTGTAAAGTATATAAAGTTTTAACTAAACATATTCTTTAATGATGTTACTAACTATACTGAGATTTGAAAACAGAACCGAGATGAAAAACTGCAATTCAAAGTTTATGCTGTAACACTTCGATGTCATTATATTTGAAAAATTTAAAAAAAAATGGAAAATGTTTATTGATGTTATTTGATTAATTTTACGATCTTATAAGGATTATAACGGTTACTTTTATTGTATGTTAATCTAATTCAGCATATGCTGCTGGTTTATTCGTAGTCTAACATCCTTCAACTCATCCACAGCAAGCAGTTCATTGTCCTGGTCTTCACGATCATACTTTAGTGTTTCGGCCAGCATAACTGCATTCTGATGACACTTGGTCTCCTCGTGCTGTCGCATGTGATGCAGTAGTCGGAAATCTTTTTGGCAATAGTGGCATCGATACAGCTTGATGTCAGAGTGTATAAGCTCATGCTTGGTCAGAGAGTGTGCATAGGCGAAGGCCTTGTCGCATACCTTGCACACATAGGGTTTGATACCACGATGCACACTATAATAGGAAAAATATAAAATAAGTTTGGGTAGAAAATATATCAGATTCAAGAGAGCTTACTTCTCGTGCGACTTTAGCACGCTTTCATAGAAGAACTGGCGACTGCAGTAACTGCATTTGTACGGTTTGCTACCTGTGTGGGAATACATGTGTTTGCGCAGCTGTTCGCGTACCTGGAACTTAGCATTGCAGAGTCTAGGTCCAAAAGAAATGAGCATAAATTAAGTGAGTTCAATGTCTGATTATCAAAATGACTTACTCGCATTGATATTGGCAGACAGCATCGTGCCGTCGACGATGTTCCATCATTCGTCCACGTTTCTCATAGAAATTGCCGCACACATCGCAGACATAACCACCCTTCTCATGGCCATCCGATGTGCGTAGCGAGTTTAATCCTGCACGTGCACGTCCTCGTCTAGCTTTTATATCCATTTCACCTGTTGCTTGCTCAAAAGAATGTTGAAGCTGTTCATGGCCGGGCCTTACTGCGCCCATGCCCATACGTGTGCGGCCACGCCGCAATTTAAGATCGCCAGATGAACCCGTTTCCTCATACTTAGTTTCAACCACAACTTCATCTTGTTCGGGATTCATCTCTATTGTGTAATTGTCCTCCAGATACTCAATGTCATCTGTAATGACTTCCTCTGATTCATGCGCGCCATCCACTTCTACGTAATCTTCATCCTGGACGCAATCCATACCATCACCACCGTCTGCAGGATGGATTTCGTTTATAACGAATTCACTCATGTCATCTTCATCGCCATGATGTCGTGACCCAAACTCTTCTTTCACCATATAATCTTCGGCTTCATCCAGCAAGCCCATCTCACGGCAATAGTCTTCAATTTCGGCTTGCTTGCGCAAAGCCTTCTCTCGAAACTGAAATGCCATGTTGAGCTCCACCTTGCACTGCTTGCAAATGCCATCGGGAATCTGATCCTTGCCATTTAACTGGAGTTTTCGTTTTTAAATTGGTCAGCAACAATGTTTAACACTTAAAAATTTTAAAAGTAATTATAACTAACCTTACTGAATGAAATGCCCAGCAGCTGTATTAGCATTTCATTAGGTGTCTCCTCGCCCTCCTCACGGGTTTCATCAATGCGTTGCAATCGTTGGCTGGGCTCTAAGCACACACGGCAAGTGTTTGGTCCTAGTTCAGCGCGCATCTTTTGTTTAATTGCGGTATAGAACAGTATTTTAGTGTTAAAATTTTTGTCTGTGTTGTGTAAAGGTAAAGCGTCTGTATTAATAAGAAATCGCCATTTTTTCTGAGTAGCGATTGCAATGACACAATACTTATCGATAGTGACTGCATTGTGACTCAAATTGATAACTTTTAAGAATATAATTAAAACAAATTTATGAATATAGAGCTAGCTGTTTGTCAAAAAACTCAATTATTTATTATAATATAAGCTATAACCCTGAATGTATAAGAAAATTTTATTGCATTTATTAACATGAAAAAATACCAAATGCCAGACAAAAACTTTTTTTATTTCCATTGCTTATGTTTTGTTGAAGTCATTAGCCAATTTATACTCAGTACCTGTTTTTATGGATATTTTGCCAAATATTAATTGGAAAATAAAAATTTTAATCATTTAATACCAAACTCTAAATTTTCAGCAGCGTACTCGTCTTAGAAATACACTTTATCGAAAATCAGCTCAGTGTTTACAATTGAGATCATATGGTATTATTTAGCACGTGTTTTGTTTGTCGAAGCTGGTCACATTCGTGTGTATTTTTCGAGACGCAGAAGGAACGGAGCTCTTATCTCCGCGAAAAATGGATTATTCCAATATATTTTGTAATCTTATTAGAAAATAGCTAGCGTGTTGGAATTGCAGTATCACAATTCAATTTTGCATTTGGCGACAAAGGCGTACGCACGCCTTTAACTCGCTTAATCCATGCTGTAGACACAGCCAAAATGGTTTATTATCTTGTGTTGTTAACATCCGTGTCTTCCGTCGTCGCCAAAATGTTCGTCGCGCCAGTTATCGACTTCGCAATCTTCATCTCCTAAAGCACGCGTCACGCATACACACAATAGGTTAGTGCGTAAGCTTTTAAACCAATTTAAATCAAACTTGCGTGCATTGGCATTAATAACATAAATAATAACAAGCAAAAAATAGCAGCAGCTGCAGCGCTGTGACGTGCATTTGGCGAAAGTGTTAAGAGAAGCAACAACACCGAGAGGTTGCTACCGTCTGGTGGCTAGTGGCGCTCGTGTGTTATAAGCCAGCCTAAAGAGCCCACCTAACATGTCCGAGAAGCATGGACAGCTCAGTGGTGCGCAGTGGACGACGAAATCAGCAGCAGCAGGAGCAGCGGCGGCGGCAGCAGCAGCAGTTGGGGGCACAACAGCCACATCGCTGCAGAAGCATCCGCAACAAACCAATCTAAATTCCAATTCCATATACGAAGCAACAGCAACAGTTGCTCACACCAATCCGTATGGCATTTGTGGTGTTCCCCTACCGGTATCGGTTCAGATTCCGGACATTCCCTCCTACACATCAGGACGTTTCCAGGCACCGCCTATTCATATACAAGCGGCCAAATCATCGCCGCTGACCATTGCACCAGTTGTAATGCCTGGCCAGCAACTCGCCCAGTCCCAGGTGTCGCCCACACCTACTAATGTACCTGCTCCCAGTCAAAGCGGCTTTGTGTCGCCAGCTTTTACCAACGTGAATGTCCCGGGCACTGCTGCCAGTGGGGTAACGTCCGTGCTCACGCCGAATCCCTTTGCAGCAGCTGCTGGCAATGCTAGCCTTGCGTTTGTCAATGCCTTCAAAAGCGCCCAGCAATTGGAGCTAGGAAAGATAATGCAAGCGATGACCGTGAATGCGACTGCAGGATCTGCAGCCCCATTGCCAAGACACACACATCCACCACCACCACCACCTCATCCCCATCCCAGTGAAGGCAGCTCAGTAGCTGCAGCTGCAGCAGCTCCTAGTGGCGCAATAAGCTCTACAATAATGGAAAATGTGACCAGTGCTTTGAGCAGCGACGATGAGCGAATGCGACGCGTCTTGCAGGTTATCGAGTCCAGTTTGGAGTAAGCCAACAAACATGAACAAAGTATAAATCTGTTGCATACTTAATAAATATTGTGTTTTTAGTGACAATGCCAAGCTACAGATTGCACAGATTCTAGAAAATGTGGCAAGCTTGAAGCCAATTGAGAAACTGTTTCTCTACTTGCGATTGCCTGGAGAAAGTGCGGACACTGATCCACTTAGACAACCGCAAAATCCGTTGGGCACACGATCCGAGATTAATCATACCATCAATTGGGTGCGCTCGCATCTCGAGCATGATGCTCAGGTCTCCATACCTAAACAAGACGTTTACAATGATTACATGTAAGTGGTTTTAATAATATCTTCAAATTGATCTGTAATGTTTCTTATCATGTTTCTTTTAGTGCCTATTGCGAACGTCTGAGCATCAAGCCACTGTCAACTGCGGATTTTGGCAAGGTCATGAAACAGGTTTTCCCCGGTGTTCGTCCAAGGCGTTTGGGCACGCGCGGCAACTCGCGCTACTGTTATGCGGCCATGCGCAAGACCACAAAACTGACGCCGCCACAATTGCCTCAGCTGTGCAAGGATGAGCCAATTGATGATACACTGCCCAATGAAACCCCAGCAGCACAGGTAATGCCCTCACCTAGCGCTGCGGGCAGCGCTCCAGGCACGAATACCGACGCTAGCTGGGATGTAGTGCGTGTTTGGGCAGAGAAGCTCCTGAACACCAAGCTAGATAGCGTCTCTGAACTGGCAACGCGGATCAAAAACAACAATGCAACTCTAAATGCAGGATTGGCTCCTAAAAAATATACGCCCCGGGAGCCCAAGGAAAAGCGCTTGCTTGCAGTAAGTTATCTTATACTGAAATAATTTACTTAATTATAATCCGAATTTTGTTTTCTCTTCAATGTCTCCTAACAGGATATGGGACCTCTTAAGAAGCGTCGCAAAAAGAAACGCAAGGGCTCCACATCCTCCGAATCGAGCTGCAATCAACCAAATGCTGCTAACGATGCTGGCAGCAGCCAGGATCCGGTCAGCGATGATCCCATAACGGAGCAATTACTAAAGATCAAGCAGGAGATTATAGACTCACCCAATAGCTATCTTACAGCCCAACAGCTGCAGCAGCAACAGCATCAGCAAGTTATGCCCATGAATCTGGCCACAGAGCCTCGCAGCAATGCTGTTCGCAATCTGACGCCCAAGCTGATGGAGCTACAGGCTGATGCCGCAGCACAGCAGCCGTTGTCACCCACTGGGCTGGTCATCAAGGACGAGGCAGAAGATTACAATACGACCAACATATTTTGCAAAAAGGTGCTTAAAGCCCAGCAGACCAAAGGTTTCTGGGCCAACTCGCCCAGCAGCAGCAGTGGCGCTAGCGGTGGCACTCTGTTAATACCTCCAGTGATAACTACAACGGCAGCAACCCCACCGCCGCCCGCTCAGCCACCACCTGACAGCTCGCCCGTAAATGTAACAGCACTATCTATGGGCCCGCCCGCTCAGTTAAGTAATCCCAGCTCTATAAGTCCGTCAAGCAGCTTGGACACGAACAGCACCACCCCAAAAGTGGCATCGCGCAACATGATGCTGATGCGAACGAGGCGTTTAATGGCAGAGAATGCGGCCGCATTGGCCGCTGCCGAAGACTCAGGATTGCCGGAGAATTTGGGATTGCCGCGGGAGCGCGTCATAAGCATATGCAATATGGACAAGCATGAGCTGGACGATTACTTTTTGCCTGGCGACGATGAGGAGGAGAACTCTGAGGGACAGGATACCGAGTTGCTTCAATATTTTCAGATGGGAGACGCTGAGGAAAACAAACTGAATTCCTTAGATGCTCATGCAGAACAACACAGAAATCCACAGGCTGCGTCAGCTACTGCACCTAACAATGCAATGGCAATGGCAATGGCAACTGCAAGATCAGCAACGGCAACAGCAACAGCAACAACACCGGTGTTGCAACAGCAACATCATCATATGCAACAACAGCAGCAGCAGCAGCAGCAACAACAACAACAGCAGTTGCAGCTGCAACAGATGCGTCGCTCAATGCCATTGCCAAAAGCAGCTGCTACAGCAGCAGCAACAACAGCAGCGACATCAGCTGCAAATGTTGTGGGTTCTGCCTCAGCGTCTCTGGCTTTAATGTCACGAAAGCATCAACAACAACAACAACAGCAGCAACAACATCAGCTGCAGCAACAACAACAGCAGCATCAGCTGCGATCCAACAATAACAACAACAGCAACAATATCAACAACAAACGCAAGATAAGTCTTAGCAACGCGTCCAGCAATGGCAACAACAAGAACTGCATTTTTCTGCCCATTTCCCCAAACACCAACAGCAACAGCAATGCGACGGCAACAGTAGCAGCAACCGCTACACCAACAGAGGCAGCAACAACAACTGGCAAGCTGCCATCTCAGAACTGTTTTGCGAGCCCTGGTCTTACACGCATGCGACAACGTTCCAGTCTGCTTACCAAACAGCAATCTCTGGACTTTGATAACAACAATGGCAATGGAGATCCCATGATTGGTGCTCATAGACGCAGGCGCAGCTATGTGTACAGCTATCCGAGTAGCAGCTCTGCCTCGGCACCACCGAGTCCATCGCTGTTGCAGCAGTGTATGGGCGTCAATTGGTCATTTAGCGGCAATGTGGCCAACAGCAACCAATTCAACGAAAGCGCCAACAACAACAACACCAATAATGTAGAGCTGCTCATCAATCAAAACTCAATGGATTTGGAAACAAGTCTGGCCCTAAGCGGTGCCAATATGGAGCTTAACGAAACGCAGCGCTCGCAATCGGTGCCACTGTCCCAATTACAACGCGGCAGCAGCAATCACTCACCTGCAGCGAACTACAATCGCCAGCTAAGTCAGGCAGCTGTCAACGAGGCAGCGTTCTTCTCGGAGAACAGCAACAGTCAGCAGTCTGTGAGTGCACTAAAGCTGAGCGGCAACGATGTTGATGTATCCGCTAGTCTGCTGTACGATGATGTGGACGTCGGTGCGCTCATCTCGCCCAGTTTTGCCAATAAGTTTTGTGGCATACAGACGACAACCACATGCAGCTCATCGGCTGGCTCCTCGAGCGGTTACAGCAGCGCTGGCAGTGCCGGCGGCATAGTGTCTCGTTCTGTGCCCTCTACACCATTGCCGCATCAGCAGTCTCAGCTGCAGGGCTGCAACAATAGCCAGACCACAACGAATGGCAACTGCAACACCGCCAATGGGCTGTTCAACATCTCACCCGCTTTTAATTGGGGCGGCAATAGTGTGAGCTATAGCGGTCAATCGTATGGCTCTCGCTCCGCTCTCGATATATCCAAATCGATGCCAACGACACCAATAACGACTCCATGCTTTCGCTACAGTCCTGTTGAACTGCATCGCGACTTTTTAATCAATGGCAATACCATCGAAAGTTTGCCATCGCCAGCGGTGGTGCCCTTTGGAGTGGGCAGCACCACCGACACCGATTTGGCTTTAAGCAATGATGCACTGATCGATGCTGTTGCACATGTTGAGGCCATCATTGATGCCGCCAACATACTCGATAGCTTGTAGAATTTGCACGAAGAGAAAGCTCAAACCCAGTCAGAGAATACAAATGAGCCGCAGTCGGAGGAGCTGGTAGTAGACTGTCTGCTACAGCATGTGGATACTTTATAAATATCTCACTCTCCAACTGCGTCTCGATTGTGATTCTAACTTTTTGTTTGAATACCCTAAAAATTGAACGAATTTAACAATCAAGATGACTTAGTCTAAATAATAGCTGTCTGTCTCTGTATCTCTTTTTGCTTTGTATGTAACTAACTTGATTGTTGTATTTAGTTAAGTAATTTTCGGTAATTCCTGTTAAGAGCTTTCTCTTCGCAATTCTCAAACACATAAACTTCTTTATTTTATACACATATGTATGCATATTCATAAGCTAAGCTCCAATTGGTTTCAACACTGTCCGAGAGAGTAATTCAAGTAATATGTCAATGTCATTGAAACAAACCCGCACCAAGTATCTCTCAGGCCCTTGTTATATGTATGTAATTGTATATGTATGTACTGTATATGCTGCATATTGTTATCATGTGGAAAGTAACTAGAGAATGTCTTGACATTTTCTGTAGTTAAATAGTTTTTAATGTTGACCCACGATTTGAAAAAGAAAATAATAATAATAATGAAACCTATAGTAGAGAACCTTACAAATGAAACGAACTTAAAGTCTGAATGAATTCAACGTGCAGCGGTTTTAAAAACATATATATACACATAGAAAATAAATGAATGTAATATTTTAAATGCCCTTGGTATAGGGCCGAGATTGTTTTACGATCCCGATACGAACCTAAACTATACAAACAGCATATATGTATGTAGGCTTAAGCTAACAAGTGTTGAGGGGGGCCTGAACAAACATTACAAGCAAGTGTTCAAATTGTATGAATTATCAAGTTCAAGTGTGTGTAATTGTGTGTGTTGTAGCTTAACGTAACGTAGTTCTCTAGAAGTTGTTATCAAATCAATTTGTAAAGAATAAGTTGATACCCCGTAACATATGTATAAAATTGGTCGACCTTCTTTCGATTTTATTAACATTCTATGTATGTATATTTAGTATTGTGTAATTTCAATTTTCTATTCAATTTAATTGTTATACTATTTTCTACCCTATCACTTAACCATATGCAATGGTTTGTAATTAGCCCTAAGTGTTTGTTTGTTATTGAAAGTGTTTTGTTTAATGATATCATAGCACCTCTCTTATTGTGCATAGTTCTTTAGGTTTAACTCTTTTTATGTAATTCATGTTCTATTATCCCTATATGCTTAGTGTTATAGTTGTATGCTTAATGTCCAATCCACTTTATTGTTTACTTTATTAACTATCTTTTAAATGTCTATGACTTTGAACAAAGTTTAGCTTTAACATTTCTTCATTTATTTACAAAAACCTGAAAAGATTTTTTCCTGCTATTAATTAGCGTTAGTTTGTTTGTAAAACAAAGTAAAAACAAAATGCATCTAGAGCACCTTTGCGTTATCCACAATTCAATTGAGAAAATAAAAGTGAAAAAATGTATAAAATAAATCATAACTGTGCCTCAGGCTTATTGTAAAACAATTATATACATTAATTACAACCGTATACCATAAAATCTATACATATAAACCATACAAATGCATTGAGATAAAGAGTTAGCAACGTATATACATAAATATATATCTATAGATAATATATATACAAGAAATATACACTCATTTACACAACGCAAAGTTAGAGCTAGGGCAACAATTGAATTTGTTATGAGACCTCAGATTCAACAAAGAATACAGATAGTCAGCAATAACCACCATTCAATAATATGATATGTATCCAATCACAACCATAAAACGCATTGCCGATCAATTCTAATCTAAACAAATCAATACTCCGCGCTTCTATCTATGTATATTTAAGCAACAAACAAACAATCGTAGCCAAGAAATTGAATATGTATGCAAAGTCCCAAACCCCACAAAACTGATACCGCTTTAAATAAATAGACATAGCCCCTTTAGGAATACGAGTACCATAAAATCAATATAATATTTTCACTGGGAACACTTTGGTAAACACAACGGAAACCATTATACCGTACAATACAATAGTTACATAACGATAAACGAACCAAATTGTACTTTTTTATAAGATATTTGAATGAAATACAAAAACATCAATTAAAGTCAATAAAGAACCTATGGAACAAACGATAAATTGTGCTTTTTTATTGGACAATAAGTGGCGAAGTGGGTTCATCAATCAACCTGACGATTGATAAGGGATGGTATATGACAAATATTACTTACTTATCGAACAATTTATCATAAATCTTAACGAATAAAGTAAAAATCCAATTAGTTAAGTTTTAGTGTGTTTTGTTTTTATTATTAAACTTTTAAGTTTAAAATAATAATATTAATATGCAATAAATATTTTTTAAATATACATAATAATACCGTTAATTGTAATATGCGTGTGTGCTTGTTTTTTGTTGTTTAATTTGTATATATATATATATATATATATATATTATTCATTTATTTTTGTTGTCTTTATTATATAGATGCGTTTAACTTATTCTGTAGTTTAAATACTTGTATGTTCATTTGTTTATGTAAATTTAACTATTCGTTTTTATATGCATTATACATTACATTTAAATAGCGCCAAATAATATTCCATTTGCTACACAACTGATTTGATGTTTCCCAGGGCCATTTATTGTTATAAAATTTATTTGTGTTTGCTTAGCCCTGTGTCTCTGTATATATGATGGTAAGTATATATATAATATAGTACATATTTATATGCATACGTATAAAAATCATTTATGCGCCAATTATTTATTTGTTGTTGAAATGTTTTAATATTACACTACGCTAATAGCACATTTGAAAATCCAATTAAATTGCTATGGTTCTTATTGTGTTAGTATATATATATATAGTAATTAATTGTATTTTGCTGTTGTTGATAACATATAAAACACTATTACATATGGTTTACGTATATATACTATATATATTTTTGTTTCATATATGTATGTATGCTTACTAAATATTTATTATTTGTTGTTAAATGCTTGTAAATCATGTTTATTTGTTTGTTTACGGTTTAATTGGTTTCCTGATACTTGACTTGCTTTTTTTAATTTGCTGTTATTATCGAACCGATTCCGCTAATACTTTCACTTTTAACCTATCTCCTGACACACACATACACACGTTGGGCGCCATTTGTGGAGATTTGTGTAAAATAAAAAAAGCATATTTAACGGAATGGCACATACACATATAATGTATATGTATATAGATTTATTTATATATATGTATATATATATTTTTTTTAATGCTGTATATGCCGCTACTGCTATATTATTTATGTATATAATATATATATATAAAATTGTTGTTATTTCGCTGAGGTGGAAAATTCATTAATTAATAAGGTTACTTGTTGTTGTTCGGCTGCTTGCATTGCTTTGTTGCTAATATTGCGCTACATCAGTTTTGCTGTATCCCGTTAGATTATGGTTAAAGTATACATTTTGAGCAATGCCTTCGTTTACAATAAACTGTCTATATTTTTTAATCGTATCTATTTAAGCTAAGCGCGAAAAAAATGGTAAAGAATTTAAGAAAAAAAAACTTTCAACGTGCATTTATTAATATTGCCAAGCGTTGACGGCACCTTTGCATATTTGTATAACAATATTTTAGCATGTTTTAATATTTTTGAAAACGACGATATTTTAAAAACAGGAACGGATTGATTTTTGAAGCTTGTTTGTTGGTCCCAATACAAGAAACAGTTACTAATCGAATCTGGAAGTATTTACAACTCATAACAAAACAATAATCGAAAACCACAGTGAAATAGTTTGTAATTAGTTTAAAATTTATTTAAAATCATAAAAAAACACACAATTCCAAAGTAATAGGACAAAAAACACACAACTTAAAACGAGTACAAATCAATTAAACAATAAAAAATTAAATACACTTAATAACTAATAATAATCATACTCATTACAATAATGATAATAATAATAGTAAACTTGATAATAATGAAATCAGTAACATTGTTCATCAGTAAATGGGGGAAGGGAGGGCGGTGTTGTGTATTTTTGGGGTGATTAATTTTGCTGGATGGTGCCTTAGGAGATGGTCTAACAAATATGGGTCAGTTTTTATAAATTTAAATATATTCTACATTAATGTTGCAGAAATAAACATACACACACAGATAATAAAAAATATATATGAAACAAGGCAATGCTATACAATAAGTTAACTACAAATAAACACAATTCATTTAGTTATAGTACACATTAATTCAACTCGATTCGAATCGAAACATTATATAAAATTAATATTCTAAACATAAAGCAAAACATTGCAAATGCCTGCTGCGGTATTATCATTTGATTCTTTTTGTATTTCTTTCATTCTCTGTTCAGCAATTTAACTAAATTATTTAATATTAATTACTCGTTGTGGTGGCGCCACTGCTGCCGCCATTCATGGTCGGCTCGCCCGTGTTGCTTCTACTGTCCAGCGACCAGTCCCAATCCTTGCCCTTCGGCCTAAACTTGGACGACTTGTGATGATGATTATAGCTGGCATTTGCGCTGGCATTGATGCCATGATGTGGCGATGATTTCTCCTTGGGCGATTTGCCCGACTTGCCCAGCACAGTGGCCGGCGCTGCTGCCCCACTGCCCGCTGTCTCTAGCAGTGGCCCATTGCCAGCAGCATCGGCTGCCGTTGCTGGCGCACTGGAGTTTGAGTACGACAGCAGCTCATCGCAATCGTATTCCCAGTTTCGTTCACAAAACTTCTTCTTGTAGTGCTTCTCGGAGCCGCTCTTTGACTTTCGCTGATATTTCAGTGGAATGCGCAGCTCATTGCCCAGCGATGATGGTGCATGGGCCAGCGGTGGTGTGGCCACACTTGCTGCACTGGGACTGGGAGTTCGTGGCAGACCCACATCGGACAGTGGCGGTGATTCAATGGCGCCGGTATCCAGCGGTGAGATGGTCTTCAGCGAACCACTTGCATGCAGCGATGAGGAGTTTGTTGATTTCATGCTGCTATCGCTCAAATGATCTGTCAAATGCTGATGTTGCTGCTGCTGCTGCTGTTGTTGTTGCTGTTGCAACGGTTGCTGTTGCTGTTGAAGTGGTTGCTGCTGGGAATGTCCATGCTGTTGATAGGGATGATGATGGCTCAGATTATGCACCTGACTGGCATAAAGACTGCTGCTGCTGCTGTTGTTGTTGTTGTTGCTGCTGCTGCCGGCGACACTACTGCTGCTGCTGTTGTTAATGGGCAGCTCCAGCTGCGATGAGCTCGATGAGGTGGACAAGAATGTACGCGCTGCATCCGAGTTGCTGCTGCTGTGCGTTATGCCCGAATCCGGTGAGGTGTTGCAACTTATCGATGCGGGCACCGTATCGCCATCAATCGAGCGACGCGTCTTGTCCAGCTCAGTGCTGGCAAAGGCCACCAGACGATCAAAGCCAGAGCTAACACGATGCTGCCAATGGGACTCCTCGTCGGCTGCAATCACATCGTCTGTCATAAGAAAAACAAAAGGCAATTGATTAGTATTCACATAGATAATGCATTAACGGTTAAGTGAAAGCAGCAGCAGCAACAACAACAACATTAGCTGTGGCTGCTGCTGCTTGTGTGTTGGTGTTGCAGTGAGTGTGTGAGCGCGATAACAGTAGCAATGGACGACGAAAGCGATAACGATGATTACGATAACGCGTCGTTTAGCTGAAACCCTAAACATTTGGTACAGTTCTTTACAATTTTGAAGGTTTAATGGTGAGTGTGTGTGTGTGTGCGTGTGTATTGCGAAGTGTGAAATTAAAAAAGGTGATACGAAAAAATGAAAATAAAAAGTAAATGAAATAAATAGAAAATAAACCAATTAGGCGCAACAGAACTTACCTCATGCTCAATGTTTAAATTTCATATATAAATAAGTGGTTTTTTTTTTGGTTTTAAATTCGGTTAGATTAAATTATTAAACGCAAAATAAATTATGTTTTGTCTTTTTTAATGTTTACGTTTTTTTGTTTTTTCTTTATATAATTATATTATTTTGTACTCTGCTTCTGAACAACAACATTTAGTTTTGGCATTTTCTTGTTTTTTTTCGGGATTTTCGTGTAGATTATTTGTTTTTGGGTTTTGGCATTTGAGAATTGTTTTTTTTTTTTGTGTGTTTTTGCTTATGTGAGGTATTTAATGGTTGCTGTTATTATTGTTATGATAATTGGTACTACTACTATCGGCCACAACAACAAATCCATTGTTATGAGTATTACAATTGGTTGAGGTTTGTTTCGTGGCACCAGACATTGTCGAAGTCGGTGTGCGAAGTCGACGTCTGGGATCGTAATTAGTAACAGTACGATGCGTTGCCAAATCGGTAACTGTATGGGAGTAGAGCATAATAGAAGGGATATATCAAATCGAGTTTTGGATAAGAGGAATGCGCGGCGATTTGTTTATTTTGAAATAATTTTGTCCATTGTTCGCTAGTTTGTTTTTTTGGTTTTTAGTAAATATTTGAAAATTAATAATGCAAAATTATAACATTCCAGACGAGATTGTTAATATTTAATTTAAAAAAAAAATAGTTGATTTGATTTATGTTTATATATTACAGAGAGCGTTTCAGTATGTGTGTGATTGTGTGTGTTTATGTAATTTTATTCAATTTTATGAAGCTGATGATATTTGTTTGGCATGACGCGAAAATTTTAATGGATTTTACTTAACAAAATGTTGCATGTTTCCGGCAGTTTTTTTTCTTTGATGGTATTTAAATTTTTTTTATGTTTAGCAGAATACAAAAGAATTTGATTTATATTTATTTTACAGTGGGAAAATAATGATTTGTTTTACAGTGGAAAAATAATGATTTTTTAAATATTTTAAATTTTAAAGTGTTTTATAGATTGGTTTTCTTTTCAAGTTTGATATTTTTATGGTAAAAAGTTTGTTTCCTTTACTTTTTAAATATTTCATACATAAGAAAATGTTCTAATGGCATGGAATATACGAAATATAACTTTTATATAATAAATATTATACAAACAATAGTTTTAACAAGTATATCACAGACGAGAAGTGTGGAATGAAATCAATATGTTATTCCATTTTTTATGATAAGTTATTATTGTAGAGTTTTTATAGCGTTTTTTCACGTTTCATTTATGGGCAACCGATGTTAGTTGATTTATTGATTAATTTGATTTTTATTGGTAAAAGTTAAACAATGTAACAAACCAAAAATTTAGAACAAAATAATAAAACAAGCTACAAAATAAAAAGTATAAAAAGTGTTAAATACAACTACGACAGAACAGATAGCAAAACTACGGACAACACACAACATATATGGAAACAAAAACATTTAAAACATAAGTAAAATGTGCTAAAAAAATTTGTTTATGCTTTTGTGTATATGTATTTACAATAAAATTATGTAAGTTCTGTGTATAAATGTTTGAAAAAATAAATGTAAAAAAATGTGTGTGCAATTATGCGTTGTTGCTTGAGCCAGAGCTCGAGGATGAGACGCTGGCTGTGTCAGAGTCATCATCTTTAGATAAAAGTGTAATTTTCTTTATGGTTTTTTTGGATTTTCTTTTAGTGGAAAGATCTTGAGCCACCGTTTGGGTGGCGAGTCGTGTTTGATATTTGTGCAACTGTTGATGATATGTTACATGTGTCGATTGTGTCGGTGTTGGTGCTGATGATGATGATGCATGTGTGTCTTGTTTTTGTGATGCTGTGTCTATAACTTGGCATACAAATGGCTTACCATCATCGGCGTTATTGGAGCGCTGGCCGCCCCCCAATGTGGGCGTTATGCTGTGACTACTCTGATGTGAGCCACGCAGCTGCTGATGTGGTTTCTGCTGATGATGATGATGATGCTGATGATGATGGTGGTGCAGCGGCTGATGGCTGGTCGACAGCTGCAAAGGTCGCTCATCGCCCATCAGCGAATTGATCTCGGGACTCATGAGTAGCGGCGGCTCAACGAGCACCTTGCTGCGCCTGCCACACGATGAAGAGGATGACGACGGTGTCGGCGATGGTGTGTTGGCCTCATGTGCCGGCGGCGGCAGCGATGGCCCACCATTCGCATACAGATGCTGATGCGCATGTGCCAGAGGCTGTTGTTGATCGAAATGCGGCAATTTGGCGGGTCGCGATGGCTGCTGATGCGGCGCCAGTGGAGAACTGCGTTTAATGCCAACTACAAGAAAGTGAATACTTCTATTAACATTTATACTTTAAAGCATTATTTGAGTTCTAAATGCTTACGCTCCACTTTGTGTGGCGTGCCATTAAGATTGACAGCGGCGGCATGATGATGTTGCGATGTTGGCTGCTGCTGCTGCTGATGATAACTGTGAGCTGGTGGCACCTGATGTGCATAATGCGGCGCCAATTCCAGGCTTGATGAGGCAGCAGCTGCACGTCGTTGTCGCTCCTCGTTCTCCTCCTTGTATTTGCGTGCTCGTACATGATCCTGCAGTGAGGCAGCGAGTCCTGTAACAAGTGAACAGGAATAGTATTAGCAATGAACAATAAACGGTGTTAATTTAGTGGCGCCATCTAGTGATCTTTTAAACATGAGCTCAAGCAATGAGACCATAAGATGGCGCCACAATATAAAAGACTCAAACAATATATTGGAAAAGCTGTTCATCAATCGTTTCAATATCGTTGTTTGACATTTTGTTGTTAACTATGTATTTTGAGAGTACTTCTAATACAGTTTGATGTCATCATTTTGAGTCTTCTTTCTACATTTTTAGATTTGTACATAAATTGATTGTTTGTTATTTATTTATTTTCATAATGAAGGTAAAATTTAATACGTATTTTTATGATGAAGATAAAATTTAATACGTATTTTGAAACCAAAAGAACTTGAAATTAAAATGAATTTTTTTTAATAGTTTTCTGGGGTTTTTTGTACCTCTTTAATTTTTTTAAATACCTATTTAATGTTTTTTTTTGCAATGTTCGTAACGATCTTCTTAATCGTCTTTGGCTTCTTTAGTGGTAGCACAATCTAAATTTTAGACTTACCTTCTAGTGGTGGATTGGCGCCATTAATGCGTGGTGCACGCAAAGCATTCGATCCACCGCTTGTGCCCTTCGATTTCGTATGTTGCTGCTGCTGCTGCTGATGTTGCTCCTCTTGAAAGTATGCCTCAATGCAACCATTCATTTCGGCACGCGGCAACGCAACCGGCTGATAATCTCGTCCAGAACGCGACGACGATGACGAGGCACGTGAACCTGCCTGCGACTTCTGGGCATAGGCAACATGCGCCAAGGTGGCCAAATTATTATTGCTGCTGCTGCTGCTGCTACTGCTCGTTGCTGCTGTCTGACTGTAGTTGGTGGGCTGCTGTGGCTCGGGTGCTTCATCGCCAAGCGGTCGCACATGGACACGCTCCGGCCGCTGGGCATTGAGATTGATGAGCAGACGCTCATTATTACGCTCGGCAAGGAAGGCGCGTTCCATGAAATGTGCCGTGCTGCCGCTACTCGCTCCCGTGCTCATATTGACCGCTGCATTGATGATGCTCTGGTGTGAGATCTCTAGCGTACGCTCAATCTCACCATTGACCAGATCACCAATGGTTTTGCCGGCCGTAACTGGTGGCACCAGGGCCATTGGTGGTGGCGTTGGTAGCGCCTGCGGCGGCTGGTTCAACTTCTCCTGTGACAGATGACGACGCAATGCCATTTTGGCTGGTGATACTTGCGTGTAATCCGGCTGTGAGCTGTTGGAGCTGGGACGACTTGGTGGTCGCACAGTGAGACGTTCCATACGATAGCCCGGATAGTCTGAATTGGCTGAGCTGGCACGTGGCAGAAGCTCCATGCTGCTGCTGTTGTTGTTGCTGCTGCTGTGGATGTTGATGCTGCTGCTGCTGCTGCAGTTGTTGCTGTTGTTGTTGGTCTAGATGCTCGCGACTACCGGAACGCTGCAGTAGATTCTCTGCTGGCGCCTTGAACTCTGTGGACTGATGATGATGTTGATGATGATGCAGTCCAAGTGATGCATGATGCGCATGCGATTGTTGCTGTTCTGCTGCTGCTGCAGTCGCTGCTGTGCCACATGGGCCAACATTAGTGCATGTTGCTGCTGCTGCTGTTGCTGGGCCATAAAGTGCTCATAGCTGTTGGCACTAACACTGGCGCGTCTTCGATGATAGCCGCCCATATCGGCTGGTGTGGGCGTTGTTGCTGCTGATGCACTGTGTCCCGCATACAGAGTTGCCAATTGCGCTGACGTTGAGGATGTGGAGGACGAAGGCGGTGCTGGTGGTGGTGGCGGTGCTGGTGCTGCAGAGTTCGAACGCGCCGCTGGCGCATACTTGGACTCCTTGATGGCTACAGTTTGGCCATATTTGCTGGAGTATTGCTGCAATTGTTGCTGCTGCTGATGCTGCTGATGTTGCTTGCTGCTCATGTACGCACTGCCATAGGGCAAATTGGCGGGCGGTGGCGGCGCTGTAGAGGCAGCTGCTCCTGCCCGTGGCCCTGGCAGCGGTGGCGTTATGGGCGATATGGTTGTATTCGCATTCAGATGCATCAAGCCCTGCGTCGACACCGTGATAATGTTGTGTAAATTGTTAGCCGATGTTGCTGCTGCTGCTTGTGACATTTGTTTGCTGCGCTTGGAGACAGGTGATTGCAGCATTGAGGCGACTGCTGCTGCTGCTGGTGTTTCTATAATCGGCAACGCTTTGCTGCGCTGCTCCTGATCTTCGTTCAACGCTGATGTTATGATGCTCTTGAGTCTATCCTCAAAGTTGGCAACCTTGGGTGATTCCTGTTTTCGACCCAAGCCCGGCAACTCACACTTGGGCAACATGACAGTTGGTAATTGCTGTTGTTGTGGCTGTTGCTGTTGTTGAGGTTGTGCTTGCTGCTGCTGCTGTTTGGGCGCTGGCATCAGTGTGCTGTCCTTGTATGGCGACGGCGTTGTCTTCGGCTCCATTTTGGGCTTGCCATTGACATAGCTGACAGCAGCATTGACAGTGCTGCTGTTGCTGCTGCTGCTGATGTTGCTGATGTTGCCAGCAGTAATGCTAGCTGCTGCTGTTGGCGGCTGAAATTTGCCCGCCTCAACCTGACGACAGGTCTCCAGTATCTTTTGGGCCAGCACCTCGGGATTGCTCTCCTGAATTTTGCCCACCTCCGGCACCTCGGGCCATTCCTGGGAGCGTGCACGATGCTCCCTACTGCGTCGAGAAGATTTTACCGCCTGCAACTTGTTGCAATTCGCTTGTGCAGCAGCTGTAGCAGCACTTGTTGCACCTGTCGCTGCAGCAGCAGCAGCAGACACATTGCTAGACGCTATGCTGATGTTGGTGCCCTGCGCAAGCAACGCTGCAGCTGTGCTGCGATCCTCCGCTGACTTCTGCAACGTATTCGTCTCCTGTTCAATGGTTGAGACCTGAGCGTAGAGCTTCTTGCGCTGACTCAACGTATTGGCAATCTCCTTGAGCACCAGTTCCTGGGCAGCCGTTTCGGACAGCTCGTGAGGCAATTCAAGTTTCACCTTACCATTGCTGCCATTGGTGGCGCCACAAAGTTTCTGATATTCGGGCAGATGCTTCAGTTGCTTGCTCAACAGCAGCTTCTGTTCGCTCTCGTAGACGGTGACCTCGTTGCGCATCTTGCTCACCGCATGCTGCAGATCCTTGTGCCGTCCCACAATCTCCTTGGCCTGGGCAATCAGATCGTTGGGCGAGTTCACATTGATGCCCAGCTCGTTCATGCGCACCTTGAGCAGCGTTACGCTGTCATCGATGAGCACCTTGATCTGTTTGTCCAGCTGATTGGCACGATTCTTCAGTTGCGTACGACGCTCCTGCTCCTGCGCGATTTGCTTTTGCAGCTGCGGCAGATAGGCGCTCGAACGCATATGCTCAATCATGGACATATACTGCGAACGGAACACATCGAGCAAGATTTGCAGCGCATAGGGCGTATCTTGCGGCGCCGTGGGTATATCCAGCTCCCGATGCGACATATCGCCGGTGAGCAGCGATGTCAGCTGTTGATCTACGGTGCCTGGAGCAGCCGGCAATTTCTTGGTCATCGTGTCCAACGAAGTGCTCAGCACTGTCTGCTTGTGCAGCACATCCAAGCCCGCAATCTTCAAGCACTTGCGTCCACGCTGACCCTTCTTCAAGCGTCCCTTGCGTCCGGGACCGGCACTTGCCGCTCGTGGTTGATCCTCTTTGCTGCTCGAATCTTTGCTAGCCGTGGCGGATGTGGTAGATGCAGCTATTGCAGCAGCTGCCTCTTCTGCCTCGCGCTGTGCCGCGGCTGCAGATTTACTGGCTATGGCCGCCTTGCGCGTTAGCTTCTTGCGTTTCTTGAGCGTGGTGGTCAGCACACGTGGTGGATTGCGTCCCTGATGGCTCGTGCTATTGTTGCTATTGCTATTGTTGTTCTCCTCGTCATCGGACTGCGAACTTTTGCCCTTGGAACTGCACCAATCGGACCACACTTTGCGCGTCATTGGCCCATTCGATGTGGAGTTGGTGGTGTTGGTTGGTGTCGTTGTGCTGCCACCATTACCATTATTCACCTCACCATCGGCATCGCTCTCCGTGGTGCTGTCCATGTCCAGGCTGCGTTGTTGCTGCATTTCTTGCTGCAATTGTTGCTGCTCCTTCTGCTGCTGCTGCTGCTGTTGTTGTTGTAGCTGTTGCGCTTGCTCTTTTAGCTGCTGCGCTGTTGCCAGCTGTTGGCGCGTCTTGGATGCAGTTACTCCACCACCACTAACATTGGCTGGGGATTGCGATTGTGTACGCTGCTGTGCGGCGGCTGGACCATTGATGAGTTCTCGCTCCCGCTCCCGCTCTCGCTGTTCACGCTGCTGCTCTCCCCGCTGATTGTTGTTATTGTTATTATTGTGGTTTGTATTGTTGTTGTGATTGTTATTGTGATGTCCAATATTGGCCTCACGCTTGGCACGATCGCGTGTGGTGCGTACGGTACCTGCAACAGAGATGAAGAATGAATAGAGGTCCAGGAAAACGTAAGGAAATTCTTTCCTACTAAATATATAATATATAAATATATATAGTTTAATAAACCAATTTTTCCTGAATCTTAGAAATATCTTTAACTGCGATAGGATAAAGTTATTTCTAAACTGTCTTATAACCTACGATTATAGTTTGACTTATAACAAAAAAAAAAAAAAAAAAAAAAAAAAAAGGAAGTAATAACTAAAAAAAATCAGAGATCCATGATGATCTGATCTGTGATATTGAATGATTGACAGTGACTGATTGACAGATAACTTTTGATTGATTTGTGACTGATTGAAAGTGATTGTGTATTGATTTGGTTTATTTTCGCCCAGTGTGCCAGTTGTTACCAGCATTCTCCCCGTTAACTTACCCACATGCTCGTTATCACCGCCCTTGGTTTTCAGGCGCTGAAAATAGCGCTCTAAAATCGTACGATCGATAACATGCAAGTAATATGAAACCGGTTTGCAAGTCCATGAAACAGAGCCCTTCAGTGGCGGTATTTCGCTAACATGCATTATAGTGCCAATGTCGCTGAGATTTCTGTTCAAATAAAAGAGAGATTATGAATACATTTTAGAGTAATAAGTCAAACGTTTACTCACCGATCTGTGATACGAAAGTTGAGCGGACAAAACGATTTTGAGGAGACAACTCGTGCGCCATCTCGCAAATCGGCAAATCTTTCCTTCAGCTGATGATCAACGGTTGGACCAAAGGCAAAGTTATTGACAAACACCAGCGTCGATGAGGTGATCTTCTCTCGATGCTCATCGACCAGAAAATCACCCTTAATCAGTTTGTACTCGCAGTAACGTTTGCCAAACCAGCTCATGTACTGACGAAATATCAGATCCATGCGTTCCGCATAGCGGGCGGGCGTATCCGCCTTTTCAATGCCAATACACGTCTTGAGGGGAAACGAACCGGCCATTTGTAGTACCACCTGTCCCACACCGGAACCGAGATCAATGAACGTGTCCTCCTTGCTGACGGTGACATGTTTGAGCATTTGTTGGACCAGCTCGTACGATGTCTCGCCGTAGACTTCCGGCGAGAAGGGCTCGTACTGATTGAGTTTATCCGGATCGAGTACGGCAGCATTGTAAACTAATTGCAGTATGTGTCTTAAAAGGCTAGGGTGAGCGAATTTATTTAAACGCTCGGCGGGCAGTGAAGTTCCTTTTTCCTATTTGGGATAAAGACAAAATATTAGTTTAAATTCAATAAGATTCGAGGGAAGAATTTAAAGGAAAGCAAGGACTTAAATTGAAAGTTTTACGTTAAGGTTTTGTGGGGAATCCTCTTTCGATCGATGTACTCACCAATGCAACAATACTGTCGACAGCCTTGTTGAAGCGATCGACAAGATTTGTCATAGTCTTATAACAGGCAGTGTCAATATGATTGAGGTTGATTTCCTCGAATGCGGATGAAATGGATGGCAGCTCATCGCATACAAATTTAATTGTATCGATAATATCGATGCCATTATCATGCTTATCCTGTCCATGTCCAATTTGCAGTGGCCAGGCAAACGTTAAAGTATCGGAGGAGCCAGCTGGCGATCGCAACACCAAGTCTTTGACTTGCGGTGTTGCCATATTTTTCCCCTTGCCAGCTGGAGCGGCAAATGATTTCAATGCGGGCGGGGGGAATACGAAACACTACAACAACAACCTGTTGTCACACGTTGTTGTTTTATGCTTCGCAATTGTTGCTGTTGCTATAACAAAATTTATATTGTTGTTGTTGTATGCTTGCAAATATCAGCTGATTGTTTGACATATGAGCATGTGTATCATATATGATGCTTATGATTGAGTTGGATGCTGAATGATCAAAACTTAAACACACGTTGGCTTGGCAGAGGAGCGTTATCGAGGCGTTACGCGTTACGTTACTTTATGATTACGTTACAATTACGTTTACGATTACGGTTACGATTTGTTGTTGTTGTCTTAGGAACAGTGGCAGCGTTGGGTTAACTATGTGTACGTACGTGTTGTTGTTTTTGTTGTTGTATTGGGCTAAAGAAAACTATGTTTTATTTATTATTTTTTAAACTAAAAATAATCTAACGTCTAGGTTGATTTTTTTTTTTGTATGTGTGCGTCACGTTACGTTACGTTACGATCGTTACGTTAAGTTTAATGTTGCTGCTGCTGCGCTGCTGCTGCTGCTGCTTCCGCTCCCACCCTCAAATATATCTCGTTCTCCGTCTCTGCCTCCACGACGTCGTCGTCTTCCTCCAGCAGCAGTGGCAGCCAATGGTACAGCAACAAAATATAAAAGTAACTGATGATAGTTGCGTAGTTTTAGATTTTGCTGTATGTTAAGAAAACGATGCATTTTCCTCAATATGCGACAACATTTTCTGATATTGCTTTTCCTTTTGTTGTTGCTGCTGCTTGTTCTGCTTCTGTTGCGATCGTTTCATTTCAGCGCCGTGCATTCCAGCAGCAATTGCGTTTCATTTCACTGCGTTCCATGGCACGCGCGCTTTGCCAACCAACGTTACGCATGATGCGCGCGCGTCGCCTTCGTCTCAAGTGTTGCAAAACGTCAACAACAAAGTGAAGGTGTCTGTCTGTAAGATGTTGTTGTGTTCTTGTTTTTCGATTTATTGTTTGTTTGAACGGGTCTTCTGCAAGAAGAAAGAGATAAAAACAGAGAAATGGTAGAACATAAATAAACAGGGTGAAAATGTTTTAAACATAACAAAAAGTTATAATAAAAAATCAAAACTAAGATATAATCAAAACTCGAGATGCTTTTTATGAGCGTGCTTTCAAGTTTTAATGTTTTTCGAAAAAATTATACATTGATCAAAATCGTATGCAGCGCCATGCGAATAGTGTTGAGTAATGTTTAAAATACGTAATTGCTTTTTAAAAGTAAATGAATGTGCGATAAAAAATGTTGCAAAAATTTAAATGCACTAAACTATTTAAAGTACAACTAATATAAGAATAGCTAGTAAATATAATACTAATTTAAACAGTATTCAGATTTAGCGGTATTTATAACGGTTTTATGCATTGCCTATGCATTTACTGCTTTAAGGCCCAATTTCTCAATGTCCGGTTAAATTTTCGTTTAGCTAAACGCAAATTTAATTTAATGGTAGAGTTAAACGATTTGGTTTTCTGAAAGCCAAATTTACCCTTCATCGATAAGTAACTATCGCCTTAACTGCGTTGCCACATATATACACATTGTGCCAAATATAGCGAGCAGTTCGCTGTTTTTGCTGTTTTCCGGCAACATTGAATGATTTCTGTTTGAAATCCCACATATGATTAATTCGAGCGCAAAAGAACTTAATTGTTTACCTATTATTATGGCAAGCCAATTGATCTACAATCCTTGCAAGAATGATTTTGCACGTAGATTTTGTAAGCCTGAGCCACTGTACAAATTTGGCATCATCCAGTTCAGTAAAATGCATGGACATAAGGCACTTTTATGTGATGCCATTTTGATTTAATAACAAAATAAATAAACATTCAAGGACGCTGTTTGCCTTAACGATAATTCTTAACGTATATCGTGAAAAAATCAGCATAAATTTTAAACGCGACCCGCCTTCCGGTTAGTTTGATTTTCATTTACACCTAACCGGACATTGGAAACTCAATTTGACTAAACGTCGTTAGTTTACCTAACCGGACATTGGAAATTCCTAAATTCGTTAAGGTTAAATTCGAAATTCCCACAATTTAAAAAGGTACCCAGAAACAAAGAAGTGAACTTCTTAAAATAAACTTTTTAATTCACCTCACATTTTATATTTTTGGGAAATTTTGCAATTTTTTGTAAATTTACTTGAGTTCGTCTCCCTTCAATTCGTTCAATGTTTATTATGCTAATTTTTAATGCCAGGCACGTTTCAACTGCCTTTTTTTTGTCAATTCTTAAGCGCGTGTTTCTTATTTTCGTTTGGATATTATATGCATGCGGGTGGGCGTGTCCGTTCCACCGTGCGACAATGGGACTTCATTAGCATAGGCATTAAACGTCAACAGCTTTCTACACTCAAAGCGTTGGTCAGATAGAGAGGAGGTGGGCGGAGGAGGAGTGAGTAGCTGTGAAAAATGCTGTGCTAAAAATCGATAACAACCCTCAGCTCAGGGAGGGCTGGCAACGTTGCAATGTTGGTTTAATTAAAGCCTTTGGGTCATTGAAACGGTTTTTAAAGCGAAAACGGTTTTAATTCGGACGTTGAAATATTTTGGCTAGACAACAGCCAAGCGCACACACACATTAAATTGAATGGCTTTTTGGCTGTGCAACGAAATATTCACGTGTATCTGTGCGTTCGTATACAAATAAACACAGCCTGTTTCCGAGTGTAGCACCAAAAAACCCAACCCAATCCTGTCTGGCAACTCTACTATTTACATACATACTTACATCCATATGCATATATGTACATATGTATGAATGCCGTTATATATGGACTCTGTTGTTTAATATTTGTTATGCACGTGTGCGAATAAATATATGTATATGTATATGTATGTTTATCCGCCAGTCTCATATCTGCATATACATATATGTATGTATGTGTATCCTGTGCGCAATGCTTCTCTGTAACTGTAACTTTGTGTGTGTATGTATTTTACCATGAAAACTCGACACAACAGACAGATAAAACAACAACAACAGCTATATTGCTGCAGCCTCACCCCCACCCCACTTTATTTGTAGCTCCCTCTTGCGACCTACAGTCATCCTGTTTGGGCGGTTAACCGTTTCGTTCTCTCTCTCTCTCTCTTTGGTCTATTCCCGTTGTTTGTAATACAGTCATGTCTAGAGTTTGTTAGTGTATTCTATCTTTTACTTTGCCTTAATTGCCAATCAAGTAACGGCTTGGACACTATAACATTCGCTTTGCTTTAATCAAAAGCTTTTAAGCATAATTCAGTTAAACAAGTTACAAGACTTTGGCTATGTTCTAATCGCTTTAAAGACAAGACTTCAAAAAGTCTTTTACGAACAAGTTTGAGCTGTTATCATAATAAAGTTATCTGTAAGGTTTCGTTAAGTAATGCAGAATAATTAAGAGAACATTTGTGGATAAAAACGCAGACAGCCTCACTCTCTCAATCTCTAACAGCTTTCTGTAATCAATTGGTTAGGACGAGAGTTTCTCTCATTCAATTCTATTGTGTTTGTATACAAACAATATGTACATACGTTTACATACGGTTTTCTTTGTTATTCTAATATTCACAACACATACACACACACACAAACAGTGCGGGAAGTTGAGAGGTTAAGCTTTGTGAGTATCGGCGCACATATTGTAAAGCTTTTGTATGGCCTGTACCTCATTTAAAGGCATATTGCACAAACTCCCTGAGGACGTTAGTCAGAGAATCTAAAAAGTAAAAGTTGACAACAAGAAACGTTTAAAATTTAATTAATTTATTATGTGATCCAATAACATAGGAGTTCTTACATTTCCAATGTTATTTATCTGTTATGTAAAAGCTTCTATGAATCAGCTTCTAATTTAAAGTTCTGGTCTTGAAAATGTAAACACATTTACATCATCATACTATTTTCATTTGCTTTGACTTGAACACAGTTGGTTTTTCGCATCATTACGTACAGAAAACCTTTGCAAACACATTGCTAATTAAACTCAGAACCAACACTTTGCAAACAACAACTTTGCATATACGGCATGTTTGCATACACTGAAATTGAAAACTACACGTACAAATATGTAAAATGATCTATTTAACAGTCGTTTACAGAGCATCTCCATGTCTAGCACAACACGCTGTTAATCTTACTTTATTGTTTTGAATGTCTGTGGAGGCGTGACACACATTTTCATTGCAAGCCTACTCATTTCGACACACTCACACACACGGCCGTGCTGTAGTTGACACAATTACAGAGAGCACACACAGCCGCTGTTAACTCCCTGAGAAAACAGAACGCGCTTTTAATCAACTTTAAAAGCATTTGTACTCCTCACACTTGCATGCCCCTACTCTTTAACTCCTCCGTTGGGAGAGAGCACACACAAGCACACAAATACATATGCATTTGGCATCTGACATACGCGAGCAGTGTTGCCAACGCCCACGCGCCTTTAAATGTTCCTTCTTCTTCTTCTTCATGCAATAAATGTGCAAATATTATTCGCTATAGTTGTTGCTGGCAGCTCTCTTGCCTTTACGACTTTTTGTATTTTTTTTTACGACTTTTTTGCCTGCCACGCAGTCTGGTGTTGTGTTTTGAGCTCTTTGTGTGTTGTTGCTCATATCAACACTAAAAGCAACAATAAAAATATATATTTCGCACTATAAATATGACGAAAATTCAAATGTGTGTGTTCCCCCTTTTTTCTTTTGTTTTGTTGGCGCTTTTGGCATTAATTTTAGCGTGCGCATTGGCTATTTTTATAAGCAAGCGCGAATGGCGAATTTATTAATATGATTGTGTATTAATTTTTTTTATTGCTTATTTCTCGTTCTCATTCACTTGCTCACTCGAGTTCTCACTGTGGGTCAAGGTCATTTGCGACAAATAATTAAAATTAGCGCAACTGTTTCTGTTTGCCTCGAGCAAAAGCGCCCCTGGCCTGAGAGAGAGAACATGTGGTGTCTATGTGTTTGTGCATGCATGTCTGTTAGTTAACATGTCAATTAAATGCCGTTACAACAGCTCTCGCTATTTATCGCACTCTTTGCACACACTCATTTATTATTGGTAGTAATTGCATTATTTAATCGTTGTCAGTTTCATAATTTGTTGTTACATTCTAACAATAACTTTTTGTATTTTTTTTTCTGTTCTACATAGTTTTATTGTTGCTACCTCCACACATACATACTTACAAAGTTACTCACTAGAACAGCCAGCAGTAGTCACAGCAATAATATTCATGGTCACGTGTTTGTTGTGATTGCATGACTGAAGGTTAAATTGGTTTACGCTTTGATTTCGCGTTAATTTGTCTGACTTTTATTGCTATTATTTCTGTCTGTCTGTATGTGTGTGTGTATGGGTTTATGGTGTGGTGTTTCTTGTCCGAATCTTTATTATTGTTTTTTTTACAAAAATTCTCGGAGATTTTCTATTTGTTTCGTTAATTAGCGCAAGGTTATTGCCTTTAGGGGGTCAAAACAACAACAATAACAACACTGTTAAATTCTTGTTCATTAGCACTGTAAAAACATTTAGCATCCACAAATGTTAACAGAAACTTGACGAGTTCACAGTTTGAGCAGCCTTGCACATAGCACGTGTTTCAGTTTCATATATTCCCCCCACCTGTTTTACGCAACATTTAATGTTCCAGGAACGCTTAATATGCGTTTAATTTTAATTGTTCACACAATAATCGATTGACCAGCTGCAATGTATGCAATTTCAACGTAATTGAGCATCATCATTCTTGTATTCCTTGGAATTGCGTTTCTAAGAAAATCGCCTTCAATTCGCATGAAGTGAGTTTTCTTTGTTTTACGTTGTTGTTACATTGAGGTCATGCCCTCAATGTTGATAATCAATATAGCACACAGTATTATGTACACAGCAAATGTGTTTATAGATATTTGAAGATTTGATTTATTTCCATTTACTGATAAGATTGTTATAAATAGCAAAATGACATACAAAAGCAATAACAAACTATACATTATTGATGTATTTCAAATCTCCTTCCTATGCAATTCTTCACACACACACAAACACACAAAAGTTGTTAATCAACACTGACAGCCAGTTTAAAGTGCTTTTAAAACTGTCATTGTGCTTAATTCAATCAATATCAATTACCGCCATTTTTTTTTTCTTTTTTGTTAAGTGAAAATCCATTAGAAAATATACGGGTTTAAAACTCATTTACCGTTACACTCAATACGTATGTACATATGTATGTGGCTTACGTCATTAGGAGCGCCACCTGTTGGAATTTAAGGCCATCCAAATGTTTGTGGTCGGCGGCCTAATCATTATCACAAAACAAACGCCACTCTGATAAGATAATGTATTTGACCTAGTTATACATACACAATGTATAATATATACGTACATATATATATGTTTGATGTCATTTAATGTACACAACAACATAAAACGAACTCAACATGTGACAGCGAACCGCAATTTGGAAGTTGTACAATGTTTTTATTGAAATTTTTAACAGCTTGCGAGAAGACGCAACGCGAGTCGAACACCTGCCGCTGCCTCCGCATCGTAAGAGATCTTTTGCAACAAAAAAAAAGGGGGAGCCCTTGTGGAGGATGAGAGTGCAAAGTGCAGTGGCAACAACATTTTTTTGGTACGTGCCAATGGAAGATCGGAAGGCAAAACCGCTTTATTATACCCTATGCTAAGAGAAAGAAATTACTAAAATTGATGGGAAACCCAAAAAGTAGTGTTTAAATATTAAAGAATATGTCTTAAAAAAGGAAAGAGGTCTTCTAAGTTGATTTATTAGTTAATTAAGTTGTTTCATAGGACAAATAATGATCCTTGTTAGGGTTCTTATGGACGAAAATTATGGGAAAACCATTTTAAAATTTTTACAAATTTGCTTGCTTAACTTTTTTTTTCAATTTTTAACTTAAAACTCATCTTTATAAATTTTCCTACACAATGTTTATAAATTTTTTCATTAATTACTTTTCACATTTAGTTTTATGTCACCTCACAGGGCATCTGCTAGTCCATACCTAGTTTTTTTTAGGTTACTTTAAATACGATTTGGCCAACCATTAAACATCGTTTGCAATGCCATTAATCGCAATGTGTGTTGTATACACTTATAATTTCTTGTTGTCCTGCATACAAGTTGAAGGATTCCAGTTGTTGTTGCGGTTTGTTCCGAAAACAGCTGCCACTGTTTCCCGTTGCAAAAGTTGCATTGACTGCATCAAACTGACCGCACGTCAGGCCACAGGTAAGGGAAAAGAGGGGGGGGGGGAGTAAACCTTTTTAGCCATGAGCCAAGCTTTGACATCAAAAATTTAATGCCAACATGTGCAAGACACGACAAAAAAAAAACCTCGTTCTTTTGTTTTTTGCATAATAATTGCATACAAAAATGCAATTACATTTTACATATTGATTTTAAGGGCGATTTTGATTAAATGCGCAATTTGTTAAACAGTTAAAAACGTACTAATGTGTTAAATACAAAGTACAAATTACATTAATCTGTATTTAAGCCATTTACAAGTCATTAAAATTGACAATTTAAGCTCGAATAATATAAAATCAGCGGCAATTTAAGCAGACTGCAGCATTGATGAAGATTTGGGTTCCATTTTCCAACTTAAAATCTTTGTTTCAACAAAAATGTTTTTTTCAATTTTCAATAAAAGATCTCCAGAACACGAAAAACGTGACAAAAGTTTAAAAATTCAACACCAAAACGAATTGTAATGCGATATTAAAGCTTTAAGCTTACAAAGAACGAATGAGAGAGAAGGCAAGCTGATAGCAGATATGGAACGGACAGAAATGAAACATTATCAAGCACATCCAGCCCTGCCTCACACACACTTCTTCTTCTAACTGAATCTGATAGCGTCTTTTCTCAAGGAAATTTATATTTACTTTTTTGTGGGGTTGAGTTTCTTCTTCTACAAACCAAAAAACCAAAACACCAACCCCAACCCCTAAAAGCGAACGTGGGAAAAATGTGGAAAATGTGAACAAAGACGACGACGAAGAGGAATGGTAAAATGTTGAGGCGGCTGTAGGAAAAGATGATGATAATGATGATGATGATGACGATGAGAAATAACTAAACTAAAGCCAGAGGGCTTCTAACAGATTCGAGAATGGGTTGGGATGGGGCCAAACTTATAAAATATGTATACAGTAATGTTTAAGGAGGGGTTGATGGGGCTGCCAGATAGTATGTGTGTATGTGTGGGTGGGTGGAAGTGGGTGGGTGAGGTGGTTTTGTTGCTTTGAAATATGCAAAAAGTTGTTGAAAACTTGCACAGTAAAAGGCATAAAAAAGTTGACGACGTTCATTGTGTGTGTATGTCTGTAGGGGGAGGGAGGTGCTGGGTCGAAGTCTGACAGAGTATATACATGTATGTATGTACATATATAGTGAGGAGCACACACACACATACAAGGGTCGTTAGTAACGAATTCTGTAGGGCATATGCAAAAGGAATGCAGAGAATGTCTTAAGGGCATAGGTTAAATCATACACCGAACTTTTAAATACGCTTTCTAACTTTTGAAAAAGCTTTTAGGATCCTATATATTCGATGTACAAAGATTTTTGTATGTTTATATTAACATTAATCGCTTTATCGATATCATAACAGAATATCTAAAGAGCGTATGTTAAAATATCCACCAAAACATTAAATACGCTTTCTTAAATCTGAGAAAAAGCTTAAAGGCTGATATTTTGGTATTCAAAGATTTTTGTATGACTAAAAAGATTATATTAAAATCAATTTTTCGATAATTATCGAAGCTTTACCTATGAAAAAAGGATTCTAAATAGATATTATCAATCTCCAACATTTTATGATAAGAAACAGAACCTTATTCAAAAATTTAAAGTTGAACTGATTACGATTTAGTTGAAAATTAACATTTATCGATTTATCGATATCATAGCAAACAAGACCTAAACACAGTTTTGTTTATACTTTTATGTACATTGTCCAAGCATAGTTTTATGTTTTATGGCTCAAATTTTCTTGGCACATTGCCAAAATACCGTCTGGGGCCAATACAGATTGTTTATGGCGCCTGTATGGCAAGGCAAGGATGCCTGCAGCAGGACGCCAAAAACTGGAACCAACACATGAATGGCCAACAAAACAAAACTTTTTTTCTTATATTAGCTTTAACGTCAGGGTAGCAGCACAAAATTTACTTGTCATTCGCAGGGGCAACAGCAAAAAAATAAACAAAAACAAAATAAGCCAAAGCTGAGGGTTTTATATCTACTTAAAGTTTGAGCAGCACTGACAGCACTCATTGGATGAATGTTTGTTGGCAGGGGGATTTTGTTGTTAAAACCCGGCAAAAAGTTAATCAATATTGTTGGCAAGACAGGCGAGCAAAGCCTGAACGGAAAAGAAACGAATCAAATGAGGATTAGCACAGGAAATTACTATAAAAAAAAAAAAAAAAAAAAAAAAAAAAAAAAAAAAAAAAAAAAAATCCAGGATAAGGAAAACATCTATTCTTTAAGTTGAGAAAAAGAACTTACTGCTTTAATTGAACTAAAATACCATGGAAATAAATATAATTCATATTAAAAATTGTTGAACATATCAAAGGGAACCCGAAAAATTCCAGAAAAATATGAATAAGAAGAGCTTTGCAAATATTTGACGATCTTGTACATTTTGCCAAAAAGTTTTTAATTAAAAATGTCAAAATAACTCCTTTATTTATCTGTACTATATCATATCCAAGAGACCAAAAGACAAGCATACATCGTATTCTGTTAGTATGTAATAAAATCTTGTAGTTAAATTGTCTCCTTTATCCACATGAAAATTCCCAAAATGAAATCACAAGCAGAGCAAATGTAATGAAAACAGTTACTCAAGGGGCTTCTTCTCTGCTCTCAACGCACTGAAGTCAAGTAAGAAAAAGTGAATTAAAATATATTAAAGTCGCATACATACATACGAGAACGCTCTCTTGTACTGTTTATTAAAGTAAAGCGCGCGCTTTATTGGGTCCCGGTCCCATGCTGTTTCTTTCTTTTTAACACTCATTCATGCTCTCATACAGCCCGCTTGGCAACGCCGCCAAACGAGGGTTGCATCAACCAGCAGTAATAAACACCACTGTGCAAGACAGCAACAAAAAAAAAAAAACAAGCAAGAGCGAGAAGAAGAAAAAAACAAAACAAAGAGAATGCCGCTGCTAAAATTGGGTTGGGCGTCTTTCATCGTTTGTTGGGTGGGTGGAATGGGTGGGTTCACTGTTTATTTTTGTACGCAGGGTTGCTCTGCTCTGTTATCCGTTACTGTTGTTGTTGTTTTTAGATTTTTTTTTTTTTTTTTGTTGTGGGGGGGTTGCGCGCCAGCCACTTTTTGCATTAATTGCTTTATCGATTTTTGCAGCATTGCCAACCCAACCCAACCCAACCTCTTTTCTCTGCTGACTACTCGACGTTCGTCATGATGATGAGCGTCGAGTTTTTAGCACAAGGACGTAGAATAAATGTGAAAAGCAACAGCAAACAGTCACAAATGGAAAAAAAAAAAACAACATCTTCTGTTTCGTTTTGTTGTGAATGAAATGTGGCAACAGCAACAACAAAAACACTAGCTATCTGAAGGAGAAGCTGAAAAGTGCATTGCCTGAATGACGGCTGTTTTGAAAAGCAATGCAAACGCTTTCTGTACCCCCCACCTGTCGCCCGCCCGCCTGCCATTTTCATATAAAAAAAAAGGCTCGAAAACACACAACAAAGCCCAAAAATGTAGGGCAACCCCACAACCCTGCCACCCAACTGCAACGTCAGCAGTAACAGCAGCGGCAGCGCGACAGAGTTGCCAAATGCATGCATGCAAAATGAGTGCAGCTCGATAAACGAGAAGTGGATAGGGGGAAGCGAGGCGGCAACATACGAGAGAGCGACAACTAACGGCCGACAGGCGGCGCCCTAGTGAATGTAAACTAAAATAAAAAAAAGTTGCAGTAAAATTGTACACAATCCTAAAAAATGAGGTCAACTATTTGCGGTGTATGAGTGTGTGTGTGTGTGTGTGTGTGTGTGTGCGTGCGAAAGAGATGGCGCGAATACAGTTATAGCCTCGACGCTTGCATTTGTTTCAATAGCGTGCTTAGTTAGTAGGTTATGTTTATGTAAATTTGCATAATTGCATGTACATCTAGCATATAGCAAGAAAAAAAAAACAAATTATATTTACTTTCCAACTAACACACACACACACACGCAAATGCACACACTCACTTTTGAGGTGCTGCCTCTTTAAAACGCTTGACGCTTTAAAGCTCTTGCCTATGAATTGCGGCAACAGCGCCGCAACGCACCGCAAGGCAAATGCAATGCAATGGAAACGTGTCGGAACATGTGGAAAATGGGTCAGTAATTAAAAACGCAACGCTCGCGGTGCTTTAATGTACAGCAAAACGTAAAACGAAAAGGAAATGCTTGCAAGAAGGAAAATAAGTAGATGAAGGGATAGATTCCATGATAACAAATAATGCATAGAAAGTGCGCAAAACAAATCGAAATTTTAATCGTTGAAAATTCTCTTTGTTAGAAAACTGTACTATTACTACTACTTCTTTTACTTATTTCTAACCCAGTTTTCTTTCATTATTAATGAAGCTTTCAGTTTTTATTATTAATGAAGCTTTCAGTTTTTATACCCTTAACCCATGAAACGTTATGAAGAGGGTATAATAGTTTTGTATATTGATAATAGGCAAAACGCTAACCTCTTAAAAATTTAAAATTGAAATAAGAAATTTTAAAGTTTATAATTATAAAAATAAACCCACAAATGATTGTTACGTAACGGGTTAAGGGGATGTTTTATTCGGAATTTTTTGACTAAATCCTTCTCACTTGTTTATTGTTGTTCCGCGTTGATTTAATTATAGTTACTGCTTCAATACGCACTTTAATCCAATTTTTGATACACAATGTATTGGCAATTCTTATGCAGAGCTTCTTTCTCTACACAACTCAATTCAGTACGTGTCCAATAATGGTCACGTAAGCCAGCCCAGACAAAGTACCAATCAGCTCGGAAAGAAAAACAAACTCTGGCAAAACAATAGAACTCAATGACAACAAAACAACAACAACCACAACAATGGGAATATGCCAACAATTTCGAGAGCTCAACTCAAAGAAATGCCAAAAAGGGCCTTAAATAAATAAAAAGCTCATCTAATTTATAAAGTAGGAAAAGTTGATATGTACGAAAATCAAAAAAGGCTAGCGCAGAGAGAGCGAGAGGGAGATGGAGCGATAACAAAGGAAAGCTAACAAAAAAAAAACCCTAAAAATGTGTACAAAACCAACAAGGAGCAAGTACAACGTTGCCAATTTTCACTGCTGTATTTTGTTCTAAGACCAAGCTGGGGCTAAGAGCATGGTGTGGGATTGAGAGCAGAGCACAAACGACGACCGATAAAAACAGGAAGAGAAATGTGAAACAAAATAGAAATTGAAACATCCTTCCTTCTGCCAGAGAATTTTCGATTCTGGGTAGGGGGCTGGACCGGATTGCCCAAACTACTTGCTGTGTGAATGGGAAAAAAAAGAAACTATGCATGATGTGTGTGGTGTGATGGTGTGGTGTGATGGTGGTGGTGGTGTGCGGGTGAGTTGACATGCAACAATTTTATAGTGGATACGAAAGAACCTGCCACAAGGGTTGCCAGCCAAACAAATACAAAACCTGAATAATAATAACACCCATGGAGAAGAAGCAGCAGCAAAAAAAATCCTTCATAGCTGCCAAAGAGGGTTGCCAGAGTATGTGAATGTGTGTGTGTGTGTTTGTGTATGTTTGTGTGTGTTTACTTGTTTATTGAGTGGAAAGGGAGCGACAAGCATTTCCGGGTAAGTAGCAATGCTTGCTGGTAATAAAATCTGTCTAACGCTGTTGGCTGTTGTTGGATGGTAAACTGCCCAAAAGGGGGAGGGAGAGGCGAAGAGCGCGCACTTGAAACTGGCAACAAAAAGTTGTTGAGCACTTTGCAAAGCAAAAAAAAATCAACAACAGCAAAAAAGGGCGGATAAATTATGGTAAAAATGTAAATTGAAAAAAATTTGTTGTTGCGAGATGAATAGATGGAGATGGAGTAGAAAAAGGAAACCTACGGAAATTTATGTGAAACGAACAGCGATAAAGTACAAAAAAAAAAGAGTAAAGAGCTAGTAGGTTGAGAAAAGCGATTAAGTAGCATAAATTATGGCTATGGCACATCTCTAGTTGGATGCTGTAAAGCCCAAGATGAGTTATGATACATAAAAGAGCTAACAATGACTCGAACATGACGACGAAGAAAGCTTTAAGCTGTGGGAAAAACAGTTTGACACACACAATGATGCCAGATCGCACGAAATGTCACTCAAGTGAAATGCGACAACATTGCCCTTGGGCCATACCTTATCTACACACACATCTAGTGAAACTGAAGTTTGGCAACGTCGCAGTTTGTAGTAAGTTCATAACAAAAATATAAACATCATGTAATTTTGGCACATTTACACACATACGACTAAAGATATAACTGCACCTTCCAAATCGAACACAAAGAACATCAAATTTAAGTGTTTTTATACCGTAAATATATGCAAATGAATTTAAAGACAAACAACAAAAAATTCAACAATTGTGTAAATGCGACCCAAAATTTGTATACGAAAAACAAAAGAAATAAGAACAAGTAAGAAGGCTCTAGTCGAGAAATCCCGACTAGGACATACCCTTAACCCCATACGTAACGCGTTCAGTCATTTGTGTGTATTTACCCAGTGACCAATATGATAAAAATGACCAAACTTCAAACTGCGATATCTCCGGTGTTTCTTAACCGATTTTATTCAAATTTTTTAAAACGTTCATTATTTTACCAATTGTTTAAAACCCGGCTTTCACAATTTTGAAATTCAAGAATTTTTCGTTATCGATCACATGTGTATATCGGAAACCAAAAGTGTTATCGAAAATTTGAAGGAAACTTGATCTGCCTATGGTTAAGGAGAGCTTAAGTTTCAAGTTTGAAGTCTCTAGCTCTTATAGTCTCTGAGATCGGCGCGTTCATACAGACAGACGGACAGACAGACAGACGGACAGACGGACAGACGGACAGACGGACAGACAGACATGGCTAGATCGACTCGGCTGTTGATGCTGATCAAGAATATATATACTTTATAGGGTCGGAGATGATTCCTTCTGCCTGTTACATACATTTGCACAAAACCATTATACCCTTATTTACCCATTTTATGGGTTAAGGGTATAAAAAACATTTAAATAAAGCACACACACACACATACATACATGCATGATGGCGAGGCGACGACGAGTCGTTGACAGTTTCAGTTCATTGAACTGAACTTAATTAAAAATCAAGTTGAAGGTCATTTGCGTGAATAATGCCACAAATTCACACACAAATACACGCTCTTTCCACACTTCTTCAACACAGTTGTTGTCGTATTAAAAACCAACAAAATATGGCAATAAAAGAAGAAATACGATGGCAGAAAATATTTGAACATGTGTAACTTTTTTTTAAGACTTTCAGAGCTACAGCAAAAACAAAGACAAAGACAAATATAAACTGGAAATTTCGGCAAAGGTCAGTGAACATATTTAACAAAGAATTTTAAGCCCAAAAAAAAGACAATATAGACACAACAAGTGAAACACAATGAGAGGCAAAGCCAACAACAAAAGATATTCATAACGAACATGGATCATGATCGCTGTTCTTTCTCGCTCTAGCATGCTGAGAACAGACAAAACAAACCTGTTTCAATTAATGCTATTGCGTGAGTAAGCGCGTGAAATATGGCAACGACGCGCACAATATTAATTGTAGACATTTGGCAACGCTGTATGCGTTCGTTCGTATGTATGTACGTATGTATATCCAATCAGAATTTTAAACATTTTCATATGAAGAACGTGACACAGCAACATTAGAAGATGTGAACATGTGTATGTGAATATGAAACAAAAAGCAGCTGCTCTCCGTGCAAACGAGATGGGTAGAGATACCATTAGAGAGCAAGTTTTTGTATCTACTACAACAACTTTGTACGTTTGTTCGCCTGCATGCGTTTGACAGGTGTTCGCCAGTGCGTGTCTATTAGTATGTGTATGTGTGTGAGTGAGCATAGACGACGACGTAATAGCTGCATAACTGCATTGAGTGAGAAGAGTGAAGTGCTGCAGCACAGGCACGTACGCCACAAAATAACATACAAAAAAATGAGAGAAAACTAAACCGCTCCAACAACAACAACAATAACAATGTGCAGGTGTTCATTTTCACTTAAGATGGATAGACAGAAGGAGAGAGAGCGAGCGAGAGAGCAAATCATTGCGTTGTCTTCTCAATTTCAATGCAATTTTTTTGTACAAGTGTCACATTAAATAAGGAAATGACAACAAAGATAAAAGCAATGCAGCAGTGTATAACAAGTTCTAGCTGTAATTGTCGTTTGTCACAGGGGTATTAAATGAATACTATGTATTTTTATAGTTATGCAATGCGAGTGAAGGCTGTCTATATAATACTTAACAAATATACATACATACATATATGTATGAATATCAATATCAGTAAAAGGTCGAGACCTCAAAAAGCGTTTGCGGTATTGAAACAAATTTGAACTTGCAACTTGTGCGGCAGCATAGTAATTAACTAAAGTTGCGTTAGGTTTTTTAATGTTTTATGCATGAGGTCATCTCGACAAAAAGAGAACTTGGCAGCAACTCGTAACCAGTTTCGTAGTCAATGTTACCAAGAACAAACATAATAAATAAGCTTTATCTTTTGTTGAAAATATTAAGACGTTTGATGTGGTTTATGTATAGAAGTAAATAAACTAAGAGAGTTGATTTTGTTAAGTATTTTCATAATTTTGGTTTTGTTACACTCCAAAATTATAGTTTGACCGTGAATTTATTGAGTTATTTTTGCTAATCTTTAAATTTATGACTTCCTTTCGTTCAAAATAGTTTTCCATTCAAAGAAGATTTGATGTGTTTTGACAATTCCCTTTTGTTAATATTTCTTAGTTTTCATTGTTGCTTCCGTCCCTTTTTTACGTACAAGCATACTCGTGGGTGTTGATCGTTGTCTTTCCCGCTCGCTCTCTCGTTTTTACTACATTTTAAAGCCCACTAAACTTGTCGCACTGACTGACTGACAGCAGGCGGCAAACACATGATACGATAACGGCCTTAAAGGCAACATCACAACTACAACAACCAACCAACACACACAGGCACGCACATGCAAACAACCACACACACACACATGTTCGTACATGCACTAAACGCCCACATTTGCCCTCAAGTTTTGTTTCGTTTTTTGTCTATTTTGTTTGATGTGGAGCTGTGCACAAAACGTGTTTTTAGCATTTTTTTTTTTTTTTTTTTTAATTTTAAATGCAGCTAAAAAGTGATGAGGTTAAAACACACACACAGACATGTGCATATATATAAACTTGTGGCCGTCGTAGTCGTTGTTGTTGGCCAACAGAAACCTGCAACACATTTTATGCCCTTAGGCTAAATACGTCGCGCCGTTGCCTGCTTCGTCGCTTTTATTCTCTGCCACAACGTGTTGTTCCTGCTGCTGCTGCTATTATTGTTGTTGTTGTTGTTTACTGGCGTAGTCGTGCGACTTCAACGTCGCCGCATGGCCAACGACCTTTATCGCACACACATACTCGCACAGCATACAGCACACATACACACATGCATGCGCTCACGTTTTTTTGTATGGCGCTCTTCTTCTTCTGTTATCCATACAGCAGCAGCAAACTCCACTTCAACTCGTTCGTCGCTTCGTCGTCGTTTGGTTCGGTTCGTTCGCACAGTGCGCGCGGTTTCTGCAGTCAGACGTTTTTAGCGCTTTTGTCTGTTGTTTTCACAGCAGTGTGTGCGTGACTCTTCCGCTTACTTTTTACATACACACACCCTCCCTCTCTCGCTCTGTCTAACATACACAGCAGACATGCACATATACAAGCACAGGTGATATACACGTAGCCGGGCGTCTGCAATTTAATAATTTCGAGTTAAAGTTGGAGCTGGAGTTGTTGTTGTTGTTATTTCCTTCTATCTCTTGCTCTTGCCTTCGCTTCGGCACTTTCAAAATAACGCGCAACCTGTCTGGCCAGACCGACAAACCAACCAACACACACACACACACACTAACACCACACTTGTACACAAATACTCCACTCTCAATCAGACGATGCTCGCCTCTACTCTACTCATTTGTTATTGCTTCTGCATGTTTCTCTTGTTTGCTTTGCCTTGGTTTGTTTTTCTTTTGCTGCGGCCAGAGCATTTCAATTAAATTGCATGAAAGTTTTCTCTTCCTCTAGTGTTGTCTCGCTTGCGCACCTGTGACATTAAACTGCTGCCACTATTTGTGTGTATGTTTGTGTATGTGCTAGTGTGTTGTAATCGTCGCTTTAAATTTACCGTTGCAGGCCGGTGTAATAATAAACCAACAACATCAGCAGCAGTAAAAGCAACTAGCAATAACAAAAATAACTGTTGCTCATTCTGTTGCCATTTCATTTGCCTACTCGTTTTCGCACTTTACACAGCTCCGTATGGAATGTATTTATTGCAGCTGGCACACGCACAGTGCACAGTGGCGCCTTCTATATATAAAAATACATTAAATTCATTTTATTGCACATTTCTTTTTCGTCTGAACTTGGTACCGCTTTATGAATCATACGGAGAAGTCCGTTCAAAACGGGTCAATAGCCGCCACCACTTACACCAAAAACAACAACAAAGTTGTTGTCAACAAAATGGCATTGCAGTTAAAATTCGCCATAAACATGCAAACTTTATTTGACACAGATTTGTTTTTACACAGAAAAACATACATATGTATACACAAAAGTATGTTCACATGTGCATGTGTGTGTGTGTGTGTGTATAACAATTGTGTCACAGCATAAATTTTTGTGATTGTTTTTGTTTACGTTACAGTTCTTTTTGTTTTGAGTGGAAGAATTGTTTCCCCATTTGTTTCACTTATTTGTTTCTCAAGTGCTAAGTGGTTAAAACATCTACAAACCAAAACCGAAAAAATGTGTTCCACTTTTTTTACACCCTTAAAACATAAATTGTGTATAATGGTTTTGTTCAAAATGATGTAGCATGTAGGTTTTTTATTACAATTTTTTTAAAAATCATTTCTAGATTGAAATACAGTCATATTGTAGAGCTCAATTCAAGACTAGAGGTATGTATTACATTTGTAAATCGGCTGTGTTTGACGAAATCTTGGCAATCGATAGTTTTTAAAACAAAAATCGTGTTTCTAAATTTTAATACAGTTTTTTTCTAGAGCTCCATTAAGGTATTGTAATTTAAAATCGGTCTTGTTTTGAAGAAGTTATCCCAATCGACAGAATTGTTTATAAGGATACGTTCAGGGTATCTCCTAGTCGGAGTTTCTTGACTTGCTTGTTATTGTTCTTGGGCAATACAAATAAAGTTATTTAATTGTATGTTTCTGTCATTGAGTTTGCTATCATTAAGGCGGAACCTGTGAAGTACTTTGTGTGAGTTGTTTTTGTTTAATCATTGATAAGAATTGATTGGCTTTTTCATGGCCTGACCAAGAAGCGTTACGATTATCTTTTAAGGAAGTGTCCTCAATCAAAAGCAATTGTCGTTTACCTCACTTAATTTTTAAAGCACTTAAATATTTATTTATATTAAGGTAAACAATTTTTTAGAGTTTAAAGTTCTTTAAATTTAGGAATTTATTCTTCCGGATACTTCGTGGAATCCGCTTCGGTGTGATTTTGTCTATTTCAATGTGTTTTGGGCTTAGTTCCGTCTATCGAAGGGGCTTTCCTCAAATACTCATCATTTTATAGTGAAAACTAACTAAATAGATAAAGCTTACTCATCCGCTGATTGCATATTTAATCAGACAATACAAATTGCAGTTGCAAAAACCAGAGAATAACAGCAACAAATACAAATACCGGCAAGTGAGTTCCGAGAAATCTTGGAAAAATTCCGTATAATTTACAGCACACAGCAACGTCATCAGAGCAGCTCGATTACAATAATTTGCGGTTTGTTTTGTTTGGTTTCCATCAGGGGCCAAGCGCAATGGTGAAAATGTAGAGAAAACGGTAGACAACAAACTTGAGACTCAAAAATTCTCTTTTATAAAAATTTCATTGAAAAATCTTTTTTTAACACTCTAAAAATACTTTTGAGTTTTTAAAATATACGTGTGTATAAATAAAATAAAAAAAACGTTATGCACAATTTACGTACTTTTTGCCCAATGTGCAAAGTAAACGAAAATTTCTCATTGTTTTGTTGTTGTTTATTTCTTTAATATAACATTACCAATGGGTGAATGGGAAAGAAAGCATTTGAAACTTGTACATATGTGTGTGTTTTCGTGCTAATAATAGTGTTGAGAAGACATAAAAAGAAGAGTCCGACGCACCTGAGTAATTTTCGAAAGGGTAACCCTCTCCTTTGTAGAAGATAGAGAAAGAAAAAAAAAACGTCAAGTAGGTCTAACTAGTAAATATAGTCCAGGGTTGCTTTAACATTAACAACTGCTTTATAATGACGTATAATTTGTAAAATTTAATAATTCATGGGAAAAATAGGGTGAAGGAGAACAAAGTGCATGTGCATCCTTTATGCAAATTGTTCTTGCGAAAATTGAGGTTAAAGCTGTTTGAACAGCCTATGATTGAGAATGGTTAATTAGAGCTCAGTGCAATTGGTCAATTATAATGTAATTGTAATGACCCCATATTTTGAGGTCACTTTACAACTTGACACTTGACAATTTTGACGCATATGATATGCATGTATGCTCCATTTTCCCGTTCGTTTCACAACACTTGATTACGTTACAGTTCCATTTCATTTATTTCGCTTTGACTAGCTTTAGCTTCTTTGGACCTGACCTACAACAAATACACACACACACATATACACAACTCCCCCAACGTCACTCAATTTAAGGTCTCGCTCTTTTTACACTTTTAGCAACGGAAATTACGCAACACATGCAAAATGGAAATATAAAGCAGAAACCGAAAACCATTCAAAGCCCCCCAGTCGTCATCGTCGTCGACACTTACCGTTAATACATACATATAAATAATGCAAATGCAGTGCAAAGCAGAGGGTGGGCCACAACGTGAAGACAAACAGCGCAGTCGACGTCGTCGTCGATGTCGAGGCCGGTACGAGGGCAAGGCAATTGAACTTTCAGTGCAACTTTCTTAAGAAACAAACAGACAAACAGCTGTTGCTGAGCGCAAAAGAGAGTGAGCGAATTGGAGAGCGCTAAGAGCGCAAGCCAAAAGTGAGCGAGTGCAATAACTTGGCGCTTGCTTGCTGCTTGCCGTTCACCATTTATTATCGCTTTATTTTTATCGCATAAATAAAAGTGGCAGCGTGAACAAAAAAAAGGGCTTGTCAACGGCAAAAAAACGAGTCGAGTGAGTGACGACGACCCAGCCCAGCCCGGCCCCGGCCAGACCTGCTTGCAGTTGTTGTCAATGCATGAACAACAACAACAACGAAGTGCTAAAAGTTTAAGGACATTTCCTATGTTTAAATCTCACGTGACGCGAGGGTAAAGACACACAAAAAGAGTTGTACCTTTAAAGAGCGAGTGGGGGAGGGGGCACTTCTTGGGCGGATTATTAAATTCATGACGTCTAAGCACGCGACAACTGTTTTACGACAATTCAGTTTTGTTTTTCGCACATCGCCGGGGGGGGCGCACCCCAAAAAAGACATTAAAAAACAAATTCAACATGACGGGGTTAACCCACGAATTTAATACCTCTGCCTGTATGTATGTGAATACAACATTGTTGTTAAACGTTTAACGGTGTTAAACCGTTCCTTTCTGTTCGTCACGTGAAGCTTTTCAGCCTGCTGATCGAAATAAACTGATAACGGTTAACTCTCGTAGTGTGAGGGAGAGAGAGTGATTGACAGGTTGAACGTTGAAAGGCTTGGCTTGGTGTGACCAGACATCTTGAAAATTTAGCACCTTATGCTTATTAAGTCGATAAACCAATAAGATTGGAAGTATTTTTTGTTCTTTTTATAAGAGTAAATAAACGTAATTGTTATAAAATTTGTTGTATATTGCCACTGTGTGTCTAAATTTCATCTGTTTTATTAATTCACTTTCAATATTTGCCATTACTTCACTTCAATTTGCAACACTCCATTTAGCACACACCCTTTTATAGTCATACATAATGTGACGTATTAAGTATGGTTACGCCCTTTTTGCTCTACGTGAAGCCAGCAAAGGGGAAAAAAACACGAGCCACAAAACAGAATAAATAAATTATGTTCAAAATTATGATTTGTATGGTGTTTTAAAAAGTTTTTTTATACAGTAACTTGACTTTCTAGGCCCATAACCATATATAAACAATTTACAAACATATTGGGGTTGTGGGCGTTTTTACTTGAACACTGGTTTATGATGGATAGGTTTGTGCCAAACCCTTTTATGTGGAAGTTGCATTAAAGGTTTTTAACATAGATTAATTGATTTAATGCTTAAAGTCTTCTGCAATTAAAGCTCTTGTTTAATATCCCATGTGAGTTCTTTCATAAATCAATGAACATTTAATAACGACAGAATTGCGACCTGATATAAATAAATTCCCAGAATTGGGCAAAAAACCGCAAACACAGCTGGCAGAGTGGGGAAAGAATTCAACATTTAATTGAAAATACCAAAAGACGACCTCGCACAACATCAGAACGAAAACAGACAGAGAGAGCGAGAGAGATGGAAAGAGGGTGGGTGTGTGCAATGCTGGGTCAGTTAAAGCGAGACGAGTTGAAAAATTGAAAGCTTAAATGCAGCAAAAATTGACACAAGGGAATTGAAACGTTTCGTTTCGCTCTATCTCACTCTCTCGCTGGATACATGCATAGCATGGCAAAAATTTAAATGGTACAAAATTGGTCGGCAAAAGATTAAAGCACGTCACTCGCAAATACACAGAAACACAGACACATACAGACACAAGCACACAGACTTTCAAACCGTTACATTATATACAAGCAATTTGTGTGAGTGGTGGGTGGGTGGACTTGGGCTTAAATGCCATAAATAACAACGCAGCAGTCAGCACATAAAATACATGTGCAAATGCCAAAAGCACATAATGTGCAAACGACGACGACAGCAGCGACAGCGGCAGCAAAGCATAGCCGGCCGGAATATACATACACACAAACATACATACATACATACGTATATATATATGTCTGTATACACAGGCAGTGACAACAACAAAGGACTAGCAGGCAGCAGAGCCCCATACAGAAAATAGTAAAGCTTAGCATAAAACAGAAGCGCGCGCGCTTTTGCTGTATGCCATTTTGGGTATGTGAGAGCGAGAGCGAGAGGGCGAACAAACAAAAAATGCTGACAGAGAGTGTGAGAGAGCGAGCAGCGAGCGTCGCATAAGGCGAGAGCGAAAATCGATAAAATCAAGGGCAGACAATGTGTGTTGGGCGGCAAAGGGAGAGCGAGCTAGCTAGCAAGCAAGCCAAAAGCAACTTTAGGCGCACGTGAGGCGGCGGCGGCGGCTTCTGTTAGTGCTTTTTTTTTCTCATTTCGTCAGTGGGTGGAGGACGTCGCTAAAAGCAGCAGCAGCAACCCCCATCGGCAGCCGCACATTGTGAAAGTTGGCTCTGTTGCGGGGCGGCAGTAAAATGAAATGAGTGAAGAAAAAACAAGGAGCATGAAAAATAATCATGCACCTACTACTCTGCTCCTGCCACCGCTCTTTTCCTTTGGGTGTTGTCCTAAAATGTGCTACTTGCGGGAAAAAAATACCGTTTTTTTCTGTTTTGGGCGGTGCCTGCCTGGCAAAAATATATTTTCTAACACTGGAGTCGAGAGCCGTCTTTAATGTGTATATACACAAGACGCAAAAAAAAAGTTGTATATAGAAAACCCTTGGAGCTTGGGGGCAACACGGGAAGGTTTTTAGTCCGTTATATATACTATATATATATATGCCGGTGGGGCCGCGCCTCGTTTTGGGCGCAGCCAAAGAAGCAGAAACCAAAAACGAAGCTTTGGCTTCTTTCTCCTTACATTTTTTTGCGAGTCATGATTTTATTTTCGGCTCGACTTGCCATTTAAATTGTTCTCTCTCTTTTCGTTTTCGAAGTGTGGGTGTATATATATGTATATATATTGGCAGGATATCGTTTTTGGCAACAGTGCGCGTGGTATAATTTAATGTGTGTGTGTGTGTTGTGAGAAGTAATAGAAATGGCGTCTGCAGCATATTTAAATTTCACAGCAAGGACGAAACTTGAAACTGACTGAATGGGGCGTCGGCTGGCATTTAAACGTTGGGTGCAGCGGGGGGTGGTAAGGAGTGTGCCCTTTTTTTGTTGTTTTATTGAAGTTTTTTTTGCCTTTGCTTGGGGCTCGCGCATTAATTTAATGTGAATTGTCAAGAATGTTTGATATATAGTATTAAAAGGTTCCGAAGAAGTATTTTTTGGGGAAAAGGTTGGGAGTGGGGGCAGACGAGGAGTTAGTAATGCGATACCACCCATTATTCATGGGGCGTGGTTTGTTACATTGTGTGCGTGTGGAATTTTTCTTATATTTTTCTCTTGTATCTTAATGTACAAGATTAAATTTGGGCAAGAGCTTAAAGCTTCATAGAGGCTGGATCTGAAGTTAATTTATTAAACATGTATATAATGAGTTGGGTGGATTTAATATAAAGAAATAGAGTCCTTAAACAATGATTCTATGTTTCTATAAAGATTTTTAGCTAAGACGCGCAATGGAAATAAAGTTGGGAGTATTTAATGTTACAATTGAGTATTAAACTTTTAATACAAATTACATTTTAAGGTATTTTCTTACTTTAATAGGCCAACTTTTAGAAAACTTTGATATTAGATTTTGATTTTTAAAAACGATAATTTAGGGTTGATTATACATATTTTGCATAAAAGATGAATCCAAATGAATAAAAATATATATTTTTATGCTTTAAATATATGAAATTGAGGATTTACAATTTAAATGTTAGTCCTTATTCAAAAGTTGGACTCTATATCATAGACTTTATGTGAAATCAGCAACAAAAATTAGTTTAAAATCTATACAAAAATAGTTTTTAAAAGAAACTTTATTGCAACAAATCCAAAATTTGAAATTTAAGCACAAAACTTCGACCTACTGCACTCAAAGCACCAAAATACACATAACTTACATGCCACAAAACTGTACTCGAGAATTAACGATAACAATCACACATCTCTCAAGTTTTTGGATTATGTTACTCACTGTTAACTTGGCAGAGCTTTAAGCAAGTGTCAAATAACAATGTATGCAGCGCAATTAGCTTAAAAGTTTTTAGCAACAACTCTAACTGAAACTCACCTCACCTCACCTCACCTCACCTGACCTCAACTCACTTCACCTGAACCTGACCTGACGAATGTCTCAAGTGTGTCAAAATGACAAACCAGAACGGTAAATTTGCCAAACAAAATGTTTAATTAGACAACAACAAAAATGTTGTAAAGTTTGACACACATCACAGAAACACAACCGAACAACAACAACTTCAATTAGATAAAAACAGTTCAGAAACATTAAATAAATCTGATAAATTAAAGGCAGCGTCAGGCAGGCAACATCAACTTAAATTAAGGCACAAAAACACACACACATAAGTATGGGGGGGCTTGGGCTTGGGGCGCCGCGTTCATCTTCATTCAGAATGAATGAAAATTATTGACGTTGTGTGTGCGCGAGCGAGAGAGAGAGTGCAATAGCCTAGCTGAAGTTTGGCAACGTTGCGCATGCCAAAGTAAAAAAAAAACCAACAACAACTAAAGTTACTGTGCACGCAGCAGCACATACAAGAGACATACATACATACATACAGAGAGTGCCTGGGCTTGAACGCGTCTTGTCTGCGCCATGCCACCCACTGACCTGGCACGTTCTTTGGCCCCAAACAACCATCCCCACCCCCTAGTGTCGTCGTTGGTGCGTTGTTGCCGCATTATTTTTATCACAAATGTTATCAAAATGTGCGTTGCGCCAGCTGCGGGCCCTAAGCGACATGGGCGACAACTTAGAAGGAGGAACACTAAACGGAGCGGAGAGAATGAGGTCGACCCAAAGGGGGGGGGGGCGCAACAGCGACAGTCAAGAAGAAAAAGTTGAAAATGAAAATAATGCAGCAGCAGCAGCAGCAGAAACATAGGCAAGGCGCGCGGGCAGAGAGCGAGAGTGTTGAGAGGGAGGCTTAAAAGATAGATAGAATGAAAGAGAGAGCAATAGGGCGAGAGAGACGGTACACACAACGTTGAAAAGCGTAGGCAGGCATTTGAAGCGTACGAACGAACGCCTTGTGGGTGGCTTAAGCTTATGCGTCTCCTCTCTCTTCTCTCTCTCTCTGTAACGGTTAGTGTGTTGTTGTGCTCTTTCTTCTTTTTTTACCGTTTATTTGGTATACAGTGGATTCATGGGAATATTTTTGAGTGTATTTTAAGGTTTGAAGTTTTTAGTTTAATTGGATGAAATGTGTTTTGGGAAAAGATAATATTAAAAATAGGACAAAATCTTTTCTTAAGCCATGCTTTGGTTATGTGGAAAAATCTGGTTTTAAAAGACAAGAAAATGTTTCTTAATACGAAAATTTCAAGAAATAAACTTTAAAGTTGTATACAAATATTTTTTTTTACTGAAAATCGAATGTATTCAAACTCTCTTATCCACTGTACCATTGTTATTGTTGTCGTTGCTGTTGTTTTTATTCTAATGTATTTTCTGCGTTAGCTTTTTGTTTTGTTTTGTCTACGACAAAAGCCTTCTTCTTCTTCATATTCGACGTGTTGTTGTTGCTGTTATTGCTCTCTGTGATGTGGGAAATTTTGCGCATGTACATCAAATACATAATACATGAAGTACGTACGTACGTATAAAACATACACACACATATAAATACATATACATGGCCGCAGTAGACACACACACAATACACATGCACAGTGACAGACGCACGGTAAATTGCCATCGATTTTCTGTTCAGTTCTGTTTCTCTCTCTCTCTCTCTTCTCTGTTGCCATGTAAAAGCATTTTAGACAGCTCGAGGAGAAGGAGGAGGCGAAGGGGAAGCAGGAGGAGCGCTGGTGGGTTGAGTTGAGGTTAGCTACCACACGTTGACGGTTCACATGGTGTTTATGTTTATGGTCTTTTATGCATGCACGTATCTATGTATGTAGATATATGCATAAGTATCTCACGGATACACACACACCGCACACGCACAGACACGTGTCTAACGTTAGTTATAACCGTTTTACGCCCAACTGAGCTACACAGCAGCAGCAGCATAGATTGCTTCTTTTTGCAAAGTAGCCCCTCTGTCAACTTTATGCTATGCCATCCGTAACTTATACAAGAGAGGTTCTCTCTACCCTCTCCCCTCTTCACTCATTTGACTTTGGTAAAGTTTTCATATGCGGGCTGGGCTGACTGGGCTCTCAACGAAAAACTAATTGCCAGTAGTTTTTCCATCACATTTTTCCGGTCGCTCATCTCATGCGACATCTTTATCCTGTATATCAGTAGAAAAGTTGACAAGAAGTCACATTAAATGCAAATTGACAGCATGCTAGAAATGACATTTTCTTACTTAAAGGACAACGCAATAAAGTTTCTCGGAGGGAGTTTAATCATAGGTATAGTAGGAGAAAAGATTTAGATTGGCAGTAAAATAAGAAAAGCTCTTAAAGCATACCGGTTTTATAAGCAAACATGTGCATCATCATGATTTCATATAACAAACTTCCATATAATGAAATTTTTTATTGGGTTCCATCAAAAAACTATTCTTTATTACAAATTTCCCCTACAACAAAGTTTTCTTTTTTGGTCGCTTTAAGATTCTTTATAGGGAATAAAAGGAACTTAATGTATTGATTCCAATTTCCCCATAAAAAATCTCAAGGAGACCAAAAAAACCTTCATTATAGAAAAATTCGACTCCATAAGTTCAGCTCCTTATATAACTCTTACTAGAAACGCAACGTGACAAAATTCACATCACAATTTATAGCAAAAAAAAAAAAAAAAATGAAAAAAGAAGGGTTGCTTCATGTGTCAAGGCGTCAGCTTGTCAACTTTGACCCTAAAAAGGACACTTGGCATATGATTGACAATCACGCAATCCTTATAACTATCAAAGCCCAAGGCAAACCCTTTTTTATGGCAATAATATACAATATGTTTAATCAATTTCGTCTGTTTATTTGAATGCGTTTTCAATAAAAAGTAACACATTGCCAAAACCTCTATTGATTTAATACATATCTAAACAAAATTCATTATAAATCTATGAAATTTAGTATACTTATCCACAAAAAGTATGATATAGTTAATATAACTTAACTCAAGCCCTTTGTTAGATAGAGCATTAGCCACACAAAATGTAACAAAGCTCGTGCCAAAATGAAAAAAAAAAGGTTCACAACAGCACAAAAGGCAAAAAACGTTATTAGGTTTTTCCTTTTTGGCAATTTGTAGTTCGGTTCGTTCGTTCCCAACAGCAAAAGGAACTAACCCCTTGGGACCCATTCTGAGACGTCTCCAACAATGACTGACAGCGTCGCCAGTTTGTCTTGGCTCCGCTTTCAAGCACATGTCTACATGTCGACATTTCTATTTTATTTTTCTTTTTTAAGCTTTTTTTCCTTGTTATTATTTTCCTCTCCCTTGGCAGCAGCTGTCAAAGCATAAAAAAAAAACAACAATAAGAGCAACAACAAAAAAAAACTATATTGCAAAAGTTTGGCAGGTGTGATATATCAGATATGAGAATATATCTATCGCTCTGGTCCGACACTGAGCGTGAGAAAGATACAACAACAAAAGGTGTTGATCGATTTACAGCTGGGTTGCAATTCTTATGGAAAGAGTGGGAGAGAGACAGAGAGAGCAACTTGACCTCCATTTGCGAGTGGAACGAAATGAAATGGAACAACGTCATTAGTTAAGTAACAAACGATTGATTTCATTGAAAAAAACAATGAATCGGAAAAAAAACCAGAGATAGTAAACGCAAAGAATGTAAAAGAACAAGGAAGGGAACGAATTGATTGCAAAAGAAAAACAAGTTAGAAGGGTGTAGTCGAGAGACCGACTAGGACGTACCCTTAACTCGTTACGTTACGTAACGTAACGTAACAACTACACTTTAATCTCAGATATTTTCCTTGTTTCTTAACCGGTTTTGATCAAATTTTTGTAGATGTTCATTATTGTATCCTTAGTTTTAAACATCGCACATGTGTAAATCGAAAACCAGACGTGTTATCGATAATTCAATTCAACACAAAACCATTATGCCCTAGTTGCACCCATTTTATGAGTAAAGGGTATAAAAAAGTGCAGTACTCAGCTCAAACTTAAACTCAAACTCAAGTCGTGTGCTTTGAGGCGAATGTGTGGCATTGATTGGAACTGATTGCAAATGAATGAATTGAGTGTGAAACGCCAATAAATGAAGTTACTCCACAAAGCAAAAAGAGGAAGCAGACAAAGCAACTTAGTTTGTGTTCAAAGCATAATTAAACAGAAGATGTAAAAAACTGATTGGAAAATAAGCAATTAAAATTGCTTTATAAATTAAATCTCATTGATTTTCCGCACAAAAAAAGAGAGAGAGTGAAAATGTACAACAATGGTGCATTATTCAATTGAAAATTGGCAACATTGCGCTTTTCCAAACAATGGCATGTGTGTGTGTGTGTGTTATGGATGCACATGCATTGTTTTATTGCAACTAAGGCAATATCTATTGGTTCTTTGTTATTGTATGAATCTCTTTGACTTTGCTGTCTTCTATCGCGCCATCTAATGCCCGCAAAACATAAACAGAACACAGAGTTGCATTCAATGCATTATTTAAAAAATAAAAATATGTCTGGCAACTTTATGTAAACTTTATTTAACGTCTTGCTTGCTGCTCTCGCTCGCTCTCTCTCTCATTCTTTTCTTATCTCTGGCTCCTCTTTTGCCACAGCATGCATTTTGTACTTTGTTCTCAATGTTTTCCTAGTTTCCAGTCACTTTTTGGTTGCTTTTCTTCATCTGTGTTCTCTCTTCTCTTTCTATCTTGCTTGCTTTCAACTCTTTACGCTGGGTCGAGCCGTTTATCTTTAATGGATTTTTGCTTTTGCTTTTGCTTTTGCCTTTTTGTTTTCTTTGCTTGCCTTTTGCTTATTGCTTCTATTTATTTATTTCATTTTGAAAACCAGCAACAACAACAATAAATGTCTGCATTTTGTTGTTGTTGTTGCTACTGTGCCGTTGCTCATAGTTCATTCAACTGTCAAAAAAATAAAAATGAAAAGAAGAAATACAAACAATTAAACAAAAAGAGAAAAAGAGACAAACACACATAGAAAGTCACTCACAAATAAAATTAAAAGTTTGCCTCTCCCTCTCTATCTCATTCGCTACCTCTGCCATAGACAAATCTATTTTGTGAGCTTTGCCTTTTGTTGTTATTGTTGCAGCAGCAGCTGCCTTTTGTCGACATTTACACGTTGTCCCCCGGTTCTAAATTTAACTTTAAATTCTCTAAACAGTCAACAACATTTTGCAGCAGGCAGGCAAGAAAAGATTTTTCCTCTCCACCCAACCTCCCCTTACCCACCCCAACCCTCTTCTGCTTTGTTACCGAATGCATTTTGTGTGTAAAAGTTTTTCGTTGTTGTTATTTGGTTTTCTATTTCGGGATGTACATAGAGATTTTTAATGGCATTGTTGCTTCAGTTCACGCCAGACCTCCAAAAAAAACCTAAAGAGATGCAACAAAAGCTATTTTTGTATCTTATAGATACACGTTATACACTAATATGCACAGATATGCATCGCCAGCAACAAGAGATATGCTTACATATGGCATAAAGTATTTTCTTTTTTTTGGTGTGTAAACATTGAAATCGTTTAATAAGAGGTGCACACTGATTTGTGCATGAGCTCATAGGCTTGTTGGTAAAACCAAAAACCCAATATAATCTCAAGCAAATGCAAATTTAATAAGCTTCTATTTATAGCAACATTTAATCATTTTTACCGTAATATTTGCATTTATGTGGGCGCATTTAATGGGATTTTTGATTCTGAATCATTCTTAGGGAATGAAAAAAAAAAACTGCAGGGTATTTGGAAAGTGCAAACAATAACATACATATATACATACAAATATGTATGTATTTACTTGTGCATCTAACTGAAGACTGAAGCTTGTTATTGTTGTTGTTTTTTGTTGATGATTCGCTACAGCAGCAGCAAAGGCAGTGAAGCGCACCGAGACCGCAGCAGCAGCAGCAGCATAAAAAACAAAGCAACATTACAGAGACAACAAACAACAAATAACAACAGCAACAAACATACATAGCTACAAACATATATACACCGCTATTGCGGCAAAGCACAAACACACCCACATATAGACATGCACATACAAGCACACACACTCACAAAACACATATAAAAACACAAAGAAGGAGACAGAATGGAGGCAGCGGAGCGCAAGTAAAGTTGTTACTGCTGCTGCTGCTGACGTCGACGTCGACTGAGGCCGTTGTCTGCTTTTTCGTGTGTATCCAACAACGCTGCATCAGCAGCAACAGCAGCAACAACAACAAAACAGAGCAACTTATTTTTGTTTAGCTGCCACGTTTTTTTTAACGCTCGCTTTTGTTGTTTTTCGTTTTTTTTTTTTTGTTTGTCTGCTTCTTTGGGTTTCGTTTTGTGTGCTTTGTACGTATTTTCATGGATTTCTCTTTCGGCTTGGAATTTTTGCAGCCGCAGCAAACAAGGCAAAAAAAAAAAAACGCAACACCAAAACGGAAAAGAGAATTGAAAACTGAAGGCTTTTCAAAAGGAGTCGTTGGCGGCGGCGACGTCGGCTGCTGCGTGGGTTGTGTATACAGGGTTGTGTGTTAGAGAGAGTGAGAGAGACAGGCTCATTGCATAGAAGAAAAAAACAAAATGAATTGCCAACGCTTTTAATTGACAAGCGACTGCAGACAGAAATGGCCAATTGGCACGCATGTGTGTGTGTGTGTTTGTATGTTGTGTTGTGATCAGTGTTGCCAAGTTTGCTAAGCTGTCGTGTTTTGAACTAAATTTATTGTGTTTTGACATGATTTTAGTACATTTTACTTATTTTCCGCTAAACCTAGCCTTTTTTATGTTTCTCTGGCAACACTGACTTTGAGCAAGTCTAACGAGTTGCCATAATTGGTTTTTTTTCTTTCAACGGTACGTGCGTCTGTGAGTATGTACTTGTTATTCGGCATTTGTTGTTTGGTTTATTTTTGGGCATTTAATTGGATTTTTTGACAGCGTTACAGAACATTTGTGATGTAAATTGTCATGTTGCAATGTTGCGTATTCCTTTTGTGTATCAAATTAAAACGCGGTCACACCGACAATAAACACAGCACTCACTACCTTTATTATCAAATACCAATCATCAAGGTCTATCCCACTTCCGTTCGTTTATCACTAATAACCACAAAAGAAACTAAAGAAGAAGACAACTCATTTCCGTTCAGTTTGATTGACAGAGATCGCGAATGCATAGGCAATGCAAAAAGGAGAGCCGCTTACTGATATATGTATGTCGCATACAAAATAAAGCATAACATACATACATACATATGTATGTCTGTACGTGTTACATATGTGTCAGAGAGGGTGGTACTCACATTTCACGCCGCCCTCGCCTAATCAACCGTTGGCCGCCTCTCTCTTGCTCGCTCGCTCGCGCTCACTCACTCTCCTTCTTTCAGTACGTTTATTCTCTTGATCAAAGTCTTTAGCGCTTATTCCATTCGTTATTACTGTTATGTGACAACATTTTCGGCGGGCAAAACAACGCCTTCTTCTTCTTGTTGTTGTTGTTTTTATGTATGTTTTAAAGAAACCTCGAGTTTAACTTTGTTGTAGTTTGTTTGTTGAACTTTGAACTTAATTTAAGCTTGCTTCGTTGTTGGTTAATATTTGATTTATTTTAAGCATGCGCTGCAAAAAAGAGACACAATTTATTTTATAAAATACAATGCTTAGCAGAATATTAATTTCAGATTTTTGCCGCGATAATACACTTTTCAGCTGCTGCTATTGTATTCATATACGCTCACAAACACATTTATTCAGATATATATACAAGCACACAATTCATTTAAAACTCGCACTCTCACGTACTCACGACGGCGGCGGTAAGCGCTTCTTCTTTATTTTTTATTTTCTTTTCTTTTTCTTGCACTTATTGAACGGACGACGCAGCCTCTTATTTCTATATTTCTTCTTTCTCATTCATGCTGCATATACACATACATATAGATTTGATTAACATTTTGGGTGATTTGAATTTAAATTTGTTGTAAATTTCATTTCGAACTCGAAGCACATGCACACGCACACACACTACTCACAGACACAGACAAAAACACACAGCACACAAACACACGCGTGCCGACTCCGAATATTTTACTTTTTCTTTAAGCCATTTTCGTCGTCACATTTACAGCAAGAAGCACAAGCAATTTAGATGCGCTGCTTCTCTTTCTTACGGCTACGCGGCTATGATGAGCACTGATTTGCTGACTCGCTCTATCGCGTGCGCTGCATACAAACACTCACGTAATTAAACTTGATGTATTTTGCTTATTTAAGCATTTGCCTGCCATTCCGAACGTTGTGTATGTATGTCAAACCCACTGCACTTGTGTATTGAATGCAATTTGTTGCATATTTCAGAACAAAATACATATATGTATTGTATAATTAAGTATTTTTTCTTAAGCCAAGTTAAATACACACACGCGCAGCGGCAGTACACGTCCGTACCGTTCAAGCGAGAGCGAGAAACAAAACACAAAAGAAAATATGAAAAAGAGAGACGGTTTGCAGTGTGACCATAAAAGCTATCTATAAATTTGCCTAAAATAAGCGAAAAAATACCATTATGATATGACCATGGATTGTATACCATTTACGATTATAAGACAACATTAATAAAAACAAGAAAAATTCATTTAATGTTTATTAGCATCCAGTTGACTATCCATAAATGATTATTCATATATCAGCAAGCAATTTATGAAATGTGCATGTCATATCACCCAGCTTGCGTACGTATGCATCAAGTATCAAGTATTTACCAACACTTTATTACCACCACTTCCAGCATTGTATTTTGATGGTTGCCAAGCTGCTATCGATAGGTTGACATAGTAATTAGTGTGTGTTGATTATTAGCGGCGAGAGGAGGTCGTGTTTCGGTCCGCATAGCAAAAATGCATAACTAATTTTCGCCCGGAATTTAGAGTGCAGCCAAAGAGAATTAATTAAATATTAAATAAACGACGTGCTGTGTAGCCAAGACATTAAAGACGTTCCATTAAACAATAATTCCCCATTTCTACGGCAATCGTGCGGCAGATTGTGTGATGCGCACAGAGCGCAAGTTTTGAGCGCAAGAAAAACGGCCAAAAAATAAGTTGCAAATGAAAACCAAGGAAGAAAATTGAAAACTCAAGTGAAAATTTCATAAATTGGTAATATATATATATAGCACAATATATATATACATGTATAAATACATAAGTGTACATATATGCATATGAATAGCTTTTGTTCTGATATTGCTCAGGTATTGAGTCTCTCTGTGTGTTAGTGTTAGAGAGTGTGCGTGTGTGTGTCCGTGCGTGTTCATGTGCCAAACAAAAAAGGGCGTCACAGTTAAAATTGTATGCAGCTCAAGCAAATCAACACTCATATAGTACCTAGACAACAACGGACCAAAGGTGAGTGCGTGCCGAATATTGTTGATAGTTGATTATGTTCGTTATGCAGTTAAAACAAACAACAACCACACCTACGTACTAGTGTATACACGAACAAACCTGATTTGTACCTTGTACGCACACACGTTTATATTTGTGTGGCGTGTGTGTGTTCATTTATATTTCCATTGCATCTCGCTGCTCTACTTCTACCCCACCTACCACCCCTCCCTAACCAGTCGATCAGTGTCGCTTGTCGTGCCTGGATCGTGCAATTACAGTTAATAACAACTTCAATTCAAATTCATCACAATAGAGAAAAATGCAATACACCATACAATCCATCCGCTCGCGTCCAAATTGAACAATCGCCATCTTCGAGTGTCTCTCAATTGAATTAGCTGCACTTGCTCTCAATGCGAGTGTAAATAGTACAGAACATATGTACATATGTCTGAAGCTGTCTCAAGTCAGTTTTCTTTTGATTACTCTTCCGTTGTTGTAGCTGTTGTTGATGATGATGTTGTTGTTGTTGATGCTGATGTTCTTGGAGCCAGGCACCGTTTTATCTCCAACAATAACAATAACAAGAGCAGCAGCAGCAGCAAACAGAAAACAGCAGGTTATGTTTGCAATTGAATTAAATTCAACAAAAAAAGAGACGTTATTGTTGTTGTTTGTCGCTAGTTGCTATTGCTGCTGCTATTTCTGCTCAATGCCCGAGCATCGCAATTTTCGTAAATTTTTTATTTAATTTATAATCACAAATACATTTTTGCACATGTACATACATATGTATATGCTGCTTATCCTCTCCCTCCTTGTGAACTAATTCAAGCATTTGGACGCTCTTTGTCTGACAACTGATGAAATTATTTATGATTCTCACAACACAGATTGTTTGATATTGTCGGCCATTAACATGTTTATGTATATGTATGTATGTATGTATGTGTATGTATGTTCCATTGAATACAATATGTTTAATGTTATATATGCTTACTTTTGACATTTATTCGTTTATTAAATGAATAATTTTGGTTGCTAAGCACAGTCCAGCTGGCCAAAAAGCACAACTGTGAGATTTATGTAGATAAACATACATATGCATAGATACGTACATAAGTGTACGTGAGGTGTATTCAAGAAAAATTCTCAAGAGCGTGACGTCAAAACAATATATAAATGATGGACCACAAAACTACTGATGTAGTCGCAGCTGTAGATACCCTTAGAAACAAAAAATAGGTATTTTATGCAACTTTTCGCTGCGTCATTCTAACAAAACATTTAATTATATGCCCTATCAGAACGATTAGCACCTTATCCGAATATGGCTTGATGATGACTATGATTATATGTAATGGTCATTGACATAACTCACAAATCTAATCGGCAAATGCTTATCTTGCATATAGAAAACAACGCTAAGGAGATTCCAACCCAGCAACAACTAATTCATAATACATTTTTAGGACATTTGGCATTTTGGCGCTGTTGTATTAGTTAATAAAAGTCATGTACTGCAAGATATTTTGTTCCAAGATATAATCAAAACTAGAGAAGGGAAGAGAATATAATATTTTGTTCCCAATTACTCCAAAGCATTCCTCTTAATGCCCTTAAGTAATGAACTTAACTCTGTGTTCATATTAGAAGAATTTCTTATGGCTTTGAGAAGCTTGGAATTTATGTTCCTAACTAAATGCATGAAAATTCTTTAAAGGCTAAACAATCATGCATAAATATATTAATAAGCATTCCAACTAATGCCATTAAAAGGTGTGTTTTAGAAGAAGAAAATCCAATTTTTTGTTGTTTGGGGTGCGGCTCCCCTGTTGCTAGGTCACAATTTTAGTTATTCTTCCTTTGTATTATTTACATTGTTTTTGTTGTTGCTGTTGAGGAAGTAAGGGCAGCACGTGTACACTTTACACTTTGCACAACGCCATCTTTCTCTCCTCTCTCTTTCACACTCTCTCTGTATAGTTTTTTTGGGCACACGCCCAACAACGTTTTGGGAAAACATGGCGAAAACGAAAAGCAACAAAAAAACAAACACAACAAACTAATACAAACACACACACACACAATCCCAAAAACAAATTTCAAAAGTTCAAGAACCAAAAAAAAAACAAACAACATTGGGCTTTTATTTGATTTTTGGCAAACGCAAAAAGGCAAGAGAGAAAGAGAGAGAGCGAACATGAAATTAAATTAATTAGATATGCAAATATATTTTTGCGTGATATTTGGTGCTTTGTTTGGTTTTATGCTCTGATTATATTGCACAATGCGTGATAAATATTATATAAATTGCACAAGGGCGCAGCTTTAACGAAAGTTCAACAGAAATTGAATAACGAAAAAAATTAAAACTAAGGGCATTAAATTTTGCTATAAGCCTAATTGAGTTTGAATTTCGAGTCAGCTGTTTGTTAATGATCCGTATAGGGTTTTAATTGGCGTTAAGAGTTAATTGAGTAGCAAATGTCAATGTTCCATGTAAATGAAATGTGATGATTGATTTTGAACAATAGCCAACAAATGAAGTAAACTGATATGCGGGTCTTGAACTAAGGGTCCCGTATACCTTTAGGTAAAAATATTAGAAAAAATATAGAAGAAAATAGAATTTTTTGGAAAATACCTTATTGTTAGGTTAAATGATAGTTGATCTTCAATATAAAAATGTAATGGTATCATGTGGAAAATAAATAATTTTTTCTTTAGATTTTTTTGTGATATTTTTTTAATTATTTATTATTCTATTTAGCTCTCTAAAATGTAATACAGTGGACAGCTCGCCAATAAGATCTCTCGAAAGTAAGAATTTCCAGGTATTATTAACAGTTTTTTATTAAACGCTCTAAAATTAATGCGAAAATGATTTCTATTTTCTGGAAGTTCAAGCTTTTGATAGTGAGCGTCCACTGTATCACATAACTTATAATTAAAAATGACTTAGAAATTCCAATACATTTTCAATTATTTAATTGTTATACCTAATCAGCTTAACTCGTGGGAACTGGCTTACTGTACAGCGAGGTGCATTCTAAAAGAAACTCTGATGGTGTTGGTAACCTTTGATTATTTGCTTCAAGTAAACATCATCAAGTAACCAAGACATATATATAATATAAATATAACTGCCCTCGTTCAATCCGCTTATCGGCTTTAATTTGTTTTTCATTCTACTGGCATTTTTTTTTTTTTGCATTCCTGCAATCGTCTTCGTCTTTTAAATTACACTTCCCTTGAGAATATATATTTCAAATGACTCAATCGAATGCAGGGCACAGAGGGAGAAGGTATTTTATCAAGTTGTGTACGATTTGAATGTAATTTATGTTTATTTTTGCGAACTGTGCTCTCATCTTAATTGCCATTCGGCTATCGTTTGTCTACTTGGTGAATTGAGTCATCGGCACGCATAGAAAAATTCTCACACAGCAACAAGGAAAAACGTTTGTTCGTCAACTAGTTGATGACCAAATCTGACACTGACCTTATAAGTAACAATAAAAACAACAACAACGACAATATGTTGCTTGTGGGGCACTCAACTTAAACAACTTCCGTTGTTCATTTATGCACTCAAACAAATTGAACGCAAAATTTTTTGTTTACTAAATTGTAAAACTGAAAAAAAAAAAAAAAAAAAACAGCAACAACTTTTTCACTTTCACCTTTTGTTCACAAATATGCCCCAAAGGGAGGCAGCTTTGTTTGCTTTTAGTTTTTAGTTTGTAGGGGATACGAGCTCTGTCAGTCTGTCAATCAATAATTTAAACTTTAATATTCGCACACGACACGCGCTAGCAAAATATTAAACATGTGCATAAAATAGGGGAAAAAAGTTGAAGTAAAAACTGAAAGCAAAAAGTCAGTTTGCATAATTAATATACTAAAAGCAATGGGGAATTGGGTTTATGCAGAAAGGTTTACAAATTTTAAAGTTGGAATTAAATGAAAAAGTTTGTTTGAAAGGTCAAACCTATTTCTACATTAAAAAGGTAATGCCTTTAAATTCGTTTTGGGATAGATTTTTATACTTATCTTTTATTTGTATGGCAAACGTTTCTTAGCATTTCTAGGAATATTTAAACTTTCTTATTGACCGCTCTCAAACTTATTTCTTATGGATCTATCCCATTTGACTTTTATTACATAGAAGAAAAATGTCAACAACTTAAACAATGAATAAATAATCTTTTTAATGTACAAAACATCCCTAAAATAAGAATAAGAACTTGCATATCATTTGTTCAAGTGTCCCTCAAGATTGATGATGACACACAACATAAATTGTATGCACCAAAAAAATAAAATGATATGCAAATTGAACTAATTTCTCATGTGTTTAGAAATATGAGTTTTTTCTGTGTAGCGTTGTTCGTCATTGTTTTGAGTCAGAGAATGTCAGCTCAAAATGGGTAACAACGCAACTTATTTAATCAAGACAAAGCAACAACAACAAGAGCAATAACAAAACTAAGCTTGACCACAAACCTTACTCATTCATTTGCATGATTCGTCATGTGGCGTTTGTTTTTTATTTATATTTGGGGTCCAATGTTCGCAAAGCGGTTTCAATTTCAGCGTCGAGACCTCCAGCGTCAATTGGGGGCTTGAGTTTTTGCTTTTGATTTTGTTTACGTTTACCGCAGCATAATAAAGATATGTATTTGTATTTACTATATATGTGTGTGTGTACTTGCATATTCAATTTATAAAGTTTGCAACTTTTTGCATTGTTTGTTTATTGTATTTTTCCGGTTTTTTCTCAGCAAATTGTGGAGACAAACGTAACTGCAAATGTTGCCTCTTTTTCTGTCTGTTTGTTATTATTTGCTTAAAGTTATTTATTTTTATTTGCATTTTAGTCATGCGATGAGGCGGCAGGCGTCTTTTGTTCCGCTGGTGTAAAAATGTTAAACAGGTTGATCTCCACACGAATGAATATATGTATTTAGTATATAGCCAAAACGGAGCTGACAACAACTGTCACGACAAATGGGGAGGCGTTTTTTGTCTTGCTTTCATTGGAATTTTCAATGAGTCCATGTGCAAAAGATATTTATAACTAAATTATGTTTTAATTGTGCACAGATGACAATATTTTGTATAGATATCATTTCCTACACATTTCTATATATATTTCGCATGAAATGTTATTGCATATTATATGTTTGTGTGAGTAGGCAGATTTGAGTGGTTTCCTAGAAAGCCAAAGCGAATATTGAATGAAACATTTGTTCACAAATAAATACAATTGAGTTTGGTTAAAAGTCCATTGGTTTAAATATAAATAAATGCTAAGAAATATGGATATAAAATACAATTTATACTCATAAATAATAATTTTACAATATAAAACACAAAATAAAGAAAGTAAGAAGACGTTAGTCGCAAATTCCGACTAGGAGATACCCTTAACTCATACCATTTGCGACGAATAATCTTTCGATTACCATAGCTTTGTCAAAATATATTCAACTTTTAAATGTTCTATCTCAAGAGTCTTGTAAAAAGCTTTAAAATAATACAGCTTTTATATTTGGAAACGTGATTTTTACTAGAATTTCATTATAAAATCTCTGGGATACATTTTTGCCATTATACCCAAGTTTTTCCAATTTCATAGACAATAAAAACAAAAAACTTAAAGCTCATATATCACACAATATATATACGTGAAAAACGCACGATTCATTTCCGGACAAGGTAAAACTATCAAAACAATAAATAAAAACTCGTTTCTATACGCTAGATCCATTATTTGAATATGTGTCAGCCTGCATATTAATATGAGAGAAATGACTCATCGCATTAAAACCAAAATAAAAATCTTCCACACACCCCAAAAAAAGGCAGCCAAGAGTTGAGCTTAAAGTTCAGTTTGGGTTTGAAGTCGCTTGTTGTTGTTAATCATCTCATTTGATAAATGTTGCGGCACATAAAGTGCTTATTATTTTTGAAAAGTTATTGACCCGACTGTAAGGCCAAAAGTCAATTAGGTGATCCGACAGTTGATGATGCAATGTTCTCTCTGTCTCTCAACCCAATAAAAGATGCGTTGTTTCGTAAGAAATTATGCATAATTTGCTTGATTTTTACAGTTTATCAGTCTCAAATTCCAAACATTTTGTTGCGTTGTGTGTTGCAATAAAACAAACAATGATATTAGCATACACAACAACGTCCCCTGCAAATATTATTTTTGGGCTGATTTTGAAATGTTATAAACGTAAATGGCGTCTTAAATTGTCATTGAGTACGCTTTAAATCGCTTACAATTGTTTACTTTTGGACTCGCTCGCTCGCTTCGAGGCATGTTTTCAAAACAATTAGCTAAGTAATAGGGTAATTGTGAAGGCCACGTGCGGGATGATTTTGGGCAAAAGATTTGGCAATACTTAGTCAAGGTCAATTTTAAAATTTAAATTAAATTCTTGGCAAATATGTTTAGAATTTGTACGATAATCAACTTAAATGTCGAGTAATTACTTGAAATTGAGCATTTGAATGTTTTTTAAGGAACTTTATTAGGTCTAAATTATTACTCATAACAATCATAGAACACTTGAGTTTTTTTTATATTCTTTCTATCAAAACAAAAGCATAAAAAACATGCTTAATATGAAAACAAATCTACTAAATAAAGAACGTTTTCATTGCTCTTAACGCAAACTTAATAGTTTTTAAAAGTCTTTTCATGACCTTCAATTATGCTTTTAAAATTAAAATTTGTAAACATTTTCACCTAACAACACTTTATGTTAACACAAATGAAAAAGTGTTATTAAAAACCATAACTTTTGCCCCTCAACGAAAAAAACAAACACAATTTTAACCGTGTTTAGTTTAAATTGGTTTTCTCTTTGAGAAGGGCTCTCATGTCAAGTTGTTTATGACCATTTTAAGAGTTTAGCCCACGCCAAGCAAATTTTATTTTGAGAATCAGACGCGACTGGTTAACAGTTCTGTGTAGGCTGTTTGTTGAAAATGTTTCTCTTGTGTAACAGACCTAAACAGACGCTATGGCAGCTTTAAAGTACATCTCTCTACCTGAGGTCAAGGTTTAGAAGAGCACGTAACTCAAATAAGCTTATGGTACTGATTTATGGCCCAGGGTAGATGACAAGCAAACAGAGAAAATAAAAAACATAAAAAATACACCCACATGGCCAATAGTTTGTTGTATTTTTATTTTGGCCAGCAGTGGCCGGCAGCACAATCATAAACTACCAAAACGTGCCAATGACCAATGGCCAAGACAATGTTTAGAAAAATTGCAGCATCATTTTGTATGGTCTCTTGGCTGTAGAATGTGGCACAAACCAATTGCGCTAATAGACCAACAGAGCGAACCGGTTGCCAGAGCATTGGATAATTGCTTCTATCTACCGGTTTTTTTTTTTTTGAGGTGGCTAACAAAACAATTCAGCTAACCACGATGTTCTATTTGTTTGATGAGAGATTCGGTCAGTAAAAAACACTTAGAAATAGTATTAAAAATTGCATTTTAGGTAATACGAAAGCGAAAAACAATAAAAATGCTTGATTTGTGTAGGAAGTTGAATAAATAATTTCCACATCATAAAAGGCAGTACAAGTATTAATTAAATTTATCTTTGCTGACCGCTACGCATAGTTCCGCCCTCGTTGAGATGATTGTCTGGAGTCCAATTGAGAGACGTTGTGGTTCTCGTTTATCTGTGGGCTGTTTGTTGCTTTGTTGGCATTGAGTTATGTTTGTTGCCACAAAAGAGGGGAGGCGACTCTCATGACAATCGACAACGGATTCGAGTTATTTACAGGAAATGTTTTGTATTTCATTTTATAGCAAATACGTAAACAAATAAACAACTCGAACCAAATATGTAGGGGCTCATTCTGAATCACAAATGCAACAACGATAAATTCGTCATACAATAATATTGGATGATTTTAACTCGTTATCAAAAGTTTGTGTGTGTGTGTTTTTGTTGGTAATCTAAGACTCATGCCAATAAAATCGGGGCAATCTCTGGTTTCACACAACTTTATAGAGGGGTGTCTTAGCCACCTGTACGATTATGTTTCAGGTGTTCAGGGCTGAAAAACAGATAAGAAACTTCTTCTGTCAACTGTGTCAGGTGTTAGAAAATTCCCTGAAATTTTATAATGCAATTTACAATGCATACAGGAAGTGAAAAAAATATTTACACATTAACAATGATTTTTAGTTGTTACATGGATTGGGCTAAAGGCTTAATGAGGTTCTTGGTTTAACTTTTTCCCATGTTGTGCTTTAAACTTGGCCATAATTAACTTTAGCAAACCTAAACATAATTAATCATTTTGCAAACTTATCAAAGTAAACCTCGCATATTCATATCTTTCAAGCATATCTCTCTCTCATTCGTTCTTCACTCTGTTCACTCTGTCCCAAAGTCATTAGGCCTTTTATGATGCTCTCCCGGCCAATTTATCTTACCTGTTGGGGAAAAAAAAACACAAAATTTTCCGCTGGCCAAGTTTTTCTTGAGTATCACGATTAAATTACCTTTTCCAGTCTATCTGTCACGGCTGAAAAGCTTTGCGGTTAACGATTTGTTTGAGAAAAACGCATATTCATTACGATATTAGACACGAATCATGAAGGCTATTTAGATGCTTAACAACTGAACTTGGCCATATTTCTGATTTCTGATGCTGCGTAATTCGGTAGAATTTTAGCGTCTTTTATCTTTATAATATACTAGCGGCCCGGTACGTGCTTCGCTACGTATATGTTGAAAAGTTTAAAATAAAAAATAATTTCATGATGTCTTACCCTATCTCGGCTGCGGCGAACCCCACGCTCTACTGAAGATTCTCTCTCCATCTCAGCTTCATATCTATCCCGAGACTGACTAAGGCGAGCCTCATGTTCCGTAGACGATTCTTCATTTCTTGTTAAACGTAATCTTTTGGCGTTCACAGTACTACGACCTAAGTTCGAACGACTACGTCCAGGCATGACTTTATAATTTCTGAATGAACAAAATTTAGTCAGTTCTATATGTATCACAAACAATACAAATAATAATTTTTTCTGTCAACTCTTAAAAGTTGAAATTTGACAGCAAAATCCCGGCGTACTATGATATTTGAAATTTTTATTTTCATTACAAAAAATGAGATAAATGAAGAATCGCTCGACCACTATTAATTGGGTTTTTTAACATTAAAACCTTCCTTTTCAATCACTCTATCTATTAAAAAACCGCATCAAAATCCGTTGCGTAGTTTTGAAGATCTGTTCAGTCAAGGGGACAGAAAAATCGACTTTATTTTATACTATGTAGTGATGGAACATTGGTAAATACACAAAACAATAAAAGTCATTTAAGCATTTTACTCGTTTTTATCGGCGTTTGCCACTGGTTAAGCAAATAATGTCTCGCATGCATGATAACATAATACACAATACTACCTAATTTGAAAATGAAACGGGGAAATTTTGAACATTTTGTTAAAGCTCAAAGCACATTCTTTCTTGTGCTTGATTGATAACCATGGCCATGTAATTAAAAAGCAATTGCAAAGACATCAACGCAAATGCAACCACAAAAATATTTTCTAATCAAAGAAATAAAAGTGAAAGACATAAATACCTTTTGTGAGATAGGAATTCTTTAATATTAAAAGCTTGCGCGCTTTGTGCTTGTTGACAATTATGACAACAAAAATGTTGCGCAACTTTCCTTAGCGTGATTCACAGTTACGTTTGACACCTGCACGCCTACCCCAATCGAAATAATAAATCTTAAATACCTAACTATTAAATACCGTGTAATTAGCCATGAATGAATAAACAGAAAAGTCACGACATGCTAAATAATATTATTTAAAATTAAATTAAACACATTAAAACAATCGCAAATCTATGAAATTTTTGTTTAAATATGTGAATGATTTATCTTTAAAATATTTTATTTTCACTTTTATGTTACTGAAATATTAATTTGCAAACAATTCCTATAAGGAAATGCTGTTATCAATATTTTTGAATATGTTTTTTAATAGAAATTTGTATGGCATGAAGTAATAAAATTATTATTCTTGTCACGGCAAAGTTCTCCAACCTGAACAGACATTTTCTTAATTTTTTGTACGCTTGTCAATTGATATGCAAATGATAAGCGATAATAAAAAAATTCAATTGTATCTTGTGATCAAATGAAATTAACATACATTTGTTTGCTTATTTGTTGATTTGTTTATTAAACTTCCTAGCTGCATATTTATTTAATTTGTTAACAGTAAATGCTTAATCTGTTTGCCATTAGCTGGAATTAAGTTGCAATAACATAACGTTTAAATATAATATGCCACATTTTACCAACTTTGTAGGGTGTAATTAGAACAAATCGGCATTGAAAAGCAAGTTAAAAGGTTTTAGTCGAGGATTCCCGACTTGGACATGCCCTTAGCCCTTAACAATGCTTTAACGCCTTTGCCGAGTCTTCAATACGTCCTTCTGAATGTTACATACATTAGCACAAAACCATTATACCCTTTTTTCTACCCACTTTTTGGGTTAAGGGTATAAAAACAAGCCTCACATTGTCCAATATTTTTGTTTCTCTTTTGCGTTTCATTCTTTGTTTTGTGCAGCGCGTTGTGTGTTGTTGTTTCTGACGCTTTGACGTTGACGTTCAACACTTTGATGTCATTTTAACACCTGCATTAAACACACACACAACAAATATTGTGTTGTACTATTTAAAGCTGTGGCAACAACAGCTTATTATGCCAACAACTTGAACTTTTCTTTGCGCAAAACTTTGCATAAACATTGAGTAGTTTTTTTTTCGCTATCTTGGCAAATAAATCAGCTAGTTACGTGCTAGCCAAGTTCAATGTTTTAACTGACCTAGCTAACTTTAATGACCAACAGAAAGAGGGGGAGTGAGAGAGATGCATGTTGTAGTTAACTTAACTTTTACATAAGCTCAAGTGTTTAAATTAATGATGTATACTTTAATGTAATCAACGCAAAACACAAAAAAAAACTCAATTAACTTGAATATGCTCAATTTTATGCTTTCTAATACATTTAACAACGAAAAAAGGAACTTTCCAATAGGATAATTAAACACTTTTGCCAGCCAAGCTCAAATAACTGAAAGACGAACTATGTTAGTACACGCTTTTGTGGTTTTTCTTAAAGATATCTCAAAGTTGACTTTTTGTCGTTGTTGTCTACGACGCATTTACCATTTTGTATAATTCTAATGATAGAACTTTTGTGCATTACTTATAATCAACTACTGTGCGATGCGGTTTGTTTTTTTTTTTTTTTGTTGCTTTTTTCTGTATTTATAAACCCAGCCGCAGTCACGGCGACGCCCGCAGCGACCTTCACAAATGGCACAAGTGGGTGCTGTGGGGTGGGTGGGCTGAGAGCGTATACTTACAAACATCTCTCTCTCTCTAGAAAAAAACCTGATGTGGGCAACAAGTTGGACCCTTAAAGATGACGACACTCATTAAAGCATATATGCCTGAGATAATGTCGAATAATTGAATCGTATAATCTTATGTATTTATGAACTTTGACTCTTGCAGAAAAAACCTTGAGACAAGTGCGGAAGTTTCATTCAGTTTCGTTTCGTTAAGTTTTCATTGATAAGCAATATAAAGTTCACATGCACTTAATAATGCTGACCTAATCGCTGACTAACTAGCTACTGTCTCCCTCTCCCTCACACTCTCTCTTAAAGCATTATCACGCGACAAAATCTAATTGGCTCGTGATAATGGTGCTCAAACTCACCTCAACCTGAGACCCCAAAGCGCGTGTAATGGTGTCTCTGTACGAGTGCAATAACCCTGAACACACATACGACTCGTATGGCAACGGCATTATAACATTTACTCTCTTTTTATTTATAAACAAGACAACAAAATGTTAAAGAAAGCGAATGGTGCGCAAAACAAAAACATAAAAAAAAAAGGTTACAAAGCAGAGCTTTTTATGAAGGGTACATGATGGAATATTGTTATAGCCATGGTGAGACATGCTCGTTGGTTTAAAGTGGAGAGGTTTTTTTTGTTATTTGAAGCGCAGTCAACTGCATGATGAACATTTGGGTTGGAAGTGCAGTCGAAAGTATAAAAATAGAGAAAACTTTCCTACTTTTTTTTTTATGTGTGCCAAGTCAAAGAGCTTAATGTGGGTTTAAATGGTGGAAATGTTGGTAGAAAACCAACTATTTTTCACGCTAAAGCAGCTTAAAATAGTGGCAATTAAAGCTTAAGTGAGGTAGGTTCTTAGTTCAAGACAAATGTTTTAGTTGATTAAGAAAAAAAAAAAACGTTTAAAAATAAATGCAATATTTTAAGTGTTTATTATTAAGTCATAATTGTTTGCTTAATCGCTTATTGCGTTCTTCTGAAGCTATTTTAAAACATGGTTTTTATTAATTTATTATAGCTCTTAGAAATATTTTTGTTGCACTTAACCGATATCAGCGGAAATTGAACCCGTTGATGAACTTTGGCAACAATTTTTTTTTTTGGCAAGTTTAATTATTTCAGAATTGTGTAACTTTATACTTTTCGTGCAAATGAAACCAGAAAATGTGCTTCAACTGTTTGCATAGAAGTTTCCCCAAAGGTAGATTGGATTTCTTGAGCTTCATTTAAAATGAAAATTGTGTGCGCACCTTTTTCTCTCTCTCGGAGTCGTGCTCCACCTCATTCAGTTTTGGGAAGCACAAAATGTTATTATATACACACACACATTCAAAGGAACAATGACGGGGGTATAGGAAGTGGCGGCACGAGTTGTGGCAAACAAATGTATATAAATATTTATAGTAAATTATAAACAATTGTTATCTTTGTATGCCATCATTGCACAGCTAACGCTCTGTCATTTCCACCATCCTCATCGACATGCAATGCTTATAGAGTACACAGCACTTGAATTGTTATTAAACGAGACACAATCTACTATATACACTGTGTGGCAGGTATAAATATATATGTATATGTACATAATCACATTATCGTCAACATAAAAACAGAGAGAGCCCTTATCTGAGCTGCCTTCATTTATAGATTGTATTTATATATATATCTGGCGGCAGGCACTTGAGCACCTACACTTGAAAAAAAGTACACCTAACGACAGTCAATTGTTTAAGTATTGATCGAATACACACAAATAATTTCTATATATAGAGTATAGTAAACATAAACTATACATTCCGTTTGTATACAATAAATAAATTAATGATTTTACCCAAAGTTGAGGTGGGTTTTTTAGGTATAGCCAACGATTGTTTAGAGTTAAGAACAAGAATAGATTGAGAACATATTAATTACCTTTCTGAACTCTTTAGATCACCCTCGTTAATCATTTCCCAGGGCATATGGTTTCAGTATGCCAGCGCTTGACCCGCCCAAGTTATGCCAAGAATTTTTCTAAATTCGTTTAATTATTTCTCATTACGAAATGCTTGATGGTCTGCCAAATTGGCAGCTGGGGCATATGTGCTCCAATTCCATGACTTCTGATTCGGATTATCAGTTTCACACAAGTTGAATCACCTTTTGACTTTGGACTCGCCTCGAAATCACACTCGTGCATAATCTTCAATCTGTTTTCTCTTTCTCTCTCACGCTCTCAATGACAGAAAATATGTATTAATAATTTCTTGTTTCTGTTACGTTTTTGCAGCTATTGTGGCAACTGTTGCCTTTGATGATTGCCAGCAATATGCAATAATGGATTCGTTACCAGTGACCAGTGGTCCACCAAGCACGTGTCGGGATCAATTAACGCTACAATCGTTGCGCTCATCTCGCGGTTCCAGTTCCAATTTACGGATCAGTCGCTCTCCATCCGCAACCAGAAGCAGCGAACAAAGTAATTTGAATTATACATTTAATAGAATTATAAAAGCCATATCATAAGCTCTCTCTCTCGCTCTCTCTTCGTTGATAACTATCACCTAATGCTACTAGTGTAGTGTAGAGTGTTTGTATGTTTGTATGCTAATTGCTTTAATCACTTTTTGCCTCATAATTGGATTAATGTGAAACGCTCATCAGCGCGAATCTTATCAGTGTGTGTGTGTGTGAGGGGGGTTTTGGGATGCTTCATGTTGCTAGGAATGATAACCAATCTTGGTTATTCACTTAGCACTTCCGCTTAGTTTGACTAAACAGCAAAGTGCTAATTACCATAAGAGGAGAATTTCATAGTTGTTCAATGAGTAGATTTTAGAAGCTTGAGCTTATCACAATTTCTCTGTAAGATCTTAGGATTATTCACAAATACAGTGGACCCTCGCTGAACGAATCTACCGAATAACGAGCATTTCGCATAACGAGCACACATTTTTAGGAAAATAGTTTCGCTTAACGAAAAAAGTGACAAATTTTAAATTTTAGGGGAATCCCCGGATGCACATTATACTCCGATCCAGTGTAACCGTTTTAGCATATTTTTTTTTTGGCATTTTTCTGAATGCAATTTAGCTAAATTATTTCGAGGGAATAGTGGGTTCGCATAAGGAACAAGATGCTGAAAACAATTGTGTTCATTACCCGAGTGTCTACTGTACATCTATGTTATTCGTGACCCAGTTTCTCTGCTTTTCTAAGCTTAATTTCCTTAACCATTAAGCTAATATATTGCATTTTGGTATTCAACAAGCTATTTTCCACATTTACAAAGCAATTATTTGGCCATAATGCCATGTTATCATACCAACCCCCTTGCATACCCACCCCCTTTTTGTAATGCATTTTAAGCTACTTTATTTTGGGTTTAAGCGCCTCATTTTAGTTTGTTAGTAATGCTTTTGAGAACAAATTTCATATATGCATTTGCATGCAAATGGCTTAAAAGCTCACAAATGCAAATATGTGTTGTGTGCTTTTGAGCGCTTTATTTGTTAGCTCATGTCTATGTGTGTGTCAGTGTGTGTATGTATGCTTGTTTATACTTATGTTTTTTGCTCTCTTTCTTTCGTTGATAAATTGCTGCTGCCAAGAAATATATATTTATTTAGCTTATCGTTCATTGTCTTTTACATTGTTTGTTGATTATCCTTTTTGTTTTTCATTTTCGTTTCTCTTATTCTTTTCTTTCCTTTGTGTATTTTAAAACAGCTTTGTAAGCGTTGACCGCAACTGCAACAACAACAGCAACAAAAACCACAACAAGAACAACACATACATAAAATTAGACATAAATACATACAAACGTGGGTATATTTTGATAAAAATAGAAAATACATATTTCTATTCATTGCACACACACACACATACATACTTGCATACATGCATAGCAACCAACATTCACACACACATTGCTTGCACTTACTCAAAACGCTCTATTTTTTCCACAGCAACGCTGACGCGATTTAAAACGCTATTGAAACGCTAGCTGTTTGTTTTTACTGCTGCTACTGCTGCTTTCTCTCACACTTGTACGTCTCTCTTTGTCTCTTTTTCTGTCTCTCTCTCACTCTCTTGCTTTTTGACGCACAGCTGTCTGTCAAGCTGTCACACGCACACACATATGCACCCACACAAGCTTGCAAGCGCTGCATCAGCAACAACAACAACAATAATAATAAAAACAACATTGATTTGAACTTTTCTTTCTTCTTTTGTGTTCATTCGCTTTGTGTATTGCATTTTGCGAGGCACTTTTGTGTTTTGTTATTTATCATTTCTTTACAAGCTTTATCTCTCTATTATTATTGTTTATGTTATTGTTGTTGTTATCGCTTCATTCCAACATTCCTCATTATTTGAATCAGCTGAAAGCCAAAGCCTATAATCTACAACATACTTTCTATGCGCCACAATAATTCGTCAGTGTCCAGGGAGCGCATCGGCGATCCAACGTCAGCAGCAACGCCTACAGCAGCAGCAGCAGCTGCAGCAGCAATAGCCACGACGACGACAACAACAACAGCAACAAGTGGCACTGCAGTTGCGTCGGCAACGTCGACAACAACAACAGCCAACAACACCAACAGCAATTCGTCGGCTTCGTCCAGCACAGTGGCAGCTGCACAGGCGGCTGTCTATAGCGGCGGCAACACGGTGACCGGCAGCCTTAGCAGTAGCGGGGGCGTGGGTGTGCGAGGCTTTCGCAGCCACAGCCCCACGCACCGTCGACGCAGTCGCGAGCGCCAGCGACGCACACATGGCTCCGATCAGGGTGGCCTGCTCGCCTACAGCGGCATCATTGGCAGCGATATGACGGACTTTGGTGTCGGCGTAGGCGGTGGCGTTGGCATTATTGGCGGCGGCCTGGGCGGTGGTGGCGGCGGTGGCAGCGCTGGCACTGGCAGTGGCCTGGAGGATTCACGTTTGTCGGGCAATGAGGATTACTATTTGTCCATTGTGTCCGATGAGTTTGATGGCAGCAAGACCAAGTTGCATCATCGACGCACACATGAGCGCAGCTCCAGTGTTCAAGCCATAGATCGCTTGAATACCAAGATTCAGTGCACCAAGGAGTCCATCAGACAGGAACAAACTGCCCGTGATGGTGAGTTAACAATAAATATTGCATACTTTTAGGCAGCCTTTTTAAATGCATATTTTCCCCTTTCAGACAATGTCAACGAGTATCTAAAACTCGCAGCCAGCGCCGACAAACAACAACTGCAACGCATTAAGGTAAGCTTTTTCAATATACCACAAAGATAACCCAGATATTAATCTCTTTTATTTGTTTCAGGCTGTTTTTGAGAAGAAAAACCAGAAGAGCGCACACAGCATTTCGCAATTGCAAAAGAAACTGGACAACTATACGAAACGGGCCAAGGATCTGACAAATCATCAATATCAGGCCAAGGGCCAGCATCGACAGCCGCGCGAAGTATTGCGCGACGTTGGCCAAGGACTACGCAATGTGGGTGGCAATATACGCGATGGCATCACGGGCTTCTCCGGCTCCGTAATGTCCAAGCCGCGCGAATTTGCGCATCTCATCAAGAACAAATTTGGCAGTGCGGACAACATAAATCAAATTAGTGAAGCCGAACTCCAGGGCATGCAAGCAAATGCGGATGCATTGACGGCGGCCAATGAGCGACTGCAACAGCTGCCAGGCATTGGCACTTCAACCGGTTCGGGTTGTGGCAATAATAACAACAACACCGGCACCGGTGGCAGTGGCACTGGCAAATTCAATAGCGATAATGGCAGTGAATGCAGCAGCGTCACCAGTGAAAGCATACCAGCGGGGTATGTCTATAGCCTTTCTATAAACTATATATAGTATTAACATTCATTTCTCTTTGCTGCAGCTCGGGCAAGAGTCAATCGGGTGCCAGTCAGTATCACATTGTGCTCAAGTCCCTTTTAACCGAATTGGCTGAGCGTAAGGCTGAAAACGAGAAGCTTAAAGAGCGTATCGAACGCCTTGAGGTTAGTTTCAGACCCAAAATCAAATTAGTGATTAAATGAAATTGCCAACTAATCTTTATCTATATTGCAGACAAGCCAGAAGGAGTTCAACAACTTGACCTCCACGCTCGAAGGCGAACGCTTTCGTGCCGAGGGACTGGAGGAGCAAATTAATGACTTGACGGAATTGCATCAGGTTCGTTTTGAGCCCCAATGGCTTGGCATATTGCCAGCGACTTAGCCTTTCTTTTTGTTTTGTTGCAGAATGAAATTGAGAATCTGAAACAAACAATTGCTGACATGGAAGAGAAAGTACAATACCAAAGCGATGAAAGACTACGTGACGTCAACGAAGTGCTCGAGAATTGTCAAACAAGAGTAAGTGCAAACAGACTTACAGTCTGACTAATAAATAGATAATCGTTTACCTAAACAAACCCAAAATAGATATCAAAAATGGAGCACATGTCACAGCAACAATATGTGACCGTTGAGGGTATTGATAACTCGAATGCTCGCGCCCTGGTTGTGAAACTCATCAATGTGGTATTAACGATATTGCAAGTGGTCCTCCTTCTGGTTGCCACCGCTGCCGGCATCATAATGCCCTTTCTCAAAACGAGGTAAGTACATGCAACAGCTGAAATATGCTTATTAATCCAAACCTTTCTGACTTTTGTTTGTAGGGTGCGTGTGCTGACCACATTTCTAACGATATGTGTTATCATCTTTGTGATACGCCAGTGGCCGGATGTGCAGGATATAGGCGCTGGTCTGGTGCGGCATCTCAAACAGTCGCTGGTGGTCAAGTGAAGAGCAGACGACTCCCATGTTTAAATGAAATACGTAGACTTTAAATGTTAATAGTATTAAGTTGAAAAGTGCATATGTTGTAAATAGCTTATAAATACACCAACGTAATAATTTAACAATTTAATTAGTTACATGATAAAAAACGCGCATCACATTAACGACATGCAACACACATACATTACCACATATACACATACGCATACAAGTTGTACAAAAGTAAAGTGAAAACGATACCGCACACACATCTAAACACACACTCGAACCACACGATATGCATATACACCTATAAATATATATATACATAAATGTACACATCAATATAGCGAAATTCGATTTAAAAAACAAAAGCTCTGCTAAAAACCGTTTAGTCTAATAACTGCAATGCTGACTTGTTTCTGTGCATTACTCAATACTATAAAATACTATGTATATCTCTAAATACTATATATATATGAACTTTATTTATAGTTATCGTATACATTAAAAACGTTTGTATTTGTACAAAACCAAAAAAACACAACATTTGTTGGACTATTTTTGATTTCTTTTAATTGAATTTGTACCAGGATTGTAGCAATTATTATCGTGGCCTATAAAAAGTCAATCTAACCAATTAAAGCCAACAATTTACGAGAACCATTAAATACGTACATCAATATATGTTTTAAAAGCAAGGTAATTGGGTTTTTTTCAACAGCTGTTGCAGTTCCCATAATACGCCCGTAAAAAAGATGGTTTGACTTTCTATAAAGGCAAATAATTGAATAAAAAGATAAATGTTTGAAAACATTGTATTTACTATGCACAAAGGAAACCCGTTTGTGCATTTTTAAACAGAAACTCATAATTTGTTGAAGCGGAAATTCAAAGGATACACGAATGTGCCGCTTACAGCGTTTTCGTAGCATTTAGCTTTTATGCGTGCTCAGTTCAACTTTAACTACAGCATACTTTTAGGCAGCTGCTTTAAAATCTGCACGATGAAACTGCTGTTGTTGTTGTTGTAATTTTTACCCTTCTTTCTTCTTCTTTCTCCTTCCTATGTGGTTGCTGTAATTTGTAATTTCTTCTTTTTTCTCCTTCCTACTTCCTATGTGGTTGTTGTATGTCCGTCTAAATTCCGTCCGATTTTTTGTGGCAAATATGCCGGATTATTCAAGGTAAGAGCATCTTTTAGGCTGAAACTTTATGTTGCTTTTTCGGAATTGTTGTAATTTTACCTGTTGTTGTTGTTTCCGTCCGATTTTGTCTTCGGAAATTATGTGCAAATATGCCGCTGCGATGCATGGGGCTATATGGAGTGCAGATTTGGGGAATAGCAGCCAAGTCAAATATAAACTAAGTTTATGGTGTTTGGTTTTTATGTTACATTGCCACCTATGTATGTGTTGTTAAGGCACTTATCATGATAGTACAGGTTTCTTCACTTAATAAATATATATATAAAAAAAAAACCCCATGGAACTGCTGTAAAGTAGAGGTGAGCTAGAAATTCGAATTAATATGGAACTTTTGTTTTGTATCAATTATGTTTAGTTTATTGTAAATTAACTTTAGATTACACGTTGAAACACACAATTTATGTCTTTATGTTTAATTGATTTCGTTTTACATTACTTCTAGATTTATTGTTGTGAACAGTTTTTATCTTTTGCAGTTGTTGCATACTGCAACTGTTATTTTACCATTTAAAAAAAAGTTTGAATTACGAAAGATGAATATATATTACACAGCGTAACTTAAAATTAGTTAAATCGAGCATAATAATATACAGTAACATCATACAAATTATATTAATGAAAACTTTCAAGTTTAAGGGCTGACAAACATATTTCTCGTGCTCATTAAAACTAGTGTTTTTCTTTATTAAATAGTATAATTACACGTTTTTAATCATCTAACTTTTCTTTGCCTTTGTATGAACGACTTTACCTTTGGAGTGTTGAGTTGATTGAGTTAAAAAACAAAAACATTAAATCGAATGTGTTAATCCGAAACAGTTAAACAATTTAAATCTTATACAGTGATAAATGGTATTTTTCTTTTCTTTAATTTTTTTTTTTTTTTTGTGTTTGTGTATTGTTCGACTTTAGTTATTTAAGCCAATAAGGTTAATAATTAGGTATATAAAATAAATCACAATTTGTATACGCATATTTATGTATGTGTGGGGGTTGTAGTATGTTTAAATGTAATGTACTTTTGCGATGCAAACCATAATCATTCATGATCCACGATGCATGATGCATGATAATGATTACAAATACAATTACAATTAGTACATATTATGTGTGTGTATTAAGGGTAAACATTTGTTAATTGTTTAAAACAAAGCAGCGGGCAGCAGCCAAGCGACAACTATTTTCCTATGCCTACAAAAGGGTTTTTATGTTTGGTTGAGTTCTGCCTGCTTGGTGTAAACTAGTATGCTTAGAAAACTAAACTCTCTTAATCGCGTCGTCTACTTTTCAAATGAGAAATTGGCGATCTGCAGCACTGTGGGGCAGCGCAGCAACTCCTATACCGCCTTGTGTGGGAGTCTGTAAAAATGCCGAATCGGAAGCAGCGATGGCACCTGATGGCGTTCCCTGCTCCGTTGCCGGCGTATTGATTGCAATCGGTTCATAAATGGAACGATGCGGTGGCATATCGTCATCATCCTTGAAGGAGCCGCTTAAATTCGGGTTTAGTATGTTGTTCGATGTGGGTGTAGACATGGCAGCAGTTCCAGCAATCGCAGCCACACGAACATTGACTTCACTTGTGCCCGACTCCACATGTTCCAGATATGGTGGCGCTGCCACGCTTATGCCCACGGGCTCTTGACGAAATAGGAAGCTAAAAAGCACAAAACATAAATATAAGTTTACGCAATGCATACAAATCGCTCATTAACTTACCTAAAGTTTATACGCGACCAAATTGAGCGCCGTGGTTGATTGAGTTGATCCGCCAAATGAGCAGGTAAATTTGGTGAACGATCAAATGGATTGATACGTCGTTGGAAAGATGACGATGTATTGGCATGAGGTAAAGCCGATTCAAGCAGCGCTGTATTGGAAATGTAAGAATTAAATTGTTAATCATCAGGTTGTAATTATTTTAAGAAGAATTCAAGCTATTACCATTTTCATCATCCGAGCTGTGATATTCTTGTGATGCGGTGGTATTACGCACGATGTCGCCACGTCGAAAAGTGCCATGTCTTGTTGTGCCAGCAGCTGATGAGGCAGAGTTAATGCTGGCGCTGTTGCTGCCACTAGCGCCAGCAGCTGATACAGTTGCCTCTTGTGGCTGTTGTTGCAATAGTGGCGTTGTATCATCATCCGTATCTGTTACGCTATCTAAAGAAGGCTGTCGATTCCGGCTCGCACGAGCTTCGCCCTTCGTAAAAACCTTCCGCTTACATATGGGGCAAACGCGTCTATTTTCCGTTAACCATGGATCGATGCAGTGGCTGTGATATGCTGTAAATGGCGGGGAAAATACATGCATTAAGTCAAATAAGCCGTTGGAAATACCATAGCAAGGTCACTTACGATGCGAACAAGGCAACACACGCAGCTTGTCGTCCTCAACAAAGTCATCGAGACAGATTACACATGTCTCATACTTGATGCTTGTATTATTTTTAGTATAGCGCAGCACAGGAATCTTTTTCAGCATGCTTTTGGGCAATCGATAGCGTCGCAAACGTCGCTGCTCTCTTATGCATTTATATATCATATAGACAATCTACACAATACAATAAGAGATTAAAACATAAAAGCCAAACCCAAATAAATGTAATGACATACCATTATGAGAAAACACAATGCAATCAGTATGGAAAATGGCAATATCAGCTGTGTGTTGATATTGAAGGGCAGCTCGTCGTTAATGATTAGCACCACCTCTGGCGTAAAGAACGATAATAATGTCTTGCCGGTCGTCAAGCCAACAAACACGGAGGGTATGTGTATGCCAGTCATATTGTTGGCGGTCATTTGTTCTGTAAAATATATATGAAAAAAATTTAATAAAAGGTTAAACAAAGGTCTGACTAATAGATACAAGATAGATAAGAGCAAATTACAAGCGCATACGCCTTCTTCTTTGTATATATTTGTAGATTTAGTCATACCTAATTCATCGCCCTCATTGTTGTAGATAATCACAGCATAATACGTTGCATTTTGGGCCACTCGCACCTTGCGCTCAAATGTGCAATCGCCGCCACTGTTCAAACACAAATAAAGAGTTCGTTATTATTGTTTTGATTTAAAAATAATGTCAAGACACACTTACCGCGACACTATCGCCACAAACTTAGCACCAATGGGATAGCCACTGCGTGGTGGCCATTTTAAAGAATCACAACCATATGCATTATTCGGCTCATGCGGCACCACGAACACACGTAGATTATTGCCAATGATTGAGGGTCCGAATGTGGCAGGCAAATCATTGAACTCCTCAATCAGCTGTAAAGCAACAAAGTGTCGATTAGCAACGAAAAAGAACAGAGATTGGAAATGAATGGACTTGCCTGAGTGGTAGTGCGTCTGTAGACAAGCACATGACCATCAACGACTACTTGATGGCATATTATACAGAGCCCCAGCACTGCCAGCTCCAGTGTGGGACAACGCTTCCAAGCCATGTTGATGCCAGCTACTGCTGCTGGTGCCGCTGTGCTGTGATTATTGTTCAACTCAAGCTAAAAACGCTGCTGCTGCGGCTGCTGCTGCGAGCAGTTGTGAAACTGTTTGTTTGCTGTTATTGATTTGGTTGGTTGTTGCTGCGTCGTCGGCTGCTGCTTATAATTGTTACCATTTGCAATAATCGCATGTCTCATCTGGGCGGTTGTGGGCCTGGCGTGTGTATTTTTGTTGTTGTTTTTGGTGTTTGTGGCCTGTAAAACAAATGCATAAATTGAAAATCCATTTAAAGACAAGCTTAACTGCAATGCAAGCACAAACAGTGACGGCCAGCGCACCGACATTGCCAGCTGATAAGATAAACGGTTGTTATTTGTTTTCTTCATATGCATAAGTATGTGAGTGTGTGTGTGTTTTGTGTGCTCTTAATATTTTGTTTTCTTTTTCTGTGCGTATTTTCCTTTGGTCCCGTGGCTGTGCAATCAGCTGTTTGATGTTTGTTGACAAATCCTTAGTGCTGGCACTCTGGCCGATAGTTTTACTCGACTTATATAACGTAACTGCATATGACGCGGTGATGCACAATCGGTAAACAAAGAAGGCAGCGCAGAGCATTTTTGTGATTGAGCTTGATTTGTATCAATTAATTGTTGCAACGTTTTTAATTTAAAGCTCCATTACATTATCAAATAAAATATTTGCAAAACAACAACCGAAGTTTTGAGTGAAATGCTTTGCGCAGCCGGCAAAATATATTATGACTCATCGGTCAACGATAAGGTTTAGAATAGAACTATTAATTTAAGCATGCATTTGCATAGTTGCCGATTAAGTTGAGCCTCTGAAGCAAACGTGGAAAGTTTTTGGATAGTCCCGTGGGCATATACAAAATTGTCACTAATTTCGGTTATTAAATGCATAATTCAATAAAGAACATCACATGTAATTAGCACATTCGGACCACGCGAACCAATACATGTGTAACATTAATGAGAACGTGACTTTGTTTTATTTGTATGCGCGAATAGCAAAATATATATATATAATCTGTTCATAAATAAATAAACACAAAGCGAACTAAAACTAGAATAAAGTTTGCCTAGTTTAGTCAGTAAATGATTGTTGCTGAGCGCTTAAGTTCCACTGATATTTCTCTTATTGGCAACAAAATTGTATAAAAACCCAGTCACATTGTTAGGCACTTGTCCCTTTGCTTTTTAACTGTTGGACATGCTAAATCAAATTATACAGAAAAACACGCACCCGCACATACACATACACAAACATTAGACAGGTAGGCGCAGGGCCACCCTCTGTATTCATATGTATTTGTACATAGTACGTAGTACGTATACGCCTTGAACTTTACACACGCACAATTTAAGCGTCAAGGTTTCTTAGCAGCCATAAATGTCCGGTAAGAAAAAACATGTAACAATGAACTTGCACCAACAGGTGAAAAGCAAGGAATCACTCACGGTTAACTGTTAAATAAAGGTTGATTACTAAAAACAAACGGCACTAGAAAAGCTTGAAACAAATTGCGTATGCTTTTGTTATGCTTTTAGTCAATCATTGTATGTATGTGTATGTGGGTGTTGTGTATGTGTGTGTCTGTTTTGATATGTGATTTAATTTATCCATGAAACCAGCTGGTGATTTAGTTTAACAATCGATACGATCAACACTGCTGCAACTCACTTGAATATGTATTGTTTATTTTTACAATTCTTTTCACTTTGGCAGCAAGTGTTTGCTGGTCGTTGTTGTACTATTTTTTTTTCACACTCGCTCACTCCCTCATTCGTTTTTGCTCGCACTCGTCGCCATCACAATTGCGTTGCAATTAATTATGATTTTAGGGCACAACGCATGTACCACCACTTGTAAGACTTAACAAATGGGTCGACTATTTTTGTTATTTGGCTGATTACACATTTTTCAGGACCTTAACTTTGCATATTTAAGATGTATTGTGGTTTAGAAGTTCGCACAGTGCTCGGATTGTTCAGTGTGACCATTGTACTATCGATAGTTTGGCAGAAATATCAATCGACCTTTGGTTGTTTATATTGTGTTCGTGAACTTACTTATATTTTTAATTTTTGATTGAAATAAAATAAAAGTAAGTACTCTGTATCCCACAGCTTGTTTGGAAATAGCTGTGTGCTTTTTGGCGACTGTTCATAAATATTGCAAAAGTATCGAAAGAACAAACAATAGCTTCAGGGTTTATCGAGTCTGGCCACATTCCCTTACCGCCAATAATGCAAAAAATAGGTTTCACACGAAATTAATTGCTGAGATAAATATACGTATGTATATCTCAATTCATTTTTCAATTCTTCACTTTTAATAAGTATCGATATTAAAAATAGATTAATTTCTGCTCATCAAGTGGCAACTAAATATATTCACTGCTTCAAAGTAATCATTTGATCCATAAATACATTTTCCCCTGTATGGTGTGCTTGACAGGATTAATTTTCTTCAGTATTTTGGTCATGGTTTCGACCAGGCGGTCGCTGGAGACGCCCGTTTTCTTGTTTTTGAACTTGGTCAGCAGTTCAGTGGCCGTCAAGGGCTTGCGTTTGAGATATCGACGCACGGCTTCCTCAGTAATTCCATAATCCCTGCAGCGATCAAGATGTTAAGAAACAAAACATAGAAACGATTTTAAATCCAATACTTACTCTACTTTGTTACTGACAACACCAGCAAATGACGATGGCAATGAGTTGGTTAGCTCGCTCTTGGGCCGCTTTGCTGGCGTACTGTTGGGACTGTTGCTGGTGTCCGAGCCAGTGAGATCGCTAGGCAAACTGTTCATCTTGCGTTTGTTTGCATCATTCATGGGAGTGGGAGTGGCCGAACGTGATTTGTTTGAATTGCTGCCACTAGCGATGGCCTTGTTATCCTTATCCTTGTCTTTATTGGAAACAGATTTCTTTTTCGGAGGTCCATTGCTAAGATCATCTTCGCTATCTGTGCTATCCGAACTGAGGTCTGTTGATGAATCGCTGCCATTTGATTTTGATTTCTTGTCATCTTTTGATTGCTTCTTTTTCTTTTTGTCCTTGGTGGTTTCATCTTTGTTCTTCTCTTTCTTCTTCTTCTCATCACCTTCTTCCTTATCTGATTCATCCGATTTCTTTTCTTCATCATCCTCCTCGTCGGATGTCAGCAGTTTGCGCAAAGCATCCTCCTCAGCCACACCTTTCATGTCCTTCACCATCTTGGACTCTGGGTCAGGTTCACTGTAACAAGTAAATGATATATATTATGTGAGTAATAATGAAATAAGAATGAAATTGTTCAATTGCAACTTACTCTTCACTGGAGCTAGTATCGTAGTCCATTTCGCGTCCTTCTTCGTCACCGTCGTCAGACTCTTCAAACGCCTCATCGTCAACGTCACGTTTTTTCTTCTTTTTGTCTGCACCCTTTTTGCCCTTGCCTTTTTTGCCAGAGCCATCGTCACTGTCCTCCTGCTCTTTTTTCTTCTTCTCTTCTTCATCTTCGGATTCAGACTCGTCCTCGGAGTCAATCCATTCATCCATATCAGTAATTTTTAACTCCTTAGACTTCTTGGTGGCAGCCTTAAGCAGTTTGACCTCCTCAGGATCCTGTTCCTCCTCCTCGTCGCCACGTAAACGTTTGCGCAACATGAGTGAAAAGTAATTCATCACCTTTTTGCGTCGTCCAAACTCTTGTTCCGCCTCCTCCGCCGACAGCGACTTGTAGCGCTGTATGGGCTGGAAGTTATACCACTCGTTGAGCGGATAAGCTTCAATAGCACCATCTGGGGCATGTGTAAACACATAGAAGGCGGCATTTTCACCAACTCCGCCCTCTCGAATGCCCTTGAATTTCTTGCCAGTCTTGCCACCTACTTTAAGTATCCAGGGTTGTGCCTCTGGTCTGTATTTGCGTGCTATGATGCCGAATTTTTTGCGACGCGCCTCCTCGCGCTGATCACGATTATATTCGGAGCCAGCACCAAATTTTGGCTGATCCTCGTCGAAGCCACGAAACTCTTTCATGTTGTTTTCCCGCTCCAATTTAACATTGCGCCACTGTGCAAAGTCCACGTTGAGTGTGGCATTAAAGCGCATTACATGGTGCTTCTTGCGCATCTTTGGCACACGAATCTTAAACTCTTGGACATTGCCACTACTTGGTGATGCCGAACTGGACGATGCTATTGCATTTGGGGACGTGGTACTTCCACTTGCACTACTACCCGACTGAGATTGGAATGAATTTAAGTTCGAGTTGAACAGTTTTTCATTTTTTTCCGCTGCTGCACTTACCGTCGATTTAACTGTGGTCGACATGCTCAAACAGTGAAATTAAAATGCAGTTTGCTGATTTCTTCTGTCAACGAAATTGCTGCCCGGCCGATAAGTTTGGTATTAATATCGTAACAAAGTATCGGTGTTTGCAAAATGAATTTACGATGTGGTTTGAATATAAGTAATATAATAATAATTATATATTTATGAGTTATAAGCGGTATTATTAAATTCTATGTATTTTATGAAATATTTTTAAAATTAATATTTTAATTTTATTTTATTAATATTAAGGTGACCATAGCAGGCTCTTCACATCGATAGATCGATGTCTTACTGACCTAACAACTCCGATAGTTTCATCTCTAGCCGCATTCCACCAACGCTGTACATTTTTATTTAACATTTGTTTGTTTCTTTGTTTTGCCAAAAATATAATTAAGAATGTCTCGCTTAAGTGTCTTGACCGATGAGCAGAGCAAAATAAATAATCGTTTGGAGGCACACATGATCTACATATGCCCTGAATGCGGCAGAGCCTTTCGCACACAAGGCGAGTGGCGACAACACTTAAACACGGTATGTGTTTGTAAAAGTTAAATTTGATTTTGATATTGGTCTCACTATCCACTTTCATTACAGGTGCATGACTATCTCAAGAAAACATTTGTTGATTTCAATTTCATTCAAATTGATGAAAACTTTCACGAGTGTCAGATATGCTTCAAGCTGGTGGAAAATGCCCATAAAACAATTGCACTTCTTCAGTACCATCATTTTATGCATCTTAAGTTTGGGGATACATACCGTTGTGTACACTGTGAACTAGCATTCCCACGGCGACGTGCGCTTAATGATCACTTATTAGGTGTACATTTAAAAGAAATAGAAAACTATGAAGACAAGTTAAAACGTGTGAAGCGTAAAGAGGAAAGAGGAGAAAAGAAAACAAAAGGTGCGAAACAGCCACTAAAGCGCAAGGATCTACTTCAAAAGGCACTGATGGACATTGATCTGCAGACTGAAGAACCCGATTATATACCAACATCTACTGTGTTCAACAGTAAGGCAAAGCCTAATGCTAGCGAGCAGGCGTTAGATCGCTGCTTGGATGCCTATGAAGATATATTGCGCAAGGAAAAGGATATGCAATGTGAAGCGGATTTGGATGCACTGTGCCAGGAATTCTTTGACGATCGATTTGAGAGCACGGAGAAGATAGTAAAGCCAGTTGAAGTACGTCCGAAGCAACATAAAGAAGTGGTGACCATTGAAATTGATGCGTTAGGCGAAGAAGAAGTGCATAATCTTCGAAAGAAAATGAAAACGGAGCCAAAAACTGAACCAGACATCAAATTTCAGCCGTCCAAACGGCGACGCCTATCAACAACACCAGAACGTGAACGTGATATGGATATCGATAGTGATTTATCCAACAACGGACTTGCAAAACTAGTTTCATACTTGTGTCCAAAGTGCGGCAAAGAGATTGACTCCATGGATGCTTGGCGTACCCACGTCTTTGAGAAGCACAATTTCGAGCATTTTATTGAAAACAGCTTTAAGATAAGGGGACGACAAAGCAAATGCTTGCAATGTCACGAGTTGCTGGAAACAACAAAACGATCCGAACTACAAAAGCATTGCTTCAAGCACCTGCCTTACCGATCATACTTGAAGTGTACCCTATGTGAACGTACCAAATCAAGCATGTCCAAGATGTACAATCACATACGTTACAACCATCAGGAGGAGCTGCAGCGAAAAAATCAAACTCAATTGCTTATCAAACCGGAGCCCCAGTGGATGAGCACAAAGCGGTCGGTTCAAAAGCAAGAAACAACACAAACCAAAGATGACGATCGCATATGCCCGCATTGCAAAAAATCGTTTAAGACACTCTGGCGATACGAGCGACACATGTTGCTGTGCAAAGCTATAGATGAGTCTCCACCTGAAACAGAAATAACAGCCGATGCACTGCTTCAACATTTGCGTGAGGGACGATCACGTTTAGATGCCGTATGGAAGAAAATGACAAAAGATGTATAAATATTTTATATGTTTATTAAATAAAAAGGAGCGTAATCTGTTTTGAAAATAATCGTAAATAGTTTTTACAAAAAAACTTCTAGACTCGATTGCATTGGATGAATTGGGGGTATCCAGTATTGATTTGCCAAGAATAGACATTATTTCAGTTGAAAGCTTAAGATTACTGCAGCTAATCATAAATGAGGTATTTACTTGTTACATGTATTTACATGTATTTATTCATTAGTCCGTAAAGTCTTAAAATGATGTTAAATTGGAAGTTATATCTTTAAACCACAATCTGATCTAATGCTATATGACATCAACCTGGCAACCTGTCCCTTAACGCTTCAATAAACTGGACAACATTTTCCGATTTTAATTTTAATTGACACTCGTTCCTCACTTAGTAAAAAATGCTAGCTTTGCATTCCACATTTTGTAGGTGTCTTATCACGAGTAGAATTGTTCATTGTGTGGATCTCTCTCATCTCGATCGTATTACCATCGACCGTACAATTATCGCCAAACTCCTGTGGACGTAAAAGGCATAACGAATACTATATCGGTGGAAAATTAACAAGCAAGTCGACTTTGTTAGAGAAATCACGACGAGGAAATACCCTTTACCCGTTACGTAACGACATTTATATATGTTTACGCTTTTTCAATAGGGCTAAACTATTATCTGAGATAACTCCGGTGTTTCTAAACCGATTTTGAGTAAATTTTTTATGATGCAAAATTTTTTTTTCCTTATTTTCGCAATGTAAATTTTTTTATTTATTTTGATTTTCCTGTTTATGTTGAGCAATAATTTACAATATAGTTTATGGGGTCGGAGATGCTTCCGTTTGCTTTTGCACACAACTATTATACCCCCTTTTTTTTTACCATTTTATGGGTTAAGGGTAAAAGAATGCAAGCTAAATTGGAATTTACTTACATTAGACAAACCTAGTATACTTGGCTCGGTAAAATAAACTAGGATCGAAATCACCCTTGCTGTAAGCTTGTTCGATCTTAATTTCATATGAGCTCAAATTGTAATATTTCTGACTAATTCACGGGCTTCGCTAAGCCGTTATTCTAATTTTCCACTTAATTATAACAATCTGTCTTTTAAAGACGTACTTACAAAAAAAAGGGGAAAAAACAGTATTGTGCAAAAGTTATTTATTTGATTTAAAAAAGGATGGGCATTTCAAATCCTCTAGATTCACCATTTATTTTTTGTGGTATCCCATCGACGTTAACGTAATTGTTTAGAGATGTAATACGAGTTCTGTATAGAGATTCCATTTTTTTAGCTTCTTCCATTTTGTGTAAAAACCTTTGGAACCGCAACTTTTCACGTTCTTCCGGTGTTTTTTCACCTAAAATACTCATAATTCTTTTTTGTTTTTTTGGGTCATCATCATCAATCATTGCTCTACCGTCCTCATCATTAGTGCTATTTACTGTTGTCGAGTTAGTTCCAGGGCTATCAGATTGGATTGCACTGCAAAGACCTGTAAACTTTGGATTCATGCTGTTGTCTTTGCAGTCCTTGCCCGGAAATACAGCATATTCAAATAGGGGTTTGCCTTCAATAGGCGCAACATCGTAGTTGCAAGCGAAATATGTTTGAATCCAACCCGAAGAAGACTGTTGCAGAGCTGCGCAACCCACTCTCTGGCTATTACCATTCAAAAGTTGAGAAAATTCGTCGTTCCTATAATTGAGGTATTTCAATGATATACTTTGTAAAATGTTTGGGTATTTGCTCTTACAAGTACTTGTGATAAACTAAAGTTTCATATCCATCATATCTGATCTCGTTAAGCCAATCAAGGACTATATTGTATATGACATCCTTTATTTTGGCCACCTGTCCCTTAATGTTTCGAACGTACAATGTCTGGCCAACATTTTTGAATCTTTCCGTATTCTGACAATGCTGTCTATTTAATAGACATTGCCGTACATTCATTTCGGCAATATATGCCAGCTCCGTATCCCAAACAAGGGTGCACATTTTGTTAGCGTTACCTTTGTTAGCCATTTGATTGCGTACATCGTTAAGAGTGTCCAGTGTATAAGTCTGCAAATCATCTGTCATATCAATCACATCAGCATCGATTTGACATGCTGGAGCAAGTTGCTACGGACGAAAGGGCATTACAAATACAAATAGCAAACTTAAATAAGAATTTACTTACATCCGGGTGCATCAGGCAAGCTATATGCTTGGTTCCGTTACATAAGCTAGGATTACAGTAATCCTTGTAACTACCTTGTACAGCGCAGAATAAACAACTAATGTATACCACAATGGTACATAGCAACGACTTTTTGGCTAGAGGTCTCATTTTGATATGATCTCAAGGTGTATTTTTTTTTAATTATTTGGAAATGGGTAATGGTTTGTTATCCGTGAACATTTCAATTAAACGGTACAGTGGTCCCTAGATCTCTAAAAACAGTTTCTTTGGTACACAAAAAGTTTAAATATATCATGTCATTGCGCTTCACAACGCATGTAAATTAATTTATTTTGTATCGTTTGCATTTGTTGTATTTTTTTCACTTCATCAGCTTCACGAGTTGCAATAACTCGAATATATTTTCATCGCGCCTTGCACGGCAGTTTCGATGCCTTTAAAAGAAAGCAACCGATATTTTGGCAAATAGTTTAAACGATAGCTCGATTTCTTGGGCTGCCATTTATCAACCCAGACCCGATACCAAAAAGAGGCGAGCAGCCAATAATTATCGATAGCGGCAAAAAAAGTTGTAGAAAAATTTTCAGAACTTCTTGTAAATGCTAATTAAATACAGCATAGTGTGAGTTAATTGTGCAATGGAAACAAGTTTAGAAGAAAAGATGGACGCTGATAAAACAAGTCCAAGTCCGCAAGATCCGCAGATACAATCACCATCAGGCATTAATGGTAAACCTGCTGGTGTTGGTCTTGGTTGTCAAGACGGCCCAAACGGGGTGGCAATTGTTAGAGAAAAATCAAGTCAACCCAGCGAGGTGCACTGGTAAGTACATAAAATGATGCTCTTCATTATATATAGTAAATAATGAATTGTTAACCTTTGATTGGTTGTAGGACTAAGCCTTTTAATGCGTTTAGTGGTCGTCCCATCGGCGAACATACACAAATGCAGCAGCAACAACAACAGCAGCCACAGCAACAACAACAGCAGGCAGCGGTAGCAGTTCAACATTTGGCCAATAGCCAACCGCCTCCGGGTGTCAACGGTGTGGCACAGCCGCCAGAAATTTGGGTCGAAACAAAAGCTGAAGACGGACGTTCATATTATTATCACGCTGTAACGCGTGAGACAACGTGGACGCGTCCGGACGGCCCAAATGTCAAAATTATGACACAAACCGAGGTCGAGGAGCTGGCAAAACGTCAATCGAATTCAGCTGCTAAGCTCGAAACCAACGATCGAACTGAAGTCCCGGCAGTGACAGCAGCACCAGCAGCAGTGGTTGCAGTACCAGGACATACACATTTGACCTCGCAGCCACCGCCACATCTCCTAAATCAACCACCGCCCAATGCAGCGGCCCCGCTGCTTAGTCAGCCTCCACCAAATGTGCGACAGCAGCCGCCACCGATGTTCCAGCAGCCACCTGGCATGCAGGCACCACCGGGCTTTGGCCAGCCGCCGCCATTCTGCATGCCGCCGCCTGCATACGGTTTTCCAGGTGCCGGAGGTGCAGGACCTTGGGGTGTGGGTGTGCCGCCATGGCAACAACAACAGCAGCATATGCACGCACCCCCGTGGTGACACAAGAAAAGCCTGCTAAGAATTTGATTATCAAGCCGGGCGTCATAGATCCAGCTGTTATAGCCCGCGCTGCTGAATGGTCGGAGCACCGTGCGCCTGATGGCCGGCCCTACTATTTCCATGCGGGACGAGGCGAGAGCGTATGGGAGAAACCACAGGCATTGCGCGATATGGAAGCGGCACGCATGGCAGCCCATTCGGGGGCTGCACCACAGGCACAGCCTGTCGGTGTTCCAGCTGGTATGCCGCCACACTTGCTACCAAATCCGCTTATGCATATGCCGCCGGGTGCAGGACCGGGCTTTGATCCTCAAATGGCATATGCCGCCGCAGCGGCAGCCATGAAGGCAAACAGCGAGAAAAACAATGTGGCTCAAGCCGCCGCAATGGAGAAAGAAGCCAAGAAAGCTGCGGATGAAAAGCGCAAAAAGGACGAAGAGCAAAAGAAATTGGCGGTAGCAGCAGCGACCGCAAAGCAAACAGATAAATCGCGTCCGGTGACCAGTACACCAATTGCAGGCACTCCCTGGTGCGTGGTCTGGACAGGCGATGCGCGAGTCTTCTTCTACAATCCTTCCACACGCACCTCAGTGTGGGATCGTCCAGAAGATCTGATGAATCGCGAAGATGTCGACAAGGCAGTCAATGACCGACCGGAGCAACTTAAAACGGCTGAAGAAAAATGCGTTGAGGCTGACCAGAAAGTTGCCGAGAATGTTGCTTCAATGGAGAAGCTGACCCAGGCGCAACCACAAGTGCAGGCACCGCTAGTGCAGCGGCCGGAACCCGACGATGATGATGACGACGAAATTATCAAAATACGTACCGAGTCCGAGTCAAGTGTAGAGGAGGTGCCCACAAAGCGTGCACGCACATGTAAGTTGCATATTATTGAGATTATTTATAGCTATCAATTATTTTTTACATTTTTTACGCTTTAAACAGTTACCAAGGCTAAGAAAAATGAAGATGCCGTACTGGAAGCGGAGCAGCGAGCGGCCAAGGAGCGTGCATTGGTGCCGCTTGAGACACGTGTCACACAGTTCAAGGAGATGCTGCGTGAAAAGGACGTATCCGCATTTAGCACCTGGGAAAAGGAGCTGCACAAAATTGTGTTTGATCCGCGTTATTTGTTGCTCACATCGAAGGAACGCAAACAGGTATTTGAAAAGTATGTGAAGGATCGCGCCGAGGAGGAGCGCAAAGAGAAGCGCAATAAGATGCGGCAGAAACGCGACGATTTTCGCAAGCTCATGGAGGAAGCTAAGCTGCACGGCAAGTAAGTTTCTTAGGCTAACATAGCATACAAAAAAAATTCACATCTTTGCCTATCTTTGCAGATCTTCGTTTTCGGAGTTTAGCCAGCGCAATGCCAAGGAGGAGCGATATCGTGCCATCGAGAAGGTGCGGGAGCGCGAGAGTTTGTTTAATGAGTTCATCGTCGAGGTGCGTCGTAGGGAGAAAGAGGATAAGCAGCTTAAAAAAGAACAGGTATGTTTTGGCGTCGCGTGGTTGGCTGTTCACTACTTACGTATTCATCTCCATATTGAGATATATATTTATTATATATATGTGCCATATCTATATACTTTTATATAAACTACATATGTGTGTTATTATTGACTTTAACAATATTGATTGTATATTGCAAATGTATTTACATAATGTATTATTGATTTTTGTTAATTATGACAACATGAACCGATCCCCCCTGATCTGAATGATTGCCCCTGATCGTTTCGGTTGACAATTCATATTGCAAATTGTGTGTGTGGTTCGGTACGACCAAATATATTAAAGCTTCTCATAGCTAACAGATTACAGCACAAAAGCACCCCAACAAAAGCAATCACCATATCAATCACAAACACAGCTGTTGTTCCTGTCGTCTACATCGTTGTCGCCGTTGTCGTCGTCGTCCAGGCCAATGTTGATAGTTCACCACGCACACGCTTGCAATCTGTCTGTGTGGTGAGTTCAAACAAAAAAAAAAAATCCAAAAAAAAACTTACAAAAAAATTTGTTTTTCTGCAAATAAGAAACAAATTTGGAATCAAAAAAAATCTAAAAAAAAAATTCCAATAAAATAAAAATCAAATCACTAAATATCAAAAGGTATGCAAAAATCTGAAAATTACCTGATAATCGTTGGTGTGATTTCCACTTCCCGCCCCGCCCTGCGTCGCACGTGTCGTCTAGGAATGATGTTGATGATGATAGATGTTCAATGATGATGGTGATGATGTTATATGTGCATTTAGATGTGATGTTGATATTGGAAGATCAATGTTATTGGGTTATTTGGAAGCGGAAGCAGCCACTCAACAACGAACACGCAACAACAACAACAACAACCAATACAGAGAACCTCCAGCACTATCAACAACAACAACAACAAAACGTGTACAGGTGGCTTCGAGGCTGAGCAAACAGTATGAATAATGCATAATTTAAATTAAACCAATATTTTTCTGTTATACAAATTACTCCCCCTTCAAAAAAAAAAAATATTTGTAAATGGCAAGCGTCCACAACAGGAAAATCACCTACCCCATCATGTAAGCCTGTGCAGAGCAATGTGAGAATTATAATTACAGAATTACTTACACGTTCGCACTTAATATTTTTTTGCGCTCTCATATTGCTCCCACAAGCTTCAGGCATCGGCAACAGCACGTTGAAGGCTTTCTTAGTCTTTATGTTATATTGTATCTTATGTATCTGCTATGTTTACTTTAGTTTTATAAATTGTACACTTCGGCCTAGCTGAAGCATATCTATATCCCCTGACCCTGGCCAAGTTTAATCCCAGGGCATATGCAATGTTCTCCACAAATCTGATTCCAAACCTTTCGAAGCATGAGCTTTACTTTAAAATAAATCCTTCCATTATCAATAAGTAATTTATTTACCCGAGAAAATATAAGCTCCAAGTAAAAGTTACTCAAAATAGGTTTAAATGACCATTGTAATAATTTATTCTTTTATCTTTTTGAAACCTGTCCAACAAAACTTCACCTCATTTAAATTTTGCCCTTATCTTTGCATTCCGCTATGGTCTGCTTTTACAAATTCAACTTTTAAGTGCATATGTCTATTGCGGATTAAACGGCCAAAACTAATCACAACTATTTGCTTTCAGTTAAGTCTTAAACACAACTAATCAAAACTTTATTTTGCAGCAAAAGCGTGTAACTATGTTATTAAGTTTAAGAATCTCTAGCTTTTAAGGCAAGTTAAGTTAGTGCATTAAGTTGAAGCTAAGTTTTAAGTGAAGTTCGCATCAGTGCCAAAGATGTAACTAATTCATTTGTTCAATCAATTTCTTTTCTCTTCCGCATGGCTGTCATGTTGGATTCCCATTTTTCGAATCTTTAGATACGCAAAGACTTTATGGACATGTTGCGGGAGCGTCATGATATTGAGCGTCATACACGCTGGTATGACATCAAGAAGAAATTCGAATCGGATTCGCGTTACCGGGCAGTCGATTCCCAGTATCGTGAGGAGTTCTTCGAGGACTACTTGCATATCATGAAGGAGGAGAAGCGTAGAGAGCGTGAGTTACGTGACCAGAAGGATCGTGAGCGACAGCGCGAACGAAAGGCTGAGCGTCGCGATAAGGATAAGGACAAAGACAAGGACAAGGAAAAGAGCCGCAAAGATAGTCGTAAGGATCGCAGTCGCTCGAGAGATCGAGACCGCAAACCGTCACGAGACAGGGGAGACAAGAACAAGTCAGAACGCAAGAGACAAGATTCCACGGTATGTAGAAACTTTAAACAAACCTAAAGCTTTAATAACGTTGTGAAATCTTAACACAGGAGGAGGGCGAACATCATGAAGAGGAAACGGATCAGGATGAGAGAGCTGGCAGCGAGGATAGTGAACTGGCGCGTCAACGCGAAAGCGAGGCTGAACAGAAACAAAAGGATCGGGAACGCAAGTTACGTGCCGAGCAGAGCATCAGGGAGCGCGAAAAGGAGGTGCATCGCACACTGGCTGGACATCTGCGTGACCGGGACAAGGAGCGTGAGCATCACAAGCGCGATGAGTGCATTGGGCACTTTACGGCATTGCTGATAGATCTTGTGCGTACCCCTGACTTCACTTGGAAGGAGGTTAAACGTCAGTTGCGCAAGGATCATCGCTGGGAGCTGATTGAGACACTTGATCGGGATGATCGTGAACGGTAAGTCATTCAGGGAACTAGTTGAACATTTTGTATTAATAATGGCTTTAAATTGTTTGCAGAATCTTCAACGAGCATATTGACAACTTGATGAAAAAGAAACGCGAAAAGTTCCGCGAAATGCTTGACGAGATTGGTACACTGCAACTGACTAGCACCTGGAAGGAGATCAAGAAATTGATCAAAGATGATCCGCGTTATCTCAAATACAGCTCAGACAAGGGTGAGCGAGAGTTTCGTGATTACATTAAGGACAAAACCATGCAGGCGAAAACTGCGCTGCGTGAATTGTTGCAGGAATGTAAATTCATTACACACAAGAGTAGCGATCTCATCAAGGAGAATGCCAATCACCTTAAGGAAATCCAGGACATTCTCAAGAACGACAAACGGTTAGTGAAATTAAAATAACAATAAAACTCATCGACTAACTATTTAATGTTTAATTCTTGCAGCTATTTAGTGTTGGATCATTTGGAGGAGGACCGCAATAGTATCCTAATGGGCTTCTTGGACGAAATGAATAAGCGTGGTCCTCCACCACCGCCAACCGCATCTGAATCCACACGTCGCAATAAGTAAAGCTGAAATAACACTATTTATAAAAACGAAAAAAAGAAACCTACTCAAACCGCAACCACATTTATTTTAAGCCTTGAAATAATGTAGCACTTAAAAGAAAAAACATTTTAAATCTTCAAGCGCACGCATCAATGTAAAATACAATAAACGCTAAATGAAAACAGAATCTCACAATTTGTGTGTATATATAATATATTTTTTATTGATACGATTTGTATTTGTCATGAACATATATATATTTTTATGTTTTATATTTGTTTCTTTATTAGAATCCTTTTCGTTATTTCATAATTTTAATTCTATTTATATATATATCCACGTATGTACTTAGATTCCAATTCTTCGCTACCATTATTGTTGGTTTTAAATACAGTTTCTTTCTGATCTTTAAGGTTCCTAGATACTAAAAAATACACAATAATTACTATATTTGATGTTTCATATTCGTTTCCAACGTCCGGCGCCAAACAATTTGGCGTCCACTCTAAATATCTATATAGTTCAAATTATTGTAGATACATAATATGTATTTCAATGTATAATAAATGTCTGTGTGTCTGTTAGGAACTAATTGCAAAAATAATGCGCTCCGTATCTGTTGTACAAAATTAATTTTCATATATTTTCCCTTATTTCCATTTCGGTATTATTGAGCTGTTAACGAAAATTTCTAACAAGTCGAAGGTTAAATGATATTTTATTATATTTTTAATCGATCAATAAATCGCCTAATAGGTTGAAAAGTTATCATTTGCAGATTATTATGTTTCTTTAATGAAATTATTTCTTAATAACAAACTCAGCTCACCAAATAAATGTTTGAATCGTTTAAACAATGTTTCGCTGCATTCTTTTTCTTTATTAAGATATTACCCGGATCTGTCCCACCATCATCTACCTACTTTATATCTTTGTAACATACATAAATTCTCGTAAATAACTATTCTAAGCTACTTGCCACCGTTAGAGTACTTCAATTGAACATAGTAAATAAATTAAACTTTTAAGCTGTAATGAATTCAAAATATGCAAAGGAAGTTTGAAGAGTAAATATTTTTTGATTTTCGATACCTGAATCTGAATTTGCTGGAACCACTTTGGCTGTGGAATCTCCTACGCTACGTGCTATGTTGTCGATTCTCTAGTTATGTTAATCTATATCAGTTATATATATATCTCTATAATAATTGTTGTTGCTCCTATAGAATGCAATTGTTTGGTTTTTTTGTTTTCATTTATTGGTTAGGCACAAAGTAACTGCTTTTTCTTACGGGTCACGATCGTTTTTTACACACTATTTAATTGCTAGTTTAATATATTTAGTTGCTACTACCAATTTATTGAACAGCTAAGAGTGGTTCTCTTGGTTTTCTATTTGCTATATATCTATACTATATGTGAACCACTTTGTAGTGTTGTTATTGTGAAAAATATACATCTTTATATGGGCTCTTCTAATATCGAGATAAACTCTTTTACAATTATGAATTTGATTTACAACTTTTGCATTTACAGGGATAGTACAAATATGTGTATGTGTGTGTGTGTAAGAAAGCGTTGGGTGTAAGAAAGCGTGACAAGGTATTTAGTTGCAACTAGTTTGGACAGATCCTTAGTGAAAGTTAAATGGAAGCTTTAAACAAAATCATGCATTAAATAAAAATTCACAAGCTCATATACATATAAAAAATATATTTAGATTTTATTTTATTAAATAAAGCAGTTTAAAAAACTAATTGAAACATTTACTGAATGCAGCAAAAGTTCGCAAATGAAACAATTAAAATAATACTCTTAAGTGATTAAAGTTAGTTATACAGCGTTTTGCGCAAGAATTTCGTGTGTGTGTGTTTGTATGTGTTAACTCTTCTACTTAGTGGTTTCTTATAGAAAATGAATGAAATCCTAAAATAGAAATTATAAATGTTTTTCTCTTTATACAATTGTTATGATATCAATTTTAATAATTATTGATTTTTGTTTTATAAATGCAAATGCCAATTTTTTTAAAAAGTAGTTTTAAGATAATGTGTTCAATGAGTTTTAGTCGACAACTATTTTAATATAACTTTCCAAGGCATTTAAAATGCCCAATAATTTGGTATAACACATCAGCAGCAAAAATGTTCTTGAAAACGATCGATCGTAAAACTTCAGCAATCGACTGGAAACCGAATTGTGTTGTGTGAAAATTAAACTACGCGTAGTTTGGCTACGTGTTTTTGTTGCAGTTGCTTTAAGAGTAGTTAATAATAATGTATATAATAAGTATATATATATATATGTGTGTATGTGTATATAAATACGTTTATATAAATAATCATAATAATCATAAACACTAATCCATTTATCATCTGGTACATTCATACGCATAAATTGTTGCTATTGTTATTGTTGTGGTTGTTGCTGTTGTTGTTGTTGTTGTCGCTGCTGCTGTTGTTTGTAATAATAATTCAATAGTAATGGTTAAATAAGTTGCTGCTTTTTGGTTGTCGATCAGTTGCCCTTAGTTGCCTCTTTGGCGGCCATAATCAAAGGCGTCAAACTGGCCAATGGACGTGCCAATTTCAGGAAGGGATGCTACAAATACAAATACAGTTAGAACATAATTCTTGAATACAGTTGAAGGTTAAATCACCTTTAGCAGATCCATGGCGCTCGCGCGCCGCTCCACCTCCACCTCTAGACACTGATCCAGAAAATCTTGAAAAGCTGCCGTCAATTTGTCTTTTTCCTTAATCTCCGGCTTGCCATTTGTGGCAATGAGGTACAGGGCTTTTAATGGATTCTCATTCAAATACGGCGGCTCACCCTCAACCATTTCAATAGCCATTATGCCCAGCGACCACAAGTCCACCTGAAATCAAACAAATTTAAAACATGTTTTTCAAATGATATTTTGGGTTTAGTTACCTTGGGTCCATAATGCTTGCGTGTGACTACCTCGGGGGCCATCCAATAGGGTGTGCCGACCATTGTTGTGCGTTTGGATTGTTCCGGCGAGATTTGCGCACAGAAACCGAAATCAGTCAGCTTGACGGACCCATCCAGACCAAGCAGTATATTATCACTTTTAATATCGCGATGTATGACCTGATTGGCGTGCAGAAACTCTAGCGCTTGCAGCACCTCACGACAAACGGCGGCAATCTGTCCCTCATCCATACAGGTCTCGGTAACAACATCGGTTAAGGAGCCACCAGGCAGATACTCCATAACTACCCAGAGCTCCTCAGACACCAGATAACTGTCCAAATAGTTGACAACATTCGGATGCTTGTTCTCTCGCATCACAAGAATCTCATTGATGATCAGCTCTTTTTTGGGCTGCTGTGACAGGTTCATCTGTTTTATGGCCACCTCCATGCCCGTTGAGGATTCAATGGCTGTGTAAACGGTGCCGGAAGCGCCTTGACCAATTTTCTCCATCTTGGTGTACTTGCGATTGGGATCGCCCACAGAGACAATGGTGCGCAGTTTCTCCAAGATTTCCTCATCCGACATTTTCTTCTTCTTGGCATTGGCAGCTCGCGTCGTCGTCGTCGTCGTTGTTGCTCCTGCGGTTGCTGTCGTGGCAGCTGCCGCTTGCTGCGGCACAGCAATTTGTGTGCCCGCCGCTGGCGTCGGTGCCAATGCTGAAACATTGAGATTGTTGGCCGCCGCCGCCGGATAATGCTGGTACAGGTCTGTGGCGGGTGTGGCAGGTGTTACCATCGTAATAGTGGGCGTGGGCATGGGCACAGCACCAGAGTTGCGTGCGGAAGACGTTGGCGTTGGACAATGTATCGATGGCAAGGCGTTGGCGGATAGCGGCGGCGTTGCATCATCATGGAATGACGGGAACGATGAAAAGGAGGAAGCAGAAGAATGGTGATTAGTCGTTGTTGCTGTTCTTGCAATTGCTGTTAGAACTGTTGCTGCTGTATCAACAAGTAGCTGCTGCTGCGGCTGCTCCTCTTTGCTAGGAGCTGCAGTTGTAGGAGGAGTTGTGGGAGGATAGTTAGTAGCATTTGAAATATCAGACAAAATACGAGCAGTAGCAGCTGGTGTTGTTGTTGTTGTTGCTGTTTTTGTTGCTTCCGTTGCCCCAATGCCTTCTATTGCTGTTGTTGCTGTCGCTGCTACGGCTGCTGTTGCTGCCGCTGCTACTGCTAATGTTGCTGTGGAGCTGTCTGTCGCTACACTTGCAGTAGTTACAGTAGTTGTTGCTGATGTTTCAGTTGATTTGGTTTGGTTTGGTTTGGTTGTTAAGCAGCAATTCAATAAAGCAATTTCAAAACAGAACAAAACAGAACACAGAGGCGATACAAAATGACAATAACATTAACATTAACATTACGCATCGATGCATCAATTACTTGAAACTCAAAACAAACAACAAGGAAACTGAAACTATCTTCGATATAAAGCACCGAAGTCTCTATATCTCTTTCTTTCTCTTTTAATGCCCTTGCAGTTAAATGGATATTATTTCCATAATGCAATCTATAATTTATGTATGTACAGTGGGAAGCAAAAGTGAGTACATGTTAAAAAACTTGAGTTTTTTATGGTTTTTTTTAACCCATTAATTACCCATTGAAAGTTTTTAATTCTTGCAAAAATCTATTTTTATAAAAACTTGCTTCAAACAATTCTAATAGTGATTTGTTCAAAAATTAATCAAAAATATTTTTAATGATTTTTTAAAAATGCTAAAAATTACAACTTTCACCCTCTGTTCATTAAAAATAGTCATTTCTTAGAATTGCTTAAAGCAAGTTATTGCATCAAAACATTTTTTGTTTAAGCCCGGGAAAAAAATTTTTAAAAGTAGAACTTTGCAAGAATTGAAAACTTATAATAGGTAAGGTAACTTAATGGGTTAAGAGTATTTTATCATTAAAACGAATTTGAATTTCCCATCCAACCTATAAATTTGCTTGTGTGATTAATTTTTTATTGTCGACGAAAGTCAACTGACTTTTGCGCCCCACTGTATGTGCAATACTGGTTTTAATGTGAGTAGTTAAGAGTCAATTGAGCTTGACTGCTAAGTTGTTTGGACATATTCGGAACACTGAGAAAACTATACAAGCATTATAATATCATAAACTGCAAGAGCTTTAGCAAATTGTTAGTAAGGATATGAACTGATCGCCGATTTGTGAACTCACTTTCATTGTTCTTGTTTTTGTCCAGCGTCGTTGTGGCATTGTTAAGAATAAGAGGTGACGACGCTGCTGTGGCTTTATGGTTAAGCAGTGGCGTTGTGGGTGTTGTTGCCGGTGCCGCTGGCATTGGCATTGGCGCTGGCTGCAGCTCCTCAATGGGTCGCGTATAGATTGACTTCGTGCGCTCGGGCCTAGATGCAACTGGTGGCGGTGCTGGCTGTTGTTGTTGTTGTTGTGGCGCTCCACTTATATCCACATACATATCGTTTTCATTGGCAGATGAATGTTGCGATGTGGATGTGGATGCGGTGTGGCCAACAAAATTGTATGAATGCGATTGACTTAGGCCAATGTGATGGTGATGCTGTTGATGATGCTGCTGCTGTTGTTGATGTTGATGCTGTTGCTGATGTTGCTGCAACTGTTGCTGTTGCAGCAAATGCTGCTGTTGTTGCTGCTGCTGGTAGTGATTGCTGAGCAATTGGCCCGCAGCAGATACATTGTTGGCATTGGGTCCCAGCGTCATGCTGCCCAGTTGCACGCCAATCAAGTTGCCACCGCTATTCGAGCCATGCAGCTCCGAGTCTGTGGGAGTGCTGCTGGGACTACTGCTGCTGACGCGGCTGAGCGATGAACCTAAAATGAGAAAAGCATGTTAATATGCGTTGGATATTCCAATTTTGTAAGCTTACCTGAATGCGTCGTGATGGCATTTGTCATGTACTTGGAACTTGGCCTCTGTTTGGTTGTATTGTCAAACCACTTGAGCACATCGAGCACAGCTTGCGGATTCTTTTTCTGCTCCTGTTTGCTGATGTTGGAGTTCATCAAGAGACGCGCCCATGCCTCCGGCATACCCTGTAAAATGCAACAACACAGATTAATAAAAGGAACAATAAAATCCTTTTACATAAGGGACCCTTCTATAACGGGCACACACACAGATATATAGAAAGAACAGCAGGAAGAAGCTTGGATTGGAATTTTTATAGTTGCCCAATGTAGTTTGGGTTTTTGGTTTTTTGGGTGCCTGCGCCTAAAAAGCTTTTCAACTACGATTATATATATATTGTATTTAAGCGCAGCCATTGATTAAAGTTTAGGTGTGTTTGGTGTTTGTTTAGATTGTGGTGTAGAATAGTGTGTGTGTGTGTAAAGAAGAAAGAAACACGTTCTAAACGATATGTGTGATCTATGGAAGAGCCGATCTCAAAACATAGGACATATGGGTTGACACATAAACATATAGATAGATTAAGATATATATAACAGATGATTGGAATTTCGTTTAGAGAACACTAATGAAGGCAAGTACCGTTGCTTGTAACGTGATGTTTACTTACTTTCATTGGCAGCTTGAAATAATAATGAACAATACAAAAAATTGGTATATCGCGAGATAGATTTCAATCATAATGTACAATTAAGTATAGGGGTTGTTAGAGAAAATCAGTGAATGAATGAACGCACAGCACAAAAGCCACATAAAATAATATGAGCTCTTTGAGTTTGTAATACAATTGATAATAAATGTATAATCAATATTTATATGATTTGTTTCCTAATACGGCTCTTAAAATGCATTTGTTTGCGGTAAACTCAAACTCTCTTTAAATTTCTATAAAGATTAGTTTTTTTATTAAAACAAACTCTTCTTTTTCAATACTTTTGTAATTCAAATAAATATAAAGAATATAGGATTCTTTTGGTACGAAAAAATAAATTTTTGTTTTGAGAAAACGATTTTTTTTTGTATAGCTTTTTAGTGATTTATGTTTAAGTGTTTGAATTATTGTTGTATTGGCGTTTTGAAGCTTTTTATATGGAATTGCCAAAAACTCAAAACAAACGAAAAAAACACGAATTGGCAATTGAATTTTTATCATATCGCACTTTTCGTAGGCCATTAAACAATAATGATTGCGAGACGTTGAAGCAAAGCGCACAAGAAAGTATATATAATACTTCGATGATAATAATAATCTTTTAGGGTTGATATAAGAACTGACCGTAAATTCACCGGTGACTGCATCGAAGCCCACGTGCACTGTATGCTCAAAGTTTGTGGGATAGGATATATTTGGTTTGGAATCCATATGCGAGGGTTTTGAGCCTTTAATCTTGTTCTTTAGCGTCTTCTTCTTGCGATCCGAATCGTCGGGTTCTTTAAAACAAAACGAAGAACACAATTAGTTGAGCTTAAAGCCAATACAGGAAACACACACTTACCCTTTGGCAATGGACGCATATCCACTGAGGGCGCATCACCGCCAGCGCCACCCACTCCACTGCCTGGAAGGGGAACACGTTCGATGCCAACTCCGCCACGATTGCTGGTCAGACGCACTGGCGGCGCCGGTGGTTTATCCTCCTCGCTGGACATAACGGCTCTGTTGTCTATTCAAAATGCCCGGATTGATAGCAAAAAACACAAAACGAGCTGCAAAACAAATATTCATCACAAAGTTAATAAAGTGTTAAGAATGCAGTTGGTGGGTTTTTGTTTTTTTTTTTTTTTAATGACAACAAATTACTTCATCCGTTGGGTGGCATGCGTCACACACAGAGAGAAAGAAAGACAAGGGCAGGGACAAGGCCTTTTATCTACAAAAACAATGCTTATCTAACTAGATTTCAACTGTTGCCTTTTACTTCTTCATTTCCACTTTTTACTCATACAAACATACATATACATATATTATATTCTTTGCTGGCACGTCATACAACTTTAGCTTTGTCATAATAAAAATAAGCAGAATTCTATATAATCTATATGTAATACATAATACATACATAATACTTTATAGATCGCGACGTGTTTCCACTTTGTGTGCTTTATGATTATCTGCAAAATCACTTTGAATATTGTGTGCTCTCAATTTGAGCACTTTTATTTTTTGGCACACAAAATAAGGCAAAAGTTTTTATTTTCGTTTTTAAAAGTGGTTAAAAAAGCAAAACACCCACACAAGATATATGTATGTATGTATGTGTTGCAGCACCAACAACAACAACCACAATCAATAACAATATGGGCCGAACGAAGAACTGACTCTGACTGACAGTTGCGCGGCTCGGACTTGCTTTGAGTGTCACTGCCACTGCCCGGCAGCACAAAAAAACCAACAACCAACAACAACAACTACTCGTCGAGAAATGGGGAGAGCATGAAAGAAAGAGCGCAGACGATCGTGGGCAGCAGATATTAGTAGCATGGGCAAAATAAACGACACAAAACTTGCACTCAAACAGTGTGCGATAACAAGAGCGCCAGCACAGCTGTTATCGATTGGCACGTAAATAAAGAAAACAACAATGCGGCTCACGCGTTTAAAACTGTATTTCAACTATAAAAGAGATAAATAATGCGTGGGCAGTGAACCAGCAACAAAAACCTATCTCACACAGCGACAGTGCCCTATGTTACGTCTGCTCTCTCGCTCTCTCAGACACAGTGTAACCACTATGCTCGCATGTCTCTGCAAGTTTTGCCGGTGGCGTTGACTGCGCCGCTTTTATGATTCATTTATCAACGTCAGGCGTCAAAAGTCAATGCAGCGACAGCCGACAGCGCAGCAAATACTACAATAACAATATTCATACAATTTGCGTGGGGTGGGGTGTGAAAAATTGTAAGCAAACAAGATTTTTTCTTCTTTTGCTCTCTATGTACAATGTATGTGTGTGTGTATGTATGTGCATTCGTATGTTTGTTGGCCGTCTGCCCAACATCAAGAGCAAGCACAATGATGACGAACACCGTCGATAGGTAATAATTGGTTTTTTATGTTCCCTTGCGCCTCCCTCTTTTGCACTCATGCCGGCTACTCCAAACAACTCCTGAGTTGCGGCGAGTGGGCGCCAAGAACTGGGTTAACTTTTATGTGTGTGTGTGTGTTTTTCTTATGGCTGATGCGTTTTTCATTTTGTATTTTCTTTTATTTTGGTATAAACTGTTTTCTAAAGGGATGATGGGGTATATGGGGTACATTACATACAGAGTATTCTGTAGTTGCCTTATGTTATCCAATCCATTATCTTGTTTGCGTTGCTGAACTTCAAGTAAAATCAATATATATTCTATATTTACATACATATGTTTGTATATTTGTATGTAGGTAGATCTCCTTTGTGTGTCTGTTGGCGCCGAGTTTTTTTGTGCTGCAACGCAGGCTGGCTAATGCAAATTATTCCCTAATGAGCGACAGCGCTACAGGAAACTCAACAACACTTGCGGCATTCAGATTAGTGTATGTGTGTGTGTGTTTGTGTGTGGCATGGCAGACGCCAAGTTCCACGGACGACGCTTTCCTCCCCCCTGCATACACCCTTTTGTGCCTGATCAAGTGGGCCAACCGACATTCATATATATGTACATATGCACATGTGTACTTAGGTGCATGTTGCAATAAAAAAAACATACACTAGCAGTGGCAACAACACCAACAACAACAACTGCAAGTGCATTGAGTGCGCTGCCTCCAAGTGCTGAGAGAAGCCACAAACATACACACGCACACACACACATACGCGCACACGTATGGCAAAGACGACGACGTCAGCGCCGCATTGTGGGACCCACAAACTATTCTGGTAAATTTATGTACAATAATTATTCTTCGTCTTTAACTTTATTTTAGTTGACAAAATGTTTTTTATTTCTAAGATTGTTAAAAAGTTTTCCAAGAACAACAATAAGATAACTGGTATCACGAATAGAAAATTATTCTCGCCCACTGTGCGTAGTTGTCTATTTTGGTTTTGTTCGCTACCGGGCGGAAATGTGTCTTCTACTATTTCTCTTTATTTTATTTTTTTGTCTTTCCTATTCAATTGCAACTTGGCGCTTTGCTTTCCGTTTTACATTTTACCTGTCCGGCAGCGTTGGGCCTTAGCAAATATATTTATGGGCATACATATGCCGTTAACGCAGAGGCCGCTAACCGTTAAATGCCAAATTGACTGCAAAGTGTGGCCAGTCTAACATTATGATTATTACGTGCATAAGTGTACACATATGTACAAACATATGTATTTACATATCACCTAAATACATACATACGTTTGTATGTTTGGATGTATGCATTTAAATGTCTTTTTATTTTGCTGCGCTTTGGCACGTTTTGCTTGTTCTCGTTGTTATTTGAGTTGTTTGCATTGCTGGCGCTTCACGCTGCACGTGCGTCTGGGGTGGGGGTGTTTGGCACCCCGTATGCATACGCTTGTTGACATTTTCTGTATTTTTTTTTGTTTTTGGGTAGCGGTTTATTTTTACACCAAAATGGATATGGAACGGCAGCAGCGACTGCAGCAATGCGTTAATCGCATATAATCCAAAACGTAAAATGAAATAAAAAACCACTTGGGGACGGCTTTTCCGGAGCACACAAGCGCACGCACACTAATGAATGTTGGAAAAATCAATCCACATGTGTGCGTTTGTGTTTTGTGTGTGTGAGCGAGAGGTCTGAGGTGACGACAAACAGCTGCAATCACCAATCGGAATTGCAGTGTATGACTTTGTTTTATTTTTTATGAATGAAACTTTAAGCAATAAAGCAACACAAACTCACAGCAACAACCGTGTATGCCGACGTAGTCGCTTTCCACAAGCGTTTAACGTTTGTAAGAGACCGTGTATTTGTAGTTGTTGTAGGCAGTCGTTTTCTCCTCCCACTCCAACACCTTTGCTTCTTCTGTTGATAATTTTACAAGCTCACTTCAACTTCACTTCACTGCACATTTGCACTGGGCATTTGTGTAACTAACTGCTTGCGCAGTATGTGTGTTTCGCGTTTTCTTTTATAGTTGTAGTTTCTTGATTTAAATGGCCGACATGAAAAAGAAAACCGCAGCGGCAGCAGGCGATGCAAAACCAGACCAAACAATTGGCTTTGTGTACGAATTCGAACGCGACTCGATGCCTTGCCCTTTATATAGCTTGTATACGCGCGTTATTACCGCTTTTTAACGATACGAAAGCTTACATTTTATTTTAAAAAAGGTTTCTTGTAATAAATACAAAAAACATGACACATGTAAATGGTGTGACCGCAAGCAGTTGACGTTAAAATACTCCACCAAAAAGTGTTCTTGTAACATACGCGACCCACAATTAACATTTTGCTAAATGGTAATAACATACGATAGTAGCTTAGGCATGTTATGTTAATAATAATCTCATCGACAGACTATCGATTATTTCACACTATCGCGCATTTGGCAAGCCAGCAATTTAAATTGCTAATTGGCTGTTTTATGTTTAACTGGATTTGAGTTTTATAGCTTAATTGTAAAGCTTGTGTCGCTTAACTTTGTAGAAAGATAGCTAACGATCTCCCCAAAAGATCTGCTTTTGAAAAATTAGGGAATCATGGTCAACACATCATATAATTTTTGGATTGGTTTTTACATTTCTCTAGAGCGCTAAGTTCAATGTCATTTTAAAAAAATTTAAGCAACTTTAAACAGTTAGGTGTTTAAACAACGTTCAATTACGTATTTTGCAACAAAGAAATTGTCAAAGTTACGGTAAAGAGCACAACATTTAGTTACAACCCCTAATTGTCACATAGGACTTTACCGTTATGCGACGCTTCCTTTTGATATTTACACAAAATGTCAGTTGGACATTTCAAGTGGCCGACGCTGACCAATCATAGAGCAAAACAATAATTGTTTACAAATTGTTAACACGATGATTGTCACTTTTGACATGTTACGCCCCCGCACCCCCAAAAATTTCTGTTGTTGCTTTTGGGGGCGTTGGCTAAAGGAATCCGCTAAATAAATAGAAAACCACAAATCATGTTAAGAGACACAATGAAGTGTCTTTGATTTGCATATCATTTGTGGATATGTGGACAGAGACTCGTCCTCTAACTGGTATATAAACTGCCAATAAATCGTCCTTTTGGCTTAGTTGAGTCAAGATCTTTGGCAAGTCCATGTCGCTAGTTACACTATATAATGCTTGCCAGGTGTGTGGTGATCAGAGTTCCGGCAAACATTATGGCGTCTCCTGCTGCGATGGCTGCTCCTGCTTCTTCAAGCGTAGCGTTCGCAAAGGAACCCACTATGCCTGCATTGCAGCCAAGGGAAACTGTGTTGTGGACAAGGCTCGACGCAATTGGTGTCCATACTGTCGCTTTCAACGTTGCCTGTCCGTTGGCATGAACATTAGTGCCGTGCAGGAGGAGCGTGGTCCACGCTGTCAGCAGGCACAGCAAAGTGCTTCAACTCATTGTCGACGCTTGTTGGTGGGAACGCCGCCAATTTCTCCATTACTAAGGGAACCAGCTTCGGGTCAAGCACTGCATTTTCAGATACTTGCCCAGATCCTGGTCACATGTCTGCGACAGGCTAAGCTAAACGAACAATTTCGCCTGTTGGAGCGTGCTCAGCAGGATGCCATTTTGCAGGTGGTGTGGAGCGAATGCTTTATTCTTCGTGCCTCGCACTGGTCTCTGGATATAAGCGCCATGATCGATAGCTGTGGCGATGCTCAGCTTAAGTTGCTTCTATCGGAGGCACAACAGCTGCATGCCGATGTCATGGAACTAAACTTCCTGGAGACACTAATCCTGTGCCGAAAAGGTTTGTAACTATAAAATTTATTCATAGAAAAGATAGATTTTTATATCATATCCTTTCAGAACTGGCACTAAATGCTGATTACGCACTTATTTTGGAAACTCACTCGAATGGAGCACTTTGCTCATTGGCTAGGTATACGCTGCATCGATCTCATTGGTTAAGGTTTGGTCAACTTTTGCTTGGATTACGTCAGCTGTGTTTAAGGCGTTACGATTGTGCTCTCTCCTGTATGTTTCGCAATGTTGTTAGAGATATAATAAAAACTCTTTAAATAAAAACATAAGCAGTTAAGAGTAAAGAATAAATATCATTTTTTTGCTACTTTAAAAATATAATTGGTATAAATGGTAAAACTTAAAGGTTCGCGCCAAACAGCAACAGCTGATTTGTTGCGTTTCAGTTCCGTGCATTCCGTTTAACGATAGATTTTGTCCAAGAAGCACAGCTCATATTTTCTGCGTGACAGTGTGACCAGAATTTGCGAACGAAATTTGCCATTAAGGTTTTATTGGTTTGATAAACAGTGTTTACCAGAGCTAGGCGTTCGGCATTAAGCAGTTTTCTATATAAAAAAAGAAACTCGTGGTCGCGCGCAAAGAACCAAACACAATTATGGCCGATGACACGAATGAGGATAGCTGGTTGTACGGCACATCAAATCCCGACTCAACAACCAACGAAATATCCAATGGCAGCGATGCATTGGCAGCGGAGCACGAGGCGCTTGCAGCGGTGACCGGTGAAAAGCCCGGAACCGGTGCATTGCTGCCCGCATTTCCCAAAAGAGGAGATGCCCGAGTATGCCGAGTTTGAAGATCCCGCTAAAGAAATGGAAGAAGATGAAGAGGCGCTGCCGGACACAACGGACGGCAATGCAATGCGAACATCGTCTGGCGCCGATGCGGCCGGCAGTGGATTAGATGATGTCGGCTCACAGGACGACGATGAAGAAATGGCCGAATTAAAGGAAGGTGCAAGCGGTACAGCACGCAAAGAGCGCAACGGCTCAGGCTCAGATGATGATGACGATGACGATTCGGATGATGACATCAATGTGGTCATTGGCGACATAAAGTCCGCGCCAAGTACATATAATATAAAGCAACGACCCAATCTACTAGCAGGAGCAACAGCCGACAAAGCAAAACCCTCTGGTCAAGCAGGCAAATTCAGCATTGAAGACTTTGAGGGCGCTGGCACGATTAATGGCGTTGCTGTGCACGAGTTTAGCATAGACTCATTGGAGGAGAAGCCATGGCGCAAGCCCGGCGCTGATATCACGGACTACTTTAACTATGGCTTCAACGAGGAAACGTGGCGCGCCTATTGTGAGCGGCAGAAACGATTCCGTGTAGCGGAAAGCGGCGTTGGATTGGCCAGTCTCACTCAGAATGTGAATCAGAGTGCCACGTCAATGATGATGCCGGACGGCAGCAGCAGTGGTGGCGGAGCTGGTGGTGGTGGTGGCGTACTCGGCAGCGCTCACGTCATCATGGGCGGGCCCATGGGCATGAGTAATCCTATGCATCATCACCAGCAGCAGCCATTGATGGCGATGGGCGATGGACCGATGCAAATGCCACCGCCTGGCATGCCACCAATGATGCAACATCAACCTCGACCCGGCATGGGCATGATGGCCCGTCCGCCGCGTCCCATCTCAACCACTGGAGGCGTTAAGGAGAACGCCATACAGGTGATGACGGCCGAGTGTCGCGAGTATTCACGCGGTGGTCTTGGACCCATGGCACCCAATTTCCCGCCACCGGGTGCCTCCGATGAGCCCTTCTTCCACGAGCCCGAACCATTTGATTATGGCTATGAGCCGACTCAGGAGTCCCAGTGGAGCAATGACAATGCCGGTTGGGTGCCCACTGGCATCAAGGAGCTAACACCCGGTCCTGCACACCATTCGTCCCAGCAGCAGCCGCCACAGATGGGCATGCCACCTCAACTAAACGTGCCGCCGCCACAAATGGGTGGACCGCCGCCACAGCTACGTGGTCAACATGCGCCGCCCGGCATGATGCCGCCCAACATGCGTATGCCACACAACATGGGCATGGGTCCACCGCCAGGCATGATGCGCATGCCACACAACATGAGTAAGTGCAACCAGATTATCCACGCCAAACGATTTATTAACCTAATAATATCTTGCAGACATGGGACCACAGCAACGCATGCCAATGGGTAGTGGTAATGGTAACAATAGCAATATGCCGCCTTCGTCTTCCTCAGATCGCCGATCCGATAGCTATGATGATGATCGTGAACGGCGACGACGTGAAAAGGATAAGCAGTTGAAGAAGGAACAGGTATGAATAATAAAAACTCGAAATAAATTCAAACTAAAAACGAATATCTTTTTAGCTACGGAAGGACTTCCTGGACATGCTGCGCGAGCGGCACGATATTGAGCGCCATACGCGCTGGTATGACATTAAGAAGAAATTCGAAGCGGATCCGCGTTATCGAGCTCTGGACTCCGCTTATCGCGAGGAGTACTTTGAAGATTATTTGCACATATTGAAGGAGGAGAAGCGCAAGGAGCGTGAACATAAGGAGCGTGATAGGGAGCGGAGTGCGCGTGACAAGCGCTCACGTGATAAGGACAAGGAGAAGGAGAAAGAGAAGGACAAAGATAAGGAGAAGGATAAGGAGAAGGACAAAGATAAAGACAAGGAGAAAGAAAGCTCACGTCGCGAGGCTCGTTCACGCTCACGCGAAAAGTCCAGTCGCCGCAAATCCAAGTCACGCGAAAAGGATCGCAGTGAGCGTAGTAGCAAGCAAGGCAGCTCCTCCACATCCGGCTCGTCCAGTCGAAGCGAGAAGAAGAAATCGCATCGTAAGGACAAAGAAGAGGAGGAATAGCATTTATTTAGGTATTATATGGAAGATGAGCAGACCGTTCCCGTTCCCTAAGCTGGCCACACAAACACAGACATACACATACAATAACAAAAACGCTCATCACACACACACACACACACACACTCTCAAAATGCTACAACACTGCAAATACACTTCCAATAAAAAAAAAAGAAAAGAAGAAATTAAGTAAAATATGCGCAAATTTTGACTCAATTCCAAATATTGTTGATATCCATGTCTTAAAATTGGCAACCAACGTCGCTTTAGGTTTGCTTACTTTTCAGTTTTGTTAGTTTCAGGTCTGAAAAATTGTTTTTTAAAAGTGAAGTGATTACTTAATACTCTTTTTAAGTGTTTGTGCTTTTGTTGTATGAAGATGATTTTGAAATAGTTTGAACAAGTGTATATTGTTTTAAGTAGATAAGCTTTGATCTTTGGAACTTTCTATACCTAAATATCTGACTTAAATTTAAAATTGAAAGATTGTCATGGAAGCAAACAAATTTCTCAAAAAGTGTTTATATGATCTATTAATTTCGCAAAAAGTATGCCAATTAACGTTTCAAGCAGTTGAAGATAAATGTTTTGTGTATATCTTTCAAGCTCCCCAGTAAAAGTGTTTAATGTTAGGTTTCCATTTACTTATGTAGTTTTATTTGAAACTTTTGTTTATTAATATTCATGCCAACTTTAAGGGTAAGTACGCGTATTTTCTTTAAAAGTAACAAGAACATAAATTATTAAGTCAGCTGTCACAGTGTCAGCCAAATTAAAAGAGGAATTAGAGAAAATTATAACAAAACTCAGAAACTCGAAATATTTATGTTTTTTTCATGCTTTTGACATAATTGACAGACGGCTTGGACTTTATTTAAGCCAACGATTAAGATGCAGTCAAACTTAATACGAACTCGAGAACAGTAAAAATTTTCAAAATAAATAAAACAGTTTATTTATTTGTATCTTAGATCTAAAGTCTATATAAGTTATAAAAGTTTTATTTATTTTTGGTTTAGTGGGATCGATTTAAAGTTGAATTATATTCCGGTTGAATTATACTATAGCTGATATTTTTGATTTGTTAGCTGTTCTTTTTTTTAATAAGTATAAATATGTTCATATCAGTTAATACTTGACACAGAGGATGAGTAGTTTACAATCCGACTAGACTACTTTAGAGCTGCTACAAATTCACATATAACATATAGACAATAAGATCAACGATTGTGGATCAATAAATATGTTGTTTGCGAGCTTTACAACTTTCATTTTGTCTAAATATAGTTTTTTTTTTGTGTTTATATAAAATTAATAACGATTGTCTTTAGAAAACTAAATTCACGTATATTATTTCTTATTTGATATTATGCTGTACCTCAAATATCTTTTCTTAAATAGGTTTTTAACAGTATTAACGGTATTTACATACTGGTAAAGTATATATATATTGTATTTGTTTTACATATCTGAAAGGAACTTCACGTAGAATTGAAAACACATGTGAGTGAATGCAAGAATCAGCCCAAAATTTTTTTTTATCAGATATAGTTTCTTTTTGTGTTCAGTTCAGGAGTTTTATGCTGATGGCCCTTTCTTAAGGGTTTATACAAAATCGATTAATACCAAAATTTCTATGTTTACAAAGCGATTACAAATAATTTGGCTTGTTTAACCAACTAACGTTTGATCATTAAATGTCTTACTTTTACATTTGCTAAATAATTTGACTCTACGAAATTTAAAAATATATTAAAGTTCATCATTCGTAATAATTTGGATCTATGTTATACAGAAACCAAAGAAACAAAATAATTTTAATTTTCTCAACACTATTTATAAAAATATTCTTTAACCATTCTTTTATATCAAACGTTAATGGGTTCAACAGCCATATTGACTAGATTTGGAAAGCGCTATCGAGTACGTTTCATTATTATTTGTTTTTGTTCTATGGACATTAACTAATCTTGAACTAAATTGTACTTTCATTTTGCAGCTGGAACCAAGTTTGCATGCATCGAGGTACTTTAACTTTGCACATCATCACAACACTCATAATTCTCAGACCTAAAGCTTTTAATTTTTTTTTATATATTTATTATATATTTATGTACTTGGCACAATGGCCTAAACCGTGCCCTATCTACTCAGCAGCTGTTCCACATTCAGCGTAATCTCTGGTCCAACATTAGGACTATCATTGGGACTTCTGCTTGTGCTGCTGCTGTTGTTATTGTTAATGCTGTTGTTGTTGTTTGCTCGTCGACTATGCGCATTGATGCCATTCAAGGAGCGCGAAGGCGCTGGCGAGGTGGGCGCCGAGAGCAAAGGCGGACTAAGTGGAGCGCCTGCAGTGGGTGGCACAGGTGGCGATTGTGCTTCCAGGGTGGAAGGTGGACTGCGATTGAGATTGCTGTCCAAACTGCTGTGATGCTGCGAGGAGGCCGGTGACAGTGGTATCTCCTCAATCTTCTCCAGATCCTGGGCAATGGAGGAAGAGTTCTGTTTGTGCGCGCGCGTCAAAGTGCCCTTGGGACTGCGCGAAGTGTCAAGCAGCATGGGCAATTCGAGCGTGGAGTTCTTGCTGGCATTCAACAGAGCTGCATAGTTGTTGGCCTGCAGCGAGAGCTGATGCTGTTGCTCCACCATCTTTGACTGCTGATCGTCACGATCCAGGCTGAATTGACGACGCAGCAGGCGGCTGGAGCCGGGTTTGCTGTCGAACTTGGAGGTGCTGCCGCTGATGGAACAGCCACCACTACCAGGTCCATTGGCACCAGCGACGCTGCCCCCGCCCGCATTTCCATACAGATACTTGCCATCATAGAACTGGGTCAGATTGCTCTCACTGGGACTGAGGCATTTGTAGTGATTGTATGGCGAGCTTAGATCCATCATTTCCTCAATCTTTTTGTACAGACGTGAGCTGGAGCCACCCGTGGAGCTAGGCAAGCGATTAAAGCTATTCGGATTCAGTAGACTGTCCGGCGTTAGCTCGGATAGCTTACGGTTCTGTGGACTCGTATTGCTTGACGTCTTGTTGGGAAACTCGGGGCACAGCGTCGCATTGGGGCTAATGGTGTTGGTGGAGTTGGAGTCCAGCGAATACGAGTTGGGCAAATGGCTTGAGCACATGTCCGAGTTCGCCGGTGGTGTTATCTCCACCTTGACCTCAACCGATTCGCCAGCTAGCGATGAGCTCTGGGATGAAGAAGGATTTGTGCTGGTTCGTGATTTATTTGCTTGCGCCTTCAGTGTTTGCGAGTTGCGTATAAGCGATTCATCCAGGCTGTCAAAATGATGTGAAATTGTGGTTATACTATAAGCTAAGTAGACTTTCGATTACCTACCCATGGGATTCCCTGAAGTGTTGCATGTTTGGTTAAGTAAAAAAGCGAATGAGATGTTAAATAAGTTACTGCATGATCATATGAAACTTATCGATAACTGCTTTGCTATCGCTTTAACTTAAATGATCGTTTGTCATTGCTACTCGACTTACCCAATGGGTGGTGGCATGGGCAGCGGCTTGTCAAAGCCCTTCTTGCCCAGCAGCCAAAATGTGTTCATCATGCCCTTGCCTTTGATATCGATAAGTCCGCGCGGCTCTATCGAGTAGCCGCCACGTGCCTCCAATCGATCGCGAGTCTCTTGTGACATATGAATGCGCCAAGAGGAGCCTTAAATAAACAAAATACAAAAAGTTATTAGTGTGACAAAATGGGTATTAAGAACATACCTGTTGACTCCATTCTGGAAGCTGTATTCACAGTATCACCAAAGAGGCAATACCGTGGCATTGTTAGACCCACAACACCAGCACAACAGGGACCCGTGTGCAGACCAATGCGTAGCTGCAGCGGCACACCCGGCAAATGCTTGACATTGAAACGTCCACTCTGATGAAGCAGATCGAGTGCCATGGTCGCAATCTGCTCGGCATGATCGGGTATTTTGACGGGCAGACCACTAACCACCATATAAGCATCGCCAATGGTCTCCACCTGAAAGGTAAGAGCATAAATATAAAGAACGAAACTTAAGATTATGTTCAACTGACCTTATAGACATTGTAGGCATTTATGGTTGCATCGAATATTGTATAGAGATCATTGAGCAAGTCCACAACTTGTACGGGACTGCAGTGTGCGGCGATTGTTGTAAAACCAACAATGTCGCTAAAGTAGATGGTAACATCCGAGAACTCCTCCGGATCGACAGCCAGGCCCATTTTCAGTTTCTCAGCAACAGAGCTGCAAAAAAGCCAATATTATTTATAACTTTCTTCATATCTTAATTTACTTTCATACCTTGGCAACATGCGATTTAGCAGTTGTTCAGTCTTCTTTCTTTCAATATCCAATTGATCGGTACGCTCGCGTATAAGCTCCTCCAGATTGTTTGAGTATTTCTCAAGCATTTGGAACATGGTGTCCACAAAATTCACTTTCCTTCCATGATTGAGCATCTTAAAGCGCTCATAAACGCTGTGGATAAAGCTCTTAAGCTATGAAAATCAAAGAAAAATGTTCTTTACTTACGAATTGAAATCAGGTCGCATATCTGGTTGTTCGGCCCAACATTGTCGCATTATGTTGATGGCTTCAGGTGGAGCAGCACCCTTAGATACCGAGGGCCTGATCAGTGGCGGTGGCTTCTTAATCTTGGCTATGATGTCATCTGGTGATAGGGAGAGCATACAATAGGGCTCACCACGCACAACCACCTCCTGCATAATGATGCCAAAGGAGTAGACATCACCCAGCTGTGTGCCCATCTGGACACGTCCATGTTGCTGATGATGATGGTTATGATGCTGCTGTTGCGGGGTCTTCATGTTGCGCAGTAGCTCGGGTGCCGTCCACAGCAGTTCCTTGGTGCTGCGTGGCAGCTGTGCCAAGCCCTGTGACTCGTAGAAGGAGCTCATTCCATAGTCGGTGATCTTAAGGACCCATCTGGCGTCGACCACACAATTCCTGGATGTCAAGGCGCCATGGACGCGCAGCGGTGAGGAATGCAAGTAACGCATGCCCCGCACCAGATCCGTCAGTAGGCTCAGCCGGAAGGACCAATCCAGCTTTATCTCATCCATAATGAGCACATCCTGCAACGAACCTCGCGAGCAATAGTCGAAAACCATTGCAGTTCGATTCGGATCTGATAGCCAACCAATCAGTGGATTGATATTCTCATGCCTCAGTCCATGTGCCATCACTAGCAAATCCATTGCCTTTGATCGCAGCTCTGCAGAACCATTCAGCTGAATCTCCTTCAGCTGCACCAGATCGCCATTGTAGCGTGCTCGCATATCCAGATGAGCTGGCTTATGCCGCGCCAAGCTGCCTGCCGCATAGGAGCCCGTCTTTCCATTAACTGTTGCCGTTGTGGCGCCACTTCCAGCTGCCGTTATGGCTCCACTGTTGCCCGCAGTCGTCGCTCCAGGTATCACAAAACCCAGATTCTTAAGCGAACCAATGGAACCCTTGAGCAAGTCTGGCTTATCCACTTCGGGTCCACCGAATTCCTGTAACTGCTGCAGCCAGCAGCAAAGCATCGCCTCAATTCCCTCATCAACCTAGAAAAAATAATTTGATTTTGGATCATAAAGAAGTTCAAAGCTTTGCTTACTCGTCTTGAGTCCACTGGGAACACAAAATCACTGGCCGAGAGCACAATCTTATTAGGTCCCTTCGAGAGTCTTTTGCGCAAAAAGTAGTTCCTGAAAATCAGATGTATGGGATTAAGAACATTTTATATATTGTTAATTTTTTTTAAAAACTTTTTATTTTCGTTTTAGTACAATTTTAAGAACTCAAATTTTCACAACTCAAGTGGAAAACACTTTATTTAATGCCTGTCCAAGCTCAGACTTCCAAAATTAATAATTATGGGTCCCCATTTGCCCCATTTTCTCCACAAGATGAGTTGATCGCTCTGCGACCTTGCTGTAGTCGTGGTGATCACACAGTCCAAAGAAGCTTGATTTGCCACATCGGCACAATCAGTGCAGCCAGGGGGCAAATTCTCATTTACCGAATAGCAGGCCTCTCCAACAGCATTGTTAATAAGGCACATGGCCAAAATGCCACAGCAAAATAATAGCTGTTGAATTCGCATCTTAAGTTCGTTTGGCAAGAGCTAACGCCAAGACACTGTGTTTTATAGCCATTTCAACAAATTGGCTTTTGTTTACTTAGTCAAATTGTTGCTAAGCAGTTTACACAGCTGCGACGACAAAACAATGCGTCATAATAGTCTTTGCCCAATTTTAGTGATATTAATATATTATACAGCAGTAAATTACAGCTTCAGAATGCATATTAAACAGTTGATTAAATGAAGTGTTAGTTAAGAAACAGATTAACTGTTTGGATTATGAAAATCTGGCTCATTTTGTCAAAGTTTTGGCGATTGAAAGTTTTGTCCAACTCTCAAGTCGAATACTTTTGCACATTGTGGGATGAACAATTTTAAAAAATCGAGTTTTTAGATTTAAATGCAGTTTTGTCCAAAAGCTAAGCACAAGTCTTTTGAGGTATTACGTTCGAATATCGTGTTGGTTTTGACAAAGCTAAGGAAGATTTTTTGACACAAATTTTTGACAAAAAATTGAGTAAAATCGAGCTTCTAGAATCTAGATACAAGACTTTTGATGAATTGCATTTGAAAATCTGTTTGATTCTGACGAAATTACGGCTATCGAAAGTTTTGATTTTTATTCAACTTTATAAGTATGTAGTTCATTTAAAAAAGAAGCCAATTTTATCACCTGTCTACCCTATCAATAACAACTCTTACTAAGTCTATTGTTTTACAGACAACTTAGTTGGCTTTTATTGTCATTATAGTGCCAACTTGACCAGCAGCAACTTTTTGCAATATAAACAATAGCTTGCAACTACTTAACAGTGAGCTCAATTAACTGTTACTTGAAATCAGGCAGATTCATTGCAGGTCCTGCCACCTTTCACCCACACTGCAATTTGCATCTATTAGCCAAGTCTCTTGGACACTTGGCAAGAGCATAAAAACTTTAGGACTATAGTTGGCAATACAACACTTACCGGCAACATGAACAATAACAACACTAGCCACACACACACACACACAGAGAGAGCAACTCACCCGATGGAAAACCGCAAATTCATGCAACAATTGTTAAGCCCAGAAGTTTGCCACGTGGCCAAAAGAGCAAGTAAGGTTAAGTGTATTATACGCATTAATGGGCTTTATCTAGGGCCAAGTCGAAACTCTTTGGGCACACGTGTAACGGCTGTTAAGTAGCCAACCCCAAAGCCATTGAAGTTTTTCTATTTACGGCACAGCTTTTGGCTTAACCACAAGCAAACTTTTTACCTGTGCGTTAACCAGGCTTGATTATCAACAGAATCGTTCAGCATTGAAAGAAAAACTAAACACCGTCTGCACGTGTGCTTTATTTGTATATCCTTGAAAGGAACACAAGACTTTTTGCATGACTAGAGATATTTTTAGATTGTTTTTTGGTTATAACTTGTCATCTTCCTAATTTATTGCCATATCCAATAGACTCTGAAAATATATCTTAAAGAAAAATGTTTGATAAACCGAATGAAAGTGTATTCATGCAACGGTGCTGCATAATTTGCATATTTCTGTTTGTCTCGGTCATATCCTGTTAGCCGTCTGTGGTATTTTGTCCCCGTTATTTCCGTCACACGCTAATTAAAACTTCATGAGTTGCACTTTGAGGGTTGCCGCATAATGAAAAAAAAACGAAAATTAATAATTGTGTTGGCTTAAAGTTGAACATGTTGCTGTAGCTTTAAAGCTGCAACCTTTGAAATGCAAATGTCATTGTCATTATTGAGCCCAGTTAGTTACAACTTGCATGGGATGTGCTGTTGACATGTCATAGAGTAAATGATTTGTTTAACCGCACTTGACATGTTTTTCTGTTTTTCCTCTTTTTTTTGCAGCAGCAGCAGGTACATTTATACAATAAGTAATGTGTGTGTGATTGCGGTGTATAAATGTCAACTGCCAGCCAACAGTTTTTAGTGTGAGATGCAATAACTTATGCTACGCTTTGATGAATGTAATTAATTAAATGCTTGTTATAATGGACGACCTGTATATATGTACATATATGTGTTTGTGTGAGTTCCGGTATTATTGTGTGTATGTGTGCAGGTGAATGTTTGTGAATGGGGAATAATTCATCTGTGGTTTGTGTATTGATTTTCCTTAAATGATTGCTGGCTAACCGATTCGTAATGTGTGCATTAAATGCTTTGCTATTCAAAATTAGCAAAATTACAGCAATTTCAATCGGATTGAAAGCCATTAAGTATCTGGCAAACAGTGCATTGAGCAATTAACATGTTAAACATGTTAATAAAGTAGCTTTTAAGCTAATGGCACCGACATATGTCAAGATATCATTAGACTTTGTTTGAAAAGGATCATAAATTCAATTTATTCATTTTTTGCCACATGCCTAAAAAGTCTTAACTTTTTAGTGTGGCGCACTTAATAGAATTAAAAGCTATCTAATTATGACCCTATACAAAAACCAAACTAAACTTCAATGCAATAACATCAGGCAATTAGTAGCCCCACAAAAGGGGAAAAAAAGAACCGTTAATGATGAAAATTAAAATGGAAATTGCCACCCGCAAAATATATTACGCCTCAATTTTGTGTAGGAGGCTTTGCTTTTGAAAGTTGAAACCGCCTTTAAGGCGTGCTAATTGATTAGGCCAATCTGCTGTGGTTTTTTTTCGAGGGAAATATAATCTGCTCAATAAAGCTACAAATAAGAAAAAAAAAACATTTTTAAAGTTCAGTTTCAAAGTTTAAAGGTGAAATTGAGTTATGAACACTGGCTGAAAAAGGTCAGATGTCGGATTAAATAATTGGAATTCCAGGAAAAACTCTTGGGTGAAACGAATACTGAAAATTAAAAATCCTTTACAGTGAAAGCTCTACTTGCGGACAGCTCCCTCAGGCGGAAAGCTCCCTTAGCCGGACGAATTTCATAGTCCCAAGTTTTTTAGCATAATTTTTATACAAATTCCGTTCTCTTGAGCGAACGCTCCCTTGGCCGGACGCGGACACTATTTTTATTATATTTTTATACGCTATCGCTAACTTTTACGCTATCGCTGACTTTTAAAAATGTAATAAAAATAGTGTCCGGCCAAGTGTCCGCTCAAGAGAACGGAATTTGTATGAAAATCATGCTAAAAGTTTTTACGCTATCGCTGTCTTTTATTACAAATTCATACAAATTCCGTTCTCTTGAGCGGATGCTCCCTCGGCCGGACACTATTTTTATTACATTTTTAAACGCTATCGCTGAAAAGTCAGGGATAGCGTATGGGATAGTTGAAAAGTCAGGGATAGCTATCCCTGAAAAGTCAGGGATAGCGTATGGGATAGTTGAAAAGTCAGGGATAGCTATCCCTGAAAAGTCAGGGATAGCGTCTGGGATAATTGAAAAGTCAGTGATAGCTATCCCTGAAAAGTCAGGAATAGTTGAAAAGTCAGGGATAGCTATCCCTGAAAAGTCAGGGATAGCGTATGGGATAGTTGAAAAGTCAGGGATAGCTATCCCTGAAAAGACAGGGATATTTGAAAAGTCAGGGATAGCTATCCCTGAAAAGTCAGGGATAGCTAGATGGTATAGTTGAAAAGTCAGGGATAGCTATCCCTGAAAAGTCCCTGACTGATAGCGTATTGGATAGTTGAAAAGTCAGGGATAGCTTGACTTTTCAGGGATAGCCATCCCTGACTTTTCAGGGATAGCTATCCCTGACTTTTCAACTATCCCTGACTTTTCAACTATCCCTGACTTTTCAACTATCCCTGACTTTTCAACTATCCCTGTTTCAGGGATAGCTATCCCAGACTTTTCAGCTATCCCATCTAGCTATCCCTGACTTTTCAGCTATCCCAATCCAGCTATCCCTGACTTTTCAGCTATCCCAAACTACCTATCACTGACTTTTCACCTATCCAAATCTAGCTATCCCTGACTTTTCATCTCTCTCTCTCTCTCTATACCAATCTAGCAATCCCTGACTTTTCAGGGATAGCAATCTAGCTATCCCTGACTTTTCAGAGATAGTAATCTAGCTATCCCTGACTTTCCAGGGATACCAATCTAGCTATCCCTGACTTTTCAGGGATACCAATCTAGCTATCCCTGACTTTTCAGAGATAGTAATCTAGCTATCCCTGACTTTTCAGGGATACCAATCTAGCTATCCCTGACTTTTCAGGGATACCAATCTAGCTATCCCTGACTTTTCAGGGATAGTAATCTAGCTATCCCTGACTTTTCAGGGATACCAATCTAGCTATCCCTGACTTTTCAGGGATACCAATCTAGCTATCCCTGACTTTTCAGGGTTAGTAATCTAGCTATCCCTGACTTTTCAGGGATACCAATCTAGCTATCCCTGACTTTTCAGGGATACTATCCCAATCTAGCTATCCCTGACTTTTCAGGGGATACCAATCTAGCTATCCCTGACTTTTCAGGGATCCCAATCTAGCTATCCCTGACTTTTCAGGGATACCAATCTAGCTATCCCTGACTTTTCAGGGATAGTAATCTAGCTATCCCTGACTTTTCAGGGATACCAATCTAGCTATCCCTGACTTTTCAGGGATAGTAATCTAGCTATCCCTGACTTTTCAGGGATAGTAATCTAGCTATCCCTGACTTTTCAGGGATACCAATCTAGCTATCCCTGACTTTTCAGGGATAGCAATCCCGTTTTCAACTATCCCTGACTTTTCAGGGATACCAATCTAGCTATCCCTGACTTTTCAGGGATAGTAATCTAGCTATCCCTGACTTTTCAGGGATAGTAATCTAGCTATCCCTGACTTTTCAGGGATACCAATCTAGCTATCCCTGACTTTTCAGCTATCCCAAACTACCTATCACTGACTTTTCACCTATCCAAATCTAGCTATCCCTGACTTTTCATCTCTCTCTATCTAAACCAATCTAGCAATCCCTGACTTTTCAGGGATAGTAACCATAAGGTTCTTAGCTATCCTGACTTTTCAGGGATTTGTAAACTTGGTCAAGCTTCCCTGACTTTTCAGGATGTAGATTAGATTTTAAGATCTTATCCTATTTTTTTTTTGGTATTTTCCCGAAAAATCAGGGTATAATTTTTATTTTAGGGTAGCATTATTAGTAGCTATCCCTGACTTTTCAGGGAAATCAGCTATCCCTGACTTTTCAGGGATACCAATCTAGCTATCCCTGACTTTTCAGGGATAGCTATCCCTGACTTTTCAGCTATCCCTGACTTTTCAGGGAATAGCTATTCCCTGACTTTTAGTGTGTAATACCAATTTAAGCTATCCCTGACTTTTCAGGGATACAAATTCTAGCTATTCCCTGACTTTTCAGGGATACCAATTCTAGCTATCCCTGACTTTTCAGGGATAGTATGATTCCAAAGTCGGTAGCTATCCCTGAAAATTTCAGGGATAATTGTTTCTATGATTGAAATCAATTTTGACTTGTCAGGAGCTATCCCTGAAAATCAGGGATAGCTATCCCTGACTTTTCAGGGATAGCAATCTAGCTATCCCTGACTTTTCAGGGATAGTAATCTAGCTATCCCTGACTTTTCAGGAATTGACTTTTCTATCCTTTTCAGGGATAGATCTGACTTTTCAGGGATAGCTATCCCTGACTTTTCAACTATCCCTGATCCTCTATCCCTGACTTTTCAGGGATACCAGAGCTATCCCAGACTTTTCAGCTATCCCATCTAGCTATCCCTGACTTTTCAGCTATCCCAATCCAGCTATCCCTGACTTTTCAGCTATCCCAAACTACCTATCACTGACTTTTCACCTATCCAAATCTAGCTATCCCTGACTTTTCATCTCTCTCTCTCTCTCTATACCAATCTAGCAATCCCTGACTTTTCAGGGATACCAATCTAGCTATCCCTGACTTTTCAGGGATACCAATCTAGCTATCCCTGACTTTTCAGGGATAGTAATCTAGCTATCCCTGACTTTTCAGGGATACCATAATCTAGCTATCCCTGACTTTTCAGGGATAGTAATCTAGCTATCCCTGACTTTTCAGGGGATCTAGCTATCCCTGACTTTTCAGGGTCAATACTATCCCTGACTTTTCAGGGATACCAATCTAGCTATCCCTGACTTTTCAGGGATACCAATCTAGCTATCCCTGACTTTTCAGGGATAATTCTATCGCTATCCCTGACTTTTCAGGGATACCAATCTAGCTATCCCTGACTTTTCAGGGAAAAATACTAGCTATCCCTGACTTTTCAGGGATAGTAATCTAGCTATCCCTGACTTTTCAGGGATAGTAATCTAGCTATCCCTGACTTTTCAGGGATACTAATCTAGCTATCCCTGACTTTCAGATCTAGCTATCCCTGACTTTTCAGGGATACCAATCTAGCTATCCCTGACTTTTCAGGGATCCCATAGCTATCCCTGACTTTTCAGGGATCCCAATCTAGCTATCCCTGACTTTTCAGGGATAGCTATCTAGCTATCCCTGACTTTTCAGGGATCCCAATCTAGCTATCCCTGACTTTTCAGGGATACCAATCTAGCTATCCCTGACTTTTCAGGGATACCAATCTAGCTATCCCTGACTTTTCAGGGATACCAATCTAGCTATCCCTGATTTAACTATCCCTGACTTTTCAGGGATAGTAATCTAGCTATCCCTGACTTTTCAGGGATAGTTGTTTGATATCCTGACTTTTTTTTCAGGGATTTAATCTAGCTATCCCTGACTTTTCAGGGATACCAATCTAGCTATCCCTGACTTTTCAGGGATACCAATCTAGCTATCCCTGACTTTTCAGGGATCCCAATCTAGCTATCCCTGACTTTTCAGGGATACCAATCTAGCTATCCCTGACTTTTCAGGGATCCCAATCTAGCTATCCCTGACTTTTCAGGGATAGCTATCTAGCTATCCCTGACTTTTCAGGGATACCAATCTAGCTATCCCTGACTTTTCAGGGATACCAATCTAGCTATCCCTGACTTTTCAGGGATACCAATCCCTGACTTTTCAGCTATCCCTGACTTTTCAGGGTAGTACTAGCTATCCCTGACTTTTCAGGGATAGCTATCCCTGACTTTTCAGGGATAGTAATCTAGCTATCCCTGACTTTTCAGGGATACCAATCTAGCTATCCCTGACTTTTCAGGGATAGCAATCAGCTATCCCTGACTTTTCAGCTATCCCTGACTTTTCAACTATCCCTGACTTTTCAGGGATAGCTATCCTGACTTTTCAGGGACTTTTCAGCTATCCCTATAGCTAGCTATCCCTGACTTTTCAGGGATAGCTATCCCTGACTTTTTAGTATCTTTTCAGCTATCCCTGACTTTTCAGCTATCCCAATCCAGCTATCCCTGACTTTTCAGCTATCCCAAACTACCTATCACTGACTTTTCACCTATCCAAATCTAGCTATCCCTGACTTTTCATCTCTCTCTCTCTCTATACCAATCTAGCAATCCCTGACTTTTTAGGGATACCAATCTAGCTATCCCTGACTTTTCAGGGATACCAATCTAGCTATCCCTGACTTTTCAGGGATAGCAATCTAGCTATCCCTGACTTTTCAGGGATAGTAATCTAGCTATCCCTGACTTTTCAGGGATAGTAATCTAGCTATCCCTGACTTTTCAGGGATAGTAATCTAGCTATCCCTGACTTTTCAGGGATACCAATCTAGCTATCCCTGACTTTTTTTTCAGGGATACCAATCTAGCTATCCCTGACTTTTCAGGGGATATAATCTAATCTATCCCTGACTTTTCAGGGATAGTATCTATCTATCCCTGACTTTTCAGGGATACTAATCTAGCTATCCCTGACTTTTCAGGGATAAATCTAGCTATCCCTGACTTTTCAGGGATAGTAATCTAGCTATCCCTGACTTTTCAGGGATAGTAATCTAGCTATCCCTGACTTTTCAGGGATACCAATCTAGCTATCCCTGACTTTTCAGGGATACCAATCTAGCTATCCCTGACTTTTCAGGGATACCAATCTAGCTATCCCTGACTTTTCAGGGATACCAATCTAGCTATCCCTGACTTTTCAGGGATAGTAATCTAGCTATCCCTGACTTTTCAGGGATAGTAATCTAGCTATCCCTGACTTTTCAGGGATAGTAATCTAGCTATCCCTGACTTTTCAGGGATACCAATCTAGCTATCCCTGACTTTTCAGGGATACCAATCTAGCTATCCCTGACTTTTCAGGGATAGTAATCTAGCTATCCCTGACTTTTATAAATCTAGCTATCCCTGACTTTTCAGGGATATCCCTAGCTATCCCTGACTTTTCAGGGATAGTCCTCTAGCTATCCCTGACTTTTCAGGGATACTAATCTAGCTATCCCTGACTTTTCAGGGATACCAATCTAGCTATCCCTGACTTTTCAGGGATACCAATCTAGCTATCCCTGACTTTTCAGGGATACCAATCTAGCTATCCCTGACTTTTCAGGGATACCAATCTAGCTATCCCTGACTTTTCAGCTATCCCTGACTTTAAGATAGCTATCCCTGACTTTTCAGGGATACCAATCTAGCTATCCCTGACTTTTCAGGGATAGTCCAATCTAGCTATCTGACTTTTCAGGGATACTAATCTATCCCTGACTTTTCAGGGATACCAATCTAGCTATCCCTGATTCTTTTCAGGGATCAATCTATCCCTGACTTTTCAGGGATCCCAATCTAGCTATCCCTGACTTTTCAGGGATAGTAATCTTTCAGCTATCCCTGACTTTTCAGGGATACTAATCTAGCTATCCCTGACTTTTCAGGGATACCAATTTAGCTATCCCTGACTTTTCAGGGATAGCTATCCCTGACTTTTCAACTATCCCTGACTTTTCAGGGATTAGCTATCCCTGACTTTTCAGCTATCCCAAACTACCTATCACTGACTTTTCACCTATCCAAATCTAGCTATTCCCTGACTTTTCAGGGATACCAATCTAATCCCTGACTTTTCAGATCTAGCTATCCCTGACTTTTCAGGGATAGAATCTATCCCTGACTTTTCAGGGATACCAATCTGCTATCCCTGACTTTTCAGGGATACCAATCTAGCTATCCCTGACTTTTCAGGGATAGTAATCTAGCTATCCCTGACTTTTCAGGGATACCAATCTAGCTATCCCTGACTTTTCAGGGATAGTAATTACTATCCCTGACTTTTCAGGGATATATCCAATCTAGCTATCCCTGACTTTTCAGGGATAGCTATCCTAGCTATCCCTGACTTTTCAGGGATAGTAATCTAGCTATCCCTGACTTTTCAGGGATACTAGCTATCCCTGACTTTTCAGGGATACCAATCTAGCTATCCCTGACTTTTCAGGATCCCAATTCCCTGACTTTTCAACTATCTAGCTATCCTGACTTTTCACTATCGAAATCTAGCTATCCCTGACTTTTTCTCTTCTCTCTATTACCAATCTAGCAATCCCTGACTTTTCAGGGATAGTAATCTAGCTATCCCTGACTTTTCAGGGATCCAATCTACTATCCCTGACTTTTCAGGGATACAATCTAGCTATCCCTGACTTTTCAGGGATACCAATCTAGCTATCCCTGACTTTTCAGGGATAGTAATCTAGCTATCCCTGACTTTTCAGGGATAGTAATCTAGCTATCCCTGACTTTTCAGGGATAGTAATCTAGCTATCCCTGACTTTTCAGGGATACCAATCTAGCTATCCCTGACTTTTCAGGGATACCAATCTAGCTATCCCTGACTTTTCAGGGATACCAATCTAGCTTTTATCTCCTGACTTTTCAGGGATAGTAATCCTATCCCTGACTTTTCAGGGATAGTAATCTAGCTATCCCTGACTTTTCAGGGATCCTGACTTTTCAACTATCCCTGACTTTTCAGGGATACCATAGCTATCCCTGACTTTTCAGCGATCCCATCTAGCTATCCCTGACTTTTCAGGGATACCAATCCAGCTATCCCTGACTTTTCAGCTATCCCAAACTACCTATCCTGACTTTTCAGCTATCCCTGACTTTTCAGCTATCCCAATCTAGCTATCCCTGACTTTTCAGGGCTATCCAATCTAGACATCCCTGACTTTTCAGGGATAGCTAATCTACTATCCCTGACTTTTCAGGGGGAAATCTAGACTATCCCTGACTTTTCAGGGAGGTTAGCTATCCCTGACTTTTCAGGGATAGCTACTAGCTATCCCTGACTTTTCAGGGATAGTTCTATCCCTACTTTTCAGGGATACAATCTATCCCTGACTTTTCAGGATATATCCCTGACTTTCAGGGATAGCTAGATAGCTATCCCTGACTTTTCAGGGATACCAATCTAGCTATCCCTGACTTTTCAGGGATTAAGACTTTTCGCTATCCCTGACTTTTCAGGGATACTACTATCCCTGAATTTTCAGGGATAGATTACTATCCCTGACTTTTCAAGTTAGCTATCCCTGACTTTTCAGGGATAGTAATCTAGCTATCCCTGACATTTCAGGGATAGCTAGATTTCGTATCCCTGACTTTTCAGGGATAGCTATCTGATTTCACTATCCCTGAAAGACTTTTCAGGGATAGCTAGATTACTATCCCTGAAATTCAGGGATAGTTAGATCTTGGTATCCCTGAAAAGTCAGGGATAGCTAGATTATCCCTGACTTTTAGTCCCTGACTTTTCAGGGATAGCTAGATTACTATCCCTGAATAGTCAGGAGGGATCTACTTTCCCTGAAAAGTCAGGGATAGTTACTATCCCTGACTTTTCAGGGATAGTAGATTACTATCCCTGAAAAGTCAGGGATAGCTAAGCTATCCCTGAAAAGTCAGGGATCTGATTTAGATTACTATCCCTGAAAAGTCAGGGATAGCTAGATTACTATCCCTGAAAAGTCAGGGATAGCTAGATTACTATCCCTGAAAAGTCAGGGATGATATAGCTATCCCTGAAAAGTCAGGATTAGCTAGATTGGTATCCCTGAAAAGTCAGGGATTAGATTGGTATCCCTGAAAAGTCAGGGATAGCTAGATTGCTATCCCTGAAAAGTCAGGGATAGTTAGATTGGGTATCCCTGAAAAGTCAGGGATAGCTAGATTACTATCCCTGAAAAGTCAGGGATAGCTAGATTACTATCCCTGAAAAGTCAGGGATAGCTAGATTAGCTATCCCTGAAAAGTCAGGGATAGCTAGATTAGTATCCCTGAAAAGTCAGGGATAGCTAGATCCCTGAAAAGTCAGGGATAGCTAGATTGGTATCCCTGAAAAGTCAGGGATAGCTAGATTGGTATCCCTGAAAAGTCAGGGGGATAGCTATCCCTGAAAAGTCAGGGATAAGCTATCCCTGAAAAGTCAGGGATAGTAGATTGGTATCCCTGAAAAGTCAGGGATAGCTAGATTACTATCCCTGAAAAGTCAGGGATAGCTAGATTGGTATCCCTGAAAAGTCAGGGATAGCTAGATTAGCTATCCCTGAAAAGTCAGGGATAGCTAGATTGGTATCCCTGAAAAGTCAGGGATAGCTAGATTACTATCCCTGAAAAGTCAGGGATAGCTAGATTGGTATATCCCTGAAAAGTCAGGGATGAAAAGTCAGGGATATAGCTATCCCTGAAAAGTCAGGGATAGCTAGATTTGTATCCCTGAAAAGTCAGGGATAGCTAGATTGGTATCCCTGAAAAGTCAGGGATAGTTAGATTACTATCCCTGAAAAGTCAGGGATAGCTAGATTGGTATCCCTGAAAAGTCAGGGATAGCTAGATGGGTATCCCTGAAAAGTCAGGGGATAGCTAGATTACTATCCCTGAAAAGTCAGGGATAGCTAGATTGGTATCCCTGAAAAGTCAGGGATAGTAGTTAGGCTATCCCTGAAAAGTCAGGGATAGCTAGATTGGTATCCCTGAAAAGTCAGGGATAGCTAGATTAGTATCCCTGAAAAGTCAGGGATAGCTAGATTGGTATCCCTGAAAAGTCAGAGGGATGAAAAGTCAGGGATAGCTATCCCTGAAAAGTCAGGGATAGCTAGATTGGTATCCCTGAAAAGTCAGGGATAGCTAGATTAGTATCCCTGAAAAGTCAGGGATAGCTAGATTGGTATCCCTGAAAAGTCAGGGATAGTTGAAAAGTCAGGGATTAGCTATCCCTGAAAAGTCAGGGATAGCTAGATTACTATCCCTGAAAAGTCAGGGATAGCTAGATTGGTTGGTATCCCTGAAAAGTCAGGGATAGTTAGGATTACTATCCCTGAAAAGTCAGGGATAGCTAGATTGGTATCCCTGAAAAGTCAGGGATAGCTAGATTGGTATCCCTGAAAAGTCAGGGATAGCTAGATTGGTATCCCTGAAAAGTCGAAAAGTTAGCTAGATTGGTATCCCTGAAAAGATTACTATCCCTGAAAAGTCAGGGATAGCTAGATTACTATCCCTGAAAAGTCAGGGATAGCTAGATTGGTATCCCTGAAAAGTCAGGGATAGCTAGATTGGTATCCCTGAAAAGTCAGGGATAGCTAGATTACTATCCCTGAAAAGTCAGGTGTATGATTACTATCCCTGAAAAGTCAGGGATAGCTAGCTATCCCTGAAAAGTCAGGATAGATAGCTAGATTACTATCCCTGAAAAGTCAGGGATAGCTAGATTACTATCCCTGAAAAGTCAGGGATAGGTTAGATTGGTATCCCTGAAAAGTCAGGGTAGGATGACTAGCTATCCCTGAAAAGTCAGGGATAGCTAGATTTGGATATCCCTGAAAAGTCAGGGATAGCTAGATTGGTATCCCTGAAAAGTCAGGGATAGCTAGATTGGTATCCCTGAAAAGTCAGTAGGATAGCTAAAGGATTAGCTATCCCTGAAAAGTCAGGGATAGCTAGATTACTATCCCTGAAAAGTCAGGGATAGCTAGTTTACTATCCCTGAAAAGTCAGGGATAGCTAGATTGGTATCCCTGAAAAGTCAGGGATAGCTAGATTACTATCCCTGAAAAGTCAGGGATAGCTAGATTAGTATCCCTGAAAAGTCAGGGATATCTGAAAGTGATAGCTATCCCTGAAAAGTCAGGGATTAGATTGTATCCCTGAAAAGTCAGGGATAGCTAGATTGGTATCCCTGAAAAGTCAGGGATATTAGATTGGTATCCCTGAAAAGTCAGGGATAGCTAGATTGGTATCCCTGAAAAGTCAGGGATAGCTAGATTACTATCCCTGAAAAGTCAGGGATAGCTAGATTGGTATCCCTGAAAAGTCAGGGATAGCTAGATTACTATCCCTGAAAAGTCAGGGATAGCTAGATTTGGTATCCCTGAAAAGTCAGGGATAGCTAGATTGGTATCCCTGAAAAGTCAGGGATAGCTAGATTGGTATCCCTGAAAAGTCAGGGATAGCTAGATTAGGTATCCCTGAAAAGTCAGGGATAGGATAGATTGGTATCCCTGAAAAGTCAGGGATAGCTAGATTGGTATCCCTGAAAAGTCAGGGATAGCTAGATTACTATCCCTGAAAAGTCAGGGATAGCTAGATTACTATCCCTGAAAAGTCAGGGATAGCTAGATTGGTATCCCTGAAAAGTCAGGGATAGCTAGTTTATCCCTGAAAAGTCAGGGATTGGTATCCCTGAAAAGTCAGGGATAGCTAGATTGGTATCCCTGAAAAGTCAGGGATAGCTAGATTGGTATCCCTGAAAAGTCAGGGATAGCTAGATTGGGATCCCTGAAAAGTCAGGGATAGCTAGATAGCTATCCCTGAAAAGTCAGGGATAGCTAGATTGGGATCCCTGAAAAGTCAGGGATAGCTAGATTGGTATCCCTGAAAAGTCAGGGATAGCTAGATTGCTATCCCTGAAAAGTCAGGGATAGCTAGATTGGTATCCCTGAAAAGTCAGGGATAGCTAGATTGGTATCCCTGAAAAGTCAGGGATAGCTAGATTGGTATCCCTGAAAAGTCAGGGATAGCTAGATTGGTATCCCTGAAAAGTCAGGGATAGCTAGATTGGGATCCCTGAAAAGTCAGGGATAGCTATGATTGGTATCCCTGAAAAGTCAGGGATAGATTGGTATCCCTGAAAAGATTAGCTAGATTACTATCCCTGAAAAGTCAGGGATAGCTAGATTGGTATCCCTGAAAAGTCAGGGATAGCTAGATTACTATCCCTGAAAAGTCAGGGATAGCTAGATTACTATCCCTGAAAAGTCAGGGATAGCTAGATTACTATCCCTGAAAAGTCAGGGATAGCTAGATTGGTATCCCTGAAAAGTCAGGGATAGCTAGATTGGTATCCCTGAAAAGTCAGGGATAGCTAGATTGGTATCCCTGAAAAGTCAGGGATAGCTAGATTACTATCCCTGAAAAGTCAGGGATATAGTTGGTAGATTGGTATCCCTGAAAAGTCAGGGATAGCTAGATTGATATCCCTGAAAAGTCAGGGATAGTCAGTGATAGGTATCCCTGAAAAGTCAGGGATAGCTAGATTGGTATCCCTGAAAAGTCAGGGATAGCTAGATTGGTATCCCTGAAAAGTCAGGGATAGCTAGATTGGTATCCCTAAAAAGTCAGGGATTGCTAGATTGGTATCCCTGAAAAGTCAGGGATTGCTAGATTGGTATAAAGAGAGAGAGAGAGAGAGATGAAAAGTCAGGGATAGCTAGATTTGGATAGGTGAAAAGTCAGTGATAGGTAGTTTGGGATAGCTGAAAAGTCAGGGATAGCTGGATTGGGATAGCTGAAAAGTCAGGGATAGCTAGATGGGATAGCTGAAAAGTCTGGGATAGCTATCCCTGAAAAGTCAGGGATAGTTGAAAAGTCAGGGATAGTTGAAAAGTCAGGGATAGCTATCCCTGAAAAGTCAGGGATAGCTAGATTGGTATCCCTGAAAAGTCAGGGATAGCTAGATTACTATCCCTGAAAAGTCAGGGATAGCTAGATTGGTATCCCTGAAAAGTCAGGGATAGCTAGATTACTATCCCTGAAAAGTCAGGGATAGCTAGATTGGTATCCCTGAAAAGTCAGGGATAGCTAGATTGGTATCCCTGAAAAGTCAGGGATAGCTAGATTGCTATCCCTGATTTCCTGAAAAGTCAGGGATAGCTAGATTGGTATCCCTGAAAAGTCAGGGATAGCTAGATTGGTATCCCTGAAAAGTCAGGGATAGCTAGATTACTATCCCTGAAAAGTCAGGGATAGCTAGATTACTATCCCTGAAAAGTCAGGGATAGCTAGATTACTATCCCTGAAAAGTCAGGGATAGCTAGATTGGTATCCCTGAAAAGTCAGGGATAGCTAGATTGGTATCCCTGAAAAGTCAGGGATAGCTAGATTACTATCCCTGAAAAGTCAGGGATAGCTAGATTGGTATCCCTAAAAAGTCAGGGATTGCTAGATTGGTATAGAGAGAGAGAGAGATGAAGTCAGGGATAGCTAGATTTGGATAGGTGAAAAGTCAGTGATAGGTAGTTTGGGATAGTCAGGGATAGCTAGATTGGTATCCCTGAAAAGTCAGGGATAGCTAGATTGGTATCCCTGAAAAGTCAGGGATAGCTAGATTGGTATCCCTAAAAAGTCAGGGATTGCTAGATTGGAGAAAGTCAGGGATAGTTGAAAAGTCAGGGATAGCTAGATTTGGATCCCTGAAAAGTCAGGGATAGGTAGTTTGGGATACCTGAAAAGTCAGGGATAGCTAGATTAGTATCCCTGAAAATAGGGATAGCTAGATGGGATAGCTGAGAAGTTGGTATCCCTGAAAAGTCAGGGATAGTTGAAAAGTCAGGGATAGCTATCCCTGAAAAGTCAGGGATAGCTAGATTGGTATCCCTGAAAAGTCAGGGATAGCTAGATTGCTATCCCTGAAAAGTCAGGGATAGCTAGATTGGTATCCCTGAAAAGTCAGGGATAGCTGAAAAAGGGATTGCTATCCCTGAAAAGTCAGGGATAGCTAGATTGGTATCCCTGAAAAGTCAGGGATAGCTAGATTGGTATCCCTGAAAAGTCAGGGATAGCTAGATTACTATCCCTGAAAAGTCAGGGATAGCTAGATTGGTATCCCTGAAAAGTCAGGGATAGCTAGATTGCTATCCCTGAAAAGTCAGGGATTGCTAGATTGGTATAGAGAGAGAGAGAGAAATGAAAAGTCAGGGATAGCTAGATTTGGATAGGTGAAAAGTCAGTTGGGATAGTCAGGGTAGATTGGGATCCCTGAAAAGTCAGGGATAGCTAGATTGGTATCCCTGAAAAGTCAGGGATAGCTAGATTGGTATCCCTGAAAAGTCAGGGTCAGGGATAGCTAGATTGGTATCCCTGAAAAGTCAGGGATTGCTAGATTGGTATCCCTGAAAAGTCAGGGATAGCTAGATTGGTATAGAGAATGAAAAGTCAGGGATAGCTAGATTTGGATAGGTGAAAAGTCAGTGATAGGTAGTTTGGGATAGCTGAAAAGTCAGGGATAGCTGGATTGGGATAGCTGAAAATTCAGGGATAGCAAGATGGGATAGCTGAAAAGTCTGGGATAGCTATCCCTGAAAAGTCAGGGATAGTTGAAAAGTCAGGGATAGTTGAAAAGTCAGGGATAGCTATCCCTGAAAAGTCAGGGATAGCTAGATTGGTATCCCTGAAAAGTCAGGGATAGCTAGATTACTATCCCTGAAAAGTCAGGGATAGCTAGATTGGTATCCCTGAAAAGTCAGGGATAGTTGAAAAGTCAGGGATAGCTAGATTACTATCCCTGAAAAGTCAGGGATAGCTAGATTGGTATCCCTGAAAAGTCAGGGATAGCTAGATTGGTATCCCTGAAAAGTCAGGGATAGCTAGATTACTATCCCTGAAAAGTCAGGGATAGCTAGATTGGTATCCCTGAAAAGTCAGGGATAGCTAGATTGGTATCCCTGAAAAGTCAGGGATAGCTAGATTACTATCCCTGAAAAGTCAGGGATAGCTAGATTACTATCCCTGAAAAGTCAGGGATAGCTAGATTGGTATCCCTGAAAAGTCAGGGATAGCTAGATTGGTATCCCTGAAAGTGGTAGATTGTATCCCTGAAAAGTCAGGGATAGCTAGATTACTATCCCTGAAAAGTCAGGGATAGCTAGATTGGTATCCCTGAAAAGTCAGGGATAGCTAGATTGGTATCCCTGAAAAGTCAGGGATAGCTAGATTACTATCCCTGAAAAGTCAGGGATAGCTAGATTGGTATCCCTGAAAAGTCAGGGATAGCTAGATTGGTATCCCTGAAAAGTCAGGGATAGCTAGATTGGTATCCCTGAAAAGTCAGGGATAGCTATCCCTGAAAAGTCAGGGATAGTTTAAAAGTCAGGAATAGTTGAAAAGTCAGGGATAGCTATCCCTGAAAAGTCAGGGATAGCTATTCCTGAAAAGTCAAGGATAGCTAGATGGGATAGTTGAAAAGTCAGGGATAGCTATCCCTGAAAAGTCAGGGATAGCGTATTGGATAGTTGAAAAGTCAGGGATAGCTTGACTTTTCAGGGATAGCCATCCCTGACTTTTCAGGGATAGCTATCCCTGACTTTTCAACTATCCCTGACTTTTCAACTATCCCTGACTTTTCAGGGATAGCTATCAACTAATCAGGGATAGCGTATGGGATAGTTGACTATCCCTGACTTTTCAGGGATAGCTATCCCTGACTTTTCAACTATCCCTGACTTTTCAGGGATAGCTATCACTGACTTTTCAACTATCTCTGACTTTTCAGGGATGGGTATCCCTGACTTTTCAACTATCCCATACGCTTGACTTGTACAGACGGCAGTAGTGGAATCGGTCATGTGTTTTGTTTTTGTAAACTCGGTCGCGATAGCTTGTGCGCAGACGGCAGTAGTGGGATGGGTCATTATTACAAATTCATACAAATTCTGTTCTCTTGAGCGGACGCTCCCTCGGCCGGACACTATTTTTATTACATTTTTATACGCTATCGCTGACTTTTACGCTATCGCTGACTTTTACGCTATCGCTGACTTTTAAAAATGTAATAAAAATAGTGTCGGCCAAGGGAGCGTCCGCTCAAGAGAACGGAATTTTTATGAAAATCATGCTAAAAATTTTTACGCTATCGCTGACTTTTACGCTATCGCTTATTTTTACGCTATCGCTGACTTTTACACTATCGCTGACTTTTAAGCTATCGCTATGGGATAGTTGAAAAGTATGGGATAGTGTATGGGATAGTTGAAAAGTATGGGATGGGATAGTTGAAAAGTATGGGATGGGATAGTTGAAAAGTATGGGATGGGAAAGTTGAAAAGTATGGAATGGGATAGTTGAAAAGTATGGGATGGGATAGTTAAAAAGTACGCTATCGCTGACTTTTAAAAATTTTATTAAAAAAAGTGTCCGGCCAAGGGAGCGTCCGCTCAAGAGAACAGAATTTGTATGAAAATCAGCAAATGCAAACACTGGTGCTGAATGGATTTTTTCTATGAAAAATATTTTAAACGGGACTTTTATTTTTGTTAAAAATGTTGGTGTCTAACGCTAGCTTTTTGAATGCATCGCAATGGCACCGCGAATATCACTTTCATGCAAAGAAAAAAATGAAATTATTAACGCCAACGAAAGTGAAAAATTTTCAGTTTGAAAATTAGCAGAAAGGTAAAGAATAAAAGTGTAGGAACATTTCAATAGTTAACCTACATTTACATTATTATTATAAAGATTCAAGATTGGCAAAACACAAGCTGCCGAAATTGTGACAAATAAAGAAGCCATTAAAACGCAAATGTCAATCTGGATCCAACAACAATATGAAAAGGATAAGTCTTACTTCGCAAGGCGCACAAGTAGACAAGCTGTGCTACGAGTGGTTCGTAAAGGCCAGAGCCAAGAATATTCCCATTTCTGGTCCAATTGTCAAGGCCAAGGCGATGGAAATCGGACACCAGGTGGGATATTCAGGGTTTGCAGCTTCAGATGGATGGTTGCAGAATTTAAAAAACATATTAATTTTGTCTACATATTAGCTTTGTTAGCAAACATCAATAGCCATAAAATTCTTAATTTCCTTCACATCTCCCTAAGGCGGACATCTCCCTTGGGCGGACAAAAGTGCTGGAACCGTGGCTGTCCGGCCAAGGGAGCTTTCACTGTAATTGATTTTCCTCTTTTGTGGGAAAAGAAATATACATATGGTAAAGGGGTATGGTACAGGGTATTTGTTAGTAAGACTCACCTGACTGCAACGCCAGCGGCCACACTGGCCGCCACAATGATGAGCAGCAGGCCAATGCAAATGGCCGCAATTGTCCAGCAGATGGCGCCACAATGCCACATTTGAACGGTGCTGACCAGCAGCCATTCATCGTATCCGGGCTGAATGGAGTGCGTTATATAACTGCCACGACCAGCAACATCCTTGCCATGCTCCAGTATGAGCAACGGACGCCATTTGTATGTGGCCAATGCAGCGTCCACAACAATGTCGAGCACTACAAAATCGTATTTGGGTCTGGCTGCCGCCATCGTTGCATTATTGCTGCCCCTGGCCAAGTGTGAGAGCAACAGATCGTATAGCGTGAACAGATTCATAAAGGGTAGCAGCTTGTTGATGCTGGCATTTTGCTGGCCTGCCACAAAGGGAGGCGTCTCCCCAGACGCATTCTGCTGCTGCTGCTTCTGGTCCATTGCTGCTGCTGGTGTACGAAAATTGTGCACCATACTCATGCCAATTCCGGCCGCATTCAGAAAGTGTCGATGCTTATCGCTTAGCAGCGTCAGCACCAACAGATTACTGGTCACCAGACCGGACCCCGTCCCGGACAACTGTGGACTGGCCGCATTGATGCGTGCCAAATATTTGTAGAGTCGATGCTGAACATTCAATGAGCTGGCGACCATATCGATTAGCAATACTTTTGCATGCTGTTGCTCCTGCTGTTCGTGCGATTGCTCCTGTGCCCATTTGCAATTGCGTAGCCAACGCAGCGTGCTCGCATCGTTTACAGGTGCCGTAATAATAATTGCTAAAAGTCAGAAACAGAAAGCACAAACCAACAATTGTACTACTACTGGCTATGTTGACTTTTGTCGATTTGTGATCCATACAACTTGACCAAAATTTGAACGTACCTTTGCCCGGCTTATCCTGTTCATGCAGGTCACGTATTGTGTCGCCAATTTCAATGCGATAAGGTATATGCAACTTCGATGCAATGGCCAGCGGTAGGCCCCAATTGTCATCTGCAAGTAGTGAAAAGAAGTCGAATGAGTCGAGGCTGTGCAGCAGCAGCTGTGACAGTTTTTGTGGTTAGTTTACGGATTGTGAACTGGCAACAAAATTGCATTTTCGCGGTTCATGTAGCAATGTTGCTGCAAAAGTCGATTGCCTGTACACAACATCGCATTACATGTCAGCTTGTTGAGTCGTAAATTGTGAGTTTTAGCACTAGTGTGTGGGTAACAGTGTTCCTAATATAAAATTTATGCAAGCATTTGATCGAAATACCTTGTATTTTGGGATGATTGTTTGAAAACACGATTTTTGGATAGAAGTTCATCTTAAATTTAAGCTCTAAGCTAACTAAAATAGGCTTTTTCAATTATTTGGAATCACAATTCAAATTTATTTTGCAGAGTTGTCCATCACAATTTAAAACAATAAAATCCTTAACATATTTATTTTCTTAAATTCTCAACTAGCCCAAACTATTTGCAATCGCAACTCTTGAAACCATCCTTTTGAGCCTGTGGCTCGCTATCGCCAGCACCAAAATCAACTCTCTTTGCTGCCGCTTTTTCACACTCCTGCGCCATCAATGAACAGTCTTGGCGAGCAGCCTTGGGGAACATACACTTGTCTATGCCAGCATTGGCCATCAAACTATCAAATTGTTCCTGTGGCATGGGCGGTTTGGGCACATACTTGTTCTTGGGACAGGCATAGATCTTCCAGTTGGGATGCGGTGGCAAATAATCGCCGCCATCTTCCATTATCTGTGCAGCCAGTTGAATGCAAATCTCTGGATCGTCGGCAGCCTTCATCAAACGCTTCTCGAAAGCCTTCTCCTCTTCAGCGCGAATACGTTTCATCTCAACGATTTGGGCATCCAAATCAGTGCGATTTCTTCTTTGATTGCAGAGTATCATTTGCCGTGTGACTGGGGGATGAACAAAGCGATTCTCTAACATTTTATTCTCACGCTGTTCGGCTTCAAGGCGCATCTTGCGTTCGATTTCCTCACAGATCTGTTGCTTGAGCTGCACATGACAGCGAGCCGCTTCCTCTGCCTTGAGGCGAGCTCTTTCCGCAATGTTGTGCTTGCAGCAAGTGTCCACATGGTACAGATCATCGGTGCGATCTTCCATCATCTTCTCGATGCCGAGCTCCAAATTGCGCATACGTCTCACATACTCAATGTACTCGTGTGTGGCACGATTTAGTTGCCGCTTGCTGCACCAGATGCGTCGCTTGGCCTCGGCCTCCAGACGTTGCGTTTCCTTTATGAATTCCTCATGTTCTGCCTTGTCTGCCTCCCATTCAGCTTGTTTGGCACACTTGCGTCTTCTAATATCTTCGAGGAGCTCTTGGCGATATTTAACCTTGTTTTGATCGAACATGTGATGTTTCTCATCGAAGTCCTCTAGGCGCAGCTCCTCAATGTGCTTATCCACCTTAATGGTGTCGAGACGCTTCTCTTCAAGCTCCTGCTTACGCTTTTCTTCATGCTCAGCCAGCTGAACCTGGAGCACTTGGCAGATCTGTTCCTGCATCTGTTCTCGCTTACGCATTTCACAGTTATGTTGGCGATCAAACTCCTCCCACCGTCGTTTTTCTAAGTTCAACCAATAGTTATCTCTTTCGCATTGGCGACGCTTCATCCTCACATTCTCCTCCATTTGCTCCTCCTGGCATATTTTGGTTTCGTTGCAATCCTTTTGACGCATCGCCTCACGTATCTCATAGCAATTTTCCATCACTTGTTGCATTCGTTTCATGTCCACGAATTTCTTATGCCGCTGATCACGCTGCTCCTTAATCTCGTGCAGTTGCTCCTGGCGCAAGCGTATCTCCTCATCCAAACGATTTCGCACCTTGCTGGCAAACTCTTGTTCATATACCTTATCCTCCTCATCGAGCAGAGTCTTCAAACGCATACTGCGCTCCTGCAGATCTTCATTGGCCGTCTGCAGCGCCTTCTTCACCAGCAACCCAATCTGAGTATGAAGACTCTTTCGATCTGTGCGTTCAATGAACCAAAAGTGTTCTGCACCCAAACCATGATTCTGCATTTTTCAATGTTGCCAAAAAAATTAAGTGATTATAAAAAAATATACGCAGGACAATGGGTTTGTCAATTTTTTTGTTGTTGTTTTGATAAAAATGTTGTTTAAGTGCTGTATACTATTTATAAAAAGCTAACCTGATTAAAGGCTTGAAAAATATCTAGAGTCGTTTTTTGAAACATAGTTTTAAGCATTAAACACTAAAAAACTTGGTTTATAGCTTAAAGTTCTCTATCAAAATCATTGCGTATGATTAGTTCATAAAAGCATCATAAATATCAAGTAGTTAATGGAAAAAGCACACACAAAAGGCAAGAATATAAACTGTTTTATGCATTATCATGCTGATTGGGTGATATTTAGTGGGCGAAACACTGAAAGCGCATAATTTATGGGAGTCGTATTTAAATTGAAAGCTAGTGTCAATGCTCGATGGAGAGCACATTGTGGATATATTTTATGGTCATGCATTAATTGCCAATGAGCTGGCGAAAAGTGAGATTTAATGAGACACACGCACACACACACATGCACACATACGTTGTTTAAAAGCGTTTAACGCAATTGGCGGCAACGTTTTGTGTGCGTGCCAAAAATTGAATTAAGTTTGTGCTTTGCCGCATGCTCCAACTATCTGCCACTAACAAAGTGAGTGTCTGGCCGGAGCTGCATCAAATATTTAGAACATTTACACGCAGTTCAGACACAAACTGTTTCTCTCTCTATCTGTGTGTGTTTCCCACTGGGATATGCAAGAGTTCAAGATCCTGCGGCTGTTTTTCTTTACAAAAAGCAAATTGGCACTTGTTGTTGTTGCTGTGGTTGTTGTTGATGTTGTTGATGTTGCTGCTGTTGCTGTTAGCCCTTAACTCAATTAGCAATGCAGCTGACACACTAATTAACTCAGATGTGAGATGAAAACTTGTACAACTTTTGGCCAGATGCGTTGCTGCTGCTGCTGCTGCTCCACCTTCGCTGCCATTGAGTGCATTGCCATGTGTGGCAAGTTGCAAGTTGTTGTTCAACGCTCCCTATGCGCCACTTCTTACTTGGCTTTCCCCAGCGTCATATTGGCAAGCGCCCGTTTGCTCAAGTGCAAAATTGTGCAATTACGCAACAGAGCACTGCACTGCACAGCTCGACTCTCGGTTGCTCCTCGCGAGTGCTGTCAACATTGCTTGGAGTTCCTTCTGGCCGCAAAGTACTATGCATTTTGCACATGATGATTTTTGGCAGCATATGGGTTTTGTTTTTTTTTTTTTTTGTTTTTGTGCAAGTATAAAAAAAAAGAGAACACAGCAACACAATTTGTGGACAAAGTTTGTGGCTGCGTCTTAAGGCAATTTAGCATACGTTTCTTTGCACACAGTAAACGCAAACTGTTGCAAGCTGCTGCCACAATTCTCTCATGGCAACGAGCTAGTAGACAAGGCCACTTGCACAATTTGCACTTTAAACGGATGTGTTAAGAATTAAAACTAATTCGTTAGATAGTCTTTGCATAAGTATATAACGTTAAGTATCGCAATAATGTTTCTAAGAAATATTTTCAAAATAGTTATTTTAGACAGTTTTCCATGAATAAATTTGATAAAGCTTTTAAAACTCAATTGCAGTCCATTTCCTGCATCAGCACCATTATTCAAAAACACAAACACACACACAAAGACACATCATCTTAATGCATTTTCATTCAAAAAACATGACGCATACGCCACGTGTGACATGTGCTGATTGTATGTGTGTACGTCCGGCACACCCACAATCCACAAAACAGAGTCTGCCAACAAAACCCAATGCTGGCTATGTATGCATGTGGCCTAGCCAATTTATTTACCAACCTGACCATTTATTTTATGCGGCTATGCATTTGCCACGAACATAACAGTAAAACTCAAAAAAATGGTTGTTTATGTTTTTCCGAATATTTTTTGTGGCTCACATTTGGTTCACTTGACCGAGCAAAAGTTTCTAACTGAATCAGGTAAATGCGCAGCACGTCGCATTTATTTTGTTTACGCTTGAAATTTGATGGGCGAGCCCAGCGAGGAATAGGGAAATGGCGAAAATAGTATTACAATTTTTTGTTTAACGTCGATTTTTCAGTGGGTTTTCGTAATCCTTACACATTTGGCTGTTATATAAATATTTTGGTGATTTGTTTGTGAATACCAACAGTGGGTTTGACCAAAATATAAACACAAGAGAACATGGCTAAAAGCGAAAAGGCATTTTCATGCTGTGCTTTTGGTTGCCACGCACCCACACAGACACAAACACACACAGATACGCAGCTTCTGTAATTTAAATTTTGAGCAGCAGATGAATATTTAAATGCATAACATGGAAAAAGCACAAATGCAAATATGTGTATGTGCGTGTGAGCGGCGAGGCATACATTATACTTTTTATCATACATGGATATATGAGTACATTTGTGTGTGTGTGTGTGAGCCGCCTGTAAGCATATGCAAAGTGCAGACAGCTGGCGCTAAATATGCGCCTTTACCTACCAATCTATGCAAGTATGTGTATCTGTGTGCAACGATGGCCGTAGAATGCGCCTTTCCTTGGCCTTGGCTACGTTGCTTTGTGTGCATGTGTGCACGTATGTAAACGTACGTATATGTATACGTTTGCTAGGGTAAATAACGTCTACAAAGCTTTGTGGTATGCAACGCATAAGCTGCTAGAGCGCTTTATATTATAAATAGGTACTTAACAAAAAATATCCATACCGTGTTTTAATTTATAGCCATTTTCTACTACTAATAATAGTTATTAATTGAATCATATTTTTCATCAAGTATTTTTTTATTATATAAAACTTTTACACAATAAATGCGGCTTAAACTTTGTTAACACTTTTGTAACCTTGCGGCCGCCATATTAAGTATAATCAATAAATTTTAACGCCCAAACGGAACTTTAAGTTTTAATAATTATTCGTTGAAGGGAACACAAAAAGCGGTGGTTTCATATTTTTACTGGCGTAAAAAGTGTTAATTTTAAAGCATATAAAAACAGGGCGAAAAATGCTGCAAAGTATTTTTTAATATATTTTTTTTTTTACGTATACAGAAGGGGTCAGCCATATTTAGCATAAAAACGCGCAGCTCGTTTTTATGTTGTGTAAAATTGTTAAATACTTGTAATTCTCTGCCATTGTAATATTTAAGATTTTGAGAGGAAATTTAATAGATTAAAGTTGTTGTCCTGTTCATGTAAGCTTTGAAGGATACTTAGCCGTATTTCACATGTTGTTCACAATAAAAGTCTGAATGAAGTTTTGTAATAAAGTATTTACCAACTTTAAGGTTCAACCCAAGCGTGTTTTAAAGCCTAAAGCTTACAAACTTTCATATGCTTGCAGCACATGTTACATTAAATTTGAATCAAAAACGCTTCTAAACTTCATAATTTCATCCCTTAAAGTTAAAGTTAAACAGCAATATTCATGCATACACTTAAAGGCAAGTCCAAAGCGACGTAAAAGCATTACAATAAAGTTATAATTCACTTAGCGTGCGGCAACCTCATGTGTGGTAAGATATGAGTCATATATGTATATATGAAAAGAGTTTGATCTTAAAGCTTAACAAATACCCTCAAAAATGTATACTTCGTTCTGTCTTTGCACAAAAGTTTAATTGACCGTGAGTTAAAAGTCATTTATCTTGGTAAGTCTTCGCATTATTAATGGAATGCTGTAAGACAAAATGTTTTCCACCTAGCACAACAATAAAATAATTAAAGTCGAAGTTTTTCAATGGTCCCCAAGGGTAAATTCAAAAGTTTGGGTTTTTGTCTGGCCAACACAATTATAAATGTAATTAGCAAATAGTTTTTACCGACTTTATATGACTGTACATGGGGGAAGTGCCATAACACATAGAAAACATACTCTTTCCCTTAGCGTTCTGGTAGGGTAGCTTAGGGTTACTAAATGTGGTGCAGTAACAATAAACTTAATGGGCGGGCTCTGGTGCTTATCAATGAGAGACACGCTGCATGGCAACATTTTTATGATAATTATGCAAGCAATGATTAAGTTAATTATATATGTATATGTAATGTATTTTGTATTTTGTGTGAGTTTGAGTTTTTCCAGAAATTGTAGCACACTTTTTAGCGCAAATATGCAAATTTTGCTGTGATTGTATGCGAGTGTGAGCATGCCGATAGAGTTTTCTTTTTTATTTTCTTTGAAATCTTGTTGAGAAAAATGAAACTTTTTCTCTTTTAGCAATCTATTGAAATGCAATTAAAGTTTAAATTGCATCTGTCGCCATATTCTTGCAATTTACATTATTCATGAGATGAAATCTTGGCGTAAAAGTTTCGAGCTCATAGCTCAATTGATTGCGTCCGTCGTTGTACTTGTAGTTGTCCATAGTTGTTATTTTGTTATTGTTATTGTTTTGTGTATACACTTTGTATGCATACTCTAGGTCCTGTTCATGGACCCTTGCCAAGTGTAAGCAAAAGCATTGTGTACTAAGGAAATTCAATATTACGTTTGCTTGGTCTCCTTTAGTCTTCTTGCCATCGATACTCTGGCATACGGAGAGCAATTTGAGTCAAAGTCAATGTGAAAGTCAAATTCAAAGTCAAACCAATCATCACGCACATAACTGGCACAATATATTTGGGCATATGGCTACGGTTTGGATTCCACCTTTTATGGTAAACTCCCAGGTCCATTAGCTGTCACTTACCGTTAAACAAATCATAAATAAAAATGTGCTTTAGTGGCCTACGAGTATGACAAGCAATCGGCAACAACTCGAGCTAATTACGCTGTCATAAAAAGCAGCTCAAAATGTGATATTGCTAAGCCAAATTAAGGGTCTGGCTGGCAGTCGCCCTGAGCCCAATGGCCCCAACGTTAATTGTTAAACACTCGAGATTAATATCACTGCCACAATGAAATCTATGTCTTGAACGTTGCATACACGCATATCTCTTACTGTCTTTGTCTGTCTGCAACAACACTCGTGTTTATGGTCTATTTATGGACAACGATGTTGCCCCATTATTCATAAAAATGTTTGACCAAAATGCGCACGCACATCCCACATAGGAATTACTGTTACATTCACTTCAGTTTGGATTCGTTTTGGTCCTTGTTATTCTCTGTTTATATAAGTGTATGTGTGTTGGAGCGCATAAATCAAAAAGAATGGGCATACATGTGTGTGTGTGTGACCTACGTTAACCCAAGTAAGCGGCCATCAGGTCCTAAGGTCTCCCTTCTTCTAGTTTACAGCTCTGTGTGTCCTTTTTGGGTATAGTACTGACTTAACAAGTTGAGAGGCGGACTTGAAAAGTTTTTTGGTATGCAAAACACATCGAAATTGAATATGTAATTTCTTAGTCGATTTAAGCTTTACTTTCGGGTCAGTTTGCCTATCTATAAATTGTTTCAATTCAGACCAATGAGAAAAATTTGTTAAAAGTCTTTTCCACAGAAATTTAATTTGATTCAAGTCATCAAATAGAAAATACTGTCCCTAATTTTGTGCCTTAAATACACTTTAATGATACTTTGTTTCAAGTATGCACTTGTACAGAAATACTAGGACCTAAAATAATGAGGCTCAATTAAATTTACAGTGCGCAAATACTTCAAAACGCATAGAAGTAGAAATCAACTTGGGAAACACTTTCGTATAAAGCACTCTCACTTTTGTTAATGTCAACAAATTAGAGCTTTAATGTCCTTTCGACTTATTTAAACACAAATTTAAACATGTTGCCAGTTAATTAGTTAATGACACACCATTTTGGTTTGAATGCCAACCACTTTGTCACTCGATACACATTTATTTTTCCAAATTTTTATTATGTGTTTTGCGGCTTTGGAGCTTTAACTGCTGCCTGGCCAATTTTATTAGCTGAAAATGCTACGTTGTCTGGCTACGTTCTCACTATTCTGGTTTTATAATATCCATGCTGTCTTGCCAAAGCTGTTTATATAGTTATGACGTTTGGATGGGGGTTCTGTTATCGCTCGCCTGCTTGGCTAGCAAAATTTACATTTTTTCCTGACATTTTCTTTTTTTCGGTTGTTTTTATTACAGCTAGCACAAACATTTTTGGATTTTTGCTCGTGTGTGCCACTTGCCTCTTGCCACTTGCCATTTGCTTATTTTATAACTTTGTTTTTCTACAATTTCTCAGCTGCTGTCACATAATTTACAATTTTTGTTGGGGTCAATGCACTGTCAAAGACTTGAACTTCGATATGACAGCTTAAGCAACTAGTTTATGCTGCAAAAACACACGAACACACACATATGGTTTTATCTCTTTGGACATATGTAGATAAGGACCAACAACTGTGTAAACAGATGACGCCCCGCACTCTTTCTCTCGAGGCGATTTCAATACTTTGTGCGCTTGTTTGCATGCCAATAAACATTTATTTTATGAGTCGCGTCGCAGCGGCAGCTGACTAATTAATTAATACAGCTACAGTGGGTCAGTTTCATTTTCATTTGCTGCTCATGTTTGTCTCAGTGTTAAATCTTTAATTGATTGCTTGCCCGCAGCAACGGCATCACCAGCAGCTGGAGCAGCAGTAGCTATTTCCTGATTTAAATTAATTAAGCAGCTGATACTTGCATGAGAATGCATTGAGCTCTTGGCCTTGACTGTTGCTGTTACCATTGTTGGTGTTTGGTGCTGCAGCTACTGCTGCTGGACATGTGATTAGCTCTTGCCACCTAATTAAATTTCAAATGCAGCAGTGTCGCAATCTAATAGTGTGTAAATGTGTGTGTGTGTTTTTCCACCCTACTGTCAACATTTGTGCATCCACACCCACACACATTTACTTGCATAGATACTCTAGCACACACACGAACACGAACACAACCACTTGGGTCACAGGATACACGGTCGACTGGAGCTCAACGTTAATCATAATAATGTCACCACTAATTGCATTGCGTATACGCACACGTGTACTACAAACAGCCGAGCATAACAGAACGGTAGAGAAGAGAAGTGAAAAGCAAACAGAACAGCCAACTGCTGCTTTGTCTACTTGCCTCGTTTGCTGTCTTAATAACCATACCATAATTTGGCATTAGATGGGCATCGTTCTCAACAACACCCCTCGGAGGGTATTCTCTTTCTGCATGTTCATATATTTAACATTATGCAGACAGGCAGGCGAGCAGTCGAGAAGCTTCGCCTGCTATGCAACTGTCTTTAACATTTAGTGATAACAAGTTAGTTAAGTGTCTTGCAATTGCAACTGGTAACTGGTTAACTATGCAAAACGTATATATTGGTTTTTAATTAAATTGTTTGATTGCTTAATGGTTTGTAATGTTTTGCAACAAGATAAGATGTCATTCTACTTAAAACTCAACATCTTGTTGGAGACTTGCCAATGCAAATGAATATTTTTAATTTCAATTAACATTTGCGCGTTCTTTATTATTGTTTTTAATTTTTGTGTAGTTTTTGACAGGTGTTGAGTAGCGAAGGTAATTTAATGCAAATTAAATGCTGACAGTCTGGCAACGTTGCGATGACGGCAAATCGTTTAAAAATTATCAGCTATTTAATCGGGAGACAAGCGTTCACTTACCGCCAACATAGATGTCAACCTCCGTCCAATTCAGTTTGCTGGCAATGCTCCGCACGGCCAGGGAAATTGCCTCGAATGATGGCAGAAAATTGCTCGAGATCTGTAAAGCAAGATATGGCAATGTTAGAAAGAAAACGAAGAACACTTCAAAGTTAGCTAAAATAGAAGCCCAACTCAGCCCTGTTACCTATATATATACTAGCTAACCCAGCCACGCGTTGCAGCGGCGGACCCGACAGATATCTTCCTGTCAAAAGATTTGTAATGTTGAATTGTTTTGTTTCTACGTATTTTATAGTCGGGGCAAAAAATTCTATTACTATAACCCTTTTTAACAATGAAATTATTTACGAACAAAGACGAAAATGTTGATGTTGGTATACAAATTCACTGGATTGAGATTTGAAGGGGAAGTACGTTGAACACAATTAATTAAAATGTTCTTACACTTGATATTAAGCAGAAATCAATAGGTACAAAATAAAAATTTATCAGATTTATTATTTCCATTTCAATTTAATTTAACACCAATCGGTGCACAATGTTTTTGGTTAACCTGTCTTTAGCTAAAACAAATAGATTCGACGGTTTCCCAACACGTGAACACGCAACATATAGTTGCCCATGAGAAAAACATGGATTTTCCAAATCTAAACCACAAATAGTCATTGTTTGACCTTGAGATTTATTTATAGACATGGCGAAAGCTAAGCGAATTGGAAACTGTAGCCTTTTGAAGGGTATGGTAGAATCTGATGGTATCATCGGAATACGTGGCAGCAGGACCACTTTTCCTTTAAACTTCCCAGCCAAAATGATTGCTTCAAGAATGTTTCCGGTGATCTTTTTGATGACCAAACGCGTACCGTTACATAATTGAGGTGGATTCAAATTACGGAGGAGAATAATAGGGGAACCAATCTTTAATCGAAGATTATGTGGTGGCATTCCAGGGATATCTAAAGAATTTAAAAATTCAATCGGAAAATTAACACTTTCATTTTCATCAACAACAGTATCGATTGATTTAAAAGACATCAGATCGCCTGGTAACAACTTTTGTATCTGGAAGTTAATTTCGTCAACATCAACGTTTTTGGCTGCCAAAATCGCCCGTTGACTTAGCCATTCATGATTCAAATAATTATTCTGTATATCCGGGAAAATACTCTGAATCAATTCATTTTTATCCTGAACAACAGTGCAAAAATTGTCGGGTAGTTTAAAGCATTGCGTATTTGGTTGCAGTTCTATATTACCGTTCCCAATATCAAGTAGTTGTTCGGAAAATATTTGTGCTGATGGATCATTTTGCAATTGTACTCGCATATTTTTGGTCAATCGAAGTGTTTTAACACTTCGCCATAAGAATGATTGTTTCAAACATGCATTAATCTCATCCGCGAAAGTAGAGCGAGGTATAACCGGTAAGGTCTGCCGGAAGTCACCAGACAAAAGTAACATAGCACCACCGAAAGGTTTATTATTGCTGTTTAAATCTTGCATAGTTCTGTTTAATGCTTCAAGTGAATATTTGTGTGCCATTGTGCACTCATCCCAAATTATTATAGAACTCTTCCGCAACACTGCACCTATTCCACTATTCTTTTTGATGTTACACATTGCATCTGGTTTATTATGAACGTCCAATGGCAGCTTGAATGTTGAATGTACTGTTCGCCCACCATCCAGTAAAGTAGCCGCAATGCCTGACGATGCTACTGCTAATGCGATTTTTTGTTGCGACCGTATTTTGGCAAGAATCAACGATATTAAAAATGTCTTACCGGTTCCACCGGGTGCATCCAAGAAAAAAAACCGCCTTGTTCAGCAGCAACAGCCTGCATAATCTGATCATAAATAATTTTTTGTTCTGCTGTCAGTAATGGTTCACTGTTCATGATAATTGTTGCTAAACTTTCATGGTCATATTGATTTTCTCGTTGTAAATCGGTATTGACTAAGTCGGTGGCTGGACGATTAGGTGATGGCATACCATAATGATTAAGTGGTAAATTTGAAATAAGAACACATAAATCCTCGATCAAGACCAATGCTTCATTGTACATCTCTGGTGTATAATCTATGTTTTGGCAATGATTTGTTTGTCTCATTCGGTGCAAGATGTCTTCTGTCATACAATTTTTATATTTTTCCCACAAAGTTTGTGCTAGCGAGGGATAACATGTCGTCAAAATAATTGCAAACAACTGACGAATGTTATTCGGTGTTGATGTCAACGCAGCATCAGCAAGCGTTAAGTCCCAATGGTTATCGTCTTCTAGCAATTGCAGTTCACGACATGCATCCTGGTACGTATTGAATATTCGACCATTAACTGTTCGCAAAAATTCAAAAGACGTTGGTCCGGAAACATTCACCAATAATAAACGTAAATAGAAGCACTCACGTTGCTTTGGATGTACCGTGTAAAGTCTCCCCAATGTCTTAGCTTTGAATATGCCTGTAATGGAAGGATGTGGTTTTCCTTGTTTCCTAGGCTCCCATTTTTTACTGGATTTGTTCCATGTGAAATAACGTGGAACATCACCATACACCAATGTCTTCGCGAATTGGCCAAAAACATCAGGTTTTTGACACAATGTAAAAAATTCAGTTAGAGTCGTTTTCGGAGCTTCTAACGCTTTTTGGAGAACATTTTCTTCAGTGAAGTATACACGTTGACCGTTTTCAAGATGTATTGCCAGATGTTGGACAGCAGGATCTCTTTCGTGGATGGGAAAGCTGAGAATATGCCAAATAGCTTCATTGCTGCTAATGTATCTGCCCATTTGGTATCGTGCTATTTCGTCATTTGTATTTATGTTTTGTACTTCAAATATGGCCAAATCACTGCCTTTGTTAACATACTTACAAATATACTTAATTGATTTAACAGAACTGCAAAGCTCAACATTGATATGAGCTTTGTAAGTTTTTTGAAAGTAGTGGTGAGTATGGTACCACCCACTGATTATCAAACTCAACTTGATTTGGAAAGTTCGGCAGTCGCATTGTAAATGTGTGGCCACCATTCTCAGTACTTCTGCGGCGATACATTGGATAACCATCAATATCCGTGATCGTGTCATTCGTATGCGGCTTTGGGAAGTTTTTTTTACATTTTCCATTTTCCATGCACGGTGACGTCATGTTGAAAGCACCGCATGGCCCATGGATCATGTGTTTGGTGACAATATCAAATAATTCTTGATCAATTATTGGGTCTGGAATTTCGGCTGAAATTATTTGATCGATTTCTTCAGGACGGATTCTTTCTTTAAGCCAAACCAAAATGTGGGCATGAGGCAAACCTCGCTTTTGCCACTCTATCGTATACAGCCAACAACGTGTGATACCAAAAATTGAATATTTAACAATTAAATTGATTAAGGATTTCAATTTTTGTTTAAACACACGTGCAGTTAAATCATGACGATGAATGGATTGTTGTCCTGGCAATAGTAAAGTTTGTATCTCTTCCCAATTCGGATTACATGTGAATGTAATAAATAAATCCGGTCGGCCGTAATGACGTACGTAAGTCATCGCATCTTGTATGTATTCCTGCATGTTACGTGGACTGCCGATGTAGCTTGAAGGTAAAATGAAAGCATTACCGATGTCATTGGGATTTAAATTTCCATCGATGTTTCCAACAACAGCATCTCGTAAGTGAATATATTCTTCTGATCGTAGTTTTGCCTGGTTAAATCGAAGGAATCGCAAGCGTTCGCTTTCGACCTTAGCATACATATCAACAATGTATTGATGGAACAGCTGACGATATCGAAGGATATAATTGTCTTGATTTTGTCTGACCATTATTCGGTGTGCGTAGTAGTTCATTGAGCTAACTTTTATTATTTCTGTAATCACCTAAAAAAAATAAAAAATAAAATGCAATACGAAATTAAAATCTAATTTCAATAATTTTTTAAAGTCAAATTTACCGGTATTTGGATCATACTGTTTGATATTAAGGTGATATTCATCTTGTCCTTGCCAAAATATCAATGGATATTGTAGCGCGTCGTATGAACGGTGTAGATCCGAAATCGTACTGACAGTGTTGTCTCGCCGTGTAATTTTTATAGATCTTTTGTCAACTGGATCACCAACCATGATAACAGCAACCTCATCAACAGTTGGAGCGTTGAATCTACCAGCATGTTCACCTAATGGTATTTTGTCGGCTTTTATGACGATTTGATAATTGTCATTTTGCAGTCGTGGCGAAACTCTTTTGATCAATTGAATAAGTTGATTGTGATCTTCTAAAAAATGCTCCAATAATATCACTATTGCTGTTTCCTCTGCTTGTTCAATAAAATTATACTGGCACCGAGTCGTCACGCGCTCTTCACAATCGCCCATAAAATAAATTTGAAGAAATTTCGGATTGTTATCAGGCATTGGCATCAGTGATCCGATTTTATGGTACACCTGGCCTTGAATTTTGAATGTAGTTTCAAAATTACGTCCATCGGATTCACGATCGCAAATTTTAGTTGCCCCAAATGACGTCATTTGGAAGCAAGAATTAAATTTGCGTATCTTACGCAAAAATATTTTGGAATCATCTGAACCGCCAGTAAGAAGGGATAATAAAGGCTCCGGCGGAGCGGATAGAGGTGACAGCACAACTTTTCCTGATGCGCAGCACATGCCGGCTGCTTCATTCCGAAATTTCAATGCCTGACAATATTGACATACTTTATCCATTCCACCGATAGCAATTTTTAAATGCGCTGAGTAGTTGATATCTGGTGCATATTCAAAGGCAAGCCGAACGAATGATGCACGTGTTAATGAGCGGCTGATTCGTTGCCTTTGTCGATCTAGTACTCGTATTGAATCTATGTTTCGTTCTCGTGCCGCTCTTAGTCTCGTAATATTCTGTTGCCGACGTTCGTCACGCTGTTCTTGAGATTCTTGTGCACGACTTTCTGCAGTCCTGATTCTTTGAGCTGCATTTCTTGTTTCGATTTGGTATGGTAATTGCTGAGATCTTTCAACACGTTTGCGTCGTGTCCCATTGCTGCTCGCGTTGTTGAGGTTAGCTCCTCTGCGTTTTGCAGGCATTTTAAAAATGTACGATTTTAAGCAGTAAAAAAAAACTGTTTTGATTCAGAAGCTAAAATTTTTTGTTTTTTAAAAAAATTTTTTTATTTATTTTAGTTGTTGACGAAGCAACGCGCACCGGATAACTAAATAATTTCATTTGTACGTTGAATAGAATTATTTTTCCTACTGAATTTTAAATGTAGCCTACTAAGATTTTGCAAAACACAGCTCTAGGACTGTCAGACAAATAATTAGCAATAAATTAAAATTGCGACAATAATTTGAGATTTAAACTACCTTATCTTTCAAGTTGGATCGAACTGCACATGGTGTGCGAATTTTATTAAAATCGGTTAAGTGGTTTAGGAGGAGTTTTTAGACAAACATTGTGACACGAGATTTATATATATTAAGATATATATAATATATACAGAAGAAGTACTTGCTGTCAGTGTTAGCCAATTTAATTTTGTGCTCTTTTGTTGCCTGAACCAACATTTGTTCTCATTTCGGTTTACCTTTTGTCTGATTTGTCTGAGCGTTGTGCAAATAAAAAGCTAAATATAACTAGCACCCAACAATTGTTTTTCTTGCTATTCTGTTTGCTCAAGTTAAACAAATTAAATACTTAAGCTTGTGCTGGAATCGTCAATTGAGATGGTGGCAAGTGTCTTACGGTTTTAACGAAAGTAACTGTTGATTTCAACGGCATTTAAAAAGCCAAAGTGTTGCTGTTAATATTCTAACCATGATACAAGCAGAGTTCAAATAACGAAATATTATGCTCTATGTCCCTATTTGTTTTCGTAATGAACTGTAAACAACCTAACCTAAATAAATAAATATACAAATCGCAGCGCATATCTATAAAATGTAAAACATTTTAGGGATTAAGCTAATACCCAACGATATTTTACAAAGTTTATTTATTTAGTTTGGCAATACAAAAAGTTAGATTTAACATGCGTTAAATTATGTCTGCTGTTAGTTATTTATGAGCCTTGTCAGACAGCCAAATCGGCCACATTACTATAGACAATTCAATCAGGTTTAATCAAAGCATTAGACTCAATATGTGTCCTTATGGGTGTGTGTGCGTGTGTGTGTGTTTGGGTGTGGAAAACACAACGCAACACACAAAGCTCAATCAATAATCAAGTCTCGCACCACAAAAAAATTATCATCGCATTCGGGCATAAAAAGGTCCCTGCCCGAAAAAAAGAAAAGAACAAAAATTCGATTTTGTATTGGCATTGATGATGAGGGCGTCGATTGGAGAGTGCCAAAGCTAGCCAAGGGCCAGCACGTAGCTTAAAGTTATTTGGTACCTTTTTGACCTTTTTTTCCATTCAAGTTTTTTTTTGGCTCTTTCTCACATTTTGTTTGGACTCATTTGTTGGCTTGATTTGAGTTTGCGCCCTGGACAGTTGGGCCAACTTATTTGGGTGACTGACTGTCTGACTCTTTCGTCTGTACCCCGCTGCTCCTGATGCTGCAGTGCGGTGCTAGCTGCAGGCTTCATTATTTTGTCAGACGAAATAAATTGAAAAACGTTTCAAATACGTTTAGGCACATACAATTTTCTACAAAATTGAATTTTAAACTCTCTCTCTATCTCTCTCTCTTACTCTCTCTCTCTTTGTAGATGATGAACAACGGAAGCAATCAGTTCAGCCACCCTGCAATGAAGCTGCCTGATCTGATTAGGCAATGATTTGGTATTTCTTTTGCTCCTTTTCTTTCATATTTTATGACACATAAATATAAAACAGAATGACGATTACATTTTTGTTTTGTTCATGTGCAACTATGCGTATACATAACGGAATCGAGCGTCATTTGTACTGACGTATGTGTATATAAAAACAATATTGATGTGGGAGTATTTGGAGCGCAATAAGTAAATGAAAACAGGTGTCATAGCTCAATGCTTGTGCTTTTGTGTTGTGTGAATCATTTGTTTTGTATATATTAGGGTATATTTTTTACATTGAGACAAGAGTAGAATAAGCTTATATTATTTAAAGCAAACATTTTTAAAATCCACAATGACCCCTTCTCCTAACTATGCAAACATTGCTTCACTTCTTCGAAGAAGTCTTAAACGTTCGCACTTGGACCAACTCTTAGCACGTTCTATTATTCCTAGAGGACCATGCAATCTAACCAACACAAACATTCAAAGCACTCAGTACTCCTTTGTATCAAGTACCCCCACCTTGACCAACCATTTTATACAAGCCTTTTCTCTTACAACACTTTAACACTTTCCCATCAATCTGTTGTCAACGACACTTAAATCAATCCTTCAAAACTCAAGTATTTACACTTTACAGTATCCATTCATAAAACAAAAGTGATTTATGTTGATGCTTGTAAATAATAATAAACTTTAGATATTTTGTAGGTTCTCCTGTTTGCACAGACTTTAACAGCTTGTAAGGGAATTTGTTTTTTTCTAACAATTAAAAAAATAATTTTTTAGTTGAAATATCGTTTTAGCAACGCTTTGTCATTTTTCTCTGTAAAAGAAAATCGATATTTAATATTTTTGAGAGCTGTCATATTTGTTAAAAACACTCAGTTGTCTATAGCTTAACTAATAGTAATGTTCGCACTCAATAAATGGGTATTGTTTTGAGATAAAAAATATACTACGACAAGCCATTCGCCGATGTGTTGAGCAACCCATATACATTTCGTGATAAAACTGCGAAAATTGTGGAAACAACTGCAGCACTTTGGCATCAAAGTGCATTTTGGATGTCTATTGACACAACGTGACCAGCAATGCCAGTCGGGGCATTTACCCGCTCGGTCCAGTTGTCCAGTAGTTTTCCAGCTGCTAAGTGCACTTGAGCCGATGGGGAATCGATGTGGAGTCGATGATGTCTTCAAGTCACTTTTGTTGTTGCAATTGTTTCGCCTGAGTCTTGCTCTGGCACTTTGTCTTGTTGCTGGGTAAATTGTTAAACATTCAATCAATTTAATTAATTGCCATACAAATGGCAAACAAAATGAAATTCATTCCAAGCAATCGAGAGTAGAATGCCTTTCTTTTGCTTGTTCTCTTTTTTTCTTAGTGGCAGAGAGAAAATGAGTTTCCGTTGTTGCTTCCTGTCTGTCTGGTAACAGGTGAGTAGTCCCATAAGACGGCGTTAAGCAGCCAGGATCTCATGCAAAGGGCCAACAGCATGCGTAGAATCAACATTAATCACAGCTCAGCAAATATTTGACATTTGTATGCCTTCAAGATTGTCTAGTGGGAGAAGGAGAAGAGCCCACGTTGGCATTGGCTTATCCTTGTTCTTTAGTTTCCGTAAGCAGCGAATTTAATTTTTTCATTTTATTCTTTTTTTCCATCTCTGACATATTCTTAACAAAATTGTATATTTATTCATATGTGAATAATTTAGTTAAAGCTGACTGCATATTTCCACGAATATGCTTTAAGTTTTTCAAATATTTATGTAGAAATATTTGCATGTCTTGAATTTCTTCGAGATATATGAAGTTTGCTTGGTCTGTCGGCAAATATAAAAGTAAAATGTGTTTTTTTTTTGAGTATTTCAAATATGATTTATTAAATTTAGCTCATATGTTTTGCTTCAAGCCGTTGATGAATACCGTTTAAAGAATAGAAGATTGGACGTTAAGTAAGTTCCCTTGACAATTTTATGAATTGAAACGAAACTAAAAACATCATTAATCAACCACAAACACTATGTTGTATGCACTATAAAATGAGCTGAGTGTGTCCAATGAAAATGTTAAATAAAGAGATGAATTTGGCGTTTATGCTGAAATTTATGTGTATTATTTAATGTTGCTTCTTTTGCTGCTCGTTTCAATAACAAGCAGCTGTCGTTTTCAGATAAAAATTAATGTGCGCACACTTTATATACGCTAAACCCATGAAATGGTTAAAAAAAGGGGTATAATGGTTTTATGCAACGGTTGTAACAGGCAAAAGGTAAATTTTTGGGATGAAAATTGAATAAATATCGCGTACTTTTGTAGAGCTTAATCCAAGAATATTAAGGTATTGGATTTGAAAATAAAGCTAATTTTGACAAAGTTAAGGAAATCAAAAGTTATGTCCCACTTTCAAACCGATTTCTTTGTTAATAATTTTTGAGATGAGTTCACGGTATCTCTTAGTCGGTATTTCCCTACAAGAGCTTTTATACTTTTTATATAAGTGTATGCTTAAAGTATATAGTCATTATTATCAATATACAATAAGAGGCAAAAGTTGTGCCGGACACTTAATTGTCTGTCGTTTAACTGAAAATAAATGACCAAAACATGCGTCTGCAGCAGCAGAAGGAACAGCGACAAAAGCAGCATCATTAAACGACAAAAGAAGCATAGAAATAACTTTTGGACATGGCCTAGTTTGCTCAGCTTTTTTTCTCTGTGTGGATTTCGGTGAAGCAGAAATGCAGAAAAAGAGAGAAATAACTGTTTTATTGTATGCGTGTGTGTGTGTGTGGAAAAAAGTGGCAACAAACATTGAGGTGCTATAAAGTTACACAACAACAGAGTTGGCAACTGCCAGCCTGGTTGTCTAACCAAATGGCTGTCGGATTGAATCACACTCACACACTAACGCATGCACACACACACAAATAATACTAGAACTAACACTCACACAAATGCAAATCACATACAACAGCGCACGTGCTACTATTTCCAAATGGTTTTCACTTTCGTTTAAGCACATGGCAAATTTCTCTTTTCCGCTGCTCCTCCTTGAACGTAAATTGAATACGCTTTGAATTACGAAAAATGTTTGTTTGATGTGTTTTTAGTGTTGGCCAAATTGGTTTTTAATGCCAGTCCACTATTCTCCTCCGTTTTGTCCACACAGCCATCTGTCGCTTTAAATCATTCTTATTTGGCAATTTATGTGCATGTATTTATAGCAAACGTATTTGTTCATCTCAATATTCATTGCCATGCAGTTTATTTGATTTGTCAACGCTATGTACTATTGCTTGACTTTTGGTAAACTAATATTTTGGTAAAAGCAGCCGACTTGGCAGATGTTTTTCATTTGTTTACATTTTGTTCAGTATCGTATGTCATTTTTTGTGTGTGTGTCTTCTGGCTTTAAGCAGAAAATCCATGTCGTGTCGTGTCAAAATGCTGCTTAAATATTTATAAGTTGACTTAAAGGCATGTTTTGACATTTAAGTATCTGTTTACATTTATGATCGTAAAAATATTTATTTTATAAAATATTTATGCGATTTTTGACGTTTGTGATAAGTTGAAGTATTTCTTTTAATATTAATCTGTTCTTAGCCTTGCCTTGCGAAAAAAAAATTCCCCGAAAAAGACTCCCTTGGCAATTGTGAGCAATTTGCGGGAATTAAACAAATGAATTGTGGCTTTTAAAACATTTTATTATAATGATGGAAATATTCAGCAAATAAAAAGATGAAATGTTTGCAAAAATGCTACCCAATTACTTGGTAAGCCATTTGCCCAACTACCTGATTATCTTTGCATATTATTTTATTTCGACGCCTCTTTATAAATAATTGAGAGGCACATACATAAGTGACCAACCATTTGTGTTGCCCTTTTATAATAAGAGTCAAAAAGGCAACAAGCTAAAAAGGACCAAACACAAAAAAAGGATCATTGAATTTATTATGATTTTTATGCAAATTGTTCAGGTTTTTTTATTCCTGCATTCCCAGCGGTCGTCGCATGATAAATGCAATTAATGGGCCAAGCATTTTTAAATCCCAGCACTAAAGAACTTTTGGGTTAAAAAGTACTTTATATATATTATATACTTTTCGAGTAGACTTTGTATTCTCACTAATTGCAATTCGAGACAGCTTGACATCTGACCACCGACCAGCTGTCGAAAGAGCTCGGCTTGATAAGTAACCAGAAAGCAACAAAAAGGCTAAGTCAGCTGCCAACTGCTGGCGTACAATATCAAAAGAAGCCAAGAACAAAAAATGTGCACAATTGAAGAAAGTTACATAAGTTGGCTGGCTGACTTTTGGCTATTGTTACTGAAACCGAGAAAGAGAGAGGGGATAAAGATGTTTACCTGGTCAGCAGCTAGGCAACTTGAAATTAATTTCCTTTTGTGTCGAAACTTTTTTTGCGCATTTTGTTGATTGCACATTACACATACAACATTTTATATATTAATAAATGTGCATGGTGGATGAGGTTAAATTAAATGTGGCTTTTATTCTCTTATACACTTTATTTTATTGTTAGGTATGAAGAAAGAAATATACTTTTGTAGTCCAGCAGCTGAATGCTGATTAAAATATCAAGCGAATAATAAGTAAAGCAAACAAGAATTTTATACACTTTAATCAATCGGTCACTTACATATTTAAAGCGTGGTGCATTCAAAATAAATATGTACATAAGTTAAATATGTTAATGACACATTTAATTGACCATCAACACAAAGCCTAAAGCAAACAGGTTGGAGGCGTGTACGCTTTGGGGCGTGTCCTGTCAAAGCTTACGCAAACCCTCAAGGCAAGTGGCAAACACTTTGACTTTGCTCATACATATTCGCACTCACACACACATACACACACACACACACATACATCATTGTATGTCATCCGGCTGTGCCGAATGCTGGCGCCGTATTAAATATGCATGCCATTCCCCCACACAAGTGAATGTCCCCCACATGGATAACGGGCCAAATGCCAACTTATTTACACCTGCATATGTCGCCGTTCATTTCACCTGCTCCGGTCGACTTTTGGGACTGTGTGTGAGAATGAGAATTTTTTTTTCGATTTGCGGCGGTAAATTGATTTTCGATGCGTATCACGCAAATTAAGAACAATTTCATTTTCATTCGCCTTGGCTCATGTGATTGGCATATTTGATTAGATATTGGCCAAAAAGGGAAATGGCAACCACAACCAACAAGTCAGCGTTGCATGCCACAACGACAACACCAAACAATCGCTACCAATTGAATTTTCTCAAATTCGTCTCCTCGTTATTTCCACAGAATATATTTTTTCTGTTGTTTGGTTTCGTGTAAATAAAATTCTTGTTGAATATTACGTATACGCGTCGTTCCTTCAAACTGCAGCTGCTTTTAAAAATTGGATGCAGCTGCGTCTCTTGCATGTTACATAGTATATGACAATTAATGAATTTTCAATGCACACAAAATGAGTGAAACAATTGCAGCAACATCAATTTGCACTTAAATTTCATTGGAATGCTTGTGTAAACTGACTGAAGATTAAATTTAAAAGCAGCTGCAAGTTTTCATGTTGTTTCAATGCAACAGACAATAAAGACATATTGCATTAAAAACTAATAAATTTATACTATTTTTGCGACAAAATATACTGTTAAATACTTTTATTCGTGTATTGATACTTAATGAAGATGTTCATACTTAATATGTTTTGTCATATAAATAATATTAAAATTTAAGTTTCATATGTGAAAGTACTTAAAGCGAATTTGCGGAACGGGATTGAGACGTTCACAAGTTTAAGAGCAATAAATCAAACATTTTACAACCAATAAGAAACAATACAGAATAATTTTCTGCAAATCGTTGATTTCGTTTTTCATTTCTCGAAGTCAATAAATAATTTGTATCGGGCATTTCAAGGAATTTGTTAAGAATCCTTTGTAAAATCAAGTAATTCGTAAAGAAATTTAATTTTATCCGAGAATTTATCGCTTATTGCCTTTCTTTTAATAAATAAATATAAAAGGGACAAATGATTTTTGGAATAGAAAGCCTGGGTCGATACTGCAGTTTAACACAAGTGTTTTAACTTAAATTAACTTGAGAACTAGCCTTGGTCTCTCCAATATAATTAGCTAAAAGCAGTGAAAAATACTTTATTTATACAGCTTAGAATTCATTAAAATAGTAAGTTTTTAGCTCTAAAAGTAAATACATAAGCTATTACAACTTATTTGCAGCTTGCTCAAAATAAACACCAATTAAATAAGCATTTTGTAAAGCAGCGCAGCTTCTCGAGAATTTGTACAACCCACCTATAAATGTGTGTTCGTGTGTGTACTTATGTCAAACCTAATATTTAAGTCGACTAGTCTGCCCCGCTGAGAGCGTTTACAACATGTGGAACTTGTCGAGGGTTGGTTTGGGGGTTGGAGTGTTGTTGCATGGGGTGCAATGACCCAAGAGTTTATCGTAGCGCCATAATAAACAAGCCAATTTCAGTATTCAGCTGATGTTTTTGCTGTTTTTGTTGCTATTGTTGCGGGCAAACAAAGCTCCATTTGCCTTGCCATTTACTGCAAAATATTGCGTATACGTAATGTGTTCTTTCTTCTGCATTGAAGCGACATAGCGCAAGGCGACTGAGAGCGTGAGAGAATGATATAATGGTGTGTGTGTGGTATGTGGCAACTGCGTTGCAAGCTATCCTTATGCACACATATAAACACTTACACACAGAGATACTGAGAAACAGTTGGAACATTCACAAAGGACATTGGACACACGAGTGCACTTAATTGTGTTTGTGTCTGATGCGTCACAATGACAGCTAACTGCTGGAGTTGCACGAGTGACTTCAGCGTGAAAGCAAACGGATGAGGGGGGAAGCTGATGGAAGACGACGTCGTAATATTATTGATTAAAGCCAATGCGGCGAAAAAGTGATATGGCACTAGAACGAAAAGAACTATCTTTATTGCTTGTGAGACAAAGCTTGGTCAAACAGTTTTTTAGTGTAAACGCAGCAGAGAGAAAACTTTGGTGCTTGTGAAAAATGTTTAAGATTTTAAGAAATATATTTTTACTTAAATTGTTATCATATTAAATAAATTAAACGAAACTAAAAACTTATACAAAACTTTTTTGGAACTTAAAACTTTTTCTCATATTTTTAAATGCGATTAAAGCAACTTTTGTGAGTTTTCAGTTTTCCCTTAATCTGTTAACTGTTGCTGTTGGTGTTGCATCTGCATATTGGCGACGCCATTTCCCAGTGTGAAATTTTCATTAAAATGTCATGGGACGACATTGTTGATTTTGGCTGCGTTACGCTGCAATAAATCCAGTTTGCAGTTTACAGCTGGCCCACTGCCACCTGACATTGTCTAAAAATAATTACAGCCAACGGAATCTGAATGCATGAGAGCGTCCGCAAAATCGAATTACAAAATGCCAGTGCAAAGAGCTGCAGCAATCAAGTGCCAGTTGTTTTGTTCGAGTTGGTTCGAGTTGGATCAGCTATGAATAGGCGTTGGGACAGCTCGCCTGTAAACAGCAATCAATCATGCCATAGAAAACGAGGCTAACAATGTCCACTATATCAACAAGCTGCAAACGAGACGCCTGTCAGACGCTCGCTCAATTCACATAGAGATAACGCAAAGCTTAGTTTTTGTTAGTTGTTTTAATAGATACTACATTTAATATTGAATTTCTCTTACGAACTTTCAGCAAAAAAAGTGGATGGTGCAGTCGTCACATTGATAACTAAATTAGTACAATGAATTTGAATTTTTCATAAATACTTCAGATAAAAAAATCATTCTAAATTGTTTTGGCAAAGCAAAAATAATAAACATTAATAATAATCAACACTGATTTTTTACTTATTTTGGTTCAATTATGAAAACTGACGTACACGCAATATAAAAGTGCATACGCTGATTAAGTTTACATTCATAATTTTGTTTTTTTTTTGCTCCTATGAATTCTATGCCGGATTGCATAATCAAACAATTACTGATAACTGATATGAAACCAATTTCACACTACACTACTTATATATTTTTTCAATTTACAATGTTTGTGTGAATAAACATATGTCATGTCATATTTTGCTGTCGTCTAAACCACTTCGTGTTGACAATTGAATTTTGTGTCGGATGGCATCATCAGCGTTATCAGCCTCATGTAGAGCTTTGGGAGCTGCCGATGCGATTGTCACTTGTCAAACTGATTGAGTGAAAGGCAAATGCTGGCCATGCTCGACTGCGAAGTGCATTTGCAACACACATCCTTACACACACACACATGCACATTCAGGCGAACACACAATGTGCTGACAAACAGCTGAAGCAAACTCTAACTGGTTGAATGACTAGCAGACAATCTGACAGACAAACGGACAGATAAACTGACTGATGGACGGACAGACTGAATTGAAAGACGCACTGCTGCTGCCGATACAGTTTGCGTCTGGTGTGATTTGCAATGGAGCGCACTGCAAATTGATAGATAAATGGGAAAGTCGATCAAATTACATACAGCGATAGCCAACTTGCAGTTCGCAACAACTTTTATTTCACTTTTTTTTTGTTATTGTTATTTCGCCTGTCTCACAGGCAAGCGCATTGTGAAATGCATTAATCTTCATTAAGTTGTTTGCATGTTCTCGTCGGGATTAAGCGATTACTAAAATGTTCGCATGCATGTATGTATTTGTGTATGTAGATGGATGACATTGTTCGCATTTATATGAATGCACACATTATTTATTTGAATTCAAATCCCATTCTTGACAGTATGTTTAAATGGGTCAAACTCAATTTACCATATTAACTGATTCAAGCATCGCACGCTAAAAACAAAAGCAATTGAAGGCTGGAACAAAATTGTTGAATATTAAATGTAGGGATACCCTGTTGAATTGTATTGTTCAAAGCTTAAGGATCTGCTTCTGTTCATATCCCTCATAGCGTTTACATTATATTTTGTATTAACTGTTTGCAACTAAGTTAACCTTAACGCTATTGTTTTGCAAAGAGTATAAACAGCCGCAAAAGTTCAACACAATGTTTGAAAGTTGTAAAATGCAGTAAACTGCATGAAATTGATATGCAAAACAAAACAAAAAGTAAAACTAGAGTATGCTGATGCCTGCCTGGGCACTTCAAATTCAATGACCATTATGGCAAACTAAGACCGAAATGTGTTTGATGCGGGTTTTATGTTCTGTTTTGTACTATTTGTCGTGTGGCATGCGTTTATTTCCACTTCTGCAGTGTGGTGTGAATTGTTTGGAATGCATCATTGTATTCGCTCTGCTGAACAATGTGCCACAAATGGGGGCTTTGCAGTTAGAAGTTGCAAAATATCTAAGCAGCAACATTTTGAGTGAGAAAATAATAAATTGAATATATTTTTGGTGGTAAAACTTGGTATGAATCAATTTAAATGGCTTTATCTTTTGAGCTTAACAAAGGCATCAAATAAGAAAATATTTCAATAAACATAAGACAGATTTTAAGTTATTCATACTTAATTGAACATTCTTTGCAATTGTCGAACAATTTAGAATTATATGCGAATATTTTTTTTTAAGCTACACTAATTCCCATGCGACTTAAAGCCGCTTCGATAACGTTCACTTGACACCAACGACGAACACAATGAGGAATGCAAATTGGAAGCTTGCAAATTGGTTTTTCGCCATTTTTAGTTACAATGGATGAGAACAGAAATACAGCTGGACTGCAGGGCGTATGCGCAATGTCGCTTTAAGCTTCGCGTTGCGCCTTTAAAGCATCGCAATGAAATTGGAATGGGATTCCCAGTTCGCGTTTATTCCGTTGTTCTTGTTGTTTTTTTTCACTCCCAAGGCGATTCCCAGCATTTTGCAAATTTTCAACTCAGCCAGGCGTAAGCGGGAAAAGTGCTGTGGGGCAAACTGCATTTTCATTTCTGTCGTTGATTTAGGGTGCGGCCGATAGCTGTTGGATGGGCTGGAAAGGGTGTGGAAGTGTGTGGTAGGCGTGTGTTATTGGACTCTGGGCGCATAAATATTGTACAGGGCATAAAAATCAGAGTTAATTGCACGCTTTTGTTACTTTGTTGTTGTTTCAGGGTCGCTGCTTTTATGGCCATGTTGCGTTGCAGTTGCAGTTGCACAAGAGTCCAGTTCGGCACTTGCCTCATGTATGCATTCCATACGCCTTGCATACTTTGCGAAACGCTTCTGTTGCGCATTTTTTTTCATGTTTTTTCTCTCTTGCTCTTTTTTTTTATGTGTTGTCAATTAAAAACACTTTTATCTGCTACATTGTTTTGCGGGTCGGCACGCTTGGGTGAGAAGCGCATTGAAGCTTAGAAGCTCGAGGGATCAACTTGCAGTCCTGCGGTTTAATGTGTGTGTGTGTGCGCTTCGGGGCGTTGCTTGCACTTAAATTCTACTTACATATCGATATGAACGGGTTTTGTTTAGTGCAGTTAACTTTTATGTGAACAAGTTTGCCCTTAATTTTTAGTACATTTTAAAGCAGTAAAAATTTTTGATTACGGCTTCCAAAGAATCCCTTTTAAGCCCTGTTAAAATGTTATGGCTACGGAAAGCTTTAAACTAAATGTTAACAAGTTGAATGATAATAAAAATATATTTTATGTCGCAAAAATAAGATGCAGGGTATTTTAGAGTTTCTAATACAAAAATGAACAAAATGCCAAACAAACTTAATTCAATTTTGTTGCTACACACACACACACACACACACACACACACATGCAAACAAACCAATTTAATTAATTCACATTCACATCTTTGCATAATTTAATTTTGCATTCATAATTCCAACAAATGATTTGGAATTTTATAGATATTTGTGCATTAACAATATGAACACCGAAATTCAAACAAATTGACAAACAAAGTAAATATTTAAACGTTGAATTTAATTTTGTGCAGCGCACGCAAAATCATAATCACTCGCAAAATGAACATTCTATTTTGTGGCTGAAACTGTGGACAGTTAGGCTTAGAACCGTTTTAAGTTTATGCCGAATGTGCAGGTTACAGTTTTTGTTTTTGGCAACAACTACAACATTTTTGTGGCCCTTACTTTTATTATGACATCCGGCAGAGAACTTAAGTTTCTGTTTAAAAATAATATAGGGTGCTTTTTTCTTGTCGTGATTAGGGGTTTTTGATTTACTTCAAGACAAAAAACAGAACTTGATTTGATTGGCAATAAAAATTTATGGCAGGCTCTTTCCGGAAGAATGCTCACAACATAATATTGGGTGATTCTATACACTGAAAAATATTGTTAGTTTAAGTTCTTTATTTCACTAATATCAAGATTTTACCTATACACTATATTTATTTTATCATAAACGATCCTTGTAAAAAATATAATGCACACTTTCTTGAGAATGATACCGCTCATAAAAACAATTTCAGCTAACAAGAAGTTACTTTCATTTTTTAGCATTCTTGTGTAAGGAAAATGATGTGCATTTTAGATACAAACTGACACCGTTGATGTTAAGCACTTACTGCTGCATTTGATGTGCATTTGCATTTCTTTTTAACTCCTTCTCTCTCGCTTTCTGCTTGGCATGGTTTTTTGTTAAATATATTTCCATAAAATAGACTGAGCTCAGCTGCTGCTGCTGATGCTGCCGGCGCCAAAAGCGGCTCATAAAAAGCAGACAGCTGCCAGGCTAAGCAACATTTTTGTTTATGATTGTGCAGCAGTTTTGTGTTAACCGTTTACAAAGATGGCAAAAAGCACAATGCCAACAACGTGCAACATTCAACGTGAAGCTTGAAAGGCGAAACGAGGAAACAACAAACGTGTCACCTATCGGCTAGAGGCATCGTCATCGGCAACGGCACGTGCCAAGCTGTGAAGCTATCTGAGATATGGGGAATTTTCTTGAAGCATTTTCTTTGGGGCACGTTTGCCGTTGCAACAGCAGTTACGGCCTCGACTGTCGTTTCCCATGGCATTGCCTGTCCTCGTCTGAGTGATTTAAATGCTTTGGCCATTGGCATGCATAAAAATCTGAAATTATGACGCTTTAACATTGTGAAATATTGTTGCACGAGTTGTTGCCTGAGTTTACAGTTTACAGCTGCCTTTTGCCAGCCATCAATTGCAGGACATTGCAGTTCCATTACCATGTCCATCTACATTCCAATTTCCATTCAAACATAGTGAGCTTGAATGCTTCATTGGGTGATTTGTATGGTAATGATATGCGTTTTGCCATTTTCTCTTTTTGCCTTTTGTCTGCTTTAGTCGCAGTTGCTATTTATCTTGCAGCTTTTGGCTTTTGTCTAAGCTGCATATTTGATGCCATCTCCATTTCCAATCCCATTTCTCTTGCTGGCTCTTTTGCTGGCTCATTAAAAATCCATAGCTCAGCTTGACGGTTGCTAACCATTCGGTTTTGTCAACAATTCTGTCACAATTTGTCGTCATATTTGTGCACAACTTCAAGTTTTTCATTAATAAAATGTCATGATTCAGACTAAGTTTTGCAAGACTTTGTCAATCAATTGTCAAAACTTTATTCTCATAAAAAATTCAAAAAAAAAAACAAGAATGAACTAAACAATGAAGAAGAAGATATAATAAAAAAGTAAGAAGGCTCAAGTCGAGAGATATCGACTAGGAAATACCCTTCCAAATATGTGTTAATGATATAAAAAACCATTTGATATTTGAAACGCTGAGGAGAAAATACTCTTTAAAGACATTTTATTATATCTTATTTTTTTTTTCGACATATTCTTTTTCATTTTTGACCAAAAAGTTAGTAATGAAATATTTGTTTATACCTTTGGGATTTTCATTGTCAAATTTAATGCGTAACAAACTTTGTATCAAAATCGAATTCCCCAATGCAAATTGTTTGTTTGTCCTGTTTAAGTTTATGACAGATGCCCCCAAGGAATTGAAAAATTTCTCAACTTTCTTATAAATTCTCTAATAAATTTTGTGCACTTTGGCATGCACTTTAAATTAAGTGCAAATCGTAGTTATATCAACAGCAACAAAAACAACAACTTTAGCAAGTTCTCCTTTACTTGCCACAAAACGTAATTTCATGACGTTGCCGACATTTATTAAGCAATTTTGTTGCAACATATTTTGGGTTTCCCTTTCTTAGCTTCACCTTCTACCTTAGCATGTTTGCCATTTCCGCCCTAAATTTGCATCTGCCTGCTTACCTTATCCCATGCTAGGCTTGACTTTGCTTAACTTTTGTGCAGGGCGTTGCTCGAAAATTGTAAAATTTGGCAACAAAATGCCTGGCGGTCATCATGGGCTCTCTTTTACTTTTAGGTATGGTTTTTGCAAACGGGTTAGTTTCAAGCTCTGGCTAATTAACGCAGGAAGGTAAAAGGCATTTTACTTGATGCGTAAGTTGTTATTGCAAAAGTAAATAAGGCTGCTCCAAAGGGTAAACAAGGGCTAATGGGATTTCAGCTGAAATTGCAACGTCCACAAAATTCCAGCCTCAATAACTGCATAGCATTTTAATAAGAGAAATATTATTTTTCAGCTTAAATGCAATTTACTGGTGGTAACACGGTTGAAGCGTGTGAAAGTGTTGCACTTGAGAGGACTTGACTTGAAGATACCCTGATTTAATCCAATAGTCTTTTCATCTTCTCAGTTTACAGCATATCTTTTAAGTTGATAAACCCAAATGATTCTTGTTATTTATTAATTATCAAAATTCACTTCTTTTACTTCATTAACTTTGACTTAAATAATCGTTTTTATATTTTCTACCAAGGTAAGGTTAATTTTATTACAGTTTCTCAGAATTTGATTGTGAACTTAAGGAAAGTGAACTTTTATTGAACTTTCAGATAATTAAGAAGAAATTTTACAAGCCAAGAACCTTAATTATCACTCAATGGAAAATCTTTATATTAAAGAATATGCCCTACAATTTTAAGGAAACATTTTAAATGTTAAGTACTTACTTTCATGTGCGGACAGGGCCAAAAGACGACGCTTTTATTATAATCGTGAGTAAGTTGTTCGGCCAGCTGATGACAGTCACCGAGATTGCGGGTCTCTGAGTGATTCTCCAGCCACTCCTGTTGCTGCTGTTGCTTCTTGGATGCTGATAAAGTGTCTGCTGACAACTGTTTCATTTTCGTTTGGTGCTGACGCGACTGCTTTGTTGGGTCAACGCCATTGAAGTCCACGTCCACGGTGTCCACATTAATGCCCGCATTTAAAGTCTTTACAACGCTCGTGTATTTGGGTAGCTCCAGTAATTTAATGAAGCCACTTAAATCTGTGCGTCAGCAACAGCGCCAAAAGGCAGACGCCAAGAAAACGAAACAGAAAAACATTTTGTATATACTATATGAAAACTGTAGCATAATAAAGTTCTGTGTGTGTGTGTGTGTGTGTAAGTGTGTGAGGAGGTGTAGTAACTGTAGCTGCAAATGAAGGCAGTCGACTCCGCATTGAAGTGCTTTTGAGGTTGGCTACAGTGCCTGCCAACTGTAACTGGCAAGCGCCTGGTCTGTGTGAGTTGTTATAAATGCCAACATTTACATGATGCTTCAATGCTCCATAAAATGCATGCGTCTCTTTAAAAATCTTGGTTAATATATGCAAGTGTTTACCAAACCCCAAGCTACTAAGTGCTTTTGTCATAAGCATAACTCCTTTTCATACCATACGAAATGGCTCGTAAAATATATAATAAACCTTTGTTCGAGCCATTAAATATGTTTATAATTACATGACAAGGATAAACTATTCAAATTGACGAGTTGCTGCTGCAAAGCTTTCAATCAATAAACTTTTATTAATACGGATTTATACGATATGATTCATTTATTCTGCATCTTTAATTGAATTAAATACGTGGAAAAAAGGTATATTTTAAGTGACCTTTTCAGCCACAGCATTGAAGAGCTCACATATACATATACAACAATTATTTTATTCAATCTGCCACAGAGCAGAATAAACGAGTCGAGTTTACTAACTTTATTTTGCGATCTGGCGCAACAGCAGCATCCACCTTTTAATTTGTCGCATTGGTAGGCGATGCATGGCAATACAATTTATACGTTTGTCCAGCCCATTGTGGCTGAGAATCCTGGCCAAGTCGCGTGGGCATAAACTATACTGTATTTACTGGGCCATGCCCATGGGGGAAAAGCAGGACAATAGATAGATTTTTTTTCTGCTGCTGCTTTGGCCTTTCTACTCATGTGGTTAGGTTATAAATTGTGGCAAGTTAGAGAGAGAAAGATGCAGGGGTCAACTACAGTAAAGTAACTGTAACTGCAGCATATGCAACTAAAATCAATTTCAATATTTTGCAACATAAAAACCTGCAAAGAAATTGCGGCATATACAATTTATTTTGCATGTGGACAACACAGCTGAGAGACACCACTAAGGAAAGAGAGCGAAAAAAAACTGTGTAGATTTATGAGGGTGGTTGGGAAATTGCATTTCTTTGAACTACACTTAAATCAATTACAGTATTTGAACTCAATTTATACGATTCAAACCTCGCTTGTACAGGTGTAACACGAACAACTATTATTTATGACAGCTATAACGCTCGACTGTTCAAATTAAAGATATCAAATTTAAACTTCTCGCTTGCGCCAAACACAAAAAGAAAAAATTTGTAGCAATTGGCAAAACTTTTGGCGCCAAATAAGTGTGCAAAGTGCGAACAAGTTTTACACTAGCCAACTTGAAGGTTGTTGTACTTTCTCAGCAGCGCATGTGTGTAGTCGTCCATGTTTACTTCGAAACTAAGTTGAAATAAAGCAAATTGAAGAAATAAAACAAACAAACAGCCAGAGTGGCAAACAGACGGACTGACAGGGGAGAAAGCGAAGACTAAGCGAAAACTTGGTTGGACTAAGTAAAGCACTAGTCACAACTTAAACTTACTAGTTGGCAAAAAAGAAAGTATGCTTATTGCCATTTGCCATTCAATTAGAGAAATTAACCTAATACCAAACATAAATAATAGATAAAAGACAGATGGTAATCAAAATGATAAGTTTCATATACAACTCAAATGCTTTGTTAATTATAGTATCGGAATCAAATTAAACATTGCGCAATTCTGATATATGAAACACAAAAACCATAATTTCAGTACTTGTTGATATGGTTAATCATCAAGGACATTCTCCTGTTTTCATTTTACGAACCTTAAAGTATTGTGCACAGAAGTTTTTAAGTCTTTCCCATTCATTTAAAGCGCATCCAATCACTTCGAAAGCATAACTTCTATTTTGAATTTCGTAAAAAAAAGTAACAGCAAAATATCATAAAATACTTAAGCAGTTTAAAACGAACTGGACAAATGTCCGGCAAGCCGCAACTCGATTAAACTTTGTGAAAGAGGTCGCTAAAAATGAAATAAAAACGAATAAAAAATAATGCTCATAAGTCAGTTGCAGCCAGTCATAAAGTTTGCGAGCGGAAATTGTAAGTTGTCACTTGCCGGACAGAAATATTTATGACATCGATGCTTGATGCCAGAAAGAGCTCTGAATGCAGGCAGGCAGGCAAGTGCTTTGCCGTGACATGCGCGAGCCTGTAATTGAAGGCAATGTAATTAAAGTTGCAAGAACACAGGAGGAAAACATAGAAAAGCACCAAAGTTGCCAGCCAGCCATCCAACATCCTAAAAGCACAACTTGATGCAACGTGTGCAGGCCGAAGGCATAAGCAACACAAAGTTGCACGCTGCGCTTTAATTAGTTTAAATGCCATATAAAAAGAATAATTTTTCCATTTTTTCTGCTCGTGCAGTCGAGCGTAAAAAGTCTGCGCATAATGCATGCAAATTTGCATTTGGGACAATTTTTCTCACAATCATACTGGCAGAAAACTGAGTTTGGATACAGCTCTCGGTGTCTATGTTTTAGCAGTTGTTGTTTCTTTCACTTTCAACAAGTCTAGCTTCAAGTGAAACACTTGATAAATGTTGCCTTTGATGGCAAAGAGGAAACGGTTGTGCAAGGAAAGTTTCAATTTGCTTAAAGAGGAGCTTTAAACTTATTTAGCTGTGTTACGTTTTTAATATAAGCTTATGAAACAATAAGCTTTGCTATCTTTCTTTTACCACAACAATACTATAATGATAACATATCATATAAATAATTGGTTACATGAAATAATCAATCTTTTTCTTCTTTTTGTAGGTTAAGATTGTAATAAGTTGTTAAGTTAATTGATGCAATATATAATCAATTGGCAAAGTTGTTCCATGTAGCATAATCATTGTAACGATAAGTTGTTCTCCTTTATCACTGCCATTCTTGCTCATTTATCTTCCTAAATATCCAATTTGAGGTACAAGCGATGGCCAGAAAAATACAACAAATGTGAAAATTATAGACAAAACATCGATAAAGGCACATAAGGAACAAAAGGGACCAAACTGAAACATAGAAAAACTGGGGAATCAAACCAAACCCACGGGGAATGTAGCAGCTGGCCTTCAAAAAATATATACAATGTGGCTAACCTGGTTTTTATGTGTGTTTGTGTGTTTCTGTGTTGTATGTTACTGTGTGATGGTTGTTGCTTACTTACCGACGTCATGTAGAAAATCGACGCTGGCATTAGATAAACGCACTTGAAAAAACTCAACAAAATGTTGAAAGCCCTGTTGCACATGCATCATATCAATGTGCAATGATGACGGTATTAGAACTGCCACACGCTGAGCCGCCAAAGCTGCAATGTTTGATTGTTGTTGCTGTTGTTGTTGGCGACGTTGACGTTGACGTGGTTGCCACCGTTCTGGGTGTTGCACTTGATGTTGCTGCTGTTGTTGTTGGGTTGCGGGCTTTTGCTGTTGACGTGCCTGACGTTCAAATTCACGCGCATTACGCTCTTGTTGTTGTTGTTGTTGTTGTTGTCGCTGCTGCTGCTGCAGTTGTTGTGGTTGCTGCTCTGTTGCTGTGCTCAAAATTGAATTGATGCTACGTGTTGTTGTTGTAGTTGTAGCTGCTGTGGCTGTTGCCGTTGTCTTGGGCACTCTGCCAGCTTGCGTTGTGGTTGTCTGCTGGACAGGCGCTGAGAACGTTGGCGTCGAGATGCTGTCGCTGTTTTTGCTACTTCTGCTGTTGCTGTTAGCGAAGCGAGACGAGGTGTTGTTGCTCTTGCTGTTGTTGTTGTTGTTAGTGTTGTTGGGTAAGCTGAAGGTGGACGTGGACGCGGACATGAACGAGGACGTGGATGTGGACGTGGACGTGGACGAGGGCGAGATGGCGTTGGTGGGGGAATTGAGAAAGAAGAAGGCTGTCAACAGCAGAAATAATTTAGCAATTTGACAGATTGTTAACTTCATTTATGTTGCGTATTTTGTTTGTTGTGCTGCGGTTGTTTTCTTGTTGTTCCTGTTGTTGTTGCTTGAGAGTTGCTGTTGGTGTTGCTGTTATTGTGGTGCCTTTAACTTTGCAGAACTGCAAGAGCTTTTGGACCCAGTTCTCGAGTCCCTTTTAGCCGTTTACATTTTGCTGCCGTTGCTGTTTTTGATTATTTCTGTTGTTGTTGTTAACGAACTTTTCCCGCGCTGCGCTCAATTTGTTCATAATTGCTTTTCTATTGCTGGCAAATTGCAGCATCCTGAAATTATAATCAAAAACAAACAGCAAAAAGTTAATGCAATCCCGCTGCAGTTGTCATTCTATCTATAATAAGACGATTTAAACGCCTTTAATATCGTAAAAATAGAAAGTGCATTTAAAAGTTTTCATTTTACTAAGAATGAAATAAATATTATAAGTTTAAGAAATGGAAAGCCTTAATTCAAATCAACATTGTTTCTCTTCTTTGCTGAACATATTTCTTATTATTCATTTATTCAAATTTATTTCAACACTTGCAAAACTTAACAATGACTTAAAGTTTCAACAGACACTTTTCCGGCGCTTGGCTTAAGTTGAACTTTTCGTCAGTTTTTCGCTTATATATGAGATACACATCTGTGTTTTTACCAGATAACGTTTATTCGTTCTAAAAAATACGCATACACAAATTAATTAAATTAAAATTTCAAATTAGTTTAAAAGTTCAAATCGAACATGCACACACACACACACACACGTTTCCGGGCCGTCAACGTTGCTGTTGTTGCTGTTTGCTTTTGAGGGCTGACGACATTTTCATGCACGTTTAAGCACTCACCCACACATACACACTCGCCCACACTCATACACACGTACACTTTCGCATACAGGAAACACTTAAGCACAGACATACACGCTGTGCGAAATGCGAAGCTCTGCATAATTCAGGGCGCAAATTTAGCTTGGAGGGCGTGCAGTGCACTATGGGGAATTTGACCACTTTTGGTGACCAAAACCCATTTTCTAAAAGTCGGAAAATAAAAAAAAGTTTCAGTGCAATGCATTCACAATACACCAATCTTCAGTGTTGCATAACAGACATTTTTATAGAGGGCGCCACAACATAGGAATCAGCTGATAAAACAGCTGTTGCATTTGCAAAGCACGCGCGCCTGCCATTTAAAGTTTTGTTTGCTCAAGTTCAAGTGATCAGAATTATAAAACTAAACAATATAACTAAAAACGCTAAAATGAATTCGAATCTGTGTGGTTTGTATTATGTGTTTGTGAGCGTCATTTGAAAAAAAATCGTGTTGTCCCCTTAATAAAGCGAAATCTAAGTAGCCCTGCAAGTGCATATTTTGGATAAAGTCTCATGTTCCGTAAGGGATTTAAAGTGAGTCCAGAAGAGTCCATCCATGAGATGTATTGTATGTTGTAGAGGATTAAATTTTTGTTCAAATAAATGTTATTTAAAATATCACTTTTTACGATTTTGCGAGAATTTTTCATTTTTAGGACATAACCTCAATTTGGCAAACGCAGATTTGTTTGGCAAGTGGCATGAAGCGAGGGGAAAAGTCTCAAAGGAGAATGCTGTGTTTAATTTTATTAAAGATGCCATATCGAAGTAGATTTTGACCAGTACAGCGATATTATAGACCAAGCGAGTAAAAATTTTGCTACCGCTTGACGCAAATGTGGAAGAGTTCCTTTGCTAATTTAAGTCAGTTGCGCCGGAAGCATGCAGTTTGGCTGGATTCCAAAACTGTGATAAATTTTCCGGAAACCAAGAAGCCAGTAGGGCGGCCACAACTGCCTTTTAATGCGAAGAGTTACACATCTCGCAGAAGGCGCGCTGCAGATCTGGCCAAGTCGGGAAAAGAAATGTCAGTTTGCTTATTTATGCAGCAAGCTTGGCCGCACGAAAAAAAAGCAATATGATCATTACCTTTAAAATGAGTGTAGTCTTAATTTGCACTTTTATGCACAAACAAAGATATTTTAATTTAAAGATCATAACCATAAATTTGATAATGCGAATTTGCTAGCAAAATGGACTGCAGTGAGTGGAAAACAGCAAATTGAGGTTGCAATTGTTAATTGTTTTATGGCAGAGTTTCAAAAAGTGTTCTTCCATAACTAAAAGAGTTTTTAAAGAAAATGTTGTTAAATATAAAAATGAAAAAAGATATGTCATTAATTTTTTACTAATCGGTTCTATGGGAGCTATATGATATAAAGGGCCGATGTTTATAACTTTTACCCAAAATGTAAGAAACATTAATATACTGATTTTCAGAATGTTTAAAGCAATTATCTTCAAAAACAAAAAGGTTTTCATACGAACAATCTCATTTTTCCCGATTGTTCCTATGGAAGCTATACGATATAGTTGACCGATGTCGCTCATTTTTTGCAACGATGTTAGTATTATAATAACTATTAAAACTGCTAAGTTTGGTCGTGATAGGTTGACAAACATAGAAAATACATAACCTATCTTTGTAAAAGGGGCGGTGACACGCCCATTTTTTACAAATATTTTCCTTTGGTTATTAAAAACTCAAAGCAAAAAACCGAATCAAAATATCTTGCTCAGTTCCTGAGTTATTAATTTTGGTCACCAAAAGTGGTCAAATTTCCCATAGTGCAGTGTTGCCAACAGCCAACAGCTTCGATTGGTTGGGGTTTGTTTTTGTTGTCGGTGCTGTTCCTGTTCCCGTTGTTGTAGTTGTTGGTATAAGCAGTGAATTTGCCATAAAATTGATTGCGCCTAAATAAATATTTTGTGTATATTTTTGTAACTGGTTTCGGCAGGGACACAAACGCGCACCTTCCTGCCTCTGGAAACTCTTTGACTTTATTTATGTACGTTGCGCCTCGATTGCTTTGCATTTTCATATACCCTGGGCAGGAAAAAAAATGCTAAGGGGTTAATAATTTGCAGAATGAAGATATGCTTATTTTCAAGTATTAAAAATAATGTAGCATACTTTTATGGGCAAAGTCTTGTATATCCGATTACTCTTCATCTTTCTGTTTTAACTTCTTTCCAGGGTATCCCACATCTAATAACTCTTAACGATACCTTAGAGCGCTTTGAGCATATACAATTTTTCAACAGCCACGCCCACTGAGAGCTCTGTCTCTTTCCCACACACAGCGCAAACTTAAAGCGTAAAGTTAAGGCCATTTTTCTATCTATTCTAAGCGCTGTTGACTGCTACCCCACCTCTAATGCCACCCATATCCCACTTATACGCCAGCTGGCGCTTTTACTTTCTGCCTACTTCATGCTTGATTACCTGCACAACGCATTCGTGCGGCAATATTTCAATTCATCAGCAACGGCGTCAATCTAAACTTTCATTTAGATATTAAATTTTTAGGTTCTCCCAAGGCAAGATTTGCCTTCTGGCGGGCCAACGCCACCTCCATTCTCGATTGCCCGGAAATGATTGATCATTGTGTTCCATTGTCAATGGGCCAAAATAAATAATCTGCCTTCGAGGCTGCCGGCAGGCAAATTGTCACACAATGAGTCGGCCAATGATTATGGCTAACACTTGACATTTTTGGAGTCGTTTTGGCGTTATTGGTGTTGTTGGGGGAGCCAATTGTTAAAAGTTTGAAGGTTAAACGAGGGATAGAGCAGTTGAAAAGCTGCTGTTCACCATTATTATGCATTGGGCATAAGTTGTGTTAATAAGGCTTATAGGTTTAGTGTGAATGAGGCGTTGATGAGGCCGCATTGTTGTCAATGAATACCAAAAGTGTGGTTTTCATAAAAATAACAATCAACATTGTTGTGCACATTATTGTGAAATGACAATGGAGTTAATGATTTAATGATTTTATTGCATAATAGATTATAAAGCCAATATGGTATGAATATTGATATTAAAGAGATTATAAGATAATAAATAAAACTGAATTTAAATTGTTAGCGAATTTTACTGCAAATTTTCTGTTTGTGCAAACTCTTAAGTTAAATGCAAATTTTAAAATTAAGGGTTGGCAATTTATGTTGTCTGACATCTATTCGCGTCGCTGACCTTAAAGTCCTTTATTATGAAAACCGTCACAATGCAACAGCACAGCATGAAGAAGATGAATCGTAATCAAAGCATTTTTCATAGCCAAGAGCAGCTAGTTACTGACCAAAATGGAAAAGTAAAGAGCATTTTTTTTCCATGAGCAAAATTGCTTTTAATTTTATGACATTTTATGAGCAGCATAATAAACCCCTTACGAGTGGACACCATTTTGCACAAAGAAGAAGTAGCACAATAACAAGCAACAAACAACAAGCAACGGTCCAAACGATAAACAATAACAACATTGACGACGCAACGTGGCACGCTTATGCGTCTATAAAAATAAACATATTAAAAACTTTCAAGGATGCGAGCAATAAAAACATCCAAAACAAAAGAGGGTAGGTTAATGATGGTCTAGGGGCGAGGAAGGGGTATAGATATTTGTAGTGTACTTAATAAATATATTGTGCTCATCCTCTTATAACCTAACATATGAATACTTATGCACACCTCATCGCTCTTTGTTAGGCTCTCATCTCGCATGAGTTGTTCGCTCTCTTTCGCTCTCTCTCCCTTTATGTCGAGCGGCATGTTTACGCTCATTTATTTTATTTCACTCGATTTTTGTTGCCACTGCCTACAATATTTTTATTTTGCTCGGTTAGACTGTTTTTGCGTTTGTGTATCGTGTCCTTTCTTAAGGGCATTATTAGTAAGACACATACATATGTACATACAGACAAACAGACAGTCAGATATGTAGACATGCGTACGGATTTACTCTTGGTTGACGGCTTTTGGCCTCAATGGCGTATACGCAATACGTATGTTGCTCAGCAATGGTAGCAGCATCCATGTAAATTTATAACCACTTGTTTTCTCGCTTATTTACATACATATTGACACAGAGCAAACGACTGTTAGTGGGGTTTTGTGTGACTATATCTGGAGCATCTTTAATACGTACATACATATGCATTATAGGACCTAACAACAGGAACAACAACAGTGACAAGAGCCAGGCTCGGGGGCTCCGAGTTCGGTGGCATCTTCAGAGCTAACAATGTACGCGGTAAGTGTTGGTCGGTGTAAGAGAAATGGAAGCAAGCTGCCACTCAGACTCACACTAGATCAAGGGCTGGTTAGGTGTCTCTCTCGCCCTCTCTGAGTTGAGTGTGTATGTGTGTGTCTGTTTTATTTACCATATGCCTTGAATAGCATAGAGATATGAACGAACCGTTTTCGCTTGAGCCACATTTGTCGAATCGTTTGCTCTTGCCTCAAGTTGAGGTTTGAACTTTGACAAGCATCTTTGAAGTGCTTTCATACAGTCGGTAAGCCTACTTATGTAAAAATAATGCACTTGCTTCAATTAAAATATAATATATTTATCCCAAAGACATTGCAGCTTACTGGAAACAAGATAACTGCATACGAAAGTGACTTTAATAGTACAAAAATCTTTTTTAATTCTTTTGCCTAGTGTATAGGGTATCTACTTGTCGTTCATTTTAAGGTTGTTTTTCATATTTTTTCTTTCACACCAAATTTGCGCATGTATTCGTAGGCGTTAGCAGCGGGTGTAATAACTCAATTACACGGTTGCTCTGGTAACATTGACAAATGATTCAATGTTTGTCACTTTTTCTTTTGCTTTTTTTTGGTCACCGTTCGCCATAAATTGCCACGTATGTATGTATGTATATGTTGCTGTTGGGCAAAACACCTGAGCTGTTGAGCATCAAAGCCTCCTTGAGGCTGTGTGCTAATTGTGCCTCAACTACAAACATATCACGGCATAACACAGTCTTCTGGTGTTGGTCGAGGGTTTTTGGCTCAAGGCAAGTACTGCAGCACTGTGGGCACTCAAAATCCGTTTGCTTGGTGTGCACGTGTTTTCCATTTTATTAAAATAAATATTTGACTAAGTGTCGCACTTGGCGCGCGTTTATCAACATTTTCACATGAACTAACGCAGCACGGCTTTTATTTGGGCACCCGAAAAGTCTTTTTGAATTGGATTGGGGAGATGGTGTAGAATGAGGTTGAGGTTAAGGTTGCCCCTCGACATTTGGCTCCTTCCCTTCACTAATTTCAATTTAAATTGTCGGAATAGCAAACTTTGCGCGCCGGCATTGGAATAAACCCAACTGTCGCTGCCGGCATTCGTTTGTTGATTGTGGTTAGGTTGGTAAATGCGGATTGCGGATAGGCAGGGGGATTGGGATTTGGGGCTGATTGGTTTGCAACGCTGAATTTGGTGGCAAAAGATAATGAAAATACGCTAGATTGTATAAAAAATTTACTTTGCCATTCGCGGCAAACTGTTAGTTAGAAAGAACTGTTTGCATTACAAAGTCTTAGTGGCTTCGACCTAAAGTTGACTTTGCCAAGAAACAAATTAAACTCGATATATTGTTACTGGAGTGTATTTTGTAAAGAAAAATATTAAAAGTATGTACATACTTGGAAAAAAGTACACAATTACAAGTATCGATCTGTTTGAATATGTAAATGTAAAAAACATTTACAATAAAATGTGATTTCGTTTTATTCTTTCCACAGAAATTGAGAACTTCCACCGAAATTCAAAAGCAATAATCATTATATCATGTTTTAGGCTTACTTCGCTTCTAGTTGTAAGTTTTTGCTTGCACAATTTTTGGTCAACCATAAATATTGTTCATTTCTGTTATTGCTTTTGATTGCATGCCTTTTGTTGTTGCTGGTCATGCAGAAACTTACATAAAGGCTCACCGTTGCAGCAGTTCCCCAGGCTCGTTACTCTTATGGCCGCCTGATGCTTACATATTCGTTTTTGTCCAATAACTGACAGCAACTCGTGTGATTTACTGTATGTGTGTGTGTTTTTGTTGTTGCAAGCGCGCTTGCAGCATTCGTTGGAAAAGTTTCGTTTGTTCTTTGTGTACTGTTTTTTATTATTTTGTCGCTGGTTTTTGCTGCCAGCGCCGCCTACTTTTGGCGACAAAAATCTCTTGCGCAACACACACAAACGTTGCTGTTGCCTTTACTGCTTGTTGTTTATTACCGTTACAGCTGTTGGTTGTGTGGGTTCTTTGTTGACGTCTCACTTCGACTGTGCCCGTGTGTGTGAAAGTTACCCCCTGTATCTTTTGTTTGTGCAAAAATTAGTCGAATGTGGTAAAGACACAACATGAACTTGAAATTGTTGGCACAATTTCTATACATATGTAAGTATGTACAAGTTGATTACAAACATACACACACATACATAAGTATGCTCTCGTATCTACATACAAACGTATTTGTACACGAATGGCAATGCTCATCCATTTTATCCCTTGTGTCGCTGTCGATGTGCCGTTGAGTGTTGTAATTGTATTCAAAAAGTTGTGTCGTTAGTTCTGCTGTTAAACTTGTTGTTGTATCTTTTCTCAGTTGGTTGATTATAGTTCTTGCTGTTGCTGCAATTCAAGTAAGCGTTTAGGCCTTTGTACATGTGTATGCTTGTGCCTTTGATTGCCGTAAATGTCAATCGACAATAATGTGTTTTTCTTTTGACCTTGGCTTAAATCAGAGATACGGCAAAAAGTGCTTGGCTGTTCTTCTGTTCCAATGAGTTGGAAAACAAACAAAACATGTAAGGAAGGCTATACGATAACTTTACACTTGCGATAAACGGTTTTTACTCTTTGGGGTAAAAATCAAGTTTCTAGATTTAAATGCCATATTAATTAAGAGCCTTAAACAAGACATTCTGTGTATTACATTTAAAAATCGTATGAGTTTTGATGAAGTTATGGCGTTCGGAAGCTCTGTCTAACTCCGATCGCTTTCTAGTCACACACATTTGACATGAAAATCTGGTAAAAAGTATGTTTTTAGATTTCAATGTAGTATTTATTTAGAGCTCAATACATAACTGTTGACGTATTCCATTTGATAATCGGGCTAATATTGACGAAGTAATGGCAATCGGAAATAAAATAAAATTAGGTTTCTAGGTTTTAATTCAATATTTATTAAGAGTGTAAAACAAGACTTTCGATGTAGTTTAATTGAAAATCGGGCTTATATTGACGAAGTTATAGCAATCGAAAGTTCTATCAAACTCCCAAGTCGATTTTTTGTCACAAAAATTAAACATCAAAATCTGGTAAGAATTAAGATTCTAGATTTAAATGCATTATTAATTTAGAGCAAGACTTTCGATGTAAGTCATTTGAAAATCGAGCTAATATTGACGAAGTTATGACAATCGAAAGTTTGTCCAAGTCCCAAGAATATATTTTGTCTCGCAATTGTTGTTTTGATGGAGTTGTGGCATTTGAAAGTTTCAACCTATACACCAACCGAAACACCCTTTTGGCATCTGATTTGAAGAACAGTTTCTGCTTAACCAATATTTTTAACAGCTTTCCTACAAAATTTACTTAAGAAGAAAAATAAAATGGAAAATTTTTAAAAAAATAAATAAATGCATAACATTATTTGCACAAATTTATGTAGATTTTTCAAACAAACACAAATACCACCCACAAAAACATTACACACATATACCCTTATGCTTGTGCCCATTCATCATTAAAATTTTTCTTAAAAAATACAGAAAATAAAAATACGAAAAATACGCCTCCCCATGATGCTGCGTGCACAGAACTAGAGACATAAAACGAGAAAGCAAGTGAAAGTAAAAAATAGAAGAGATATATAGAAAGAGAGAGAGAGAGAGACGGAGACAGAGGGATGGCAACCTAAACAGAGGAAAGCAAAAGTGATTCAAGTACAAAATCTGCGCATAATATCATAATTTCTATAGCCAAAAACAACTACATACATATGTACGTACGTACATGCACACTAAATATATTTACATCTATTTAAGGCTGTTTATGAATTTTGTTTTCCTGCTTGATGGCGAATCACAAACATTTTAATGAAAAAAATACTTGCGGGCACAAAACTTGCGGATGCTTAAAGCGTATGCCGACACGCATACATACAGATATAAATAAATACGTATATACATATATATCACTTTGTATTTTTCAAGCACGTCATGTACAGTTTTACCTGACTTATGTATTGCTGTTGGGCATACATTTAAAATGTGGAGTAAAAATCAGTGCTAAAAGCAATTTGCATATTCGCGTATACGAAAAATTTCCAGCGCTTTCCACTTAACATTTTTATTGCATTTTATTTGATTTGCGTTAAGCGTCAGAGTCTTCCTTGCATTGCTCTCTCTCTCTCTTTCATTCTTTCTATCTTCTCTGTATCTCTTTCCATTGGTTGTCATTGCCTACTTAGCGACGTTTGAGGACTGGTAGAGACGCTCGGCACTTAAATCGTGTAAAGGTAATAACAAAAAAAGAAAAGGAAAGAAAATGTGAAAAAGAAATCACAGAAAAATACGCTTGCTAACTGACACATTGGCTTTCTTCCTTTCCAACTACATAGATCGATATTAATAGTATGGCATTTCTAACACACTCCACCTGAGTGTGCTGTCGATAAATGATTTATGGCTATTTTCGTATTGTGTTGGCCAATTATATTAATTGTGCCATGTCCTGGGGATACAAGCCGTTGAAGTATGGGCTATAAATATTAATTAAATGTGTCTTGAAAGAGAAAAAGTTAATCTACACGTGTCTACTTTGGTCAGAGAAAGTTTAATTTGTACGCTTGACAGATCAAATTCATGGAAATAATTCATACAAAGAAATCTTAATTTGTTATAAATAAACGAAAAATCACATTGGAGGACAGGTGAACCTTAATGAAGTTTTATTTTTTTTTAAATAAAATTTAATACAAATTTAATATCCAGCTTATAACTAATTATATTTAATAAGCAAACTTACAAAGTTACATGTTTCCAAAGAAGTTACTTCGACAAATATTTAAACTGATGTTACTTTCGAGTCATTGTTATGTTCTGGATAATTTCTAGAAGCCATAAAAATACTTTTGCGCAATATAAAATGTATGTGTTTGTGTCCTCCCTGAGTTCTTGGAATGCTTTTGTGTTAACTGGACTGGCGGATGTTGTGTGTAGAATGCCGATGCTGATTGCATTTGTAGGACATCTATCATGTATTGTACAAGAATGCGACAACAAGAGCAGTTCTGATTTATTGACTAGCACTCAATGGCTTTCTTAAACTGAAAAAGCACTACAGCAAAAAATATGGCACTCTGTGGTAAAGTTCAACATAACAAAAGTGACCAAATTACTTAAGAATGCTCCTATATAAGTAAAAGCCACAAAAAGGGATTTTCCATTTGACGCTCGCTTGTACTCTTGACATCTCAACTTGCCTGAAATGTGCTGAAAGCCCAATGCATACATGAATGTGCGTGTGTGTGTGCACACCCCCTTGCCACACACACTCAGAAAGTACTTAGTTGGCAGATAAAAAAACTACACCGAATGAGTGCGGCTGGCAAAATTTATGCACACAAATTTGTAGAGCAAGGACTGCGCATAAATTTGACCAGTTGAGTTTTGTGAATGTTGCTGTCCATTTTGTTTTTTGTTGTTTGTTTCGGGCCGACCATAAACATTTTCAATTAGATTTCTATGGCTGGCAAACAGATCTACAAATAGTCTCGCATTTAAGTTGCCATTCTAGCGCATATTTCACGCGCGCGCACACACACACACATACACAAATTTAATTATGCAGAGCAAATTCTTTTTCCACATTTTGGTTTGAGATTTTTTTGCTGTTCGTTTCTTTTATGCTGCGATTTTTTATTGCATTTTTTGGCATTTGTTTTGGGCCAGTTCTCGTGATTCTCTTTCAATGGGTAAGGACAACCCTTTGGGGTATATATAAATATTTTTTTCTTTTCTGGGTGTTGCCTATCCTAAGCCTTTTTAATGCGCGTTGACCTTGTGCGCTGTTGACGCTGTGCTTTCATTATAATGAAGAGCATATTTTTGGGGGGTGCGGAAATGTTTCGAGGACTTAAGAGTAGGAAGTTGGTAAGGTCCGAGATGTTGTTCAAGTCTACCAATTGGGTTAATTGAATTTCCAGTTGAGCTACAGCTTCAGCTCTGGCTAAGACACATCAGCAACTTGCCTTGGATCTTGCCTGCGTTTGGGGACAATCTGGTTGACAACTAATTTCATTTGGTGTGCGTGTGTATATGTGTGTGTGTGTGTTAGTGTTCGTGTGGTTCCCATATTGTTGGCATGTGCTGTTACATTTATTTTTTGGCACAAGGCGGATTATATGATGAAGTATACGACTTGTGGGACGGTCCGATTATTTACGGTTGTGTATTTTGTGAACTCAGCAAAATCCAAACGGTTACATGCGATTCCTGTGTGAAGTCCTCGAAGCTCAGAAGAATGGAATTGGAATTCTTGGAAATATTGCAAGAATCTAAACCAAATTTAAAAGCTCTTTACATTTATGCGCAAGCAAACAAAAATGTGTTATATAATAAAAAATTGTTGATTTGCTTGCTATTTGTACGTTTTCGTTCCTGCAAACACATTATAAAAAAAATTTGAAGAACATTTGAGCTCAACATGATGCTGATCTGAGCTTAAAAAGCATAAACAGATTGAATTTTAGACTGAAGTATGAATTATGCTTGGTTAAATCACATGCTGTATTCAATATCATTTTCCGCACCGTAATTTAGTTTAAATTTGTAATTGTTAGCTTTTCCATGCGATTATTGAAATATGTATTTTTTTAAGCTTCAAAGCATTTGACATATTTTTGGCTCTTTATCTCGACCACAGTGCCAAATGTGGGCTATGAACTATTCACAGTCGCATAATGCGCCATTTTCCTTTGAGTATGCCACAAACCCATCAACTTCCGACTTTTCCGCAAATGCAGTTGGCTCTGCGGTTGCTGCACAGTTGGGTTTTCTAATTGAAATGCAGTGCAACTATGCGTAAAACTTGTTGAACAAGTTTTGTGCTAAATAAAAAATATGTAAAACTCAACTCAGCTGCGTCAAACGCAATGCAAACTGTTTGCCAAGAGATAAACACATGTACATATACTATATGCCCACACACACGCACACATGATCATAAATGCACAACTGGCCAACATTTTTAGGGGGCAGTCTGTTAGCGCAGTGGACCACAGCTCATTTTTAGGGGCTGATGATGCGATAGGGGATCCAAATGGTGAATATTTTAGCTTGAAGACTTTAAGGATAATGCTTAATGTTTTGATGATGGGGAACCCAAACTTTAATTATAAACAATATCTAGGTCATGACATTTTCGAAATGTTGTTAAATATTTTATTCATGTACACACAAAATTTTAAATTTGTTTCTAAATTATGACTTTATTCTCTCTACTTTACGGTAAATAACTCCATATCGGTGCACATCATTTGCATTAATGTTGCAAAAGTCAAGGGTATCACTAAATAAATAAATGGCCACACAATTTTCCAGAATCACACCTGTCGTTGGTAACCGAGTGGCCGCATAGTTAACTCATTTGCATTCAAATTAAAACGGATTACGCAGCGTGAATCGCGAAGAGCCAGGATAAAATCCTTTTTGCCCTGTGGCCATTGCCTGTCAGCACGAGAATTTTGTGCAAAAACTTTTAATTTGCACGGCAAATTAACAGCCCGGCCACAAGCCAGGAAAAGAGACGATCAGGACCAGGAGGTCGCCCGCCTGCCTCACAGCCTGCCTCGCTGCCTGCGTACCTGCCTTTATGGTTAGTTAGTGCTAATGAGAAAAACCAAATGTATGCTTAACGTATTAATTCGAGTCGCGTGCACTTTGACGAATTGCGAATTGCACATCGTTTGCGCTATGTATTTATGTATGTATAACAAAAGTGATGTACAAGTACTGAAAACTAAGTACTTAAGTACGTAAGTGGACAAAATGGTAGCTAGCCAAGGAAAGTAGAAGGTTGGCTTTTAGCTAGGATCTTGGCAATTTCAAGTATTTGCCTGCCTTAACGAATTTTATATTTTTGTGCAGAATTCCGCACGCAACGTGATGGCAGCTGGCCAAAAGGGCAAGAAGGGAGGACGGCGCGGCGCGACGGCATCTGAAGATTACAAAGTGTGTGACAAGTTTATGACTTTTTGACGGCACTTGGCCTGTGTTGTGTAAAAGTAGTAGTCTGTGAGTCTGTATGCGGCAAAGGCGGCCTCCTTGTCGTATAAGTCATAAGCTGTCACACATTAAAATTCCGCGTTCTCACTCTAGTGTTTAAGTTTTGTGTGCGGCTTACGGAGCGTTATAAATGAGTTCAGTGAACTTTGCATGCGTGACTTGGACTCTGATAACACACACACAGAGAATGAATGACATGGTTTGACTTATAGTCTTGGTTAAGTTAATATTAGCAAAACCAAGCAAAGAATACGTCATGGCTGAAGGTGCGTTGATTAAAGTTAAAAAGTATTGCGGTTGCGGATAAATAAACTTTTTCAACTTTAAGTATTTATTAGAGCCTTGATATTTTTGTATTTTTCTGTCTTTTCACTTAAGAATTTTCTATACTTATATTCTCAAACAAGTTGAGCGCACGTCTTACGCCTACAGCTTAACACTTCGTTGGCAAAAAAAAAACTCATTTAACTGCCAAATCCCTTAGTTAAACAAAATGTCACAGCGGTTTTTCAAGACCAACAACAATACTTGGAAAAATCACCCACTTAACCCCTTTTGTTTTCTAATGCACACTGTTTGCACTTTTTGAGCAATCGTTGAGCTTCTACTTGTTATCCCGGCGAACACAAATCTCCCAAGCTAAACAAAAAATTTCTTTTTACACACCGAAAATCAATTCAAAAGACGTAAAAAAAACAAGCTCTCGACGGTTAGACTAGAAAGTACCCTCTGAGCTTAGAATATTAATTTTACTTATAAAATATATTTCAGGTTTTTAAGACATTTTTCTTGATGATGTTCTTTATGATCTTATTTTTGGAAAAATTATTTTGTGCTTTTACAGGTTGTAAGCCTTGTTCTTGTTGCCTCTTAGTTTTTTGTTTGTTTGTGTTGAGCTACTTGGTATGGAAAGGACTAAAAAGAACTTTGACACAGCTTGCGTTGCCATATTTACAGACTTCCCCCGATTCCCTCCGCATTTGGCTCTTTCTCTCTCTCTCTCTCTTCTCTTTCTGTGTGCTACGCCATTTACGTTTTTCATTCATTGTGTGTACATATTTTTGGAAGCTGGGTCTTTTGGCTGTTGTTGGTCCCCTTGCCGGCTTGTTTATTGCGTAATTGTTGGAAAATGGCGTCCCGATTTAGCCAGTCTTGATTTTGACTATTTCTTTGCTCACCCACACTGTCTCTTTCTCTTACTTCCATTGTCTCTCACTCTCTTTCTGTGTATTCTTTCAGCTTGGCGTTGGGTTTGCCGTGGGTTTAGCTTTTGTTTACAGTTACGTGAAATTAAATTGTTTTCACCATTTTAGCCAATATTTCTTCTTTGGCTTCCCGTTGTATTTGAGCAATTGCTTAGCATTGCAATTTCAATATTGCCAAGTTTTTGGCCATCTCATGTTTCGCCTCTCTTCCCTCGCCCTTCTCCTGGTTTTGTTTTTTAATTAAAAGCACTTATTTGCTTGGCTTAAATTTCCTGTTGTCTCTCAACTGAAAATTAGCTGGTTAAATTTTGCAGCCTAACAAACAGTATTGCCTTACTTGGCCTAATTAGGAGCAGCATCTAATGAGATGCCCGTCGCGTTCGGCCTTCGTGACCACAAAAGGCAACCCCGGGCCGCAAAATCGTGACGCAAATTAGTGACCACCATCGAGCAGCATAATGATGATGGCAACTTTACCGCTCCAGCGACAAATGCATGCTCTGCAACACCTGGCACGACCACGCCTACCGCCTTCGAATACACGCCTTGCTTTGTGGCAAATACCATAAATCAGAGCTATGGCCGGGCGAGTGACTTGGAGTCATTAATTTGTGCCTTTGCCAGAGCTTAGTTTTCCCTAAATGCCTTTAATTGCTGTACCTTCTTGGGTTTTTGCAGACTTATTTACTTGAACATAGCTGATAGAAATAATATTGGCAGTCGACAATTTGTGTTCATTATAAATACTCAGTCAGCTTAAAAACTCGCACAGTGTGGCATGCAAATTGAGTTAATTATTCATCTGGGAACTCAATTGCCAACAACAATAATCCAAAGTATTTAAAAGTTTTGCCGAAACTTTTGGGTTGGCTTTTTGTAGTAAATGCAGGTTATAGTAAAATTTGTTTCCAAGCGAATTAAAATTAAACTTATTGACATTTTGCATATTATAATTGAACATTATGTTTTACACTTATCAGTTGCGAACTAGTCTGTTCAATCACGATTTTGTTTTAACCGCAAACTTTAGCAATTTATTTCGTGAATGGATGGAAAATTTAGCATCGAAACCCATAATCAACATTAATTGGTGCACACAGCAATTGACCATTTTGTAATGAGCAATTAAAACGTAAATCTATTTAATTTGCCAGCCCAGCTGGCAGCTGGTTCGTCAGCAGCAATTGTCGAGCATATTATGTATACGCCACCGGCATTTTCAGCTAATTGTTGCCATTCATTCAACAAGATTTCCCAGAAAAAAACCAGCCAACAAGAGCAAAATACACTTGATACATGTTTTTAAATTTCCGTTCAGCCTTAAAAAAGTTAGTATCTATGTTGGTTTATTGCATAAAATTCTTGTATTAAATTAGTTTGCCAACTACTCTAATTAGATGCACATTAATTAGATACCAGTATTTGCAGAATCTGCTCAAAATAAATAAATTAAAACGAAAAGGCAAAGAAAAAAAATAAACATGGAAAAAACTTTATTAAACAATTTTGAATTTCTCGCTAATTTATCAGTTATTAAAAAGGCATAACGGAACTAAATAACTATCCAAGCCACGATATTGTCGGAAGTTACAGTGCATTTAAATATATGCAACATAACTAATATAAACAAAGTGAATTACAATAAACAAATGATTCCAATAAGGTTTCAATAATTATTTTAGCTAATCTACAAATGCTACCCATAAGGGAAAGTGGATCAATGTGGCATTTACATATTTTTAATTGAATATACAAATGCAAAATGCATTTCAAATAAAACAAATTGCATCGTTTATCACTGGCAAAACAAATTTGCCTTAAATGGCAAAATTTGTGGGTGTCCTATCTTTAAGCCAGGGTGCAAACTTGAGAGGGGCTGTGGCAAAAATAATGCTGCTGATGTGGCCGCTGCTTTTTTGCTTGTGTTGCAAAATTTCGTACCGATAATTTGTTGCCATAAGGAAGTGCATTGAAAGTAGCTGCCGTTAGTGACTTCATAAATATGCAGTCAGACAATTGAGTGTGGCTGGAGGGGGTCAATGTGTAAGCGGGTGTGGCGCTGCATTAAATCATATATGACAAGATAAATTAGCACACAAACACAGCAAGCGAGCAAGCAAAGTAAAAGCAAGTCTACTAACTGGCAAAAGCATAAAGACATAAATACCACCACTCCTGCAGCACAGAAAAGCACAATACACTCACACCACACACACATTCGTCTCGTTTTTCTCTCGCTCAAGCAAAGCGCTACTCAAAATCCTTTGCAACCTTTTTTGTTTTGTTTTTGTTACCATATGTGTGTGCATATATATATATTTTTTGTTTTGTTCGCTGTCAGCTGCTGCTGCTGTTGTTGCTGTTGCTTTTGGCTCTGCCCTGACGTTTGTCTTGATGTTTTTCCTTTTGTCTGTTTACAGCGCAATTTTATTTTTAAAAAATTTCGCTCAGCTTCCGTTCGGCGCCCTCATTTTCATTCCCTCGTCAATGTCCGTTTGCTTACTGTTTACGCATTCGCCCTAGCCAGTATTCATATGTGTTGTGTATGTAAGTCCGTAAGTATATGCGTGTGTGTGTCTTTTTTCGTATTCAATTCCATTCAGCTGCCTTAATATGGTATTAAAGCAGATTGTGAGCGATGAAGTATGTCATTCTTTGTGTGTGTGTGTATGTGTGTCTACTTTGCCTGTGTGACAGTGTCGATATGCGCTTGGTGTAAACAAATGCGTGTGACAGCACAGCCCAAACTATCCAATAAAACACTATAGAAAATACTGCACTCAAGAAAAAAAAAAAACATCTTAATGAATATAAAGTTACAAAAATGTATGTTGGTTTTTGTTAAAGTCATTTGTAAACAAGCATTCTCAAAAATATTTTAATAAACTCCATTATTTTTCTACGTGTTATACATATGTATGTCATTTTATGTTTTGTTAAATATTTGTTTGTCCTTATATCTGAGCCATATGGATGCGTTTGAAAAGGGCACTCAATACTTATTGGTCCGGAAAGTCGGACCAACTTTCTATACAATGCGAATAGCGCATTTAATTTAAAAATGTTGCCAATATAAGTGAATTTAATGGCCTATTTAAAAACAGCCAAAGATACTGGTAACAATAAGCTTACAAAAATTAAAAATGAAGAATTTAGCAGAGTTTTTAATTTATTTTTATTTTTTGTTAAGCTTCTGTAATTGTTAAATCTATATTAAAACTGCATAAATTGCTCATGAATTATTAAAAGCTATCAATAGAACTCAATTCTTGTTTGTTTGTAATTCTTAGGCAGGACGTGTCCAAAAATGTAAAACACTATAAAAAACGTTAAGTCAACAATAAAATTCCATTCTTGTATTTGTGGGCGTGTAAAGGACAAAAAAATAATATTAAATAAATTTTTCCGCAAACAAACCATGATGCGTAAAAACTGGCAGCGGTTTTTCTTTCCATGTTCATTCATTACTAGTGTTGAAAAACTGTGGTTCAACATCAAAAATAAATGTTTCAAGCACGTTTCAATTGGCTTGTTTCAACATAAAAAACACGAATGCAGAGATAGAGGTTCGAATTCAAAGGAAATAATAAATTTAAAAGCTGGGCAAGTGCTGCCGAAGAAACAATGTATACAAATATAATTCCGCTTATCCCGAATAAAAGCTTTAAATCTAAAATACGTATTTCATATGAAATTTTATCCAAGCTTTTCATTAGCATTCTTCGGAAAATGTTAAAGCTGGTCTTAAACTTTTAATACCCGCAAAGAAGTACTTGTATTATAAGAGCCTTACAAATGTTTCTCACACACGAAAAAAGAAAAAATCTCAGCTTTAAATATGTTTCAATTGAATTGAATAAGATATTGTATAACCTGCGCTTCTTTCCAGTTGGAACAATGCTTGTTTGACAGACATTTTGTTCAGTATTTGTATAGCTTCCTGTTTCACGATGACTGATTTGATTAACATTTTAACACACTTGTGCTGTTATGCAAGAGTGTAAATGAGAATACTGAAAACAAAAGAAATCCGAGCGGAATTGTGTCAAGCAGCAGAATAGCATTGAGTTTAACGTCTGTTTGACATGGCACATTGTGCTACACATCATCTTGAAGTCTTCTAATGATTACACGACATGACGCTGATCCAAACCAACTTACCAGCTAACTTAATTCCTTATACAAAGACACAGAAATTTAATCGCATGTGTTCGGTGCGTATGCTGTGTTAAAGCACATCGTTCGCTTTGGGGTGAAGACTATGCAAAAATGGCCGTTGAGGCCGTTTAAAGCCAGCAGCCGGAAGTTGTAAATGGCGGCAAAAACAAATGTTTCACTTGCCATTTTGACCGTTTCTCGTAAAAAGACAGAAAGTTGCGGCCTCTCCACTTCCCCCATCCACTTCGGTAGTGCAAATAAAAATAAAATAGTACAAAAGTTTGTCCCTGTCGCATTCTGATAGGCGCTTGTTGTGCCAGAGTGTGTGTGTGTGTTTGTGCGTGTGTGTTGATTTATGCTCTGTATGTGACAAGTTGAAAAGTCTGTACAGAGAATATATATATATATATATATATAGTGAGAGAATACAGCGAAAATTCACTGGAGAATTTGAAACATTGCAGGAAAAACTTGAAATAGGAAAGTTTGAAGTTAGGCAGATGACAGGAGGAATTTAGATACAAGTTGGGCTTAAAGAATTTTGGGGATACCTTTAGATTTAAAAAAAAGAGTTTATTAATAATGCTGAGTGCTTTATTTAATCATTAAACATAATCCCAAAGCTTATGTTCGTTTGTCTTTGACACAACTTAAAAAGCCAAGGTCAATAACTTTTATATGTACTATCACACACCCCTTTATGGCCAGTCATGCCATTTGTTCAACTCACGTCTTCACACATCAGCTAATTAAAATGTTGACCCACCTTGGGCTATCTATCTGTTCTACAGCTGCAATATTAAGTGCCAAATGACATGCAAATCCCAAATATTCCCATGGCTTCTTTTTTTTGTATACTCCTTCACATATTTCTTTTTGCAACTTAATCAGTACTTCACTTTATGAAAGGAAAACCACTTCAACGCTTTGTCTTCTTCTTGCCAAATCTTCCCTCGGCTGGGGCAGCACATTTGTTATTTGTTCAGAAATTTGTCAGCACGACTTTTGTGTGTGACTTTGTCTCTTCAATTTACGTGTCTCTGCCACTTTATACTGGCTGTGAGTTTTATTTTGTTCGTCAAGTGGATTTGGTCGTTGGCTTTGTTGGAGCTGCATGGAGAGTAGTGGAGGAGCATCATTGTCATAACAAGCGGGACTTTTTGGCTAACAAGCAGAGCATCAACAACAGCAGCAGCAGCAGCAAAAACAGCTGAAGCAACGCTGGGTTACGTCAGAGTTTTTGCAATTTATGTGTTTCGGCACCAATATTCGTGTAAGTTATCTGTTCGTGTGTGTGTGTTTGTAGTGAATGGTGATGGTTTCCATAATTTAAGTGCACTGCATAATTCAGGTGCTTCAAGTGTGGTGCGAAAGCTGAACACATTGAAAAAAACGTACACACAAATGAATAAATACAAAAGTGCACGAATAGTGATGCTGAATAATTTTTGGATGATTTTATTTTGAAGTATATTTGCATTTTCTTTATTCAAATGTTGAATACTGCGTGTCAACAAGATGACAATAAATATTAAATTGCATTTGCAGATATCAAAAATTGTAAAGCATTAAACCTATGCTTATGCAGTTTTTACATCGTTATGTCGATATAGGTTTAGTTGAACTTATGAACTACTCAGAGCGTCAAACAATTCACACTGACCGGCACGTGGCGTATACGTAACAATGGTGTTCTTAAGCACACTTACCATCATTGTGTTGCAGGCAGGACACGTACTTGATGCACTTGATATATGCGTACAAGCCAGCTGCCTATTACAGTCTGTTCTCTCTCTTCGGCACAGGCTTGTATTGCTATTGTAAGCTGCTTTTGGGGTCCTGCAACAGCTGTTAAATCGGTTGTCTAGCCTTAGCGTGATACTGATACTCAACTTTGGACTGTCTGTGTCTGTCACACACGCACACACTACACTTAAACAGCTTACACACACACACACTCTGGTAGAAGAGGCACTCAATGGGTACGTAGTAAATCCTTTTAGCCAGACGCAATTAAAACGTTTGCAGTGTGGCCTTTTGACCGTTTGACTTACGCTTCAAGTCAAGTGCCTTTTATGGTATGAGCTTTGTTTGTAATTCGAGGCACAGCACACGTGCCATTGGCCTAAGTGGATTCGGAACGAACGGATGCCATCTAGGATTGTCACGGTACTCTTGCCATTTTTGAGTATGCGGTTCGGCTTTCAACCACCGAATGGGCGCTGTAAATTGTAAAAGAGGCCTGTAAAATTTTTAAGCGTCGAAGCCGCCGTCGCAAATATTTTGGCAATTAAGATGGGTTCCGTTTCCCCGCCCATTACTACACTCGTTGGCACACGGTGCGTATACGCAATGTTGGAAAATGGAATTCCTTAATGTAGGCAGGCGTCAGTTGGCTGGCGTGTGTCGTCCTTAATGGCAGCAGCAGCCATGACGACGACGAGAACAGCGCGCTGTCAGCGAAAACCCAAAAAGCCACATCAACTCAAGCTATGGCTGAGCTATGTCGTGTTCATGGCTGCTGCGATTGAGTGCTGGGCTCATATATGATCAACTCAGATAAGATGACAACACTTTTGTAGCCCGAGATTATGGCAGGCTTTGTGTTAGCCTGTCAAACTCTCTGACTTCACTCGCATACCTGTCAATGTGTTATTTATGTCCCGGTTTTATTATCAAAGACAAAAGCCTATTGTTGCGACATCAATCGCTCAGTATTGAAGTCATTGGAGCATTGTACGTGTTACTTAGGCAAAGTTAACTTCTGTTTATAGCTTTCAAGAGCTTTAATTCAAAAATCTAGCTCTTAACAGTTTGGTCACGTTTTGTGTGCCTTCCAGCTGCTACAATATACAGTTTAAATAGAGTCAAACTTCTTCATTATTCGTTTTGAAATTTAATGCACAATTAATTGCCAGTTTTTACAGCCTTTAAATCGTTTGCATCACAATGTGTGTTATGGCGCAGCTAACTTAATCGCATTATCGATATTATTTGTTGTATTAGCAATAAATTTCATATTGTCCTGAATGAATCGATTGCATTTTAAATTGGTATTTATTACATTATCTGATTATGCTTGCCGATTTGCCCAAAATTACATTATACAATATAATCAAAATGGCGTACATTAAGTCCAATTAGCGCTTGCGACGAAAACACACACACACAGTATTTGTCAATAAATTTAGTCAACTGACAAATTGGCGCATAGCATCCAATTAAATAATGTGCCTAAATTAGATTGGCGAACGCTAAAGTGATTCACAACAATGCGATGAGAAATATGTGAAGAATGTTGATGAACTTTGAAATAATTGACTTTGATTGCAGATCGTTAACATTTCACATGGAATTGATAATTGATGTTAAAGCTTGATAATTTATTTTTCAAAATTCATTAATCTATTAAAATTCTTAACGCGAAAATGCATCTAATTAAATTCGCTGCCATTCAGGAGAACTTAACATTTGATGCAAATATCCCAAATTGACTTGGAAGCCATACTGACAACTGTTAAATCTCTCTCACAATTCAAATAGCAATATTTGGTATGCTAAGCCTTAGCTTGAGAAGATAAATGTGTGTTGCTGCAAGGGCTAAGGACAAGAAAGCAGAAAACATTGTTTGCATAACATAGTCAACGTTCTGAAGATTCTTTCTTTCGGCTGTTCTGGCAGCTCATTAAGACAGACACCAGCTGATGCTGACGATGATGCCCATATATGTCGATGGCCATGTGCATAAGAATGTATGCGGGCAATGGGAATGCGATTGATATGCCAGGCACGCGATGCTTTTCAGGAGACCACACCACACCACACACACACACACACAGAATTGCCACAAACGACAAAGGCACATAGGCAATTGCTGTTGCCTGGTATTCATTCATAAAAATCCTACGCTCGCTCGGCTTGTAACCCACGAATGTTTGCTGGGCAATGTTAAAGTCTCCAGCTTATAGACAGTAACAAGCATACACAAGAGACACAAACACACAGATACATAAACAGACTTATACACACACACAAACTCACAAACACTTACACTGTAAACGAACTTTAAGTTGTGGCTGCGAATGCCACTTGACATCGAGCAGTTGACTTGGGAACGTTTCTTGCACAACTCACGTTGCCTACTTATCTGGGCCGCCCCAGAGAGTACAACAACAAAGACTTCAACACAATGTTGGCAAATCCGCACGCGACTTCTGCGAGTTTGTAGCCTATATTCACGGACTGGCACAGAACTGTTCGCGATGAGGTTAGCACGGCAACTGAAATTGAAATTGAAACGACATTGCCTTCTTGGCAGCATCGTCCTTATGCTCTTTGTTGGCTGCGCTCGCAACGAAAGTGAAACGTAACGCATACGCAGCGTTGACCCGCTTGCTGATGCAGCTTTTAAAATCACAACGTTGAGCTTTCTGAGAGCCGCTCTCTTGGTTAAACAGCTGACTTTTGTTATTTATTTGCCAGTTTGCCGGGCGGCTTTTCAATTCCCAATGTTGTTGTTTTTGTTGATGTTTTGCGTATTGACAAGTTTTGTTCATGCAAAGTTTTGTTTCCGAGTGATTAGGTTTATTTATGACTGTTTATTGGACTTTGTTCATCGTTGACAATTTTGTGCCAAGGCCATTGGATACTTATTAATTTATTACAGTTTAGTTGAAAAGTAGTTAATATGATGAAAAGTAGGTAATATGATGAAGTCAACACAATATAGCATATAACAATTTTGATATTAAAGTATATCAACACTGATTGTAATCTTTAGAGTAATGAGATAAAAGAATAAAAAATTAATCATTTTAAAGAAGTTTTCCCAAACTTCGTTTACATTTTCTTTTACTGTCAAACTTATTATCCTTGTCAAACACTTAGTTTCAACTCCTGGTTTTACTAACACATGTCCGTCGATTTGATTGTCAATCTGTCTGCAGAACATGCGAAACAAATTTAAAATAAAATTTTTTTTGTATATGAAGTAAGCTTTTAAGCTTTAATCATTACGAGGTCCAGGACCAACTTACAAGTTCAATAAAGCTTATATCCAAGACGCGAGCTTTCTTATGCTTAACAAAGTTTCCCAAGTTTTCCACAGGAACAACAATTTATAGTAGCTTAAAGCTTTGTGTATATATATGACTAGTAAGTGACCCACATGCTTCGCTGCGCCGATAGTTTTTAAAAATTTTTAGCAATAGATATAAAATAAATACAGTTGTTTCTGGTTATAGTAAACTAATTTTTGGAACGCCTGTTCCCTATACCAAGGTTGTTCACTCTTTTGAGACACACATTTTTCTTTCTTAGTGCTCACTTTCAACCTGAATGGAATATTTTGTTTCGTTTAGGCTGTGGGTCTCTCAACAATCAGGAAAACTTACGAAACTTCCGATTGCCATAACTTTCTCAAAATAGATGAATACTGCATTTAAATAAAATAAATAAATTTTTAGTCGATTTTCATGTCAACAATCAGTCAGTTAGGACAAACTCTTTTAAATATTATATATTGAGTAGCTCGCTCCAGGATATGTGTGTTTGGGATGCATCTATAATCTTTTAACATGCCCCCATGTCCTGACTAAGTTTCGTTCAGATAGCTCTAGTTCAAAAGTTGGGAAAAAAATGACTTAGGTGCTTAGAAGGTGCTCGAAGGAGTTGTCCAAAATAAAAATCCTTTCTTAGTGCTCACTTTTAACCTCGTTTCGTTTATTCTGTGGGTCTCTCAACAATTAGGATAAACATTTCTATATATATAGATATGTATTATTTATAGCATTTTCAAGTATGTTTGTGTTTAGCGACCTTTAAATGTTATATGTTGTTTTTGGCTGGCTCGAGGTGAAATAAGGTGTTTTTCTGTTTTCTTCCGTATATTTCGACTGCTCATCGGCTGTCGTCTTCGGGCAGAACTACATGTTTTTAACGATGAGCAGTCGAAATATATCGGAGAAACGAGAGAAAAACATTTCTTTTTTCTCCTCGCCAAAAATATTTTCAAGTATATATATATATATATGATAATATGAAAAAAATTTAAAATTTTAAGCGTATAAAGAATGTTTATTTGATGAATTTTTTTTGTTTTTAATTAAAAAACATACTATCATTTTTGCAAACAACATTTATTTGTATTTTGGAACATGAGTTAAATTAAAAGCTATGTTCTAAGCTAAATCAGCTAAACTTCCAGCCTTTGACTTTTCGACCTATTCTCGTTAAAACATTCATCGGCCAAAAACCTTTGTCTCCGTTTAACCCTTATTTTGGGCAACTGTTTTAGTATTTTTGTTTGAGTTGTGAAAAATTTTATTGCTTAACTTTTTGACACGCAGCCTTTTAGCAGCTGGCTGACCTTTTTTGGGGCACCACAACAGGAATGCCCCAAAAAAGTTTACACAGGTCAAAGAAAATATTTGTCCAAACATATATGACAACTTCTTCAGTGGGGCGCATCTAATGCCACCCACATTTTGTGCATGCCAAGCAATAAAGTAGACAAACAGAATCTCTACAGCGGCGGACGAACCCTTCTGAAAAATCGAATGCCTGTTGTTATTAAAGGTATTAAGGTTAACCACATGCCGCAAAGTTTCAGCTTATTCAGCTTCAATAAAAACGCATGAAAATCTACTTAATTTTGCAGCATTGATTGACCAAAGGGCTTAACCAAAACGTTTCACACCACTAACGGCCGATGAAATATGCAGAAAACTGTGAAAAACCATCTGCTTGATTAAATTGTATTCCAATTCAATTTATCTACCTGCTTCAATTGGCTGTGTTTGGTTATTGTTTTTATTTTGGCATTCATTTCTTTTGGTTTTTGCTTATGGTTTTCAGGTGCAACCAGAGACTTCGCTGAAATAAATTGAAAAATTGTTTACCGCTTTTGTTTTAGCAGCTGCCAAAAAACCAAATCTAATTAAATTGCTTTCGATTTTAATGTGTTGGCATTGGCAAAAGAAAAATAAGTAATTTGGCCACAAACTTGGATAAGTTTTGCAACACCTGTGAGTTAAACATGCTTACACTTCCTTAGCCAAAAGCTTTTACATCCTGTTCCTGTTCCAAAAAACTTTTTTGGTCAGCTTACTCTCACCTACAATCTCATCGATGGCATTTTTGCATGCCAGGCACATAACTCATTTCGAATATCCCATGCTATGGGCTTAAAACTGAACTCGCCAATTTTACTTGTATACTTCCAACAACAAAGTTTCGATGTTGCTCTTTTGTTCAACCTTGAGTCTCTTTGAGGGTGTATTATAAAAAAACAAAATAACAGCTATCGCAACTCGCCTTGACCAGGTGTATTCACTGCTGTACTGGTTTTTATTTTTCTTTTTACCCATCCTGATTGTCAAACTTTGCCAATGAAACTGACGGTTGTGCTTGAAAAAAAAGCTTCAAATGATTAATTTGTGTATTTAACTTACTTGTACATGAAAATGCTTCTGAGAAAAAATATAGCTGACAACAGCAAATTCAATTAATTAAATTGCAGCCGCAACCCAATAAATTGTAATTTGTTTCAGCCACAAATATTGTTTGATAAACGTTTATCATGAAACTATCAAATATACGAATTTGAATTCTATCAACAGCAAACAATTGGATTATCAAAAAATGTAACTTTTGGATGATGCAATTTGTTTATATTTATGACCGCCATTAAGAACATATTAAAAATCAACACAGTGGAATTTTTATGTGCACTCGTTTACAGTTGACATTGAGCTTTATTTTGGTTATTATTAGGCCGGAAAATGAATGTGAAGTGACCGACTGAGGGCGATAGCATGCATGGTTCACATCCCATTTGCGCTCTTGACTAGACACTGGTCAACACAACAATGTGCGCGTAAACATGTCGTATGCGTAATTGCGCATACGCCATGCTGTCCATGACGATTAAAAGGGGTGAACTTGAGTGTGTTTGTATGTGTGTGCTGCAAATGTTTGGCTGAATTCATGCACGTCTCGCACGCCACAATAATTTACTACCTCTAACAAGCCATAAAAATGGCAACGAAACCATGAGCAAAGTATAAAAATTTAAAAAGAACCATACATTGGAGCAGCAATATCTTTAAGGGCTGCCCATTTCGATGCGATGCAGCTGCTCGAAACAAGTACAATAAACTGTGTGTTGTTAAACCCAGGGTGTTTAAACTGCCCTTGCGGGAGGTGCTATAACTTTTAATAAAGTGTGATATTGGTATTTGTTTGAAATATCTATTTTAAGGGCAGAACTCCTTCTCCAAATAAGATTTTGCTATATTTTTCCAAATAAGCAGAATACTGAAGTTGCAAAGATACAATAACTGATTTGTCTGTTCCTTAAGTAAACTGTTCTTATTTATATTTGTTTAAATTAACAGATGAAACTTTTTTCGGGCTGTCGTGGATGAGCAGCATCTGCTTCCAAACTGTTCGTGAAGGAATTTCTATGTTCCTTTTATACAAATTAAAAAACAGCCTTGTTAGAATGGCACCCGAAAAAAGCACCGACTTGTTGCCGCTAAAAATAATTACAGTTGAAAAATCACGTAGAGCATAAGTCGACTCATTTCTAAGCTCTTAATGAGTGAAATGAATCCTTTTTATAAGAAAAGTAAAATTTCTTGCGAAAAGCAAAGCAGCTTGTCTCCATTCATAAATGTGCACTGCACGTGAACCGTATTCAACTTCGAAGCTGAGGACAGAATTTCCCAGTAAAAGCAACAAAAACCAGTATTTAAGAGAGAGAAGGTGCTTTCAAAGTTAAACGTAAGTAAGAGCAAAGTGTTGTGCTCTTTGCAATTTTGAAAAATTTATTTACTGTAAACGATTACGATAAGATTGCATTCGGACCGAATGACTGGTCAACTGCAACACATTTGAAGCATGATAGGGCACAAATGACAACCAGATATTATATTTATGGAAAAATGTGACCAAGAATATCAAAGCGTAATGTTTAATATTAAAACTGACAGCTTGAAGTGTTGCAAAAATGTTTACTTTTATCAATAAATGTTGATCCAAAAAAGTGCACTTGTCAATAATGCTTGACTAAGAAATTTTTTGTGCACTTGGCCAAAATACTTTATGCATAAGGTTACAAAACTATCATTATTTCTATAAGTAAATATTATAACTTATATTATTACTGTCTATGCCTTAACAAAAAACAATACAAATATCTCAAAATTATGATGGGCAATTATTTGAAATGTATTATTGTTATAGTCAGCAAAAACACGCTGAGATCATTCGATTCCCACTTGATTGGATTTGACAAGAGAAGTAGCAAAAAAAAATGTAGACTTGTCCTTGCGGAAATCATAACAATAACTACTCACGATTCACGCTATCCAATTAGCAGACAATCAGCACATTCTTCATAACAATCATTTGTGTCAATTTCCAAAATCGAAACGCACTACAACAATCAACAAAACTGAATCAGCTCGACCGAGCCAAGTCGCATTTTCTCATCATAACAATGCCAATACAATTTGAACAGCTATACCCATTCTGTCGGCACAGCAAACAACCCTATGGGTCAATCAGACGGTTTGGGGTATGACCACTGCGAAAGTTCAATGCCCACAAGACATGGGCATGGGCATGGACAGGATAGGACCTATGATAGAGCGACAATAGCGGCAACAGTAAATAAATATAATATTGGCGATACATAAGAAACGAAACTCAATTGATATGCTTGTCGAAGTGGCAGACGGTTACAATTTGCCATGTGTATGGAGCAAAGAATCAAGAGCTAAGATATATATTAGGGCAAGGTCGAGTCAAAGTTTGTTCTATTCGGCTCACAATGCTATCTTCTGTGCTTATCACTTTGTCTATCTTTTCATCGTTGACACTTCTTATACCCTGTATTTACTTAGGAAATTAAAAGAGGGTTTACTACCAAGTAACTAAACATTATGAAATAACTAACATCAGTTTTTTTTTATTTTCTATTGTGTTTTTTTATATTCCCATATGTATAAGTCACACTTGGTTTTGAAAATATTCATAACAGCGTATGTTACAGTCATACACTTTCGTCTCAAGGATTTATACTTGGATTTTGCCTTTTCAGTCTATTGATAAGCTAAGCTCGTTGCCAAGACTTTGAGTGTATCTGTAACGACATCGTAACAGCTCAGCATAAGTGAAAATGGCTTCTGTCGTAAGTCGAGAGTCATGCAGTGTCCTTGACACTGATGGCATCTTGGACGCCAGTTTGACTGGCAAATATTTATAATTGCTTCCTGTGGCGTTTTTATTAAGTCTGATTTGCTTCGCACAGTCATAACGTGAAGGTGAGTTGGGTGTACCTTAAGGATTTCTGTCACTTGGACTAGATTTATGGATGAGTAAGAAAGAAAAGTCTATCTTAATTATGTAGATGTTGCTGCCGTTCTTCTCAGTTGATAATCAAGATTGCTTTGTAATTGTTCTTACTTAATTCCAACTACAAATTATTTACACAATCTTGAATTGAAACACAATGCCCAAATCAGACTCGTAGTAAAAGGTCTTCATCGTAATTTTCGTACAAACTCTGTTATTGTTATGCTCATACGTAATTCGTTTTATTCTGGGAAAACACCTAAAAAAACTACAGTAACATTCTAGCCAATTTTGCTTGAAATATTGCACACCCCAATGCACTTAATAAAAGTTGATTTAAGCATTTACACCTGGCCGAACTTACAACACGTTCCATTGTTCGAAGAAGCAATACTTTTATTCCAAGAATAATGTAGAGCTCAACTTAATTATGTTTTGGCAATGAATTTAATAAAGTCTTGCATGCAAAACATTTATGTAAAGCTATTTTCATTATGCTTACAGCGCAGATAATTTTGTTGTTAAGCTATTTTGGCTCTATTATGAAAATTCCAGTAGAAAAATAAAGAAACCTGAAAGACTTGTAAATGTCATTTGATAGAGACTTAAAGGATTAAAGCCTTCTTTAAATATTGTACAAAATTTTTTCTTAACTATCAACTTAATTTGAAAACAAATAAGCTTTTACGCATGTGTAGTATTAGTGTTAGTTGTCGGTCCCAACTGACATTTTACCGTCGTCACGGTACAAGAAAAATTGTCAAGGCCACAAAGGAGCGTGCTTTGCTTCCGCTTGCCATGGTAATAAGAATGCAACAATTTCACCCGCAATATTTCCCATTTGCGTAGTCATCATGTGCATATTTTATGACCTGCTTGAGCTGCGCCACCGAGGCGATTGCCAATTGCCTTCTGGGAGCAAGACAGACAATTTAAATGTATATGTGAGTAGTATTTATTAGTAGTGTACATATATGTATATACATTGAGTAACTTCTTTCTTTGGAGGATCTGTTGGCTTGGCAACTCTCATTTAGCAATCAACTTTTCACTGTCACTTGGCTGATTGCATTCGCATGCTTATGTTTTTATAAATTTCGCTATTAAAATTCTTGGCTTATATCCAATAGCAGAACATTTTTGTTTTTGTGCTTGCTTTACAGAGACAAGATTTCATTATGCCAGTTTGAAGGACACAAAAAAATAGCGGAAGAGGAATTGGGAACAAGAAAAAACTTGTCGACAATTTGACTTTACAGTTTGGCATTCCTCTTCTGTTGCAAAAACTTTGAAAACGCTGCCTTTGATTTTGCTCAATTATTTCTTTTATGCTTTCAGCTCAATTGAATAGCAAAAATCGTCCAGCGGTTGCAGCTGCCCTAATGCGGCGAACATAATACAAAAACGAATCAATTCTGACCAAAAATAATTTCATTTCTTGATTTGACAACAGCACAAAGCTTACAAGCCTCTGTTGCTGTCCATATAAATTTAAGTATTAATATTTATTCCCATTTCCTGATTTGATTTTTCGCACGCTTACTTTGTTTTTATTGATATATACAAAGCTGCTGCTGCTGGGCCATAGATTTAGATGCGCCCTATGGCAAACACTTTAATATTCATACATACATATACGTTTATTGTTGTATGTGCGCACCATCTGGTTTGTACCCCACCTGCTAGGGCGGCCTTGTAGTGTGGACAGGATAGTATTTGTATACAATTTTATTGTTGTTGTGTGTCAAACTTTGATGCGCTTTAATTAACATGCAAATTGTTCTCGACTCTGCTTTGTCCACCCTGTTATCGTTATAGGTATTTTTTTCTATGCTGCCTTCACGGCGTATGCGCAACGTTTAATTAAATTGTGCATTGACATTGTGCAGCGACAGTGAGTCGCTTGCATTGTAAACTTTTTAATTGAATTATATGCACATATATAACAACTTTTCACCATCACCAAACTCTTTTTAATATTACTTTCAATCGAAAATTTGATTAAATGATAGAGGTTTTCAGTGAGTGAGTTTTTGAGTGGCGTAAAAATAGTATTTTACAGCTGCGGGCTATATATAAAGTACATAAACTATCAGTGGGTGCTTATAGTATTTGATACTGCAGCACTTTATGCCTTTTGCGGCATTCAATTGAATACGCAATTTGTACGGCTTTGTACAGAGATTAGAGTTTAAAATGTTAATGTTATTGCAATCTAAAAATAATCGTTATTGGTTTGATTTGATGCTAATATTTTATTACTGCTGCGTATAAAACAGTTTTATTTATTGATGATTCTTTCATATATTAGCAGTATTTTTGGTATTTTATATTACCTCATATTATGCCATGCGCAATCTGTTTTGTCCTTTAATGCACACCTGGCAGCTCAATAGACTTTTACTTAATTTCCGAACGGGAAGTTTGGCAATGAATATTAATATTTTTATCACTGAAACGTGCAGCATGCAACATATTGCGTTTCGAATTACCGAGCAGGGGCAAGGGCAAAGTAAAATTTTAACATTTATCATTGGAATATACCTAAGCTCAAATATATATTCTTTTTTTTGGAGCCAAAACCAGTTGCAAAAATCAGTTCCGCAAGTTAATAAAACTAGTTAAAGAATTCTAGCATATATTTCGTTCTAAGAAATATCTGTTTAAAGCCAAGCTGCATGCATGTGGTTCATGCCAGCTCACTAATTACAGCGTTGACTCAACTGGCACGCAATGTCCCAAATAGCTTTCAATCGACTGAAAGAGAAAGGGTAAAAGAGTGCTGCCAGTTATTAGTTATGTATATCAATTGACCGATGGCGTAGGCAACCAACCTAATTGGCTGATGCTTATGTGTGTGCATGTGTGTGGAATTTTGTTGATGCAGCTAGACGGCTGGATGGGCCTGTTCACATTTCGATAATGGCGTGTTAATTAAGTGCTCGCACGCACAGTTGAACTGAGTTGAACATCGTACATACATACATATATATGTGTGTACGAGTAGTTGAACTGTTGAACCAGCGTGTTCATAATACGGGCAACACATGGCAGTCAAATGTGGCGCATAAATATGACCCTGCCTTCACTCTCTCTGTCTCTCCTTCTTTCCAGATTTATGGTACAGCATAGCAGATGCGAAAAGTGTTGTACGCCTCTCTTATGTGATCCTTTACAGAAATTGCCACTTTGCACTAAAAACATTTTGCCATGAGTGCATGTGCGTATTCGTATGTGTGTGTGTGTCGTCGCTACTGCTGCACGCACACCAAAGTGACAGGTAATTTGTGCATAAAAACGCGAGACACATACATATATATGTATATACATTCATACATACATTGTTCATTTTATAGCTAGCTTTTCTGCGTCGTTATCAACATGACTTCTTCTTCTTTTTTTTTTTGTGCTCGCGGTTTGCTTACTTGACAATTTTGCAATTGTCCGCAGCTGACAGTTTCAACATGGCTGTGAAAATGTTGCGTTCCAATGTGATTTTCTTTTTTTGGTTTTTCGCTGCTCTTTGCAGATATTCCGATGATGACAGGCCGGTAAAGCACCTTGAAATGGCTTCGTCTGCGCGACAGTTCGATTTGCAGCTGAGATTATTATTGGATATTGGCTGTCTATCAAACGTTTTTGGCATATATATGCATTGAATTCGAATAATAACTCAAGTTATTTGGCAAAGCAATTGCCTTTAAGAAGTTAAACCAATTAAATTTCAGCTTTAACTTGGTATTTAATCGTTATTATAAGCTTGCGGTTTATTAATGTTTGATTTAAACTAAGACCATTTGTATATACAATAACCATGAAATATGTTTTGTAGCTTGAAATATTAAATTATGATTTATTAGCCACTGCAGAAGAATGCATTTGTTTGTTTTAGTTTTAATTAAAAGTCATTTTGAGTAATTAGTCAAAGCACATTCAAAGCTACAAGGATAAGAGCCAATAACCTGAGTTTTGCTGTTAATTAAATTTTGAATCAACATCAACATGCATATGTGCATATATGTGTTTGTGTTTGTGTGCACAAAAGACAATCACAAATTGACTGCAAATTTAATTAAGTCAGTCACAGAGAACAATTCAATTTGGTATGCAAACTCAGGTTTCTCATTTAAAGATTATATCCGACATGCATTCTCCAAAAGTACTTCACATTCTATCTCTCTGCCCAAGTGCAGTTTATTTTGCAGACTCTTAACCTCTTTAATTACCACTTTAAATATTGTCCGAACAAAAGAACAACGAAATGATAATAAAACACAATCTGTTGCTTCGAGACGGTAACACATATGCAAATCCCAAATGTATATATTTTTACACTCACACAACAATATTGTTGTGCGTGCTGTGCATGATGATAATATTCTGTATAAAGAATGATATTTGGCTTTAATAGCTTTTATGCAAATGATTTACCATTTTACCCAGCAGGTGCTTAAATTATTCGCACATAAAAATTACTCCTTGAGTTAGTATCTAACTATATTTAAGCTAACTGCGTTAGGCGAGTTATAGTTTATTTAATAAAGCATAAGTTGACTGCTTGCCTCAGGCAAGTATTTATATAGTAGAATATTGTTCAAATAACGGTTGCTTTTTACGAAAAACAAAACATTTGCTTGTAGACATTTTGCTACTCTATAGGAGAACACAATTAAGTTTACTAGTTTTCCAGTGGTTGACTAAGAGATACCCAAGATAAAAAATACTTTTGCATGTACATATGTACTGGGTATATGTAATCGATCAAGAGCTGCCCTCTTTTTTCTTAATTGCTGTTATGGCTTCCGCTGAGTTCGGTTCGTACTTTTAATCAAATTTCAAAAATTGCGTATCCTTTGTCACTAACAGGCTTTTGTTTAAGCGAACTTTCATTGCGTTATTGGGAATTTTCTATATATTGTCCGCTTGCACACGAAAAGTTAATACAACACAAAAATCAACTAAATTGTTAGAGAGAAGCACCTCTTAGGGCGACACAACAGAGTAGCATGCAATTACGAGGCCTGCGGCAAAAGTTTTCCATTCCACAGTTTATAAATAAGTTTAATTACACTCAACAGTTGCCCTCTTTTTGCCCTGCCCCACTTAACTCCGTGGACCATCTAAATTATGCAAAACGTTGCGGTCGCGACAATTTTCTGCCCTTCAACTTTTCCATGCACCTTAACAGGCAATCAACGTGTGTATGGGTGTGTTTCTGAGTGTGTGTGTGTGTTTAAGTGTTGTGGCATGTGTTCACATGTGTTAGAATGAATAAACTGTGTTTGACAGCCACTCACAGGTGCGTGTCTCGTTTGCCAAATCCTCTCCTGGCCACATTCACATGCATACATACATACATATATGTTAACTACCATGATGGCGGCTTTTACCGGCAGCACGGCATTTGAACAAACGACAGTCCGTCCACATGCGGTATTTGGTAATTTGTGGCCATTTGGTTACCGCCATTGAATTGCATATCCCAATGCAGAACATCAAATATATTGCAATTGGCAGTCGTAAACTTGTGAAAGCAGCATTTTGATATTAGGTAGGCATTGAATGTCCTTTTGCATTAAGTGAACATAAGGTGATTATCGACATGAACATAGATAAAAACAATGATTTGTGTTGAATATCATGAAAGTAAATCGGAAACCATAAAGTTAAAGAGGCATTAAATATAGAAGACAGAATGTTTGTTTATAATATTTTATGTTTTAAAGTACATTAAGTAGAGCAGCTTCTAAATCAAGAGCTCTCCTAATCAAAAAGAAACTCAAATGGCCATGGCCAAAGTCATCTTCTGTATGCTTTTTTTTTTAAAGCGAAACGACATGACTGACAACATATTTAATTAGATAAGTACTTAATTACATGAGTACCTGTTAATTAGTTATGTTTTCTACCAGCTCACACTTTGACAATGTTTAGATATGTAAGGGCCAACTACACACAGAGGTCAACTTTGTCTTAAACTGAGTTAATGTGTTCCTTTTATATAAGGACCATGATTATATGAGAGTTTAGACTGGATGTCATGCAGTCGCCAAAAACTTGTAAAGTGCATGTCAATGTGTGCAAAACTAAGCCAACGTAAATGCAACCAACTTTATCTGTTTCTGTTGACCACTCGGAATGTGTAAACAGAGTTGTTGTCATTAAGCCTTAATCAGGTTTGAGCAAACACAATTTACCGATTGACCATTACATTAGAACATTTTTAAGATTTAAATATGCAAATTTTTGTACGAACTAGTAGTTTTATCTATTATTGTATGAATGAACAAAACCCTTTTTTAAGCCCTTTTAAATGAAAACAAAACACATTAAGCTTGCGACAACATCGACTCTTGCAGTTGGAAAGAAATTCTTTCAAAGAATATACCAAATCCACTTGAGGTGTAAAGAGACGCAAACCTCTTTGAAAGCTTTTGAATACAACTTCATATCAAAACTGTTTGCTTGTGCACCTGTGTATGAGGCTTATGATAGACCTTAGAGTAAAGTCCTAGTTATGCAAATGCATTTACCATGTTCTACTGTGTGAGATGATGTGGCTTTCAACTGGCCAACTGTCATTGGCTCACTTCAATAACAAATTGCTGAACTCACACACACGCACACACACACACACACAAAGGAGAGAAATGTTGGCAATTGAATGTTAGGATCGAGATGTACGATGTCCTTTGTGTTTGTGGCATTTGGCAGGGGTAAGCACAATTCGAGTATTTACCTGAGCCAAAACGTGTTTCCCAAACAACAGATAACGACGAACAATAAGATATAAGGCACAAGCTACAAGGTGCAAGCTCCAAGTTCGAGTTAAGACCCTCCGCCCAAACTCTTTCGGCATTGTTTGACTGCTGTGGCTTTTGTTGTTGAAAGTTGCCTGTCGTTTTAGTTGTTTATCTTTGGCCAACAGTAGCTGGCTCTGCTGTGCAGAGTTTCCCTTTTTTATTGTAATTTGAACTAAAATGTAAACCCAAATTGTTGTCTTATTGTCCTTTTTAGCCAGGACAGCACTTTTGTGTCGGTCACATTTAGCATTTCTCAGTCTCATTTACTTGCAAGTTGCTTTTTCGGGTTTTATTTACACTGGACGAGTTGCTACGAGCCATTAGCTGTTGACATGTAAATTTAATTTCAAAATTGTTGCAACATCGCTTGTCAGTGTGTGTGTGTGTTTGCTTGTGTGTGACATCAACAAACATGCATGTGTGTGTGTCAACAATTAACACATACACAAATTTGGTAAATAAGTAATTTTACCATCTGAACTTAATTAAATGTTAGCGCATTTCACACACACACACAGAAAAGTTTTGTTAAAGTCAACAGCCAAAAAAAAAAAAAGGGAACAATAACACGTGCAGCTCACAAATTGCACAACACAATAAATATTTACATACTCATTAAAGTTTTCACATTAAAATAATATACGTAGGTCCGTCGCCGAACTAAACAATCAACCGACCGACACCCAAATCAAAATCCAAAACCAGCCGGCGAACATAAAGCCGAACATTGTTGGCGCAAGCTTAAAAACTTTTTCGATCTCCGCCACAAAGTTGCCACCAAAAAAATAAACAAATAACAGCGATACCGTTGCATGTGGCAGACTAGGTAATGCCCTGTTGCAAGCCATTGGAGAGGTATCTTAAACATAAGTTAGCTCAAATGATATTGCAAAGCGTGATTGAAAGATTTGTGTCATAAAAAACCTAACCTTTTTTTAATATACCCCATTTAGACATACTTTAAAGGTTATAGGGTATAGCGGCATCGTAAATGTGCTGGTTTTTTTGTTCTTGCTTCTTTTTCCTCTGGTCGAGACCCCTGACTAGTACAAGAGGAGTCAGCCTCGGGTCACGTGTCAGAGCCCGTTGCCTCACAAAGCGAATTATAAACGAGACTGAAATTGCTGAACACATCGAGTGGGTGGTTTAAAAAAAAAGAAGGGGTTCAGAAGGATTGTGGAGTGTGAAATTTATTTTGTGGCTTGGCTGTGAAATAAATTGACAAACAAGAAGAACTCATTACATTAATTGTTGCTGAAGCATACATGGACTTTAATGTGAAAAGCTTCATCTTCTTTTTCTGCTCGTTCTACAAAGTCATCTTGTTTATAGACAGATCAGTCATATTTTTTCTTCGAGATTATGATACTTTGAGTAAGCGGATATAGGCTTGGGGATTTGGATTTGGATTTGAGCACTTATCAACTGTAGTCATCTGCAGCAGCTCAAACACAGCACAACAACTGTTAACTTTCCAATGCAGTTTTAGGGTAAACCTAGCAATGCACTGGCATTTTGTGGCTCAATGTTGGCTCGTGGCTCGACATTCTCTGGGCATTCATAAATCATCATTTAGTTCATGTCATGCTGTTGCGTGTTTGCTGTCAAAATGGTTGCCACAGCACCAGCAGCTACACAGCTTCTAAAACTTGCAGCTACTTGCAGCAGCATGACATTCCTTTACTTTCGGCACGAAATGCGTATACCTTGACGTATGAGTGATTTATGTAAATGAATTTGTTGTTCATCTCTTACCTATGAAGCACGTTTGCTTCATTTGCCAGCATTATAATTTATTCTCAGGCCACTTGAGTTCACACTTGAAAAAATCATCAAATGAGTTGGCAACAATTTTCCATCAATTTTAATGAAAATGTTTGTGAGATTGCCGTGCAATTGGTTGAACAGCTTCATTAATTGAAAATGCCAAAACAGCAACAGCCAAAAAATGTGTTGCCCACTTGACCACGCCGCATGCATATTTAAATGTTTAATTTGCAATTTAAAAACACCCTCAGCGGAAAACTGTTGGCCATTGTCGCCGGTTGCCACTCCAGCTGGTTGGGGGTTGCTAAGCATGCGAAAGCCATGAAACATTTAAAGCCCCTTTTTTGCATGTGTCCTTGTGAGAGGGACTGGGACTTTGTGTCTGTGTGTGTTTGTGTGTGTGTGTTGGCAGTTGATGGGAGAACGAGCAAGGATCTACACTGTGTAAGCCTTCATCAAGTGCCAGCCAGCACGTTGATGGCCAGGCACAATTAAGTGTTTTTTATGCACCCTGCATTGTTGCCAGCAATTGCTCAAGTATGCTAATGACGACTGTCTCTCCTGTCTGCCGCTTTGTCAGTCTCTCTGTTTGTTGCTCTCACTCTCTCTTTTTCTCTGTGTGTGAACGTTTTAAAGCTGTTTTTAAAGAGCTGCTTAAGACTGTTGCCACAAACGGATAGCTACATACACTCACACTGCTGGCTACTTGACCTTAATCGTGCCGCATGAGAAAACCGAATGTGATAATAAAAGCTGTCCAACTCGCACAAACACACAAGTCGACAGCTGCTGGAGATGCTGTCTTGGTGTGCTTTAAAGTTAGGCAAAATAATTTACACAAAACTGTCTTTTCCTCTTGCCACAAACACACACATACACACACACATATACAAATGCACAATAGCGGCTTTTGTGACCCTGAGGCCATCCCACGCATGTCACGCTCCATTCAGTTGCCGCAGATGCGTCTTAGACTTTGGCCTCACTTTCAATTGTAGATATTCTGATTGTTGTTTGCTCGCCTCATTGGCATTTCGAATAGGTCCTTTCAATATGCTGCATTTATGTTCCTGACATATACACTTATACACTTCAACATGCCTATTTTCTATACAAATATATATATTCCTTTATGAATAGAAAAAGCTTTTTACTTAATTGTGAGGCACAACTTTAAGGCATGTTTTTTGTGTGAGGGGTAAATATAGAAATAAACAATTTTTATTGTTATCCTTGTCGCTTTGTAATAATTAACAAAAGCGTTGTTCGGCCAAAAAGTATTTAGAAAGTAAATTTTCTAAGAAATAATATAATACTGTGCAAAGAAAAAATATTAAAACAAATAGACATCTCGACAATGAAGTATAAAACAAGTAAAAAGCTTCTTGTTGACAAATCGAGAGTAGAAGATACCATTTCAAAAAATTGTGACAAAAAATCGATTTTAAAGTCGGACAAAACTGTCGATTGCCATAGCTCCGTCAAAACTAACACGATTTTCGAATGCAATACCTTAAGTCTTTTATAGAGTTCCAGTATAATTCTGCATTTATATCTAGAAACGCGATATTTACTTGAATATTATCACAAAAATCTACAACAGATCTTTTGATTGCCATAACTTTGTCACAACTTTTGCACAAAACTAATATACCCTCTGTTAGCCCAATAACGAGACATCGGTTTAGATAATAAATTTCGGGAGAAATCATAATCTACGACTTAAAAATTAATTATACTTTGTTCACTTCAGCAGTTTCTTACATTTTATGACAATATGAAATCAAATTTTATTACGTTTTTACAAAACTTTACCTTCTTACAAGAGCTTAAAATACAAAATATAATTAAAGAGTTTACTCAACCTCAAGAAAAGTAATCATAATATACAAAGTAAATTTAAACAAGCTTCTTTAAATACATTTAAACTATGCATTTTGCAATTACATACTCATTTTGCTGCCTTGAATTAATGAATCCAAAAACTAATTGAATTTGAGGCCATTAATATAATAAGACATTGTTGTCTTTAATTGCGCTTGTGGAATTTTTGTGGTTTGAGATTTATTTTGTTACAATTTATGTCATTAAATATGAATTATTGGCACTTGTCACAGAAAATGCTAAACACTTTCTAATTGCTTATGGAAAAATACGTCGATTATAGCAGACAAATGTTGCAAACAAAATAAGTAAATGAAACATAATATTATTGAATGCTAAGAAAAAATATTATTTTAAGCATGTCATTGAAGTTACAAAAAAATTCAAAAAAGCTTTTTCTTAAATATATGTCAAAGAACATTTGATTCCCAAAGCTATTATAACATTAGAGTCTGCTTAAATATGAATCACGCATGCATATTATAAACTAATATAATAAAGTAATGCACTGTTCGCAAACAGCTTTCAATCAATATTCTTTGCCAAACAGCTGGTCTTTATCTTCCCTTCTCCTTGGCTTTTTCGTCTGCTTCCAACTGTCTGTTTTTGTACAATTTAAATTACATTTGTCTCTCCGGTCAGGCGGAGACAAGTTATCTTTGAGTCTGATATGCAGGCGGACCAAATTCCCTGGATGCCTCCAAGGCGCTTTCGATACTCAGAGAGAAACTCGTGGTTTGTCTACGTAGTCGTCGCCATCGTTGGGACATTTACATAAGTAGAAGCTTTTGTGATTTGATTTGTCTGTCTCGCAAAACTGTGCCGTGTGTGTAGTGCCACATGTGGCAGCACTCGCTGGCATGCAAAATTATGAAAATGAAAATGCAGACACAAAAGTAATACAAGCACACACAAAGAAAAGACAAAAGCATTCAAAAATGAACAAAACTTAGCAAAAGAAAACAAGGGGAAAACACATCTGAAACGGAAAAATATTTGATGATTGATTCAATTTTCCTTAAAATAAACATACTTTTATCATGTTTTTACGCCTAAATGATATTTTTTCAATGTGTACACACTTAGGAGTATGTATATATGAGAGTCTTAGCTTGATGTAATCGCTGACATACGACATGTAAATGTTTGATAGAACATTGTTAATGGCTTTTGACTGTCGAGTGCAGACTGCAGACAGTTGAGCAAAATCCAGAATCTTGATTTTGTTAGTGCAATAAATGTAAAACTTTGACAAACTTCCTGTGTGGCATGGCAGACAATAGCCCCGTGTCGAACAATGCCACAGGCATGTCAATCATGCAACAAAGCTCCCAGCTGAAGGCATGCCTTTAACTAAAACTCAATTCGCCAACTGCTGTGTGTGTGTGCGCTGCGTGCTATCATCAGCTGAAGGTCGCTTTAAAGCCAGCGGAAAATTTAATTAATCCCATTGTGAAGGCGTCACATGATACGCACAACGCATTAGGCAATGGGTCTTAGGCAGCTGCTGCTGTTTCAACAATTTACTTACTTGAATTTTGTAAGCATTTAACACAATAACAAGGCACAAGGCAAACATCTCTAAAGTAAAGTGGAATGTTACTCAAGATACTCCGCATTTAAGCATGTGGTGAACACAATAAGATTTAATGTAAATGTTTGGGTTGTCCTACTTAAGTGTTAAGGAATTAATTTTGAAGCTGAAACTGTATTAAACTTAAACATTGCTTTCATAATATTTGACTATTATGATCATATTTACTTCCTTTTATCTTTTGTGCTTTATTTCAAGATACCTTATTTTCACTTTTCGTACAAAGTATTTAAAAAGCATCAAGCCACGAGCAAGGACTCTGGCTATTAGCGTTCGGTTCGACTCACGCCTGGTAATAAATCTCAGACTGTCAGCCAGGTGCCTTGAACAATGCTGACAGAAACAAAACTGAAGAGGCGGTATGGTTTGGGTGTGTGAAAATTACCTGACGTTTTACGGAAGGCACGTTAATTGGGCATTGCGTTTGGGTATATATACTAAGTAATCAGTATAATTTATTCATGGGTTGCTGCCAGGGGTATTGAACTTATTGGGTTTGGCAATGCAAACACAAAGGCGTTGAGCAACACTGTGTTGTGATTTATCAAAAAGACTTTGGCAGCCAATAAGTATGCTACACTTATTTACAAAGTAAAATAATAATAATTTATTCTTCTTCTCCTTCCTATGTGGTTGTTGTATGTCCGTCTAAATTCCGTCCGATTTTGTCCGATTTTTTGTGGCAAATATGCCAGTTTAATCAAAGTAAGAGCATCTTTTAGGCTGAAATTTTATGTTGCTTTTCGTAATTGTTGTAATTTTACCTGTTGTTGTTGTCTAAATGATTCCGCTGCGATGCAAAAGAACGCGCTTTTTATTATACTTTTTAATTATTTACAAAGTAAAATAATAATAAGGTTCTTTGCTGCGCCTCAAATGGTAAGAGACTGCTAAACGTATATATGAATTACTTTGAATTTTTGTCACAATCAAATCATATTTGTTTGCTGAAAGCAACACTAGACAACAATAGATATTTATAATTTTACTCACGTGCGTTTCAAAAATCTATTTTTGGCACAGGCCCCATTCAGGTATCATCTTACATCCATGATATCTATTTAAAGGGCAAATGCAACTAGTGTGTGAGAGAATACCAGCATAAGTATGTACATAAATAGCAAAATAACCTTACACTTGTAGATATGTGTGTCTCGTGCCGCATTCCCGTGGGATGGCGCATGCAAATATTTGAGATGCGTTTCAGCATTTATCGACATGCAAGCGGCACTTTGAACTTGAGCGTCTAGGGGCTATATACAGGTACTGTCTATCTGAATACAGGCAAATAATAGGCGACAGCCCGTGGGAACGTCAACACACACATCTACTTAGTAGACAAAGCAAAGCCAGTACTGTGTTGTTGTCATATCAAGTGGCAGGCGGCAATCAAAAGCAGCTTCAAATCGTCTTTTGCTCCTTCAGCTTCATTTCCTGCTAAGCCAGGCATGCTATACATTGTTACGATACAATAATGTTGTCCCTGTGTCAGTGTGTGTGTGCGTGTGTGTAGGTGTCTCGTTGCTCATCCCTTAGGGGCGTCATATGAGAATCACTCTCTCTCTCTCTCGCTCTTTGTCTCTGCAGGAGGTTGCTACGTTGGCGGATTTTCTGCCGCATATTGGCTTTTAATTTTACGCGCAGTGTCAGCAGCTATGGCAACAACAGCAAAAAAAATCCAACGAATAAAATGAACAACAACAAAAGCAACAGTACAAAAATGAAGAGAGTAAGTAACTGCTGCTATCAGCTGAATTATTGTGGAGATCAGGCTTGCAAGAAAGGCATTATGCATGCATTCAAAGTGTCTCTCCTTTTTCCCGAGTCCCTTCAGTATGCTGGGCTAAATAAATTCTTATGTTTTGTTATTAATGTTTCTGTTGGCATTCGCAAACGCGTATTCCCAAACAATTCCATTTACATAACGCGACAGCACTGGCAGCAGCACGAGTTAACTGTAAATCTTTGTGCTGAATGGAACATAAATGAAATCAGGAAAAAATCTCGCTCTCGCACTGTCTAAAATGTGAATTTGCATTAGCGCCCCAGGCAAAACACATACAAGTTGGATAATACATACAGCACAATGGCAAAGCACAAACTGTCGCTGCTTATTTTTTATGGCACCACGCAAAGAACAACACAATCAACAACAAAAACAGCAACACCTACACACAGCTCTGTATAGATATTAAAACTGAATGCCAACATCGCTGATTTAATTTGTGGCATTTTACATCTTAATTTTTCGTTTCTTCGTTTCCTGCTCAGCTTAAAAATTAACAATGATCATTTTTATGTACGTCATATAAAGTTATTAAAATCACTTGCTGCCTGTTAAGGTCTGTGTATGTGTGTGTGTGTTATAGCTTTTAAGCACACTTCCGTTTAACGGTGTGATGAAAAGCGGATGCAATGCCTGCGGCACAGTGAAAACTCCACACGCTTCCATTTGCTTTTGCATTGTTTGGCCTGTTCATTTTCAATTATGGTATTTAAATTGCTATGACAATAACAGCAATAAGCGAAGAAATCACATTAACATTAATAAGGTTAATATTATGTGCATGACTGTGCAGCAAGTGGCGACAAAATCATGAGAGCAAAAAATATATAAACATATATATAATTAATTAACTGCATTAAACATTGACATGTCATTCATTATGCAAATAAATATAAATAAAACAGATAAATATGTTGTGCGGATGAATGGTGAAAGTCAATTAAATAATGTTTATAGATGCGAGCTTAAAATGAAAATACTTTTACTTTTAGTGGTTAAAATTAAAAGTTATATGTAATTTTTCATAAGGTTCAACTCTTCAACATTGACCACAGTTTTAAATAAGAGTTGCCAGCTTCAGATTCATTTTATTATTACTTCCTCAAATCTGCGGCTACTGCTGCTAAAAGCAATATAGTGATAGTAAATTTAACATATCCATTAAGCCTTGCCACAAACTAGGCCCTGCTAACAAGTTTTCGCCTTAATTGCCTTGAAGCATTATTATTTATTGCCAATGGGCCACTCGACACAAAAACCTTTCAAGATCTTTGGTTTCTGTTTAAAATGTTTAAAAGGCTTAAGGAATTCTGCTAATTTTTTATATTTTCTTTGCAAACCCTTTTTAATCTCTTACATCAACTGTCATTCAAGATTCGTCACAGCTAATAAATTGTCAATTTATCTAGAAATCCAATTAAAAAAGGACTATTGTACAATGAGCTTAAAATATCTATAAATTATCAATAGCCGACTCTTTTATCATACACAAAAAGAATATAATCATAAATGAATGGCAAATTTTATGATGCTGCTTCAAATTTTGTTTGTTTAATGAAATGTGAGGCTTTAAAATTTATAGCTTTGTTACATAGCCTGTAAAATTTTTGTATCTCCCACATGGCAAGAAAAAAAATAGCAGGAGCAGCAAAAATCAGTAGCCAAAATAACATACATACATACATATATTCGCATCAACGAGCATCATAAATTTTGTAACAAAAACTGTCCGACTGGCTAATAAAATGAATATGAATTTAACTTTTGGGCAACGTTGGACTTTAAATTCGTGTTGAACGCAGCTTGAAATTTACACAAACAAAAACAATCAACTGAACTCCCATTTGGACATTTATCTTAAGGCAACTAAGCTTCTGCAGTCGTAAGCAACTTATAAGCGGTCTTAAATAACTGGGTTTGTCCCATTAAAAGTAGACATTCATTAAACTTTTTCATACAACACCCACAAATCATGGCAAGCTCTTAACGCAAGCCAACTTTCACTATGACTGTGACTGTGGCTTATCTTGCAGCACACGAAAAATCCAACCTGCTAATTGGTGCCTGCAGAAATGTTTGCTGTACAGACATAAGTATAAATGCATATATGTATTTATAATGTTGCCTTGGTTTTCATCTTTTACGCGCATTATGCAATACACATGGCCTTTATGCCGGGCTACAAGCCGGCTGAAATGGAGCATTGCTGCTAACCAAAAGACCATGAACTATGCAACATATGTACAAACATATATTGAAATTTTTCCTTTGGCACATGTATTTAAACTGTGACAGGTTCAATCCACAAGATAGTCGTGTCAACCTTCGTGTCCGTATACTTATATATACGAAATACAAACAAATTTACTTGCTATATTTTTATGGCAAGACATAAGGGACAATCTGAAGGGACACAAATAGTGATTTCGCCTTTTTCAAGTACTTTTATTTTGCTTTAATAAAACGCGAAGCTCCAGCTTGACGCTCTTTTCGTTGGATTTCGTGAGCTACTTGGTTTTGGGGCTAGCTGTTTTATGGTTCGTTGCAAAGTACATTTTCCACTTGCCAGAGAAAATTGCCAGACGAAAATTATTGTGTGTGACAATGGCGACAACATACATACGTATGAAATACGTGAGTGGAACACTTCTGCTATGGCAACTACAGTTGGGCCTTCATTTAGCGGGAAAATAGCTATTTGGTAAAATCAAGTGAACAACAATGGATACAATAACAATTCAACAAACTAAACTTTAAGGTCTTTAATATGTTTTTGCTTCCTGGAATGTTTACAGTAAATTAAGGTAAATTATATTGCCTGCGGAATTTAGGTCAGTAATTTATAAACTTATCTACATTTGCATCTATATTTACATGAATTTTTGATATACATATTTAAAGTTTGTCTTGGAAAATTACACTTCCCTTTCAATTGAATTCCCTTGATATTAAGCAGCATTGAAATGTTCCTTAGCTTATCAGCTTTTTGTTTTCTTTGCCCCTTTGTTCTTTCTGTTCCTTCATTACATTTCATTCATACATGTGCTGTATAAAACAATTTCATTTAATGCATATTCCATTAAGCCTAATTTTTTAAGGTCTCCCAGTTTCACTTTCGCTCGCTCTCTTTTGTTTATTGGGCCTGTTGCGCTCTTGGGGATTTGCCTGCTGCGCTTGACTTAAACTGCTCCTGACACATGGAACACTGAGTTTTCGGTATGTTTGTGTGAGAATGTTTCATGCAAATGAAGGCACTGAGCATATTGGTTTTCTATTGTTTTGTTTTGTGCGGTGTCTTGTTTTATTGTTTTGGCTTTTGCTTATTGAAATTGAGAACGTTTTGAAATCAATTTCATTGGCTTTGGTTTCATTTTGCAAATAATTAAGCGCCTACATACACAAATGTATCTTCTGCTTTTCTTAAAATACATTTCAAGGAAGTAACTGTATACATATACAATATTCTTTGAATTTTATTTCTTTTAAGCTTTCATAAAAAAAACTTTATACGGATGTTCAAACAGAACAGTTTGTGCACCACTTTTAAACATTTTCTCTTTTGTGTTTACCTCGTTACAAGGCGGAAAAGAGATGGCAATGAGAAACTTTGCTAATTAACTTCAAACTAACATAATTATGGCAATAATTCAGCTTGTTTATGTTGCACGCGTAGAGGTTGTGAATTTTCATCTGTTATCTTTTGATTTGGCCCATTGGATTTTTATTTCTTTGAATCTTTATGATTTCTAGTTTATTTAAATACAAAATATTGGTTGTTAGCTGTTTCCTCATACTTTAAATTGTATCAATAATTGGATTCAACCAAAGCAATCTGTTTATTTACTTTTCATTTCTTTTTCTTTTTCCCATTCTGGGAAATATTAATGAATGTATTTATCATTAAGATCGTTATTTTAAATAAATGAAATAACTTGCTTAATAGTTTTATATATACCCAACAATCAGTGTTATTGCAAATTAAATTCTCATTTACTACAACAGAAAATGGCTTGAGTGATAATTTTGTTTGGCATACCGAAGAATCCCAACAAATATGCAAATATTTATTTTTGCGTTAAGTACTCACAACTTGGCGAGAGAATGGTTACAGGTTACACAAAGATAGAAGGCATTCTCAGAAAGATAGCAACAAATTGCCGTCAGCATTTTGGCAAAACACACACACACACTCGCACACATAGTAGTAAAGTCTGGCAAACAATGTGAACAACTACAAAAAAGGGAACAACAAACAATATGTTAGGCAGACAAGCAATTGCTTTTAATGTCGATGATTAAACGCTTAAGCTGAGCCACTTAAACGCAGCTTGTGCGTTGCTTTGTTGTCTACTTTTAGGCCATTTAACCGACAAGCAGCTGAGTGAAGGCAGAAGCGTTTGGTCTTCTTCGCTTCATGTTCGTGTAGCCAATGTTCAGGCGTTGAAAAGAGTTTACACAAAACACACAGATTGTTAAATGGGGCGTATGAGTAACGTGCGTCGCTTAGAATTGCCAAATTAATGCTCAAGTGGGCGCCTTTCTCTTTTTTTTTTTTGTTCATTCTTTCCCCTTTTTCTATTCGTCATCTGCTGGGCCTTGGCAACAGCAACAGCAACAGCAACAGCAACAGCAAAACAACACAAAGTTTGGCTCAAAAAAAGTTCATCTGCGAGTATTTTATTCTGTATTTTAACTTCTTTTTTTATTAAATTTGCGCACCAAGTTGGCCAAGTTTTGTAGCCGGTTTTGTTGCTACTTAATGCCGCTTTGTTTATTAAATAAATATTCGACACAACTTTTTTTTGGGTTTGCTGCGCCGCGTTGATTGCCGACTTACGAAACAACAACAAAAAAAGGTAGAGGTCACAGCATGAGAAGTCCAAAACGAACATTTTTTCAGAAATAAAATATTTTAATGACCGGCATTAAACAAAGAAATGAAGTCATTATAAAATTTGTTAATTTAATGGCGGTTGAGTTTGGTTTGCACTTCTCTCTCTCTCTCTCCCTCTCTCTCTCTCTCTTCAACAGTTGAACCAATATAAATTCGTAAAGTCCTCTTTAACGAGAACTTTGCTTGACCCAGTTTAAAGAGATTTTGATGGAAAGGTAAAGAGGGGGTGACTTTAATTTAGGTGAACTAGCCTGAAGCTGTTTCATTTAACATCAATTACAAGTATTAAGGATTATTAAATTCTGTTAAATTCCTATCTCTGTAATAAATAAAAAAGTTTTTGGCTTAGCCGTTCTTATTTATGAACCAATTGGGTACGAAACTGTGCACGTAAGCCTTTCGGCATTATATTTTTGGCACTGGCCAAACAATTTGTTGGCCACACGCTGCCCTTAAGCTGAACTCAATTGCTGCTAGGTCAACGAGGGCGCAAGCGAGATGATTTGAATTGGCTGCCTCTCAAATTTCATAATGATATTGTTCCATGCAACGCTTGGATAGAGCTTAAAGCAGTCCCCCACTAAGTAACTGAAGCGAACCAGACAACAATAATATAAACTGCTACTAAATGTATCTGTTTACAGTTGTTAGGTGTGAATGTTTGTGTTGTCATTTTGTTTGTGTTGTTGTTGTTCGTGAGCGATTCAAGCAAGACAAGAAAAAACATTAACTAAAACTGGCGCTCAACCACATTAGAGTGCTGCTGGCACTGAGCTGTGTCTTCGAGTGGCTTAAATGACCGATGCTCGGTTCACATTACGCATACGCCATGGCAAAGTACTGTGGCATTGTTTCGCATGGCGATATAGTTTTTATGACCATTCAGGGGCCGAGCACGTGCAAACATGAAAACGGAGCGCCCTGAACAAATATGCAACGAAATGCAGCACGAAGAAAGAAAGTGCGCAGCACGAAAAGCAACAGTTTTGGCCACACTCACACACACACTCTCACATATTTATTTAGAGCACGTAATGCGAACGCACATGATGCGATAAGTTTCATCTCTCTATCTCTCTCGTTCCCGCTCCATCTCCATCACCATCAACTATTCAATTCAATTCGAAACGCAATAAAAAACTGGCCTCGAGTAAATACAAGTTATGGAGCATTTTTATATTGCAATGGAAGCAAATCCTTCACTTCCTCCCTCTAACGGTGTTCGCTTTTTCTTCTTTTTTTGGCTACTATTAAATACAGTTGTAAAGCAGCAAATATTTTTGTGTTCACATCTATGCAAGGCGGCGGAAACACTATGTAACCAAAATATAAAAGTACACAGCCTATGAAATTCCAAGCACGTTCATAAAATACACACACATATACAGAGTAAATATATGTATATGTATTTTTTCGTTGACACGCACAAGTTTTTCAATATGAAGCACAACCAATGCACGTTCCATTAAATTACACCAAAAACTCATATAACAACGCACCGCCAGGGTTTGTAATATTGCCATAAAAGCGTTCCAATAGTGGTTCGAAACCCGCCAATTTCAAATTACCCAAAAAAAATTGAACAATTTCGTTCAATTAAGGAGCCCTAAAAAATGTGTAAATATTTTATAACTTTAAAATAAATGAAAAAATAATGTTTTTTTAATAACTGACATAAATATTTTAACAGAGAAACTGTAAGTTCATTAAATAATTGTTTGTTGTGGTTCGATTTATTGCATAACTGTTCAATATTTGATTAAAATACTTCAATATATTAACCAATAACTACTCCCTAAGAGCCTTACAGTCAATGGCCGAGCCCAACAAGCACTGTGAACTGGTCTCCACTAATAACCAATGATTATATTTCACATTCTGCATATAATTCATTCATAAAATACGCAAGACGCAAGGGAGCAGCGCTGGCACGTACAATGTTGACAGCGAAGTGGCGCGCACGTGGCGTCTAAAGGAGGGCCATAGCTCACCCCCCAACCCCATACTACAGCAAGCATCAACCAAAGACGTCCACAGCGATGGTCTTTACAGGCGCCAGCAGCAACAATAATTTCCCAAACAAAGCAATACGAAATTTCCCCTTGTTTGTCGGACCGAAGAGAGAGCTCAACACGACGAGAGAACATCAAGTAAACGCAGAGCGTGGCAATAGCTAAAGCTGACGCTGGCATCGACTGCGACTGCGGCTGAGGCAGCGACTGATTTTCACTGGCTTTTCAGACCCAATGGACCAGTTTGGAAAATTCGCACAGTCAGTTTGTTTTAAAATTTTGCCGCGTTGCGTTCGCCTGCAAAGTGTTCCAATTTGCAAACACAAAAAACGAATGAAACAAAAGATTTTCAAAATATTTTTGCGCGCGTAAAATGCTTTGTGCTTGATTTTAAATGTCGTTTGTTATAAAAAACACACAAAATCATAATAATTATTTTAATAAAATGTGTAACAAAAATCGAAAAGTGATTTCAACACCTGCAAATGGAAAAGAAACCCCCTTGAAAAATGCAAACACTTGCCGTTGAATAATTCAGGCAATTTTCAACGCTTCGTTTTGTGAAAATAAATTATAAAATAAATAAATAGTTAAGTGTCATAACACAAAACTGTGCGCTATTTAACAAAAACGAATTTCGGTTGCAGTTGTAAGTGCACAAAAAAATATCTAGAAAAATGAATATACAAATGGCAACGATAAAAAGTAACAAATGCAAATAATGACCAAGGTACACACAAGCTGCAAAAACATATGTACTCGTGTATACTAAATGCAAGCAACTACATTCATTTTCTTTATATTCTATTATTTGTTTTACTTATTTTATTTGTCAAACAAATTCTATAAATACTGCATATTGAGCTGTCTGTCAGTTAGAATTCGAAATTGTGGGCTGTGAAGCAAATTTATTTTAATTATCATTAATGAACGCGAAGAAGGGGGAAAAATGTTGCTGGTTTCAAATCCATTCATAAAATCGAATGTTTTAGTGGTTTCAAGAGCTAGAGAGAAACCTTGACGTATTTAAATTTTTACGTGTGGCATACTTTCAAAAGGAATCGAACTTTTCTAGTTCGAAGGGTTCTATGCAACAATGCAAGTGGGTTCAGGGATTTAAGTTTACTCAACGAGATATCTCATCGAAGATGATCATCATTTCATCATCATTTAAATTCCAGCTATATTGATTTCAAAACTAATCGTAGGCTAAGGCTGCAATTAATAAAGATATATGAAGATTGAAGCATTTAAGTACTTATCAATACCTTCACAGAATATCTCATCTATTCTGTTGTAAACTAAATTGTGATTTATATTGTTGAGCTGTGAAAAGCAACATCTTTAAGCTAGCAAAGCTTTAGTGCACTGAGTATGAATATATTTTAATATTCTAAATTAAAAAAGTTTTTTGCTTCAACAAAAGTTGTAAAAGATTAAAAATACTTTAGAACTTGGCTAGAGGGTATCTTTAAGTGAAACTAATGCCTTCCCACATATTTTCACAAACTGAAATAAGAACTGACTTCTATGTAAGAGTATTTATTGCGGCTTAAAAGTATACATATATTACAAGCAATGAGTAAATAGTTAAAACTAAGTAGATTACATTTAACCACTTCAATAGGACCTCATTACAGTGGGCTCTATTCATAAATGTTTAATTAACAAGCGAGAGAGACAGAGAAGAGTGCTCGGCACAACTTCTATGGCAGACACGTGCCAAAGTTGTTAATCAAGCTAAAGCGAAACAATAAACAAAACTAAACAACATGTCAGAAGAACTGGCAACAATTCTAAATGCAAATTAATTAAAAACTAAACAGCGCGATTGCTCGTATGTGTCTGTAAGTGCGTGTGTGTGAGTGCTTGCGTGTGTGTAAACGGCCATAAAAAAGCGAATGGCGAATAACATAAAAAATATAAAAAGAAAATCATCGCGATGTAAATAAGGTGTTACGGAAGGAAGCCGGCGGAAATCAAAGCGACGCCTGCATAAAGTAAACTTCGTGGCATCCTTCACGCAACCAGTCCCAGCCCCTTATTTCCCCCCCATGATTACGTAATTACATGAATGTAAATTTTTTTGTGTGCTGCCTTTTGTTTTTGCATTTTTTTGTCAGTCGTAAGTTGGGGAGCGCCAACGTTTCAGTCCAGTCACGAACAATTAAGGAAGAGCAAAAAGCGCTAGCATAAAATGATGAAGGAAGTCATATTTTAAATGTGGCAGGAAATGACACCAAAGCCCAAAACATAGCACATACCGTTTGTGTGGCAGGTGCGTATCAAAGGAGTATGATATCATACCAAGCTATTTAGACAGAATGTCTTTCAAGGTTTTAATTGTTTTTGGCTATCCCAAAATCAACTTACACAGAAGCTAGACGCACATGTCACACGGAGATTTATTACAGCAAAGCCGAACCAGAAATGAGTAAGGCTGCCTTTTTAAACGTGTGAGGCACCTTTTTCGTTAAACTTGAGGTTTAAGGTTTTCCTTTGGTGCCTTTTGCTGCCTTTTGATACTATCTCTGTAGATATGCTTTAAAGCACTGTCAGGAAATTAAACTATTAAGCTTTCTTGATGTGCATATAGTTTTAAGAGCAATGGTGTTTCACAATGCGTATGTCCATACTCTACCTTTTACTGGTCTGGTGTGTTGTCATTAAAGCACAAAAGTGAAAGCATTTTGCTCGGTTGTAGAGCAATTCGTGTAGATAAGTGATGGCCGTAAAAGTTTAGTGGCAAATCAACATAAAATGATGTTGATTACCTGAAGTTCTTGGCAGAGCAACTGCTAAGCTGTTTAAGTGCTGTCAGCAACAGGCATAGAAGTTAAAATAGTTCGTGCCACAAGTGTTGACAGCCGTTGAAGCTGAAATCGATGGGACATCTGAGGTCAGTAAATAACAGGTAACAGGCCAAACGGTTTCAGTTCTCTGAGTTGTAAATGACTTTACGTCAGGTGAAAAAATGCCTATGTCTTTTATCTATTTACGTTTGAATAAACAGAAATAAACATTTTTTTTAAATAAACATAAAACCGGATATTTAAGTTTTGGAACTAAAGAATTTATCATGTTTATTTTTAAAATCTAAGAAAATTAAACATTGCAAAAATTTTGAATATTTATTATTTTTATTTGGCATACAATGTTTGAACAGATTTTATTTATTTATTTTGGCCAGTTGAAGATTTCAATATAGTATCTGAATTTATCATTTCGTCTACAATTAATTAGACTCAGCACACTTTAAACATTATACACTTGCTGAACAATAAAATATTTGAAATATTTGTGCTAAGTGTAGCATGCACTAAGCAAAAATAAATAAACTTGAGCATTAATCATGACCATTATTCGATTAAAATTCTCTATTGGCTACATGTGTAGATTTATGTATATACTTTTGCAGTTAATATTAAGTACATACATACTATACTAAAAAGAAAAACCCAAAGAAAAACCAATTGAGTATTTGCCACAAGCCATATTGCATTAAATTTAATACTTTTTGTGGCGCCTGTTCTAAATATTCGTCTAAGACCGAATCGTAATCGTCGCTAATGTAAACTGGTCAATGAAATGAAATTTAACAGCATTCGCATAAACTTAATGCTTCGCTACTATCACGATGGAAGTCGAGCCAATCAAAACTGACGCGTAAACAACACACTAAATGAAAACAAATACTCGCAGCTGGCAGCTGGTAAAGAAAAAACGAACTAAAAAAACCAAACGCAACAAACACAAAAATGCTGAAATTGTTGTTGTTGAAGCCTACAGACAACAAACACAAACAACTTGTTGGGCCTTTCAATTTGTTGTGTGATTGTTGTAATAAATCGTCTTGGCTACTTTTGACTTTGAGCAATTGCGTGAATGCTGACGATCTCCAACTTTAAAAGCACTTGACTAATTGTTGTCCTATCATTTAATTGGCTGCTGTAACAAAACTTATTTATGTAGTTAGTATTTGATAATTAATTGCTATGCATTTAATTGGCTTTGCATGTAAATTATGACCATTGAAAAGTCATAAATATAATTTCGTGGCTTTTATATTTAAATAAACATTGCTTTCCGCTAATTGAAGTCGTGACTCACGATGAGCAAGGAATTTTGCAAAAAAGCAGAATTTTCCCCCTGATCATTTTGACCGCATTCATCGGGCCACTTGACGCACAAAACAAGCTTCTTTTTGCTTTGTCCACTTCCCAAACGGTAGTTTGCTTTATGCACATTTTATGTATACATTTTGCGTTTATTTAAATGTGAACGCTCAATTAATGTTGTTGTTGTTGTTGTTGCTATGCGTAAGTAAGGCCACCGCAATGGCCATCAAACATTGTGTTTTTGTCGCTTGTTTTTTGCTTTGCAAATATGCAAAATGATTGACAGCACAATTAAGATACCGGCACTGAGCACACAGGTAATGCAATATTTACAATAACAAGAGGGGGTTAGAAAGAGGGGAAAGGCCACGTGTCAAGTACAGCCTTATATGGCTGCAGAATTTGTGTTTTTAAGCTTTTCAGATCATGTTTAACAAGAGAAAATGTTATAAACTATTAAAAAGAAAGCAAGAAATTAATCACTTATTAAATATGTTCTGCTTCATTTGTTTCACGATAAACACAATTAAAAAATTATAGACAAGCAATGAAAAACAATTACAATGATATTTGTTATAGTACTGAGAAAAATTAAGTTGATATAAAAACATATTTCACTTGAAATAAACCATTACTTTTAACAATTTCTGTTATTTTAATTGAAATAACAAAAGTTTCATCAACAGAAAATACGTTTGTTATTCTTTAAATTGTGCTTCATTTGTTTTGCAATAAATATGAAAAGTTATTTTAATATTCCATGAATAACATCAACTAAATAGTTACAGTGTAATTAATGGCCAATACTACAGTTTTGTATGTTGTTGAACTTACAGCACTTTGTCGCCTGTTTAATCAAAACAAACCTATTCATTACATAAATAGAATGTGACAGAACGATAAATTTAATTGCAAGCTTAATTGTTGTAATCAAACTTTGATTGTTTTTAAAGCTTGATAATATATGTGTATCATTGATACGTTTAGTCATAAATCAAATCAATGTTTAATTGTTTTATGTATCCGTTTCATATGCTCCAGTTTCAGTTTCAGTTGTTGGCTGGCATTGAAAGGGCTAAATCTAGGCTGTTTAACTTTTCTGCATGCTTGTTGTGCTGTTAGCCTTGGCTGAGTGCCAGCAAACAGTATCGCACAAAAAAGAAATAAACAAAAGAAAAACAACCACGTGCCGTTATGAGATATTTTTTGTGGTAATACACGACGTATGATTAATGTAACAAAAAAGACTATAGCAAAAAGAATTATGTTTTTTAATAATTTCAAAAATATGTAAAATATATTTCGTTGCTTTAAAATATTCTTCGTTGGCAAAACCAATTTCTGAATAGTGTAAAACCGCGCTGAACTTTTACGAAAAGCGTCTTAAACTTTGCCAAGAATAGTTTTTCGCACATAAAGGGGGCCAGCATTCGAATCAACCCCATCAATTGCATACAAGTTGCATTTGGTTGTAAATCAAGTTGTAACTTCTTGTGGGTTTTTCTAGTTGCAAAACATTTTCGGCCATAAATCGATGCACAGCATGCACAACTAACAAATATGTATGTTAAAGTCTACGGCTCGAAGAAGTACTTGGCAAGTGGCAGCATTTTGCCAGCAGCCAAGGGAAATCAATTGTGTTGGCCATAAATACTATGTATGTGTATGGATATTTGTATACTGAATCCGGCTTGACTTCCAGTTGATTGCGGCCTATCAATAACGCAACAAAAAGCTTATTAATAATTATGTAAAATCAAATGCATCAATTACGCAAATCAAATTATAGCTGTCAGCCTTTAACAGTCAATTGAGAATTGTCGGCAGCACACCGAGCTCCATTGAACGGACGAGGCTAAGTGCATTTGGCCATATATTCACCTCTAAATTACCAACAAAAAATACATTAAGTTTTCGTTATGCATTTTATTTGAGATATTTTTGCATGTGTTGATTTTGACACCAATTAGAAACGGTTGGACAAAAAAACTAAAAATAGAAAATAATTGGCAAAGAGTTTTATTTCACAAAATGTGTGGTACTTGGAACTTAATAATAAATACTAGGATCGCTAAGTGGGGAAAATCCCCTGAACATACGAAGCAAGCAAAGGAACAGCAAAGAAAACGGAATGAAACACTTTGCGACGAGTGCTGCCTGTGCTGTGTGCTCGCTGCGGTGATTGTTGTTTTTCGTTTCTTGCTTCTATCGTATTTTCGTTTCCTGAACTTAACGGTTCTTGTATTTTTTTTCTATTCTGCCTCTCAATTAATACGAATCATGGTTTTCCGTTTCAAATCGGTTACGGGTGGAGGTTACTAAACTTTATATATAGATATATTATTTACTCAATAGAAAAAATGCTGACTTGTTAAAAGCTAACTATGACATTTGCATTTGACAATTTCCAACAAAATTAAAAAATTTGACATTTGCATGTTGAATTCCAAATTTCATAAAAATTGCAGACGAATACCAAAAAAAAAAATATATATATTTAAATTCAAGTTACCCTGTTACCACACAAAGAAATCCTACATTTATTTAAGTCATATTTATTCATGAAGTAAACAAATTGCAACCCAAACATTTCTATTTATAAAGCATTTCTGTAAGAAAAATAAACAAACATTTGACTCGTTTCGTCCTTTTTTTTTTTTTTTTTTTTGCTACTGAGTATAGAAACTATAACATATTTTCATGGTCCACTCAAGAGCAACGGTTCATTGCACATTGCACTCTTAACTTGTTTTTGTAGTGCGAGTATCTATGGCAAAACTAAATATATTACGTCGCTGACAGCTCTTTTATTTTGCCATTTTTTTGTATTTGTTCGTTGTGTTTTATTCTGTTCTGTGTTGCTTTATAACGTGTCTGGAATATTTATTAAAGCGCTGAACAAAATGCCAAAAAGTCATCATCAAATGGGCTGCACTTTTAAGGCTGACAGTTGCGATTGGAACTTGGGTCAAAGTATACAAATGACCTTCAGTCAGATAAATAGCTGGGCATATATCACCAAAATACATTCACATACATATATTTATTTATTTTTTGTATGTGAAGCTTTTGCCGACGCGTCGCTATCCTAAAATATCTTTCACTTGGCATCGCTATTAAAGCACACGAGTTATTTGGAAAATGCATGAGGGGCAGCGGTAATAATAACACCAACAGTAGCCAACAACAACAGCAAGAAAGTGGCGGCAAAAAAAAATAAATAGCTGCGTATAAAAAACGAAAATTTATTGATGCACACTTCCGCAAACAACCGCAAAGGCAACAACAACAAGAACAACAGCAGCAGCAGCAGCAGGAAGTAATGTGCTTAAGCCACAGCTAAGAACAACATTCAAAAATCTAGGAGGCAAATTTACAATTGAAACCGAAACGTTAATGCTCTTAAGACCATGTAATAGAATTATATAATTAAAAGCAATTCTTGGGGCTTGCAGTAAGTACGCTTGAGAACTTAATAAACTAACCGCATCTGTACTCTTTCCTCTTTTGTTTCACTCATTTAGTTGTATTAAATCCTTTATGTTGCCAAAGTACTAGCATAGTGAGCATACCATTACCAAGAACAGCTCGTAGGGCAAACATTTATAAAACACTTTTGGCCATTTCTCTTCATTAACTGAATGCCCAGATAGGCAAAGAGAACAGGCCCAGCAGCAAGGCCAGAGCTCTCGTACCACCATATTACATTCCGCTTTCTATATATACATATATAAACTCATCTACTCGGAAGCTAGCCTCTCCCCAATTTGGTCTTAGGCAGCATCTTGGCCGCTTCGTTTTGGGCGCTGCTTAATGAAGTTTTCACACAAATTTCTCGGCAATTTTACTTTCGGACATTGCATAATTGATGAGGCCTGGCGAAACGGCGACACTTTTGACAAATCACAAACGCCTGGACAAGTTCTAATTAAGTCTTATGGCCGTTGGGGGGGTTTTTTGTCTCGTTGTTGTCATATTTGCTAAGTCGCCACAGACAAGTCTTTTATTAATAATTCGCAATAATTTCGTTTCTTTCTTTACGTTTCTGTGTGTGTGTGTGTGTGCGTTGGGGCAAACGCAAAGTGTTAATGTTGATGAGTTAAGGTTTAACGTTACGCCCGCCAAAATCGGCAGCAATTTATTTGTGTAATTGAAGCCGTCGGCCATGGCCAAGGGTTGGTGCGAGAGTGGGGCGTTTTAGTCTAGTCGTGGGCGTGACTGGTAGCCATTGGCAACATCTTGTAGTACTAGCTAGCTAGCTAGCAAAACATGACCATAAAATGTTGACAGCTTGCAGTTTAAGCCGCTGAAATTCAAGTCAACCGCAACGATGCAGCGCAGCGCACCGTTAATAATTAATTACATAATTAACCGCAAATTAAGGCACACACGAGTGGCCCCAACTGCCGCAAACAGCTACCACCAATGTCAACACAGTTGTTGGCCAGCCACCAGCCACCACCTCTTCCCCCGCCTCCCTGCAACAGTAGCAGCTCGCAAAAAAAGGGCGTCGAGCGCAACAATTAATCGAGAATAGTCACAGCTATAGCTTATTTTCAACTGCAATCGACCCATATTGGCACGTAATCCATTATACGATACATATATTAGCGTATTCAGCTGATCAGTCAACCCCAACGACAAATAACTTTGTTTAGCAGCGCCAAATAAATACTATAAAAATAAAATGGAACTATCTACAAATATTATTTTTCCTGTTTTTCCTACTGTTGCTGCTGCTGTTGTGGCTGCTGTTATTGCTGTCACGCTTTGCTATTTACGCTCGAGCTTTTGCAATTTGCATCTATTTTGTGTGAGGGTGTTTTTAAGCACATCGCTTGCAATAATATAAGGTATACGCACGGGTGGATAGTAGTTTAAGCTCTTGTAAACATCATTGCTTTCATGTTAAACTTAAGTTTATTAATTATTGCCTGATTAGTTGCTTTACAGCCGTTGACAAAGGATTTATAATAACATTTAAGTTAAGGCACATGCGACAACAACAACAGCAGCATAAATTGCTTAATAATGCCACAATAAAAGCGCTGCCACGCCACGCTTGATATGCAAGGCACTCTGACGCTTCCAAAAATATATATGTATATGGTGTGTTTGCAGCCGTTTCTTTTGCGTTCTCTTTTGTCCTGAAGCGTATCGCAGCCATTTTGCAACAATCAAACAAAAGCAACCTACGCTGCCAGCTGCTACGATGGAAAAGCCTACCTTGACGACTCATTAAAGCCCCTCCACACACACATACGCACGCTCCACCCACTTAATGTACGGCGAGGCATACCCAGAAATATACTGGGAGAAAATGTGAAACCCATGACATGGCAAGTGCTTGGTGAGCTGGACTTTAAATTGCAGCGACATCATTAAAGGGTTGCCCAGTGACTACATACGAGCACATATAGTATTTATGCCTGGCAGCCAGGTAAATCTGCGCGGCTGTGTGGAGTGTGGGGTCACCTCTCAAATTAAGCTGGCAAAGTGCTGTCAAAGCAGGCGCATTATATACGGCTGTGTGCTGGATGCCAGCGACCTTCCCGCCCACTACTTATGTTTAGGGCATACGTCTGCCACAGGCAGTCTGCCGTTGAGTGTTGTTTAATTTGTTGTTCCAATTGCAACGCAGCCTGTCAGTTAATTGTCACCACCATCAATGTGCCGATGCCGATGCCGTTGCAGGTGCCCTGTGGTGTCATGAGGTTTTTCGAGCGCGCGCACAAATCCAATCAGATACAAACTTTCAAGCGGTAGCCAAAACAACATTTCCAATGCGGTAAACAAAAATTACTACGTTCTATAGGCTTTATCACGCCGAAACTTGAATGCACTTATGAAACTGTTGAGCTAAAACTGTTATAACTAAATTCATGTATAAAATATACTTTTTATTACTTGACCAACAATTAAACAAAATGAAAAACAACTAACAACGACTTTTTAATGCTGTTACAAGTTTCAACTTTGCTACAAAACTCAAAGCTCGTCTGTGGCTTGTAAGAAGCAAACAAAATTGCAGCCCATTTATTTTCATTTTTGGCAACACAAAAATTTTTCATTTCGCCCAACGCAAAATTGCAAATGGCGGTTGTGTGCAACTGTGTGTGTGCTTGTTGCCATTGCTGTGGTTTTTGCTATATATGTATATGCCCCGGCACGTCCGCGCTTCCACCCTGCCCCCTAACGCAACCTTTGTTGCGGTTGATTGGCCAAATCACTTGCATGCAGAATGTGCTTTTCGGCTGCAATTTTTGCCACCCAAACTCGAACACCCACACTTGCCGCATGTTGAAATAGTTTTTGGTGCAAAATTTCTTGATCAAAAAATATTACAACAATATTGTTCAGCTTATGTACGCGTCGTCACATGTGAAGGATGCCACACAAAATGTCTTAACAAACTTAAAACATTATTTAAATTTTCAACGAAGTATAAAGATGCAAAAAAAAAAAAAAACAAAAAACAAAAAGAGGTCATGCAGACGACCCAAGACCTCAACATTTGCATAAATCTTGGAGGTGGTGCATTTTTAATTAACCTTTTGTGCCAGGCTAGGTATGAGCTCATTATCGACATACCACAAAATTCCAAGCTGTCAATGCAAACAAGAAGAAAACTGACTTTAGGCGCGTGGGAGTGTTGCACATGACAGTCTCACCGAGCTGACTGCTGACTGAGCGATGAACTGTGACTGCTGACAGTGCCACACAGTACAGTACAGTAGTGGCACACAAAAGCCGCACTCTATATGTATAGTAAAAGCTGGCCTTTTGTTGCCATGCCATTCACATCATGTCACTGACGCAAAACGCCAAACTGCAGCGATGACGTTGTTGTCTCTATTTTGAGCACAGCTGCCGGACCGTCATGTTTTCAACTACTATTGACGGGGTCGAGTAAATATGTAAACATATTTTCGAGCTACAATTAAACAGCTATTTGTGTTGCAAGCTGATGTTTGCGTACTCGTGTTGCTTTTGTTTCAACACATTTGCCTTAAGAGCAATCATAATTTACGAAAACTAATTTTAATAAATGGTTTTAACAGCTCTTAAGACCTTTAGTTTCAATCTTCAAATTTAATATACTCTAACAACTTTAAGTCGTTAAGAGTAAAGACACTAAACTTCATTGCGATAGTAGCACTTTTCATAAGAAAATTACATGTAATATGCTTCTGCTTCTGATGTATTTTTATGTAAATATGTTTTGTGGGTGTCATTTGCATTTGCGTTTTGCATTCTCTGTGGTCAATTAGGCAACCGTGTTGTGGATTTTTGTGGTTATGTTCCGCATAAAACGGGCTGGTGGTAATATGCATCTAAGTAGAACAAATTAAAGAGGAAACGAGCCAAGCTCTTGTGCAACATTTTGTTAGATTTCAGCATTTAAATTAATGTTTCTAAGAACTAGTGTTATAAATACTTAGCTAATGATAAAATGCGGCTTTACTAAGTACTTGTTTCCTACATTTTTAATCTTTGCAGCTCTCTAAACTACCAGTGAGAACCATACTTGACAATAATCAAAAGTGAAGTAACAATAGATAGAAGAAGAAGAAGTAGAACAACAACAACGGCTGTTTCATAATCAGGCTGTTGTTGTTATCAAGCAAGCCACACAGCTTTAGAATGAAATGGAGATGCAAAGTGAGGCTGGTCATGGACCAACAACAACCACAACAGCAGCAACAACAACCACAACAACAACGACATTTACGGAATCAACAGAAGCAACAGAAACACACACATACACACCACGCGACTTCAGCTGTCGTGTGGCACCAACGGCACAGCACGAACCCTGGCAGCCATTTATTAGCTGCGAGGCAACACAAAGTCAAAGCAACAATACAATCAACAACAACAGTACCAGCACAACAACATTCCAATGTACATTGCAGGCATTCGATCGACAGGAGGAGAAAGCATTTTATGCGTGCAATGCAACATCATCAGCATCAGCTGAAGAGCTGGAGACATTGTCGCCATCCTGTGCTTTGGACACGCAACTGTTGAGGCCGCCAGACGAGGCGTATGCGCAATTTCAGCTGGCATTCAATGGGGGCTTTAGTGATAATGATACGAGTGATACGCTTAGTTTTAATGCCAACTGCAATCGACAAAGGCTCCTCTGTGAGCCTCATAACGAACTGGATAATAGCCAGCAACAGCTAATATGTCAACTGCAGCACCAGCTAGAGTTGGAGGCAGAGCAGCAGCAAGTTGCATCATCCTCAACAACAACAGCAACAGCAACCACATGGCTGGACTATCACATTGAATTGGGCGATGACCTGTGGTCGTGGCTAAACTTAAGCGAACTGGTCGACAATGTCGCTGCTAGTAACAATGAAAGTGTCAGCAATAGTACAACCAACAGCTTGGACATGATATTATCCAACTATACGCTGTCCAACACTGCTCTGACCACAACGACAACAACGGCAGCAACGGCAACAACTGCCGACATTGTTATATCGCACAGCTTTCTAGACTATACGCCGCATGGCTACGATTGGTTGTTTTTGTTTGTGGTTTTTTTTATATTTGCCGGTGGGTTGGGCAACATACTTGTCTGCCTGGCTGTTGCTTTGGATCGCAAGTTGCAGAATGTTACCAACTATTTTCTATTCTCGCTAGCCATTGCCGATCTGCTTGTCAGCCTGTTTGTAATGCCAATGGGCGCGATACCAGCATTTTTAGGTAAGTTTTTACGTTCATCCATAAACTTTTTTCAACAAGTCCCTCATCATATTTTTTTTATTAGCTTCTTTATATATTTTTATGAGCGATTGGAATTTTCAGATTAAAATGCATCCCATTCTTCATTCGCAAATATCTCGATGTTATTAATAAACTTTATATATACACAGATTGATATTTGCTCTTTGAAATATTTATAGCTACTTATATTTGGCAGCCGGCAGAAGACTAGAAAGCATTTTTTTTTGTTTATTTAAAGTAGAAACTTTTAAGCTACTTATCACAGACGGTTTCTCTTTTATAATTTCGATAAAACCCTGACACATTGCCAGTTAAATATACGCAAACAGTATTATAATACTACACATGTTCGTATTTGTGCGCCTGCCTAATTTGCATATGCCACACACTGATAAGGTCTGTCTGCTGTGCAGCTGAAACCAACGTAGCATGAACAGATCAAACGCACACATGATGCCACAAAAAACAACCATAATGCCCGCATCTGCAACGAGCTATCACAACATTTTAAATATTTAAAGGGGTTAAAAGGTGGCCAACCACATTTAGTACATTAGTAAAAATATCATATTATTATGAACCAACACACAGTAGTTGGTTAGTTACCAGATGACATTTATTTTCAAACAGCTTAAAATGATTCTGTTGCCATGTTTGCAAGTAACCAAAACCTGTTGTAAAAATAGCTCATTCGTATCAGATTAGATCCTTAATGCATCTTTAAGTTGACTTTTGCACTGACATAAGCATTATGTATGTTGCATTTACACACATCCTGGCAGGTTTTATTACTTAGTCGCTAGCCTTAATGGACTTCATCAACTTAGTTTTTGTGGTTATATGCACTTTAAGGTTTTTACCACTCACTTCGGGTCCTTGAGTCCTTGAGACAGACAAGTTAATCCTTGTCGGCCTTTGCTTACTTGCACGACTTGCGTGTTTGCTGCTTAAATTCCGGGCATTCTTTGTTGATTTTGTAGCTTGCACTTTAGACGTGGCTCGCCGCGATTTATGCAACAGTCTTGTGTTGCGTTGCGCCACTGATGAATTTCTCGTTGTGCCACTTTTCGTTTGAGTTGCTTGCGCTTCCTTCGCCTCCGCCGTCATGCTATTGCGGCAAAGGGCAAGGTCTTTGTTTTAACGCTCAAGTTGCTTGCAGACGACGACAATTAAGGCGCAAACTAAATGTAACTAAAAAGTCTTAATGTTGTTTAAGGCCACAACAACGACAGTAGAGCCTGCCTGGCCAGCAATTATGTTGTAAATGGCAACAACTTTTTGGCCAACATTTACTTTGATTACGCTTTGCTCAAGATTCACGTTATAAAAAGCAGCTGCTAGACCATTAAATGCATAAATCGAGCGTACAAATTGAAGACAAGTGAAAATGAAAATACTTTTTGTCTGCGCACTTACTTTATGGCTACCGACATGTTTAAGGCACTTGAGACCAAGCTTTGGCCAACATGACGCATACGTAATAAATACATATTCAGCTCTTCATGCTTGCTGTGCGCGTGTGTGAGTGTGTAAGTGACAAGCGTATAAAACTAAATACGACATAAGAGTACATACGTCCGGATGTATTCTCAGTCTCTCACTCGCATCGTCATAGTCATTGTCACCCACTGTCGTGCCCAAGTGTGTTGAGTGGACGCGTCTGCGTTTGTCTCTGTGTCCTGTGTGAGTGTTTGTGTGTGTGCTCCAGTGTCCTACAATTAGCAGACTAAAAACCCACGCAGCATCCACGCGCAGGCCTTAATAGCGTGTATGGGACCAGAAGCAGCAGCAGCAGCGGCAGTATATAGTACATTTAAGCGCATTTTGTGCTAATTAATGCTAAATTCGCCATTGGGCATTTGTAGTACTAAATACAAAGCGTGAATCAGACAGAACACGAAAGCTGAATCAACGGATTCACGTTGCAACAACTCTTGTTTCACGTTGCGCATTGTGTTTGCTTTCCAAATTATTAATGTTGATTCATTGCGACACTCTTCGTTAAATTTACGCTATGAAAATATCTATAGTTCAGCATCAGATTTACAGCTATTTACACACACATACACAAACACACACACAAGCAAAAGCTATTGTTGCTTTCTTCTTCTACCCGGAAAAACAGGAAAAATCAGCGTGTAAGCTGTTAAGGCGCCTTTATTGCTCTCCTACGCTTTCCCGACGCTGAACTGTAACGAAGCGTTGAACACGGATCAAATGTACAACACTTTTTTTTCCAAACTTTACAAGGCATGCGTCTCTAGCCAGCTCCAGCTGTGTTGAACTCAGATTGAAAGTGGCAGCGTTTTGAAGTACTTTTCTCTTTTTGGGCATCTGTATAGTCAAGCATATAGTGTGACAGTACTTGCAAGAAAAGTATTTTGAAATAGTTTGGCTGCGCAAAGTTATAATAGCTGTTGTTGCTCTATCATAAATGTATTTCCCAGGTGGGGCTCTTTTCTATCTGTCAGGCGCAAATACTTTTGCATTCGCAAAAAGTTAAGCATAGGTTACGTTGCAGAAAATACGAAAATAACGAAAGCCAAAAAGCTATCTTTGTAATAAAAACAAATAGAACGAACGAAATGGATTTTTTTCTCTTTTTTGTTTACCTCCTGCTGTGATAGCTTTCATTGCTCTCTGTGTGCTTTAAAGGCTTGGCCTTTGCCAATGGTGTCCTGGTGACAACAAATCTTTTGCCAGCTAGGAATTTGATTTCAAATATTACTCAACAAGTAGTTATAGCATTTCTTTATTATTTTGACAACAACTCTTAGGGAAAGTAAATTAATTCAGTCTAAATTGATATTGCTTAAACTGCAACCCGTACAAAAATCCCAATTAAGCTGCACTAAACCATTTTCTTTTCATTTAATGGTATTTCATTCCTTCTCTTATTGAAAATGTACTCGCATCTATTTCTCCTTTCACTTTTGTTTCTTTCCTTTTCTTTTTTTTGGCTTTTCTCTTTGGGATTTTTTTGCATTCCACTGTTCATTGCCATTTCAATTATGCTTGATTTACATTCGCTTTCATTAACAGTCAATACCAAAAAAATCTTCCTTCGTTTTTTGACCGCTTTGCACTTCTTCTTCTTCTTTATGGCTCTTCATTGCAGGCTATTGGCCACTTGGCTTCACGTGGTGCAATGTCTATGTGACCTGCGATGTGCTCGCCTGTTCTTCAAGCATTTTACACATGTGCTTCATTAGTTTGGGTCGCTATCTGGGCATACGAAATCCGCTTGGTTCACGACATCGTTCCACAAAACGTCTAGCTGGCATTAAGATAGCCATTGTATGGGCCATGGCCATGCTGGTGTCTTCCTCAATAACGGTTCTGGGTAAGTCTAAAGTCCAAATAGTTGCCGGAAAAAAAACTTAAAGCTTTGAACCCTACATTTTGTTTCAGGTCTAGTCAATGAGAAGAATATAATGCCGCAGCCAAACGTGTGTGTGATTAACAATCGAGCGTTCTTTGTGTTCGGCTCCCTCGTGGCATTCTACATACCAATGCTGATGATGGTCTCCACATACGCCCTCACCATACCACTGCTACGCAAGAAAGCTCGCTTTGCTGCCGAGCATCCGGAGAGCGAACTCTTTCGCCGGTAAGTGAATTGTAACGTTTCACATTTGCATTGGCAATCGCAATTGGAGGACACACATACAAGTAAATGCAATTAGTTGCAACATTGAGCGCTCAGATTTGTGCCACCTTTGATCACCAGACACCAAATGGTTAAAGTCAATGCTCGGTGGTCAGCGGTGGTAGTGCAGCTGCAATTGGATTTATCTACAAATCAATACCAATAAATTATGCGCAAATGAAAATGACATCAAACGAAACGATACGCTGCAAGCAGCCAAACAACTGTCCTAACTAGTTACCAAATGTGGAGCACTTAGAAAAATAAATGGAATAGAAATAAAAAACAAATATATTTAATGAGAAAGAAGAAAGCTAAATAGTTGAATGGCAACAAATTAAAATAAATGTTTTTCAAATTTGTATTTAACTTTTTTTTCTCCGTCTGTGTGGGGTCAGCTGGGCGTATGAGTAATTGAATCTAGTGCTTTGCTGTGTGCGTTAGAGTTTGTATTTAGCACAGTTGTAAGCCAGAGGGATGTTGATTACGATGTCCCAGCAAAAACGGAGATTTATTGCGAATGTCCATTTGCGTGAACACCGAAGTGCATTAAAAAAATGTTAGCTGCTAAAAGTTTTGCTGCTAAAATGCACCAAAGGTTGAATACTATTAACAAGGACATGGGAGTCCTTTGCATGTCTAGTTCTTTGCAATTAACAAGTATAGTCAACTGATTTACGGACTCAAAGCGCCTCCGTGCTCTGCAAATTAGCACTTAACTCAATAAAGGCCCTGCCCCTCAGCAGCAATAGAAGCAACGGCAGTCAATCAAGCTCATCGATCTTTCATCAAGTTGTCTGACTGTTTTACACTCTTTGCTCTTGCCTCTGTCTAGGTTGGGTGGACGCTTTACGATACGTCCACAGCATGGGCAGCAACAGTTGCAGATGCACAGCAGTTTCATCAGCAACAATTACAGCAACAGCAACAAAGGGATGGCAATGAGTGACAGCAATCGTAACTTCAACAATGCTATGGGACCACCAAGGCCAAGAAGTACGAGCGGTAGTTTGGGTAATGACCATTCGGAAAGACCATTGATGCAACAACAGCGAACGGCAAGCAATCGAAGCATTGCCAGCGTTAGTTTTCGCAATGTGGGCAATGGCGGCGGCTCTGGCGGTGGCAGCGGAAATGCCACTAATATTGGACGAAGCAACTTCCGATTCAGTGGCGGTGGCATCTTGCGACAATCTTCAACGCCGCCAACCACCTCATCCACCTCATCGTCGTTTACGGCGCGTGGCAAGACACGAACGAGCAGCTTCTGGCGCAAGCATGGTGGCAATCCGAATCTGATGGACAGGTAAGTAAAATAGCCCTTCATGCCCCATCCCTCTAAAAGCTTTAATTAGCTGCAATGTTTAAGATGCACTGGTGGGTTGAATTTGCATTCAAATGACGCAAATGCCCGCAAATTGCATCCGGTTTAATTAAATTGTCCGATGTTAAAAGCGAATTGAATTATTGGCCAAACTTTGGAATAGAAGACATTTATTTGATTGTCTTCCACGCGCTTTCAAATCCGATCAAAACTTGGTTATTACTCCTAATAGGTTTCCACAAATTCAAAATGAATTATATTGTAAATAAGAAAGGTAACAAAAGTGCAAACCCAAATCACTAAGCCGAAAACGCAATCAAAAAATTTTAAGTTTTTAAATTTAAATGCATAATAAACGCGATCAATAATTTTGAAGCTATTGAATTTGAAAATTGGTCGATTTTTTTTTGTCTTTAAATCTTTTTAAGATCATGCAATCAGGAGTCTCCTAGATAATATAGTAGACCAATCTGGCCAACTTTAAAAAATATTCTAACACTTTTTAAAGTGCATCAAAAGCTTGATTCTAGTATTATTAAATAATATTGTTGTTAAAGTATCGAATGACTTCTTAAGAAAGCAATTCTAGATTAACTGTAATTCTTCACCACACAAATGAAAGCCAAGCCACTTGTGACCTTTGCAAGCAGTCCATGAAATTGGAGTCAAAATGTTCGTCGGGGTGCTCATTAACAAAGATGGCAATCAGTTTGTAGTTCATTTATTCAGGCAATGACAAATCACAACCACAAAATGGTCGTAACATCATCGTACGACTACAGCAAGCGTAACTTGGCCCGGACACATTTGTGCTGTTCGTGCGCAACTCACACCTTTGTGGGTGCGAGGTGTTGCCAATTTGTGTGTAAATCATGCTCTTTTTGGCCATCCGCCAGGAAAGTTAAGAAAAGACGAGACAAGCAGAGATGAGACGAGATGAGACGAGACGAGACGCCGGGATGTTCAGACATTTATTATCAGTTGAGCATACAAGCTCTTAAATTTATTACATTTGTTTTACATGGCCCCCACAATGGCAGCAAATAACTTTTGCCGACTACTTTCCTAAGAAATTTGCATAATTTACATTGTAAGTGCAAAGCGTTTTGGCATCGTTTTTGCCTCAGGTTAAAAAGTTGACTTTACCATCAGGGGAGGGATGAGACAAATAACAACAACAAATTGAGTTTTATTTTGGTTTTGCCATCCGGTCGCCTTCGTTCTTCTGACAAGTTACCTTTATTTTTTTTCATGTTACGTACTTTTTGTAACAAGTTTAGGGCCAAGCGCATGGCAAAGGATTTCCATTTGTTTGCTTTTGGTTTGCCATGAAGTAAACATCGAATTTGGCCATGTTGTATACAAAAGAAACCTCGATTATTGCACAAAGTCGCATCAAATGATAAACTGTTCCCAAAATAAAAGTTGTCACAAGTATATTATACTGATGTTGTTTTTCGGCGGAATAGCTATAGCAATTATATATGTCATTAAAAAGTTTTAACTTTTCTACAAAGCATTTTCGATCAATTTATTCCTAATCAGTATGAAAAACGATTTCCATGGAAGTTTGTGTCGGTTTTTGTGGCAATATTCAATTTTGTTTCAGACAAATGTTGCTGCTTGTTTGATATTTAAACTTGCCAAACGTCTTAAAATGTCTCAAAATTAAGTTTCAAGAAACAAATAGTCAAAGGAATAGAAAATATACATTCTAAGTTAAATAAGAGTAAAGAAATTTTTATTATTTTTGTTAATTAGTTCAAAATTTGAACTTCAAATGTACTTTTCTTCTATTCAAATAATTGTTAGCTTAAGATTTTCATCCTAAGTTTCTAAGCTTTCATCGTTTACTTGATTTTGCAAATATAATTTTATATAATTGCATATGAAAAGCGAAACCAAAAGCGAGCACAGTTAATACACCGTCAACCGCAGACATTCAAAGCTTTTCATGACACTTTGCAAACAACTTGTTCAAATGCAATTATATAAGTTGTGTGTGCGTTAAGTTGCTGCACGTGTGGTGTACATTAATCTACCATAACTGCTTGTTCCCTCACACACACACACACATACGCAAAACACATATTAAAACAAAAACAATCAATTACGCATCTTTATGCAATTAAATGCACATTTAAGTGTCAAACAACGTGGCGTGTGGTATACATAATATTCTTGATGCAAGCACTTGCGACGCGCCGTAAACATAAATCACTCATGCGTCATGTGGTGCAGCGCCAAAAACAGAAAACACGAATCAGCTTGTCAGGCTGCCGGCTACTTGCCACATTGTTGTGTGGAAAATGGTTGCAGTTGCTGTTGCATCTGCTATCGTTCTTGTTGTGTTGACAATAAATAGCGCATAAAAATGAAAAGGGAAACCACAACGAGAGAGCAGCAAACTGCAATCAGTGGTGCGCGAAGAGGCCAAAGGTTCTCAAACGTTATGGGTGACAATGTTGCAAAACCGGAAAGACAAAAAAAAAGGTTCCTATTCACAGCAACCGAAAAATGGCACTGAAATTTGCAAAATGTCATTGCTTTGGTTGCCGTCGCTGTTGAGGTTGTTGTTGTTCCAGTTGCTGCTGCATTAATGCAATGGCGCACAAATTTTTAGCATAACCAGCAGCAGGAGAATTATGTCAGACAAAAAGCTTTAGCTGTGGCTGCAGCAAGTCAAAGTCACTTCATGGCTTAAGCACGTCCCAAAAAACATTTCAAACATAAAAAAAAATGCTCGCTCAGCTGAGTGTCACGTCTATGCGCTTTGCCGCGGATTTGTGCCGCACAACTTGGCGCATAAATATATGAATTTCTAATGAGACAGGCCCCCCAAATAAAAAAAAAAATAAAAGTTGCCCCACAGCTCAGGTATTCAGAGCAGCAGCAACAACAACTACTTAGCACACAAAAACAAAATGTGAAAATACCGGAAAAAAAACTTTCTTATTTTCCTTTTACTTGCAAATTATTAGTTGAACATTTGACGCCACTCGGGCGCCTATTCAGATATGCTCCTTGTCGCCAGCAGTCACAAAAATTGAAAAACTTTGTGTTTTATGTGCGCCTGTGAGTGTGTTTGTGTGTGTTTGTGTGTGCAACAGTCCACAAAGTGCTGCTACAAATTTGTTGACAACTGGCCAACTACTCAGCTAGTCAGCCGCTGGGAATGTGATAGTCACACTAAACAACTCTAACCAACAACTTGGAAATGCATTTAATAACAAACTGCACTTCTGGCCAACTGGACAACTGTTTATAGTTTACACAACTTATTGTCAGCTGTCTTAGGCACTTATCATTGGCATAAACTTTCTTAGAATATGCTACACACATAATATATGCATCAATTGATCGAAGTAAAATGTTATGTTGTTGTCTCAATGTCAAACCTGTTCATATTTCAAGATGACAACTTGAAATTTATGACAACATTTGTGTGATATAATAATGTAGGTGGTTGAATTTATATTGGTTTTGTGTCAAACTTAACCTGAGTATGGAATTGATATGTGTCGAAATATTACATCGTCCATATTTCTACTATTAATGGATTGTATGAGGAGCTGTTATTAACTCGTTCAAAATATTATCTCTATAAATAAATCGGCGCTTTGCATATATAGTATAAACTATCTGTAATAAAGCAAATCTATTGTATAATTAAACTTGATTGACAAGAGATCAAGATCAACCTGCAAAGTATCTTTTTGAGATGTAACCTGAGACATTTCGTTAGGAAATTAGTGTATGAATCATTTTCAGCTAGTATTTTCTAGAATTAAAAGCTGATATTGTAGTAAGATTATTTCCCTCTCAACAACGCAGCAAAAGTGCAACAATGCCCAACTATAAAATAAAATACTTGACACAACTTACTCGAACTTAGCCCCTGGCTGACAAAAGACTTGTTTTCTAACCATAAATCGAAGCACTTTTATAACAACTCTCAGAGATTGAAGCTGGGCTCGTTGCTACTGAGAACATCATATTAAAAGGCAATTTACTAAACTGCTTCAGCAGAGTCCGCAACAGGCAATCAAAAGACTTAAATCTAATGTCAAACACTGTTGGCTGGAAAATACAATCTAAATATGCGAAGTGACTAACTCTGCCCCTTCTCTCTTCCCTAACAGTCATCCAAATCGACGTGCCTCGGTGCGGGGCAGCGTCTCACAGCCACAATTGGGTTACTCAACAAATGGAAATGGAGGCATTGGTGGTGGTGGTGGAGGCAATGCTACTGGCGGCGCAACAGCTGCGTCAACGGCTGCTGGAGGCGGCGGTGGCAGCGGCGGCGGCATGGGTTGCGGTGGCGACCGAATGAGCATTGCCACCATACAGACACCCGGCAATGGCAATGGCAATGGTAATGGCAATCATCCACTGGAGCAGGTGGCAACAATGGCGACGATGGCGACGATGACGATGACAGCAACGACAGCCCAAACAGCGTCGGAGGAGCGACGACATAAGCTGCGTCCCTTTAAGATTGCTTTGAATCGTGTTGCCACGCCTACACTCAATTTGCCGTGAGTACCACAAGCCAGAGCAGTGACAGGTGGCGGGGGCCCTGTCCAAGTAACTCAATTTCTAAAGTGCTTTCACCCAGCAGCTTTCTCAACAGTCGCGCCAAACGGAACAGCCTTTCTGCAAATGCGGTCGCCACGGAACAGAAGGCCACGAAAGTATTAGGTTTGGTATTCTTTACGTTCGTCCTGTGCTGGTCACCGTTCTTTATACTGAACATCATATTTGCTGCCTGCCCGGAGTGCCAGGTGCCGGAGCATGTGGTCAACACGTGCCTCTGGCTGGGCTATGTCTCCTCAACGATCAATCCGATCATCTATACCATCTTCAATCGCACATTTCGTGCGGCCTTCATACGTCTGCTCAAATGCAACTGCGAACGGTAAGTTTGGGTAACCAATTTTTCTCACATTTTCGTTTCTTATGTTCCGGGTTGTAATTTATTGTGGTTAGCAATAGCATTTGTGAAGTGCATTGAGGGAGAGAGCAATGCATTCATTCTTTGTCCATTGTGCAAACGATTGATGTGCAACGTGACGTATGATTGATATTCAGCTATATGTGTTTGGCAATGGAATCAATGTGAGATTTATAACAGCAATTGGCAATATGTATGTGAAAAATGCACAAACTTGATGCATGAACAGCGATTAGTAATTGTACTTATTCATGTGCAATAAGGCGCCCGATGATGGGGGGTCAAAATGTACAAACTTGTATCAAGATTTAACGTCGAAACATTTGAAATGTGAAACGTGATGGAGAGAAAGCAAAATACTCAACTGAACTTTGTGCTTGTTAAAATATCCATCCTTTGTATGTTGATATTTCAAGGCATTTAAAGTTAAAGTTTCATAAACGCAAGCTTCAATCTTTCAAGTGTTAATTAAATTTCTTTAAATTAATTTTATCTAAAATAAAATTGGGTTTAAAAAAGATTTTTTTGTGCAGCAAACCTTTTTTAAGAATTGTTTAAAAAAAAAATTTTGTTTTCCTTTTCAGGGTTTTTAATGCTTTTACCCATGCCTTTTACCAATTTCGCTAATTAAAATTGAATAAATAAGTAGCCGAAAGCTTAGGTTTTTCATTTTAAATAACTTATTGATAGATTGCCCAACGTTAAAGGGATTCCATTCCAAAAGCATTGCACAGCGATTGTTTTCAAACAAAATATCCATCTTTCAACCGTCAAGCCAACGAAAATAAGTTGACATAAACCATTAAAAGTGTCGACAAGATGAACAGTTGAGAACTTGTGTAAATAATATATGAGAGAGAGAATTAAATCGCGCCACTTTAAATTGGCATTTCATTGCAGTTCGGGTCGTCCGTTACGGTATCGGTCCGTGACCGAGGGTCGCAGTGCACTGAGCCTGTGTGCCCCCTCGGCCCTGCCGCTGGCAATCTCGTTTCAGGGCGCTCCACTAATGACGCCATCCACGACGAATGCGACGCCGCTGAGCGAGTTCCGAGGGGGCAGTTATACAATCACCGATGACGAGTGCTGAGGCTGGAGCAACTCAAGCAAATACTACGAATTTATGGGCCATGATTGGTTGGTAAGAAATGCAAGTAATCAGAGCACAATGGCAAACACATCAGACGGCAGACAGCAGACGACAAACGGTAAACGTTAGACGAACTTATTCAAACTGTAATCAAATGCAAACTACAGGGTGATTCATTCGAAATCAAAACAAAATCCAAAATGGTTAAATAATACTTCTGATGATTAGTATTTATTCAATGTAGTAGAATCAACCAACACAAAAAAAAAAAAAATATAGAAAAAGGCAAACTATTTAGTAAACTTCATCATATCATTAGAGAATCATGAGCGTGCGAGAGAGCAAGATAATGTTTGTATTAGCCAGGAGTGACTGAACCTGTCATTCATCATGCCACACTACGTTGTAAGCTATAAGCTATTAGTCAACTGTACTTTTAAGACCTAAGCATTTCCTAAACAAAAACTATTATTTATGTACGTACACTAAAATTAAACTAAGTATTAATTATTATTATGCTGCTCTCGAATGGCAAAAGTTGTATGTATTTATTAAGTAAGTGTTTGTTATTATTAGCTGTTAGTTGCTGTGTTTGTTAATCATTCAATTCCAATATGGAGCTTAACTTTTACTGAACAGAGAAAGAATTTCCACAAAGAAAAAAACCCATCCGATGACTCTGAATATTTCAAATAAGTCAATGGCAGCCATTCTATTATTTCATTTATTGTGTATTTAGGCAGCTTTAGCTCTTAAGAATTACTATTTTGTCATGCGTCAAATCTAGAAAGTAAGCTACAAACTAAATAATAAAGTACATACACACATACAAATACCTACTTACAGGAGAGCATTCATTTATTCTCGTTTGCTAAATGCGTATTTTTATTTGAGTTGTGCACATTTTCCAGGAATTTCGAGTGGAAAAACTTGTACCATAATGAGGACGGGGGTCGCTTTTGTTGTTTCCCATTCCAAAAAATATTCAAATATAAGTATATCAAGGTTAGAATCTTCTCTAGTTAAGAGAACTTGACAACAAATTATCCTGATTCCCAATCTAAAGTGCTCCAAGAAGCACTTGTTGCTTTTTATATTTAGCTTTCTACGTAGCACTTACAGCACTGGATTAAAATCAGTAGATTTATTTTTAACTTTCAATAGAACCACTTTACAACGTTTTTAGTGGAATTATAAGTTGGCAAGAAATGTAATGAGTTGATAATATTAACTAAACAGATTATATCCTTAAAGCGAATGCAAGGGAAAAGCTTATTTGCAATCAGTTGCATATTTTCAAGTTGCAAGTTGTTTACGTTACAAATTTTATAACGTTCCTTTGTCTTTGATGGAGCCGCATACAATTGAGTCGCAGGGAGAATGACTTTGGCATTGACAGAACTGCAGCATGTGTCATGCCTGAGGGACATCTAATCAAGATCTTTGAGTGTTAGGCAGACTTAAGTGCTCTATGACACACTTGCTACACACACAGCGAGCAGACGCACACGAAGGACACAAGCATCCCAAGCACACACCTACATACATGTCTATGCCGTTTACTTTACAGCTCGGCAGCAAACAGTTTCCGGCAGTTGATGGCATTTCAGCAACAGCAGCAGCAGCAACGCATCTGAAACTTTCGTCAACGTGTGCGTAATCGGATAAGGTGTGGCAAGTGAAGAGTTTGCTGGAATGCATGGTTGGATGCGTGGGCTATCTAGAGTTTATTGCTGTTACTGCTCGTAAATGGCAATGAAAATTGCATTATAGCGCATGCATTTTTAATGCAATTCAAATGCTTTTATGATCACAGAAGCGTAAGTTATTTTTTTGTTGCACAATGTACCAAAAAATCAGACAGATACACTTAGGAGGTGTCTAATGTTGCAATAGCAGCAATGTGTGTGTTGGGGCGTGCTGATGTTGCTGTTGACTAAGCGCTAAACCGACGCCAGTCGCAAAGTGCACGACAAAATGGCGACGAAACCAGCAGCAACAACAACAACGACAAACCGATACAAACAAAGTACTGGGAGACAATTATATTGTATGAAGAGAAAAAAGAGAATGAGTGCAAAAACGTGGCAAAGTAAGAAGTGTAAGTGGGAGGAGGGGAAAGTGTGTGTGTCTGTGTGTGTGGAAGCGTGAAATTGATTGCCCCGCTGGCATTCGCTCAGATCTCATCCTCGTTCACGTTCTCTCATCCTTTGGACGACTTGCAGTTTATTTGCTTTGGCTCTGGCTCTGGCTTTGACTGCGGCTAATGGCTATGCTGGGAATAGAATTTTCAATTTGGCCCAACACCTTCAACGTCTTCGTCGACGCCGCCGCCAACTTGAAAGGGAATTTTTGCCATTTCAACACCAAACCGGCAAACATTTGCATTTGGCAAAACAAAAGAAAAACACACACAATCACACACACAAAATGGCAAATCACTGAGGAAACAAGCAATGATCGCTCAATTGTTCACATATGCACATTTTCATAAGGAATTCTCATTACCTGCCGGATTTGGCTTATTTATTATGCGACAGACACACACAAACACACAAATACAAACAAACACATGGGATTACCATTCAACACTTTGACGCTTCATTAGCTTTGTGTCTCTCTGGTATTTGGTTAAGGGGAGTGACGAGTGCCAATTTAAATAAAATACAATACAATAAAATACAATTTGCCATTTATGAGCTTGCTTGTTTCATGTCTGCATGTGTTTTCGAATGTGTTTTCCACTTAAATTCACAACATTTTATGCGTTTCTTCGGGAATATTCCATTTTAAAGTCTAATAAATGTGTGGATTATTAGAACAAGGGCTTTAAAGGTTTGCAAAGTACCAATTGAAAATAATATTCACATATGATGTAGGAAATTTCTCTTTAAACATAAAGGTATTTTGCGTTGAAAAACACATTATTACATTGCCTAGTTTTTTTTTTTTTTTTTGAAAAAAATGTTCGTTTTTCTGCACGTCAATATGTCAAATTTTTTGCTCAACTCCGGCAAACGCTGCGTATGTGCGATTTGATGTTGTGCGTTGAGTGACAGCTAGCTTTAGTTCAGTCAGTGGTCAGCAATTGTTTGTCATTGGCTTTGTGTTGTATTTTTTGCGTTTGTGAACAACTGTCGCTAAAAGAGAAGTCAGATCAGCGAAGCATGTAATTGATAAAAGCATCTGTCGGAACTGCTGTATTAACACTCGACCTTTAGTTTTTTGTAATTAGCCACGGGGTGTCACAAACATTCAACGATTTAGATGTGGCTCTAACGACATTATTTGCTCTTTAAGGCTAAAAGGCAGATTAGGCCCGCAAGTCCTTGATTACCGTTCAAGCATTTGGATTGTAATCCGCAAAGCGCAAAATGGACACGAAATTTGCCTAAAAACGTAGGCCTTTTTTTTCCACCTTTCGAGTGGCAGGCGTCTGCCTTTTGCTGCCTTTGGGCACCTTTTGGCTGTGCAGATTAGTCAAATTGGTTTCTCGGCTGTTTTTTTAGTGATGGCGACTTACGTGGCACCTGATGGCACCAAACACATTTACTTTAAGCCAACAGCTTACAGCAGGCAGTAAGGCTTAAAGCTCTGTTAAATAAAACTCTTGATAGGTTGTCACAGTTATCTTTAAGATAGACAACTTAAAGGATACATATATGTAGTATGTAACTATGTTTGCTTAAAGCACTTAGAGCTAACATTTCATTACAAATTAATTCGCACACTTTTTAGAATCTCAGCAAGTGAAATTTACATATGTGCAGCTATGTAAATAAAGGCATGTTTTTGTAATCCTTAGAACTTAACACAACGTTTGTGAATTCCAAAGAACTGTTTTCTCTTTGCTGTGGCAATATCATTAGCAACATTTTGTGTGTTGTTGAGAGCTTCCTTTTTTTGGAGGGTGAGTGGGGGGGTGGGGCACCAAAAAGGTAAGGCACATAAATAAGATTCTCTAATTATGCAGCAAAACGTGTTTTTGGGGCTGGCAACATTTGCTAATTGCTTATAAATTGTTGAATTGCTTAATGTTTTTAACAGCTGACTGGCAAAAAGGGGTTAATGACGAGCTGCGTACCCATGGGTACGATAATTTCAAACTAGGACACACATTGTGGGTGGTATTCCTGGTATGCCAGGCAATTAGCAGGCGCAACAAATGGCCATTTTGTGTTAATTAGCTGGGTTCCTAGTAGACGGCATCGGCGGCTACCACTGCTGCTGCTGCTACTCAATGGTGATTAGTTACAGCCAAGGCATATTGATGCCCAGCTAATCGTATTGGGCACAAACAGCAGCTGAGCTGAGTTGCCGAAACATGTTTAGCTACTTAGTGGGCCTGCAGGCTGAATTGAGCGAACGGTGCAGCATAATGAATTGGCAGATGACAACCACAATGTTGCCACAACTATTTGACTCAGGTCCTCAAAGTCCTACTTAAGTCCTTGAGGCAACGCAAACAGACAGAATTTAATTAAAATGACAAAACCTTGTTTTCCCCCTCTCGATCACCCTACCAGCCTCACAAAACGTATCTCTGTCAACACCGTTTGGCAGCGACATAAACACATACTATCACACACATTTTATGTTAGTATGTGTTAGAACGTTCCCAAGCACGTTGTGGCAAACCTGTGCACAGAAAAGCTGGGCAATCAATCACAGAAATTAAAAATAATCACAAAAGAAGGAAAACTAGAAAGCTCAAATGAAAGAAAATGATAAAAAGAAAGTCAAGTTATAAGCATGCTTAATATGTTTATGTGCTAAGATATATCCTGTAAAAAGGATTAAGGCTAAGAAATAAAAGGAAAATAGAAAGCAAGACTCTAACAATGTAATGTATCCTACTTGTACAAAACCTTAAAATTAATAGTTATTAAAATGTTTTTTTTTATTGAAAACAATATACCCTTTCAATCAGCACAACGTAGTTAAAGCGACAAACAGGTAAGCCAAAAAATCGACAACTCGAAATACATTTATCTTCATTCGCCACAAGGGATGGTCAGCAAAAATAAACTATGCGGTTTTTTTCCTAATGCAATTCGAAGTATTTATTTGTTTCCTTTCTCTTTCTCTCTCTCTCGCTCAGGTTTGTCAGACAAAAGTAAACAAAATCGGATAAAAGTCAATTTCCGGTTAGTGTGGCCAAAAACGCATCTGGGGAAACGGAAAACACACAAACACATACTTAGGGTGTTGGTCAATAAATATATAACACACAACTTATTTAGGTGTTGAACAAGAAGTTAATTGTATTTCAAGATCATGTCACACAAATATTTCATTGGTAATAATGCGATTAGAGGCCAATTACTTAATACATAGAATATGCTATTTACAGAACGGTACATTAGCGTAAGCTATTAAAAGCCGTTTAAACTCAACACGTTATTTGTGCGTTGAGCGTGTGTGATGCTTAAAATTAATTAGTATTTAAGATACAGCTTATGAATAAGTAAGATCTGCCTAACGGTGGTCTCATCATCATCTGTTTGGGTATCGGGAGTTTGTGCTCTACTTCAACAAGAAGTCCATCTCTGATTTTGTGGTTGACATATACTGATCGAGCTCCATATCCAAATCCTCACGCTTGACCTCACCCTTACGCTGCGGCTTGCCTAGATTAAAGAAAAATAATATAAAGTGTTAGTTTTAACTCTTTTGAACAGTCAGCAGTATTATAAGTTTCAGATGCAGTTAATAAGCGCTCCCATCCAGCCTGATATCCAGTGAGCCGCTCATGCAACGCTTTTACCTGCAACCGTGCGATCACCACGAACACGACTACGTCCGCGACGACCCTGCTGCTGATTGGCCACCTTGCCACCTCCTGTGCTATTCTTTCTGTTGCCATTCTTGTTGTTGTTGTTACCATTTTGACCGTTGGCGCCCTTGCCACCAGCACGCTGTAAGCTGCGTCCACGACGACGCACACCTGCACCCCTTTGCCTGCCATTCGCAGCGCCCGCAACAGCAGCAGCATTATTTCCCTGACGTGCCCGTGATCGTGAGCGAGAACGCGACCTATGTGTGGCAACAGGAGTTGCAGCAGCTTTGGCAGCAGCAGCAGCACGTACAGCAGATCTACAAGAGATAACAATTAAAACATAAGTAATTGAAATAAAGGATTAAATGTAATAATCACTTACCTTCCACGTGCACGTCCATTGCGTCCTCGTACACCAGCGGCAGCTGCCACCGTCTTCTGTGCTGTGTTCGAGTTGCGACGCTTCTCAATGCGTCCGGCAGCAACGCCGCGCTGTTGACTGTTGTTGCGACGATTGCGTCGCTTCTTGCCAGCTGCTGCTTCTGCTGCTGAAACGCCTGGACGCACGCCCAGACGTTGCTTCACTGAAACACGACGTGGTGTACGAGCACCATTGCCGTTGCCATTGCCCCTAACACCGTTTACCAATGACTGACGTCGCCCACGGCTCTGTGAGCGTCCGCGACTCTGATCTCGGCCACGGCTCTGATCCCTGCCGCGACTCTGATCACGGTTGCGACTTTGATCGCGTACACGACTGCGTGAACGGCCACGAGGCTGAGCTCTTTGTTGCTGTTGCTGCTGCTGCTGCTGTTGGCGAGGTAAGCCGCGTCGGCGACGTGCCACACGCTCTGCTGCACCACCAACAAGGGGGCGACGCTGGCCAAGGCGCTGTCCGACGCCGCCGACTGCCGCATTGGAGCGTCTGGCTGCGCTGTTGCTGCGACGGGGACGTCCACTATTCGCAATCAGATCGGCGCGCATGCTAGTTATGTAATTGAAGTTGTAGATGGACGGAATATAAGCAGAAGAGGATAGATGTGTTTTTATGTTGTAGTTGCATTTTGGAGCAGAGAGCAGAGAGCGAGCATTCTTCGTCTTTGACTTAGTTGCAGTCAATCAACAAACAGCTACAAAGTTTGTGTTTTTTGGTTTTTTAATATTTTTTTGTTAGATGCTTACGTTGCCAGTCTGTTGACATTGTTGGAGCGCAGCGGTTTTCCATTAGGTCCCAGGCGGACCGTTTTCATGCTACCAAGGCGATTGCCGGCGCCGCCAGCTGTGTTCCGCAAGCTTCTCTGTAAGATGCATAAGGTTTGTGATGGGTTTTTTTTTCTGTGTACAAAACTGAATCAGACGCTGCCCAAGCGGTAGCTGTTCAGTGTGTTCTGTGTGTGAACAATAGAAGTCTACTACAAGTGGGTTAAGTTATTGCTTATTTGGTCTTATTCGAGGGCTACATCTGGTCAAGATCTGGGCTGAGCTTGGCTCCGCTAGCAAGCTAGGCTGTCTGTCTGTGTATCGGCAGTATTTCTATCTGGTTGTACAACGCCGCCAAATGGGCACAATTCCTTTATCAGCTCCAGCTGCAGCACTTGCCACCCATTGCCTTGCCCAGCCACAGAGAACAGAGAACACGTTTGTTCATGGCACATAGTTAGTTTCCTCAATTCCCAAGTAATATTTTTATGTGGTTGTTGTTATTTTTGGTATTTTGACACATACGCGCTTTAGTTTAAGGGCCGTCTGCACGGTGTGCTTCCTTTTGAACTCCTGCAAGAGCCTTGAGTTGGCCACCGATGTTGGTGCATCTACGATGCGGCGACTACGGCTCCGTGAACGACTGCGGCGACCACGTGCGGCACCTCCTGCCGGCTGTGGTGGCTGTCGCGATTGTATTTGAGTAAAACGATCGTTTAACGATATTGCTGTTGCCACCATTTTGATGTGGTTTCTTTTTATATGACTTGTAGATCCTTTTATTATAAACTGGTGCACAGAGTTGAACTGTGTGCTTTTGTGTGTGTGTGTCCTGGTTGAAACTTGGTTTGCAACTGTAAACAAAAGCAAAACTGCGGGTCAGTTATATACTCAAAGGATAGATACCTGAGAGAAGCGTAAAAAAAAGGCATATGGGACAGGTAGATGGGAAAATTGTTACAGATGGTGAAGAATGTGCAAGCCATATAATGGGGATTATTCTCACAGCTGCAAACGTTAATCGTAGCAATAAAACTACAAAAAAAAAAAAAAAAGAATCTATCTCTTTATCATATGCTTTCGGATGGAAATTATTTTCGTTCAGTTTTGGCATATTCATAATTCGACTGCAATACTAAAATTGCTGAACATTTTTCGCGGACTGTCAACACCATTGAAAGAATAAGTACAACATACATATATATGTATGTATGTATTTGGAAATGAGTTCAGAATGTCAAAACGTTTTCTAATTATATACACACAGTTGCCGAGACAACAACAACAACAACAGCAGGAAATGGTATTGAGTCAATTATGGATACACACGTTTTTTTTTTTGTGAATTTTTCAAGCAATATGCGTTTGATATTACATAAAAAGAAAAATTTATATGTATCAACTTACGTTTTCGACGCCCTTTTTGATTGTTTTATTGGGTTTGCAATGCGCTGAGACTGCGTTGAATTTCACAATTTTTCTTTGATGGCTGAAGCGCTTCTGCGACAATGGAAATATAAGGTTCCACTTTTGAATAGTTGTTTCCACAGCTTTGATGCGTTATTAGATGCGTACAATTGTACGAAATTGATTTTTATTAGCACAATCTGTATTTTTTCTTACAGTTTTCACAAAGAATGAAAAAACGCAAAAGGTACAGATTTGTAGTGTTGAGTAATTTGCTGTATTAATTATAAGGGTGACCAAATTTGAGTCGCTCACTCAAATGAACCAGTAAATTGAGTTATCTGGCAGCGCCGACTTTGACATTTCTGCGCTTCAACAATACGGCCACACTTGCAGTAACATATCAGATAAATTGGACGTAATATTTAATCGTTCATCAATATTATCAATATGGGGCACATATAGTACTTGCATAGCCGGCAAGAAGAACGGCTGTGCCACCAGGCAACCTGACTTCACGCTCATTAAAAACAGACCGACGCGCCACTTGACTCTTTAAAAATGTAAACAAACATACATACATACACACACACACATTGAAGCACTCTCATACACATATAAACAAAAAGTTAGCTTCGTTAATTGTTTTTGCATACATTATGCAAAAACTAGTTTGCGCGGTTATTGAACTTATGACACTTGACTTAGCCGGCTAGAACGCTTGAGGCGTGATTATAAATATTTGGCATCGGAACCCGCACACTCGCTTCGAACTTCAACCCAAGCGGTACAGCCAGAACGATCTCGCAGACGGAACAGAAAAGTCGCCACATGCACGTTTACAAGATGGCAAATCGTGCTCCCGAGCTTATCATATGGTAACAACAGTTGCAATAGTCGTTTTTGAAATCATAATTAATACTTTTCATATCTCTTAGCTCGTTTATTATCGTCAGCTTGCTGGTGATACACTTTTTCTCGGACCTGTTGCGTGCCTCTTTGGCCGGAAGTTATGCTCTAGATGTAACGCTATCTCAGTTAATTGAGACACAGTCAAAGGAATATGGCTGGCTTCTGAAGCTGCTGGTTAACTGTTTCGGCTACAGCTGTGTCTTTGTGCCCGGCTATCTCATCTACAAGTATGTGCAGCGTACCAATTATCTGGAGCGTGGCAATCGAACGTTCCTGCACAAGGCCATCAATATGTGCATAACTGGCAATTCCAGCTATGAGTCTGTGGACGTCATTCACGCTTCCACCAGCAGCGGCATAAGCACGGAACGGGAACGTTCGAATAAGCGGACGAGCTCACAGGAGGCAGTGCAGCTGCTTTGGTGCTTTGGCGGCCTGATGGTCTCCTATCTGACATGGGGTGTGCTGCAGGAGAAGATTATGACACAACATTATCTGAACTTCGCTGGCGAGAGTGCCAAGTTTAAGGATTCACAGTTCCTAGTCTTTGCCAATCGCTTGCTGGCCTTTTTTGTGGCTCTGGCTTATATGCAATGGCAACCATCGACGTCGAGGCATCGTGCTCCATTGTACAAGTACTCGTATGCCTCGTTCTCGAATATTATGAGTGCCTGGTTCCAGTATGAGGCACTGAAGTTTGTCAACTTTCCTACACAAGTGTTGGCCAAGTCCTGCAAGATTATTCCAGTTATGTTGATGGGCAAAATCATGTCCAAAGCCAAATACGAGTCTTATGAATACTTTACGGCGCTGCTCATCTCGCTGGGCATGATCTTCTTTATGAGTGGCTCGTCGGATAGCAGCAAAGCCAGCGGTGTCACTACCCTAACCGGCATCTTTCTCCTATCCATGTATATGCTATTTGATAGCTTCACTGCCAACTGGCAGGGATCGCTATTCAAGAGCTACGGCATGACTTCGTTGCAAATGATGTGCGGCGTTAATTTGTTTTCTTCGATCTTTACGGGTGCCTCGCTTTCCATGCAGGGCGGCTTCATGGACTCGCTGGCATTTGCCACAGATGTGAGTATTCTATTTGTTTACTGCACATATAATTCCAAATAACAAAGGTTAACCCAATTGTATTGTTTACTTTTTGTATAGCATCCGAAGTTTGTGTTTGATATGGTTGTGCTCTCCATATGCTCAGCGGTCGGCCAATTGTTTATCTATCACACAATTGATGTGTTTGGACCAGTTGTGTTTACCATCATCATGACAGTGCGTCAGGTAAGTACCTCACACACACACACGCATAGAATTGTTAGCTCATTAATTTAATGTATTCTTTTTATAGGCTGTTGCTATTATGCTCTCCTGCTTTATCTATCAGCATAGCATTTCGGTGCTTGGCATCTTTGGAGTGCTCATCGTTTTTGTGGCCATCTTTTTGCGCGTCTTTTGCAATCAACGTCTGAGAGCGAAACGTAAACGTGCTGAAGCCAATAAGCCCAAGGTAGCTGTTTAGTCTTGACTAAGTCAACAAGTGACTAACTATGACGCACAGTTTATTGCAATTTCTTTGCTCAGTTTAATCTCAGTCCTACGACTTTTATGCAGCTCACACTATAAGCAATTGTACAGTTTATGTTTTGTAGTTTTAAGGCAATATGATTAGTCCTAAACAGAAGTCCTGAGGCTTGAAAAATATCTTTGTATGTATGTATGTATATGTAGTAATGCAGTTATCAGTTGTAATATGGATAAGCTTCAAGTGTTTAATATCAACTTCCGTTTAAACTTATTTGTGTAGTTTTGTTTGTAATTAAATATATGTGTATTTCTGTAACTATTTTGATATGAGAAAGCTTATTATAGAAAATATGTAAAATTACACGAAGATGTATTACTTTTTATAATGAATGAAGGTGGTTCCCAGCTCAGTCATCGCGACATTGACCCACTTCGGGGCTATTATTATTTTCATGTCATTTTTGGCAACATGTGTATATGGTGTCTCTGTCTGTCTGTTTTGGCCAAATCATCATCATCATCATCAAGTTAGAGCTCCCTACGGCTGGCTGGTTGTCGGCATTTTACATTTGACACAGGTCAATGCACAAGCAGAGACATCAGCCCAGTTTGTAACTCGTTTTCAGAGCCATGTGGGCGAAACGTTGATCATGATGATGGTTGACTTTTGCGGGGGTGGCCGAAATTAGCATTTGTATCAAACAACAACAGCACAGACAATGCGAATGCGAATGCGTTGGAAAAATTCAAGCTAATAATATAATAAAAATAAAGGGCATTATGCAATCGCATGCCTTCTAAGGGAAAAACAGCAAAATTGCCAGAGTTGTTAGTTTTTTTTGCACACCATGGATGGCATAGGTGATAAATTGGGGCATGCTTCATGCTAGCGGCATAGTCTTTAGCCAACTCGCGGTTGAGTTAGAAGTGAATACGAAACGCGAAAAGAATCCTGAAAATATGCAATTGACTTGTGTGCTGCTCCTGTTTGCCACTCTGGGATATAGTGTGGCTGCCCAACGTGGATACTACTACGGCACCAATTACCAACCACAGCGTCGAGCACCACCTGCATCCAACTACAACTACAACTACCAAACACCACAGAGCAATCGTAATCGTTATAGTCGGAGTCAAAGTCAGGCAGCCAGCAAGGAATCCGATAAGGAGAATGCCAAGTTTGCCGGTGCTGCCAATCAGGAGCTGGATGAACTGAGTTCCGATGCGGGAGATGAGAGAACGCTGTTGCTCAAGAAGAAGCTAAGGAAACTGGCACGACCCTATGGTTATGGATTAGGTGGATATGGAAGACCTTGCATACCGTTTGGACGTGATGCAGCTGGTGGGCAGAAGGATGAAGTGGAACAGGGTCGTTTTCTGTTTGATCTGAATGTGTACAATGTGTATTCGGGCGCTGGCGGTTGTCGTGGCTATGGAGGCGGTGGCTTGGGAGGATTAGGTGGTTTGGGTGGAGGATTAGGTGGCTTAGGTGGCGGTTTGCTATCTGATCCCATTGCTCCCATTGCACCAGTACCAGTGCCAGTGCGTCCGTATGCTCCATTTGCCACCTGGCTATCGCTCTTTGCTCCTGGCATATTGCAAAACAGTTTGGCCACCACTGTGCCCGCCAGACCGTATGCTGATCCACTGCCACCCCCACCACCTCGCCCCGCTTCAGATGGAACCGATTTGCAAAGCGATCCAGCTGTGGATCCCAATTACAATCCACCTCCAGTGCGTCGCCCAGTGCCCAATAGAGTTTATTACGATTCGGCAGGAGCGGTAAGTTGGGGGAATTCCTTAAAAAGTGTGCTATATCTAACCCTTCCTTAATTCCAGCCTCCAGTAACACCGGGACAGCTTTTGGGCGGTGTCTCCACGACTGTGAATGGAATCATTCAACAGCTGACGGGTCAAGTGCAACCAGTCTATCAGACTGGCACCTATCGGAGCAGGAACCAACGCAGTAGCTATGGATAAACTCCGAAATATTAAATCGATTAGTATTTAAATGTGAAAATATATTAAGCATTACAATTAGAACGACTAGAATTTAGGAAGTTTTATTTAAAGAAAGAATAAAAATTACGAAACTAATATGAATTGTGTGTTTTATCTTCCATGTTACGGATTTGTCAATCTTAAGAATTCTGTACTTTCATATGCCGACGAATGCTTTTAGAATTTCTTAAGCAAATAATGAAACATGGGATTCCCAATAACAAAGTAAATATGACTAAAGATAAACAAGAGGTTAGGCAAGCTTTATTTGACTAAGATGTTTGTGATTTGGTTAGGGGATTCTTGCACTAAATATAACAAATTAATTAAATTAACAAACCTGGAAGTAGAAAATGAATTTTTAACTCTCTGACTATCAAATGCAAGTTCTAAAAACTTAAAAAACTAAAAAAAAATTTAAAATTTTAAGATGCTGTAAAAATAAAATCTTACACATATCATAGAGCTCAACAATCAATTTGCTATTGTGTACCTAACTTCTTTAAAGATTTAGTGTTCAGTTAAGCCTTTTAATTGCGTTCCAAATATTTACTTTTGTTCTAGCTAGAAACACTTTTTTTTGCCTTGTTTAGATTAAGTGTCATCATAAATGTGTAAGTGTTGGATGTTGCGACATAACGATAACTGCGTTGAATAATTTCACAGTCTCATTCTCTTCTCCTACGCTGGAGATCTTAGTCATACACGTACATAATACTAAGTACACAAATCTCTCATCTTTGGCCCATTAAATTTATGCACGTCGCGTTTAGCTCATTATAATCAAAAAAGAACAACAACAAAAACAACACAAGAAAAGAGAAGATGACAAGGACATAGCGACAAGACAAACCGGATTTTACAGGCGTGAAGTATGTTTTAAGTATTTTCTGGTTTTTTTTTTTATGTATTTTACAATCTCGATTTTCAGTACAAAAAGTAAAAGCTAACTAGACTTAAGTAAAAATCACATTTAGCTTGAATTAACGGCCAAAGAAACCGCCACCGCCGCCGCCATAACCGCCATTATAATAGTTATTGGAGTATTGGGACTGTGATTGACTGTAATGGCCACCATAGGAACCACCATAATTGTTGTAACCACCACCACCAAAACCGGGATAGTAGCCACCGCCACCACCACCATAGTAGGGTCTGTGTCCATAGCCACCACCGAAACCGCCGCCTGGATAGTAGCCACCACCATGATAGCCACCGCCTGGATAGTAGCCACCACCGCCGCCATGGTAACCCCCGTAGCCACCACCACCGCCATGATAGCCACCGAAGCCAGCATTCAGTCCAATGCCTGCGCTCAATCCCACGCTGCTGCCAAATCCTCCACCGAGTAATCCAAAGGTGCGACCCTCAGCCTTGACGGGAGCAGGAGCTGCAACACCATATCCAACAACTGCCAAAACCAGCAACAACTGCAAAGAGAGAGAGAGTGTGAGCAAGTGCCTCCGGCTGTTAAGACCCAATAAGACGTACACAACAATAAAAGCGCGCCATTGCCACTGCGAGATTAATCCAATAAGCGTCTGTTAATGTATGTCGCCCGAACGATTCGGTAACGAAACTAAATTGCAATTGTGAAGTGCTTGTCGCTTATATAGTACTGCCTCCCAATGACCCGATGGCCATAAGAAGAAGAGAGCGAAACTACGCGCTACGCATTGCCAAGTAATTCTACGCAAATTGCAGAACAAACAGCGAAACACCGAAGCCAGCAAAAGCAATGAAATTGAAACCATACCCAGAACCAGTTGATGACGAAATCATGGAATACCCCTCAGTCTTTAGTTGACTCGTCAGAATGCGTTAATTTTTTTTATGTTTCGTCGATTGTCAAAATGTACATAGTATGTATTTAGTTTCTTGAGGGTTAAGGTAATTGTCGAAACGTCGCTGAGGGAAGATCAAGATCACCAGAATGAAAAAACCCAATAAAAATAATCACTTCAGTGATCATGCATTAAACTTTATAACACAGCCGAAGGATGGATACTCTACATTCAGTTTTTCACTTCCAAAATTAATATTCCAAAAGAAATTACTTTTAGTTAAGAAAATTCAAAAGCTAATAATCAATGAACTTAAACTTGTTAATTCAAAAAATATTAGTAAAGTCTAAACACTTCCAATCATAGAGCATTATAATAATTGCTAATAAAATAACAAAATATGCATAGACAAAAGACTTAGGCAACAAACTATGCACAGAACGTGCAGCGAAGCATGGGCGAAAATGTCGGAAACATGGTCTATCTATTCGAAACGTTTGCTACATTTGCGACCCGCATTCATTTGGCTCATTAGCACTTGATGTTTGTTTGGGTTTTTGTGTGTTTTTTTTTTGTTGCTGCCTTACTAACAATCTGAAGTGTTGGATTTGTTTACACGTACGAACGTCTAAGTCTATATACTAAGTACATTAAGAGTAACGCCTTCACTTTCATTGGCAGTTTATTCACCTTTAGATGATTACTCAATTGACGTCAGCGGCGTCAGCTAATCCACCCACATTGTATTATGAGGAAGTTATGCTTTAAGTGTTATGGAATTATCTGAGAATAATCTGATAAAGTGTTGGCAGCCTAATAGTCTGTTTAATGGAGCTGTCGGAAAAAACGTCAAGTTGTTAAAACGTCATATTGGATGTAATCTAATGATAAAATTCATCAGTTTTAGGTCTCTTAAACTTTATCAAAGACACAATAATGGGAACTCAAAGTTTAAGTTCCTAAAGTACTTTATATTGGTTCAACTTTTCATTTATTTACTGAATCTTTCGACTTTGTTATTATTTCCATTTAATTATATGCCTGATATCACATTTAATAACTTAATTACGGCATCCGTTGAAGTTTTATCCAATAAAAAGACAATTTCCATAGCAATTGTTATTAAGTATTTAGTTAAACGCTAACAATGAAGGTTCTAAGCATATTTTCAAACTTAAAATCCTAACTAAAACATCTATTTATTTTTCGTTCAGGTAACATTCGTTCTAAACATAATCAGCTGCCTGCTCGCCTGTGCTCTAAGTGCACCACAATGGCCAGGAATTGGTAACTCTGGCTATGGCTTTGCACCTTGGGGTGGATATGGCAACTATGCCTCATCGAGTGCCAGTGCAGCAGCAAGTAGCAGCAGCAGCAGCTTTAATGGCTTTGGTGCACCAGGATATGGCTATGGTTGGCCAGGCTTTGGTCAAGGATTCGGAAACTACAGAGGAGGATACCAGCAGCAGCACCAGCAATTTAATCACTTTCAGTACAATGGGCACAGTAGCAATGGATATGGTAATGGTTATAGATATCCATTTGGCTATGGCAAATAATACATTTGCATAATTTGGATTTATTTGTATGTATGCTGTGCTCTTAACTGCTGGAAATTTCTGTTTTGATTGTGTTTGATTTCAATTTGTTGGACTTTGTTGTTTTGGAGGTCAATAAAACGAAAATACCCAAATATGTATGAGCATACAATGAATCATTTGATTGGCTTAGTGAAATTTATGAAGTCTTGAAGCATAAATAGTCGAGGGAAACTTATTTATCATTTAAGTATGTAACATGGAAACATTGCAACACCTTTTGAAACAGAAGTCAAGAGTATCCCTACTGGGAGTGCGAAAAATCCGGGTTTTGTAAAACCATTCATAATTTTCAACCGTTATTCACACTTGCTCAAAGACTCGCATGTTCGGTTTACGTCTCTTTACATATAAACATTTTGTTCCATTTCAGTTTTTTGTTGTATTTTTTTTGCTCTCCTATTCAGTTCGAAAACCAGAAATATTCAGGGTCAATATGTGCATGAGACAGAGTTAAAATAAAAGCTGAAGTTCACAGCTGCCGAAACAACAACAATAATGCAGATAAACGAGATCTCACCAAGAGACGATTGCATAAGGGCGAGTAAAAACGCGCAGAAAACGCGTCAGTGACATAAAAACAGTTTGTCAGACGCGCAGCCGCTTCAATTGCAGACGCGACTTGGACCATGCATGCAAGCAAGATTAATCAGCTAAAAGAGATTTGAACTTGAAGACTTACAAGCATATAAAGCCTACAACAATAATATTAACGAGGCCATAAAGCATTGCTAACATATTAAATCAATTAAAAGCGTGTTTATAAAAGTGTAATTTAGTGTAAAAATGCAATTCATTGTGAGTACAAAATGTGTTTAATTGTGAATTGTTACAAATATTTGAAATGGTTAAACAAAGTGTATTGTGCCTTAAAAATATATTTAACATGATTCAACAAACGTTTTAACTAATTGTTAACAAGACTTTAAACGTTATAAATTAATATTAAAATTTCCTTGCAGCACAATCTACTAAAGTTGCTTCCTCTTCTATGCTGTTTGCTTCTACTACAAGATGCCAGTGCGGGAAAAGTCAAGCTCTTTGCCTTTAAGGGACCACACGCCGGTTTCGTTGGACTAAAAGTGCGAACACCAAAGCTACTGGGACTTAAGCACGCTCTGGGTGGCGGCGGAGGAGGATTCGGTGGAGGCTTTGGTGGTGGCATTAGTGGAGGCTTTGGAGCTGGCTTTGGCGGTGGTCACGGCGGTGGCTACGGAGGTGGTTACGGCGGTGGTTACGATGTTGGTCATGGCGGAGGATTTGGCGGTGGACATGAGCACCATCATGAGAGTCATCACGAGGAGTATCACCATGAGGAATATCATCACAGCAGCGGTGGCAGTTATGGAGGCGGCGGCGGAGGTTTCGGCAGTGGTCTGTGGGGAAAATAAATTAAACTCATCTACTCTAGCTTAAATTAAATTTTGAAACCATCCATTAGCATCATAATATTTGTTATTCAGTTTTAAGTTCATTCATACAGAAATAAATTTTGTTGGTAAGAAATAATAATGCTTTTAAATTTGTTTTAATTATAGTGAAATTTCGCAAGTCTTCTCTTTAACGAATTTTAACATTGCAAGTTTAACATGCGACTTCTCGTCTTAGCGATAGTCGATAGTAATTTAAATCATAGATGGCGCAACAGTTCAAAATCTGATTGTGGTTAATTGAACAAACTGTAGATGGCGCTTCACTGCAGCACTCGTTAAACAAACTTAAACCATGTACAGTTATACGTTTCCGTAGTGTAGTGGTTATCACGTGTGCTTCACACGCACAAGGTCCCCGGTTCGAACCCGGGCGGGAACAATTCTTTTATTTTATTTTTTCAAATTTTTAACATTTTAAAATTATTTTTTAATCGATTTATAATTAAACAAAAAAAAACTTAAGCTACTTAGAAACAATAAACTCGTGATTCGCGTTTAACGTTTTTTGAAACCGCCGCCAAAGCCACCTCCATAGCCGCCACCGTAGCCACCGCCATAGCTTCCGCCGTAGGATGAGAAGCTCTCATAGCCACCGTAGCCACCTCCATATCCACCACCAAAGCCACCTCCATATCCGCCACCATATCCACCTCCAAATCCTCCTCCATAGCCACCGCCAAATCCTCCTCCATAGCCACCACCAAAGCCATGCTTGTGATGATGAAAGGGTTTAACTGGAACTGCAACTGGAACCGGCACTGGCTGTGGCACTGCAACTGGAACTGGTACAGGCTGTGGCACTGGAATTGGCTGAGGTACTGGCACCGCCTGAACAACCGGATAGGGCACTGGATATCCAAATCCTCCGCCACCTCCAAATTTCTTGCCACCAAAGCCATGAGCTTGACTGCTAGTTAGCACAACGCCAAGCAGCAGCAAAAGCTTAGCGAAAAATCTCTAAAATTCAGCAAATTTTTAATAGGTTAGTGGGAACATTGACATTTGACATTACTCACCGTGTTTTGACGCATGTTGTGAACAAGATTCTAAGAGGCAAAATTTGCTGTCTGGCACTTTTATAGCAATCTTCTGTTACTTCCTGAACTTCCTTTTCGCAACAAGTTCAACGAACCATAATAATCAAAAATAAAAACCCAAACATTAGAACATGCAGAACCAGTTTCACTTTTTGGCAAGCCTAAAAGTCATCATCAGTCGATGCTAATGGGACTTTTTTTTAGTCGCACCAACTAACGCGTGTGAAAAGCATTCAAAGCGTTCAAGCTATGGGTTTAAGGTCATCGGCACAGTTCCGGGCCCAGATAACTATGTGGGCGATTGTTCTGATAGCTCTTGATATAAAAACTCTTGGATTGGGCGAACAAACAAACAGTTCAAAATCAAAGACAAATCACAAACATGCTAAAGCTTAGCTGTTCCGTAAGTAAAATCATTCTCAAACTCCAACTTGAACTAATCTTTTCTGTTTGCAACAGTTGCTGATGCTGGCGCTCCTTGGGAGCAGCTATGCTCAATATCCACAAGCACAGCGTCCGAGTGCAGTTGCCAGTCCAGCGGGCGGCGTTAATAATCGCATTCTGGGCTTGGGCAGTTTGCTTGGCGGCGGTGGTGGACTTGGAGGTGGCCTCTTGGGCGGCGGCGGAGGACTGGGTGGCGGCGGCGGTGGCTTGATTGGCAATCTATTCAGTGGCATTCTAGGCGGTGGACGTCGACCCCTGGGACAAACGTATCAACCTCCCTACGGTGGCTTTGGAGGCGGTGGCTATCCAGGCTATGGCGGTGGCTATCCACTTGGTCCTGGCTATGCAGGCGGCTATCCTGGCGGTTATCCCGGCTTCGGTGGCGGCTATGGAGCACCTGGATATGGCGGCTTCTATGGCTAAGCCAATTTAGCAATTGCTTGTGCTGTGGGCCACAAAAGTATTATTTAAATGAGATTAATCATGTTTTTAATTTGTAGCTTTAAGTTTGTTGACCATTAAAAATGACAAGACATAAAAAAAAACAAAATTCACAAAACAAACTAATTGAATTTGGGTTGTTTAAACTTTGGCAGCCCGTTTCGCACATGGGGATGTAGCTCAGATGGTAGAGCGCTCGCTTAGCATGTGAGAGGTACGGGGATCGATGCCCCGCATCTCCAAATAAGGTTACTTTTTTTGTTTTTATTTTTTTTTATAATTTTGTATGTAGATTGCATTTTTACTTTAACAAAAAACATGCTTTCAAAGTTACATCGTCTATTTCCACCTATGCATTTATTTTGTAGTATGTAGTTTCACTCTCGCCACGCATGCTATAAATAGTTCCCCTTATTGTGTCATTTTGAACCGTCCCATACAGAAATGAAAACAAAACTGTTTATGGCGCTTCAATCGGCAAGCGGCTCAATGGTCTAGGGGTATGATTCTCGCTTTGGGTGCGAGAGGTCCCGGGTTCAAATCCCGGTTGAGCCCACATTACTATTTTTTCTAAATTTGTATAAAATTTCGAATTATGGCTTTTTAATTTTTTGTAAACGAAATTATAATTAAAATAAATTATATAAACAAAAAATTTACTCTTGGAGATGCGGGGCATCGATCCCCGTACCTCTCACATGCTAAGCGAGCGCTCTACCATCTGAGCTACATCCCCGTTGCGCATGTTGCCAGCCAAAGAGCGTTTTGTTAGTCGACTTGGGAATCTTGTGAAAAAGGTTTCCGTTTATTTTCATAGAAGCTAAACAAATAAAATACCAAATTTAAATTATTTTCAAGTTTCAATCTATCAGTTCCCACATCAAGTGCAACCATCACATTTGGCTTTCATTCTGCTTTCGGCTGCTTCAAACTAATAGATAAGAAGTGAAAGACGCGTCCACAACTTGAATAAACTTATGCATTTAATTTCCGTTTCCGGTCAGTGAAAGTTTCCCGAAAAGAAAGCATGAAGTACAACAACACCTGCCAGCTGCTAGAGACTTCAGACCTGGACAACAACACCAACAACTCTCGTTCCAGTTTTATGCCCCCAATTGTTGTCATAGCACAAACACAAATAAACGCTCGGACAACGGACAATTGCATATGCCAAAAGAGTTGGAGACATCGCTGCTGGATATGGATGCGATGTAGATAGATCCCTTTTTCTGCCTCCCACCCACAACTTGTTACTATACTATCTGCACTTTCACACTTGTGTTTATACAACTGTCGCTCGCTGGCGTATTTGTTTGAGGAGTGCCTGCAGAGTGCCACGCCCTGCGTCCAGCGTCCAGCGCTCTATTATTATTTTCGTAAGTTATATAAAAATAATAACAGAAACGCCAGATGACCGAAGAGAAAGTAAGAGACAGAGCATCATCCATGGCCATCCATTATGCTGCCGGGCATTTATTTGCCAAACAATTCAGCAGCAGCATCATCATCATCATTGCCACGTTGGTGTCTACGTCTGCTCCTTGTGGGCAACATCAACCACTTCATCAGCATCCAGTATCAGGAGCAGTATACTATAGTATCTTATGGTTTATGATGGAATCAAAACAAATGCCCAGCGTTTCCAGCTTCCTTCTGATGAGTTTGTTTATGCAGATTGGTTGTCGAATTTCTCTTCTTTTTTTTTTTTTGGCGTTAATGGATAAATGTTCATGTGTGTTGAGTTTACATGTGTGTATGTGTGTGTGTTTGTGTGTTATTGTGTAAGTATGTTTGGGCATTGGTTGTTTCCCCCAATCCTGAGCTCATTTTTACATGTAACCCTTTTTAATGACGTGCAAATCGAGGCTATAACAGTTTGGCCAAGTTAATTGTAACATTAAATGGGATTTTTAAGTAGTTTTTCGAATTTACTTAATCGTTAAGGGAATTTTGTATTTTAAATTGTAAAATTATCCCAAAAGATTAATATTTTTTAAAATTTTATCACTTTTTATTGAAGGTTTTTATTTTATTTTCAAAGCAAACTTTTAAATAAAATCACTTTTAATAAAATACTGAGCTGGAGAGCATCCAATCGTCGTTATTAATGCTACTAAAACTTATTTTTCTTGCCAATTTTTCGTTCCTTTTTTCGTGTTGCACGCTTTTCAATTAAAATTGTATTGTTTTCTTTTACTTTGTGGGCGTTGTTTACTTAGGCAATGCTGCTTAGCCGAGAGCACAGGCCAGCGGATTGGGACCGCAGCCGGGAAATGGCATTGGACTAGCTCCAAATCCAAAGCTGCTGGCGCTAGCTTGAGGCGGCGCCGATGCTGGTGGCGGCAGTGGCAGTGGCAGTGGCAACGGCGGTGGCGGAGACAGTGGCAGGGGCTGTCGGGGAGGACCAAAGTAACCGGGTCTGTAAGGCGGTAGACCCGTGGAGCTGGTGGCACCATTCTGATCACTTGAATAGATGTAGACATTGCTATTGCCTTGAGCTTGTTGCTGTTGTTGTTGCTGTTGCTGCTGTGGAATTGGTGCTGCATAGTAGGCTGGATAGAAGCCGCCTGGTTGAGGTCCTATGGCCGAAGGATTACAGCCAAAGGGGGGACAATTGAAGTATCCATTGAGTGGAAAAGCAGCTCCGGCATATAGGGGCGCAGGATTATGAAAGGCCAACCAACGATCGCGCCAGCGACGAAACAATGTGCCCAAAAAGAAAAAGGAACGTCCATCATAATGCTCCGGCTGCGGTTCATAGTCGTCCTCTGTATCCTGCGTATTCTCCGAACAGCTGGCAGCGGCAAGGAACAGAATGAACAGCAGCTAAAGGAGAAGCTTTTGAAATGATATTATCATTTGAATCCTGAATACTTACTAGAGTAGACATATCTTCTGGGATTACTTTGCGCTTTGAAGTCTGTTGTTAAACTAAATCCCAACTCTCTGTTTGTCTTCAATGTTATGTTATTCAGTTTCCCGGCTCATGAGATGCAGCCTAATGAGGCCTGTAATTAAATCTGTGAGTAGCCGTTGTTGCTCTTGTAATCTGCAACGATGCGTGTTATGCTTGAAGCTTCCACGTTTTCAAGATCACAAATATGTTGCAGCATTTTGTTGATCAGCGTGTTGAGCTCACGTTTTCCACCCGCTTCCAAATGCAAATTGCACAATTGAGTTAATTTTATGATTGCAAAAACCAATAAATAGAGCTTTGACTGCGACAAAAAGTGAGTTTTTCATCAAGGTAAAGCGAAAAGCATGAAAAGTATTTCGTTTTGGCACAATTTTGAATGATATTTCCATCATGCAATATGCTTTAATTGATTAAAAGATTTTGAAAATACTTTTTTTCTTTCAATTTATTATTTTATTTCTTTTAAAGCAACATTATCATTTCCTAAGAACATTTAAAAATGTTTAAAATCTAGTTAAAATAATTAAAATCACAAATTGACGTCACTTTCTTTAAAAACCACTCAAAAATGGGTTTAAAGTTTGATATTTTCCTGACTAAAAGGACTTTATTCTGGCACGTGCCCGTCGTTTATTTATTGTAGAACAACCTACAGAAACTTGCTTGGTTTTTGACTTTGTTTTGTTCGATGCTGTGTTGTGGCGCATTACGTTGCATGCCCCACCTAAAAAAGCCTAAAAGCAACAACGTTTTGAGTTATGAGCAATGCGTGCCAGGTGTACAAAAAACAGCCAAGAACTTTTGACGAATGGTTGGTAAAGACTATTTAGGTACCCTGTAAAAAATGCAAAAATTAAAGATTTTATCAGAAATTTAACAATGAAATAAAAATAATTGTATTTACGGTCGAACTTCCAAAAAAAAACACAAAGTTGTTAATATAAACAAATTTATTTTCAGAACGCTGCGGCTTGGTTCCATTCAAAATCAAATTTTTTTTTAAATTTTCTCCATAAAGAGGTTTTATTTGTGTCTTGAGATTTTTTATATGGATGTTCGAATTTATAAAACTCACAATTCGTCTATTAAGCTTTTGCATTGCTTATAAGTTTGACTTTTGCAAAATAAAAGATAAGAAAAGATTCTCAAGCCCATTTGGCTTACCTTTACACCACTCAAAGTCAGCATACCCAACATAGACTCTATGCATAAAGAGTATATAAAACAGGTGACAACAATCAGTGAGGATGCCTAATATATGGGCGTGCCTGTGCCCTCTTCGTCTGGCAAAACAAAAACAAAAAAAAAGGCAAAAAAACCAAAAGGCTGTGAAAATTCACGCGCCCGTGAAAATTTCGCACGTTTTTATTGCCATGGCCAGGGCCCGGAGGAAAAAGCACACAATAAAGAGAGAGTCCTCGGTTGAGTTGAGAAATGGTTTTATAGATTAAGCAGCAGCAACAACAACAACAACAACAACCACAAACATGAAACAACTTTGATTTCTGTGTTGGCTACTTGCGTTTAATTAAAAAAATATGCAAAGTCAACAGAAAACTAAAACGAAATTCCATTTAGCTGAAGCTTTTCATAAACTTTGTTGCCATGAAAACAATAAAAACCGCAATCGTCCGTCCCCCCAACCCCTCTCACTTGTCCATTGCCTTTTGTTATCGCAATAAGCACCAAAAAACTCAAATGGACAATGGCCAGAGGAGGACACTCTTCTTTCTTTTTTTACGACAAAGCTAAATCCGGCGGAACCACATAAATTATGTTAATGCTTATGGTATGTACACGCCCACCATGTGTGTGTGTGTGTGGTGTCCAGTCTAGTCCTGTCCCGGATAATCACAAAAATACACACACACAGAGCAACACCCGAGAAATGACATTTGTTTTGCCTTGTTTCGTCCGATAGTTTTTGCTGTCCATTGAGAAAATAGCTGACAATTGCTAAAAACTGTTTTGGGTTTGCTTGGTGTGTGTTGATTTTTGGTCTTCTTTGCTGTGGTTGCTTCGTTTGTTGGGTGGAAGTGGCAGTGGGTGGCAGGCGTGGTTATTACCTACACATGTTTAACAATATATACAAAATTCGTCAGAGAAGTGTAAATAATATATGTGTAGATTGGATGAAGAGCTGCAAAAAAAAAGAAAGACTGGATAAAAATTAATACAATGAAAATAATAAGAAGTTTGAAACTTAAGAACGAACTTAAGAAATATTAAAAAAATTATAGAATATCTGCAAAAATTAACTTCAAACTCAAAACAATTATTAAGGTTATAATTAAATCTAAATGCTGATATGTCGCATAACAAATAAATATCTCTACGTCCAAGCATTCAATAAAACTCCCATAATAATGTTCATAAGGAAATTAGAAAAGGACATTGCTGTATCCGAACGAACAGCAGCAAACAAACCACACAAAAGGAAGGACATTGGAAATTATATCCATAAAAATGATTATACGGATATGTTACAGTCCATGGACCATTGTTACATATTTATTATTTTATATCCCATTGTGCTGTTACGGATGATTGTGGGTGGAAGCTACCTCCTGGACTAAAAATAATCAGGCTTGTGCGTTTGAGTATAAAAAGTAAAGATAAGCCCAACGACTGCAAATAAAGTTGCCTTTGGCTAATTGCAACCCAGTCTCGCACCCAACGAGACATAATTGAAAGCCTTGTCGCTGACAAACATGAGTTACAACTGCAACAAAACAAAAAAGTATGAAGCCTAGCAACCCTCATCGACCCACTGAAACCGCCAACTGGTGAGTGGCCAGTCGTGCAACATGCTGTCGAACATATCCGTCGTTGGTTTCCGTTATGCAGTGTCGCCTGCAAGGACAACAGGTGGCACGCACCAGGCGAAAGGAAGTATGAGTTTTGACATGCATAATGGCGTAAGCGATGCCTCTGTTTACGGCCTGCAAACTTTCTGTCAGCTGTCATCAGTGCAGACGCACAAAAGTAACATGAAAACACTATTCAAAATGTTTGTTTCGATGGTAATGGATTCCAAAGCATAAAAAAAAACCAAGAAAAATTCCAAAAAATATTACATCCTCAACAGAAATGTCAGTTGTGAAAGGCCCCGGCGAGATTCGAACTCACGATCTCCTGTTTACTAGACAGGCGCTTTAACCAACTAAGCCACGGCGCCAGTTAAATGAGGCGCGAAATTTACGAAATATTTTGTTCACGTCAAATCTAGGTCACAGTAGGTAAACAGTAAAAATAGTTTCGTTAAATATCAAAAATATAAATTTAAATATTTTTTTAAGTATTTTTAATATTAAATACGGTAAAAAAGAAACAACACTTTTCACATATGTAGGCCCCGGCGAGATTCGAACTCACGATCTCCTGTTTACTAGACAGGCGCTTTAACCAACTAAGCCACGGCGCCATGTTCGCAAGGGGAAGCCTAACCAGTATAAATGTGCGTTGCTATAAAAATAAGGGGAACTATTGTGATTCAGAAGAATATTACGATAAAGATGGCAATTTCGCAATATGTTTTTATTTAAGATGTACAATAAATAAAGTATTATAATTTTGTATAGTAAAAGAAAATATTTGTAGATTTAATAACACATAAGAGGTGTGAGAAGTCTTTATTTATGTATGGTACATTTTATCTTTTATAGGGGATTTCTTGTGTATATAAAAATGAAAATGTCATGCGAATGATTCGTATGCAGGGGAAGCACTGATATATATACATATCCATTGTATTAGTCAAAGCTTGTAAAGATTGTGTACGGGAATGCACCGAGACCACAAGTCTGTGCTTTCTTTAAATTATTAAATTATATATGTGCAGCAGTATAAAAAGCAAATCGCTGCTCTTTGGATTATCAAAACATTCAACGCAGCCTTAGCATCAACAACAAGAAAGATGGAGTGTCAAGCAAGCGGTAATCCTAAGACTGGAGCAGCATCGGCCAGCTGTGGTGTCATGACCGGAGATGAGCTGGTAAACGCACGTGCGGGAGTATTTGCCACAACGAACAGCAGTGCAGGACCAGTTACCAAAGGCATCTATGGAGCAGTTAATGCGTAAGCGTTATCTAAGACATTTTTCCTTATTCAATAATAATGATCTCTCAATAAACAGCAATGGACATGGCCTATCTGTGCAACATGGACACACGGAACACTTTGGTAGCAGCACTACAGTTGCCGGTCAAGCCAATCTTTTCAAGAACAATCAGGCTGAGCTTAATGCCACAGCCTTCCACACCCACAATCGCACTCATGATCAGTTTGGTGGTGGCTTGAATATGCAAACCACAGCTGGACATTCAGCTGCCTTGGGTGTCAGTCATGTGCCACAGTTCAATATGACAACGATGAATGCCAGTGGCACAGCGAATCTGTATAGCTCGCCCAGTGGTAATCTCAATTTGGATGCCACGGCCAATGCAACGCGTCATATGAGTGGACCATTCAGGGGCAAGAATGATTTTGGCGGTGGTCTCAACATGAATTATAAGTTTTAATAACTGAAGAGTTTTAACAATAGCTGAGTATCTAATAAATGTATAAAACGTACAGTCGTGTCTGTCTAAATAGTGAACACCTCGAAATAGTGAACACCCAAATTGATCCAAAGTGAACCAAAAATGCGCAGTATACGCGAAAAATTGGGTCAAAAATCAGTTTCTGAACGCAAAAAGCAAATATCCATTTGCGATGTCTTTCAATAAAAAAGATGCAAATGTACTTCAATTGGTTTACTTTATTAATTTGATTTTAACTCTAGCATTTCCATACACAAATTTGTATTTTGAATAAAAAATGTGAGTCTCGAAAGAGTGGGAATAGTGAACAGGCCTTGGAAAAATTAGTTCACTATATCCAGACATGACTGTATTCAACTTCTGTCTTTAACTGTCCGCCAAATGTCCAACATCCTTGCTCCTTTTTGTTGGCTTATCTAATATGTTAAACATGTTTATCTTGAAGCTTTAAACATTTGCATATCAAAGTACCGATAATGTCCCAAGTGGCAAGCCGATTATGAACATAATTACATGTGATTACAGGGCGTTTATTACGCGAACTCATTGCGGCTACTTTAGCCTTATCTGCCTGAGCTTACCAATAATATTGACTTCCACTCTCTTTCATTGTTGCTGCTTTGACTGCGAATCTTACCTGCGACTTTAGCCAGCTGATGGCATGACTGGGCCTTCTTGACTTTGGCTTTGACTTGAATTCGTGTAATTTTTATGGCTTAGTTGTGCGGCGCCTTCAAATATGCAAAGTATTTCGTTATTTATGTCTTGCGACGGCGACGGCAAAGCCGAGTGCAAAATCCGACGCCAAAATTAATAACCCCAGCCAGTCTATGAGTATGTGTGTATCTGTGTGTGTGTGTTGTTGTTGAGTTTTCATGATGCGCATTATTATGACCAAATTATACCTTATATATCCATCCATCCATCTATCCACCTTCCTTTCTTCCTTATAAAACAGTTGCGATTTTATTTTGTATTTTTTTGGCGTCGCACCCAAAAAAAAAGAATGCGAACCAATTTTTATGTAAAGCAATTTATTTTGAATTATTTTTATGGCACTTAACGTTGCGCTTGGCCACATTATGGCTTGGATATTTCGATATTGCCATTGTATCAATTATTTTGTTGTACGTTTTGCATTTATTTTTTGATAAATGATGAACATTTAATGTTAATATTGACAGGAAATATGTTTTTGTATCGATCTTTTTGTTATAGCTGGCTGTGCGTTACACTTAGAGAAACTATAACATACACAACACATACACAATCATAGGCACACGTACATATCAACACTTAAATATGAAACCATATATGGTTTCACGTTGTGGGTTTTTCTACCTATTCATTTTGAACGTAAGTAGCCTAAAGTTCCCGAGAAGAAACGGATTTATAAATCGCATTCAAACAGATAATACTACTAACTTCTAATGATGCCAAGCCATTGCTCGAGTCCGAAAATCCCTTCAAGATAAAGCTAAATGGAACAAAGAGTAAAAAGATTACCTTGCCTCATGGCAGAGTTTCGAATGAGCCAAAGCAGCTGTTGCAGCTGTTGGGAAAACGTAAGGGATTGAAAGCTAGTTCCAATGCAGGAAATCGAGATGGTAATAAGCTCTACAAGATAGAGCCAAGAAGGGGTGGCATCAATGAAAAAACCGTTAAAGAATGGACAATATCTGTACCACGTTTTAAACAGGACGAAATGGGCAATTGGGTCTACAATCCATGGGGTGTGACATTTGGAAAAGTTTGGGAGGATACGCGCTTCAATATTGGACACGAACCATTACCCAGAATGAAAGCCGAATCAAATAGAGCAAAAGATTATTATCCTTATGAGTAAGTATACAAAGATATATGTATATGTGTTTTCGACTTATTTATTGTATATATTGCTTATAGTGGTAGCACAGTGCCCACTGTTTGCTTTGGCAGATCAACCGTCTACAATCGGCCCAGGGTAGTGACTTGGATAGTGCATCACATGTATAAGTACCAACATGATAAGGGAGATATGGTTATTATGAAAAATTTGCGACGTACTATGAGAGATAAGGGCAATCCGGAAGAATGTCACACAGCAAACTTTACACAGTTTAGGGAATTTCAAGAGTGCTCAACGCGGCGACATCAACGCTTAGAATCGCTTATTCCCAAGTATCCAAGACAACAAATTCCACGAAGTTAATCAACTTACAAAATACAATTACAATCTATTCATATACTCGATTGAGGGTTGGAAAATAAAGTTTTACAACACTGAACTGACAACAAACTTAACAATTACTGCCTTGGTAACCAGTTCTTAACAAAAACGAATTGCTTGAAATAAAGCAAACACAACGTATTTAGAAATGGATTTCACGTATTGCGAATTCCCCAGTACCGTCTCCATTGACACCTTTAAGGCCTATTTCAATCCCAACGATGTCCGACTGCCCAAAGTCAACAGTAAATCATTGGAACAATACCAAAACGACCCATCGACCGGCGAATACCAAACAAATCAAGCGAAAAGTCTGCGACATCTTGTGCTCGATGCCATCGTAAGCAATTGGAGCGGTAAGTTTGAGCATCCAAGATGACAACTGTTGTCTACATATATGTATGTGTGCCTTCAGAGTTACCACTCTACCGTCAGCTGCGACATCGGCAGGACCGTAACTACATACTCAGTCAGCTGGATACGCAGCAGTTGCCGCTGCAGTTGCTCAGCGCTCACATTCGTGACGATTACTTTTGGCGTCGTTGCTATGAGCTGCGCTGGCGACTGGCACCGTTTCAGGCCCGGGGCAGAGAGCGTCGCTGGATTAACATTTACATGGAGCGACATGTGCAGGAGTTTATTGAAAATATGCAAACCGGCGACTACGAGCAGGATGGCAATGTGCAGGCCGCCTTGGACATCTGTGCGTCGTACATAAATCAATTGGAGATAAATCTGTTACAGCCCGCGCCGCCCGACAGTGAAAGTAATGGTGAGTTGATGACCTCTGGATGCTCTTACTTTTTACGATTTAAGATTTTTGCAACATAAGCTCTTTTTGAAGAATTTGTACAACTAGACCCAAAGAAATCTCAAATGTAATCTGTTAACCAATACACCTTAAGAACACAAATAAAGGGTATATAATGAGTTGAACTTGTACGAATTACAGATCACATTCCACTTGATTACCTGCTGAGCAATCTGCCGGACTTACGCCAACTGCGGCTGAGCTATAGCACCAAGACGGCGGGCATCAATTACCAAATAGGCTGTAATCAACTAACGGCTCGTGACATTATTCTGCTGTCGAAAGGACTCAGCCAATGCTATGAGCTGAGAAAGTTTTGGTAAGGACTTCAGTTCGTTGATGTCTTTCTGATTATGTATGTATTTGTTTTTCAGTCTTCACAATACAAAGCTTGTTGCGTATCAGTTGCGATTTTTGGCTCACAGCCTGGATAAGGGCTGTCACCATTTAAAGGAGTTATCCTTTCTGCACTGCGCAGTTGGAGATGCGGGCATACGCTGCTTTCTAGAAACCTGCCACAAGGAGTCCTTTGGCACACTAACAGTTCTTGATCTAACCAACAATAAAATAAGTAAGTAAGGAGTAAATCCTTTTCGAACTAATAATAAATACTTTTCTCTTAATGCAGCTGAGGAGGGCGCCTACACTCTAAGTAGAATTCTCACAAATGTTCCTCTGCGGCGTCTTGTTCTTCGCTTGAATCCTATTCAAAGCGATGGCGCTGCTGCCATTTTTCATACACTACAAATGATGCCTATTAAGGAATTGGATCTGGGCAGCTGTTCCATCACTGAGAGCATCACCAAGCTGTTCATGATGCTCATATGCCAGCAGAAGACACTGCTTCTTATTGATCTATCAAACAATGAATTGGGTGAGGATTTTGGCAAACATTTGCTGAAGATCATCAGCTGTAACAAGATGCTGGAAGAGTTGGATCTACGTAATACGGGTCTCTCCTTGGCAATGCGACGCAAGTTTCAAGAGATTCTTCTTAAAAATGCTGATCGCAAAAAATATGAATCGCTCAAGCAACAACAACGTGATAAGTTTAAGGCTATGATTAAGTTATAAGGACAAAAAACAAATGATTTTTTAACTAAGATCATATTTTTTGAGATAAAATTTTTGAAAAGTCGATTTTGTTTATTTAAATTCAGTTTTAATCTAGTGCTCGAACCAAGATTTTGAAGGTATTGTATTTGAAAATCGGGTTAGTTTGGGCAAAGTAATGGCAAATGAAAACTTGGGATGAAAATTTTCAAAGAATTAAATGCAGTTTCAGTCAAGAGCTCAAATTAAAGCTTTCGAGAATCTCGAAATGTTACGTTTCAAACTTGATTGAATTTTGATGAAATTATGGACATTGAAAGTTGTATCCAACTCCGAAGTCGAGTTTCTGTCTCAGGTTTATGAGATGGAAATATTCGAAAAACCGCAGTATTATTCTAAAACTCAAAAAAATATTTTTAAGCTATTTCATTTCAAAATCGGTCTAATTTTGACATATTTTTGGCAAAAATTTGAATTTTTGGAAAATATTTTTTTTAAGTTTTAAATTCAGTATTAAGGAGTTGGAACCAAAACCTTTAAGGTATTGCATATGAATATCAGTCAAATATTGACGAAATTATTGCAATCGAAAGTTTTGTCCAACTTTCAAGTAAATTTTTATGCTTTTGGGACTTTTGTGTTTCTACTTATTGGGATTCCTCGACTCTTACTGCTTACTGCACTTACTGCTCTTACTTGTTTTGGATTGGATGATGAGATAAATTCAAATACTTTTTCAACTGCTTGGCTTAGTGCTGGAAACAGCACCTGCATTTAAGTTGTATGCCACAAAAAGTGTACAGCGAGAAAGTGGCAAAGTTGAGCGATCGACCAACTTTCATTAACCCTCGACCTTGTTGACTTAGTCCAACAAAAACAATGCTTTCCCCCAGCCACTACTTAGGACCCAAGACCCAAACACATTTAACACTCAAGCAGCCTTTTTCTAATGGCTTTGGCCAACAACAACACAACTAAGTGGCGCTCAACGAAACACTTGAAAATGAGTTGGAAAAAGGTAAAAAGTTGTTGTTGAAAAAATAAATAAAGAAAAACTCTATTTACACTTTTTGTAGTTGTTGGTTTTGTTGGTGATGTTATTTTGATTGCCATTTTTTTTTTTTTTTTGGTTAGTTTGTTGTTGTTGTTTTTGTAGTTGGCTTTTGTTGCCTTTTGGCACGCAAAGTGTAAAAATTGTTTGAGCCCAGTTAATGGTTAATGGGTTTTAAGTGTATTGCCTAAAACTTATTATTAAATTGCTCATCGGCATTTATTGGAATAATTTGTATAGACTATCTTTTAAGTATAGAAATCTTGAGTTCTTATTTCATTAAAGTATCCAACCATTCATTTTTTAGCCATTTTTTCAATTAAAAACATTTTGTTTTCTTGTCTGCAGCATACTTTTTTATACCATTCTTTTTCACTTTGTTTCGACCGTTTTGTGTTTATTTAGGACCTTGTTTTGTTTTTATCTGCACAAGTGAAAATCAACAGCGACAAAAATACATTTACATCCCTCAGACTTCAGTACATGCAATGTATGTATCTACTCAATGGACTTGAGTATATGTTTATATACTTCATATGATAATTGCGTTTTAAATTTTGATATGTGCACAAAGTTATGCTAAACATTTTTCAAAGACCAAGCAAAAGTTCACAAAGCGTGGAGTAAAAGTCCCTTCTATCTTTATTGTTTGGTGAGCAACATTTAGCAGCTCATAAATCTTCGATGGATACAGTTTTGTGATTTATAACGACACAAAACTTAAGCGGGTAAGCTGAGAAAAAGAATAAATAAATAAAGTTTCAAGACAAGCTAAATTTTTTTAGAAAAATGCTATTTAATACAACTTGAGGTTAAATATTTCTGTTGATCATCATGCCTAGCGATGTTTTTAATAAAAGTTTGTAATCATTGCCTAATCGTTTTATTTCTAATCAAATAACCACTTTTATTTCTTCTATAACCTGAAGGTTAGGTTAACCTGAGGGTTTTCCCCTTTTAAGATTCTGCTTAAAGTTTCATAACGCTTTCCAAAAAGCCTTCAAACAAATCACGCCAGACTTAATTGTCTTATTTTTTCTCCCAATTTCTTAGCGAATCCCATTTAATTGCACTTTTGTTAGAGTGTGGGTGGCTTTTGATGGGCGTGGCAATTTGTAGCGTGCCCGAAGCGTTGCAAAAAAATGAAATTCTGACAGTTATCATAATTATTTATGAGGCTTCGTCTTCTGCCATGTATTTTTTTTTCGCATATTTTGATAATTTGTTCTGTTTGTGTGGAGGTCAAAAGGGTTTAATGCGCCAAATGGGCAGGCAAAACTTTTCAAATTAAATTAAAAGCATGCCCAAAAGGGAAAAGACAAAACAAATTTGATGAGTCAGCTGCAGCGTTTAAAAGTCAATAAATCAGCGGACAAATGATAAGGGTTAACAAAAAAAAACAACCTATAATTAATAAAACAAAAGAAGAGCACTAAAAAAATAGACAAAATTTGAGTAGAGCTGAAAATGCAAACAAAAGCAAATAAGATACAAAAAACCGGTTGAAATTCACATATTCGTATCTTTTGTTAACAATCTTGAGTAAACAATGTAACGATAACAAAAATGTATCTGCAAGATGCAGAAACGAAAGATACAAAATTCACATGAAGATCGGCTCGATCATGTGCGGCTCAATGGTCTAGGGGTATGATTCTCGCTTTGGGTGCGAGAGGTCCCGGGTTCAAATCCCGGTTGAGCCCATCTTTCAACTTTTGCTGCTGCTGCTGTTGCTGCTCATGCTGCCCCACAAAAAGTAAATAATCATAATTTTATTCAGTCTCGTGGAGGCGCTGACAATGTGACTTTATTGCCAATACAATAGATAAAAATTCAATTCAGGATTTTGTGCCATCGTTCTTGTCACCCTCCTCCAATGTGTGACATGACACATTTTTATGATTCTTTCACTCCTTTTTTGTTGTTGTGTTGTGTTTGTACAGTAACAAATTTACATATGCCTAGCGTTCGTGTTGCTGTCTGTGTCTGTATGTCCTTACATATGACAGCCTTGGGAATATCGAATACGCAAGACGCAATCTCAATGCCAATCGTATGATGTGAGAATTGCTACAAGCGGCTGTTTCTTGTTATTGCTTGTTGCTGTTGTTGTTGCCTTTGTTATCGTTGTCTAAACAATAAAGAATAATCGCTTTGGCTTGTGGGCGTCTTTTTGTTTGTCTGAGTGCCTCTCTAACCCTCTCTCGCCCCTGGCTTATGAGAAGTTTGCTTAAGCATTGAAAGTGCTTCGTTTTATTGCTTGTAATTTGCATGCAACTTACGAATTGGCCAAACTTTTTTATAGGCGACTTTAAGCCGATTAAATGATGCATATATCCGTGCATGAGTGAAAAGTTTGTTCATGTTATCTTTGAAAATAAAAAACAATATAAAAAGAATATTCATTTTTAGTATTTTTTATATTATTTTTATATATTTTATATTTTTTTTTATTTTATTTTATATTTTACTAAACACTTCAAGGAAATATTTTAGCTGCTTTTAGCTCTTTCCTCTTCAACAAATTCCAATAATGCTTAGAAATATCCTTTTTTGTGACTTGCTGTCACTGCGTATTAATCAGTAAACCTTTCTTTCCATTCTTTTGGCTTTGCCCATTTGGCCGGACAATATTTGCCAATCAATTGCCACAAACACAAATTGTCCATTTTCCTGCTGTCGCCGGTTGCGGAAGGAATTTTAAAATTCAAATATAAAATAAAATGCCCAATTGAAATTGGTTACAATGAACATCCTTGTCGTCCTCGTCGTCGTTGTACACAATGAACCCAAGACAGGTTCGCGTCAGGTTCAGGTTCAGCTGCTGCTGGTTGTTTGTTGGGGTGTTGCAAATGCCTGAAGACCGCAGCAAATAATATTGAAAATCCGTAGACAATTGTGTTGTGGACGGACCCGCACTTCAGTTAAGTCCACGCTGCTGCCTGGTAATGAAAATCAACTGAGACGAGGGCTTTTTCATTTGCATGTTAAAATTCTTTAGTTGTCTTTTATTTTTATTAAAAAAGTTGACGCCATCTCAACTGAAATGCCAATTAAATAAGCACCCGCAACTTGTTTGTCTAACCAAAAAATTGCAAGGCATAAACAATGGAAATGTGAAACTCGAGCGAATTTCTCTCTCATTAGCACAAATCATTGTCATGCATGCTGGCGCATATATCATGTAAAGTAGGCAACCACAGAATGAGAAAAAGAAACATATATGCAGGCATTACAAATTATTAACATTATCATCATCAGCGCAGGCTAGACCAGGCCTAAATCCACTGTGAAAATGTACAAATGATATGCCTTAACGCCCAAAAATTGTGCAAAAAAGCAAAATCCTGGCCAGGCCGTGGTCATGCTGCTAAGTGGACAAATCTACCACAAATACGAAAATCACCCTCATTATGGCCAAAAACGTAAATTCCTGTTGTTGTTTTTTTTTTATCGCAATGTCGACAAGACCACTGGGCATGTTAACAGACAACATGCTACGGACTAGTACGACAGTCAACTCCGTTAAATGGTCAGCCCACAACAACAACAACAACTACAACAATGGCGGCTTGAATGAAAGAAAAAAAAGGCGACAATGTTCACAGGGACCGACCGACCGCTGTCATCATGGCTGACACTAAAGTGGTTTAAGGCGATAAGATGCCTCGAGCTTTGTGGACGAATGTGTGTGTGTTCGCGTCGAAAATGGTCAGTTGAAGGTGGTGGAGAACGACAGTCACATGGGCAGGAGTTGAGCACGCGGTTTCCTATGACACATTCCGGGTAATGAGTGGGTAATGGGATACAGAAGGCATGAAGTGTGTTTAAAGTTGAATTTTCTCAAGAGAAATAAGCAAAAAAAATTTTAATTGTTTAACTTGATTCTTGCCACAACTAAACAAAAAACTCATTTCCCACTAGCAGACACCACCCATTTCTTCCAATTCCAATTACATGCCCCAACTGTAAATTACTTGCTGCTGCTGCCGTTGTTATCCGGCATCAATCGAGAACTGCTTAAGTAAGCAGAAATCAATCGATTTGCTTGCCGCAGTTTACGAACTTCGCATTGCCATCAGCATCCCTCTCTCTCTCTCTCTCTCTTTATACTGCTGTCTCTGTCTGTGTTTTAGTTGCTGCGGCTAAAAATCCAATTGCTAGTCCAGTGAAATTATATGCAATGTGGTATTGTTGTTGTTCGACGTTTTCCATTTATTACAGCTAAGTAGACACAAGAAACAACAACAAGTGGCAGGGGGGTAAGGTCTTAGCCTGCGTTTTTTCGGGTAGTTTTTGCTGTGGCCCAACTAAATGGTTGGAGCGATAAATAATGTCCGTTTGTACTTTTAAACGACTTCCTTTCATTTGTTTTGCCAACAACGTTCGACTCTTCAAATTGTTTCAACGCCAATACATAATGGCTGCCCCGCCCACTTGGGTGGGCTTGGTGGGGTTTTGGGCGGGAGGCAGGAAAACAAGCCGTCAAAGATAGCAATCTTCGATTTTACTTTTTTCTTCTTTTGCGCTTTGCTTTTTCTGGGGTTTCATTTACTTCAGTTGTTGTTGTCGTTGTTGTTGTTGCGGCTGTTCAATTGATGTGTCCTGGGATAAGGCAGAAAAAAACAAAAAAAACAAATGTTGTTGTTGTTGTTGCGTGGTATTGCGGCATATAAATCGTTTTATTTTCAGTATGGCATTATTGGCGTCTGCCTGGATTGGATGACGCGTGTAGGAAATGCCATTGTTGTTGTTGTGTCGCGCTTGAGGTTCCTGTGAAGATAAATGGCTCACTTAGTCGAGCGCCCGCGTGCTTTCCTGGATCTCTCCAATGCAAGGCTGGATGGGTGAATGGATGTTAGAGGTGACGGAAACAACAACAACAACAACATCATGATAGGTGTGTGCGGTTTAACGCTTCTGGGTTTTTTTCTGGGTTGGACATGACGAAAAGGGGCGTAAGGGCGTTGTTGGTACGTGTGCCTTGGCTCATTGTCGTCACAGCCAGGTTTGTGCCTAAGACTGACAAATAAAGGTGACTTTATCAGTGGCAACTGATGGCAGGGCTTAGCTGTGGGTAAAATAACACACCTTAAGACCACCTAGACTAAGGTAGTGTGAGTTTAAAAGTAAGAATCATAGAGTATATAGAGTAAACATAACTAATTATTAGTTTTCCGAAGTCCTAATATTCCGTTTATTAAGCACTTTCCACTCTTAACTTTCAAGTTTGAAGCTTTGCCTAGTGCTCAACCATAATTCTCTCTTTAGTATGGAATCATTCTTCTCATGCTTTTACTTTTATGTTGTGCACACACAGACACATAAATCAAACAATAAGTACTCTTTATTATTATTATTTGCACTTTTTGCATATACGACGTTACACACGGTATTTACTTAAGCAGCCGCAACAACAGCACAGCCATCGGGGCATACTTCAACTTGGCTTATTGAATAAGTCAGGCTGTGAGAAGACGCCCAAAAACTTCAATAGCAACACCCAAAAACCAAACCCACTTCAACAGCAACAGCAACAACAACAGCAGCTAAAAAACTTCAACAACGACGCCCCGTCGCTATATGGGGCTGCTGCCACGCCCCCCAACTTCCACACACAGCAGCCACAGTCGAAATAACATAATTTGCATAAAATTGACGTTAAAGGTTGAACTCAACATTATGAAATGCCAAACATTTACTTAGGCAACGCCAGCCAAAAAATGTTCCACAACCAAGTCCTGCTCACATTAATAACCTTAAATCAATTTCATTATAAGAGTCGGAAAAAAAACAACAACGCTACATAAAAAACATGCGTTAAATTAATTTTTTATTTGCTACCCAAAGTATGTGAAACAAGAACCCCACAAAAAAGTTCTTTAACAACACCCCGACAAAAAAAGGGCTGCAAATTTCCAACAAATTACATGCGTGTAAAAACGCGCGCGTTTTTTCTTTGGTGCGTTTTTTAACGCTCTGTGGTTTTTTGGGACTCATAAACACATTAATTACGACCCGCTGTGGGTATTCCGTTTTGGTTATTGTATTCAAAAAGTGTGTGGCACTGATTTTGAGTACAAGTTATATTAAATTAGCGAAAATTACCTTGATTTTACTCTTCCCATGCAGACGTATCACACTTGTACACACATTTAAACTAATTAATTAGGAAAATTCGCAAGGCGTTAAAATGTTCAGCGTCAGTAAAAGAAAACAGACATAAATCTTGTCGCACACCAGGACACCAGCACACACACAAACACATACAGATACATCTCAAGCAAACAGTTGCCCCTGGGGCGTATGAGTAACTTATGAATATGCATGTGAAGGGAGACAGATTGTGCACTTGCCAAAAAAAAAGAAGAAAAGGCAAGGCAAAAGGGTTGGTTATTTCCGCTTATGCTGGTTAAAGCAGACATTGAACATCGAGTAGGGAAAATTGTTTCAAGTGTGAGAGGAAAAATAAAAGAGTTGAATATGTTTAGGATGGAAATAATTATGAATGAGAAACTAATATGATATGGGTAAAAAACGTTATTTATTAAGTATACGCGACGAAAAATTAAAGAATTCTTATAGCTCCGCCTCGATTTCATTACCAAATAGTCAAAATTCATACTCTTCATGTTCTCTTTAGAGAACATACACTTTTAAACTTTTTCTCGATACAATTTAAACCACAGTTTAAGCCAATTTAACCAACTGTTAGGTTATTTTATGCCTTTCAGATACATTTAATTTATTTTGCTTGACCCAAAACAACCAAATAAATAACATTAAAAACAAAATACTTTCACAAAAACCCGCAGCTAATTCTGTTTGCAGTCGAGCGTATAAAAGCGATTACGAAGACGATTTTAAGCGAGCGTGGCAAAAACAGCTTTTGCAACATCAACAACACTAACAACAACAACAACAACAACAGCAACATTAACAAAACAGATAAGCCAGCATAAAATAAAAGGCAAACCAAATAATAATAAACTCACTGACCGCAAGTGAATTCGCTCAAGAGTGAAAAAGAATGCGATGATAACGCGCTGATAATGTGAAAGGGATGCCATAAGCAGCAGGCAGCCAGCTGGAGTCCCTTTGGTCAGTTAGAAGAGCTCCCTTGGGTGCCATTGCAGCCAATTAGGTGCGTCTGTTGTTGCCTCTTGTTGTTGCCTCTTGTTGTTGCCGCGCTTGTCTATGCAAATGCTTTTTTGGCTTGCTCCCCGAATTTAACCCTTGTGCGTGTGCAGATTATCAAATTAGCGTAAATGTTATTGGCCCGAAGGCGGCTTGCTTGGCATCGCTGACATGCCACACATGCCACACGCACACTCTCTCTGTGTGTGTGTGGAAATTTTCAATTTCCTGAAAACAGGCTTGGCTGCCTTGTGATAAACGCAAATCCTTAGATGATTTAGTCAAATGCCACTGAACCTTGTTAGTTGGCTGCCATAAAAAATACGTCAAAAAAAGGTTTGTCTATGAAATATATATATATATTTATATGAAATTCATTTGCGTACTTGGCCAATTCTCATCTCCCTTTCTTTTTTCCTGGCTATCAAGTGGCTAGCACAACTTGCGCAAAGCTGCTTAAATGTTATAGTTACTTTTTGGTGACGCTGGGATTGTGTAAGCTTTGGACTGTGACAAAGGTGCATTTGTGGTGTGTGTGGGATGTCCTTAAGCTGACCAAAACTGGACGACAGCGTGTGACGGCGTTGATAGCAAATATTATTTAACTGTATAACATATTCATTTTTATTGCCAACGAAGAGAAAAGTGTGAATTCTCTTTAAACACTTGCTTTAACCACTTTCGTACTGGCTTTAATGCGCTTAAATGCTTTTGCTGTTATTGTTTTGGCAATTAGGAAGCCGCAGCGACCACAGAATTCCACCAAAAACTGTGGCCATTAAAACAACAAAACTTTAAGCGCTTTCGCACCCCTGTTGGGCAGGGGCTGGAGCCAAAAAACCATTAAAACAAATTTAATCGCACTCGAAAGTAGTGTGAAAGAAATCTGCGCAAATATCAAAAGTCGAAATAAGTATGCAAAAGTTTTTTTTATTTTGACGCTGGCGCTGGCGCTTCGCTTGATTGTAAATCGTTAGTCGAGAGCTCCCCGGAGACATTGCGCCCTGGTCATGGTAGGTGTTGCCTTCCAGTGAATCCTCCATGGAGGCCTGTAAGCGTTTACAAGTTAATTTTCACATTGGGACATGACTGACACACCCCCTGCTATCTGCCACCTCTCTGCCTCCTGCCCATGGACTTAGGCAATTTCCTTGGCACTTTTGTTTAGTTTTTGATTTGACTTTTGCATTTTGGTTTTCGGTTGTTGGCTCGTTTTTGCGGCTAATTATCATCATTTTTGGCCGAAATGCCGAAGGCAAAGTCAGTTTTTCTGCTATTTAGACGCTAAAAGTTTCAAGGGGAAACTTGGGAGCTAGAGTCCTGGCTATTATGTAGCCATCAACATAATTTGTTTTGTTGTTTTTTGTTGTTGTTCGTCGCGACTTGTGTGTGATTGTGCAAAACTTTTGCTGTGATTTTTATGGCCAAGAAACAATCAAAATTTAATGAGCGGCGCCAGTTTTTTTGCTTTTCGTTTTGTTGGTGTTTATTGAAAAATAAAATACTCAACGCAATCAAAAAAATGTGCAAAAATAAACTGCTCATCGCATTCTGATTCGGATTCCGACTCCGATTCCACCCGCATTTGCACGATTCGTTAAACAAAGCACACGTTAACACAGGCAAAGCAGGCAGCAAGTTGCAGAGAAGCAAAAGGACACAGACCGGTAACAAACGTCCCAGGCGGTCAGTTAAGAAGAGAGAGAGAGGGAGAGAGTTGCCCTGAGGCCAGTGTGACCATATGGGAATGAGGGGAAATGAGGCTTGACAGAAGCCGGTAACACATTTACTTACCATACGTTTGCAAAAAGTATGCGAAATTTTAAGTCATATATGGTTGAGAATATTCATTTTGTGATGCGGTTTGTCATGATTTATAAATATGATATAATAAAGTACTGCTAAGACAATATTTTTCATCTTTAAAAGTCTTTTGATGTTAATTATTTTAGTTAAGATTCGTTGGGTAAGCTTAGATTGCTTATTAAAATTCATGATTTAATTACCATAATCATAAAAATTCTACATTTCAAAACAAAAACGCGTTTTTTTTACCAATTTCAAACGATTTCAGTGCAGTTATAAAATACTTATTTTAGCTTTACAAACTATATAAGCTTTTAATATTAAGAACATGTAGTATTTACCATTTTCTGCTACATTTTAAAGGACATTCAAAAGTTCAACTCCTTTACTCAAACGCAGCCTGTATTGTTTCTTATATATCTGTCAGATGTGTGGTGCATCAAATGCTTTTAACTTTTATTTGCTTTACACATTTTTTTTTTACTTTTTTTTTCTCATTGCTGTTGTTATTGTTGTTGCCCTGTTTGCTTGTTACAACTGCCGTTTCGGACATGTCCACAAAAAAGAAAGAAAGACACAAAAAAACCGTTGCCAAAAAATGCTGCAAAATTGTTTGGCAAATATTGAATTTGCAACATATTCGACTCATATGTCACAGCACTGTCCACAGTGGTAGCTACTACAATGGAAATATGCTACTCAAAACTGACAAGGGGGAGGAAGGGTGTAGTGGGAGTGTAGAGCAACCTGTCGCGAGTGAGTTACAAAAGGTTTGTGTTTACCAACATTCGCATTGCAAATATTTTCTGTGGGGCAAATGGAGGTACAAAACAAAAATGATTGCTCACCTTTTATTTTTTCTTCTCTTTTCTGTGGGAGTTTGCCAAATTTGAAAGCTAAATAACCAAATGTCGTGTTGCAGCTGTTGTGCAAATAGTGAGCCATTAATTTTAAGTGTTGTATGAAAAAAAATATATTTTTGGGTGTGAAATTTAGTTAAAGATGGTCAAATGTTTCAAAAAATCTAAAACGAAAGAAAAAGAGAATCTTTTTTCTATAGTTGATAATTTTTATATTTTATTATATATTAATTGCAAAACATAATTACATACTTTAACCTTATTGTCTAACTAATCCCGGTCTTTTCACTGCTTTGTTATTCTTCTGACCAACATCGGAAATTCCTGTGTTCACTTTTGCAACCCTAAAGGGCCAAATAGCGTCGCCAGAAAATGAACTTGTCTCTTAATTAAAGTTAAGCCCACAATGCAGTGGGCAAAAGACAAAGCGTCAAGTCAAAAGTGGCCACAACAATATTAACAATTATGAGTTTAACAAGAAATTATATGGAAGAAGAAGGAAGGAGAGAGAGAGAGAGGAATGCGAGACAGCCAAATTAGATTTTTATTGTTTTGAAGAAAATTATGCAAATGTTACCAGAGAGCAACACAAAGGCAATTAACATTAGCCGCATTCCTTTTTTATTGAGCTGTCAGACTTTGCAGCCTTAAATAATGAATGCTATGCCAGGCAAACCGTGCGTATGAGTAATCTGCGTTTAAGAGCTCCACACCAATGATGATTATTACTTGACTAGAGAAAATCTGTGCAGCATCTTCTGCTTCATCTTCGTCTTCGACTTGTGGTTGCGGTTTCTCTCAACCTTTTAGCCAGCTGGTCAAAGTTTTTGCCCAAGCACAGGCTAAATTATTCATAACGTCAAGGTAGGAGGGGGGCAGGTCGAATTGAGGCACGCCTCAAGCGTGTAGTAAACTAATTACCCCCGCTCCAGCAAAGAAACATGTGTGTCTTGTTGTTTGTTTGCCTCTTGTTTGTTGTTGTTGTAAGGGACACTAGACAAGGACATGTGTGTGTGTGTATTTTAATAGTTTCATAAGCTTCACTTAAGATTCGCTGACACATGTTCCAACGGACGCAGTCAAGTGGCACACACACACACACAAACAGTTCCACAATCGTTGCCCATTTACGTTGACATAAATTGATATCACAGCGTTTATGTCTACATTGAGATAAGGAAAGAGACACCAGCAGCAAAGTCTTTCTTTTGGCCTGGGCGTGCCATTAATTGACATATTTATGAGGGTATCTCTACTAGGCATTTAGCAGCAACTGATTTGATTAAGACGTTTTCTGTGTGTTTTGGGTTTTAGAGTAGAGCGAGCTCTGCTTTGGGTATGAAGTTATTTAGTTGAGCTTGAGAAAACATGTTAGTGAACCTTTTTGAGAGGGAAAACAAGTGTTTAAAATGAAACTATTAAAAAAGAGGTGTGTTTTAATTAAAGTTATAATAATATATTACTTGATTATAGAGTTTATCTTAGAAGTTAGGTTTTTTTCGACGTCAGTATCGACAGCGAACAAAGCTTTACATTAAACTATGTTTAGAATAATATTATATTCAACAATCGATTTAAATCGATTTATATAATCTATCAAAAGTACGCAAATGTTGAAATTCATAAATTTGCCAAGAACATTTAAACAATATTTTCACTTAGCGAAGTCTTAAACTCTATTCTCGTCGCTATCTTACTATCAATAATTATCGATAGTAAAATTGTTTTCCAAAAAGCTATATATATAGAACTTTTGATATGAAACAGATAAGAATTAAATAATAATTTTAAAGAACTTGCAAAGTGTCAAAATTCTCCTCAATTTATATATTTCATCTTTAAAAATTAATTCCAAAGGTACTCCCTCTTTAAACTCGTATGAATTCAAGCATAACTTTAACTCTTCAATACTTTCTAAAGCTCTCAGGGCGAACAAATTCGATTGTCACCCAAAACACACCCAAGGCAGGGAGCAATATTAGGCAGAAGTAGAAGCCACAACTCTTGGAACTTTTTATTTGCTTAAAGGCTTTTTAAGCCAGTTGAGCGCGCGTTCATAACAGATGACCTCATAAGTTTGATTTCTAAGACTTGTATTCCACAGTTTTTTCATTATTGTTGTTGTTTTCTTGTGCTTTTCTTTTCTTTATGGCATGCACAAAAGCCAAAAGGCAAACACACTCGAGTCATAAAAAGATGCCTGCAGACAAACAAAGCGACACACGAGTACTACGCATAGGGGTACAGTTCAGTAGAAAACCCCACCACCACCACCACCTCCATAAAGATCAAATGTCAATACAAAGGGGAAGAGATAGTGGTAGGGGTCACGCTAAATGTGGCCAAAACGCAGGGAAAAAGCAAAAGACAAACAGTCAGCAGCAGCAGCCGCCAACAAAATATATACAAAAATGTCTAAACGTTGTCATAAAAATGAAATGAAAACAAGCAGAAGGCAAAGCAAAAAGCTGTATAAAAAACTTAAGACATTCAATAGGTTTACTTACAGGGCATAGCACATAACGGTCATTTGCTGCTCGAAGAGAAGAGTGAGGGGTTGTACGGGGTGCTGACCTTTTTATCGCTCTAAATATGTTTATGACTCGGTTTTATTTTACTTTTTTTTTGGTAAGTTTTCCTTTGACTGCCGGCAGCTTATAAATCTCTGAGGTTTTGCTCATACACATGAAATTGTTTTTAACGACAATGTGTGTCCATGTAAATTATTAGTTTAATAAACGTTAGGCACACAACAAATTATTGCTGGCAAAGGTTCAAGGATTAGCCAATGGCAACCGCTTAGGAGTTGGATGAAGTATATAAGCTCTTTAATGTTGAAGGTTATAACTTATAAGCTTAATAGAAATTTTATTAAAGCAAAAATAGTATGCACATATATTTAGGTGAAGTCAAAAATTGCTTTAAGATTTTATAAAAAAAAACTAGTAAGTGACCCGCTTGCTTCGCTGCGCCGATAGTTTTTACAAAATTTTAGCAATAGATATAAAATAATTAAATAAATATAGTCGTATCTGGATATAGTGAATTAAGATTTGCAATTCCTGTTCCCTATACCCAGGTTGTTCACTCTTTCGATACACACATTTTCTTTCTTGGTGCTCACCTTTAACCTGAATGGAATATTTGGTGAAAATGTTAACCTTGTAGGATTTTTCGTTTAGGCTCTTTTCGGACAAAATTAGCTCGATTTTCATATGCAATACCAAAAGTCTTTATTTACGCTCAACATTAATACTGCATTAAAATAAATGAAAAATACAGAAACTTAATTTTTAGTCGATTTTCATGTCAATTTTTTATGACCGATAACCAACTGGGCGTGAAACGGAACTTCCGATTGGCATAACTTCCTCAAAATAAGCCCGATTTTCAAATGCAATATCTCGAAAGTATTGTTTTACGCTCTAGATTAATACTGCATTTAAATAAAAACAAAATAAAGAAACTTAATTTTTAGTCGATTTTCATGCCAATTTTTTTCTGTCCGATAACCGACGTGGGCGTGAAACGAAACTTCCGATTGGCATAACTTCCTTAAAATAAGCCCGATTTTCAAATGCAATACCTCGAAAGTATTGTTTTACGCTCTTGATTAATACTGCATTTAAATAAATACAAAATAAAGAAACTTAATTTTTAGTCGATTTTCATGTCAATTTTTTCTGTCCGATAACCGCTTTGGGCGTGAAACGAAACTTCCGATTGGCATAACTTCCTCAAAACAAGCCCGATTTTCAAATGCAATACCTCGAAAGTATTGTTTTACGCTCTAGATTAATACTGCATTAAAATAAATGAAAAATACAGAAACTTAATTTTTAGTCGATTTTCATGTCAATTTTTTATGACCGATAACCAACTGGGCGTGAAACGGAACTTCCGATTGGCATAACTTCCTCAAAACAAGCCCGATTTTCAAATGCAATACCTCGAAAGTATTGTTTTACGCTCTAGATTAATACTGCATTTAAATAAATACAAAATAAAAAAACTTAAAGAGAAGTTAAATTAATGATCCTGATAGATTTCAATATTAAGTATTCCTTTTTTTATTTGTGTACTAAACTTATTTCATAAACTGTTTTCCCTATACTTTTCAATATTCCTAAAAAACTTTCTACTAGATTCTGTAGATTTACTGGTTAAAAATTTTTTGCAGATCGTCAACATTTCTTTTGCACTTGCTACAAATATCTTAAGAAATAACTCAACTTTTCTTAAAACATTCTTAACTCGTTAACTCTAACCTTTGAATAATCACACGCAACCCTTCTTTTGTTGTTTGTCAAGTGGCATAAGGAAATTTATTTTTCAATTAATATGAAATCAAGCATTAAAATTGAATTAGCAAAGCGAAAACTAAGCAAAACTTGGCAGCAACTTGGAAGCCAATTAGAAAATTACGGCAACAAGCAAAGGACAATATGTTGCCTCAGTTTTGTGTGGCAGTTGCAACGTCTTAAGGATGTACATTGAACGTACATAAACTTTTGGCAAATATTGTTTAGTAATTTTGGCGCGCTAATTTCGTATGTTGGCCGGCGGCGGGCCACACAGCAGGACCTGGCAAAAGTTCAACTAACAAACAAAAGCGATAATTACAAGAAAACAGGACCGAAGACCAAGCACCAAGGAGCAGCAACCAGGAGTTTGTGGGAAATAGTAAACTTTGTTTGTCAGTCGACGCATACGAATGTAAATAATTTTACAAAAATTAAAAGCAGACGACAAGGCGCAAAAAGTTTTCAACATTTTTGAAATCTATCCGAAATGCCAGGAGTCCTGTCAGTTACGAAAGGGTTACAACTTGTTGTTGTTGTTGTTGTAGTTTATGTGGCTGTCTAACGGCATTTAACCTACGCTACTATAATTCACGCCATTTTCAACGGCATTTAAATGCAGCGCGCGCAGCGATTCTTTCTCACATCCTGGGCATCCTGGGTTGCCGCATCCTGTGCTCCCATGGCTACCCCGGGCTCCCTAACTGGGATAACGATAAGCCAAACATGATTTTACGACAATGTTATTACCAACAGAGCGGCGTGTTGCGCATGGTGGGTGTGGGGAGGGGAAGGGGAACAGGATCCCTTGTATTGTGTATTGTTGTTTTTGTGTTTGTTGAGACGTGAAAGGCATTTTCTCTGTGTATGTGTGTGTGTGTGAGGGTAGCCCTGCGGGTTATATGGCATGACGCTGACGTCGCTGTGATTGTTTAAAGTTATGAATAATTAAATATTTGAGCAGGTGGCGAACTGCGAATGTAAAGAGCGAAGGGTTTCAGGTTCCATTAGGTTAATGGCAGTGGCCAGAAGCAGCAAAGATTGTAGAAGGTGTGTTTGAGTGTAAAATCCAGAAATATCATTAATAGGTAAAAGTGTGAGATATTTGTAGATCTTGAGATAGTTAAGGGATCTTCTTTGCCCAAGTCTTTTCTTTCACAACATAATATATATCTAATCTGTCTACCATACTTTGCATAAATTATTCTCCCATTCTTATTCAATACCCTAACTCCCCTCCATTGGATTTGCCACCCCTTCGGGCTATTCATTCACTTAGTGGTCGGCCACAAAAACGTTAATGCAAATAATTGCCGTCCATTTCGAGTGCATTGAAGTAGAAATTATGTCTACAGCCGCAGTTAATTACACAAAAAAAAGGCAAAAATAAAGACAATTAAAATTTGGAGATGCGGGGCATCGATCCCCGTACCTCTCACATGCTAAGCGAGCGCTCTACCATCTGAGCTACATCCCCAGTTGAAAAAAGACGAAATAATAGACGTATTTTAAGGCAAGCAAATGTCATGCAGTGATTTATCAGCTTATTATGCATTTGGCCTTGAATTTAAAAAAAACTTTCGAAAACTAAAACTGGTTGCATGCATAATCAAGAGATATTTTGAGGTGTTTTCGGCTATTTATAAAAACTACTCACTTTTGGGTAACTTATAAAAAGTAGTTGGCCGTCGTAAATACATGAGGCTCAATGGTCTAGGGGTATGATTCTCGCTTTGGGTGCGAGAGGTCCCGGGTTCAAATCCCGGTTGAGCCCAGATTACTTTTTAAAATTATTCTCTTCTGTTTCTACATAGTTCCATGAAATACATATTGTATTTCAGTCTTTATCTATCTTGCCACTATCTTAGATACTATTAAAATTTGAATTGTCGTCTATCTGTTGTTGTCTCTATCAACCAGTTTTTTGTTGCTGCTGGCCCACTTTGTAAAAGCCAACCTGCTATGCTGTCATTTCTTGCATAATAAAATCGCTTGATCATGCAAAATTAAGCCACGGGCGCATTTTTGAATGTTTTTCGGCATATAAGATACGTGTCCAATTTCGTGTATGTATTTCCATACCCTACCAAAATTAAAGTTTGTTTTAAGTTTTCACCAAAATCTCAAATTGTTTTTTTTTTTTTTGAAAAAATATTTTCTTTTATTATTGCACACCGAAAAATATGTATTACCTAAAGATTTTCTACGGAATATAAGTTAAGCCAATATTCAAGTAGTGTTAATGTGAGGGTATTTCAATTATACAATACACCGTAGATAACTTTTGTTTATTGTTTACGAACAGCAATGTCATTGAATACGATTTCCGTTAATATAAACTTGAATAAATGCTGACCATGATCATTTATTGGAGCTGAATGCACGCCGATCTATTTTTAAATCGCAAAAAAATCAACTTTTAACATTTATTGACTACCAAAATGCGTTCCGTCATAATGGGGATGTAGCTCAGATGGTAGAGCGCTCGCTTAGCATGTGAGAGGTACGGGGATCGATGCCCCGCATCTCCAAAGGATAATTAATTTTTTCCGAAAGTTAAAAAAAAAAATAAAATTGTCATTATGCAAAAATGCGTTCTTTTTAATAATTTTTTATTTTGTGGATTTTTATTTAATTTTTTGAAATACATTATTTTAAATTCAAAAACATTATTATTATTACTAAAAAAGGATCCAAAAATTAACTGGAGATGCGGGGCATCGATCCCCGTACCTCTCACATGCTAAGCGAGCGCTCTACCATCTGAGCTACATCCCCTGATGATCGCCGGCGGCCCAAAACGCATCTCGGTTCGCGGGGTTGAACGTTGCTTACCTTGTGGAACGATCTGAAATGAAACAAGCCACAAAACGACCCAACAGCAAGCAAGCACCCACCCCCTTGGTACACAAAAGAAATTAATTTACACATTTTGTTTTCTGTTCTGTTGCATTTGTGCTTTATTATTTATTCGCTTTTAAGAACTGTCAATATTTACACTATTTACGGGTTTAGTCTGGCATAAAAATTACAAAAATACACACTTGCGCGATTTTCTTTTTATTTTGTATTGTTTGGTTTTCTTTGCATTATTGTTTTGTGCTTCCATTGTGCACAAACGTCTTTAGCATTCGCTCCAACCACCTGCCATCTGATGCATATAATTATGGAAATTTCAGAGTGCGTTACACCCTACCACCCACCAAGCAATAACAACAACTACAGATACAACAGTATACAAATGAAAAATCAACGCCAGCAGGCGTAACGATTTTGCCAATGTAAATAAAAGTTGCGACAAAACAAAACGATAAAACAAATGAAAAACTCAAGGGAAAAGAAATAAGCAAGCACAAGCAACATTTGCATAAACGCAAAACATTTCACAATATTGATTGCTCACAGACATCATCATTTTAAATTTGAACCTTTGCGCGCTTACTTTTGACATGATGTGGCAGCGCTGTCGCACCAGAAGCAACTCTGTTTAGTGCGCACAGCTGTTCTAATCAGAGTTCTGGCAGACATAATAAAAGTAAAAGTTTTTTACTGCATAGTTTTTAAGCGTTTTTGCGTATTTTTGCTACTAATATTAATATAAGTGATACAAATTGCAAAACGAAAGGCAAGCAAACATGCTGTTCCATTTTTGATGCGTGTGTAAACGGTTTCAGGCCACAACAACGAAGAGTACAAATATGTCGTGCAACTTGCAATTAGTTGTCAAACTCAGTCAGGATACGTGCCTTAATCAAAATAAAAGTTGATATTTATGTATAACTAGTGTACTATAAGATATATTGTTAAGTTTTGTCATGCAAGAATGTCGCAAATCGTCGCCAGCACCAACAGCTGCTGCCGCTGCCGCTACTGCCACTATGAAAACAAACGAAGCGACGACCACAGCAACGGCAGCAGAAACAACAACAGCAACAACAACATCGACAAAAACAATAGCCGGCACCGAAGCAGTGTCGGCTTCTTGTTCGGGCAACGTTGCTCTATTGGAGACACCTGTATGGTATGGTGGTCAAAATCGCAACTATCAACAACAACAAAAACATTGGCAACACAATGGACCAAATACAAAAAATTGGTAAGTTGCAAAAACTTAAATTTGAAGTGAAAATAGATTCATAGTTGAATTAAAATATTTTCCAATAAGAAAGTTTTTTAAAGCTTCATTGAAATGTTATTATAATAAGCAATTTTATCTTTTTAAACACAAATTTAGAAAAAAAAATAGGCTTATGCAACGTAAGGACATCGTCTACTATGTACATTATCCCCCGTCCATTGCAAAATATTTTCACAAACTGCCAACGTTTGCAGAAAATGTTATGTTAATGAGGCAGAGGCCATCAAACACAGCAGCGATGCTTTTATACTCTCACGTGCTTGCTAATTTTATGTGTTGCCATCATTGAGGATTTTAGGATGGGGCAGTTAGGTCGTGGTGCTTGTCGCATAAGCATAATGTGTTGTATATGCTATTTTTATGCGGCATGCCACACGCGCGTCCTGCTAAAATAGCTTGCCTTAACGCATTTTTTCTTTTTTCTTACTGTTTTGCATACACTCGAACATCTTGTTGAGCTTTAACGCGTCTATATGCTCGGGTCGCCTGCTGAATGAGCTATTTGATGGTGCAGCATACATTTTTTTTTTTAGTTTTCAAAGCGGAGTCAACAATTGTATTACATTTTGTTAATGACGGGAAATACATTTTAAATGTATTTTATTAGGCATTTTGAAAGAATTAAAAAAAAAAACTTAATTTTTCTTAAAATTTTTAAAATTTTTCTTTCCTGTCAATCTTTGATCGTCCCTTTCCTTTCCTTATAATTATTTTGTTTTGTTTCCCAACACTTCTGCAAAGTTTTTGCTGCTGTAATTCCCACCCCAATTCTCTAAACACACATGAAATATTCGCAAATTATTAGCTTTTATGGCAACCCCGAATACCCTACTCCATGTTAGTACCCCACACATTTTTCATAGTGTCCTGCAACAGCTGCTAAGAAGGCAAAAAAACAAAACAACAAAACAGCAAAAAATACTCATAATAAATATAAAATGGCAAAAACGTGTCGATATCGTATAACAACTTGAAAATGATTTGTTTCACAGTCTGCAGCGCATATTAACTTCGATTTTCAATTCGACTCATGCCACACATACATGTGTGTGTGTAGCAAGGACCTAACTCCCTCCCCGCCCATCTGCTTGAGCAATTTTTTGCACGTTAGACAGCATCAAATTCCATTAGGCCGCAAATGTTGCTCAACAACAACGGAAAGCAAACGACTCTTCAACAACTTTGTTGCAGTTGTTTGTTTGTCTTGTTGTTGTTGTTTTGTGTGCCATACGCTTGTCTCAATGACGTTGTCCTTGGCCATGGCCTGCAGCATCGTCAGCTTCATCTTGTTAACCAAACATGGCCAAGACAAAGCCACAAAGAGCAGTTTTCACTAAAAAAAAAATGTCTAATTGATGCGATGCCTGCCTAACTGCTGCTGCTACTCTTTTGCATCTTGACCATTTCCGTTGTATCCCATACGGATATCCATGTCGTCTACTCAATTTTTCCACACAAATGAGTCTTCCCTCACCTTCTAGATGCTACCCGAAAAAAAATTGATTGGAATTTACAACATGCAAGTAGAGGAGTTGGTTCTTGTTACCAAAACTCGTAACTCATCAACACTTAGGCATTGAACTTGTTTGTGGCTTTTACTGCTGCTGCTGTTTGCCCCCTGGCCTGTCCACATTGTAGTAACAGTCATAAATGTCTAACGTTGCTCTTGGTTGAAAGGATCTTTGTACATTGTCATGATTTGTGGGCCTTGACAAAAGGATATACATATGTATAACAAAGAGCAAATTTTCGATAAAAAAGTATAAGAAAAATGTATGAATAATCGAAAACGCTTCGTTTACCCTTTAAGAACTCTGTGGTTTCTAACAAACTTCTTATTTCCATACAGTAAGGGTAAACAAACTTCGTTGTGTTAAAACTTTGTTATTTTTCTCGAATTCCTTTCTAAGCTGTTGGGTAATTGCTATTTTCAGGAAAAAAAAAATCGAAAAAAATATGCTGACCATAGGTATTAACGTAATTAATTTCGAACCGCGTCACATGTTTCGGAGCGTTAAAAAAAGGTCACAAAAAAAAAACGCAACAACGTAGAAAAATTAATTATAAACAAATCTTTTCATGTCAGCAACGGAATTTTCGACACTTTTGCGCATTTTTCAGCTGACCGTTGAAAACTTTTTTCTTCTCTTTTGTTAACTCAATTTCACAGCAAAGAGGGCGGGAAATCACCAGAAACCACCCCATCGCCATTGTTTAGGGTCACTCAAAAGCACATTTCGCATATTATTAGCTCATTTATTACCAAGCAAGTGCTGACCCTGGCAGCACCTGGACGGACCAGCATGCCTCACCAGTCCCAAAACTTTTGTTCAAAAAAATGCTGTCCCGTCCAATGCAATAAAAAATGAACAGAAAAAAAAAGTCGCTGGGTCGCCGTCTTGAAATTAACACATAAATTTTAAGTGGGTGGCTGGGTGTTGGGAGGGGGGGGGAAGGTTTAAGGCCTGGTCCTGCGGCTATTCGTAAGATACTTTTAACTTACGCTTGGCTAACTTTGGATACGTCTACGGCAATTCTCTGGCCATTGTCATTGAAATTTCCGTGCGAGTGCGTCCTGTCAATTCACCTAAGCAATAACTTTTTGGCCAATTGAGGTTGCAACTACGTGATGTGGCAGGATGCCACAACCTGAGCTTTGACTGAAACCGACTTGTTTATTGTGTGTAAATTAGTCTATAAGTTGAGCAGTTGGAGACACTAAGAAGCTTCACGCGATTCTAATTATGCGCCATCAAATTAAAAACCCACAAAAAAGAAAAGAACTTTATTATCAACTCCAGGCAGGCCTGAGCTTAAGAATCGAACTCAAACCCAATACTCTATACAACAATGCCGCCAGAGACAATATACTGAAGGCGGAAATAAATAAACGTCGCGAAATCTCAGACGCACAACATTTTGAATAACCAAATTAACAGCAAGGAAAAAAGAAACCCAAACTCGACTCGAACTCTATTTTGTAAGATTTGCACTGTTTAGTTATGCATTTTCTTTTGTTTTCCCATTCCCTTCAATCTTTTTTTCATTTTTATTTAAATTTTTATATTTTTTTATTTTCAGCAGGCGCCAGTTCAACTCAAGGAATTATGATGGCCCGCCTTGGCCAAAAGGACGCAGGCAAGTTTTCTTTTTTCTCATTTTTTCCCTTCTTGTCAGTCGTATTGCCATTTGTTTTGTTTGTTTGCTTTTGGTGTGTTTGTTTGTTTTAGTGTCTGTTTCTTTTGCTTTCTTTTGCTTTTAACGCACGCTTGCACCTTTTGCCCAGGAAAACCCGGCTGTGTGTGTGTGTGTGAGTGGGAATGGATGGGATTTGGTGCCCCAGGGAAGGCAACCACATTATTAACACTTGACTAAATATGCATTTCTTGGGTGGACGCTTGTTGACAGCAAGAAGCGTTAACAAGGTTTGCATTAAGGGTTTTAAAAAAAAACCCAAAAAAAGCTGCGGCTAGCTATCAAGTGGTTGAATGTGGCCAAAATGCGTGTTGAAATGAATACCAAAATTCATTCCAGAAGGCATTTGTGAAGTCATCGAGTTTCTTTGAATTCTAACAGTGTTTGAAGTAAGAAATTTGATAGAAATGTATATTTAAATATCCTAAATGAAATCTTATTCAAAGATTAATATTATAAATTAATATTACACTATGAGGTTCTGAAAATAAAATTTTTACAATTTGAAAAAAAAAAATTTGAAAATAGAATTCAAAACAAAGTTGTGTTGCCTAAAAAAACTTTTTTAAGTAAACAAAATAATTTTTAAATTATTTCGGAAATAATCGATTTTTTGGGCTTTCTTTAAGCATTTTTTTACCACCATAAAATGATCTTGATAGCAATATACTTTGATCTTGAAAAGTTTTGGGAAAAGTATTATTTACAAATATTCTAAAACTTCTTTTAAAAAAAGTCAAAGAAAGATAACTTTAAACAACATTCATTAAAATTTCATGCTGAAAACCAAATAAAAATCACATTCAACATGCACTTAAACAAAAATCGATATGATCTTAAGATAAACCATGAGTTGTTTTGCGGACGCTATCCCAACGTGTAACATCAATGTTACCCACCACCCGCCCAACCGACGCGAGGGGCGACAGCCGCATGACGCACAGCTCGAAGAACGCGTTACGGCTAAGGTCCGGACCCTGGCCAGGTATCTAGCCGGCGCGCACGCGTTTTTAGAACTTCAGAAAACCCTTTTACACATAAGCACGGATAATTTTGTTGGCTGGTTAGTTTGTTGGCAATCAGAACACATGCCCCAGATAGATCGGACTTGGCCAATGTTGAGCACTCGTTGGGGGAACAACTTTCAAAATGAATTTAATTCGAACGAAACGTTATGACATACTCATTGTTGTATTCGGATTATTTTTTTTTCTTTTGAATTCGACATATTACATTATAAAGTTTGTTAATCAATGGTTTTATCTTAAAAACTATTACCGTTAGCCGCCTACCTAAAGCATTGCTTTTTACTCAACTGCATTAGCAGTGTGTTTTTCTAATTGGTTATTACATAAAATATATATGTTAATATTTGGCTACATATTGGCCCTACTATTCGGTTACATAAGTATATACGTTCGATGGACTTTTTAAGGAAATTTATCTTCATTGTTACACTGTGCGATTTTGGGTCTTTTTTTGGACACTTTGAAGTGCACATCATAGGTATGCATTATTCCATTCTTCATCTTGTTTGATGCCATTATAACGTAGTTCTACTTACAGTAGGCTCGCTTTTGGGCGAACTAACGTTGGTTCTCGCAAGAAATTTTTCGTTGGCCTCAAAAGGCTTTGCTTTAATGAAGCAGATTTTAAGCTTTTACGGAAAGCGGTCGCAGTTGAGATTGATCTATGAAGAAAAAAAGAACACAAACAAAGAATTTAGAGAAAATTGGGGAAAAATTAATCCTTTTGGTAAAAGTTTATTTCACTTAGGGAGCTTTTGTGGAGATAAACAATTTCAAGGTATAAAATAATATTCCAGTGAGGTCTTAACTTGTATAAGCAAATATATTCAACGGGTATCTTATGGTATCTTATTATATTGTAGAAGTTAACTTTTTTGGGTGTCCACTTAATTTTCCTATCTTAGATGTATGCTACAAAAATAATTGTCTCTGCTTAAATTTATTTTTACTTCATTTTCGTCTTTTTTTAATATTTTAATATTTAAGTGACATTAAAAAATAATTTAGAAAAAATATTTATTAAAAAAGAAGTTAAAAATGTTTTATTTATTTTATATTTATTTTTTTATTTATTTATTTAATCTTTAAAAACTGAACAACACTTATAAATAATATTTGAGCCAATAAACACTTAACACAGACACACTAATACAAACGTTTACAACACGTTATCACAAATTTAAGTCTAAGGACTTCTTCTCACACTTTTTTGTTGAATACGCACCTCGGTAAGCCAATGGCTCTCGCAGGGATCCAAGAGTTTTGACCGTCTATTGGCAAAGAACTCGAAAATACCAATCCTCTAGGCGCTTTGATGATGTTGATGATAACTGTTGTGTTTGCTGTTTGTTTATTGTGTGAATGAACGCACAAACGAAGTCCAAAGGCTGGTAGTTGAAATTCAACTGAGCTCAAGCACATAGCCTAACTGACTTTTATAGGCAGGACAATCAAATGCCATGCGCCGAATTTGGCTCACACTATGTGCTGTGTGTTGAAGTAAACGGGTGTTGTCTTTTTGCCCCCCACCATTGCTTATTGTATTGTTGTATGTAGTTTACAAACAATAATGCCAACACTCACACCAGGGCCAGCCTAGATGTATGCAACAGCCAACCAGCAGACAGGCGCTTGCAGTTTCCAAACCTTTCTCTCTCTCTTTACAATGGCTCTCTCCCTCTCTCTTGGTGTGTTGGTTTGGGTAGCATTAATTGCACATTGCTGCAGTTGTTGCTATTGCTATTGCTGTTGGTGTTTATGTTGTTTTGCTTGTATTTTATTATATTCGCAACATGTTTTTTGCTCCATTTTTCATGCGCACTCACTCGCTCTCTCTCTTCTGGCTTTCGGCTGCAATCGTGTTAGATGCCGAACACTTCGTGGGTTGACGAAAAGTACGCTAACTGCGCTACTCCTTTGCCTTTGGTATGCCGTCAGTCTCGGTCGGTCTTTTCAGCTCGCTCGTTCGTCGTGCGCTGCCGGCAGCAGGTGGCGTGGGCGGATGGTGGCTAACCGGCCTGCCCCCTCCTCCTGCAGTACCGTTGTGCATCTTATTTAGTTACACTTTGTTGCTGCTGTTGTTGTATTTTGCATTGTTTTGTGCTGTGTTTTGTTTTGCTGCTGCTGGTGTGTGCAGCGGCCGCCTCTCGTGCGGGCCATGACTTCGTGTTATGTACAAGTCGTTATGATCGTCGGCTCGTCGCTCGTTCGTTGTATATGAGTTGGTTGTGTGTACGATTGTACGATTGTTGTTGCTGTTGTTATTGTGTTGTGTGTTATTGCATTTGTTGTTGCCTTTTGCATCCCATATACCAACTACTGATGCTGTTGTTGTCGCTGTTGCTATTGCTATTGCTATTGCTGTTTTGCTCTCTAAATTTCTCCAACTGCCAGAACGTTCCCGTCGGTTAACGGCATTTGTCGACACGACAGTCAAGCAGATAGTTCTCGGGCCCCAGCCTGTTGTGTAGTGTTGTGTTTTTGTGTATTGCGTGTTGTTGTCCCGGTCATCCACAGCGCTTAAAATAAACGTAAAAAACTTTGAAACAACTTTAGGCATTCAAATATTCAAAATTAAAATATATCATAGACTTAACCAAACTCTGAATTTATTATTAAAAATTAATCCGCTAGTAAAACTAAAATAAATCATTAAAAAATTAAATAAATATCAATAAACAACAATACCAATACAATTCACCCATACGATAATATATAAAAAAATTATTGTTAAAAATAAAATTTCGAATTGTATTTTGGAAAACGAATAAATCCAAAATCGTTTCACAAAACGTCTCTTCTGGGAATCCCACGCACAAGCTTCCCAATCCGTTTCCGCTCTGTCAACCGCATAACTGCCAAACGTGTTGACAACACAGAAAAGAAAAAAACCATAGCCTAACACGCAGGCTGATATATACGAACACACACCCTGTCAGGCAGGCAATCCATAAGCAATTAAGTACCGTTACAAGTGACAGAACGTGAGTTGTTTTTGGAATGTGTTTTTTTGTTGGACACGATTAATGTAGTGTGTGAACATTTGACACCAACCGAATTATTGTGATTGAGTTAACTTATTGGACTATTGAGAGTGCGTTTGACTTCTACAATCGAATTGTTTTAGGTTAACAACAGACTGATTTAGTTTCGAATTAAGTAAGGAACTTATTAAGTGTTTAGTGTGTAGCAAATAGCAACCAAGTTGTTAATTACGTGGATTTAGTCGCTGTGATTCGTTTAATTGCATTTGATTTTTGAGTGCATATGTCCTTAGAAGTGAATAAGACCAGGCAAAAACTTTTGAATTTCAATCCTAAAACAAGGTGAGAATCAATTTACAATTTATAAAGAAAATTAAGATGTTCCTATCACAAGAATGAATTCTTTTTCTTAAAACTGATTTGATATAGATCTTTCGATTCATACCTTTTTAAAATATTTTTAAAAGCCACATTTTATTTCTTTAATTTCATCCCAAATTAAAATACTTAATAAAAAATCGAGAAATAAGCCCCAAACTTTTACGATAAAATTCATAATAATAACTGAAAAAATTCTCATTCCCTTTTATCTTGACAATGATTTTTTGCTCCATCAATTGAGTTTCAAGATTACCCCCAAAACGTTACAATTTGATGATTTGGCATCCTCTGCGCATCCTTCTAATTAACGTAAACAAATTTTGAAAGTAGAAATAACAATAAATGTCTGTTGGGCAAATCCGCTTATGCGCGACGCTTCACATCTGGCAATCGAAAAGTTTGGCATTTTCATTTTTCTTATTCTTAATTAAATCCAAAACACTTGCATAAACTTTTATTATGGCCAAGACAGTGTCAGCCACCCAACAATCTCTCCTCTCGCATTTGTCAATATAGCAAAAATGAAAAAATTTTCATTTTTCATTATCGAGCATTATGGCCAGCTTTGCGCACGAAAGAAAAATAAAATGACAGTCAGCCAAGTGTCAGGGAGTACTCCAAAGAATAGCTACGTTCTTATCACTCCACCTCCATTCATTCACGATTCCGTGTGCTAAATCATAAATATGCATCTAACGTTTATCTAACGTCTTTATAGCACCATCCCCATTGCCCCTGACTCCTTGCCGTCTTCTTGCCGTTGTTTAAAGTGGAGAAGTGTGCCCTCCAAGAAAGTAGACTTAAAAGTAATTTTACGTCTGACTAAACATTAATGTGCTCAATATTTTATTGTTTGTTTGTTGTTTCATAGACTTGCGCTCTTGCAAAACAAAACGACAAACTGTGCAACGAAAAAAAGACAAAAATCCAGAAACAAACGATAAAAAATGCCAGGCAGTTGATTATGCGGGCTTACTTTCGAATGCCATAGATAAGTTCGATTCTTAACGCACAGTTTAAGATAAATAGACTTAAGAAAAAAACTTTGAGACAAGCATTTATTTATTTAAAGAGTATTTATATGTTTTCTAAGTTGATTTCTTTTAAAAAGTTTCATTTTTTAGAGGTTGATTACATTTTTACGAAGGATAATGAATTTAATGATTAATTTTACTAAATTGAAAAAAATGAAGAAAATTAAGTAAAATTCTTGTCGAGAAATCCTGACTAGGACATACTCTTTTCCTATTGCATAATATTACGCTCGTTAGCCTGGATTCAAAATTACATAGAAAATGACTTCACTTTAGCATAACGACAAAGCTTCAAACTGCTCTATCTCTATTTCTTAAATCGATTCCAAACAATTTTTCATCATTGTTTTATCCAAAGTTTTAAATCTCATTATAAGAATTCTTAAAATCAATTTTTACCTGTTGTCGATTACAAGAATACTTTGAAAATCGAAAAGATGTCGAAAATTTAAAGCAAACTTGTTTCTTGGGGGTTTCTTCCTCTCACTACCGCCCTAACCTAACCTAACCTGTACTGCGTATGCTATAGGAGAACCTAAATAAAAAATTTCTTGTCTCTAGCACTTACATATAGTCTCTAAAATCCACGGGTTCATACAGTCAGACGGACATCGGTTTTGATGCTGATCATGAATATACTATATACTTAATGGGGTCGAAATGCTTCCCTCCGCCTGTTATTCATTTGCACAAAACCATAAACCCTTTTTTTTATTCATTTTAAACTTCTGTTTATAAAATTAGTTTGGAGTATTTAGACATTATTTATATATTCGTTTTAAACATTCATTTATTTCAAAGCTAAAATAATAAGCTTAAGTACATTTAATATCACTTTTAACAGCAGCTAGGGAGCTGTTTTGTTTGTTGATAATAAAATGGTTTCATACTTTATTCAAAGTAACTTCACTTCATAGTTTCTAACTTATCTTAGATGAATTCACATATTCTTTCACCACTTTGCCTTATCAAATACAAATAAAACAAAAGTTAAACACTCAACATGCTAAATATTAATTAGTTAAAAAAACCTATTGATACAAATCAATAAAAGTTTTGTTTGCCAAGTGTTGTTGGCAATCGCGCCAAACAGCTTTCGCTTTACTTTTTGTAGACTTTTGTTGCTTTCGCTGCACTTTGTCAACACTTTTGGGCTACTTGAATATAAAATATATGCGAATTGTATGAAAGTAAACTCATATGGGGATGTAGCTCAGATGGTAGAGCGCTCGCTTAGCATGTGAGAGGTACGGGGATCGATGCCCCGCATCTCCAGAAAAGGGATTACCACCCGGAAGGAACCTTTTTTTTTGTTGTTGCTCTACCTTCTGTCGATGAATATGCAGACGTCTGCATTTTTGAGAAGATGAAGGAGCATTAATGAATATTCAAAGGCAAACGACTTTGGCATTAGTTGCCACTGACACACCCTCCTCATATGCTGCAAGCATGTGGCGCCCCCATGTCGACAATCAAGTCGCGTAATTTGATTTGGCGCCCATTGCACGAGCGAAACACACAACAGGATACATTGTCGCACATAAATCAGCACAATATGCCAATGTTTGTTTACTTGCCTGCCTGCCTGCATTCGCAGAACTTTGCCAGCAATTAAACAGCCAGGCAGCCAGTACACTCCCAGGACAATCAGGACGCGAGGTAGTTGCCACAGGCGCAACCCACACATACAGACTCCTGTGTACTGTTTGGTGGCTTGTTGGCCCTGGTCTGGGTATTGTAAATGATACATGATGTGCTATTTATGAGAAGCCTTTTGTTTTAAGGACAAAGTTTTACTTCACAACACGAATGTTGTTAAGCTAGTTAAGCTGATGCTGTCCTGTCCTGTGTTGCCCAAAATTTATGTGTTTTGCTATTTTTTAATTGTTTTAAGTGTTTTGTTATGTTATTGTTTCAGTTTTTTTCATTTATTATAGTTTAGTTTTTACTACGACTGTTCCAAAATAAATAAAAAATGGGAAAAAAATTGTTTTCTATCCTTTTTTGGAGATGCGGGGCATCGATCCCCGTACCTCTCACATGCTAAGCGAGCGCTCTACCATCTGAGCTACATCCCCAGTTGCTTTTTGCACTCACATAACGGTATTTTATTATAATATATCACGGTTTACTAGCTGGTCTTTGGACAAAGTCCAATTACAATGCCAAGTACTTGATTTCAATTGAAATGCATGTCGTAAATTGGCCCAGTTTTGCGCTTTTAAGCTTGGCCCGAACTGGTTTTGTGGCTTAAAGCGCGCAATTGTTGGTCAGCTTGAGGTAGATCGTTAGATTGTTTGTCATTGTGGCTAAGCTGGGCGTGGCAATTGAAAGTATTGAATGGTTTCCGAAAAGTATTGTTCATACCATGCAAACGTGAAGACTTTTGAGCTTTGAGTCTTTTGTAATGCTTCCAATTACATAAAGCTTTTAATATTTTCTTATAAATATATTAAGAGCTCAAAAATATTTCTTTGTCTTAAATTTTAACAAACAGAAACCCGCAATTAAATGTTAACGCTTTTTTATTATGAGAATGCCGCCCTCTTAAAATTTTGCCTATACGAGTAGCGAGTATCTTTTTATATTTGTGTGTGTTTTTGGGCTTTAATTAAAACCAAACAAAACCAACAACAACAAAACAAAACGCCTGTCAACGAGTCACTGAGTAAAAGTTGAAAATTACCTCAAGCTGTTGCACATCCCCAAGAACAGGGTGTTCTTACCCACCCATCCTGCCCCCTGAGGCATCAACCCACTAATTGCTGTTGTTGTTTATCAGCGAAACATTGTGAAAACATGTGGGGAAGCGTGTCTCCGCTTAAAAAGACATTACACACAGAGTACAATGCGTAAGCAGCAACAATTAGTTTGTCTCATATACAATGAAACTAAATGGTAGGGGAGAGGAGGGGGGTGTTGTCTTGGCAAGAGTTAAACGTTTTCATATTTATGAGCATCGTAAAACTCAATGATATACAAAATTAATGACAAAAGACGGCACGAGTGGCACTTCTTTTTGCCAAAACTTACTTTTGTGCTTACTTTTTGCTGGCACCCAGGCGAATCGTAAAAGAAATGTTACCTCAAAACTTTTCTTAGCATTTACTTTGCACCTCCCCCTCTCTCTCTCTCTCTTGCACCTGTCCGTGGGGCATAGATATACTCTACATCCGAATTCATTCAAGCGTCTTGTAATTTTAATTTCAAGACAGTCTGCGACTTTTTAGTTGCTGTCTAGAAAATATTTACACCCCAAGACTCCTGATCTCAACCCCGCCTCCTCCTCCTTCCTGCTGTCTATCTCAAGCGTCACGTACTTTTTTGCTGTTGTGAAATCTTCTTCTTTTTTTTTTTTTTTTAATTGACTTGCCTTCGTTTGTCACGCCCCACGCTCAAGGTTCATTAGTTTTGGGGAAGGTCTCTCGGCTTGATTTGACAAATACTTATGTAGGTGCCATCTTAAATTTATCTTCCTGCTCATTAGAGCACTTGTCACATACGCCCCGTGACATTTAACTTTATTCCCATTCTCCCGCTTTCCGGTGAGCGTGTTGTGACATTTTTCTTTTTGCGTGCGAAGTGGCATCCTTTTTTCACTCATCACTGCATAAATTTTCTTAAGTTTATTTTTTCTTGCCCGTATGCGTTATGCATATTAATTTGTATTTTGGGTCCAAGATATTTGCACTTTGGCTTTGGTTTTTTTTTTACCCTTAAACCATGAAATGGGTATGAAAGAAGGTACAATGTTTTAATGTAAAAGTATGCTACAGACAGTAGGAATCGTCTTCGAACTCATAAGGTATATATTTATATTCTTGATTAGCGTCAAGAAACAAGTCGATATAAACATGCCCGTTTGTCCGTCTCTAAGTACACGCACTGGCATTGTTTGTTACCAATTATTTGGATAAAATTTCTTGAAAAAAAATGCAGTTCCATTTAACAATTCAGACCAAGACTTTTGAGGAATTCCATTTGAAAATAGTGCTAATTTATACGAAGTAATGACATTCGAAAGATTTATCCTTTTGTGGGTTTTTTCGTCGCAGATTTTTGGGATAAAAAAAAAATTTAAAAAATCGATTTTTAGATTTAAATGCAGTTTTGTTTTAGATCCAAATAAAACACTTTTGAGGTATTGCATTTGAAATTCGGTTGATTTTTAAAGAAGCTATGGCAATTAAAAGTTTTGTGGTTTTTCGTCAGAGATTTTCGAGATGAAAATCTAAATAAATAGCTTTTTAATATATAAATGCAATTCCATTCTAGATTTTAAACAAAGTCTTTTGAGGCATTGCATTTAAAAATCTGGTAAGTTTTGACAAAGTTATGGCAATCGAAAGTTTTGTCCGAACTTAAATTCGATTTTTTGCTACATATTAAGTTCGATGATTTGTAATTATGTTTTTAATGTCTGAGCTTATGTTCATTACATTCACTTTTTCAGCAAAGTTCAAAGTTTATAACGTCTTTTTATCTGACTATTCCAAATTGTCATTTTAAGACTTTTTACAAACGCACTTAGTATAGAAAGCTGATAAAATTGTTAAGCTCCTTTTGAATCGCATGGAAATTCGCATTGACGTGCGACATTTTAAATTTTTAATTAGTTTCAAGTTACAAATTACATTAACAAAAGGCAACAGCTACACAAAGATTTGTGGTCGTATATTTTAGCATTTCTTAACAAGATTTCAAGCCAACTTCCCCTCAAGACACAAAACAAAGCAGCGGACATGCTGAAAAAGTAAAAAAAAAAAGTAAAAAAATGTTGAATGCCAAAAGGAATTTGCACCTTTGCATACACAAATAGGGAAGAAATGCTGCAGAGGGGCATCTTGTGGTTATAAATTTTAAATCTGTTAAATTAATGGCACAACGTTCTTTCATTCTCACGTGCCACAAAAGTTGAGTTGAAGTTAAGCACGTTGCTTGATTACATTAATTATTCCTTTATTGTTTGTGGAACTTAACTTTTTTACTGTATCATTATGGCCTTGCTTTCTGTTTGGAAGTTATCTTTTAGTAATAAGCGTAACGGGACCAACAGAGTTTCAATTTTTATAACTAACCTAACGATTTTTGCATTTTATTATTGCAGGAATCCATTTTATAATAATAAGTACGGTCCGAGACCATATTATTCCCATCCAAATAATCCACGCAATCAGGATCTTTATTACCAACAATTTACAAATCATAGTTGGGAAAATCAAGGAGATCTTAATCATCCATCGAGTAAAGAAAGAACTGATTATTATAGAAACAACAACTTTCATACATCACGCAAACCCAAACAAAAATATTCAAAGGGAGGTTACAAGTCAAATAAATCAAATTTCAGAAACAGAAACTCTGAATCAGAAACAGAAGAACACAAAAAAAATAAAGAAAGCCAAGAGATAATCAAAGAAGATGAACAAAGTAAAACTGGTGCGATTTTAAATCAAAAGAAGAAGGATAACGATTTAGATTTAAGTACTGAAGTAAGCGAAAGTAACAAAAACAAATCTGAAGAATGCAATTCAGAAACTAAAACTTTACAGAACAATGAAGAATGTGAATTAAACAAAAATGTTGAAAGTAAATCTACAGATTGTAGACTTGAAGAATGCAATTCAGAAACTAAAACTTCAAAAAACAATGAAGAATGTGAATTAAACAAAAAGGTTGAAAGAAAATCTATAGATTGTAGACTTGAAGAATGCAATTCAGAAACTAAAACTGAAGAACGTGAATTAAACAAAAAGGAAGAGAGAAAATCTACAGATTGTAGTCTTGAAGCAACCAAAAGCTTTAAGATAATAAAATCCCCACCCAGAAAGTACAGATCGAAGCTATTTCGAAATAATATACCAAGTCCTGTAAAAGAAAAAATTAAAGAAAAATTTGAAGAAAACCTAAATAAAACAGATGCCATAGAAGGTCCAAAAGTGAAACCGGATTCAACCTTAAACCAGGAGCAGGAAAAGTGTGAAACAGTCAAACCAATTCCCACGATAAAGGTGCGACCTTTAGCCGAGCTCTTGAAGCAGGAAATACTTGCCGTTACACAGGAACAACAATTGGAAAATACAGGAACCCAAAACGGAGTTGCAGGAAAACATTTAATTCGTCCAACAATCCACACACGTCGGCATACCACAAGCTTCAGCAATGGCAGCAATGACTTCAATATCAGTGATCAACTGGCCAATATGGACAAGGAGAGTCTCAAGTATATAATCAATAATAGCGATACAATATACAACGAGCATCTAAAGCAGCAAGCACGAAGACGTCTTCGGGACGAAGTAAGACGTCAGCTAAAGGATATTGAACTAGAGCAGCCAAAGGACAAACCAACGAAACATCTAATCGAAGACGAAATCGTTGATGCCATCAAGTTGCCACAACTTTTACTACAAGAGATTGAAAAGTGTTTGGGCATTGACATATCAGTGACTGAGAAGAAAGAGCAGTGCCCAAAGCAAAGCGCTTTAGGGATCGAAGAGACCAAAAGCACAACAGAGATTAAAAGGAGGAAAAACTCGAAGGAAACCATCAAAGAGAGCGAAAGCACACCTGCAACCGAAAAGAGCGCAAATAAGATAAAGCTTAAAGCAAGCAAAAGCACATTGATCAAGGGCAAAAGTAAAAAGCTTATTGAAAAGAACGACAAGTGCAATAAGAAGAAATCTCAAGCTTTGAAGAAAACACCAATCAAAACAATGGCAACCAAAAGACCCAAGAACGTGCCCACTAACGAAAAAAGCTCGTTGCCAGGCAGCAAAAGCAAAAAGATTGACAGCGTTGCCAACATAAAGAACAAAATAAAAGACATTGCCAAGCAAAGAAAATGTTCAGAACCTGTAGAAGAAACAAAACCTGAAGAAATCCCGATTGTAATAAAACAAGAAATTCAAATGCCTTCAAGTCCGATGAAAATAGACAATGTAGTTATTGTGGTCAGTTCGTCCGAGGATGAAAGCGAAGACGAAACGACAGTTATGGATAATAAAGCAGATAAACGAGATGATGATCAAGACAGCGATCATTCGACTGCATCCAATTGCAGCAGCGAATCCACCAAGCTACGCTATCAAAGAAAACTGGCCAGCGATGCCAACAATATTGTCGACAGCTTTGAGAAGCTCATTCTGCCGCACCTGAAAGAAACCCTGGCGGAACGCTATCGCAGCAACCATTGCAACAATCTACAGAGCCGACTGCACTTCATTTCCTGCGTGGTGACCAGCAGCGAACACAATTCGCAAACGTTTAGCAAAATGCAAGTGGCCAAAATGCAACAGAATCTCAAGGCAAGCGATAATCGCTTAGGCATTGAGTTTCTCCTGCGTGAAATTGTCAATGTGGTGAATGTGCAGAAGCAAGCGGCTGCAGCGCGACGCAAGGAACAGAAGGAACAAAAGGCATTGTTGGAACGGCATGCTTCTAACAAGCTTAACATCAATACACCCTTGATGCTTAATGCGGAGCTGCCTTCTGAGCGACATCAAAGCAACTGCAGTCAGGCTGAGTCAGCAGTTGAAGCGCCAACATCGTCGCACTCCTTGATGCCACCCACACCACCACGAAATGGAACACCAACGCCTACAAGTCTGGCCACATCGAACCGTTCTCTGCACACAATGTCCATGGGCATGAATTATTTTGGTTTGGATGCGTCTGTGCCGCGTCTTTCTCCAGGCAACTATGCTCTGACGACCTGCAAACTGGAGAACAGCGAACCTGTTGTCCTAATGGGTGATTCCCTGACCCACAGCCTTCAGGACATCGATCGTCGTTTGGTGGAGAATCAAAATCGACGCGGTTTCCTTGAGGAAATGATCATGAAGTTTCAGCGTGAGAAGTCTGACCTGGAGCTGCTTAGCCTGGAGCTGCAGAGTCGCAAGTTTCTGTTGCTCAATACGGTTATTGCGAGGAATCAATCCACACAACTAACACCTGCATCGACTGTCACGCCAACTAACTCACCACCGCCCCTGGCAGTATTGCCAGCTGTTAGCCAAGCTTCTGTATTGACAGCTCCGGAAGTCAGCAAACCCAAGTTGCGTCAACGTCGTGCTCTTGTCGTCAGGCGCGTAAGGGTTTTGCCCAAGCGCAAGCTACGACCTAAGCGAAGTAGAGCTAGTCCTACAAAAGAAGTTGAGGAAGCTGCTCCTGAAACATTCGAAGAGAAAACTTCTGCTCCAGATATTCCGCAGCCTCTGAAAATCAAAGAAGAGCCAGAGGAAACCTGCGAACCGATTGAGCTCAAGAATGATATTGCTCCGAATTCTCCAAAGCGTCAGCGTTTGACAAGATCAGCGGATGTGCCGCCGTTGCAGCCACCTCCTCCTCCACCGGAACCCTTTGACAACATGGCGTATGAGCTGCCACGCATTCTACTCAAGTCCACCGCTCAACCACCGCCACCGCCGCCAACACCTACTTCTGCGAATCCTTCAGCAGCTCCAATCATGCAGAATTTCAACTATGACTATATACCCATCGGTCGATTGCATAACATAACCAGTCCCATCACTCAGATACGCATCTATAAGGTGTATATCATTGCCTCGTCGGAGAACGGTGATATCTATATGTTCAACATTGGAAATCATAAGCTGGAACGTCAGATTCCCAAGCACAGTGAGGCCATAACAAATATGTTTCTTTGCGAAAAGGAATCATTTTTATACACAACATCACTGGATGGTTTCTTAAAGAAATCCTCGCTGGAGGTATGTATCGGAAAACTATATTATTCCTGATTGTTTTTTAATCTTCTCGATTGCTTTTAACAGAATCTGGAACGCGTTGTTCAGACTGTTTACCTAAAGGAACCGCTGCAATCCATTGACATCGATTGGGGCGTTGCATTCATTGGCAGTCGTTGGGGCAGTGTCTTCACATATAATATAGCGGTAAGTTTCAAAGAGAACGTTAATATTAATATAACTGAATGTATGAAATTGAGGGGCTTGAAAACGTTTTTATTGGCAAAACTTTAATGATATTATATGCAGCTTATGGCCTGATATTATTAGGAAAAACCCAATAAATGTTAATACTATATTAATAAGCATTCCATACGTAAGTCAAGTCAAATCTTAAGCAATCTATCCTTAGTTTTCCAAGATTTTTCCTAACCAAGATCTCGATTAGGATTTCTTAGCTGCAATTTATTATAACTTATTTAAGTATAGACATGCCACACTCTTATATATCCCTCTTCGCCTTAACGAAAAACCTTCTCGTTGCTAAAAAATATATTGCATACCACAAGGCGCACACAACTTACAAAGCATTTAGTCATAGTTGAGGACATGTTTGCAAACATTTTAAGCCATTTCTCAAACCAATAGATGTCTGGATATCCCAAAAATTGACTTGACATTTAATTAATGTGCGGCTCATTAAATATTTAGCTGTCAAATAAACACTTGAAAATATATTCAATTAAAAAGAGACAGAGTCCACTAGCAAATCCACACACCCTCACACACACATACACTCACACTAAATTGCACACCTTTTGGCCAACGGCGGGAAAACAAGAGTGTAACAAGAATAACAACGAATTGGCATTAAGCAGCAACGCCATTGAACGAACCCAATGTCTAGACAATGGAAATCAAATCGAATTTATTTTTTTTCTTTTGCATTTCGCTGGCGATATACGCAAATTGGATGGGGCAATGTGATGCGATGCTTGGTGGCATGGTCTATAAAGGTGTGTGTGTGTGTGTGTGTGTGTGGCAAGATGGCACTTCATTACAAATTTTGAGCTGAGGGCGATGGCGATAAGTCTTAATTTTTGGCAGCATTCGATTTATGGCTGCGACGTGCGGATAATTCACGGCCCCAAAAATTATGCTACGAGAATACATTTTTTTTTTTCGATTTAAAAGTGCGCAACATGCAGCTAGTGGCAAGCGGTGGCAACTGTACTTTTGCAGCAGTTAGTTATTTACTAAATATATTAATGCAGCAACTACCTAAGCAACACGACACGCCCCCAACTGCAGTAGACCCGATCCAAATGGGTATATATATATGTACACTATATAGAAGGCGTTGCTTGTTGCAGTTGTGCTTTGCTGCTATTGCTTGATATTTTGTTGTGTGTTTTTATTTTGTATGTATTGTGTGTGTGTGTGTGCGTGTGTTTGCCATTGCTGCACGTTGTTTGGCCAAAAGTCTTGTATATAGCCAAGGCTAGGGGTTAGTTGCAACAAACAACAGCAAACTGCAGCGCAGCCTGCTTGCAGCTTAAACTTTCATGCCACTCACTCTCTCGCTCTCTCGTTCGTCTTCTCACTCGCACACTAGCATTCTCTATTGTTGTTTATTTAAGTTTTTATGTGTTCATGTTTAGTTTACTGTATATTTTGCTGACTCACACTTTCTCACACAGTGCAGCAGCAGCAGCAGCAGCATCGTTCATTCTCCGCCCGTTTTACTCTCTCACACTCTTTGGTCCTTGGCTTGCGAAACGAAGGCACGAGACTATTAAGCGTTCGTTACTCTTCTCTCACACTGCAATGCGCATGTCTCTGTCTACTGCAGTTTCTTGTTGCTGCACCACAAACCGTTAGCATTTGGAGTTAGTTTTGTTTTGCGTTCATTCGTTAAATTCGACGTCGATGCTGGCATCGGCAATTTGGCAGCAGCAAATAAAATGTTTATATGCTATTTACTCAAAACAATTTTAAATAAAATACAAACTATATACTCACACTCAATCGCTCGCTCTCTTATACGCCCGCATTTTACGCCTCTCTCTCTCTCTTTCTCACTGTCGTATTGCCTTCCAAGGCATTGCAATTGGAATGTCTTCGTGCCTGCTGGCTGCTGTTGTTGTTGTTGTTATTGCTGTTGGGGCTACCCCTCCTGTCATTCTTGCGGGTTGGCTCCTGTTTTGTTGTGTTGTGTCTCTGGAATATGACGCCGCCCGTCTCTGTATCTGTGTTAGTGTGTTGGTTTTTTTTTTTTGGCTGTGAGTGGCAACGCTGTTTTCTCATTGGCTGAGCCTGACGAATCGGGTTGGTTATTTGCCGGCACCGACTCTGTATGCTGTGTGTGTGTGTGTGTATGTAAGCAACTGTTACTCTTTTCTGCTGTTATTGTTGTTTTGTACTAGCAGCAGCAGCAACAGCAAATTGCATACGTTCATGTGGGCCGTTGTGGGTGTGGCAGGGCGCCATTGCAACCACTAAATAAACAAAGCAATGGCATCTGGCAAAGGGGCATGGGGCATGGGGCATCGGGCATTTTGGGTATGCCTCCTGCAACTTTCAACTACAATTTCTGTATTTGTTTGTGTTTCTCGTTGCTTCCTTTTCTTGCACTATTGCAACAGACGACGCCATCTTGCAATTGCTTCAATTCATAACGGTACATAGATATACATAAAGCTATATATGTGTATTTTGGTACATTGCAGAGCCTTCTCTCTCACTCCCTCTCTAGCCATCTCACTCATTTTTAATGCTATTTATTTTTATAGTCATTGCATGTTCTATATATGTTTGATTAGAGTTTGTTTTATATGTGTGTGTGTCTGTGGGTGGCGTGTGGGATTCATTGGATAGATCCCATTAATCATAGAACCGACTGCTGGAACCTCCTCTTGTTTGTTTTTAGTTTTTGGCATGGAATTTTCTAGTTGCAGCTTGTTTAACTTGGCTTAACACTAATGGCTTTTTCTAACTTTTGTTTTGTTAACTATTTTTCAACAACATTTTTGATTCGAACTACCTTATATTTAAATAAAAGTAGCCCAAACAAAGAGCTAAAACCTACTTTTTCTTTTTTTATTCAGTTCAGTTCAGTTTTTTACAAAGTTCATGTTATTTTGGAAACGATAAGATTAACTTATCAAACAGTTATCAGCGTTCATTTACTTTCTCTTTAACTACTTGAAAAAAATCGTATTTATTTATGTACTGATATGAATAACAAGATATGCCATCAACTACGGACGTTTGAACGAATGCAAGAAGTTTGGAACTAGAGAAAATATAATATTGAAAAGTTTATATAAGATACGGCTTATGAAGTCAATGTCATCTTTTACTTCTTTCTTCTGTGTCTTCTATTTTTGAGAACAAAATCTTTGAAGTAATTATTAGTTCAAACCACCAAAAAATCTGCGATAACTTGCTTTACACTTTTTATAAGCTTAAAAATCCATATACTAGTTAGTTTATCTTATCACACGTCAAAAAGTGGCCCACAAATATATTTATAATACGTTTAATCTAGAAATAGCTTTTTCACCTCAAAAACTATTTATAATCATCAAAAAAAAGCTCTCTGTTTGTGTGAATTACTTACAAACTTATTGTATATACTTGTTTATAGAGCAACGCTATCAATTTGTATTCGTTTTTAATGACGTTGCACATTTGAAATGACAACAAACAGAAATTACAATGCAAAGCACATTTGCGTTTCGAATTTCATGACATTACGCATTTCTTATAAGCAATGGTCAAGAGTTTTAGTGGCCAATAAATGCATTGGTAGATACAATGGGGATGTAGCTCAGATGGTAGAGCGCTCGCTTAGCATGTGAGAGGTACGGGGATCGATGCCCCGCATCTCCAAAGGATTCAAAACAATCTTTTTTTTAGTCACATATTTACTGATATCTTTTCTTATTGTATGCATTTGCAGGCCAATAAAGTGATGGATATGCCATTGTTGTCGACGGGACAGTCCATAATTGCAGTCAAGGCAACCAAGGAGAACGTGCGAAAGATCATACTGCTGGGTTGCAAGGGCAACTTATTGTTTTTGCATGATGCAGCAACGGGTGTGCTGCTGCGTCGCTTCACCATTCCCGACGGCCTCAATGTATACAGCTTGCTTTTGGACAAGGGCCATATCTATTGTGGCACACAGAAGAACGAGGTTTTTAAGTTCGAATACTCCGTGAGTAAAATCAGCACAAGGAATCCTATAATCTGGTTAACTAACTGTTGACTATTTAAATTTGCAGAGTGGTTCCATGACAAATACGATGAACTGCGGCAATGGTGCCGTCGCCATGGCCACATATGGTGAGAAGTATTTGCTTGTTGGCTGCTACGATGGCTTCATCTATGTGCTGGACAAGGAAACGGGCAGACAAATGGGTAGCTTTAGTGGACCAGGACGTTTAGTGCTAGCGCTGGCCATCGCTGGCGATAAGGTAGCTATACAAAAATACTTACAACAAAACCAAATCAAATGTTAATAAAATGTTCACTCAGGTCGTTACTTCATCGAAGGACAACTCCTTGGAAATATTGAAAATACCGTCGCATTTGTTGAACCTTAATCACACCACTTAAACTTCAACGTTTAGTTTTTAAAATATATATATGTAAATGTGTTGTATATTTTTTTTTGGATTATCTATCAATTAAGTTTAAATTTTACAATTAACAGCTTTTAAGTCAAAAATTGTCCTTAAGTGAATATTGTTGCTGTATTTACAGTTGAAATCATTATGAGTTAAAATCCTTTTACAACATGAAATAATATTCAGCGCCTAATTATGTTTGAAGAATATTGCATCGCTGCGTAACATATTAAATTAAATAGAGAAATCGAAATGAATACATGTTTGTGTTAGTTAATGTACGATGAGGGTGCTAAGGATTACGTATTGCTTTAGATTTTCGATGCCTAAGGAATCTGTGGCACACGCATTGGACGCACATTGGTTTGCATTTGATGTAGCTTCTGGTTGAGCTTGTGTGTGTGATCACGCAAATAGGCAATCAGATCCGCTTGCTTCTCGAGCAGCTCTGCTGTATCGCCACCGGGTTGCATGAGTCCCAACGAGCCACCGGCACGATCAGCGCCACGTAAGACATCTGGCGACAACTTGGCCTTGTTGAACTTACGCACTTTATCTATATAGCAGCCATGAGTGGCAGCGAGCACCAAGTTCTCGGCCACATTGAATGTAGTGATATAGCTAATGGGCGATAGCCAGCCGGCGGCACAATGCATCCAAAACTTATCGGCATAGTAGTGATGAATCAAAGCTTGGACGGCCAACAGCATGGAGTTCCACAATGAGACAATCTGCAGGGGAATGCCCTTCTGCATGTTCGTTTCGCGATGAAAATCGTGATAGCCTTTCATGCGCAAATCATCATGTTGCTTCTTCACAAAATGATCGAAAAGCTGCAAGTGTTGAGTTAGGTCAGGGCCATGAATGGAATATATTCAATGTAAAATGCATTCAATACTTACGAAAGTGATTACCCAGAATGTGGCGCGCAAGTATAGCATTATAAAGTAGGCCTCACAGCGTTGATCCTCGGGCCACAACGCCGCCAGGCCGATGCCCACAATTGAAATGACCGTCGAGATAAGCAAGTGAATGCTATACGCCAAATACAAATACAAATGCACAGCACGAAAAATGTATTAGTATATGTTAATTGAGTTGCGCTGCTGATATCAGCAGACGCATCACCCTTTACTGAACGTGTGTGATTCATAGCTGCTGCCGGCACAGTGCATACATACCTAAATGCGGGCACAGTTTTTAGTTTAAATGAACCATTGTCGTCGGAGAAAAGCACTGGATCGAGTAATTCATCGGTGTCCTGGTTGTGGGCATGTGTGCCACCTGTTTGTATAGCTGCGCCTGTTGCATCGTTATCCATTTTCTGTTGTTCTTTGCTTAAGTTTTTTTTATTTTGGCCCCCAACTGCGCAGCACCTAACAAAAATTCGCTTTGTTTTCTGTTTGTTGTCGGTGCTCTTTTAGAACTGAGACATGGTGCTGCCAGATGGTTGGGGAAATTTATTTATATTCGATACTTGCACGACTATGTTATCGATAAGCGTAAATGTAAATATGCTTGTTTTTGCATTAATAAACTAAAAAAAATAAAATAAGAATGCAATATTATTAAAATATTTATTCATTATATTTGCTTTTAGAAAAATTTTAATAACAATAAAATATCGATAGGCTTATTACAACCCTCAGCAAATTAAACAAGTCGGATGCGTTGTTGTTGCACACATTCAAATTGAACATTGGCGAAATATAACAAAAAAACAACGCAAAAATTAAAACCAAGCGAATACTAGTTATAAATGACTACACCTGCACCGCGTCATGTTAGAGATTTGTTGGCATTTGGTACGGACTCGGAGGATGAATACAGTATATCACCCAGAAAGCCGCAAAACACAAAGGACGCTTCTTATGTGGACACCAGGAAACAGGAACAAAAGTAAGTTTGTAGTACATGAAAAGAAAATCTTGTAACTAGTATCTTAATGCCAGCAAGGAGAATATGAGACAACCCAAAGAAAACGGATCCACGCCACCAAACCACAACATGTTGTAAGTGAAGCTAAACTGGCATCAGCTAAGAGTTTGTACATCATTTGAACCTAATTGCAGTCCTCGACGTCCATCGGAGATGCACATGCTGGACTCGGACAGTGATGATGATGATAATAGGCATGATGATGACAACTTGAATTGTGCCATTTTAAACGATTCCTTTGTACTAAGCCCAATGCATGAGCTGACCAACAGCAACTCCGGAGCGCCTTCCTCCGCGGCAGTTCCATTGCGTGCCAGTGATTCGAATTTGTCGTTTCTTGGTCGATTTGGCAACATGGGAATCAATTGTAGCAGCACCAGCACCACTCAAAAGTCACCTAAACAGCAAAAGCAACAACCGATTAAAAAAGCTCCACCACCAACGCTGAAAATCATTGCAAAGCAACGAAAGGCAGTGGATAATGAGACGCCGCTACGCCCATCCGGAGCACCGATTTACAAGTCTCATGTCAAGCCTGAAACGGAATTTGTGACGCCACAGGTGTGCAGCTTGGCCGCAAAGCGAACTACGACACAAAAAGCCCGCAACGAAGATGGAAATGAGTTTCGCTCACAGAAAGTCCTATTCCAGACGCCCATGACGGTTAGTCGTGGCGCTCCATTTGCAAGTGACAGTATAAGCTTTTCGCTATGCGACACCATCAGCGAAAGTCCGAATACACCTGCTCCGTCAAAGGACCCAAAATACAGCATCAAATCGAAAAAGTCGCTCGAAAGTGAGTTTCGCACCACGGAAAAGATGAAACCAGCAGTCGCCGAATTGCCCGCACCTGTTCCAGTGCCAGCTCCAGTGCCAGTGGCAGCACCGGAAAAGCCTGACACCGCTGCTGCTACGGCAAAGTCCAGTTCCAATATGTTGATAATCAAAGGACACGAGTATTTGATAGCTAAAAAACTTGGTTGTGGCGGCTCCAGTTCGGTGTATTTGGCGCGACGCAAAGATACGGGTCAGGAGTTTGCCATAAAAGTGGTTGATCTGCAAGCCGATCCGGTTGTGGTACAGGGCTATCTCAACGAAACCAAGCTACTCGAAAAGCTCCAAGGCAATGTGTGTGTAGTGTCGCTCTACGATTAGTAAGTATACAAATTGAATGCTTTTAAAAGTATTTCAATGATTTTCTTTTCTTTCCAGTGAATTGTTGCGTCAGGAGTCCAAGCTGTACATGGTCATGGAGAAAGGCGATTGTGATTTAAATAAGATCTTGCAAGGATTCACCACAAACATACCGCTATACAATCTTATGAACATTCTCTACCAAATGCTGCAGGCAGTCAACTATATACATCAAAATGGTGTCATTCATTCGGATTTGAAGCCGGCCAACTTTTTGATGATCAATGGACGTTTGAAGCTCATTGATTTTGGCATTGCCAGCAACATTGCGGTGGACTCAACGAGCATTATTAAATTCTCACAGGCCGGCACATTCAACTACATCAGCCCGGAAGCACTGACCGACATCTCAAGTGGCACAAGTCCGATGCGTGGCAGCAATCAGCCCAAGATAAAGATCTCAACGAAATCGGATGTTTGGTCGCTCGGTTGCATTCTTTACTTATTGCTGTATCAAAAGACCCCATTTGGCCACATTCGTAACATAAATGCCAAGATGAATGCGATTGCCAATCCAAGCAGCAGCATCGAATATCCAGCTATACCCATTTACTATCCACTAATGCTCGTGCATGTTAGTATATGAGCTTAATTGAATCGTTTGCATTTAGTAATTTATTTGCATTTCCTTGCAGATGGTGAAAAATTGCCTGCAGCTCAGTCCAAAGAAGCGTCCATCTTGCATCGAACTGCTTCAGTATCCATTCCACATGGTAATACCCTTACAGAATCTTCAATTGGCTGCCAAGCGCTAAATTAGTATTAAACCTGCCCAAAACACATTTAATTAAAACACAAATATAATGCACTAAATTTGTTTTTATATGTGTTTTTCTCTTTTTTGTTGTGTATTTAATTCTCGTTTAGCATAAATTTTATACATCATAAATTGTTATATTGCAGCGCCAGCGTTTAATGTGTTAATCTATAACAACACGCTGTGTTTTTGCGACCTGTTTTTGTTGTGTATTTCAATTTCTTATTTAGTTTTTATTTTTGTTTTGCCTAATTTAACTTTTATTGTATTGACATTAATTGCTAATGCTAACGCTTTCCTTTAACCATCATCATCTTCTTCTTTGCACAACAATTTCAACGTCATTTTGCGTTTGTAATTTGCGTTTACTTATCAATTAGATTTATGTGTTTTTTTTTATGTATATTTCTTTTATATGTATATAAAAATAGTTTTTTGTTGGGTTTTTTACGTTTTTTTGTTGGTTTTTGTTTTATATATATATATTTATTTATCATATGCTTAATTAAATGTTGCTGTTGTGGGCTAACCATTTTGCTCTACTAATCATATGTACTGCTGCGGCTACATTAAATACTTTGCGCTGTTTTACACAAAAAAAGAACAAAATGAAACGGACAAAAAACAATGCACATATACAAAGTATCTTTAACTAATACAAATTGATTGCAAATTGTTCACTAATTTGAATTTGTTTTGTTTATTGAATAATCGCAATTCAAGTAAGCTTTTAAATTCAGAGTTGATTGCTTAACATTATAAAAAGTTGCTTTTTTTTAGTGATTTTAAATGCAAGGTAAACACAAATAATATATAGCATAATAAAGTATATATGTTTGTATATATATATGTATGTTTAATATGTATGTATATAAATAATAATAAAATCTGTATGTGTGTTTGTGTATGCATGCAATGTGCAACAGCAGCAGCAGCAATTAGTGTGGATTCCGCACAGCTCTTACAGGTCCTCCTCCTTCGCCAGCCGCTGGGCCATACTCATTATACTCATTTCGAATAATTATAATAATGCTTCATTCTTTCTATCTTTTTCCTTTTTTCGCTTCACATTTAAATGTTCAACATTGCACAAGTTTTGTTTGCTTTTGTTTTTAGTTATGTATTGTATATATAGATGTATATATATGTATATATATAATTCTTTAAAGCATTACAATAATTTCATCATATTCTTTTTGCTACTTTTAAATGTTAAATGTTGCTGTTGTTGTTGGGCTCGTATTTGTTTTTATCTCACTTTTTATTTTATATAGGCTTTTTTTCAAATGTTTTTAACTTTAAACTTAATAGATTGTTAGAGTTGTTGTTTTGTTGCTGTTGTTGGAAGTTCGACAAACGCTTTGTTAGCTGTCAATTATCGTTGTGGTTCTGCTGTTTATTAAGGGCGGCGCATTCTTTCACACGGCGACATTAAATGTCCTTAAAAAATACAAAATTTGTTATTGATTATAAATCGGATGTAAATCGTTGAAGTGAACTCACCTGTTCACCATTTGAGGCATGCTGCTGCAGCTTGGATATAAGCTGCTCCTTTTGGCTAACAATGATGCGCCAGTGCTCATCCTGTTCGCGTGCACGCTGCTCCAAATCCACCAGCGTGTTGCTCTGCAACAGGAAAAACACATCAAATTATGAATATGAAACAAATTGTATTTGAATTTATAGCCTACCGTCTTTGTGACCAACTGTGTGAGTTCATCGTTGCGCTTGCGCAGCTTTAGGTTCTGTGTATGCAGCTCCTGCTGCTCGGCAGCACTAGCGGAGGATTTGCTATTCGAATTACTATTATTGCTACTAATATTGTTGTGGATGCTAGTGTTGTTGTGATCGCTGCTGCCGCTACTGCTATCGCCGCTGCCGCTGCCATTGTTTGATTGTGTGGACTTATTACTACTGCTCTGTGCAGCCAGCTGCTGTTGCTTCAGTTGCTGCTGCTTGATGTGTGTGAGAAGCACCTGCTCCAGCCACTCATCGAACGAGACATTGAGGGCGTTGGCTGCTTGCGCTTTAACTGCATCCGGATACAAACGCTGGTACAGCTCACGTATGCGCTGCTGTTCGGCCTTTATTGAGCTGGTGGCAGCAATGGCGCTCAATTCGCCGCCATTGGCAGCTGCTGCCTTTTGTTGCTGCTGATGTTGCTGTTGCTCCTGCAGCAACTGTTTGTGTTGTTGCTGTAAACGAACAAGCAAAATAATTATTAGACAATATAGATAACAAAGATAATGGAGACAGAGTATGAGTATAGAGTGAGGGAAGGAGGTTAACAGATATAGAATTAATGGCTTTAGTTTTTTGTGTTTGTTGTGCATGCACTTACGCCTAAACTTTGCGTTGTATTTGTTTTCGTCTTTGCTGTTGTTGTTGTTGTTGTCGCAGTTCTGGCGGTTGCTTCGGCATTTTGCAACGCTTCAATCAACTTCCAATTTTTCATACGAACGTCCTGACGAAACACACAAATACATACATATATAGGTGGCAATTAGTAACGAAAGTGGGATCAAAAAGCATAAAGAACAAAAGCAAACAGGAAAAGGAAATGTTGGAAAGCTCACGCGCGACTTGTCTCTTGACTTACATTATTCTTTTCGCGCTGGTCTTGCAACTCGAGTTGCAGCTGTTGCTCCTTGTGTTGCAGCTGCTCGGCACGCTTGTGCGCCTCCTCCAGCTGAGTGCGCAGCACGCTTGTCTGTTGCTGTTGCGTGGCACGTGCATCATTAAGAGTGCGCAGCTCAGCCTCCAACGCCAGCACTGTCTCAATTTGTGCCTTTGCCTGTTTCGATTGCAGCGCCGTGGCCTCCACAGCATGACCGGTGGCCTGGCTGAGCTGTTGATTCAGACTGACATTGTTGGCCTCCAGGGACGCTGTCTGTTGGCGCAACTCTTGCAGCTCCGTATTGCAGACGCGTGCCAGCTCCGACTGTGAGTGCTTCAGTTCAGCGGTGGCCGATTCCAGAGCATTATGCAGATTGCGCAACTCAACTTTGAGTTCAGAGTTCTCGGTTTCGAGCTGCTTGCGCTGTTCCAGCTCAAAGACACTGTTATTAAGGCGCGCCTCCAGCTCATCGCGCTGCTGCTCCAGTGCCATTATTTGCTGGCTCTTTTGCTGGATGAGTTCGTTCTCGACATGTGCCTCGGAATTCACAAAGTTGGTCATGTCGGCAATGACCTTCTCCTTGTGGGCGAGATCCTGCTGCAGACGCTGCAGCTGTGGCAACATTTCCATGCGCAGCTGCTGTTCGCCGAGCAGCTTGGCCTGGAACTGTTGACGTTCGAGTGCCAACTTCTCATTGGCACTGGCAAGCTCCTGATTGAGTGCCGTTAGCTCTTGATCTTTGCCGAGCAGCTTATCGTTGTAGGCCTGACTACGGCTGTGGATTTGGGCGCGCTCCATGTTAATCTCTTGGCGCAGTTCACGCAACTTGGCCTGAATGCCACTCGATGCCTCCTGCTCCTCGGCCAGCAGTTTCTCCTTCTCCTCCAGCTGACGCTTGAGCTTCTGGCAAATGTCATCCGACCAATCGCCATGATTTGCGGGCATATCCTGCTGCTTGTTCAGCAGATAATCAATGAGTATTTGTATCTCAGAACGGTTAAGTTCGGCACGTGAGAAAACGTTCATCAGCGCTGAGACACCAATGGTCTGATGCTCGGCCAGCTTGTCCAGTGCCTGGGCCAAATCCTTGGCAGTCAGTGCCGTGTCCTTTTGCTTCTTGTTGCCATGTTGTTGCTGCTGTTTGGCCTGCTTGTTGCTCACATTGGTGGCCTTGGGCGAGCCAGTTGCCTGTTGCTGCTGCTTGAGGGCAATCTGTTTGGGCACATGTGGCACCTCGACAGCCTGTTCCAGAGCAGCACTGAGCAGTGCTGGCGGTATGCTGCTGGCTGCAGCTGGCTTCTCCTTTTTGGCGGCTCCACCATTCTTCTTTTGTGCCTTGTTGCTCTCCTCTTTGCGTTCCTTTTGCTCCTGTTTCTTTAGCTCGACCACATCCTTGGGTACACGCACCTCAAAGTTGTTCAACACGGGCGTCTCCTCAGCTGGAATTGGTCTAACAGCAACAGCTTCGTTCTTGTTCACCAGAATGCCAGCAGTGGCTGCCTTGGGTCCAGCACCATTGCGTTTATCCTTTTTGTTCTTCTTGCTGTTGGTGTTATTATTGTTGTTGTTGTTGGGCTGGTTTTCCTTTTCGGCATTGCTGGGACGACGCTGCTGTTCCGTCATGACCTCTGGATCCGGATCGAATTCCACATGCTGCTTGGACAAACCGGGCTGCGAGGTTTCCTCCTCTAGCTGTACAGAGCCCTGCTCTTCGGAATGTCCATCGGAAAAGTCATCCTGCTCCTCTTGATCCTTTTGCTGTTCGCGTTGACGTTGCTTCTTCTCACGTTTCAGTTCCTTCTTTTTGGGCTTGCGCTGCGATGCTGCATTGGAGCCACTCTTGTTTTGAGCATAGAGATTAGCGCTCAATGCTCGCTTCTCGGCTGCCACCTCCTCAAAGGTCTTGCGTCTAAAGATCTTGTTGATAAACAGAAATGAGAGCAGCGATGCGCCGAACACACAACCAATGACAATCAGTATGTGAAAATCCATATTTGCATAGTTTGTTGTCGCCAGCCGTCAATGATATTGAGTGTCTTAAGAGGTTCTTCTTCGTCTACAGATTCCCTGGTTTGAGTGTGACTGGAATAAAACAATATAGATGAGCATATTAAAGTACATGAAACAATAATGTAGATAAGGACGCAAGTAAATTCTCTGTGCGCATATCAGCAAAGCCCAAGAGTGCGGTGTCAAAAGTTGCTTCTTGCTCGCCTTCCATTATAGCAGCACTCATAGAGAGCAAGAGCTTTTTTTTTGTCGGTATTACCACGGCCTGATGACGTGTGGCTTTGCAATTAGTGAAACGCCGAAAACATTGAGCGTTCAAAACGTTCGAACAATTTCACATTAAAAGCATAAAGCAACAAGATCAACGACACAACAATCAAAAGCAATTATAATTGTCATGTTCTATGTATGTGCATATAAGTATATATGTATGTGTGTGTGTGGGAGAAACGATACGTGCTTATCAGTTAGCCGGCCGGTGAATGGTACAAATACTTAATACTTGTATGCAATTGTTATCGTTATTGTTTGCTTGACGTGCTATAAATATAAATGAACTTGTTTACATATCGTATTATTTATTATGCTTTCGCTTTGTTGATCCGATATCAGTTGCACTTTGATCACAGCTTAAATTTACATTTAAGACTAAGATCGATGATTCTTTTTTGGTTTTTTCTAGTTCCAAGAAATATGCGAATAGCAAATGAATAAGCAAACAGCAACTTGTTTTGTACCATCAGGTAGTCGGCACCAAATGCTAAACTATAAATATATTCAAGCTACCCACACAAAAAAAAAAAAAAGAAGAAGAAAAATTACCAAAGAAAGACTTACAAATGTAACAGGAAATTCGCATACATACAAACATGAGCATCACTTTCTGACGCACACGTATGCAAAATATTTAAAAGCACTCACTAAAGCAGAAATGTGGGATCGCCACCTCAACGCTGCTTCTTTCTTTCTTTCTTCAATTTTTTTTTTCACAGAGCACTCGAAACGTCTCTTGTGCAGAGCGCTAAATGGACACAACACGAATGACACAAGGTGGCGGCGGCCAGCAGCGACGACAATGACGAAGCTGACGCTAAAGCTCAGCTCGAACTCAACAACTCAGCTCAATGCTCTCTTGTTCTCTGACTTTCTCGCTTGCACACGCTCTCCCTCTGTCAGTTTATCTCTTTCGTACACGAATGGTTGGCGTCATACAGTTAGAACTTGAAATTTTAAGTGTGCTCCATAAGCTGCGCAGTGCGCTCGTTCAAGAATTCACAAATTGCAAATTCAATTCAAGGTTGTTGCTCTCGCTCAGACAGCAACTGACTCAAAATCAGCGTCAGGTTTGACTCTTGCTATTGGTTGAAGAATTTGAGAAGACCAAGCTTGATAACATTTTTCTTCTTCCACTACATACAAACATATGAAGCTGAAATTGTGTATTTACTTGGTAAATATGTTTGTGTGTTTTCATTATCGGTTGGGAACCACAAAAGTTAATACATATATATTTTTACTTTCCTTTGTCGTCTCTCTTCCCATTACTGTATCAGTCATTATCTTGTTTACGCACTATAAATTCTAGTTAATTTTGATGACTTTGCTCGCGATTGACTAATATTACCGATTTTTCATTTACAAAAGCAAATTCATTCACAACGACAAATAGATTATTCATACATACTAAATTAATCAGTGAATAATTTTTGCAAGTTTATATTATAAGCTTTTGTCATCTTTTCACTATCTGGCAACACTGGCAAACAAAACATAACAATGACGTCGTCATTTTGATTTAATGAGTATTTAATGGGTATTTGAGAGAGAGTTAAACATTTAACAGCTCTGTGCTAAATATGTATGTCAGTCAATTAGTTTTTGTTGGCTTCAGTGTGGATTTTTTTTAGGTTCAGCTTAGCCTCAAAGATGCCAACACAAGCAACATTTCTTTAAGCGTTCAGCGGTCGTAAAACAGAAACAACAAATAAAAGCCGGTAAAGGTCATCAACCGGAAGAGCGCCGCTGCGGAATTTTGCTCAAATGTTCACACACACACGCGCGCACACACACACACACACACACACATACATGCATGCACAGGTAAACGTATGTTTATGTGTGCGGCGTCGTCTATAAGAATTATTATCGGCAAAAACATAAAATACAACTGCAACAAGTACAAACAGACAAACGGTACAATGTATGTACATATAAATATTCATGGCTGAGTCGTTTGCTAAATTTACTGCTGGCCTGGTTACAAAGCTGCGCCGCCAACTGCAAATTTGGCCCAATTTGGTTGTTGTTGTTGTTGTTCAATTAGATGGAAAAGTTGCGCCGCTGCCCATATGGAATTTTTTACTCACAGCCAATTGCTGCTGCAATAGTGTAACGGTGTTTGTCACTCTCTCGCACTCACACTCACACAAACACATTCAACGTTTTCTTTTTCGTTGCCTTTGTTGTTATTCATAAATGCAGTTTTGCTTTTGCTATTTTTGATAGTCAGGCCGCAACGGGTAAGTGTTAATTTTAGAAAGTTCTCTGTGTTATTTATTTATGTTTATGCAACATGCAATGTTCTTCTGAGTTGGCTTCTCTCAATAAAGAGAGCGTGGGAGACTCAAGTTCGTTGTCATTCATGCTGCTTCTTATTCTTACTCTATGCAGTAGGTCACAATAATCATTTGGGTGCTTAGCAACTGGATCAAGGGAATGTCACATTTTAAAATGTGACTCATTCCCCAATCATTCACAATTGATGGCAATGTTCGATGCCTTATTAATGATTATTGATTGCTGACGTACACACGAGCCACATTTCTTATTATCAAACGCTATAAATTAAAGCAACGTGACTTTAGTGATTTCAAACATGAATGATTGTGCTCAGTACATTCAGTATTTCTGAGCTTGAATGGCAACGCAAACAAAATGCATTCTATTTGCTCATGATATGTGATAAGCGCTCAACTGAGAGTGAACTGTGAGTGTGAGAGACTTGTATAATAATTGAATGGAGAGGGAAAAGGAAGGCGGCGGGTCTGACTGCTGCCAGCAGCAATGTGTAAATGTCAAAAGAAATGCCCAACACACACACACACACAAACATTTATGAGTGCAACAAATAGGGGCCAGCACATCAATTATGTTTTTTTTTTTTTTTGTGTTTGATAAAATCGCAACAAAGGCAGAGCTAAATGGCAGGCAAATAGCCAGCCAGCCAGCCGGGGGCACACACAAATTCTTGGCATATCAAAAAAAATTCTAACTTGTAAAAAATATATAAAATTTTGTGTCAGCTGCTGGCCTTTGGGCTTTACTATAGGTTTGAGTAAAAGTATGTGTGGGAAAATTATTCAACGTGGCTTTTTAAGCGTCTAATTAACGTGAAAAAGAATCATTTCAGATATACAGTATGTATGTAAAGCGCAGTATGTGTGTGTGTGTGTATGCATAAATATATGCCTGCCAAGTGACCTAAACCCGATTTTTAGTGTGCGGCGGCTGTTTGTCTTCGTCTTACGTCTGATAGATGTGGAGCATTTACGACCACCAACACATTCACACTCACACACACACATACAAAAACGAAGCTCTGGTTTGGTTTGATGTGAGGGCGGGGGCCTGGGCAAAGTCAGCCGAGATCCATGCAAAAGGGCGACGTACGCAAAGCTCAAGACAAAAGGGCGTCGCTGCTGCTGCTGTCGCGCAAAACAACAAATGCACTGCACTAAACGTACACACACACACATGCGCTCACATTGAGTAGGCAGAGAAAGACCTGCTTTTACTTTATGCAATTACCGTTGCTTTTTTTGTTTCCACACTCCCAACTTCTTGCAACGTCAACAATTTTACAACTTTTTCACTTTGAAATCACAGAGCAGTATTTCTGCCTTAAACTACAACTACAACTACACGCACACAGTACATGCATGCAGTTTTTGCTGTTGGAACCATCCGCCATTTGCAAGCTAGTGTTGTATACGTGTGTGTGTGTGTTTGCATGTGTGTGTAGCGTTGTCGCGTCGGCAATTTTTTTCATTTTCGGCATCAATTTTCAACTGGATTTTCCTATACTTTTACATAATACTAACTTTAAATACTTAGCTAAGTCCAATGTGCATTGAAACTTACAATTTTTTTTAGCAGGAGTTGGTGTTATTAATCAACTTGAAACATTTAAATTAAAGATTTTTCATCCACTCGTGTTTGTATTATTGCTTTGCGTTTGTTTCACTGCAAAGTGTGGCGGTCGGCATTGTATGGTCGATAGAATGTGGCGGTGTGGTGATTCGTTGCTGTACAACGCTGAAAAAAATTATCGTTTTCACAGGGTGGTCAATAATAAATGGATCAGAATATCGAAACTAAGGGTTTCAGCTCGGCCATCAGAGAACTATAGCAAATCCGATTAAAATATTTTAATATTATTTATTAATGCAACATTAATTATGGCTTAGGAAATTTTACTACTTTAATTCAAATGAATGAAGCTACATGATCAAGCTTGTATGAACTTATGAACCAAACCCTAATACGCATTTAACGAAGTCAAATATGATCAAATTAAAAAAAAAAAATTAAGTTTCTTTTCGTTTTTTATCATCTTCAGCAGTAATAATTACCAAATCAGTTCAAGTGGAGTTAGAAAACAAACAAACCAGCAGGTGTTTTCCCTTCAGGGCTGGCATACTTTTTCTAAACGGGCATACTACGACTCCGCAAGAACATGTAAGCATATATGAACTAGTTCTATTTGAACAAAATTTGTTTGCTCAGTTCAGCTTGAAGTTTGTTTTGCTTGTTTATAACTGTTAACACAATCACACACAAAAAAAGCAAATAACATAAAACAAAACTGGTAAATTTGAAATACCGTCAACTGTGAAGGCATCATGATTAGCAAAATATCTGCATGGTATCGTGACAACGTCTCCGAGTCAGCCGACTGTCTTGCCTGTCGTCTAATTAGCGGTTTTGGTATGATCGGCATCGGAGCTTTTTTACTCTCACAAGCAAAGCGCCGGCGCTCACCTGTGGAAAACTATGCAATGAAGAGCATTGCGGCAGGTGCTTTAAATATATATACATTACAATTTAATATATAATAATCCGGTTGTCATTAATAGTTGCAGGTTTCCTGGGCGCAGCACGATTGGCAGACGCAGACTTTTTAAAGCCCAAAGCGGAACCAGAAAAGCCACAGAAAAAGATTACGGGAGATCATCCATTTTTTAAGCGCTGATATCATTTATTTTAATAGATTTGTAAATTAATTTGTTTACTAGAATTATAGTTGTTCAATGCACGTGTAGACCCATTTCTCAGTCATTTAACGCCCAACCTTGCCCAGCTTGGTATCAGTCTTTGGATTAGCGGTCAGCGTCTGAACGGAGACAAGTGTTTCGTTGATTTGCGTTTGTAGCTGGCGAAGGCTTTGAATTTGCAGTAGGCGCAAGATACGCATCGGATAATCCAATGCCGGATCGTTGGCCGAGACCACATCATTGCCCTTGTCAAAAGGGAACGGTGTGCCACAAATCGCTTTTCGATTCTTAGCTGCTGGGCCAAGGCGCTCGTGAACGATACGTGCCACAGCTTCCAGTTGAAGTAAATGATTGGGGTGATGAGGCACTTTCAACTTTGTGGCTAACGTGCGAACGCCAGCAATAAAGTCACCATCGTTGACTGGTCAAAATAAATAGTTGTGAAAAATCTATAGTCGTTAAGCGAATGCAATGAACTAACCATTGATTTTGCCGTCAAAAATGGTTTGCACTTTTGGTTGTGTTTGTGCGCCGTTGTTCTTGGGCTGGCTGGAATTATGACCATTGATCGATTCGTATTGGGATGGATCGTCTAGAAACTCTAGGCGCATTGCATGTCCCACCATCCAGGTAAACTGTTCTAACTGTGTTTCATAAGGGGGCATATTCAAGTCAATGCAGTATTGTTTGTAGCCCTCCTCCCATATTGCCATATTCTCTAGATTTCGCAGCTTCTCCCGAGCCTCAATGGTATAAAGGCGTATCTTTTGGTCCTCTAACCAAAGTACTGTGCTTGCAAATTCCTTGCGATCTAAAAATATATCGAAACTTTAGTATGTTTCTTCAGCCAGCATAAATACTCACTGCTTAATGCCACAGTGTTGGGCGCTGGATGACCTAAGGCCTCTAGTTTAAGCTTAAGCATTTTATTTGTTCTATAGCTTTTAATAAATAAATCAACGAATAAACAAAATTCTGCTGGCAATCACCGGTTGCCAATTAATAAAAGAGCGACCATATAAAGTTTTGCATTCGATGGTCACTCGAGCAGCTGAAAGCTATCGATAACAAATTAGCTTGCAGTTTTGCATTCGATGGTCGCTAGAGCAGCTCAAAGCTATCGATAACAAATCAGCTTGTCAGTCGAATTAAGTTTGTTTTAAAATACATTCAATTAAAATGAATTGCAATACACAAGATGAATATTTTATATATATTCGTGATCAAGTAGAATTATGCATGCTGCCTACTTTGGAGGAAGACCTGGACAACATACAGTTGCTACACGCGCATTTTGCAACGTATCATTCCTTGCTCCAAGCAGCTCTGCCACAGTTGTTTATTAATCTATTAAACCCTAACGAGGATGTTATTTTAAACGATGAAAGGAAACACGAGGTTCGATTTGAATCAACAATTAAGATATACACACTAACATTAATTCATTTAGCTACGGGCGCAACTAATTGTGTTCCTCTGTGAATTGACGGCATCGCCAACAATTTACAGTCTAAAAGACAACTCCTCTGATCTTTTGCGATTTGCCGACTCAATTTTACGAAAATTGATGTCAAAGTGCCAACAATTTGAGGAATCGTATATCTTTAATTATTATGTGCAGAAATTGCATAAGGATTTTTGGAAGCGTCAGCTTGGAGCAGTTCATGGTTTTGTTACTTACTTGGAGGTAGTATAGATTTCTTACTACTAGATTCCATTTAAATTTGTTTTATTTTATTGTAGAAACGCTTTATAAACGATGTCAAAATGTCTACAAAAATGATCAAATTCAGCGTAGCTGTTGGCCTAAATGTGTACCAGTGTTATCAGTCTGAGTACAAAAAGCTTGCCATTCGAATCTTTTCCCACATGCTCAGACATAGTGTAAGATAGATATTACATTAAGAATAACAGCTGCTCATTGGTTTGATATTTACAGCACTCTACAGACATACAACATATGAATATCCACGGTGTAATATATAAACATGTTTTTCGGGATGCGCGTAGCTTGGATCCAGTTGATGAAACAGCTGCCAAATGGGATTGCCTATGTCTGTGCTTGGATCATTTCACTGAACTTGATGGCCTTACGGTAATATCGCACATATTACGTTTGAATATTTTCTAACCCTTCCTTTTACAGTGGAATCAGTGTGATGATATGCTCGATCGACTTATCCAGAATGTGTCGTTATCGTCCAACGCTGACATGTCAGTTTGCCTGTTAAATTTCATAACAAAACTGGGATATTACTTTGCCCTGAATAAGGATGAACTCACTACAGTATTGGATGGTGATTTTACTGAACCAAATCATATGTCTACCTGCCTGAATGTATGTGCTGCACTGAGTGTCACCACCAGCTATCGATGGGCCAAAAGTATATTGCAAATGCTTCAATTGGAATCTGAAAAGCTACTACATAATGCAGAGTCGTGTGCCCGAATGCTGGTTGCTATGAAACGTTGCTATTTGGTATGCATCGTGCCAATTCCGCTTCGAATATTAAGAGTTCACATAAGTGAATTTTTTACAAAGTTTGTAGCTGTGCTCTTGGAGAGCCTTTCTGTACACAAGAAAGCTCAACCCATTCTACTGGTGAGTTGTTTTAAATTTACTATGCCATTAACATTTTTTAATATATTTTGATTTCTTTTACTAGCTTACACAGCAGTTTACTAATATATTTTTATATCAACTAATGAACTTTCCGATCGATCATCAAGTCAAAAGCATGCTAGAAGAATTTATTCCTGCGCTTGATAGTTTAAGTCTTATTATTTCCAAATGAAATGTATAATACATGTAATTAATATTAATAGAAAACGATTTTTTTATTTTTATTAAATCTAGTCACATTAAGCGAAATTTTTTTGATTTGGTTTTTTAAATGGGTTTGTCAGTGTGACCGAGTGGGAAAACTGACCGCAACTAGTTCCAAAATGAACTGATCAATTTAATACAGCTGATAGCTGTTTGTGTCTCGCACGTGCTCAAAGCTGCACTTGTTTATATTGCATTTTAACTGAAAATATGGCATTACTTTCCTCAAAACGTGCAAAAAAGGCGCCATCACCAGTCTCAGAGAGTTCCGAAGAAAATGAAAGCGCTGGCAGCGAGAACGAGGAAGGCAACGCCGGCTGGGCGAACTCCATTTTGAAAGTGCTGCAGACAACAAAACCTGAGACACAAAACAAAACAGTGCTATCGCGTGCAAAGAAAATCAATCAAAGTCCCGATGGCACAATTAACAAAGTCAAGCAGAAGGGCTATGACTTTGAAATCGATGGCAGCGATCCCAAAGAGGAAAAGGATGAAAAGCCCGAGACCTCCGCCTTAGATGCTGAGCTGACGCGACAGCAGCGCAAAAATATGCCGTTGCAGTTGCGAGTAAAGCCAAGTTTTCGGGACATGGAGCGGGAGCGCAATTTGCGCAAGGTTGCCACACGCGGCACAGTGCAGTTCTTCAATGCGGTGCGCATTCAACAAAAGGATCTGCAACAACAGCTGGCCGAAGCAGGACCGCTAGACAGTCGTCAGGATGCTGTGCTCAACAATATTGATAAGCGCAAATTTCTTGATGTATTGATGAGCAGTAAATATGCCAAATCCTCGGCGATAGATAATCCCGTAAAGAAGGAAGAGTCCGAATCTGACGAGGACGACGACGATGAGGATGAACCTTCGGATGATGATGCACAACCCACAAATTCTGGCAGTAAAAAGAAATCCGAATGGAATGTGCTGCGCGAAGACTTTATGACCAACAAGAAGATCAAGCACTGGGACGAAGAAGACGAGGAAGAGGAACAAGGCGAGGGGCAAGGCAGCAGCGAAGACAGTGACGACAATTAGAATACAACAATTTTAATGTACTAATTATAGTCTTTTAATATAATAAGTTTTCCATACATCATTTTGTAATTACGACATTTCTGCGTGCGCCGTCATATAAATGCCAACAATTAATCCAAATAGTCCAATGGCCGATCCAAAGATCTCCACTATCAGAATCTTGACAAACAGCGATGCATTCGCGGCATCCGAAAGCGCTGCTCCAGAGCCCACAATGCCAACACAAATGCCGCAGCTAAGATTGACCAGGCCAACAGCAAGCCCGGCTCCAAATGTGGCAAATCCCGTAAACATATTCTGGTTCATCTTCTTTTTACTGTTGATCAGACTGGTCATGGTAAAGGCCTGCAGATTGCCCGAGAACACAATGGCACTGATTAGGCCATAAATTGCCACAGCTTCGCAAAATATAACCGAAATCAGATTCTTTGTTCGGATGCGTGGTGAACGTACGCCTCCGCCAACCACACTGGTCCCGGTCGTATATATGCCCATGGCAGCTCCAACAACCGAAAGCGATACACACAGTCCAACTCCAAGGCCGGCCCACATATACGGACTGCTTGAGTAAAGAAACCAGCTAAGACCGATCCGTTCTCCTTGGCCCGTCATAACATAGCTTAGAATGTAACCGACAAGGGCCAAAGTCGTTAGCACACAGAATACAAAGAAAATGAAACGAACGCCCATTTTTTTCTATAACTTTTTTGTTTGAGTTCCGTCTACGTCGTAAGGAATCCAATAATGATATTGCCTGTCATTAAAGTCAACTGTGAGAAACACAAATTACAAACATAAGCTCCTTCAATTAAACGTCACAAACTCATGATACATATAAATATTTTGTGTTTTCAGTTCATATAATTTACATATGAACATATTTATTTTAAAGCATATTTCAAGTAATATTCGTCATTTCAGTTAACATCAACCTGTGACGTTACAAATTCATTGTTTTTTTTTTTGGTTTGCAAAACTTATTGCTAACTTAATTTTTCATTATTGTTTTCATTGTTGCTGTTGTTTTGAGATTTTGTATGTTGTGTTTAACGGTTGGACTTGGCCACACGCTCAAGTTCATCCTTCTTCTTGATGGCATACGAGTTAGATGAGCCCTTAGCGGCGTTTATCATCTCATCAGCCAGACACTCGGCAATGGTCTTGATGTTACGGAAAGCGGCCTCACGAGCGCCCGTGCAAATCAGCCAGATAGCCTGCAGGAAATAGATACGATTAATTTTGTTATCGAATTGTTCGAACAATGTGTGTGTGTGTGCGGGCACACTATTACAATTTCACTTCATTTATTATGCGAAGTAAATTGATTTCATACCTGATTAACACGACGCAATGGCGAAACATCAACAGCCTGACGGCGCACAGTACCAGCGCGTCCAATACGAGTCGAATCCTCGCGCGGTCCGGCATTTACAATTGCATTCACCGTAACCTGCAATGGGTTCTCCGAGGTCAGCAAGTGAATAATCTCGAAGGCGTGCTTGACAATGCGACAGGCAAGCAACTTTTTGCCATTGCTGCGCCCCTTCATCATGAGGCCACAGGTCAAACGCTCAACAATGGGACACTGAGCCTTGCGAAAACGCTTAGCGGCATAACGTCCAGCCGAATGCGGCAAATAGCGTGCAAATTTCTCCTTGACGGCAATGTAGTCCTGCAGTGAAATATCACTGATGGTAATATCATCGCAACTCCAGCGACCAAAAATTTTAATTTCGGGCCACTCGTTGCCGGCCGCAACCTGCTCGTTGACAACAGCATTGTCATCTTCCCAAATGGCGTCTTCCACTTGATGCTGTTCGGCCGGCGGCGGCTGCTGCGGCTCTGCACTATCGTACGCAGGTTCGTACGGGGTTTCAGCGAAGTCAGTCATACTTTTAAATACTTGCTACACAAATTAAAACATGTATTTTATGTTATAAATAAATTTGCAAGTTTTTTATGCAAAACTTACTGTTGTTTTTCGGTGGAATGCAGAAAAGTGCAACTGCTTCGTTTGAAAGCAAAAGATAAAAGAGATAGAGTTGACTTTCAGTGTGACAGTGCTTGATAAAGGTTTTGACCAAATTTTAAAGAGTGGCAACGCTGTCAACTATTGGTATTCCTGAAGCTTTTTTGTTTTTTAAATGGTGGCGCACTTTGTGCACCTCCATAAATATAATTTAAAATTAATCATTTTGTTTAAAGAACAAATCTTGCAATGCATAACATATTAATAAAAGAATAAAACAATTAACAATTATGTCTTTATTGTGAATTCCAAGCTTAATCGGGTTTTGCATGCAAACTGTTAACACGTTAATGTTAATGTTTTTTTCCTATCATTATTCTTGACGCCTTTAGTAACTGATAATACATAATATGAATACGATGGGCGCGTGCAACTGATTAGAGTATTGGGTATATATATTGGGGATTGTTTTAACAAAACACATGTATTTAATATATTTAATATGGAATAGTTTCTATAGTTATAATAATAATAATAATATGATTTTGTGTACTTTCTATTACATCTGCATTAGCAGTCGCATAAAATATACAGTTTACAGTTTATATGTTTATTATTTGTAGTTGTAGTTAATATAATACATTTTTCTGTTTTCGAAATACAAGTGCCAAAAAATTAACAAATCATATAAACAAACTACATACCTATTATATATAAATATATATGATAAACACACACACTTGTCTATCTCATGTACACATACAAATAAAACTAAAATACAATAAACACAAATACCAATTTTTACACAACGCACATTAAACGCACAATTTGTGTTAAGTGATGCTGAGAACTGGCGGCAACGTGCGCAGCGTAAAAATTCAATATAAAACTTTTTAACTTAATAAGTAACTAAAGTCCCATGTCGTGATCGTAGCGGGCGGAAGCGGATTGTTGATGTTGTCTTCCACATATTTGTAACTGCATATAACGTATTGTAATTTCCAAAATAACAAAAATTTGGGAAGGAACACTGCTGTTGTTGTGCTTTAGCTGTCGGAATGGCTTGATGACTGATTGTTGTTTTTGTTGTTGTTGTTGTATGGGGCGCGTGACACAAATGCTGCAATGATTTTTATTCTATTAATTGTTGTTATGTGTATGTGTGAAACTGGAATAATGGTTAACACTTACGTTGCAAAGTACTTGTAGCGTCCAATTTAATCCTTATCACCCATCTTAGCCTTGGAAGTCATGTAAATACCCACGATCAGACCAAAGAGACCAATGGCCGAGCCGAAAATTTCGACAATCAAGATTTTGACAAAGAGTGCAGCGTTAGCAGCATCCGAAAGCGCTGCTCCGGAGCCAACAATACCGACTGCAATGCCGCAGAACAAGTTGACAAGGCCGACGGCAAGGCCAGCACCGAAAATCAGATAACCCGAAAACCAATTCTGATTCATAACACTCTGGTTGAGCAGCGCTGATTCCATTTTGAACTGCTCCAATTGGCCGGAGAGTACAATGGCAGTGATCAGGCCGTAGATGGCGACAGCTTCACAGAAAATGACCGAAATCAAATTCTTGGTCTTAATGCGTGGCGCTTTAACGCCACCGCCCACAATGCTGGTGCCTGTCGTATGGATGCCAAGGGCAGCGCCAACGACAGAGAGGGAAACGGATAATCCGATGCCGAGACATGCCCACATGTAGGGGCTCGAGGAGGCGAGGAACCAGCCAACACTTACGCGTTCACCCTTGCCCGTCAAAACAAAGTAGAGGATAAGTATGGTGGCCGCGGCGATGAAGAGCCCTAGAAATGTTTGAACTACGACCGTGCGTATTTGGGGCGCCATCTTGCACTGTTTTTTTTTGTCTGTCTAACGTTAAAAACACTATATAATGTTTGAATTTGCAATAATTTGAAGTGGTATTTACCAAATTGCAGGCGTAATTGTATTTTTCTCGGCCGACAGGTGACTGCTTCGTGCGAAAAAAAGAATCCACAATCACATGACGTACATTTTCTCTATCATATGGTATCGAGTTAATCACGCTATTCGATATATATTCGATGTAAAGCAAATGTCAAACATACGACTACAATTAGTCGTTTTAGTGACCAACACAAAGATGCCTGCTACACAGCTGTGCAAATAACGCAAGTTCCCAAACGTTACCACCAGATGGCGCCACAGTGCAGGGCGCGCACTTTTAAAATTGGGAGATTAAGGGAAATGGCGCCAGCTTATTAATTAATTCAATTACTTTCCAATAGGCGGCAAGCACAGATTCGCTGACAGCCGGCGCTAGATGGCGCTAGCAAAAAACTCCGCCAAAAATGTCAAAAAAAAAAGTTGAGAATGTAGTATTTTTCTAGAAGTAATACAAGACTTTTGAGGTATAACATTCCAAAATCGAATCACTTTTGGATAAAGTTATTGCAAAAACTCCCTTCATTAGTTGAGGGAGTTTTTTTTACCATTTTTGTTTGATTTTTTATTGAGACAGGTTCAACACACCCGTTTTTAATTTTAAGAACCCACATTTTTCACACGAATAATTAACACATAAATTTTTGAAGAAAAAAAAGTTCACAACCTGAGCATTAAATTGGAAATTATATTCTTTTCTATCATATCATATTATATTTGTTTTGAATACTGCTTGGAATCCGGAGGAGCGCGTGACCAGCACACGTCATAAAATATTTTAAGTTTAAATAACACTTTTTTTTTAGAAATTTATGACAAAACTAAGCTTAAATATGCACAACAAACATGCTGATCGTTTTTTCACATAACATTCCTACACATACAAATAATTTACATTGCGGTCGGACATTTACAGTTCATTGAATTTAGCCAAGTTGTCAGTTTTGGTCTCAGACTCAGTTACAAGCAGGCGAGGCACGTTTAACAGCGTCCACGTGATGGCAACATAATCTAAAGTCACATCACCATTAAATATTTACACTACATTATAATTTTTTCGTTCCTCTTAGGCGCGTGCCCAGCAAACACAAAAGTACCGAACCGTTTTGGCCCGGCTTGTTGTTGTTGTTTTGGCCAAGACTGAGACACAGTTGTCTTTGTCGACGACAAGCAACAACCGCAACATTCAATTAAACGTAATGTGTTGTTTGTTGTTGTCCCTCGAAATGGCTGAGACACAGAAAAAGAAAGTGAGAGTGAGAGAGACAGAGACAAAGGTGAGAGTAAGAGAGAGATGCACGTTTTTTCTTGATAATAAATGTAAGCTTTTTCACTTGAAAAAACCCTGCATATAAAATAAAGAAAATAAAAATGCTAAAAATCGTATACACTGAAAAAATAAACGATTAATAAGTTCTTTAAAAAAAATTCACGACAAAGAATTAATTGTTTTCATGATATTAATTACAGTGTATTTAGTTTTCACTTGTCTTGTTCTTTAATTTTTGGGCTAACCATATATGATTTTTTTTAGTGTACATGCAGAGGCAGGAACAAACTGTAAGTTGGGGTCATCCGCCCCGTGTGTCTCAAGTCAAATAACACAAGAGAAATCCATTAACCTGCGTTTTTTCCTCTTCACTTACTTTCGTTTTATCTCTTTTAGGCCGAAACACTTTACGTTTTACACGCTTAAACATCTAGGAGCACAACATTTTACTAGCTTTAAGCAAAGAAAAAAAATATGTACAGTGGACCCTCGGTTAAAATCGATAACAATTCAAAGTTTATTGTGAATATTAATCGATAAAGTAAAGAAAAATAGTGCTGTTAAGTGCTAAAATTATTTTTGTTGTGCAGTTGCATCCTGTTTTTGCTTTAGTTTCTGCATTTCAGCAATATTCTCAATGGTTACAACCAAACTTTCCAACATTATTTCAATTTGCAGCGAGCGTTCCGTATAGCTGTAAATGCAATATATATTAATCATAATCGATTTTCCGTTATAATTCCAACCAAATGAGCTCATTTTGAACAGCCCAGTGAATATCGGCTAACGGTTCTTTAAAATGATGTGAACACTCTCACTGGCCTAAATGGTACCGTAAATTGAGCGAGCTGTTTCAAATGAGCTCACCTTATTAATTAAACTATGGTTCCAACAACTTACATGGCCAACTCCTCACGTAAACGCAATATGGGTTCTTCTTTGAGTGGACGCGATTCGAGTGTTTCCTCCTCCGCCTTCTCCTGTTGCTCATCGATTATGGGCTGTAGGGAGTATGTCTCAATCTCCTTGGTTAAAGGGCGACGGCGGCCACAAATTTTAAAATAATTTTTGATGCCACGAGCAATCAATTTCAATACCAAACGATCCTTGACAACCATTTTTTCCTTAACATCCGAATAGGTGCTCAAATAAATGGCCACAAATAAGTTCTAAAAAAAGAAAATTAGTTTGTGCTGGAATGTTTACTAGAAATACTTACTAAGGATATGCCATAGATGGTCACAATAAGGATAACAAAGTAAACTGGCGCCAGTATGGGCTGTGCCCGCTGCATGGGCATATAGGTGACATCGGACATTATGATGCGCATTATGGTCACAATAGCAACATAATTCGATTTAAATTGTTCAATCTTTTCGCCAAAAACTATTGTGCCCAGTTGGGCAAAGGCATAGACGACAACAACGTATATGAAGAAGAAGCCAAGAACGTTTTTCAGTGACTAAAAATACAAATTAAAGGTTATTTAAGGAACAATCTATAGTCTTCTTAGTCTTACCAGTCTAACGGTAGCCGCAAGTCTTTTAAGTGTTCTGTGGAATGACATGAATCGAACAAACTTGATCCAAACTGTAAATGTGACTTGGCCCATTATTAAGGAATAGCCTTCCCAGCCTAACAATAAACTATCCAAATTGAGATATGCATCACGATTTTTATTGTAAGCCTTGTAAATGTTTGTCACCTCCCACTTGTGCCACAAATTATAGAAAAAAATCCAATACGATGCCTACACAAAAAGAAAATTCTTATTATGAATACAGAAATTATTTTTAATACGTACCAGTAAGAAAATCATGTCCGGATAGTTTCCGATGGTTTTGAAGTAAGCTTTTGGTTTTACTAAAATAATTTCATAAATTTCATGATATGTATAGTATATAACAATAAGATAATATATGATGCCCACAATCAAGCTAAATTTATCACTGAAGAGGAAGCATTCCACAGGTATGCAACGAATATTAGCTGAGGGCACAACAAGACCCGTTGGCATTACCTCAAAGTTGAGTCTGAAATCAGGTTTGAAATGATTATAGTACGATCTATTGTTATCAAAACTTACTTGATCATCTGAAACATTTGATTGCAATCATAGAAAACATTTAACTCAAGCACAACAAGACGTGTTGCGCGATCAATCCATTTGAGGTTAAATAGTGAATTAAACATTGCAAAATTATCTTTGGGCTTATAAGACAAATTCACTGAAAATCCGCCACCAGAGTATCTATAAAAATCCGACCAAAACGCTTTGGCATCGCTCTTGTAATCAACGCTGAAAAAGAGGTTTAGCTGTAGCAGTTAGCTTTTGTCTGTTATCACATCACTTAGCTATCGATTGAAAGCTTACCCTTTATAGTGACCTCTAAATTCCATGCCGGGTGAGTATTCACCATAGCATGATCTCATATGCAGATTATCAATGGTGATGCCGTGTAAGCATTTGTCCAACGGATTGATGCGAATCTGTCGTAGCCTTGGTACACCAACAATCAGACCCACATTCAATAGATGCGGACTTGTTGTATCATTGCGATCATCTTCGTGTATAATGCTGACGAAATTGCTTATCAGATAGGTATACAAAAGATCTGTGCTGCGTACATCATTAAAGTTACATGAATCATAATGCAATCCACGTTTATATGGCAATCGATTGACAAACGTCTCCTCCGTTTGTATATTGTTGTAATAAATGTAGCGCGAATGCATTGTATCTGACACTAAATAGAGGAGAAGTTATTTGTTATTAGTTGTGTTTTCATGACTTTCAGATACTTACGAATATGCGTGGATATTATAAGAATGATGAGAATAAAAAATGCACTTATGATATTACGAATTTTCGCTTCGCTTATAGGATTGTACGAAACCTTCTTTGACTTTGGATGTCCCATTTTTATTGCTGTGAAAAAACAAACTGTAAACAATCCCAAAGCTTACTTTAATCTTTAATCATTCCATCCTGACTTGCCTTTTATGCTCCTTAGATTCTTATCTTAAGATTCACCACTTGGCTGATTTATTTATTAAAGTGTGGCTTGTCAAGTTGAAGGGCGTTGCAAGGGCCTGCAAGTATGCAACACTTTCTAAACGCTTCACTGCGTCCAGCATTAAAAATGTGTTGCATATGCATAGGCGCACCCATTGTTGTTAAAACTGCCTTGGCCAACCAACGAAGCAACGAACCAAGCTAAAAACCAACTTGACTCTGCCACAAAAAACAACAACAACTCTCTCGGAATTTCTATAGACCGGAAGTCGCCTGGCATATAAAAGACCTTCCGCTGCTTACCGGTGAAATGTTGCATTTTGAACGTCGACGTTGCCTCAGACATAAACACTACAATGCACAACAACAATGGCAAGAGCAACAACAACAACAACAACTCTTTGCTCAACAAAATAAACTACAACAAAATGAATGAACAATCTATAGATGGCATATGCGAATATTAGATACACTTCCACGTAAACACTTTGACCGGTTTTGGCCAAGTTCATTGGGCTGTTGAGTATTTATTTCCTGTTGCCTTAGACATTAAGACCGATTTGGCCCAAAACGGCTGCCAAATTCGAAAAAGGGCCAACAGATCAAATGGCCACTTGCACCTTTTGCAACCTATAGGCTTATCATAAAACAGTTACTGGCCAGCGCGGGCGTGGGTTAAATACGTCAACACAAGCTGGCTAACTGAATTCAATGCTCTCTTTTCGATTGTTGTTTTAAATCAGACTTGGGGATTTGGCTTAAGTTTGGCCAAGTGGTTTGGGTTGGTGCTGAAAATGAATTGGTTCTGGCACTTTCATTGGCCTTAACGGCCTTAACGGAATGGCCTGGCCCGGCCTGGCCTGGCCTCGCCTGACCTGGCCAACAATTTAAATTGATTTTATTTGCGCTAAGTGGCCATCTGGCATTAATGTAATGTAATGTTTAATGTAATGCGGATCGCGCAAGTTATGCAAATGAAATTGGCATTTAAAAAAAAAAAAAAAATTTAACTGACGCTGATTTTTCCCGCCTTTGTTTTTCACTCAATTTGTACATTTTCACACGTGGCCACGAGTGCGGTGAACAGATTGAGTGTAAATTAAATATATATATGCATTCGACAACAGTGCAGGTATATTTTAATTATATTAAAAGAAGTGCTTTTACTACATATACTAAATATTTATATTGTTATCTCTATCATTATTATATCGATAGTTATTTTATACATGCCAAAGAACTCTGCTCAATGTCTGGTAACTCTAAATTTGTTGGTTCTATTCTTGTGAACAAAAGGTTCATTAAACATTATGTTGATGCTGAATTAGTGCTGCCAGTTAAGCAATTTAGTTGGTTGATCTGGCAACTTTTCAAAAAAAAAAAAGAGAAAGACTCTGAGAAAAAAGTTTTGAGTGAGTGAGATGTTCAGTAAGATTAAACACTAACACTAATAGCAAGACTAAGACAAATAGCGATAGGAAGGCTTAGGGTAGCTCCCACTAAGCTAGAACCAGTTGGGAATTTTAAGAGGCTAGTTGCAAAAATATTTTATTCTTTTTAATTTTAACTATTTTTTTTTTTTATTTTATTTCATATTTCATATAGACATTGAACGCAATTGCTTTTTTTAGTACTTTTTTTTTAAACATATTTGTAACTTTTGCATATCTTAAGCAAATTTTCAAAGCTTTTAAATATTTTTAAAATCATTGCCAGCATTTTTACACACATACTCACACGCCCAACACAACAAAATACGCCCAAAAACATCTGTTTTTTTTTGTTTTTTTGCGTTTTCAATCAATGGAACCATAAAAACAAGTTTGAAAATTTTATTTGAGTTAGCAATTTTTAGCAACTTTTTTTTACCATATCTAGCAATTTTTGCCTCGGAGATTCAAGCAGCACTGAAGCTGAATGCACCGCAAAGACGTGTTTAAGGAAAGATAAATATATACATTAAAATGAGAAGATTGGTGCAACTTTTGTATCTGGAAAGCTGGATTGGATTTAATGTGTTTGTTGTTTGTTTTTGTGGATGTATAGTGACGCCGGTCTGCGCAACGATCACACACACACATCACACACACAAACGCAACCAAAACGTATTCTGATAACTTGGCTTATTTATATGTGTGCCAACCTCTTGAACAAGTTAATTGCATTTATAAACTCGCAGTATGCAAAACAATAGCATAATGCTTACAATTTTGTTAAACAATGCACAAAAATACACCAAGAAAATTATAAAATATATTTGTACATATTTACGCCCATGCTTTACTCTTCATTTATTTCATTATCAAATGGGTGGACAACACCCTCAACTGCCCCACTCGCCGTATGCAGCAGCCATCATTTGACAGAAACAAAAGGCCGCCAGCAAAGTTGGCCAAGAGAGTGACAAATTGTTTCAATTTAACAAAGGCAACGGTAGCTGAATAACAACAACAACAACAACAGAAACAAAAACATTATAGAACAATAGAGTTTGTAGGGGGGGAGGTGGGTAAGGGGGTGATAGGGAGTTGTATGTGCCTAAGAACAATCCTTTTGCTCTCAGCACAATGTTTCATTTTTATTTTATTCTATTTTTTTCCCAGTTTTGTGTTCTGTTCGGTTCATTTTCTCCCTTTTTATTTTTTGCGTTATTACGCTTTGCTGCCTGTTTCATTAGCCGCCATGTCCTTTTTATCTTTTGTACATGACATTTTGGCCTTTCTCATAAGTCCTGGGACACAACAACACAAAAGGTAGTCAAGAATGATGACGGCAATTTGCGGCTGATCCGGACACTAACGCCAACTCCCACTCTAACTCCTACTCCCACTCCAATGTAATTATCTTAATTTTTTGGGTATCCAAGTGAGCGTCCTTAAGGCCATGGCTAAATGCAGTTTTAAGCACGCGCCGACTTTATGCTAACGATGTCGAAAATACAAGAAACTGAAACGATTGCTGCTGCAGTTTTTTTTTGGGTAAATAATTTTGTCCAGTTTATGCTTTATGCAAATTTAACAGTTCTTAAAAAATTGACTCGAACCTTCGCAAAGGCAAAGCAAATATTTCAGTGTAAGTAAACTACATTAGCTTCAGGACTTCTTTCACAGTGTGTGTGAATGTGTGTGCAAATGTGTGTCAGTTGCAGTTAGATTGCGTTTCATATATGTATATGTGTGTGTGTGTGTGTGTGTTGAATCCTTAGTTACATCCATGGCATGTTCGTGCGGTTGACAGCTTCGCTGCGCGCTTGACTTGATTGTGAGATCTGCTTACGCTGGCTAAAAGTAGTTCAGGTAACAGCGAACATACATACATATTGCATAAAATAGGGGGAAAAACGAATGGAATGGAATATTAAAGTGGTATATGAGGTAAATCGAAAAATAGCTAGATAATGAAATGCTTGTGCAGAGAAAGAAACGGAAAGTTGTGTAAGAGTAAAGATTTATTGCATTTAAGTTGAAATGCCTTAATAAAAAGGTAAAAAGAATGTTCAATTGGTTTGTGAGGTGACAAACATTTAAATTGGCTTTTGTGGTAAATAAGTGACACTTTTCCACCTCTTATACAGTCGGAACCGCTTAGCTGAGCTGAGCTGTGGTGAGTAAGCCAAGCAGCGTTCACTTGATTAATGAGTTAGCTCAAAAGTGAGCTAAATCCAGTTCCGCAGCAGCTTATTGAACAACTAAATCTACAAATGAACAGCGTTCACTTGATTGGTGAAGTTACCCAAATCCAGTTCCACAGCAGCTTATTGAACAACTAAATCTTCAAATAAACAAACTAATAAAAAAAATCTTCTCCTATATATGTAACTGATTGCACAGCATCTTACAAATTATATTCAATTTGATTTAAAGCAACGTTAAAACAATAAAAAAGATTTTCCGAAGGCTTTATGGCTGAAAGACTTGGGACTAAGTAGATACTATGTATAACTAAGATTGGCAATCTCATTATGCTTCATTGCCATCGTCGTTATGCATATCAAACTCATATTAATGGCAACAAATTTGCATTTAAAGCCGCCAAAAGAAACAACAACGAAACACAAGCAGCAAAGTCAAAAGAGTCACAAAACGGGAGACAAACTAAAACTCGGAAAGGAAAACAAAACTTTTTAAGGACTTGCCAACTGAGTAACAAATTAATGTGATACTTTTTTTGAGTTTGTTTGGGGTATCTTAGAGAATTGCCTGTCAAGTATGTGTTTGTGACACACATATGTGCAATGGGAATAGGAATGCGCGTATTAAACTCTGTGGAACTCTGCCAGCAATTAATCGAAGTAGCTTCAACAGAGGCAGCGGCAGCAATGAAAACTTTGCATAAATCAAGGCATGCGGCAAAGGCGCCGCCAAATATGCAAAGTTATTTGCCAGCGAAGAATGCGGAATGTGCCTTAAGTTATGTAAAGTATGCGAAGCTCTGTGTATGCATGTCTATATGTGTGTGTATGTGTGTGCTTATTCTGTACATTTATCTATATGTATGCGGCTGGGTAATCAGGCAGCAAGTAGGTCAGCTGCAATCAAAGACAGCAAATCGAGAGAAAATGGCAGCCGAAAATGTATTGTGAGCTCAAGGAATATAACAAATTTTGCTGCCTCTCGAAATTCCAATCCAATGCCATAGCCAGAATATCGAATTCAATATTAAGTAAATATGACAAAAGAAACTTATTTGAATTTTAAAAACCCAACTAAAGTCAATAATTAAGTTTGATAAACTTGATTTTGTTTCAACTGCAAGCAAAAGTTCTCTTCTCCAGTGAATATCATTCAGCATTCATTTGAATATTAAGCCCTTGCAAAAGCTACCTGCTATAAAATGTATATACAATAGCCCTGCTTTGTGTGCAATTTAATTTAACTGTTGCCTAATTACAATAAAATATCGCTGATATTTAGGCTAAGTGCCCCGGATATTTCCAATTGAAATCGAAAGACACAAGTTTTAATTGAAATTTAAGCACTTAAGGCACTAAGGCTTTGCTATTTTTGAGCCAAAGCAGTTGAGAGAGAGCTAACGTCTCCATTGATTTGAGCTGTATAAATAAAACAGTGAGCGTTGAGGAAAGGTGAAACACCCAAAAGTCATCCACTGATGATGGCGCGTAATAATTCACAATGGTGCCGTCTTCTTCCTCTTCTACTTATTTATGTGCCGCAGATGTCACGTGTTCCCCTTTGTTATACGTTTGGACGCAATTTAACTGCTCGTCCAATTCCTACCCATACCAATGTCTTATCTCAGTGGGTGTGGCTGGCCTTTGAAATGCTATCCCTTAAGTGAAATATGGCGCAAGTTCATGAGGAGACATCAAAATGATGACAACGACATTGGCGCTGACAACGATGAGGACAACGACGTCTCAGTTGGCATCGACGAAGCCGACGTCGACGTCATCTATTGCAATCAAGAATTTATGTTTTCAGCGCACACAGTTCAGTCGCTTTAGTTTGAGGTAAGGTTGTCTTCTTCTTGGTGGGTTCATCCCCGATGCCTTGGGTTTGCTTGGTTTAACGCAATTTGGCTGCATTGCTCAAATTTCCGGAGCGCTATCTCGTTACTTGCTCCTCCTGCTCCCCTTTTATTTTGCAAAAGCTGCAAAGTCTCCGCCTTGGGCCAAACTTGAGACCAGGCAACAGCAGATAGATAGATAGATATACATAAAGAGGACTCTGAACGCCGTTATCTCTCTTTTGGTTGTGTGGTTTGATTTTCGCTAAGTTGTTGTTGTCGCTTTTCACAATTTGTTTTGCTGGCAGAGTTCGTTGATGGTTATTTTGGTTTATAGTAATAAACATTTATTGCAAATTTTGCTGTTTAATCAAAATGTTGCATAAACTTAGCTTGCTTGACGGCAAAGATCGATTATATCGACCAACCTCCACAATTTAAGGTCTTCCTCAACACTAATTTACATAATTGGCACAAAATATGGTCACCCTAAAGCCTGTTTTGTGGCATTAAGCTGTGAAATTAGATTAAAATCATCATGATATAAGAGTAGATTTTGTAAGAAATATATTTTATTTAAACCCCATTTTAAAGCACATTCTCTTGAGAAATCTCAAATAACGCATGGTTAACAGGTTTTTTAGCTTTGGCTGCGGCCATGTTATAGATTATTTGGCATTTTTCACTTATGCTTTATCCTCGCGTTACGCATACGACACGTTACACGTGGCAAATATTAATTTGCCAGCTGCGGCATGCCGCTTTCTCTTCTTTTGTTTTGGTTGAGGTAAGCCCTCTCAATACAAATGGCCCAGCTAAATGCCGAGTCAAATTATCATCAGTGGCATACATCTCTAGGTGATGGTCTTAAGCAAGAACTCAACGCAACATAATAATCATGCAAAAGGCGGAAACGGGACAAAGATTTTTTTTTGGTTAAATCCCTCACCCATAGACATAGGCATACAATGATAATTCGGATTGTCTTCCCAAGGGCATTTGTTTGTTTGTTTGGTTTCACTTTAAGACAAGAAAATATTATAACTCAAGTTTATTGTGAAAAAAAGTAAAAGCATAGAGAATTGAAAAAAAAACTTATTGCAAGCAGTGTTATTCTTTTAAATTTTATAAATAAAATATATTTAATAATTATTTTTCTAGCTAGACATCTTATAAATGGTTAACTTTTGTGTTTTACTTGTAAAAAGGGTATTTTTCTAGTTTCCTACTCTTGATTTGTACTATATTCGTACATTATTCTTGAGCTTATTGTTTGTGTTTTTGCTTAAGGTTTTTACCACAAGTATTTGAGTTTTCTGTGCACGTTTCACGCGCTAAAGCATTAGAACAAAGGTAACAGGAGCACAAGAGGAACAAGCGGGGAATCATACTGTTCGCCCAATACTCTACCATTTTTTTGTCTTAAACCAATCACATTTGACTCTTAAAACTGTATTTCTTAAAAATCATAAAACTGCGAATATAGGTAAACCACAAAAAAAAAACACAGCAAACTGTATTTGCCACTTAGTCGATATACCCTAATTTTTCTTTTTGATTTGCGTATAGAGTATAGAGGTAGCAAAAAACAACAGCTAGCGCAGCTCAGCGCACCTGAAAATAAAACATCAATTTTTATGCGACAATTTATTGCGTTCCTTTTACCGTTGTTTGTGTGTTTTTTTTTTATATTTTCGGGAGGTGCACGTTTTCGTTGTTGTTGTTGCATACCTTCAGGCGTCTGATTACATAACAGAAAATGTCAATGTTTGTCAGTGCTGCCATAGCAGCCGGCAGCCATTAGATTAGACAGCCGGCTGCGACTTAGCCACAACTCACTGTCTCACTCTCTCCCTCCTGCTCTCTCTTTCTCTCTTACTCTCCAATGATGACGACAAAGGTGATAGCGTCGGTGATGGCGTTGGTGATGGCGATGTGGTCGATGTCGATGGCGATGGTGTTGACTGTGTGCGAATTGTGTGCTAATCTTAACAAATTTGAGGTGCGCTTTTGTTTACGGTCGACTTTTTTTTTACTTGTTTTCATATTTTTCTAAAAAAAATTCTGTTGTATTGACGAAGCAGGAAGTTTAAAAGAACAAGGTTCTTTTTTTATGTAAAAATTTAAGTAGATGAGTTTAAATAATATACCAAATATTTTTAAAATATTTTAAAATCTAAAAAGGGGTATCATATACCCAAATTTAATCTAATTAGATTTTTAGATACTAATTTCTGAGGCATTGCATTTAAGATCTGGTTTCGACATAGTCATGGCGTACGAAAATTTTGATATGTTACTTAGTCAATTTTTGGACAAAAATGTTTGCGAACAAAACCAAGAAAAAAATCGCGTTTCTAGATTTAAATCCAGTTTCATTTAAAATCTCAAAACAAATCATTTAAGGTATTACATTTTGACGAAATTAGGACAATTTAAATTTTAGACATCTTCGAAAGTCAACTTTTTGACAGAAATTGTGGGACTGTGGGACTGTTTTCATAGGAAAGGCTGAAAGTGCTATAAAATAGAAAATGGATGAAAATGCTATACAAACTCATCATCAAGAATAGTTATACATATAAATATTATGGAATCGGATATGTTTTTTTCAATGCGCTGCAGATTTCGTTACAAAATTTAAAAAGCTTTATTATTGTGCATTTGTATAACTACTAAAGTATTCCTTTTATTAAAATGAAAGACAAAGTGTCTTTGCAGACAATAAATGAAACCATTACACATCAAATAAAAGTTCATTAACATTTACATTAAAGTGCTTACATATCCGGCTGTTATCCGTCAGCAGCCGTGTTTTTCCCTCGCTCTCTGTTCAATTCATTTCCAATCCCAGCCGATCCCAAGAGTGCACCTTTTTTTGCTGTCTGCTCAGTCAAGTGTAGCAGTCAACCCTTCATACCCTGCCGCTCCCCATAGCCATAACAAAAGGGGCAAATACAGCAAATGAGCGCGATTGTGGTTCGTGGTGCTAACTGTGCTCGAGCTTAGAGCAGATTTGCTTAGCATGCACAAGAATCTTAACAGCCATCAGATATGCAATTAATTTGGCCATCAACACACCACACACACACACCACACATACACAAAAGGCACTTTTATTAACACGCATTGTTCGCAGTCAGCGACCAAATTTAATAATGACTTTAATTTGATTTTTAAAAACATTTCCCGCAGCTTTTGTCGCACAAGTTTTTGCTATGCTGGCGATTGGCGTTGGTTGGTTGAATGCCTGTCTGTCAAGACAGACCAGACTTTGTACGGACAGACTGAGTTTGTACAGTGTGTTCATGGCTGGTTAAGCTTTTTGAAATATTTTCACTCATTATTTTACAAAACGGGTTAAGAGAGAGTGGGGCATCGAATTCCTGTATTGCACGCAAAAGTGAAAATTCCAGCGAGTCGAAAAACCTTTTTGCATTATTAATTTACTTTGATATCAAATTTCTTTGGCATGGCGATAAAATGGGGATTAAGCGGTGGGAAGGGGGGGATTGAATGAAGTGCTTGTCAGGGTTTTAAGGGCTGATTGCAAGTTGGTCTGGCCAGAAGAGGTCGCCGAAAAGTCCAAGTTCTGGGCCAATAAATTAAGCTTTATGTGCGGCTAATAGAAAATTTTTACCTGCCTTTTATATGGGCAGCATATGCAAATTGTTGTGCCATGACGACATGCAAGGTATTCTTCTACCATGCACAATACACACACACATACACATACATAAATTACACGCTTAAGGAACAAAAGGCGAGTGGCAGGAATAAAAAAAATGTTGAACCCAACGCCAAACGATTTGCATTGCATGATAAAAAAAAGCCGGGATGGTAAACGAAGAATGCAAGAGTTTTATGCAATGGCACAGAGGAAAGGGTGTGGGGGGGAGAGTGGAAAAGGGAGTAAGCTGTGGCAGCTGGCTAGCAGCATACCGGGCACAATTTATATTGAAATAAAAATATATATATGTATGTATATAGAATGGAATATATAAGCAAAATGGCAGCGTTGTGCACCTTTTTGCATAAACTTGAAGATTTGAGTGTCTCTTTAGGTGTGTGTGCGTGTGTGTGCGACGATATTGCGTCGAGGTAATGCTAAAGGGTTTTACTTGCGTAGCTGCGTTATGGTCTAAGAGGGCAGCTGTCTTCATGTTGGCTTTGGCATAATATCGCATAGCCGTAAAATATGCAACGCTTTTTTTTATAACTATAAGATGCATTGACAACGAAAGAATATGAAAACTTTATACAAAATCTCTTGTTTGCTTTAATTGGCCGTGAATGTATTTTAGAGGTGATTTCAATAAGATTTGTCAGAAAACATTTTTTTTTGATACCCCAAAAATAAAATTATGTCACTAACAATATATGTACATATGTATGAAACAGAAGACCAAAAGGGATTTTGAATTATTTTTCGTAAAAAAAGTGCAAACATAAATGTTCTAGTAGATGCACATGTGTGTGTTTTTGTTCTTCGTTGTTAACTAAACGTCAAAATTGGTTTTCAGTTGTTTTTTTGCGATATTTCTGGTATAGTTTATTAGAACTGACTACGAGTCTCTGGCTGCTGTCAGCTCCTGTTCGGTGTCATATCAATCAAATTTGGCGTTAACTAACTGACTGACGAACTTGACTCACACACACACAGCCCGCCTCAATGCCAAAACCACACACACACACACACACACACACACATGCACAAGTGCATTGAATGGACAGAATGGCGCCAAGCTTTGGCGCGTTTCTCGCGTCAGCATCAATTGCAGACTGCCGACTGCAGACAGCCGGATAAAGATAATGCTAAAGCAAATTTATTTGTGCAAACTCAATTAATTTGAAGCGCAAGCAACTGCTTAATGCCTAATAGTAAATGATGAGGCAAGCATTTTTCGTTTACATTCAATTGGCATGCCATAAACTGCATAAGATGCGCCTCAACGTTTGATTTATCGTATATATATATAGATGGCTGCCATGTGCAGTTGGAGCCTCTCTCTAATTTGGCACTTAAATGCAACGACGTGCGTGGGTCCGGAGTGACTTATGGAAGCGCACAGGAGCCGCAAGTCTCGATTTGTATACCCTGTTATCAATTTCAAGTTCATGAGAAGTTCAGCTCAGACGCTTTCGTGCTGCAAAGCCGTAGCAGCCAGCCTAGTGTCATGGTGGAAAAGTTCACTTGTGAAGTAGAAATGAACTAGTTATCGAACGGTTAAAATCATCATAAAGAAGAACAAGAAAGATGAGTTTGAAGCAATAATAAAGCAAATGTATTACAGGTTATTTAGTAGTCTATCAAGTTAAAGACTTGAATTCTCGACTACTTGTTGTAAGTATTTATGTGTAGGCATATGCACACGTTTCACACAGTAGATGGAACTGCTATAGATTCCCATCACGCGCCACAAAATGCCGTTACGTGTTTGCCTTGCCGCCGTTACCGCCGCCGCCTCTGATGCCTCTCTCCATTGGCGACGATGCCGAAGGTGTCTCCCAGTTGGCGTGCCAGTGGATTATATAGCTCGTGGCTGTATGTGTGTATGTGTTTGTGTGGCCGTGTGGCTGCCTGTCCATCCGTGTCGTTATTGCTGGCATATTCAATAATTGGCGCGCCCAGGCAACTACTACTACTACTACCACAGCATACACTTCATAGCAGCTTAACAGGGCTGCCCAGAAAGTATGCTGCATTCAATTTACGCTACTCATCACCGCAGCCCACAAAATGCCTCATTGAAATTGATTCAGCGCATCAGTTGGTCGGCTGGAAGGGTTGGGGCGGGGGAGTAGTAAAAATGTGGTGTAATATAATGCATGTATTAATGAGGTGTGTTCTCATATCAGTTTTTTGGCTTTTTCACACGCATCCCAATTTTTATAGTCATACCCGCATATACGATTTGTCGCATTGCGTTGGGGAATTTATTTGTAATTTGAACTCTTCTATTTCTATTTTTATAGCCACAAAACAGTTTGTAGAGTTTATTTATACGTATTTTTATGGTCATTTAATTGCTACAAGTTGTTTAATTAGAGCATTGAAACACAATAGTTTTAGGTATTTATTTTAACGACTTTGAAGAGCAGTGTTATTAAATGTTTAATATTAATTAAACAATCTCACAAATCAATAAAATTATTGTGTTTTTTGTTCGTCTTTTCACTTCAATTATTTTCAATTGCATTTCATTTGACTGCGTTGCAACAGATTTGAAATTGCACATTTTTAGAATTAGTTGTACTACAGAACTTAAATTGACTCAACTGAAAACCGACAATTGCTCTATGCTCTTTGCCACTTCACCACAAATGTTGTTGCTGCGGTCTGCAGAGTTCTCAATGTTTTCGACACTATGCTTTGCTCTAATTGAAATGTTCGCCGGTGCAACTTAATTTTTGCGCAACCGCGCATTTCTGTTATCAGTTTGAACGCAGCGTCTAAAAAGAAAACAAACAATACGCAAAAAAAGAACAAAAACAGATGCTAACGGCAACGACGACGTTGACGGCGACGTCGACTTTGCGAGAGCGAACTGGTTTCTCAGTTGACTGGCAGAAAGGAATAGGAAGAAAACGAGATTGAAGGGCAGCAGATGCCCGAAAAGAGTCGAACAAGCACGTGAGGCGAAAAGCAACTGCAAAAACAAAAAAAATTAAGATCAACAGTGGTGGCGTTGTAGTGATTTCACAAGGGGGTAATTAATATTTATGTTGCTTTATTGAATCGGATATTCGCTTAAATAGTAATAATAATTTTCAGTGGATTTGGCTCCTTTTGATACCGCCCCCCTTAAACAGGAGGCCACTGCCGACGTATCTTTTTGGCAATGTACTTGAATTTGTACACCCGCTCCAAAATCAAGTACAACTAGCCCAACGCAGCATACAAAATTCAATGCATAAGCATTTTGCGACTGGTGTAAGCACGAAACGAAAAGAAGAACCGCGCGTCTTCAGGAACAGAAAAAGTGAAACAAAACAATAATCGGAAAAAACACAAAAAAAGAAGGCATGACTCTCTAGCTAATTGAAAAGATCGAACCCCGATCGGCGTTTGTAGATTGCTTTGCTCGCCGGTTAAATCAGTTGAAACCGAAACGTCGTCGCTAACGGAGCGCGTGTCCGTCCCATTCGAAAGCGTTTGTGTCTACAGAACTAGCACCATTGTAGGTGAACCCGCTTGAACATCATCATCTTTCACATCAAACGACATTGGCATTCACAAGTGTGCAATTTATAGCGTGGCGCTAATTGCCCAAACGCCCTTTTACCCCCACACTCTACCTTACCTACAACTTACTCATACATAAATGGTATAAAAAAGGCCATTCGGGTCAAGTGCTCTAAATTGAATGTGTCAGTTGGCATCGTCACAAAACAAAAAGAAGAAGAAAACATGCTTTCTCGCTTGCTCTGGCTGTGCCTGCTATGGCCAGCTGTTACCATCAGTTCCGAGACAATTTGCGGTTCCATGGAACTGCGTCAGATCTCAGATTTTGAGAAATTGCGCAACTGCAGCCTTGTTGTCGGTCATGTCCGCATTGCTCACCTGCAGTTGCCCGCAGTTGTGAATCTGACGCAACTGCGCACTGAGGTCACAGAGATCACCGACTATTTGATGTTCTATCGTTGCACGGGTCTTCTCACCTTGGAATACATATTTCCTAAACTACGTCTTATACGTGGTCAAGAGTTGTTATTTAATCAATATGCCTTGACCGTGTACGAGAATCGTAATCTGCGGGAGTTGGGCTTATTGGAGTTGCAGCGCATTCAAAAGGGTTATATTCGCATCGAAAGTAATCCCATGTTGTGTTTTGCGGAGACCGTGGATTGGATTTATTTGCTTGCCGATACCACAACACAGCATTTTTCAATAAAGGTAAGTGAGGTGAAGATGTGGTGAATGGAACTAACAAGGAATATATTTATCTTCCAGCTCAACAAATCACCAAATCATTGTCCTGTTTGTGGCGGCCTTGAGGCCGATTGGTCTTATCGTACAAACAAAACGCAATATTGCTGGAATATGGAAAAGGCTCAGATTCGTTTGGAGCCACCTCGACGCACTGACTGTCCAGACAAGTGTGGCACCAATGGCTGCGATATCGCTGGCAATTGTTGCCAGCCCAATTGCATAACTGGCTGCTCACCACTGAATTGTACGCTGTGTGGCAACTTGAACCGGAATGGAAAATGTGTGGATCAATGCACGCTTAGCTATGAACTGAACAAGAGGCAGTGCATCTCGGTTACGGAATGTCGCCAGAAGAAGCTAATTCCATTGGTACGTGGCTATCGCTGTGTGGATCATTGTCCCGACAATCACAAGCCTGTGCAAGTCAACAAAACGTTGCACTGTCAATTGGAGTGCAAGGGCGTGTTCCATGTGAAGCGAGCAGCGGATCTGGAGAGGCTGCAGGATTGTGCGACCATTAATGGTTCGCTAATCATAGAGCTGGGGGATATCAAGGGTCAGTTTGATATGTTTGTTATCTGAAAGTTATTTAAAGAATCTTCTTTTATTACAGAAAAAATTGTATCTGCCTTGGAGCAGGCTTTGTGCAACATAACGGAGATTACTGGATATCTAAAAGTCGTGCATTCAGCACAGCTTATGTCTTTAACATTCTTAAAGAAATTGGATACCATACGTGGCGATGAACTAATTGAAAACAAGTAAGAAAGTATCACAATGTTTAACGTATTATTAAAAAATTGATTCTTAATTACAGATATGCCCTGTTTGTTGTTAACAATTATCATATGGAAGAAATTTGGCCAGCCAAACGTGTGGTTTCCATTCAGCGTGGCACCATATTCTTTCACCTGAATCCACGTTTGTGCTATGACAAAATCCATAAGCTACAGCCCACCCTGAAGAGTGTGCGCAAGATATCCATAGCTGATGTTTCACCCAATTCAAATGGAGAACGTGTCATTTGTGGCGACTCGGTGCGAAAGTTGAATGCAACAATTGAGGATGTTAATGCGACAGCAGTACGCATTGCAATTGACTTTATGAAATGTGAGGATATGGAAACATTGATCGGCTATTCATATCACTATATGGAAGCACCCGATAAGAATGTGACAATGTACGATGGTCGTCATGGTTGTGGACATGATAAGTAGGTTGACACCTTACAAAACCTTTTAGTTCTTAAATAATATAAACTTATCTCTTAGTTGGCTAATGGATATTTCACCCAGCAAGAATCGTCGACATGTTATCTCCAATCTTAAACCCTATACACAGTATGCTTACTTTGTGAAGACGCTCACTCGAACCGACTATCACATGCAGATCGATGCTTACTCCGAGATACAATACTTTCGCACAATGCCCAGCAAACCGAGTCCAGTGAGTCGGCTTTATGGCAAATCAGATCACAGTACGGAAATTGTAAGTGTTTTTCTTTTCCTTATAAGCTTTCAAATTAAAAAGATAAACATTTCTGTTATAGGAGATACACTGGTGGCCACCGCGTCGTCCCAATGGCGTCATCAACAAATATATTGTCTACCATGAGGTGCACAATCTGACCAAGGCAGAGGAAAGTGGCAAAAACTATGGCACATATAAGGCAGGGAAAAATAACTATTTGAACTGTGAGTGCAATGATCTGGTGCCATATAATTCGGGACCACAGCCCGAGGATGAGAACTACTACAACAAGGAGCAGATAACCTATGAAGATGCCTTGCCCAATCTAATCTATGTTTCGTAAGCATACTAATCTCATTCAAAATATTTGTATGTTAAGTCTTTCGTTTTCCTAGAAGACGTAAGAACAAAATCAAGACGGAAAAGTTTGACAAGGTCAGGGACTTTGATGATCTAATTGCTGGAAAACCAATGGATGTGGCACTCAAGAACAAAACACTAGCAACAACAAACACAACGATGGCCATGGCCAAAAATACGACCTTAAAAAATCCAGACAATCCAAAGAATGATACAGAGACACTGAAAGCACAGAAGATAGCTCTGGAGGCAGCTCAAGAGGCAGCCAGACAATACGAACTGTTTCGCCAGTACATGGAGGAGAAGATGCGTCAAGTCCAAGATACAGGCATATCAGACTTTTTGATACTCCATCCACAGCCCAAATGCAAAGATTCCAATGCCCCACTGAGCGCACAACTGGAACAAAAATGTACTGTAGAGTATGAGTTAACTGGGATAACTTTGAATGGTTCTCAGCATTCCTATAAGCTAACTGACTTACAAACCGATCAGTATTATCGTATAACGGTACGCGCTTGTGCCGCCGGCGTTGTCAATGGCTGTTCCAATCCCACCGAGATGCTAATTAAGACCATGAGCGTTCAACTCGAACAGTTTATGAATGGCAATTAATGACAATATTATAATATTCTACATTTGTGTATTGAAACTAATTTGTAAGTTGACTTCATTATTTTTTTTGTGACTTTTACCAGACAAATGTATTTTAGTCTTAAGTTTTAAGAACCTGATAATTGAAACTAACAAAAAACAACTCAGGCTTTAGAGGGATTTTATCGATTTATATGTGTGTGATATATGTAGTAGTTGTTAAAATGTAACTAATGTATTGCTTAAAGTTCCTCAAACTATATATGTGTATAAATTAAATCTGAAAATCCTTTTATCTATGGTAATTTGACTTTTTCGCTCGTTGGCATTACATTCAAGCTTTAAGGTCTTAACAGTTATTTACAGATAGGCAGATAACCACAAGAACACTACACACACACCGCACACACACACACACACACACAAAGAGCTTTAATCTGGCAGGCACAGATTCTTGACATTTTGCAACTTGGCATAACGGCTTCGTTGGAAGAGGTGGGATCAACAATAAGCCTACGCAAACTAACAACAGCAACACCTGAGCTGTTATCGTCCGTTCGTTTTGGATTCAAAAAATTACAGTACGCCAACAACACTCGACGACAACAACAACACGACTCTTTATTCTACTCTCCTTTCAGTTCGGTGCGATGCTTTTTGGCACTTGCGTCAGTTGCAAAGCGTTCAACGCATGCCACTTAATATGCAAATATGCCACAAAAGAGCTTTAAAACTTTAAAACACTGCCAAAAACAACAAGAGCACAAAGAAGAGCAAAAAAAAAAAAAAAACAAACTAAAAAATAATCCCAAGTCCTACCGCCTGGATGAGGCGAAAAACACGGCACGGAGTTGTTTTCTCCTCCTAGTCGAGTTTGATAGTACGTGTCATGTGTCGCCTTGTTTGTGGTTGAACTTTGGCTCGGCAGGAATGGAAGGAAACTTGCACACAAAAACGTGTCCCACTCAATGGCTCGAAAAGGCCCGAGCCTGAGCCTGAGACCGAGACCGAGCCGTTGATTGACGAAGGAGCAAGTGACGTAACGGGACACGTTGCTTGTTGTTCTTATTGTTGTTTGTTGTTGATTGTTGTACAGAAAAAGGATTTGCACTTTGAGTGAGCCGCTGTCGCTGACAGCGCGACCACAATGTCGTTAGTTTTTCGGTTCTCAAGTTCCCATGACTCTAGTTCATAGTGTTTAAAGTACACTTGAAGAAAAATACTTACGAACATATTACGAAAACTTTTTGGCTTCAAAGTTAGCTGAGCTTATTTGAAATAAAGTGAACTTTTGAACACAAAAGGCTTGAAAATGCAATATAGCTCAAAACTTCCTTTGCCTTGGTTTTCCGAATTTTAAGTTCGATTTTTTAGAGTATACTAGTGCTATAGTCCTTCCGGCTAAATCCTAAACCAATTGTATTTCAATATTTCAATGTCTTCGGCACTTTTACTGTTGCGCCATTTAAGCGCACACTTCCGTGCTGCCCTGTCGTCGTTATCCTTGCACTCGTTTATTATCTATGCACTGCTATGGTAAGCACTTTGCGACACACCCTATACGGATGTGTGCTATGTTTGTCTCGAGGTTGAGGTGTTGGCTGTTGTTGGGGGTCGGCGGGGTCGCCTCCCCGTCAGTCAGTTGGACAATTTAACTGAGTGCTGCACAATTCGGTGCCGAGTTTGCCTGCCGTGTGCACTTCAATTGTCCTTGCACACACACATTTACAGGCGTCGATACATCGACACAACGCATTTTCAGTTTGCCTTCCTTACACGTCTGAGCCGGGGAGAGATTGCAGCCAAATCATTACGGATTTTGTTAGGATTTGGCATTCACAACCCCTTTTGTTACCCTTATGTTACGGTTGCATTAGAGTACCCTCTGGGCGCCAATAATGGAAAAATGTTAGGGGGTTTTTGCACAAGTACTAGTTGGCACTGTGTGTTATTGATATATGAAGACACTATCGTTTCTTGCAGCAGTTAATGCCCTATAAACTTTTACGTCAATGATCTGCGAAAGTGGAGAAAGTAAGTTGTTTATTTTGTGATATTCAAACAGATGTCTTATTCCATCAATTGATTGTTAATTCCTTAAGGTCTTTAAGCATTCAAATCCTTACCTAATTCATAGCATACTTATTGAGGTTTAGTTTGTAATAGATCATTATAGTTGTAAGATTATTTCAAGCAAGTTTTATATGTATTTGTTACTTCCTTATGGATTCCTTAAAGCTTCACATATCAATTGACCCAACAAAACCCATTTGTGTACTTTATCTTTTAGTCTTTTACTTTGTTGAGGCGTTGGAAGTGTGTTAGTTATTATATTGTTATCCCGTCTGATTGCATGGCCTTACTCACTTAACCAAATCCACTTGGCAAATGTTAGATAAATGCTACCGGATAATCTAAACTGGCACATCGTAATCAAACGTGCATGCTTGATGTTAAGGTATTTTTAGCTGATTTTCGTTTTAAGTGCAATTCGGATTGTAATACAATGGAGAGCTTGATGAGGGATTACAATCGTATAGATTAGAGATACTTACATGGGTAGTAAGTACTTTCTAACAGGTAAGTAACACTTGTTCTTGTCTAAGAGTGCAATCTCCCTTTCGCTCTCAATTACTCTTCTGGTCAACTGGAGTGAGTTTGCGCATTTGTTTCCATTGAGCTTTCAGTTGAAGGACCATTTGTTGCGCTTTCTCTCTCTTTCTTTCGCTTTCTCTTAATGCAGACCATATGTGTTCGTGTGTGTGAGTGTGTGGTGTCTTGCTCTCGGCCTGGTTGTTTCATAAATAATGAAAATGTTGGAATTACTACGATATGTCGTTTTTGGTTCACATCGAGAGTTCACCATGACACAATTTAGATCGTAGCGATAACTTTTTGTTCCTTTCTTTTGTTTTATTAATTGCGCTTGAAATAGATGCCAGCTCCGAACACGTTTAATGCTCTACTCTTCCAAAATCTTGACATTTGAATAATTTATGTACAATTGATTAAATGACCCACATAAATATAGTAAAAACATGCATATGTATGTTTGTGCTTGGTACACATTACAATTGAATTCAATTTGTTGTATTTTTTGGGGTCATTACTCGCATGGTTTTTTTTCTTTTCGCTTTCGACAAACATGCGAGCTGATAAATTGGGTTCAGTTCAGTTGGGTTTTTTATTTTCATCAGACGTCATTAGAACCCATTACTTGGTGGGTGGTCAATTTGTATCGCAGTAGTTGTTAATAAAACATGAACCGATTAACAATTGAGAGGTCACACGTGCGCCTTTGCTTAGGTCAAAACTGCTTATCGAATCTGGATGATAAATGGCTGTTAAGGACTTGAACACGAACAAGAACAGGTCACGATTAAAAATACATGTGTAATGTTGACTTTGGTATAAATTATGAATAAACATATTTAATGAGCGGCTTTTTTTTGAAAAGTTTATTTTTCACATGCTCATATTTAAGGTTGGTGGGAGAAGTTAAGTTGAAGGACGTGTTAAGTCAGCTCTTGGGAACTAGTTCCTAACTAACATCAATTGCTTTTCAAATCCAAATTCCATTAACAAATGTTACTATTACTTGATATTCATCTATCAAACTGTTAACCTCATCTCTATTTGCATTTTGGCCAACACACGCGTACGCTATTGAAAATTACACCTTAATACAGAGAGCACACATTTTGGAAAATGTCAACAAAATGCTGGCCAGTAAATCCAATATCCTCTAGCGCTCATCGTATGTACATATGCATTATGGCCACAACGTTCGATTGCTTATGCGTTCCCCCCAATGTCCAATTCCTCTTTATGCATTCCCCTTTAGCCACAATTCAGCAATTCCCAATTCGCTCCATTGCTCGATTCTCATATCCCAACAGCCGCCGCCGCCGACTAGATTGCAATTCCGTGCAAATTTGCACAAAAACACTATTCGCAGTTGTGAAGAGCAGGCAGGACGCCATTGTTTTTTTGTTGTTTCTTTTTGTGTTTTTGGTCGGGCGCCATATTTGTCGGTCATTTGGCTAGCATGCTATCTCGCTCCTTGCTTGCTGCATTTCCGTTATGGCGCGAACGCATTCATTTTGGCATCATCAACGTTGTATGATGTGTTGGCAAAACGTGTCATCGCCATTGCATGCGTTAACACACAGAAAACACACACAAGGACACACGTGAGGTGAGTTGTGTGTACGTGTGTGTGAGGACAGCTGAACGATGCCGCTCAATAAAATTTCATATGACTTTTTTCCTTTTTGCCATGGTTTGCGCGTGTGTGTGTGTGTGGCAAATGGGTTGATGCTTGGGCGTAATTGGCTCGTAATTGAAAACTTTTGCAGATAATTAATTGCTGAAAGTTGTCTCACGACATTTTATGGCTTTCGCTGAGGTTTGCCCAAACTAATCGCAATGATTTCTTTTTTTCTCTCTCTCTCTCTCTCTCTCTCTCTTCGTCTCTATGTTTTTGCTGTTGCCACATGCAGTATGTAAGTATAAGTTAATTAAGCGACAGTCAGCAAAGTTGCAAAGCGGAGTTGCAATTGTTGCAGTTCGTGCGCTACGTGTTTTGAGCTTCTACTTAACTGGGCTTTAACAGTTTCTTTTTTTTTTCTTGAGTGTCTGTGGCAACACGTTTCAGTTGTGTTGTGTTGCAGCAACTTGAAAAAAAGGGTTTGCTTTAACACCTGTGAATGCATAATAAGAAGAATGTGAAACAAATTTAACTTAAGTTAAATAGTTAAAAACTTAATGTGAAAGTATTTATGGATACAAAAACATGAGATATGGTTAATGGTTTTGTAAAAGTTTTGTAAAAGGTTTTTTGAATAAACTAATATTCTTTCTTATTATATTTATATTTAACATTCTCTCAAATTATTAAATAACATTTATTTTAAGAATAAAATTATTTACAAATATCCAAATCATAAATCAAATTCCTTGGCATTAAGACTAACTAATCTTTTGGGACAAATGGAAATTGAAAATTAATTGAATTGCATTTCCATGAGGCAACAAAACATTCTTTGTCTTTCTAGTATCATTGACTTATGAATACATTTCAAACGTGCCACCTGCCTTTGTTTTAATTAAAATCATAAAGGCATTGACAGCGCATTAGTCGGGCTTTCAAACTGCTTAGTGGGTGGCCAGTGTTCAAATCAATTCAATAGATTGTTTCATAGTATTTGTGGCACGAATGTTAATGCCATGCCTCTGTGTTTGTATCTTAAATGAATGCATATTTAATGATGGCCCAGAGTGTTGCCATTTTTGGGGCAATAAGCACAGCAACTAATGAATTCTTAATACACTTAATCACATTTTCAAAGAGACAGAGAGAGAGAGAGAGAGAGGTTGTCCCCCTTTGCCACTCTCTTTATAAACGGGTCATTAAGATTGAGTTGCTTTTGGAGTCATTTGCGTCCGGAAGAAGGACATGCATTGGCTTAAGTCTTGGTTTAGTATAGTACTTAGGTATTACTATAAAACAAACTTCTTAATTTCCGCGCCACATAAAACTTATCTTCATTTTCTGCCACTCAGCTTGAGCACTTTCTCCTCTCTCTCTGTCTCTTGTCTCTTTCTCAGTGTGACAATATATTCCATTTCGTATTTCTTTTGGTTATAAAAAATCACAACATAAGCTAAAAACTTTATGCTTGCGACTAGAATGCTGCCACACTGGCAAATGGCAAACGCAAGTTTCCGACTTTGGGCCAATGCAATGCATTTGGCTTCAACGTTGTAGTAAGCAAAACTTTTGTGGCTGGTTCTAAGGTCAAATGCAGAATTATGTTGGCAGGGGATTGGGAGAGCCCAAGCTATACACCCAAGGGTCGCACTTTCTCAGCATTTCTCAGCATTTCTGTGTCTCTTGTTGTTGCATTATCTTAATGTTCATTAGGTTAAGTTTTGTGCATTTTCCGTTGCCCGTTGCGATTGCCGCTGCTGCTGCTGCTGTTGCTGCTGTTGCTTCTGCTTCTGTTGCTGTTGCTCATTTGTGTGGCAATCTCCCGTCGACATCCTGCGCCCAACTTCCACTTCATCTGTACCAAAAAACTTTTGCATTCCATTTCCCGAATGCCGACTGCTGTCTTCTAAGACTTTTCGCTTTCTCTCTCTCTCTCGCTCGGTCATCACAAGTTTTTGAAAGCTGAGAAGAAGCTCTGTCTCAAAGTTGCACGCTGTTTATGTTTCAACTACATCTGATCGCCATACGCTTCAGTCAGGTTTTTGTTCGCAAAGTCCTGCCATAATTTTAATTAAAAAATATATATTTTTCTATTGTGCAAACTTTTCGCAAAAGAAGAAATCCAATTTCCATCTGCCTCTTAAGTAATTGTGTGTGTGTCTCATCCCGACCACCCAATTTTTATCAATCGTATTGCCAATACGCGATAACTTTTTCTCTCCTCTTCTGTCGCATCCTGGACGTTGTGACAGTTCATTAGTATCGTATATCCTCTCATATTTGTCACCGTTTGACATTTTTATTATGAACGAACGATTCCAGCCATAATGAAGCTTAACAAAACAACGAACAGCGCGGAAATGGCGCAATAGGGAAAACTACGATAATAACAACGGCAAATGGGTGAAAGGAATTGTATATGCATATTCACCTTTTCCACTTGCCATCCTTTGGCAAAACAACGCTGCTTGATTGCACTCCTTCTACGATTATACCGTTTGTAAATCGTTGCACTCCTAACGTGAGCTTAATGAAACATTGTAGGATAACGAATAATCTGCTAAAGAGCTTGGAGTGTTTAACATTAATAAAAATGTTAATATTAATGTTAAGTCTTTACATTGTCGCTGTTCACATTTTTCTTATCTATTCATATAGAAAGTGCATTCAATAGTCGTTGCTGCTTACATTTTGTTGCCCTTTGTTTTAATATGTTGTATGCTGTCTTGCATTTTAGTTTTATAATCAACCAGCGAAGCTAAGTTGCGAATTTATGAGGCTTTTGTGCTGACTACTGTGCAACTGGAGTTGAAGCTTGTGGCTCCCCGCCTGCTTGTAATTTGTATAAAAGTGCAAATGACTTTTATTTGATGAGACACTGGAACTGCAGCAGCAACATTTCAAACTTGTCTGAGGGCGCACATAATAGAATAGTTCATGCTTGCCAACTAGATCTGATGCTTAAGCATAGTGTAAAAGGACGAAAAGAAGGAAAGAAAAAACTGGGTTGTTGTTTAGTTGGTAAATCTCTTTCACCCTAGCTGGGTTATTAGTATTGATGTGAAAGGTGTTCTGTGTGGCTCTGTTGCTTTGGCATTGCGTGGAGTAAAACTGGAAAAAAAGCCAGTTGCCTGCAGGCAAGGCAGATGTTCGCGGTTTTGAAAAGAACTTAAGATAGCTTTCATACAAAAAAAAAAAAAGTGTAACTCCAGGCGTCATGGCAAAACAGTTGGCAAAAAAAAACAATCAACTTTATTCTCGAAAAGAAAAGGTAAATGTAATCCAATTAGTCACTCTGTTGCTTAGCAACAATTAAAGAAATGTTTGTTTGTTTATAAAAAGCATAAACAAGATAAGATTTACGCGAATAGATAAAAAGATGAAATTACTTAGGGGCTTTTCAGTAAGTTGCCTAATTGATGAGCGCACTTAGAGAATGGGTGTAAATTATAATCAATTTGTGGCCAACTCTTGCATACAGGCAGTCTGAAAGGCTAAAGGAGCACACACACAATGAGCTGAGCACATGTTCGACAGGCATTGGGACACACCTTTAACAAGCAATGGATGCCGCATTGCCCAATCGTTGACTACATCTGGTACAGTGCAACTCTACTCGACTCGGGTTGCAATCAACATCCGTGTCAGTGGCAGGCTAAAAGGACGCTGTTGCTGGCTGCAGTTTGCCCAAAGGCTAAACGTTGAGGGTACAAAAAAAAAAAAACCAAGAGACTGAACGAAAGAAAGAAAACGCAGACAAAAGCAAATCGGAAACGGAAGTTGCATGTGAAAATGTCCGTTGTCTCTGTTGTTGTCGTCGTCGTCGTTTGTGTGTGTGTGGTTGTATTGTTGAAGTTGCCTTCAATTTTGCTTGTGCCGTTGGATTAGCTTGGCTTGCTTTCGTACAGTTAACTGATATTGACAGCCTTTGCCTTGTTGTGCTCTCTATGGTTCCCATGGTTCATCTTCTTCTTCTTGACTCCCACGATCCCCTCGCTCTTGTGTCTGGTTGTCTTTTGCTGCCAGCATTGATAATGTACCGCAAACAGTGTTCCTGGCAGGACGAGCATCGATGACTTTTGCAAATGAGATTTTCAGTTTTATGACAGGCTGCATTATACACAGCACTACAGCACATCCTACTCCTCCTCCTCCTCCGTCTCCTTCTAAACAATCACTGTCTCATCTGAGTATTCAGCTATGTTGAGTTTTCATATTAGATGAGCAACTTGATGCATTTATAATGTTTATACTTTGGCTTTCCGCTCGAAATTGAATTGGTCATCTAATTGCTATTGATTGAGTAAAACGGATTTGCTAAATTAGTTTGTGGCCAAAGCAACGAGCCACAAGCCGAGTCGTTTGTCCTGCTTCAATAATGTTGCAAGCGCTGTTTTGCAGCAGTAGCAACTTGGCAATTAAATGTTTCATGTTTCATGTGTAAAAGGGGGGGGACAACAACAACGTTGTTGTAGTCGTCGTCGTCGTTTCGTGCTCTGTTCGCTCCCAATGTGTCTGCCCTGTCGTCGACTATAAATTTTTGATTGCCTTTGTACTGAAAAATGGCATTTCATTTGCGTTTTTGCGTTCGCTTCGAGCGTCGAGTGAATTTTACGCCTCGTTGCTTGGCGTGCCACTGCGGTTGCCCCCCCTCCTTTCCTTTTCCTGACTCCCCTCTTGCTCTACCCCCAAAACCATTCTTCTTTCGCGCCCTTTCTGCAAGGGGAGGGGGTTAGGGGGAAGTTGGCACAACAGACACATTTCAATAATTGTGCAACAACTGGAAGCGATTATGCAATTTCATCAGACCAAAAGACACACTGCCACATCGAGATATGGCTAAAAAAAAACACATATATATACTACGTATATGTTGAAACGTTGTATTGAGTATAGACGAATGTTTAATGCACTGCAATTTTTACAAAATTTAGTTATTATTTATATTAATGATAACTAAAGCGGTACGATCGCGTCTTTTGTGTCTTTTCTTAAACATTTTCTACTGTTCTCCAAACAACTTCTTGCAGTAGCTCTACAAAAGTTATAAATATATTTGCAAGTGTAGAGTGTTTGTAAATATGTTTGTGGGCCACGTATGAATTTTATATTGTAATATAGATGTTGGATACATACATATGTATGTTTCTGTAGCTTGTTGGGGGGAATGGGTATTGGTGTGAAAAGCAGTATGGTTGCTATATTGTATCTTTGCCTATACATCTGCTGAGCTGATATGGCATTTTTGGGGAAAACGAGTTTTATTTCAGTGTCTGCGTGTGTGTGTGTGTATGTGAGAATGTCTGCCATTTCAGTTTGAGGTTATGCAAATTGTTATGCTGATATCATAATTAATTCGTTGGGGAAACAGGCCGGAAACAAATTGGGTTTTGAATGAGTTATTGTATTTTGCGGTGTGTTGCATTTTTGTAGAGTTTCCCGCAACACTAACAACACTGCCAGCGAATGTGTATGATTGTTGTTGGCATTCTCTTATTGCCATTTTGCATATGAAAGATTTTTATTCTTTTGCACTCAACAAATTTTAATGAGTTTTGCAGCATTTGGGAGTTTAGAGCTTGTTGCCAAACTTTTTTTTGAGGGCGTATAAAAATTGGTCGCTATTCTATTTTTTTTTTTTTTTTTGTATGTATAACGGCAATAACTGCGCAAAGTTATTATGCTAGTTCGCAACTGGCTTGTAATAAAAAAGCCACAAAACAAATTGTAAGACAAACAAACAAAGTAATGTCCTTTAACATAGATCAAGTTTCTAACCACACAAAAAAATAAAAAGAAAGGGAAGAAAAAACAATAAAACAACGAACGTCTGTCCTAAGTTCCACAAATTATCAGCACTTTACTGTCATGGTTTCATTTTTTTTTCCTTTCCAACTAGTTTTTCTCTCCTCTCCCTTTCTATATCTCGTTTTACTTTTTTCTGTGTATCGCAAAAGTAATTTTAATGTTTGCTGTGTTTGTGTTTTTCCTGTTGCAAAAGGAATGATAAATTAACTGCATATTATAAATTCCTTTGAGTTGAGTTTGTCACACATGCCAAAGGATATGATTCTCTCTTTCCCCATCCCTGCTGCCGGTCTGCAATTGTCCGTGGAATCTGTGGCCATCTGATTAGGCAACGTGCTTATGGGTGGTTTGATAAATGAGGATTATTGAAAAAAATTTTTGATGAATTTAAGATCAGATTGGCGCATTTTACTCTTTTTACCAAATGAAATCACGTTTTGACATTTCTAAGCAAGTGCCAAAAAGTATTTAAGCTTAGTTTTGATTCACCTTTGCCAGCATTTCTGTGGCAACTCTCGTGTGGCATTAACTACGTCATATGTGTCTGCATATTCTGCTGTTTGTTTGCTTATTTGTGTCTCTCGTGTCTCCTGTTTCTGTCTCTGTGTTTGACTCTGTGGCAGTGTCTAGTTTGCGTTGCTGTCAGCTTCTGTCCGCGTGTGTTTCACTTTGCCACCAAGGCCGCAAATACTCAAGCAACAACAACAACTACTAACTGCCTGATGCTTACCCCTGCCTACTATTTGGCAAGTGGCAAGTGGTAAGTCTCTGTCTGTCTGTGTCAAAGGGCGCATTTGGTTGTTTTGTTTCGTGTGTTTGTGTGTGTGTGTGGTGCCTGTGGCGTATACGCAATGTGGCCGCCATTTGCCAACGTGTTTGTGTAAACAAATGTGTTGCTGCTGTTGTTGTTGGCCGTCTATTTGTTAGTCGTTTGCTCGCCAGCTTGTTTATTGTCACACAGACTCAGGCCACCGCCAGACTAATACGCCAAGCTAAAACCCTAAGCCGAAGTTTTGGCCAGGCCAAGCGAAGCGAAGCAAGGCGTCTTCTCGCACACAGTCACACACACATACGCACAAAGTACAGCATTTAGTAAGCGTTATGGTCGGCACTTCCTTTTTAGCCGGCCATTTGTGTCGTCTACCTTGCTGTGCCTTTTTCCGGTGCAAAGAATGAGCACTGCTCGTTATGCTTCCGTTTCCGCTCTGTGCTGCTGTGTTTGCCTCGACTCGTTGTTGCTGCCATTTTGGCATTGGAATGCCCTTTTGATTGATGGCCAGCGCATTTATTTGCTTCTTTTGTTTGCCTGTGTCGTCGTTTCAGTTTTCCTTTTGGGGCAATACATTCTTATGTGTAGCGCTTCATTGGAGGTGGTTTACAGTTTTGCCCCCAATGGCCTGTGGGCCACATTTATGTAATCGCATTGTTGTTGAGTATCAGTGGGAGTCCACACAAAAATGAATAAATGGTTGAGTGAATGAGTGAATGAACATTTAGTTGTGAGCATTTGCCAATTGTTTGTCTATATATTTACGGAATATATTTGTATTTATTTATTCAAAAAGGTGAGCTTAAAAATATAGAAATTCTCTTGCAAATTTGCTTTTAAGCATAATAGAAATATTTATACTATTTTTTTTTGTAAAGTATTGATTACTTAAATTAATGAAAATCTGCAAGAATGAGATACAAACTTATTTGTGTTTAACAATAAATTCTCTTTTATTGTTTGCCCCGACAAGAAATCAATCAAAATGGCATGTTGTATTGTCAGACATTTAATTGACACACACACAAACACACAGAGGAGAATAAGGTATGCAATTCTTGAATTGATGAGGCGTAGCCTGTACATAAATATTTATGGTTGATTGTACACAATAAAAGAGTTAATTAAACAAAATAATTAAAATTAATGCGCAAACAAGCTTAAGGCTTCCATTTGGTTAGGCTTGATTGATTAAGATTAAATAGCATAGATAATTATTTGTTTTTAAAGTTATATATATATAATAGTAAGTGACTCGCTTGCTTTGCTGCGCCGATGGCTTTTACAAAATTTAAGCAATAGATATAAAATAATTACAGTGGTGTCTGGATATAAAAATGGCAAAAATGGCTTAGCATTAAATTCTTATCATAAAAACAACATGTTTACTGCTTTAATTAAATTAAATGTTTCACAAAAATGTTTTGCTATAAATAATTCTACAATAAAATTTCTGTTAGTTAATCAACCTGACTAGCCGAATTAAAGTTTGACCAACTGCTTGAACATTTCATTTGCGCTATCTTATCTGAAAATATTTTTCTCTCATCTACACTTTTCTATTCCAAATGACCTTTAGGCAATCCAACAACTACAATTGCAGTTGTCTATTCGTTTCTTATATTTTGTGTTCTCTCGTTTCTTTTCTTTTTGTGCCATCATGTGTGTATGTGTTTCTAGCTGGCCCCATTTTGTTTGCTTGTTTGATTTCTATTATCCTTGAAATAAGATGTCCACTTGGTCAAACACTGTACACACCGTACACATACACATATATGAAAGTATCTTTGTTAAGGTGTCTGTCTCTTCGACTGTCTGCTGGCTTGGCTCTAATTCAATTTCTGTCATTGCCTTTGTCTTTGTCTCTGTCTTGGCCTACATTTTCGTACAGAGTCAGAGAAAATTAATATCGTCGGATATCTGTCAACAAACGTTTCACTCGTTTAATTCATTTTGCAGGCCTTCAACACACTAAAATGTGAATTTGTTAAAGCTTTAACTGCAAATACCACCGAGCTGAATTCTAGATGGCTTTAATAATTAGCTTGGCTAGTTAAAAAAAAAGAGGAAGAAGAAAGGTGCTTTCGCTTGTGTTTCAGCGCCCTTGCCTGTAATTTTAGCTAATTTGCAGCCACTCATAAAATTGCAAGTTGCAAACGCAGCGATGGGGTCTAAACGTTGTGTGGAGTGGGAGGAGGGGCTCTCCCCCCTTGTACCGGATATTGGTGCAAACAAAATGCAACACTTGAGCTGAAAAATTGCCGTAATGAGCGCACGCTGCCAGCATCCGGGAACACAGTCGGGACCCCCCCGCGGGGCTTGCGTCAGTGTAAAATTGTTTAATTACTGCAAATTCCTTCAGTTGCCGCTTTTGCACGCTTCGCTGTGGGTTTTACACCGAACGGCGATGGCATGGGATTGGGGGTGGTGCAGTGGCATGAATAGTGGTTTGACACATTTTCAGTTGTTGCTTCTGCCGGCATTTTCGGGTTGCCTGCTTCACCCAGCACTCAATTTCCTTTTTCTCTCTTTCAAGTTTTCTCTTACCATCTCTCCCTCTCTCTCTCTCTCTCTCTCTCTCTTGGTTTCTTGCGACTTAGCATTCTACTTTTTCAATTGCTGTGCTGTGCCGCCATAGATTTCATTAATTCGCCATTAATTTGTATTTTCTTTGCAGTCGCTTTTGCTCGCTTCTTGTTGATTTTGCTTTTAGCCTGCAAGGCAAAAACTGCCGCATTATTTCAACCCATTTGGGGGCTAATGAACTTACTCAACGGGTTGCTCCATCATCATCTTCTTGCTCATCATCGTGCTCGTCTTCTCTATCTGCTTTGTGTCGCCTGCCCTCTTCCTGGCCCCCTTTCTCCATTGGGTTTACTTGACTTGTGCCAGACGTTTGTGAATTCGGCTGGCTTAGTTTTTGAGTAGCGTTTATTTTTTTGAGACGACTTTGAGTGGTAATGATAAATTAATTTGTAGCTCGAGCACGCATAGTTCACAAGCACGATGTTTAGGATGAGTGAGTGCGCCCTCAAGTATGCAACAAATGTTCGACTTTGAAAGCTATGTGCATGTACATGTGTGTGTGTGCGTGTGCCTGTGTGTGTGCGTTTTTGTGGGGATAATTAAAAATCAACTTATCTGGCACATGTGCACATTTTTTTAATGGTTAATTTGAAGCACAATGTGAACTGATTTAAGATAAAGTAAAATATTTTTGATAGAAAGGAATTGAGAAAATCATGAAATAAGTTATTTAACGGTAATAAATAAGTTAAAAACATTATTGAACTTTTAACAAATGTGTTTTCCAAATCAATTGGCCAAAAAAAACAAGGTTCTAGCGTTCATTTGAGTGCCTAAACGTGTCCTAATCCTGTTGGTTAAATGTGATAAAAGGGATTAAAGCAGTTATTTAACGGATTGTTAGGGATTAAAATACTAAAATAGTATGAAATCAGCATGTAAATATTTATTTTATAATCAATTACGTTTAACCTTATTCACAACAGCTTTTAAAGTTTAAATATAACTTGTTTCTTTCATATCTGCCCCATTGGCTTTCATTTAATTGAAATTTAATTACTATTTTTCATTTCTAGTGCTTGCTTATCGATTCACTTCAACAACTATTTAACACACATGCTATATATGTATATGGTTAAGTCACTTTTTGGGTTAAAGTAATTTTCCATTTGAACCCAAAAGTGCCAGTGAACTCAATTATAGAGGGGCTTTGAGGGGACGGGTGGGTGGGGGGTCATTGCATGCAATCGTTAACAGCATGCTAATGAACAGTAAATTTTCTGGCACAAGTTTGGCCCGAAAATTTTGACATAGTTGAGGAAAGCTGACAACGACGACGACGACGACGAACACTGATGACAGAGGACAGACGACACGATTAATAATTGTCAGAAAATATTGTGACATTATAATGGACGAAGAAACGACAGGGCAAAACTCACAAGCTCACTATCAAACATACTCACATATGGCTATATATACTATATATGCATGCTGATGTAAATCTGTAAGCGAGAGTGAAAACTGTAATTAATGGCTCAGTAGCAGCAGCAGCAGTAGCAGCAGCAACAACGACAACATCAACAGCAACAAAATTGTCCATTTTACTAATCTGCAACACAAATATTTTATGAGCATACTAAATCGCAGGACCTGCGTGTGTCTGTGTTTATATTCTGTCTGTGTGTGTATGTGTGTGTTTGTTTGCTTGATATTATGAACTGGCAAACCAAAGGCACCCGAGGGCAATCATATTCAAATTAATATACCCAATGTGTTGTACAGTCATAAATTTTAAGGCCCAGTGGCATGGTCTTGTTGTTGCTGTTGCTGTTGCTGTTACTGGCCAGGGCTACCTTCACCTTGTAAACAAGATAATTATGGCAGCAACTATGACAGCGAACTTCCTGTTCCTGGACAGTGCCCTGTCTTCCATTCCCTGTGGGCTGTGTGCCCCAAAGTAAACTCATTTCCTGCCAGACGACGATTTTGACTACTGCGAAATGTTGACAATGCCTAAATGCCGTTTGGGCTTAGCGTTTTGTGTATTGGACCGCAGCACTACAGTCACGGCACCTAATGAGGCTACTGGGCTGAGCGTTAACCCGGACTCTTGTTCTACTGCTATTGACTTGGCTTGTTGGCAAACGCAAACGCAAACAAACTTCAAGCGAGCAGTCAGCCAGCCAGGCAGTCAGCCATCATGCCAAAATCCTGTCAACACTTTGGGCCAAAACTTTGCTGACAACGTCGCGCAATGCGATTATCAGACATCGTATACATGGGGGGGGGGCGGCAAGGAACGGATATCACATCAAAGCGAGTGAAATTTTGAGTGCTAGCTACTTATTTGGATGCGGGTTTATTGGCGAAAAAGTTAAAGGCACAAAAGTTTTAATAGAATTTGAATATTTAACTTGTGTTCAAACAGGTATACATTTAATTAATTGTCATTGAAATCATGAATAGCTATTCAAGCGGAAATTGAGGTGCTTTAAAGATAAGCAAAAAGAGAGTCAAGAAAAGAAAGTATGGCTTTAAGATAGATATTAGTTATTTAAGATTCATACTTAAGAAAATCCCTAAATTGTGTTTGCTTAGTGACTGAAACTATGAGTCCTCTCATTCGTATCAACAATTACGCTGCTGGATTCACAAGAATAATGACTAAAGTTCACACTAAGTCGCAATAAAGATATTAAGTATTGCTTAAGCGTAGGTATCTATTTACCAGTCAGATTTTGTTTAGTCTATTTTAAGCTATTCAAGGATTGTGCTTGTCATATTCCCACGAACTGAATCCCTGTCGATACATAATTGCCTTTTGCCTAGGGCTATGCTACAACCCACATTCAGTGATTGGGCCTTTAATCAAATTGCCACCATACACAAAAATTATCTGAGCCACATGTCAAAAAAAGTTCTTGTGATATCTCTCTAGCTGGTTTTGATGGCATTCGCCTCTTGGCTGATATTCATTTGAGCTTATTATTGGAAAAGTTGTGGCAACTTCGGCGTTAAGCTTTTGTTATGACGATGATGATGAGCCAACCGATGGGCCACTAAGGCGTTTGCTCACTTTAGATTTATCGAAGTGGCCATTAATAAATATATATATATACACATACATATATATGTAATAAGTAATAAGCATCCAATGAGTACAGTTTTTGTTGTTGTTGTATCAAAATCTCCAGCTCCAAACAACGGCCAACACGTGCCCAAACTTTTAGCACCAAAAAAATCAGAGCAAAAAAGAATAAACATAGGGGAACAGGTATGATTGATTGGAAAGCCGAATATGGAATATCCTTCAAGATATTTTTTATATAATTTTAGCTAAAATTATTCACAATATTAAAGTCTTGATTCAATATGGTAACAACAACAACTTAAACCAAGTTTGCTTTAATAGCTTTTAAACACAGTTTTACAAACTTAAGTTTTACTTTTCCGTAAGATCCATTTGGAGGGTATACAACAACTAAATATGAAAAAATCCTTCACGTTTATGAAGTTGTCGATGGCGTTAGCTCAAATCCACTTCAAGCAAAACTTTTACCAAAAAAGAAAAAAAATATTCTGCCCCTTCAGGCTGAATGTACTCTTGCTGGTGTACTCCTATCTGGGCAGCTTCGATGGCCGCCCGTGAAGAATGAAAGGGAGAGAGAGACGTATCACAACACGTACACCCAAAACTTTATTGATTTCTGCTGCTGTGTGGCATTGCAGTTTGCGGCTTTTGACTTAGTTAACGAATTATGAAAATATTTTTGCGCTGCGCACTTGCCATCAGCCCGAATCTGACATGATGAATTACAACTCCACCTCAATGTCCCCGTGGGAGCCATGTCAGTCATTCAGCCTGTTTGTGTTGTTTGTTTGGTGGAGGGGGGGAGGCAATTCAAAAGTCTTTCGTGCGTGATTCGCGCACACATGTGAATGGATTGCTCCACGGTGCGAGCTCCACTTAAGATATGAACTTCACAGCATGACACGCTTCGATGACGTTCATCAAATGGCATTTGTTCGTTCGTTGCGTTCGTTTATTTTGTTACTCTTTTCGGTTTTTATGTAATTTGCAAAAAGCGTGCTCTACTCGCTGCTCTAATAAAGGCACAAGCAACAAGCAATAAGCAGAAAAAAAAATTATATTGCAAATATTAAAAGTAAATTACGAGCGCAAATGCAAAACGAGTATTGTCAGCGCAAGAAACGCGAATAAAAAGTTGCTTGAGTTGAGTCTAAAAACTGACTTGGGCTTGGCACCAGATCATGTAGCAATAAATTATGGCCAATAACAGAAGTCGTTGTCGAGCCAAAGAATAGAAACTTCTGAGACATGCATTATAAACTATACATTTCAATGCTTTTAACTATTCTGAGGCAAGGTTTTTAATTATTGCAATACATTATCATGCACAAAACATATATGTAAAGGGCGTCGCCGGGGGCTATTAATTATTTTTTTGTTAAATTCATTATTCTAAGCAAAATAATAAAATTTTTCGCGTGTTTGCTCATTGCTTGTTATCGACATTCACATCGAACTTGCGTCTGATAATTTCGATAAATATGTATTGGCATGTCATATTTATCGATGAAATGTTTTATTTAAATAATTATTAATAAAATATTATTTAAATAAACACAAACCACACTACCAGTACCTTCAGCCTTCGTTTTTGCTTTCTAAAAAATTTTTGCCCCCTTCCTCGTTCTGGCTCGCCTTGTATATATGCGCAAAGTTTATAATTATAATAATTTGTTTAAGAAAGAAAAATAAAGTAAATGATTTCATTTTCATGTTTGTCCAAATTCGGGTTAACACATTTTTTGTTTTAAGCGTTTTCTACTCGTTGCTAGTTGTTCAAAACAATTTTGAAATGTTGGAGATATTTTTTAAAATATTGAAATGTTTTGAAAATTGACTTAAAACAAGTAAAATGTGAAAATATGTAATCAAAAAACCTTAAAATAGCATTTTTTCGAAAAATAAAAATTAATAAAATATTTTCACATATTAATTTTCTTATAATTCACAACTGGTTTTTGCTTCAAGGAAGGCACCTTAAGCCTGCCTGGGCCAATACTGCCCGTCTGTGACTTGTGTGTTAGTGTTAGTGTTTATCTGAATCAGTGTCTATCTCTCCCTCTCTCTCTCACTCAGATCTCTTTCTCTCTCTCTCACTCAGATCTCTTTCTCTCTCTCTCACTCAGATCTCTTTCTCTCTCTCTCACTCAGATCTCTTTCTCTCTCTCTCACTCAGATCTCTTTCTCTCTCTCTCACTCAGATCTCTTTCTCTCTCTCTCACTCAGATCTCTTTCTCTCTCTCTCACTCAGATCTCTCTCTCTCACTCAGATCTCTTTCTCTCTCTCTCACTCAGATCTCTTTCTCTCTCTCTCTCACTCAAATCTCTTTCTCTCTCTCTCTCACTCAAATCTCTTTCTCTCTCTCTCACTCAGATCTCTTTCTCTCTCTCTCACTCAGATCTCTTTCTCTCTCTCTCACTCAGATCTCTTTCTCTCTCTCACTCCGATCTCTTTCTCTCTCTCTCTCTCACTCAGATCTCTTTCTCTCTCTCTCACTCAGATCTCTCTCTCACTCAGATCTCTCTCTCACTCAGATCTCTTTCTCTCTCTCACTCAGATTTTTTTCTCTCTCTCACTCAGATCTCTCTCTCTCACTCAGATTTTTTTCTCTCTCTCACTCAGATCTATCTCTCTCTCACTCAGATCTCTCTCTCTCTCACTCAGATCTCTTTCTCTCTCTCTCTCCCACTCAGATCTCTTTCTCTCTCACTCAGAATCTCTTTCTCCCTCTCTCTCTCAGTTACTCATTCAGAATCTTTTTGTCTCACTCTGCATCTTTCTGCCCCCCTCTCTCTCTCTCTGTACTCATTAAGAATTTCTCGTCTCGTTTCCATGTCAAATCTGATGGCTTTATAGTTCAATCTTAAAAACAGATAGCTTGATTCGAGTTGCCCAATCCCAAATTTTGGAAGGAAGGAAGGATTTCTGGTGCTGCACGGTACATTCGCAACACCGATATCGACAAAGAACTGAAGGTACCGAGGATCGGCGATGTATTAAACCGCCAAGCTGCTGCTTACCTCGAAAAACTCGCACATCACCCTAACCAGCTGGCGCGAAGGCTGTTAAGATGGAGACGAATCTCCGGAATAAGCATGAGAAGGAGGCTCAAAAGAGTTCACCCAATCCCACAGAATACTGTCCTACAGAATACAGAATACTTTAATCTTCCCCTTTCTTCTAACCAATTCTAGTATCTAGGTTTAAGTATGTACATATGTATATATTTTGTTGAATTTTTGTTTACACTATAGTATAAGTTATTATTAATAGTAACAGTAAGCTATATAATCAATAAAGAATTAGTAGATATTTTTTTATAAAAAAAAAAAAAAAAAAAAAAAAACACTCTAAAGCAGTCATCAAAGTTCAAGCGAGGACATTGAAGATGAAACAAGTTAAAGTTTACAAATATTAATTGATATATTGAAAATCTATTTAATCAGAAAGTTCACTGCTTTTAAATATTTGAGTAAACATGCCTTTATCCAAAGACTTTTTTTCGCAAACTTAATAACGAAGTTATCTATTTTACCTATTTTTGTGACAGGTTTGCGAGCCCACCTCTGGCAATAGGTGAATGCTCGTAAAAAAGCATTGTAAAACACAAAACGACAACAAAAAAATAGACGGAAAAACATAAAACAAACTTGTTCCAGAATATAAAAAAAAACTGTTGTTGTTCGAATCAAAACAAAAACGTTGGCTATTGGTTAGATGCTTTTAGCTATCAGCAGAATCGAACCATTTTCGTGTTAAAGTTAAGGCATTAAAAACAGAAGCGTACGAACCATTCGAGGTATTTTGCAGCAAATACGGCGCCAAAGGGTTAAGACTGAACGTGCGGGGCTTAAAGGGTGGCAGCGAGAAAAGTGCGTCCATAAAATTGTTGCCCGCCTCGTTTCCATATAAAATGATTTTGATGGATGATGTTGCGCAACTTGGGAGCATGTGTTTTGAGATTTACGCAAAGAGCCCAGCAAATGGAAAAGTGTTAGATGCTCCTCTGGATCCTGCCTTGCTTAGAATGTTACGTCTGGCGGCAGCTGAGTTAAGTTGAGTTGAGTTGTGTTGAGTTAAGTTTAGTTGACTGCCTGAATGCTCTGAGATGGGCGCCGAAGACGCGTGGTTAAATGGACTGGAATTAACTTTTGGAGAATGGAGAACGTAAACTGATATGAGAGATTGACCTCCGGGTAGTAGGAAAAACAGACATGGAAGAAGAGTCTGTTGAACATTTGATAAACAGCGCAAATAAGTTTAAAATAAAGAAAGAACGAATACAAATAGGACAATGAAAAATAATAAAACAAGCAAACAAATTAAAATGAAAAAATAGCATCAATAATACTAAAATGTACGTGTCTTAAAGAATGAAGACAATAAATCAAAACAATATTCACAAAATGAAAATACATTTTTTTTATTTATTTTTTAATATTGCTTAAGATATAAAATAACATATCCTAACAATTTGATACACGTTTAGTTCTTACAAAGAAACATTTTCAAATTATTAAGTAAATAATCCAACTTTCTTGAAATGAACAAAAAACTGCACTAACTTCCTAAATACATAATTTAAATTCCATAAGCCTTAAATTATTACTTAGATTAAGCAATCAACATTAGTGTTTATTATAAGAAACCCAACTACCCTTAAGGGAACATTGTAGCGCCAAACAGGCTTAAACGAAGTCTTGGCCCATTTTAAGGGCCATGTTGTAAGTGCAAGCAGGATACTCACAGGACACGGCTGTCAAGTTTTACACCGTTGGGCGCTAAAAATCATAAAATCAATGTGTCATAAAAAAGTAGCTGCCTGCAAAGCCGACGACTAGAAGGAAATTGTTTGACTTGCGTATATTTCGTTTATTTTATTTTTTTCCCCTTATTTTTATGCCTTTTCAATGGCTGCGCAATGTGTGCGTGTGTGTGTGTGAGTGTCTTTATGACTGTTTACAGATGGCAAATAAAATATGTGGAATGTGGGGTGGGAGGAGCTGTGGAGGCGCCACTTTAATCAGTGCACGACGGTATGTGCCTCTGAGATTTCACACAATTATGCGCCGTTAGTCGACGAAAACTAATTTCTGCAATTTCCTGTAAACAATGCAATTTGCCAAGTGTATAAGCAAAAATAACAATAAACTAAATTACTGCAGAGTGAAAATGTAGAGCATGAATGGTAGGCCTGAAGGGTAGCTATAGGGAGCTGGAGAAGAGCCTGCTCGGAAATAATTATATAAATGAAGCAGCTGCAGAGCTACATGCTCGAATTCCGTAGCAGACAGAGAAAGAGACACACAGACAGGCACAGAGACAAGCGAGATAGACAGATAGATGAATGAATGGACGGATAGTTATCGGGTCTGGCTGGCAGTGTCGCCGGCGCCCGAATGAGCCAAATGAAGCAACATGCAACAACAACATCAACTGTGTGTGACTTTTGCGTAGAAAGGTTTTTGAGCAACGTTTGCTGCCGTGTTTGATATCTACAACGACTTCTTCTTCTTCTTTGTCGTCGTTGTCGTCGACATCGTTGCTGTCGCCGCCGCCATTTTTGTCGTGTAATTTGATTTCGTGTTCGCCTATGTCGCTGTGTTTTCACATTTTCTTTTTTTTTTTTTGTTGCTCTCTTGGCACATTTCTGGTACATTTTGTGTCGTCTAATGAATGACAGCAACAGCCGACGGCATCAGTTAAGAGTAGAACAACCAAGCAAACAACCATCCAGCCTAGTAGGCAACGAAAAATACGAAAAAACATAGCCAACAGTCGCCGCCGCATAACTGCCATAATGCTGATGATAATGTTGATGATTTTAAAATGCGCGTGTTTCGCCTCCAATTGCTGTCATTTGTGTGTATATATGTGTGTGATGGCTTAGGCTTTAAGTTGTCTAGCTAGGGAGGCACTGATTAAGCATAGTAGTAGGAGCAATTCGAACAACAACAAGTTGGGGGCAGACAAAACTTCGACAGCTTGTTGGTTAAACTAATGAGCATGCTTAGTGTTTTAGCAATGGCTCGATAATCTGTGAAACAATCTAACACAAACACAACCCAAAATTACCGGTATCTATATTATTTTTGGCTGTCTGCAAGTATTTGGCTTAAAATAGATACTTAATAGAAGGGAAACTCAACTAATGACAAGGCACTGGGGAGAATCAAACAGTTTCATGTTAAGTGCCAGCTATTAATAAGTATTAAAAAAAATGTAATGAAATAAGTGGGAAGAGTTACAGAAAACTTGGCGTGACAGGAAGCTATAGACAAATCTTTTTTTCAAAAAGCCATTTTTTACCATCCCAAACCTTTCCCAAAGATTTACAGACAAAAATCTTCTTGGGAACATGTCAAAACATCCGATTGCCATTACTCCGTCATTATTTATTAATACTGCATTTAAATATATCAGACTAATTTTTGAACGATTTTTATGTCAAATTTTCGTGAAATAATCGACTTCGGAGTTGGAATGAACTTCAGATTACCATAACTCCGTCAATATTAGCCAGATTTGCAAATGTTATACATCAAAAGTCTTGTATTATGCCCTAAATAAATACTGCATTTAAATGTAGAAACTTAATTTTTTTTCAGATTTTCATTTCCTATTCTTGTGACCAATAATCAACATGGGAGTGAAACAGAACTTCCGATTGCCATAAACCACGAAAACTGTCTTTACTTAAAAACCTTAATCTTATGACTCACAACTTAAGCTTGACATATGAACAAACAAATTAAGTTTTATAAACTTCAATCAAGGCATACGAAGAATCATTTACACTTATCAGATCATCATAAAAATATTTTGTATTTTATATTGTTGCAAAACTTTATAGGTTATGTAGAACAGTATGTTATACCAATAAGTATTCTTAGTAACCACTAAAATGTTAACATCCTACTAATAACCGTTATTAAACACTCAAAAGCACTTTAATGCGACCGCGCCATTTTGTTATAAAATTGAAGCGACCACAAATGGCTAACAAAAGTCAACGTACAATTTTTTCGTTTCCCCCCAAGAATCTAATGAACTTTATGTCAGCCAGATACAGATATATGTACATATATATAGAAGAGAATACTTCTATTATTTGACTAGAGCTGTTGCTGTCATAAAATCAAAACTATTAAAAGCGACAGCCACAAAAGATAGAGAGAGAGAATGCCCCAGAAGTGGGAAAAGCCAAATAGAGAATTGCAGACAGTGAGAGAAACACTTAAAAGAAAGCAAATAAAAGCCAACCGAATTAATTGTTTCACTTGGCATACAATACTTACATAGAATGTATGTCTCTGTCTAACAACATGTGATATTGATGATAATAAAACCATAATAGAAATTCCTACAAATGAACATAGCCAAAAGCACAACGCACTGTCATCAGCTTTAGCTGTCTGTCGGTGGTCTGGCAAATGGTATGGTTCGTTTTGGTCCCCCCCGAGCTGTGTCATAAACTTAACTTAATTTCAGACAAGCGCGGCTAATGACGACAACAAATAAGTCCATTGTAAGTACGTTGTAAGTATGGTTGTGCGTGTGTTTGTGTGTGTTGGCGCTGGAAATTGCCAACTGAATGCCCCTTGACCTGAGTGAAACTTTCTTTGACTAACGAAACTTCAGCAAGTCTATTGTATAAAATGAGACAAAGCTAAACGAAAGTTGAATGCCCTAACAATAAAAGCTAGACGTTGCATTAGATCGGTTTTAATACGATTTTTACAAGCTGTCAATTATGCGAAACTACACAAAAAACTAAACTAACAAATGATAAATGTTTCCGTTTCTTCACTTAAGCAACTTTAGCGTATCATATGATGTGTTTATCGGTTTCCGAAAATCTTAAGAGACAACTGCGATTCAACTCACGCACAACGCAGCAGGCACAAGAGGCCATTGACATGGTTTGTTGTATCATCATCAAAGCACTTCAATCGCAATCAAGCCAAATAACTTTTGTGCTAATTTATCTGAGAAATGTCTTACTCGCGGCATTCGCAAGAATTAAAAGTCGTTGGTGTGCTCTGCAACATTCTGCAAACAATACAAAATAAATTATTTTATACTCGACAAACACACACACACGCACACAGTCAAACAATACCAAAATGCCAAATGCAACTGAAACTTTTGCGCCGAGTAAAATGAAAATAAAACACCAAATGCAAACAATACAAAAACAAACAACGACACACAGCAGAAAATATTTTTTAATAAAAAACAAGGGCCACAGCCAGCAAAAGGAGCAAGGTGATGCAAAGGAACTGCGTCTGCAAGCGCGGAAAACTAAAAAAAAAAATAAAACGAAAAAATACACATGAGGCAGATAGTTGAAGGAGAGGCGAGGCAAGGCGAGAAATGAGAATTGCTGCCGCGTGGCATGGCTGTGGCATTTTAAACGTACCTTCTGAGTTATACACCCAATGGGTGCACTTTGAGGGCTGATGGTTAAAAAAGTCCTTGGAGAATATCTGCGCAAGCGATTGTTATCTTAAATCTGCGATGCATTTAAATTTAATGGGAGTGCGTAAGATAAAAAACGCGAGGCTTATGATTTAAATATATAAAAGTAGTTAATTTTGTCTAAACTCATAATTTGTGTGCTCATAGAAATTCTGGAAAAAAAATAATTTTGTTCCCTCGTTTGATTATTTATATGGCTTTTCTAAATTTGACTTATTCGCAAACTATCTTTATATATAAAATAGTTTGTCCCTGACTGACTGACTGACTGATTGTTGAGAGGCCCACAGCCTAAACGATAAGAGCTAGAAGGCTGAAATTTTCACAAAATATTCCATTCTCGGTGAAAGTGAGCACTAAGAAAGGATTTTTAATTTGGACCACTCCTTCGAGTACCTCCCATACAAATCAATTTATTGCATTAATCACTTTACCTCATTCCACCACTCTGGCGCCTCATTGTCGCACAAGCTGTACACCGTACACCGTACACCGTACACCGTACACCGCCACCGTACACCGTACACCGTACACCGTACACCGTACACCGTACACCGTACACCATTCCACTTCACGTCCGTACACCGTGCCACCGTACAACCGTACACTGCGCTGTACACCGCCACCGTACACCGTACACCGTACACCGTACACCGTACACCGTACACCGTACACCGTACACCGCCACCGTACACCGTACACCGTACACCGTACACCGTACACCGTACACCGTACACCGCCACCTGTACACCGTACACCGTACACCGTACACCGTACACGGTACACCGTACAGCCACCGTACACCGTACACCGTACACCGTACACCGTACACCGCCACCGTACATCGTACACCGTACACCGTACACCGTACACCGTACCTTACACCGTACACCGTACACCGTACACCGCCACCGTACACCGTACACCGCCACCGTACACCGTACACCGTACACCGCCACCGTACACCGTACACCGTACACCGTACACCGCCACCGTACACCGTACACCGTCCACCGTACACCGTACACCGTACACCGTACACCGTACACCGTACCCCGACACCGTACACCGTACACCGTACACCGCCACCGTACACCGTACCGTACACCGTACACCGTACACCGTACACCGTACACCGTACACCGTACACCGTACACCGTACACCGTACACCGTACACCGTACACCGTACACCGTACACCGTACACCGTACACCGCCACCGTACACCGTACACCGTACACCGTACACCGTACACCGTACACCGTACACCGTACACCGTACACCGTACACCGCCACCGTACACCGTACACCGTACACCGTACACCTGCACCGTACACCGTACACCGTACCGACACCGTACACCGTACACCGTACACCGTACACCGTACACCGTACACCGTACACCGTACACCGCCACCGTACACCGTACACCGTACACCGTACACCGTACACCGTACACCGCCACCGTACACCGTACACCGTACACCGTACACCGTACACCGTACACCGCCACCGTACACCGTACACCGTACACCGCCACCGTACACCGTACACCGTACACCGTACACCTACACCGCCACCGTACACCGTACACCGTACACCGCCACCGTACACCGTACACCGTACACCGTACACCGTACACCGTACACCGTACACCGTACACCGCCACCGTACACCGTACACCGTACACCGTACACCGTACACCGTACACCGTACACCGTACACCGTACACCGTACACCGTACACCGTACACCGTACACCGTACACCGCCACCGTACACCGTACACCGCCACCGTACACCGTACACCGTACACCGTACACCGTACACCGTACACCGTCACCGTACACCGTACACCGTACACCGCCACCGTACACCGTACACCGTACACCGTACACCGTACACCGTCCACCGTACACCGTACACCGTACACCGTACACCGTACACCGTACACCGTACACCTCCACCGTACACCGTACACCGTACACACCGTACACCGTACACCGTACACCGTACACCACCGTACACCGTACACCGTACACCGTACACCGTACACCGTACACCGTACACCGTACACCGTACACCGCCACCGTACACCGTACACCGTACACCGTACACCGCCACCGTACACCGTACACCGTACACCGCCACCGTACACCGTACACCGTACACCGTACACCGTACACCGTACACCGTACACCGTACACCGTACACCGTACACCGTACACCGTACACCGTACACCGTACACCGTACACCGTACACCGCCACACCGTACACCGTACACCGTACACCGTACACCGCCACCGTACACCGCCACCGTACACCGTACACCGTACACCGTACACCGTACACCGTACACCGTACACCGCCACCGTACACCCGTACACCGTACACCGTACACCGTACACCGACCACCGTACACCGTACACCGTACACCGTACACCGTACACCGTACACCGTACACCGTACACCGCCACCGTACACCGTACACCGTACACCGTACACCGTACACCGTACACCGTACACCGTACACCGCCACCGTACACCGTACACCGTACACCGTACACCGTACACCGTACACCGTACACCGTACACCGTACACCGTACACCGCCACCGTACACCGTACACCGTACACCGTACACCGTACACCGTACACCGTACACCGTACACCGTACACCGTACACCGTACACCGTACACCGTACACCGCACCACCGTACACCGCCACCGTACACCGCTACACCGTACACCGTACACCGTACACCGTACACCGTACACCGTACACCGTACACCGTACACCGTACACCGTACACCGTACACCGTACACCGACACCGTACACCGTACACCGTACACCGTACACCGTACACCGTACACCGTACACCACCGTACACCGTACACCGTACACCACCGTACACCGTACACCACCGTACACCGTACACCGTACACCGTACACCGTACACCGTACACCGTACACCGTACACCGTACACCGTACACCGTACACCGTACACCGTACACCGCCACCGTACACCGCCACCGTACACCGCCACCGTACACCGTACACCGTACACCGTACACCGTACACCGTACACCGTACACCGTACACCGTACACCGTACACCGTACACCGTACACCGTACACCGTACACCGTACACCGTACACCGTACACCGTACACCGTACACCGTACACCGTACACCGCCACCGTACACCGTACACCGTACACCGTACACCGTACACCGTACACCGTACACCGTACACCGTACACCGTACACCGTACACCGTACACCGTACACCGTACACCGTACACCGTACACCGTACACCGTACACCGTACACCGTACACCGTACACCGTACACCGTACACCGTACACCGTACACCGTACACCGTACACCGTACACCGTACACCGTACACCGTACACCGTACACCGCCACCGTACACCGTACACCGTACACCGTACACCGTACACCGTACACCGTACACCGTACACACCGTACACCGTACCGTACACCGTACACCGTACACCGTACACCGTACACCGCCACCGTACACCGTACACCGTACACCGTACACCGTACACCGTAACACCGTACACCGTACACCGTACACCGTACACCGTACACCGTACACCGTACACCGTACACCGTACACCGTACACCGTACACCGTACACCGTACACCGTACACCGTACACCGTACACCGTACACCGCCACCGTACACCGTACACCGTACGTACACCGTACACCGTACACCGTACACCGTACACCGTACACCGCCACCGTACACCGTACACCGCCACCGTACACCGTACACCGTACACCGTACACCGTACACCATTACACCGTACGTACACCGTACACCGTACACCGTACACCGCCACCGTACACCGCAATGTACACCGTACACTGTACACCGTACACCGTACACCGTACACCGTACACCGTACACCGTACACCGTACACCGTACACCGTACACCGTACACCGCCACCGTACACCGTACACCGCCACCGTACACCGTACACCGTACACCGTATACTGCGTACCGTACACCGTACACCGTACATACCGTACACCGTGCACCGTACACTGCCACCGTACACCGTACACCGTACACTGTTACACGTACGTACACCGTACACCGTACACCGTACACCGTACACCGTACACCGTACACCGTACACCGTACACCGTACACCGTACACCGTACACCGTACACCGTACACCACACCGTACACCGTACCGTACACCGTACACCGCACCGCCACCGTACACCGTACACCGTCACCGTACACCGTACACCGTACACCGTACACCGTACTGTACACCGTACACCGTACACCGTACACCGTACACACCGTACACCGTACACCGCCACCGTACACCGTACACCGTACACCGTTACGTACACCGTATACCGTCACGTTACCGTACACCGTGACCGTATACTTTAGTACACGTAACCGTAATGAGTATATGTTATAATAAGTATTAAAATTATTAATTAATAATGTACGGTGTACGGTGTACGGTGGTTACGGTACGGTGTACGGTGTACGGTGTACGGTGTGTTACGGTGTACGGTGTTTAATGGTGTTTGCGGTGTACGGTACGGTTATACGGTGGCGGTGTACGGTGTGGTACGGTACGGTGTACGGTGTACTGGTGTAATGGTTTGCGGTGTACGGTGTATGGTGCCGGTGGCGGTGTATGGTTACGGTGTACGGTGGTACGGTGTACGGTGTACGGTACGGTGTACGGTGGCGGTGTACGGTGTCGTGTACGGTTACATGTGCGGTGTACGGTGTACGGTGTACGGTGTACGGTGTACGGTGTACGGTGTACGGTGTACGGTTACGGTGTACGGTGTACGGTACGGTGTACGGTGGCGGTGTTACGGTGGCGGTACGGCGGTGTACGGTACGGTCACGGTGTACGGTGTACGGTGTACGGTGCACGGTGTACGGTGTACGGTGTACGGTGTACGGTGTACGGTGTACGGTGTACGGTGTACGGTGTACGGTGTACGGTGTACGGTGTACGGTGTACGGTGTACGGTGGCGGTGTACGGTGTACGGTGCACGGTGTACGGTGTACGGTGGCGGTGTACGGTGTACGGTGCACGGTGGCGGTGTACGGTGTACGGTGTACGGTGTACGGTGTACGGTGTACGGTGTACGGTGTACGGTGTACGGTGTACGGTGACGGTGTACGGTGTACGGTGTACGGTGTACGGTGTACGGTGTACGGTGTACGGTGTACGGTGTACGGTGTACGGTGTACGGTGGCGGTGTACGGTGTACGGTGTACGGTGTACGGTCGGTACGGTGTACGGTGTAGTGTACGGTGTACGGTGTGCGGTGTACGGTGTACGGTACGGTGTACGGTGAACGGTGTACGGTGGCGGTGTACGGTGTACGGTGTACGGTGTACGGTGTACGGTGTACGGTGTACGGTGTACGGTGTACGGTGTACGGTGTGCGGTGTACGGTGTACGGTGACGGTGTACGGTGTACGGTGTACGGTGTCAACGGTGTACGGTGTACGGTGGCGGTGTACGGTGTACGGTGTACGGTGTACGGTACGGTGTACGGTGTACGGTGTACGCGGTGTACGGTGGCGGTGTACGGTGTACGGTGTACGGTGTACGGTGTACGGTGTACGGTGTACGGTGTACGGTGTACGTGCACGGTGTTACGGTGGCGGTACGGTGTACGGTGTACGGTGTACGGTGTACGGTGTACGGTGTACGGTGTCACGGTAACGGTGTACGGTGTACGGTGTACGGTGTACGGTGTACGGTGTACGGTGTACGGTGTACGGTGTACGGTGTACGGTGTACGGTGTACGGTGTACGGTGGCGGTGTACGGTGTACGGTGTACGGTGTACGGTGTACGGTGGTGTACGGTGGCGGTGTATTGTACGGTGTAATGGTGTACGGTGTACGGTGTACGGTGGCGGTTACGGTGTACGGTGTACGGTGTACGGTGTACGGTGTACGGTGTACGGTGTACGGTGTACGGTGTACGGTGTACGGTGTGGTGGCGGTGTACGGTGTACGGTGTACGGTGTACGGTGTACGGTGTACGGTGTACGGTGTACGGTGTACGGTGTACGGTGTACGGTGTACGGTGTGCGGTGTACGGTGGCGGTGTACGGTGTACGGTGTACGGTGGCGGTGTACGGTGTACGGTGTACGGTGTACGGTGTACGGTGTACGGTGTACGGTGACGGTGTAATGGTGTACGGTGTACGGTGTACGGTGTACGGTGTACGGTGTACGGTGTACGGTGTACGGTGTACGGTGTACGGTGACGGTGTACGGTGTACGGTGTACGGTGTACGGTGTACGGTGTACGGTGTACGGTGTACGGTGTACGGTGTACGGTGGCGGTGTACGGTGTACGGTGTGCGGTGTACGGTGTACGGTGTACGGTGTACGGTGTACGGTGTACGGTGTACGGTGTACGGTGTACGGTGTACGGTGTACGGTGTACGGTGTACGGTGTACGGTGTACGGTGTACGGTGACGGTGTACGGTGTACGGTACGGTGGCGGTGTACGGTGTACGGTACGGTGTACGGTGTACGGTGTACGGTGGCGGTGTACGGTGTACGGTGTACGGTGTACGGTGTACGGTGCACGGTGTACGGTGTACGGTGTACGGTACGGTGTACGGTGTACGGTGTACGGTGTACGGTGTACGGTGTACGGTGTACGGTGTACGGTGTACGGTGTACGGTGTACGGTGTACGGTACGGTGTACGGTGTACGGTGTACGGTGTACGGTGTACGGTGTACGGTGTACGGTGTACGGTGTACGGTGTACGGTGTACGGTGTACGGTGTACGGTGTACGGTGTACGGTGTACGGTGTACGGTGTACGGTGTACGGTGTACGGTGTACGGTGTACGGTGTACGGTGTACGGTGTACGGTGTACGGTGTACGGTGTACGGTGTACGGTGTACGGTGTACGGTGTACGGTGTACGGTGTACGGTGTACGGTGTACGGTGTACGGTGTACGGTGTACGGTGTACGGTGTACGGTGTACGGTGTACGGTGTACGGTGGCGGTGTACGGTGTACGGTGTACGGTGTACGGTGGCGGTGTACGGTGTACGGTGTACGGTGTACGGTGTACGGTGTACGGTGTACGGTGTACGGTGTACGGTGTACGGTGTACGGTGGCGTTGTACGGTGTACGGTGTACGGTGTACGGTGTACGGTGTACGGTGTACGGTGTACGGTGTACGGTGTACGGTGTACGGTGTACGGTGTGCGGTGTACGGTGTACGGTGACGGTGTGGCGGTGTACGGTGTACGGTGGTGTACGGTGTACGGTGGCGGTGTACGGTGTACGGTGTACGGTGGCGGTGTACGGTGTACGGTGTACGGTGTACGGTGTACGGTGTACGGTGTACGGTGTACGGTGTACGGTGTACGGTGTACGGTGTACGGTGTACGGTGTACGGTGTACGGTGTACGGTGTACGGTGTACGGTGTACGGTGTACGGTGGCGGTGTACGGTGGCGGTGACGGTGTACGGTGTACGGTGTACGGTGTACGGTGTACGGTGTACGGTGTACGGTGTACGGTGTACGGTGGCGGTGTACGGTGTACGGTGTACGGTGTACGGTGTACGGTGTACGGTGTACGGTGTACGGTGTACGGTGGCGGTGTACGGTGTACGGTGTACGGTGTACGGTGTACGGTGTACGGTGTTCGGTGGCGGTGGCGGTGTACGGTGTACGGTGTACGGTGTACGGTGTACGGTGGCGGTGTACGGTGTACGGTGTACGGTGTACGGTATTTTTGGTGGTGGTAGTGGTTGTGGTGATGGTGGTGATGGTGGTGGTGGTGGTAGTGGTGGTGATGGTGGTGATGGTGGTGGTGGTGGTGGTGATGGTGATGGTGGTGATGGTGGTGGTGGTGGTGGTGGTGGTGATGGTGGTGGTGGTGATGGTGGTGGTGGTGGTGGTGGTGGTGGTGGTGGTGGTGGTGGTGGTGGTGGTGGTGGTGGTGGTGGTGGTGGTGGTGGTGGTGGTGGTGGTGGTGGTGGTGGTGGTGGTGGTGGTGGTGGTGGTGGTGGTGGTGGTGGTATACTAATTTAAATTTGTTGAAAATCACATAAAAAAAAGGAAATATAATATAAGCAAACACATACACAATAAATTCTAACAATTTATAATAAAAATATAATTTTTTAATATTTTTCAAATGCCATCCAGTCAAAAAAAATAAACAATATTTACCTAAAATTTATTTTTTAATTAATTGAAATTAAGGAGATAAACTTGTGGTGGTGGTGGTGGTGGTAGTGATAAGTACTTATAGGCAAGTAAATTACACAATGCTGTTCCAAAAAAATAGAATATACAAGGCTAGGCGTAAAAAAAAAAAATAAACAATATTTACCTAAAAGAAGTTGCACACATTTATCTTTCATTGTTATATTATATTTTATTACATATTATTTTACCTTTTTTTTTGTGATTTTCAACAAATTAAATTATTATATGTTATGTAAACTGGTATCAAAGTATATCGCAGTCGGTTGCGTCCGAATGCAACGTTTTTACTTGTTTATATATATATGTGTGTCTATTTCTAGCATTTCGGAGATGTTGTGCTTTCGAGCTGAGGTTTTCACTACTCATATTTGGAGGCCGTCAGATTCACTCACCTCACTTGCCACTCAGTCGTCTTCAGGGGCTTCAGTTCACTTCTTGTCGAGGCGTCTCGCTGCTGCCTGAAACTGTGTGCCCCACTTTAGCCTAAAGACGTACACACACACGTGTGTCGACCGCATGGCAAAGCCAGATGTATCTATGTATCTATCGACATGGCGCTGCATGGGCAACAACAACAGTTATTGTATAGGCGATCTGTAAAACCGCTCGACTTACATATTTTCATAACTTTTTATGCATATCGTCTCTACATACAACGTTGTTATTTTTGTTGTTTTGCTATTTGTTCAATTCGTGATTTTTATATTTTATTTGTTTTTGTATATGCTTTTGTTATCCTTATTCTGTTTTTGATGCGAATTGTATATGTCTGTTTGTTTCTTTATTTTTAGAAGTGGGCTTAAAAGGCAGCCAGGTTGATTGTGTTTGTTTAAGGGCTCGCTGTGAGTTTTGTTTGTCTGTGTACATTTCTACGTATGAGCGATATATGTTTATGTAAAGAGTGTACTTACGCCTAATTGAATATTTTATTACTATTTTTTTGTGTGTGGGTTGCTAAAATGTTTATGACTAAATTAGCTTATTGTTTGACGTACGCAAAGCATATATTTGATTTTTTTGCACACAACTTGAAGAAAACTGACATATCTTTTTTTAACTTTATTAGTTAAATATCCTTTCCCTAAAAGCCTTTCAACACACAGCTATGTATAGAAAACCACATGCTGGGAGAGATTGAAAGAAACCGGCGCCATTTCCGATACTTCTACTGCCAATAAAAGATACAGAAAACAACAACAACAATCAGTACAACTCTGTACTTGATGGCCTCCTGCTCCAATAACGATAATGTAGAGCAGAGAAAAAAATATGTCAGCTGTCACATTTGCTAGTTGTGTGCCAATAAGGAAGAGTAAAATCAATGCCTGGCATCTGTCTGTCGCCATTGTTTGTATTTATTTCGATTTCAAAACTGAGACACTGTACAAATGAAAAATAAACAAATTTCATAATGACACAATTCTCATGATGCCTTATGCTGCTAGCAATAAGTAAATTGATATTGATGCCTCTAGAAGGACGACTTGCATGGCTCAATAAACTTTAGAAATTGGTTCAAAGGCAAAAAGTACAACATTTAGCAATGCTAAATTTAAAACTAGTTAAAAACCTTTTACTTTCAAAATCAAACTCTTGCCTTTACACAACTCTTTGGAGTTAAGTGAAAAAAATCTTTTCAAAAATCGAAATTTATTATTCTTCAACAAATGTCTACCAATCATGCAAAAAGCTTTTAAAATATATTTACGCCGACTCTTGCTTTATTGCTCTCTTCCCAATTATATCCATTTTGGTCATATATGTACTTATGATGTATTTATTGAAGCATTGTGAAGCATTTAGACATGCTCTGTTGCCACAGACGACATCAGACATCTCACATTTGTCATTTTGCATATTTAATTATCAGATTTAGGTGCTCTTCTTATACTCTTCTGTTCTTCTTCTGCTTTGTTCACCTAAAGCTCATTATCACATTTACCTTTTGCGCCACCTAAAAAAGTATGCTACACAATCGCATTTGCATATTGTTCTTTTAATGCTGCTGCTGCTGCTGTTGTTGTTTTGTTTCATCATTTGCTTCATTTCAATTTAATTTTCTTGTTTTCCTCTTATCTCAGCCACGCATCGCATAGCAACTCTTTGAATGGTATGCGTAAAAGCAAATGTGAACGTCTACAAAATATTCTTTTCATTTTTTTTTTCGCTGAGTATAAGGTACATTTTGTATAAATCACACAGGCAATTAAATGGCTTGTTTTGTTTTTCACATACATTCTTTCAAATGTATGTAATGTATGTAAATTGACAAGAAGGACACTTCCAGCCTCCCAAACCTAGCAATGACAAGGTCAAACGGTGACAATAACAAATGCTTTTCGTCGGAGTCATCGATTTAGAAAAGGTAAAAGCCGTAACCAATTATATTTCACACAAATCGTAAAAGTATGTGTGCAAAAAAGGGTTTGCAAATGGAAAGTTTAAAAATTTCTTTGTTATATTTTAACATTCCGCAAGATCTATTAAAAATCAATAGGAACCCGGTTTTTATAACCTTCAATACTTACTTACATAAAGCTCTTCTTCACCTATTTTCTGGCAGTGTACAAAAAAAGACGCTATCTTAAAGTATAGAAAAAATACGTTGCTTCACACAGACAAAATATACAAAACACATAAATCTTTTTATTTGTCATTTTTATTGGTTTTTATTATTGTACCTTTTTGTGTATTTGTATGAATCGTCGCTTACGTCGCACACTCCACACCCTTCTTTCTTCCTTTTCCATTTCTTCAACGCTGTTGTCGCTGTCGTCAGCAGCGACAGCGGCGTCTACGCTTGACACATGCTTGCCAGATAATGTCATGGACGGAGACAAAGAAGGACGGAGAAAAGACGCACGTAAAAACCTAACCAATTGGCTCAGTATGTGAGCGAATGTGTGTGCGAATGTGTATGTGCGTGTATAACTAAAATTTTCATAAAACGCCAGAAATATTAAATAACAATAAAATGAGCATTTGTATCGCAGATGTAAACGTTTTCATATGTGTCGCTGTTACTATTTTAGCCATTCCACTTTTATGTTTATGATGTGCACCTCGCACAAAACACAAAGCAACAACAGAACAGAAGGAAAACACATTCAGGGTACTCTCGTTTAGATGTGTGTGTTTGACATGTGTATGTGTGTTGGTGCTAGATTTGTGTGCGTGTGCGATTCTAATCAGCAGCCGAAAAACTACTTCAATGGCAGGCAAACAACCAAGCTGACAAACAAAACGCACGAATTGCCAAAGCTTCTGTGTTTGTCGTTACACATTGGAGCCGCAAAGGGACGGGGAGAGTGTGGACGCAGGGGAGTGACAGGGCAGACGGTTTCGAGACCTCGAACCTCGAGTCAAAGAGGCTCCAACAATGTCGACCCCGAAACAAGGCCAGACGCTCTTCTTCTTGTTTTTTTGGGGCAACTAACGACAAAATTGACAAATATTCGTTATACGCTTTTCAAACGAGGCAGGTTTTTGTGTATCTGTTTGCCCTTTGTACCCACTGTCTCCCTCTGTGCCACTGTGCCAACAACAATTGCTGTTGATAGTCTCAGCTGGCGACGTTTGGTCTGTCGTCGTTGTTCTCGTCAACGTTCTCGAACCATTTTTAATTTGTCTGCCATCCAAATTGAAAAACTGTCAAAACTGTTTGTATGGTTATGTGTATGTGTGTGTTGGCGTCTGTTTTTGGCCACAAACATAAATAGTTATTCAGGATGTGGTATTAGGCTGTCTTGTCTGTCTGGCCAAGTGAACTTGGCCTGAAACGTTTGGTGCTTAAAACTTTATAGCACTAAGCAGTTAATTTATAATATTTAAGTATTTTGTGCTTAAATTCTTTCTTTTTTTATGCATTTAAAATGCATTTCACTTAATATATATTTGAAGTGGACAACTGCAGCATCATTTAATCCGTTTTAAATGCATAACAAGCAATTTGTTGATTGAATTTATGGCAAGACACTTTCAAAAAAATTAAATTGCAATTTAATCAACTTATTTGTGATCTTAATTTATTTTAAACAAATAAATCCAGTCTTAAAAATTGCTGCTTTATTTTGTTGCATGCAAAATTCGCCAAATAATAACAACAACATTTTTTGTAAGTCGAAAGTCAGTTTAAATTTAATATTGATAAAGCGTTTGATTGAAAAAAAAGAAGCTAAAAATGTAAAATCGAGCGGAAAGCAATTTGGTTGAAAGGTGCACGCCATTTTCTATCGATAAACCGACTATAGTTGCGTGCGTGCTTGTCGAGCGGGGAGCGTGGGGCGAAGGGAATATTGACGCTTAGTACTGTGCATACATATATGTTTGTATGTTAATGTTTGCGTGTGCGTCTAACGGTAACGGTGTGAAATGGCGCATATGTAAGCAGGGGAGGCCCAATGGATTTATGGGTTTTAACACAGGAATTATAGACGGTTGAGCCTGGCGGCCCTTTACAAACCCGTTATTGTTGTCTGTGTCCTTCGTTGACTCCAAAGCCCAAACCCAAACCCCAACCAGAACCCAAGCACAAATGTCGACACGCGTTCGTTCAAAATTTTCGCTAGTGGCCATCGTCTGACTTTTGCCGTTGGACGTGGGGTTTAAAATCGAATCGACGTCTTCGAGTATGGCGAGAATGCCAAGTTGGCATTGGGCGTGCACGTTATTTACTGACCGGAATTACCACTTTCAGCGGCATAATAGATTACGCACAAACATACAGACACACGACAGACAGACGGACAGACTGACGAACACTAAACCGAAGACACAAGTTACGCACAACATTTGTAATTGCTTGCCTGTTAACGTGAGGAAGTGGGCGTCACTTTTGCCACCCATCCTCATTCAACCCACACACACACACACACACTTATGCATATTTAATGAGAACAGTCTCTTCACCTAACCGCGCGCTCTCAAACATATTGGATACAAATCGTTGGCGAAAGCTTAAGGCTTTTGGCTATTATTAGCAAATCGCTTAAGCAGGCTTTGGGCCAAGCAGCCGAAAGACTTGGCATTCAAATTGATTTTCGGGTCAGGCATTTAAAATGTACATATAAGCAGGAGGCAGTGGCTCCATCGTTATGTAACTGTAACTGATTGCCATAACAGCTGTGGAATTTTTTTTTTTGCATTCACAACTGCTGATAATATTGAATTGCATTGGGAACGATTCGGGTCATTGATTTTGCGAGTGCAACGCGAGCAGAATGTGTGGCACGAAAAAAAAAAAACAAAAAATATATTAAGTGATAGTGTTAAATGTCGTTCAGGTCATGTAAACAGAAACTGCGAATGAAAAATGAGTCAGCAATAACTTTGTTTGACAATTAAGGACATATGTAAAAAAGCGATATATTATTTAAAGAGCCTAAATATAAATGGGAATACGTAAAATTTATATATAGATTTATTTGTTTAACTATTAATATAGTTGCGCATTCAAAAGTTTTAGGACTCATTTTTTTTTAATTTTCACAAAGCAAACATAGACAACTTCATTCGCGTTTAGGATTTAATTAAAGTTGATTTTAGGAACTGCTGTTTGTGCAACCATTTTTCCGTCTTTATAAAAGGGCTTTGCAAAATAAAGACAAAGCACAAACTGCGTATTCAATAATTCTTTGTTATTTTTAATTAAATGCTGCAAATTCTTAAGATGCCTGACGCTTTTTTTCGCTATTAAATGTCATTAATTCTGTTTTAAGGCCAAAATCCATGCTAACCCCAAATAAATTTCCGATATTATTTGTTCAACAATAATGCCAATGATGAGTTGTCAGTAAACAAGGACAGCAAAAAGTGATAAAAATATTTTTTTAATTACCATCAGCGAATAAAAAACTTTTATCATTTATCAAATAAGTTTTTTTTTTGTTTTTTGCAGCGATAAATGCAATAAATCAAAGTGCGTAAACACTCAAGCGACTTTGATAAGGATAAGCGTGTAAATGGAAATGAGAAGCAGCTCGATGAGTTGAACTTTTTATTCACTTTTTTTCCATTTTCTGCGTGACTTTGTGACAAATAATAAAAAACTTAGTTTTACTGCCGTCAGTTGGCTGGTTTTAGGACAAGTTATACCTGTAATTGGGCTAAATCTTTTGGTATTTTGCTTTATTTTAAATTCTATTTGTGTTGGTAAAAGTTTTTAGTTTAAGCAGTTTAAAGTGCTTTAGCCTGAATTTTTGAGCTTAAGCTATTGTGAAAAACTGTGACAAACAGCTTAGTAATAAAATATTAAAAAAGTGTTTTGCTTTTGTTGCAGTTTGCAAAGAGTGATGTAAATAAAATATATGAACAATAATAGTAAAATTTTTTTATACGATTTTAATGTACTTTTAGTTTAATTATACTAAATTTTGCAAATATTTGTATAACTTAATAAAATCAGATTATTAATATTCTATACACATTAAATAAATTATAACGGCGAATATAACAATCATACATAGCATAAAGCAACATGGAAAGAGCGAAAGAGAAATAGGAATAAAATGTTATTGTACTAACTTCAAGTGCAACTGTTGGCAAAAGTCGCCGTTGTCGTCGTCGTCGTCTTCATCGTCAATGAGAAGTGAGTCTTTAATTACTTGTAATTTGTTTTAATGCCACTTGAGAGCGATGCAAACGCTGCCAGTCGAGCGGATTAAGCACCTGAAGGACACTGAAGCACTGTGTGTAGCCAAGAGAGCCAAGAGGGCCTAAAGCCCTTTTGTAGCTGCTGCGTGAAAACGCGTTCTAGTTGTAATCCATGTCGCAAGCTGCTCATTTGATTTGATTTACTAAGCAACTTAATTAAACTTTCAGCTTGCTGCGCTGCAGGCAGCTCTTTTCCTGCTGCTGCTGCTGCTTACTTAACTGAGTTATGAAACAATTTGTGGGCAAAGCCCAACATGCCATCATGTAGGTATGTGTGTGTATAAAAATACCTACACATAGGTATGCGTATGTGTGCGAAATTGATCATTAAACATTAAAATCGAACGAGAGTGGATTATATTTCTCTGCTTCTTTTTTTTTTGCGTTAATGCTATATTGTTTTTTTTTTGGTTCGTTTTCGTTCATGTTCTTATTGCGTCAGTTCGCAGTCAAGGAGATAATTTCGTCAGAAACTCATTTCATTTAATGGCGCGCAGGTTTATGAGTCAAACAGACGCAGGCAGGAAAACGGACGCCGATGATGCCGCGCATTCAAATTGCAGATTGACAAACTTTTGTTCGTATGCATGTGCATGTGTGTTTGTGCGATGTCCTTCTGTGAAAGTGTGTTCGTATATATGTGAGCAGAAGCAATTAAAATGCGGCAAACGACGCAGTAAATGAAGCAAATGTTCCAAATGCGTTTGCCAAAAGCATTGTGGGTAAAATGCGCTCTCCATATGTGTGTGCTTGTGTGTTTGTTTGTGTGTGTGCGGATAGTAATAGTGTAATGCTATGTGTGGCTTGTGAACCAAATTAACAAAGCCAGACCACGAGACCACCAGACGACCAATAACCAGAAGCCAGGAACTTGCGTTGCTCTGCGAACTTTTGGACAATGGCATTCACAATGTAGATGATGATGATCGCACTGATGTTGGAATGAGTTGTTGGTTGGTTGGTTGGTTTTTCGGTGGGGAAGATGCGAAATGCCATTGGTGCGACCATCTACGACACCACAGTCGCATACAAACACACACATAAGCACAGACTAACCGCAGTCAAAAGGATTCACTGGAAAATTACTCAAATTGAGTTGGGATTTGAAATTGCGTGAAAAGACGCATTGGTGTTCCAGCTTCAGAGCCAACTTTCCATTTTCATTTTGTGACCCAGCCAATGCCAGGCAGCAGCAGCAGCAGAAGCAGCAGCAGAGCAAGCAATCATAAAAGTCAACTAACTTAACTTAGCAGCAGCGGAAGTCCTTGAGCAGCAGCAGCAGCAGCAGCCATCACTAGCGGCACTTTCACTTGGCATTGTGCATAGTTTATGTGCCACACACACTTTTACTTTTCTTCAGCCAACCCCGCTCCTCCAACCCCGCTATCAGTGCTTTGCTCGCTGGGCGCCTTTGTTTCGGCATTTTAATTAAGTTCTCGCACTTGTAATAAACGACGTCGCTTGATTTGTGCGCTGCCTGACATCATTATGGTAATTGCACAAGTGCGCAACTAAATTTTGACAACCAGTTGACTTTGCATACCCAATGTACATATTTTATGCTTAAATCTTGCGCTTTCATATTTCTTTGTCTCGACATTGAAAAAGTAAGTGCTATTATAAAGCACGCTAACTATTTAAGTTTATCAAATAGTTTAAATGAGTTTCATTTTTCCAAAAACATACAAATTTTCGTTTGCCATGAACAACACCTGTTTACAAATAAGCATATCCATATTTATAAGTATGTTATTTGCTGACATTTTTGATGGATTTGCCTTGGCACGAAAAAACATAGAGCTCGACAAATTGTTTTTCCCTTGAATTTGCAATAATGATAATAAGTTTATTACATGCCCTGAGGTAGGCATTAATGAGCCTCGTATCTTATCATTTTTTGTTTGGGGCCACACTAAATGCATTTCGTAAACAATCAAATATGCCATTAGCCGGTCACTTATCACACTTGGCAAACTTTTGCCCAAAAACTGCCTCAAGTTAGGGTAAGCACAAGCGAAAAAGAAAACGAAAGCGAAAAACAGCCAAAACCCGACAATGTAATATTTTCTTATCGAGGCTGGCACACGCGCCATTATGAAATAGCCTCAAACACGTGATTTGTGGCTATTAAAAAGCAAAAAAAAGCACAAGCCGAACAGAGCAGTGAGCGAAAGAGTAAACTGCCTTTGATTTATTTGCAGTGAGTTGGGAGTAAAAAAGGGCGCACAAAAGTAGGCAACGAAAATTGCCAAAACCAAAGCCAAGGCAAGAAGTTTTGACATGCAATGTTAAAATTAAAATAAACTTCTTTTGCGTGATGACATGTTTATTTTGTTACTCCTCCACCCTCTCCCTCAACACTGTCTCTAGACTTCGCTCATGTAAGTAGCTGGGTGTAGCTGAAAGTTAAATTTGACAAGCATTAAGAAAAAGTTATATTATGTCAAGGCATAAAGAACAAACTGAACTATGGATATAATAGCTGCGAAATTAAATTGATATCTTTAAAGGACATTGCATACATAAAAGATAAAGGCTGAAAAAATATTCCCGCATAGAGAACATGTTCAAAGCCAGACAAAAAGTATTTTAAATAATTAAATATTAATGAGTTAAAAAGTCGATTGTAGACGTGTTACAAAAAACATGAAGTAGCAGTTAGAATTGACAAAATATCAATTACATGTAATTCTTTTATGCTGGTTATTACATTAATTACAAAACAGCAGCTTTTATTGCAACCATTAAAATTATCAACAATATTAAACATGATTTCATAAAAACTAGAAAAAATATTCATGGCTCACATTTATAACATGAAAATATTTGAATAATTTTATTAACAGGTGTAAAACAAAAACTTTTTTCGATTTATGCACGATTATTTTTTATTATTATTATTGTTATTTTTTGTGTAATTGAATATTGTACTTTGACATTTACTTTGAATAGTTTTTTTTTGTTGCTGTCTCTTAATGCTGATAAGTTTTATGGATATATAATTTATGCATATGGTGCGGCATTTACAAAAATGGCTCAGGGCAAATGGGATAAACAAATGAAAATTGAATACACGTTTGAGCAAATAAAGTAAATAAATGGTAAAAATGCAATGCTTTAATTATGTTTATTTAACGTTCATACATAACAATGAAGTATTTTGTCTAATAATACTGAATTACACATGTGCAGAGATCGTATAATCATCTACTTTATCGGAATTAAGGGCTTATCAAAGTAGACCACTTAAGTATCAGTTAAAGTACTACCGATGTTAAATTAGTTAATAATACTATTCCAGTCTACACCCCAAACAATGAGGTTATCTCAATTACTGCTCCCATTTTCCGATTGAAATTGATGGGTCATTCGATTCCATTGGCAACACCTGCCCGCAACTCGAACAACTTAATTGCCATGTAAAACAGCATTAAAATGAACACACACAATGCGAGGGCGAATAAAAAGCAAAAAAAAACTGATCAAATGATAATTAAAAATGTACAGCAATAAAAAAAGCTCTTAATGACATAATAACAGATGACAAATAATAAATAGCCCAATGAACGAACTACGCAAATTATTGTGCCATGCACAGTTGTTCCTGCTGCTGCTGTTGTTGTTGTTGTTGTCGCTTGTTAATTATTGCCGTAATTAATACGCACAGCAATGTTCATTATTTTTACCCCCCAACCAGTATAAGACGATAGTTATAAAGCAAGGCGATGTGTTATTATCATTCAACATTAAGGTACGAGCCGAAAGAGCAACGTCCTCTTATCGAGATAGGCCAGATGTGTATCGCACGCAAAGCATCATTAACATTAGTATCAAGCATAATCTCATGTTGTGCCACATTTAACTACGGTCGCCATGAAAAATTGTGTGTGGCATGCAATGAACTATGCTTGGCCCAGTTTGTGTGTGAGGAACGTTTGCAGCAGCACCAACACCAAAAAGACGTTGGCCCATAACTTAATTATGAGAAACGCAACGAGAGAGAGAGAGAGATAGAGGGCTCCTTCATCTCACACTTTATCCACAACAAGCCACCATCAGTTTATATCCACCTGCAGTTCTCGTTGAAAGAGAAAGAGAGTGAGAAAAAAGTGTAATAATAACTATTTGCATTTTATGTGACGCTTATTTTAGCATAAATTTTGTAGCTTATGAAAATTATTCGTGTTTTCGCCAACTTGTAGTTTTGCACACCAACACAGTCAACAGCCAACAGCAAGGCGAAAGTAATGACCTTTTTGCGGGCATACGCTGCGTATGGGTAATTGTGAAAATTTGCCGGGAATGAATGGTCGGGTCGTCTAAGCTCGCTTGGCTTGGCTTAGCTAGGCAATTGGAATTTCACATGGTTCTATATGCAAATGAGTGCGAAATAGTTTCATTTCATTGTGACTCCAAAATTAACATTCAACTGAATTAAATTCAAAGCCAGTTTCTTTAAATAAACGTATTATGCCGCACTTATCAAACAATTACGAACCAATTATAAATTTATGTTTTAGCTATAGTTAACCTTTGCATAATGTAAAGATAAAGTTACTGCGGAGATATGGGTTTGGCATTTTGATATTGATTTCATGAAAAAACCTTAATTATAGCAAACTTTAATTTCCTAACTTAACTTCTCTGCCCATATGGCGGCATTTCAAGTCACACTGATTATACATTTATGGTGTGAGGTTAATGAACAAAAACTGACAAAGAAAATACCAATTAACAGCTACACACACACTTTCACACACACTCTCTGCCTCACACCCTTCGATACGAACGAGTCATGAAATCAAAATGGATGTTTTATTGTTTTGTTCACTTGAAGGTCATTCGATTGCGTTATTTGCTTCTATTCATTAATTCTCTTTTGCTTCAAATGGTTAAGCTTTGGGGCGGTGGAGAGAGAGTGGGTTTTTCAGTCGTCATTTCACGATATTTACATTTTTATTTTATATGTTGGCCCGACCATGACCCGTGAATATTGACATTATTAATTAATTGGTTTTCGCTTGAATAAGTAACTAAGCGCAACTCTCATTCCCGTTTGCTGTTTTGTTATTTTCCCATATTTTTCGTTCGCCTTTGGGCAAATTAAATATTTAAATCTACAAAATACACGCGCCTAAGTGAAGTACGCAAAAATATTTGGCAGGGGAAAAAAGAATCCAAATCGTTGTTGGCATTTTTGTTGTTCTTGATAAGCAGCTGTTAACATTTTTTTTTTTTTTGCAAAAATGTAGAAATATTATTTCACTTGTGTATATATTTTATTATTTATTTTTTGCTGTTATTGTTGGTTGGCGAGAGAAAAAGGAATATTATAATAACAAAATCAATAAATGCGCCATTGCGGCGACTTGTCCATAAAATAAAAATAAATGCAAAATAGCCACAATTGCCAGCGATTTATCTTGATTGTGTGCCAGATACGGCAATGGTGATAATAAACGTTTTAAAGAAATTGAAAACAAGCAAGGAGACGATATTATTAAAGACTTAAGTCGAACAGTTAATACTCTTACGAGGGAGTGAATGTCAAATGCAAATGTCAAATGTCACAAAGCTTTGCTCAAATATATGTTGTACCTAAATTACGTATACGCATTGGCATTTCTATCTGCCTATAGTTTAGATAATCTATTCTCTGTTAGTACACCGTATTGTAAGAGTATAAGCTGTAAACATGTCCGAATGCGCTGTAATCTATGGGTTCCAATTGCGCCAAATAACAGCAACGTTTCGGGAATTGAAAAGTGGGCTGCGAATGAATCGAAATGCCTTTGGGGGGGTGCTGAAAAAACCTTCATTTGCAGACGCAACACTAACTAACAGCTTAAGAGCCCGAGCCAAGTGGGCTTAGCTTAAAGTTTATTTATATTATTATTTTTGCGTTCACTGTAAATGCGACTGTCAGCTAATGATGTTGCATTGTTGTTGTTGTTTTTGTTGTTGATATCGCTTAGCTTGGGGGGATTGGGAAATTGGCTTGAATTTGGGGCACTTAGGTTCAATTATTATGGCTGACCTTGAAGTTGAGCGCGTGGCATTTAGTTATTGATTTCGTTGTCAATCAAAAACAGAGCTTGCCATCAAACATAATGACATGTCGATAAACTTGACATGAACAGTCGAAAGCAGCAAGAAACATTAGCTTTGCGTATCCAGTTTTTCTCTCAAGGCTCGTTTTCAATTAAAATATTCTTACTTTATTTCGTAAAATGTTTAATTTGAAGTTGCAATTGGATTTTAATTGTACAAAACGATCCTAAGTTAGTATATAAATATTTTAGCAAGTGGCCGAAAGGTCGTACCAAGAAAATAAAAAAGCGGAGCAAAAAGCGTTTAAGGCATCAAATGTCTTGGCTTATGTCAGGCGCAGGCTAATTCAATGAAAATGTTATAATTAGCCGGCATGAAATGTTATTTCTACATAAATATTATGAAACACACACACACAAGCATATAAATTAAATAAAAAACGAAGATAAAAGCAAAAGCAACGAAAGAAAGAAAATGCCTTGAGCTCATTTTTATGTAGTACCTTGGCAAAAAAAAAACACAAAAAAAGTATGAGAAATGTGGATTTGAGTGAAAGAGCACAGAAAGAGACAGAGACAGAGAAGCTAAAGAACATTTAGCTGTTGGCACATCGCAAAATGTTAATTAAACATGAGTGAAGTGAAGGCAATGAGCCGGTCAGCAACAACACTGAAGATGTCGTTGTTGTTGTTGTTGTTGCTGTTGAATCCCACGTAAATGTCAGCAAAATGTTTTCATTTGTCAGTAACAAAACGAAGCAAAGAGGCAGAGAACGAGAGAGAAATGAAAGTCGTGCTTGTGGCAATAAAAGCAATTCAAATTGTAATTATGTCGTGAAGGCATGAATAATGTTGCGGCCTGGTCGGGAAGTGTAAGTGAACTTATTAATGTGCCGTGTGACTGTCTGTCTGTCTGTATGTCTGGCACGCGACAAGGAGAGTACGTTAAGTGAGTTTTGATATATGCTGTAAGGTATACTATATATGTATGTATATAATGGCACACATCGTGAGTTACTTTAGTGTCATGTGCAGTGGGGAGCACTTAAAGCTTTTGGACATCGCCGCTCTCTCAAGTACTATAGAAAAGTGTCCAAGTGTGTTCAATATGTCCAACTAGTTTCGACTTATGTGTGGTGTGGGTAAAGTGCAGATGAGATGAGCAGTTGGGAGTTAATGGCTGGCATAAACCAAAATGGCGAGACAGCTCAAAAGTCATTGCGCTCTCAGGATTGAAATAACTTATTTATATGTCTTTGGCGTTGCCAGCATGCTTGGGTGTGTGTGTGTGTTTGTGTGTGTTTCACAATTTACGATACGAGAATTCATTATAATTGCATATGCTCAACTGCATGTACTTAACGGACAACAACGTGAGCGAATCCACAATCAATATTGAGCGAATGATTGTTCGAAACTAGCAGATGCTCTTTTGAGTGCATCAATTGAAGGGATTAAACTTTAAATGGTTGAAAAAAGAGAACTGCTTTCTTTAATTTATACAATAAATTATTGATTTTCTAAATTTTCCACCTATTGAAAGTATTCCTTATGAAGTTACATACTAAATGATATAGCTTTGATACCCATTTACAAAAGTACATTAAAATCATCCTGATATTATAGCGAAGCAATTTAAAAGCTTAATGTGCGGGCACTTGAAATGAGTCAATTAAGATGCGTAATGAGGATTTCGACTCGCAGATGTTCAACTCAAACTCGAGAATGTTTATCCTTGCAGGTGCCTTGCTGACAGTCGACAAAAGCAACAACAACAACAACATCATCAAGAAAATGTCAAGTTAAATAAGTCATAAAACACAAAGAACGAAACGAATAGCAAGACTTTAAGATACTCTGTAGTGCAACGAAAGGGCATTTGAAGTATTTGAATCTGGTGTTATGTTTCGTGTGTTGTTGACTTTTTGTGGTTGTCGAGAATGCTACACTGAATTAATATACATATCCAAATAAACGTACACACACATATTTATACATACATAATACATATGCATGTATGCGTACAGCAATACGAGAATAATTCGTTTCATTTATACAATGTTTGCAAAGAGAATGAATACACACAAAAAGTCACAAATGCCAGAGAGAAAGTCACATTAAATATTCATTAAAATAATCTATATGTCGAGACGAGTCAGTGGAAATTTGACTTTTGGCTCTATGTGGCAGGCAAAAAACTCATACTCACACACACACGCAAAAGCACACATTCAAAGTTTGAAAGGCAGTTTTCAAGTTTTTCGTTTGGCTTTTGGTCATAATTCAATGCGCATTTACGAGCCGAAAAAAAAAGTTTGCCACACAGATACAAGTTGAGAAAGAATGAAAGAGATAATATGTGTGTGAGAAAGGAGAAGGTCGCGAAGAAAGTCGCACATTTTATATGCTAGCGAACATATTGAATTCCAATTTGGAGCTTCAAAGTTAACGTGCAACCATTACATTAAACGTGATGAGAATTAACAGCTTGTCAGGCCGATGGAAGTGTCCATTGGACACACACTTAGCCACGTGCACAAACACACACTAACACACACACACGCACTCCCTCTTACACATTAATCGTAACACAAAGGCATGCGTGTGTGTTAGAGGCGTGGTCAGGGAAACGCCCGCAACCTGAGCATAAGCATGAGCCTTGGCCAACACTAAATTCAATTTGATTGCCTACAAATAATGCTGAGTGTCTAATTATTTTCCGTTCCTGCCCCAAGCAGAGCACCATTAACCGTTGGGTCGTAAACCACAGCTAGTCGCTTATTGAATACATATACGATTTTTTGGCTGTGTTGTTTTGTTTTTGGGGCATGGCATCTGCTGCGTATACGCAATAAACCGTATCGCTTAATTGCACTTGCAGCCATAAAACATTTGACTTGGCTATGCAAATTTTTGTGGCGCATGTTTATTGCAGCAATGTGCACTTAGGAGCAGCGAAATGACTAGTTTTAAGCCGTTAAGTGTGTAGATTCATGCTCAATACGAGTTAATAGGTGTTGGTGGTATTTATTGATTCGTTTTAAGCGTTTAATCAAAGATGTTTGAAAATAAATGTTATTTTTATGAGGGCAAAAGCTTGATCTTATACAAAAGCATGTATTTCAAGCAGCAGCAGAAGATTTAGCCTTTATAAACGTTTGCCCAATGCAAATTATCAAACCATATCCGATACATAATTACATTTTGCGGTTAGGGGCAACAAATACTAGGCAGTATGTGAAACATTCGGGGCATGCTGCCATCAAACTAAACCGAACTAAACTAATTTAAATCACATTTTGCAGTTTGCAACATGTCTAACAAAAAAAAACAGAGTGATTGCAGAAAGTGAAGCATAATGAGCGCCATTACATATACCAAATTGGATACCACACAAATACACACACACACTCTCAGGACAGACAAATTGATACAATGGCAAAAGGCGAGAGAGAAAGCGTTTTTTTGCTGGCTTAGTTTGCAATTTGTCATTTCGTGCGCAATTTAAATTTGGAAATTTTTGCTGCCGCAAAGTCAATAAAATAAAAGTTCAGAGAACACGCACACGAACAAAGAAACAAGTTAATAGAGCAAAAGAAAAACCGAGCAGCAAAAAAAGACGACAACAACAACCAAGAAAAAAAGATGGAAATTCAGTTAAATTCGAGTACCGAGTGTCTAAGTTTGTGCCAGCCAAATGCCAAAGCAGTTTATGGCGCAAATGCCACAAAGGCCAATAAAAAAGTGGGCCATGTAGAAACATACAAAAGAAAGTGTCCTCAACCGATGGCCAATGCTAATGTGCAATTGGGACTGGGACACAAAAAAAAAAAAAAAAAATTGTGGTCAGCAGATAAACTACACATAAAAAGATATATACAATTTATATAAATATACATATACATGAGAAATTGAAAGAGCAAGCACACAAGTGGCCAAGTAGCCGACAAGCTGGCCAAAGGTCCTGGCAATGAAGGATTGTGCAATCAAATGCATTGACGCCGCTACTAACGACGCTCGGACAGGACAGACTGAGAGTCCTGTATGTGTGTGTGTGTGTGTTCAAGGATTGGCTAGGGAACTCAGCTGCATTGTCTTGCAAATTGATATTGTGGCCAGCCGAGAGAGATAGAAAAACGATAGACAGGGAGAGTGAAAAAGCAAGATTCAAACATTTGACAAACAGGGTCAACTTGCTTTTTTTAGACAACATTTCGTTTACATGACAACAATGCAACTATTTTTCGATTTATTGATATAGTTAAATAATATTACAAATCTATTGCATGCGCAATTGCACAGGACCTTAGACTTGTACATTTTTTGTACCGAAATGTTGTGCCTTAGTTGTTAAGCTAAATGAATTACGAAAGCAATTTCCTTAAATTCTATTTAATATTTGTTTTGTAGCTATATTTTTAAAGTTGTGCTGTGCATAGCTTTGACAATTTTTTAGAATTTAACACAAGATAATATGCATGCATATGCGATTGAATAATGTTATTGTAAACTTGAATTAGCATTTGGTATTTTCTATCGTTGCTTTTTACTCTGTTTTTCATTCAAATTAGCATTCGTAGCCAGAAGGGGAGAAACATTTGTTAGAGTTAACTCCTCGTTTCAAAGCAACATTTTGTAAAGCTTATCCAAGATATGTACTCTATCTCTCTCTCGCTCTCTCTGTGTGTGTGCTAACGAGTTTATAACAGGATGACATACACATGTACATATATGTATTTACGTGTATATATGGCATTATGGGTATAGAGCATGCCCAATGCTTTTGACCGTAATCAAATCAAGTATAACACCTATGCGTATGTAATGCACGTAATGCTCTATTGAGTACGCGTTTTGGACACGCGCGTGATTTTAATGCCTATCAATAATACTTAGGCAACGTCGAGCAGGTGTCGTGCGCGTTTCACTGGATTTGGTGGACACAATTTATGACCTAAGACACAACGACTGCTTGGCGTCGTATTAAGTTGAATGTTAAGCAGAAACATGAGGCATATAAAAATCTATGTTCCGTACGTGCTGGCAGCTTAAAGGGCGACCTTGAACTGTGCCAGGACTGAAAACATGTATGTATATTCCACATCAGTTCACTTACAAGTGCAATATTTGTTTCAAATGGACATTTGTGTCATATGCCAGGTATATACAAACATATTTATATTTGTACGACTGCATCAACTGTTAATTGGTTTCTGCCACTTGCCGCATATGCAAATCATTTTTATTCATATTCGTTTTATTTTTATTTCTTCTTTGCTGTTTTTCAATTAAAATCACTTTTTGATTGTTTTGCGGTTTTGTGCAGCAGCCTGCTGCTTTGACTGTTACTGCTTCTGCTATTTGGAATTAAGTTTTTCAATCATTAACATGCTGTCAACCTTCAAAAGAATGCCTTTGAAAGCTCTTTCCACTCTTTAGAGAACATTAAAATTTGTTATAAACGATGTAAGAAAAGTTTGCGGTAACCAGTTTTCACTTTATATAGTTTATCGTAGGAAGTAGTAGCTCGATTTTATGATGTTGTAAAATGGCTTTTAATTGCATTCCAGTTCATTATTAGAAACTGACCTTTTATGTGCATTTTTATGGTTATTCAACGTTTAATGCTGCTGGCTGCTAAGGAAACTAATTAATGTTCCCTCAGCAAACCTATTAAAATATCACATAAATTTAAATCCATCATAAGCAGTTTTTAGTAAAGAAACTTAAAAATAAACTTTTGAATATTGTTTAGTTAATAACGTTTTCTTTCCATTACAATTTCAGAACACTATTCATTATTTGAGTTTTGTTTGATTTTCTAAGCTTTCAGTCTGCTCTTAACCCCTATACAAAATCATCTAAATATGCAAATTATGATTTTCAACTGTGCTACATGACCTGACTAGAGATTTCCATTATATCTTTGCCATCGAATCAGACGCACATTCAGCATCCAACTCAAACTCCGGCTGTCCGTTTAGCTTATGTCTTGTGGCAATGTCAGAAATAATAACGCGAGATAAACAAGCGCAATTGACATGCAAATACAATTTTTTTTTGGTATAGGCTATGCTCCAGACGATGCTCGGCAAGGAATTTTGGCGCCAAGCGCATTCAAAGTAGAGAATGTAGATTTTTGCCTCTTTTCCTACCCACGTTGTCAGCACAATGCGAAATCAAATGTTTTGCATGGCTTTTTGTTTTTGCCGCTTTTGGGGTTTTGGCTTTGAAACAAATATAAAATATTTGCTCATTCGTCTGCGGTGGGGTTTTCTGCTTAAAATACCCTGTAAGTTTAAAGGGTAGTATAGTTGGTCTTAAGCTAGGAAGATTTTAGACGGAAATATGTAAAGTCCCTGAATCTGATTAAAGAGCATTTCTATAACGAGCATCTTCGCTTTAACTTAAGCTATTATATGTTGTTGTCGCGTTGACACAAAAAATCACAGCACGCAGAGAAATAGTCAGAGAGAGAGTGTGAGAGAGACAGCTACTGAAGATTGTTCTGGTCTGAGCTTCGGCAACCTGCCGCTGGCATTGTAGACACAAAAACAAACAAAATTGAGGATGTCAGCTAAATGCTAGAAACATATATAAACATATAACAATATATGTATTCAACGTATTAGCTTAGACATATACAGTGGCGAGCAGTGGTGAGTTTATGTTTTCGAAACTGATTTTCGTCGCTAATAAAAAATATATCACACAAGCAAATGTATTCGTTAGATAGGTAATTTAAATTCCGTTTTTATGATACAATACTCTTCTTAACCCATTAAGTACCCATTGAAGTTTTCAACTCTTGTAAAGTCTACTTTTCTTTTTCCGGGCTTGAACAAAAATGTGTTGATGCAAATAGACGAGTTAAATAATTCTAATAGTGTCTGAAAAAAATTTTAAAAATCATTTCGCATGTATTTTTTATGATTTTTTGAAAATGGCAAAAATGACCATTTTAACCCTTTTTTCATCAAAAATGGTCATTTTTCATTTTCAAAATCATAAAAATACATGCGAAATGATTTTTAAAATTTTTTTCAGACACTATTAGAATTATTTAACTCATCTATTTGCATCAAATTTTTTGTTCAAGCTGGGAAAAATAAAAGTAGACTTTTACAAGAGTTGAAAATTTCATACTTAATGGGTTAGAAGAGTATTGTATCATAAAACGGAATTTAAATTACCTATCTAACGAATACATTTGCTTGTGTGATATTTTTTATTAGCGACGAAAATCGAAACATAAACTCACCACTGCTCGCCACTGTAGACGAGAATAGAAACAAAACACACACACAAAATGAACGAGCGAGAAAGTAAAAGGAAGAGTGAAAGGGATAGAGAGATAGAGTTCGGATGTATGGATTTAGATTTATGCATGTTAAGCCACACGCACTGGTAAACAAGTCCAATTAGCATAAATTTGGGGCATTCGTATGGCCGTTTTATTGCGAACGTTTGCGTTTTTATGTTTATGATATTTTTGGCCGCTTATGTTTGGTCAATTGTCTGTTCGAGTTGTTATTATTATTACGATTATTATGCCAGTCGTTGTCATCGAGCGGAAATAGCAAACTTAATTTACTAATTGTTTTCATTAATTAGTGCGCTCAATGGTGTAGTCGGCTTATACGCTTATGCCCACATTTTGATTACACCGGCCAAATATGTTGGCCATCAGCATTGATATGTGGCACAGATTTCCACCTCTGTCTCTCTCTTTTTGTTTCTGATGACCCACTTGTGCCACGCCTGCACGAATCTTGTTCTCTGGAATTAGTTAAAAATGTTAAAGTCTTCATATCTTGGATTTCGTTCATGCATGAACAACAAATACTCTTTTAAGTAAAACATTGTCAAAGCTTATGCGTAAGCTGTGATACCCTGTGAAGAAAGTTTCAGGCACACTGCCCAGTCGAAAAGCGTCGGCAGCTTAAGTTTCTACTTCGTTAGCTTTGTTGCTGAAATGCACTTGATCAAAAATGGCGCGTTGAGGAAATTTTACTCTCCAAAAAAAAATGGAAGAAGATGGAAACGACTTGGACTAAAGTGCCATCAAACAGCAGGATAAGTGGAAAATGGGGAATGGAAAGAGCGAATAGGAGCGGTGCGGAGCGGGACAAGAGTCAAGTCATGCAGCTGGCAAGTCTGGCCTGGCCATGCCACATGTCGGTTTCCATTGAGTGCAGTTGACCTATTTCACACAGATTTAAGCCCAGTCTGCCAGCCCGCCAGCCAGCCAGCTAGCTAGCCAGCTAGGTCGAAAAGTAGCCATTTCCATCAACAGAGCCAAAACCAAACCAAAACCCAGGCAGGCATCGAGTGGATGTCTTTTATATGCAGCAAGTGTGTACATATGTATGTGTGGATAGGTAGGTAATGCTTGTAATTGCAAAAGTGCAATGCTTCAAGCAATGGACTACTTAAACACATATGTGAATATACTTGTCGTACACTTGTGGGGAAAGAGAGGGAGGTAGACAGTTGGACCACAACAATACTTTCACTGGTCGGCAAAAGGTTGATTATGATTGAACTTGCCACTGACCAGAGATACAGTGCCCTAGGCGACAAATCTACCACATAGTATGTGTGTGTGTATGTTTGTGTTTATGTTTCTCATTTGATAAGCAAGTTGGCAACTTAAGTCGGTTTATTACAGGCAAGCAAGCAATGCAACAGAAAGCTGACTTTGACGTTGTCACCAACTCACCTACGTACATATATGTTTGTGTGTGCGGCACAAATATGTGTCAAATATGAGCATTCTTACTTTCGTAGGACTCCCTTTGGGGGTTTTCTCTCAGCAACTTTGCGATGAAATTAAAAATGCTTGAAAAGTATGTGAAAACGTGTTGATATGATTTCATATGGGGACGTTATTAAAATAAATGGTAATTAACTATTTTTGTGGTAAATTTGAACATTTGAAATATGGTTGTGGTTTCTTAAGATTTTCTATAAACTATTTGATTTAAATTTATGTTAACAAAGTGTTTAAAATTTAATCAGTGAAATCTGAAGTCAACATTTGACTTTAAAGAACTTCCCGCTCCTCCAAAACACATTACTCAGACAGCGCGCATACGCCCCGTAGCTATTATTCTTGGATTTAGTTGAGAATTGTTGGACTTGTTGTATGAAAATCAAGCGCATGCCAGCAAGTAGCAGCTTTGCTTTATGCCTCTACATACTATTAGGCGATGAACTTTGCCAAGATTTCAGTCTAGGCATGAGTGGCGAGAGTGAGAGTTGGGCATTGGCTTGTTGTTGTTGTCGTGCCCATAAGTAAGTAAATATGCCTTTGACTTTGGCTTCGCTTTTGCCTGGATTACTTATTAAAATGCGCACGTGTCGACATGCAGTGGGGCGCAACTGGCGCAACAGAGATACGAAGAGTACACTCAGCCGTGTGTGGTATGCAGCCTGGTTGGTTGGCATAATAGGCATTACTCATACGCAGTGGGTAACCGAAGAAGCATGGAGTCGCTGTGCATGGATAAAGTTTTCGCCTTATACGCACGCGAAAAATCAATTATTAAAATGGAAATATTCTTGTGTGTGTGTATGAATGTGTGAGTGCGTGTGTGTGTGTCGGTGTCCGGGCTACAAATTAAAATGCATATGGGAAACGACAACACAAATAGGGCGGCATTGCTTTTGCAGTTGGGCGTGGCCATTAAACTAACTAAAATATTTGTTGGCTGGCCGAGCGCAAAAGCTTTGCCAGCATTTTTAATCAATTTGTGCACATCTTCTGCGGACGCTTGCGAAAGGGAAAGAGTAAAGGACATAACTGTAAAATAAATATGACAGAAAATGCTTTAATCTTGACGCTTTACTCCAACACGGAAAATAAAAAAGAATCATAAAGCGTTTGTCACTAAAAAAGAGCTAAAAAAACACGAAACTATGCCAACATGACACGCAAAAGCAAAAAAACAAAGTTATTGCACACACACGTAGACAAGCACACACGTGGAGTCGTTGTGTGTGTATGTGTGTGTTTCAAGGCAGCTAATTTAATTGCAAACGCGAAAAAAGTTTTTTGTGGCACGCGTGGAATTTATGAAAAGTTTAAAAATATTTTGCAGAGTTGTCTTGAGTAAACAAACAACTTTAATTTACGAGGCACGTGTAATGCACCTTTTAATTAATCATCATTTTATGACAGCCCAAAAACTAACAGCTCTTAAACAAATATCAAATTCGCTTACGTTTAAGTAAAGGAAAAAATAATTCTGCATTTTATTTGACAAACATCTTTGACTAATGCCAAGATTAAACATCAAACGAGCAGAAAATTATCAATTAATAATTTATTTACTTAATGTCATATGATATGCATTTTTAATGCTGAGACTAAGAAGTTTTGCTGAGTAATAATTATATTTACTTTTAGTTACACTGGGCAACAACATTTTATAATTTATATTCATATGGTTGTTACCTACAAAATGCTTTTGCATCACAGTGTAAAAACTTGAAAGCCAAAGGTAATTAATTTTTAGTTTTCTGCACATGCATGAAAGATGTGCTGTGAGTGTGATTTTCAGGCAAAATTTACAGATGGGACATGTAGATGGTAATTACTTGAAACTATTAAGCTGTTTTCATGGTTGCGTGTTTGCCAAGTCGACGCAAATGTGGAAAAGTGTAGAGCCTTTTGCCAACTTGTTGCAAGCAAATGAAGCTATGCATAAATTATGAATTTGTAGAATAACGCCATCAGCTCATCGAGCGTATACGTAATATACGCGCAGAGCCACGATAGGCTAAGCTAATTAACTAGCTGGAAAGCCAAAAGGAATTTGTTGTTGACTTTGGAGCATGGCATGGATTTTTAACTCCATGTCAAGCGCTTTGCTTTTAGTGCCATTTAAGTTATTGCCCGAGCCCAAAGTCTACAAGCATTATTTATCGTTTGATGTTGCTGTTTAGCTGTAATTCAGAAGACTCATAACTCACGCAACTTTTAAGCAGCTTACTTACTTACAGCCGTTGGTCAGCCGCAGTGGCAAACTTTATTTACTTAATAAATGAATACTGATTTTTTTCTTTTTTAGCATTTGCGATTCATTAAATGCTGTAAGCCACTTTTAGCCCATCCACACTTTAAGCTCTGAAAGCAAAGGCAAGAAAAAAATCTTGTACATTATTTAGGATAAAATTACTTTTGAACTGGCAACAAAGGCAAAATGCTTGGTTTGGTCATTAATCTTCATAATTTCTTTTATTGCTGCTTGTTGTTTTAAGTTTTATTATTGCAAAATGGCTGCATAGCAAATGAATACTGTGCGTTAAGCTTGCATTTAAAAAATACAGCAAAAGCAAATTAAATTGCTTATGAAAATATTTTGCTTTATTTGAGATTTTGGCTAATGTTAGCTTAACAAAATGTATTTAAAGCATTTGCATAAGCTGCAATGAGTGAACTTCAACTTCAACTCACAATTAAGTATAACTTATCTGCTGCGTAATTGTGGTGCAGCAAAAACCGAGTTAGAAACTTCCGAGAGGGTTAACAGCATTAGCAAACAAAAGCAACAACAACAACATACTGGCAGCATCATAATTGACTTATTAAGGCAAACGCAACTCGACAAATGAATTGGCTTCTCGCACTGGCAACGTTGCCCGGCCATTGAAGTTAATTTAAAGTGGTCGGCAGTGAGAATGAGGATGGGGAAGGAGGGGAGGGGTTCCAAAAAGTGCTCATAGCACTGTCGACAAATAAATAATGGTTTATGTGCTTGTCGTTGTAGCACACATGGCGTATGCGCTGTATTTGTCGTACGCTTTGCAGTTCAGTTGCTGAAAAGCACACACCACCACCACCAACAACAACAATAACACCTATTCAGAATTCACTCTTCCCCCTTTCTCTCTCTCTCTCTTCCTTACCATCGCTTTGTATGTGTTTGTGTGTGCAGCTGTTGTTAGTGCGCTAATTTTGCTAAACATGCAAATCATATGTACAGCGAACGAGGCGCGCGAGAGCCACGCCCATTGCACCACCGTCACCCGTACCCATCATCTGTTTGTGGAGCAGCGTGGCTTGCCACTTCAGTTCAAGCTGCTGTTGTCGCGGCCCTGGCACGCGATGTTGTTGCCGCCTTAGGCATTTGCCTTGCAGGTTGTCATTACGACAAAATTGTGCGCTGGAGTACTTAATAACAAGTGCAACACAATGTGGCACACAAACACACATACACACGCACACACATGCACACATGCACTTGTGCGTGGACACACACAAAGCAATGCATAGATGACAACAGTGTTGCCAGAATTGCGATGACAACATGTCGTATTAGCAATGTGTTGAATTTTCAATGATTTGTAAGTGCAAGTGGCGCCCACTTCAAAATAAGCATCAGCAATAGCAACGTTGTTGCCTTACTTATGTTCCACCCTACATTCCAATCCCCCACATCCAACTTTACAGTTGCATCAGAGCTAAACAGCCACCGGAAGGCAAAATTGAAATGCAGAATTGCAGCAGCTGGTTCAGAAATGGGATGCTGTTGCTGTTGTCGCCTGCTGATTGCAACTGCATAAATTGTAATGCTCTTCGATGTATTTTTTAAGCTATTTTGCATAAAAGTCGTTGCTGCATTGTAACTAAGAAAATTAAACAAGCCACACAGCTGCTGCTTAGCTACGGGCTACTAAAACGCAGCATAGCTACAAAGTAATTGACTTATTCCAGAGAAATGTTGCAGCCAAAGTACTATTTCTAAGAAATTTAATACTTAAAAGGAAACCTCTTATATAAAAATATTATTGTTAGTTAAATATAAATACATTCAAAAAATAAATACGATTTTTTCGTTATAAAATATTTTGTTTTCAAGCAGCAAATAACAAAATGTTGCCCTTAAAGTGAACATGCTGAAAAATATATAAGAAAAATAAATCATTTTAGTTTCTGTTTAGCTTAAATAATATTTGTTTTAATGTTGTTGGCATGTTGGATAAATGTTGTGTTTTAGCATAGCTTCAAATGGTTCAGTTATTTATTTAACGATCTTAAGCTTGGCTTAACTTAGTATTTATTCGTATGCAACACTTGCAAACATATGTTTGTTCAAACATACCACTATGGGTAATTTGACCAGTTTTTTTGGCCAAAACCCATTTTCCGAAAGTCGGTTAATTAACATTTTGTTGGTGGCTTTACATAGTAAAATGATTGCGCTTTAATGTTACATACCACAAATTTTAACAGAGGGCTCCACTGTTAAGTTACAAGCTGTTAAACACAGCTGTTCTAACAGAAGAGCAAGCGCAGCTAACTTAACAAAAATTGCGCACCAAACAAAATAACAAATAAAAGTAAATTGCAACTTAAAAATTGAAAACAACCAAATGGCTTTCGATGGTAGGTGGTTTGTACTTTGTGTTTGCGAAATTAGAATGTAGATTGTGCTTGTCTTGTCCCCGTATTTGTCTTTATTGTAAGTGGCCTAAAATAAAAAACTTTAAAACGACAACTGAACTTTGAATGGACTTATAAAAAAAGTCGCACCTCGTCGCACCTTAAAATCAAAGCAGTGTTTTAGAGTGTTTCATTACCTTTAAAATGAGTGTAGTCTTAATTTGCACTTTTACGCACAAACAAAGATATTTCAATTTTCAGATCATAACCTTAAATTTGACAATGCGAATTTGCTATCAGAATGGACTGCAGTGAGTGGAAAACAGCAAATAAGGGTTGCAATTTTTAAATGTTTTATTGCGAGAGTTTCAAAAAAGTGTTCTCCACAACTAAAAGAGTTCTTGAAGAAGATGTTGTTAAATATAAAAACGAAAAAAAATATATGTCATTAATTTTTTACTAATCGGTTCTATGGGAGCTATATGATATAGTGGGCCGATGCTTATAACTTTTACCCAAAATGTAAGAAACATTAATATACTGATTTTTAGAAAGTTTAAATCAAATATCTTCAAAAACAAAAAGGTTTTCATACGAAAATTCACATTTTTCCCGATTGTTCCTATGGGAGCTATACGATATAGTTGACCGATATCGCTCATTTTTTGCAACGATGTTAGTATTATAATAACTAATAAAACTGCTAAGTTTGGTCGTGATAGGTTGACAAACATAGAAAATACATAACCTATCTTTTGTAAAAGGGGCGGTGACACGCCCATTTTTTACAAATATTTTCCTTTGGTTATTAAAAACTCAAAGCAAAAAACCGAATCAAAATATCTTGCTTCGTTCTTGAGTTATTAATTAATGCCACAAAAACTGGTCAAATTACCCATAGTGCATACGTACAAAATGTGCATAATAGAGTCTCTTTCATACATTGACTGTACGATGTTTGCATTCTTTAGCTGTTGCGGCTATTTCCTGAATGCCTGAACAGCTGAAAGATGTCCAAGTTTGTGTGCGAGAACAGAGCCACATCAATGTGCAAAGACATTTACCACAAAAAAACATGAACACCAGCAGCAACAACAACTGCAACAACAACTGTAACAACAGCAACAAAACACAACTCGCTATCCTTGTCCGAGTGTGGCATGTGGGAAATGCTGTACATTGCCACTGCGGCTGCTGTTGCTGTTGCTGTTTTATGACTGTTGGCAACGATGAAGATGCTGTGCTGTACCAATTGTCCTCCCACTCTTGATGTGTTTCCCAGCCTCAGCCTCATCCACACTCTACGTTCGGTGTACTTTGTCAGTGCGTGATTCCGTGTCGTTCATCTGCTGTTTGCATTTGTTGTTTTTGTTGTTGTTTATGGCCAGTGTTGCTGGGTCTGAATGCAAAACAAAATTAAACAAAAACAACCACGGGCTACACCACGCACATTTGTTGTGAATTGAAAAATTTCATTCGCTCTTTTTTTTTCTACATACATATACATACATATACATTTATATATATATAGTATGCTTCAGTGTTGCCTAGTTTTAGGCGCAGCCCAAAGCATTTCGAGCAAGCAGATAATAACTTAGCATCTTGCTCGCAGAACCTCCCCTCATTTGGCAGCAATTCAAATGCGTCTTGTGCTGTAATTTTAAGCAAGAAATTGAAATCATCTCCAGCGTTGCGCAGAATAACACGCCCCAAACCCACAACATACTACTACCCAAGTGCAGCCCATTGAGCTTCAGGCTCGTTTCGTCAGCGATTGTTGTTGTTGTCGCTTCTCGTTTTTTTTGTGTTGTTTTTACTTTCGCTTTTAAACGTGAATTTATATTCAATTTATTCTGTTCATTTGGATGCGCGTTTTGAGCTCGAAATATGATGCGAAGTTTTTGTTGATTTTGAAAATGGTTATAAACTAGCAGATATCCTTTGGCTAGTACAAGACAATAGCGAAAAATACTAGAAGACCTTAAAAAAATTACTCGAGTTTTTACATGTGTTCAGCACGTTATGCCATTTAACATTATTGTACCAAGTTAGGGTATACAATTCCACAATGCTCGAAAAATTTACATGCCATATCGTTGACAGTTTCCCATGCCACTTTCCGTTTTCCGCTTGCCCTCGAAGCACACTCTTTCTATTCAATTATACTCATCGTCAACTTTCGCCATGAATGATAATTGAGTTTGGTCGTTGCTGTTTGTGTTGTTGTTGTTGTTGTTGTTGTTGTTAGTGTTGTTCGGCTATTAGAGCATGCTTTATATGGTTGGCCATTGTTTGCTACACACACACAAACATAGTCTAGTCCAGAAAAGGAAATATTACCATGCAGTTGCCAGTTGTTTGGTGTTGCTTCTATTGTTGCAGTTGCCCCGCTGTTTATATTGTTTATTGTTGTGGCATGCAGGCAGGAGAGCGCGCAGAGGCAACAAAAAAAGTGAAAAAGCGAAAACGCATGACCAATAAAAACAGCAAAAGCATGAAGGCTTAATAAATTAGTTTTTACCACAAAATGCGGCTGTGGCTTTAAAATGCATAAAGCATAAATTACATACGTATATGTATGTATGCATGGGTGTGTGTAAACATGCGTGAGAGCTTGTGTGTGTAAAGTTGTTTGCGTCAAAGTCATTTATATATTTTTTTAAGCTTTGCTTGATTGTTTTTAGAAGAAATAATGAATGTTTGTGCTGTTTTCCAATCACATTTCTAGTTGATGTAAATTCTCTAAATATTTCGTTCATTAAATTAACTTCAAAAATGATGCCTTAAGCGAATTTAAATTAAACCAGATAATTCTGCGAATATGTTTAAAATGTTTGCATTTATTTTATAATTTTTCGCATCAACTAATCCCCGAAAACTGAACAAAAATTCATTGCCAACCGCTGGGCATTTGCATTAATCAATGTACAAATATGGGAATGCAATGTCGCCATTGGTTGTTGTTGTTTGTTGCCACAAGCGAAATTGAATTAGAAAATATGCGAAAAATTGCCAAAATTCAATGTGCAAGTTTTCTGGCGAGTTTTTAATGGTTAGACCGCAAAACGTGTTTTATAGAGTATTTTCATTATTTTAATTACAGCTACCAAGCGCTACACACACACGAACACTCACCCACACACACACACACTTGGACACAGCTAAATCTAAATGCAATTATTTCCCAATTGCGGTTGCCGCAACTCTTCAATTCAAATATTCACATCACAATCGACGGTGACACAGCCATCAATTTGTGTTCAAATTAATTTTCCATAATTTTATGATGTTTTTTTTTTGCTGCGGTCGCAATAAAAACTCACTGCCAGAGTTGCCACTAACCAGGTAGGTGGCAACAAAAAAATAGTTGACTAGCTTCATGCGCAATTTAAATCACTTTAATTTTTGGTTGCACAACTCAGTCAGGCAGCACATAAAGCGGGCAAATGTTGCAAAGGGGGCAAAGTTTAAATTGGCAGAGCGCGTGTGTAATGAATTCGTGAATAATTTATCACTGCTGACTGCTGCTGGATGGGATTATGCAAGGGCTATGTGCAGGACATAAAGACAAACAAAACACTTGAAACATCAATCCACACGTTTGTACGCCATTCATTGGAAGGGTTGCTTTTCAGGCCAGACATACAATAAACAATCTACAACATTCATGTAACATACAACATAAAATCTAAAGCTGACATGATGCAAATGCATGTTGCCCTAGGTTTATGAAAATGCTTTCAGCAACATTTGAAAAGAATTGAAATTTGTTGGCGGTATGGGTTAAAAATAAAATGGTGCTTGTAGTTTTTTCATTAATTTTTTATAACAAATCGAAATAAAGCTAGTTTAAAAATACGGATTCCTTTAACTTCAAATTATACAAGAATTTTTAGCTTCAAGATTCAAGCAAAACCATTAAGAATCTGCACAGTTGTTAAAGCAAAATGCATACTTCAAATAATATACAAATATTTACTTTAATATCGGCCAGTTGGGGGTTGTTTGAGCAACAGTAAAGAGCGCCAGTGGCAAACTTCACAATGTTAATGATAATGCTGTTGGCTTTTTTTAAAAGTAGCCACAACTCCTGTTGCTTTTTATTGCTAACTGCTGCTGCTGCTGTTGCTGTTGTGCCATGCATCAATGCAAAGTTGAGGTGTGGAATTTCGCTTGAGAACGCATCAAATGCATTAGACCTACTTAATAATTCAGTAGCGAATTTAACGCTGCACCTTCTAACCATTGAGAGCCAGAGCAAGAAGCGCCAAAGCTCGAGCTGTAGCTACACTAATTTAGGTAGCTTTAGAAGACATCAGCTAAGCAAAGTGAAGTGCTGGGGCGTTAGCGGCTGTCTGTCTGCCGCTCCTCCTGCCTGCTGTCTGTCGGCAGAGTTGAGAAATGGGTGGAGCTGTTGCGTTAAAGGCAAAGAGCCGCTTAGCTTGGCGCAAAATGTTTGGTTGGTGGAGCACTCTTTCAGTTTCTTTCTCGTCCCGAATCACCAATGGCAGCATTTACACGGTCTTTTAAGAATTTTGGGTGGAAGTTGAATGAGTTGGGCTTTGGCAAGCGGTTTGAGCAAGTGAACTGAATGGATGAAGCTTGTTGCAAAATGAGTTTAGCTGCTCAGACAAACAAATGCCATTATGGTAGGCAAATGCTAGACGGGAGGGTCAATGCATTATATCCCCAAACAGATGCCAGAGAGGGGAAAGAGCCAAGTAGCTGCCACAATGGAAGAGACAAGTACATAAATGATAAGCCATAGCCAAACTTAAAGATATTAAAAGCTCAACTGGGATTTGCAAAATACTTCAAATTGCTTGCATAATAAAATACACTTTATGACTAAAATTTTTGCAAATTTAATGAAGATTTCATTGTCAAAAGGCAGCATTAAATAATTTAGTCAGAAATTGTTAAATATTTCAAAGGATTAAAAAATAAACTTTATTAAAATCCAAATTTACTGTGTCAAAAATAAATTAAAATTGTGTTGGATCAGTTTTGGTATTCTTATGTTTTCTCCATGTAACTCGATTTATCGTCACAATGTTTTTGGATGAAAAATAAGTTAAAATTGCGTTTCTATATTTCAATGCAGCTCTGATCTAGAGCTTAAGCCAAGGCATTTTAAGGCATTAGATTTAAAAATCGGGCGAATTTACACGAAGCTATGGCAATCGGAAGTTTTAAAATTTACCCAAGGTAATTCAGGATGAAATTACATTGGAAGCTAATCGAATCCTCTGACCAAGTAGTGTGTAGCAGCTATATGTAAGTGGTGTGATATGTTCAAGTATGACAACTTATCTAACTGCAACAAAAAAAATAACTGGGACAAAGTTTCAGATCAATCGCTCGAAAATTGTATTATGCTGTAGAGAAAGACGGACAGTCGGAAATTGCAATACCTTTCTAGTCGTTAAAAATTTCATTATAAAATCATACTTTACTTTTTCAAGTGTATAAAAACATTTTAGCAAGTTTTGTTAGCAAACGTTGATAATAATTATGTTTAAATTATCTGGTTTCATATGAAAACGTTGAAAAACAAAGAACTTTTTGCCCAATAATTTATGCAGAAGTTTTCTTTACACTGGTTAGTTCTCCATTTCACTTTGCCAGCTTCTATCATTAGTAAAATGAAAAAAACTTCTTAAGCAAAGAAGTAGTAAGTACTATCAAAGTTTGGCTCGCCTTCTGTTTCCACATGGCCAACTGATAAATCAGATGGATGGAACAAAAAAATGATTGTCAGCATCTTGCCGGCAACACTTTTTGGCTCCCAAACTGTGCAGCACAATTAACTAGAATTTTTTTTATAATGCTACTGCTGATGGTTATTTTTTCTGGTGCAGGCAAATGTTATAATTACAGTTCACTGGCTGGAATTCTTTAAATGAACGTTCAGTGATTTCTTTTAATGAGCTGCCGCGTGCTAAAACTTGCCCATAGAATGCGCTACTAATTATTTGTAATTTGCTTTGATTTTTGAGGAGAATTGAGGCACAGCATTTGCTTTTAAAGTGCAGCTTAAGCGCATTTACATGCTGCATAATAATTGAAAAAGACATGGTCGGATGGGGCGTGGGGAGCGGGAGTTGATCAATTACTCGTTTTATATTTTCTCTATTAGGTTCATCGTTTTTTTCTTTGTTCGGACCAGCTGTTGGACTCATTAAATAATTTATGCTCGACCAATTAAACTTCTAATTATTACGCACATAACAGAGACACACACACACACATGCGTTGCATACTGCCTGCGGCGCTGTGTGCAAGCAATTTAACCCTCGCTGCGTATGAGTAATACGGCCAAAATAACAGTGGCGCCCTCTACTGTCCTTCGCATACATGCACACACATATGCACAAACTATTTTCGCGTGTAAAATGCAAATTAAATAGATACCTCGACCTGCATTGCACACGCATTAGACGGAAAGTTTCACTATTTTTTGGCAGCTTTTTCGGTAGTTTCTAGTTTTTTTTGGGCCACATGAAAATTACAGGCTATCCGTTGATTGGCGCTGGGGAGCTCTGTCTGCTTCATTTTAAATACAATTTTCGAGCATGTTTGGATCAAGTAGTAATGAGTGCTTGCTGCCTGACAGCGGCTCCAAAACGACGATATATAATTAAGTAACAAAAGTGGCAATGAGCTTTACACTTTATTATATAGTATTCCAATCAGGTCAACATGCACTCGTTTTCTGCGAAACGTTCTTGAGACTTGTCCTATATTCAACCATAATTATGTACTCGCATAATCAACTTCTTTGTTTTGTTGTTGTTGGCAGCAACTGAATAAAGTAATTGTCACATTTGCAACGGTCTGTCGGATGTTGAAAATGTAGCGCCGTTCTCGCTAAGCTGTCAACAAAAGTAAACATATGCAAACACATGTGTATTTAAATCTGTGTATCTGTGTGTGTATGCGTCTGTGTGTATGTGTTTGTGAAACAACAACAGCATGGATGGCAATATAACTCGCTACAAATCCAACAAAATAGGATTAAAACTTATTTAGCAGTGTGCAGCTTGTTTGTTGCTTTGTTTTTATTACCTTTTTTTTTGTGCTGTTGCTGTTGTTGTTGTTGTTGGCTTCCGTTTGGCCGTGCCATAAATTCATGTATGTATGCAGTTTGTAGTTTGCAGTAGTTACCTGTGTTCGCGGCCGCCACCTCAATACACGAAATACGAAATACGCAAATAAACTGAGCTCCATTGCACAGCTGCCTGTTTGCATTTTTGCTTTATGGGGACTCTTTATCTACGGTTTTGCTGCAAGGTGTTCGTTCTACCGTTTCTCTTACACTCTCTCTCGCTCTTTCTTACTTTCTCTCTGGGCTGGACAATGCTAGCAAATGCTAAAGATAAATGTGATAAATGTGCGCAAGTGTGCAAATAGCGTTATAAGCTGACCACAAGCACTGTGATGTTGCGGAAGCTGCATTTTAAGTGTTATGTGTACCTGTGTGAGAGAGTTGGCATATGAGTGTGTGTGTGCTTGTTAGCATAGCTAATATGACGGTTTATGCATGTGGCTAAGAGCAAATGCGGCGAACTTGCAAGATAACTGAATCTATTTTTTGTTGCCAAGAGCTAAATTTTATTGTCGATAGAAAACTTTCAAAATGTTTGGTAAGACTTTAAAGACAATGCCTGAATTAAAATGCAAAAGTATTATTGTTGAGGGTATCAACATTTAAGCAATATAAATATTGGCATGTGTGAAAATAACCTAACACCGTCTGATACGTGAACAAAATCCGTTTCTATTGTTCTAGATGCCTTTTGAATACTCAAACATTAGCTGCTTTTGTCTCCGATGAGTATTAAATGTAGCGTTTGGCCCCCTCTGGTAAAATCCTATTAGAGAATTTACATGACTTTCATCAAACCGAGCAAGACAACAAAACAAAATCAACAAAAAACACAACACTGTGCACAACACCAAGAGCAAGAGGGCAACAAGAGGGTGACAAGCACACTTCACAATGTTGCACAACACACTCACCAATATTCATACACATACACAATTACTCACACACACACATACACCCAAGTAGCGCACTTTGTAGCTGCTTATACCTCGTCCATGTGACACTGCGCCCCAGATAAGTAGGCAACGAAAATTGTGCACTGCGCTGTGCTATTGCTGCTGGCCATGCACGTGTGTATGTGTGTGTCTATGTGTGTCTATGTGTGTTTCAACATACTCGAAAAATGTCATTTGGCCAAAAGTCGTTGCTGTTGTTGCTGCTGGCATCACCCAGCATCATGTCGTTGGCAACGCGACAGCGATGCAAGCGCTAATTATGGAAATTAAAAACTTAGCGAAAAATGTAAAAATGTGCATTTTTTAATTAAATAGAACACTGAGCGTGCTGTGACATAGCGTTGTTAAAGCATTGCAATGCGGTTTACTCGCTGCTTGCCACTCTGCCCATCACCTTTCCCTCCTGCCTGTCCTTGTCTTCTACTACTTGTACATATTGGTAACAAAGGCATGGCAGATGCCCCAAAGCCAACCACGTGTGAAGCAAAACCCAAAATGCTGCTTGCTGTATTATTACACATTTTTTTAGATGTTGCATTTTGGTTTATTTTTTTATTTTTCTTTGCTGTAAGTGGAGCCTTGCTGCGCCCATTTGCTAACCAAACTTAGTATGCCTGTGTATGTAGGTAATTTGCATTTGTGCTTTGACTGCGGCTTGTGTTGCTGCAAAGATGCTATCCATGAGTAACCCACACACACTCACACACACATACATCACAAAGTGCTGCAAGATAAAACGCTGTTGTAAGGTCAAAAACTGAAAACTACGTAGAAAGTTATGCCTTTATGTGTGTGGGCGTGTGTTTGTTTTCACCGTTAAGTTATGCATAATGTGGGCTTAGCCGTTACATTGTTGCTGCATACTTTTGAGCGCGCGCTGTAATTTAATGCCACAATTGTTGCAACAATTAGCAGTTGCGCCCTTATGAGCATGTAAATAGCTTGCCACTTTTCTCCTCATATTTAATATCGTACGCAAAGGAAAATGAAGGTGAGATTTATTAAGGTAAGCATATGTTGGTGGGAAAGTGCTTAAGAGGTTGTTGAATACCAAGACGAAATTATCCGTTGAGAAATGAACACAATCTGGTAATTATTCGGAGAATATTAATAGCTAATCTGCTTATGCTAAGCAGATCATCGTATTTTAAATATATTTAACCTTTTTTTGTTTTTATTAAACAATCAATTCATATTAAATGTTCAAAAATTGCATAAAGTGTTAGAAAGCATTAAGTTTTATATTTTCGTTTAGCTAGAAAACACAAAAAGTTTAATTCCAATCGAATAAACGAGTATCAGCATTAAAATGCATTCAATTCGTTTACGCCTTAATTTTTGATATGTCTGTGATTTGTGGTCTTTACACCTGGCTTAAGTTGACTTAGGCGTCTTTTGTGACTTGATTTGGTCGATATGCGTGCTTAGAAATCGACTTTCTCCATCTTCCGCAACTTTTCACTTTAACATGCCATAATTAGTTGTAATTTTCATCTGAACACACACGAACACATACACACAAACACTCACGCCCACATAAATACACGTTTGATTTGCACATAATGAACGTATAAAGTGAATTTGAGAGCAAGAAGTGCAACAAGATATAAAATGAAATTAAACAAACCGATTTTGCATTTGAAATGTGAATTGTGCATTTGTAAGCGGTTCGCATCGATTGGTCTGCAAAATTGTGCAATTTTAAATTAAATTAACCATCATCAAGCGGAATGCAAAATTTGCTCAGGTTAACTGTGAAGACGGGGCAACAGAACAGCGCTTGCAACAATTGCAAATGACCCTCTGAACTGAAGTGCTGCAATTAGAATTACAATCTAATTTGATTGCAAAACAATTTTCCAACTTTAAACGACATGCAGCAACAACAGCAACGGCAACGGCAGCAACAACAATAACAACTTACCGATGAGTGTGTTGCTAGTCATTGCGGTTTGAAAAACCTTTGCAACCACAGCTACATATGACTATAGAGTGTGTGTGTGTGTTTGGCTAGATAGCTGCTAATACAAATTGGCTAAAGCACCACAAGGCGATCGCTACATATAGTTGTAGTCGGTCATGTGCTGGCCACAAAAGCCGGAAATAACAACATGACCCAGATATGCATACACACACACAAACACACACCCTTTTTTGTGTACACCTCAGCTGCTTGACTGGCCGCAAAATTAAGCGCCCTGCAAATTGCATTAGAATTTTCGTTTCGTTGAATTGGTGTCGAGGTGAACGGGGTTGAAGGCCATTCAAAACTGAAATGCCAACCGAAAATGTTGTAAACTCATTTACGCACAGTTAAGTACTATTCAACTTGGGGAAGCTAATAACGTTGGCCATAAATATGTATAGCACTAATAAATCTCCTAATAAGCTAATGGCTTTAAAAAGGTGTCAATAAATCGTGATACTCAGAGCTATAAAAAACTAACTATTTGTTAAATTAGTCTACATTACTTTTCAGTTTTTATCTTCATTTCAAGTATTTATGTATTTATCTAAATTCTAAGTCGCACTTAATTTGCCACAATCTCTTTCGCTGTCTGTTTTCATATTATATGCATACCATAATCCCCTAAAACAAACACACAAACTCACACACACACACGCATACACGTTGCTTTGTTGTTGATTAAATGGCAAAAGTTGTATAATCAAAAATTATTTCATAAACGGGCTCAGCGCTCGCAAATGGATGCCGCACAATGCTCGTTTATAACGGCACAGCTCGAATCTACCATCCAGTCATCCTCTGTCTTTCTCCTCCCCCTCCACCCCTCGTGTGTGTGTTCCATGCATACTTTATTAGTTTTGAGCGCTAAGTTAATAATAAAAAGTTTTTTTGGCCGCTGCGAGTTTATCTTGTGCATAGCAACCACCAACACAAAATGTTAAGCATACGCAATGTGGTGCACTGGGGCCATTAGGCAGCTATACAGACACAAACAAACACACACACACACACACAAGCATCTATTATACATATGTGACTTTGTGTGTGTGGGGGGCATTGGGTCAAGCCTGATTATTAAAAAACAAAAGCAATTATAAGCGAGAATGTGGTTGAAAATTACTTTGACGGCAAACTGTGCGCAGTTTGAAATTTTTCTATATGCTCAAATTACACACAAACACATACACGTATTCAAATGGCACAATGCGTGAATGTGTGTGTGTGTGCTTGTGGGTGAAACTAATATGCGTAATGTATTTGTATGAAACTTTTGGGAATAGCGAGTTTTTGTTGAAACTGTCACGCCTACAATTTATAAGCGAAACTACGAGCATAAATCTAAATCAAAAAACAAAAAAAGGGACACAATGACTTTATTTTTTGAAAATTACTGCAATTTTGTTAGCTGTGGCAGCATTTTAACAGTATCTACATATATGGGATATTATAAAACTATTGTGACCCATTTCAAATCTATAAAGGTATCATATTAGTCTGCTCGGCAAGGCTCGTATTTCTGTAGCTAACAAGCAAGATTTTTGATACTTTGTGAATTAATAAATGATAAAGTCAACTGTTTGACAATACTTTTTTCACATAAAGTAAGGTTTATAGTATATAGCTTAATAATTAAAACACAATATGTATTAAGTTAACAGTACTTGCTACTTAAAAATGTATTACTAACATTATTGAAATTAAATTTCTCATATTCTGTGCAAGTTAACAAGGAGCTAAACAGTTAGCCAGACACAATGTCCTTTTTAATTGACTTTTTTGGGCTAAGCTAAGAGTCGCGACGGGTCAACAGCTGGCATTTGGTGACCCCGTCGCAGGAATTAAATAATTAAAATGCAACTGAAACATTTTTCGTCTGAAACGGGCGCCTGTTGTTGAGCTTTAAATTATTAATTAGAATGCAGGGTCAACAGAGTGGACCGGGGGGACCGGGCGGAGAACCGAGTAAGGCGGCGGCGGCGGCGGCGGCGACAACGAAGAGAGACAGGAAATGCCTTGAGCTCTGTGACAGTTTGCAAAATGAGGGCGTTGCGCTAGGGGCGTGGCAATATCAAGCGGTGTCTCGACGACAATAGCGCATTTGTAATTATGTTGTTGTTGCTGTTGCCTGTTGTTGTTGTTTAGCCCAAGAAACGCCCAGCGACGCCCTTTTTTCTAACCATGTCTGATTACTGCAACTCCTTGCACAACAACAAATTATAAATAAAATATGAGCATAGAGCACTGTAAGGAGAAAAGTGAAAAATGAAAGGAAAAAACTAACGATGCAATTGGAAACTTGCTTTTAAACTTAAATGACACAGATTTCATTCAACAGCAGCAATTGTTGTTTGTGTGTTTTTTTTTTCATGTTTTGCAGTTTCAGGCAGACTCTGGCAATGTCCTTGTTGTGAATTTTGTTATTGTTGTGGTCAAGGTCAAACGTTGAATTGAATTTAATTAACCGAAACGGGTTCATTGCTTTTTATTGTGTGAGTTTTATGTAGTTTATTGTGATTTAACAAAATGGCTAATCATAATTTGATATAGACTGCAAATAATGCATAACAATATTTGATTCAGCTTGTGATTATTATAACGCAATTGTTTAACAGAAAATAGTTGAAAAATATATGAAAACTAATGACATAGATTTATTTGGCATGCACTGATCTTTTTTGACTTTTTTAAATAAAGTTCAAACTAAAATAAATCACAACATGTGATTACTTATTTACCAAAATAATGTTAAACTGTATTTGGCCAAAATTACATCGTTGCCGTTAATTAGAGCGAACTTTATTTACGATCGCATTAAAGCTCTTTGCGACCCGCATGGCAAACGTAATTTGCATTTATGCTCAATCAAAGTTTCGCAGCCGTTCAGCCAGGCACAGCAATTACACGTTCGAATGCGCGTTTTATTAAGCAAAATCATTTAAATTAATTTTGAAATTGTGCAAGGGACACGTCACATTTTGTGTTTTTCTGTATTACTTTCAATTGCACTGATTTATGCAACAGTTTTTATTTTTTTTGCCAGATTATTACAGTATATAAATGTTGTACTTTCATTTATTGTGTGCAATGCGGCGTATGCGCAATATGTGCAGTAGACACAATTTGTAACAGTTATTTACAGTTGTCAAAAACTAAATATAAAAAAAGAGCAATAGAAATCGACGAGGGACTTTATGAAATGTATTAAATTTTTTGGCGGAATATTTATGCGGTAGTTGTGAAATTTTTTAACCCATTGCTGGCCCCATAAAAGTGCATAAATTTGCAATTTTCATTCTCGTTTTTACATACATACATATATATTTTTGGCACACAAAAGTTTATTTATTTATATTTTTTGGTCGACTGCAGTGAAATATTTATATAAAATAAGCAAGGAACAAGCAAAACGCGGCGTTACTGTGCCGATGATTAATGAGCGAACATTTTAATAGGTAGTCTCCGTTGTGCCGTCTTCCATCTCCGCTCTGCCATTTCCCGCGCATTTCCACATGATTGCACTTAATACACACACACACACGCGCGTATGCATGTGTATGTGTGTATGGAGCTCGCGGCAGTTGCAAACAATTTTGGGGCTGACTGCAATTTTTTTCGCATTCACAGACATTCAAAAAAACAAGAAGAAAAGTGTGAGAGAGAGAGAGAGAAAAAAGAAAATCATCGTCGCTTTGGTTGCATTGCCCATGTGGCTACCCTTTCACATACCGCTCCCCCCTCCCATCACACTACCCTACCCATCTCTACCCTTCTTATGGCTTGGCTCTGTTGCCACCAGGCGTGATTTATTACTTCAATTGTGTAGTCGCGGGAAATGCATTTTGCGCATTGCATTTCATTGCTGCCAGCGTTTGTTTTTACCAGATCGTCCCCCCCTCTACCCCACCGCACTCTCCATGCACCTCTTTTGTATGGTGTGCTCCTTAGTTATTCGGCCGGCGAGGTGTGAAGTTGGGTAGCAAACAGACACACACGCATGTTTGTGGCCGCATCGCCACGTGCCCAGCCAGCAGGAAAGGGTATATTGAGCCATGCACAGCAAAATGGTGACAAGATGTATATTTAATTAATATTATTCATTTTAAATACGCATTGAGCCGGATATGTAAAGGGAAAGGAGAAATATCATTTATCTTCCTACGGTATTGCATTTTTATTGCAAGTTATCTGGGTTGAACAATATTAAAATGAAGTATTCAAAAGCACGTAAGCTATATGAATGCTGTAGAGAAGGGTATGATTATCCAAAGGATTTGGAACTGGTTGCTTAGTTAGGGTATCAAACAGTCATTCCATAACGTTTCTATCCTTATTACACTGCTCTTTGCTGAATTGTTTTCATTTTGTTTCTCTCGCTCGCTTCGTTTTTTTTTTTTTGGCTGTAAGTTGGTTTTTGCCAGATCGCGCGTAAATCACACAAGTGTCGTGGCAACGGCTACACTCTATGGGAAAATCGTAAAATCGTGTAGCATACTTTGCACGCAATCAAGCAATAGAGGCGACTTTTATTTAGCATGGCAATGCTGTGAGCATTCTAGCGCCACCAAAATGGAAATAATTCTCTAAAAGCAATTGGACGACGTAAACGTACATATGTATGTGTTTGTATGTATGTATGTGTGTATAATTTGTAGGCGCTTGCATTTTCAGCATGCCATTTCATAAGCCTCTGATGACTATCGTGCATTTAATTACGTGCCCTGGTTTTGGTTTTGGCTTTGCTTTTGCCTTTTGGTTTTGGTTTTGGGGCTCGGACTGTGCGCCGAGACGAGACGGAGTGCGCTTGGCCAGGCGGTGACATATATTTCAGTCATTGCACTCATTGCCTCAACGGCTGACGTTAACTGCGAAGTAAAGTGCGCTTTCAAGTCACGACTGGGGAGCAACTTGGAGACCTTGAATGCAGAGAAAGAGAGAGAGAGAGAATGCGGCTTGGTGAAGTGAAATATTTTGCATGTGCAAGTTATTTGCTGGGCAGTCGCATGTTCATTGCTTCCGTCCGTCGGCATGTCTGCAGAATTATTTTAATTATGCATTTGCATTTTGGGCAGACAGTCGCCGGCGGCGGCATCAGACTGACTGCTCGACTTGACTTTGAGGCGGTTGGCAAGATGGAGGGACGGTGGGACGGTGGGAGGGAAAGCAAGAGCTTAACTGGCCGGACACAGCATATGTAACTAATCGCCACAACTGATGGCATCCACAGTTAGCTTTTACCTTCCCCTCTAGACGGCAACGGAAACTCAACTGTGTTGCGATTCATGAATTTTGATGATTATGCTGATCGCTTGGATTATGCAGTGTGTGCAACGTGTGAACTCAATTTCATCATGTGTGTGTGTGCGTATATGTGTGTGTGTGTGTGGGTGTCCTTTAGCATGCAGCATCCACCATCATCAGCTGCATCAGTTGGTCATTTAGTCATTTAGTCAATGCCATGAGCGCCAGCCTCAAGTCAAATTTGTTTTTCATGTAAATTTTTAACCAAGCCTCCAACTCTGAACCCCCAAAATTTGCAATATTTAAATACACGTCTGTGTGTTTGTGTGTGCTGTGTGCACATGTGTGCGTTTATTATAATTTATGTATCAATTTATCATGTTCCTGTGCCTGTGCCTGGGTTTTTGCAGCACTCGACGCTTAACTCTTTTAACCCAGCTCGTTGCTGTTGGCTGTAACTAATGTCAAAACGAGCAACAAACTGTTTTGGTTTTTAAACGCAAAATGCCTGAATTTTCAATTATATGATAAAAATGATGATGGCATGCCTGAAAACACACACTATTATAAATGTATGTAAAAGTAGCTGAGATTATATTGAAAGTAGCAAAATGATTTTTAAATTCATTTTATTTAATAATTTCTTTTAAATATTTTTTTAAAACAATAATTCATTGCAGATTGCTTAAGCGGTCCACTTGATATGCGGGCAATTGCACCAGAACGGCTGTCGCTGGCAGATAGCCTGGGCATTGTCCACTTTGACACTCGGCCACTTGGCCACTTGGCCAGCTCAAGGCTTGGGTGGCTTTTGGCCATTTGCTGCGGTTCCGTTGGTTCCAGTGCTGGCCACGCCTTTATGTGCTTAGTGGCGCGTGCATGTGGCACTGATCCACACACACACACACACAATCACACACACACACATACTCACATACAGACATGTCCAATGAGCATTGTGTACACGCGGTTAGGCAAACGTTTTCTCAACTATTGAACCATTGCCATATTGTATTGACACTACGATGGCTCACACTCACACACACACATACACACGAACACATGCACACAGCTTGAGGCAGCTTGAGCTAGCTAAAGCCATGCTGGCTGTGAGAACTGTCGGAAACGGAGACTGTCGCCAACTAGCACGCAAATCCCTTTAAATTGCTGATTTTCCAGCAAGTTGCAAGTCTTAGCCAGCCATTTGCAATGATGCGTCTATAGCACAGCCACTTTCCAGCACCACCCAACAACACCCAACACCACCCATCACTTCCTACTCTTTCAATCGTTCACCCGTTCAGTTCACTATGTTGGTCTATAAATCTAAAACCAAAGCGGATTGCGATTGCATTGATATGCGTTGTTGTTCATGTCCACCCCACATTGCCCGAACGTTTATTTATTTGTGTTTCGCCTGTCGACCAGTCGCCAATTGTCAGAACTACACCCTCGACTACACTCCCACCATCACACCCTTCACTCCTTTACTCCATGCGCACAAATCTGTGCACAATCTGGGCAAAAATCTGGGCACTCTTGGCGCCGTGTTCAAGTGCTTTACAAAGTGGCATTAGAAGCACTGCTCCTACCTTTCACTTAGCCTTTTGAATCTTTGCCTCGAATACCGTGAGTGAGTTATGTCCTTGCTGAAAGTCCACCCTAATGCTCACAATGATTTACGAATGCCATCACTAAGCTTTGCATTGTGACAGCGCATTCGAGGGTCATTTAAATATATAACTAATTTCATTTTATATTAAAGTTGAATTCGTAAAGTTTATGCATTAAGATACGAAACCTCATTATCACCTTTAAAGAATAACACATCATATTTATTTATTTATTGTGCTCACAATTTCACAGTTTGATATCATATCATCGCGTGAAACTCAAGACAATTGTGCTATACATTGGAATTGGATTCGGAATCAACTTGTTACGTGTTGCGTCTGTCTCCAATCGCTCCGAGCCGCACACGGAAGACACGCGAGCCTTCGCAATTGTTTGCATTTCTCTTGTGTTATTTTTTCGTTACGGCATTACAAATATTTTTATATGAGCACTGGCACTGGCAGGTTGGGGCATGGGGAGGTAGAGGGGAAGTAGATGGTTGAAACCGTAGGTTGGTTGATTTTGTATGTGCTCGTAGTTATTTGGGTTGGTCGCTTTGCTTCGAGCAGTACACATCGGTCGACAACGTCGCAAGCCAAAGAAGAAAAGAATTTAATTAAAATCTGAAATTACAGCCAACGGCAGCAGAGGCGGGCAGGCAGGCAGGCAACGACGACGTTTTGCCCGGATTTCGCAATTTTTAGATGCGCAGCTTTGCAGGTTATTAAATGCATATTGCGGCCATTTTTAAGTCTTAAATGCTCAGCAAGCTGACACTCCCAGATGTTCGCTCCCTATTGACATAAAAACACACATACACACATACACATATACACTGTGAAAAAAAGAACGAGAGGCAGAAACCAGAGGCGAAAATATATATTTCACGCCATAGTTGCATTTACTTTTAATTATTAAATACGACAGTTGGCCAACTTAAAATAATTATTTATTATTGTCCCCAGCCCGCGTGCAGATAAGTGAAAGCACATCGCCTTATCGCAAGTCGCATTAAAAATATTGCCATTATATTCATTTCACTGCAAAAATGCGACAAACAACAACAAAATATTACTCATACGCAGCAAGTGTGCAATGAGATGGTATTTTTTTATCAATTTTAGTAGGATGCAACAACACAGCAGTGGCTCATACACATATGGATTTATGTATTTGTGTACTGTGACATCGATTGAATTACAGCAAAAGTATTGCAATCACCATGGCTATAAACATTGCCACAAAGGCAACATGTCATTTAAGCCTCATCCTTTAATTGTACTCAGCATAACACATTTGTTATGGAAACATTTATTTTCCTCTTTTTAACAGTCAATTATAAAATATTTATGTTATGTTATGTTATGCTACAAACTCATTTACATCACATTTACCTAAAATATTAATAAATGAATGTACAAAACCATTTTAAACATTCAAACTTAAAGAGTATTAATATTTCGACACATAGCATGAAATTTTCATGTTGTGTAATGAGTTTAACAATTGAAAAATACGAAAAATATTAAGCGGCATCTGTGTTGTTATTTTTGTCGCATTTTTGTTGCCGTTAATGCTGTTAAGGACAGTTGTGACGGGCCAGTTAAACATATCCTTCTTGGTACTTTGCGTGGTCACCCACAACACACCACAGACATACACCCACACACACACATTTTTTAATAGCTAGAAACAATTAAAAATTTAATTATAAAATTAAAGTACATTTGTGGGTGTTTCGTTTATATATTTAGTAAAAACATTGTTTGGGCGTCAACACGTACTTCGTTTCTACACAAACTACACACACACACACACAAACACACGTACACTCACATGTAGATGTGTGTGTGTATATAGTTAGACGTGCCAACTTGTCGCAATTTACACGATAAATTCATTAAAAAGGTACACAAAATGTGGCAAATGGTTGTCGGTGTTCTTGTTGCAAGTAGTTCTAGTTGTTGGTGTTGTTGCTGGGAATTGCATGTGTACTTGATTTAATTTAATTGTTAAGCAACATGCACACAAAATTGTTCCTCTTCAAATGCCGGCGCCTCTGCATTTCGAAAATTAAAAATAAATTCGCATTGCAGCATGTATTTGTTGGATACAACAATTATATCCGATACTTTTATTGTTGCTACAAATATTTTGCTAAAATTGTGGCATACGCATAATTAATTATTGCCTAGTTGTTATCAGGAGAGAGTGAGAGAGAGAGCTCTTCAGTTTTGCTCATTTTAATTAAAATGTTGTTTTTGCGACTCTCCATACACAGGCCACAAAAACAAACTCAAAAAGCCAACCAACATCAAATATATATGTATGTAAGTATGTGTTTGCCGTATTTGAATATGCATGCTTGTTGCATCGAAAATTGATTGCACGCTTTGTTGTTTGTGCATTTTGAAAATTCGTGGCGAGCATTGTGAAAATTGAAATATCACAAATACTACATTTAAGTGTCCGCGGGGCTTAGCACCAAAAAAGAAAAAATGAAATGCTAGGACATTCGACAAAACCCCAAATGTGAGTAATTAACATACTCATGTGAAATGTTTGCAGCTTAAACATTGGCTTTAGACTATTTTGTTCGTTTTGGGTAGCTAGAAACACATTTATTATCTTCTCGTAACTTTTCTGTATTTTTAAGGTAACCGAACGTTTTGCTTTGTAAACGTTTGGTTCATTTGCAGGTGCATTGTTGTGTTTGCCAAATGAATAAATTATAATGTGAATTTGCTAACATAAATATGCGAAAAACCTCAAATGTTTTTAATATAATTTGCAAACGTAACGAAGGCCGTAAATATTTAATTAAAATTCAGTATTGTGCGTTTATTGAGTCTGGAAAACGTGAAAGTTTGAAATGAAACAGATAACTGCTCTTCTATTCGAAAAATAATAAACACATGAAATTGTATGCCTTGTAATCATTTCAAATATTAATTGTAATAAGTGATATCTGATACATGAATTCTCTGTAATTACAAATTGTTACATACCAAATATATAACATACGAATTTGAAGTTATTGAAGTTATGAAGATATTTTCATTGATAAATAAAGTAACTTCTGATTGAAAATTTAAATTGTAGCTGCAACGGAACTCTCCAGCCAAAGCCAATGCCAATATGTTTTTTGCAAAAACGATGCCATTGAATACAAACATAAAACTCTTCGAAGCTTCGAAACAAATCTTGACTTAGGTCAACTCGATTTACAATCGATATGAACATAAATTCAGAGCTTTTCTTCTCCCGTAAAGTACTCACAACAAGCAAACATTTCAATAAAAGGCTAAGGACCTAAAGAGTGTGAGTGTTTCTAAAGGACGCACAACAGTTATATGTGCAATATGAAAAGATTGGCGTGATTTGTAGCAATTTACTCATAATTTCATACTCCTCAAAAAGAGAGAACAGCAACAACAACCAACCATTACTGTAAATATTTCATTAAGTTTTAAGTGCCTACACACACAAAGAGCAAAAAGCAAAGGCAAAACAATAAAAATCCCACACACACCCACAGCAACAACGGCAAACCAATGAGAACCGATTTTGCGACATTACTCATACGCAGCGTGAAATCTTTAAAGGCAACTTGGTAAGTGGGGCCACTCTGCTGTTAAGTCAATAGCTTTAATTGCCGGTTTCGTGCCGTCAATGCCAGTTAGCCACATAAGTCCTTCGTGAGCTTGTTCATTCGGTTTTTTTTTTTCTTTTCTGTTTTCTACAATATAAATTAATTTATACGACCGCAGGACCCAACGAAACTCAACGGGGACCCTGGCGGATGTTGAGTGTTTTTTTCTTTTCTTTTTTTGGCGGGGTGCTACTCAAGCTTTTAGCATAATTGAGTTCACAGAATTTATATTATTGACAATTAGAAGTGTCAATAAATCTCAGCGCCTTGTTACATTGTTTCCGACCATTCTATTATATTTTGACAGCACAAATGTTACCACAATGACTTGCTAATTTGACGGCCTCAATTTGACATTGATTTTTATTGACTTCTTTTTTACTGGCAAGTGTTTGGTTTGCTCATTTGACAAGCAACATTTCACTTGTCCCCAGTTTGTTCCTTTTGGTTTTATTTCAACATATTTTTTTTTAATTAAAATTTTGTTTGTTTTTTAGCTTGGAGCTGAAACAAAGCCTGGTTCAAGCGGCAGGTCGCAAGCCCACACGTGCGACAAAAATTCTGCACAAAAGAATTTTAGTGACAAATAATTCATTAATTAATTTCGTCATTTGGCTAAGCCTCAAATGGGTCGGTGCTGAAATCGCTTGACAGTTGCGGCTTTCACAACGCCCAAAGCCATGCCCCAAAAAAAACCTTTGCAGTTGAGCTTAAGAGCAATCTTTTCTTTTGGCTGTGCGAGATTAATGTTGGCCTTTGCAAAGTAAACAAATTGTCGTCTCTTAAGTGCAAGCATTTTGAGGGCAAGTTTCTTGACCTTGTTTTAAGGTAAAGTTTGTGCACTTCACAAATGTTCGCTTTCAGCGATAATTTTGTTAATTTTTAAAATTTCAATTCGCATTTTATGTTTAGACATGATTTCCTTCAGGTAAGAGCTTGTTTTTCGACACTCTTTCCTTTTCAAAAACGTTATAAAAGCAAAGGAAGGCAGCATTATGTTGCAGGAGTTCAACAGACAGTTAGAGAAACATTCATGCGAATCTCATCAGGTTTCCTTTTGATTTTTTTTCTTTCTCTGTGTGTGGCACACACTTCAATACGCGCTTGTGGCACACCAGCATACACACACTTACAATAAAATGTGTAGTGGCAAAAAAAAAAAAATATGAAAAAAATAAGAGGAAACGAATGACGAATGAATAAACGCATGACAGGACTGACACACTGCCGTTTCTCTCTCACCCGCTTCTCGTCGTTTCGCTTCATTTTGATTCTGTTGCCTTTACTGTTTGTTGTATGAATATATGTATGTGTGTGTAAATATGCATTCACTCGCGGTCTGTCTGCTCTGCGTTTTGCCATTCTGTCTGTCTCTGTCTGTTTGCCTAACTGTCGTTCTGTTGCCGCGTCATGTTTGACTGGCATGAATGACAAGAAAATCGTTACGCGCATACACGCTGACATTAATTGAAGCTGATACATAAAGAGTAATACATAATATTAATAATAATAATAATAATAAAGGAAACGCTGCCGCAAATAGCACAAAATGTGTGCCATACATGCACACACCTACATACAAACACAAACACACATAGACTGGTGAGCTGCATAGAAAACCCAATGGATGAACCAAGAGGTATTCAGCTTTGTTTAAAATTGAAGTGAAAATATTTGCGGAAAATACCAAACGAATGCATTCAAACATTGCAATCATGTTTGCACTGGAGATGCTGCTGCTGCTGAGGTGCATTATTATGCGCTGTGCCTTGTTTGAGGTAAGGGTGAAGTTGAATATCGAGATAAAAAATCGAAGATGACAAAGTGGAGAATGTTCTGAGTGCAGATTACAATAAGCCGCCATGAAGCATTTTGTTGTATCTTAAATAAAGAGAATGTAATGCAGTTCAATTATTAACATTTCCGTTCTTTAAATTACAATAATATGCAGTTTACGAAAAGAGTTTACAAAAATATGAAAACAAACGATCGAAGCTCAAATTGAATAACGAAACGAACAAACAGAAATAAGCCCCATCGATAATTCCAGGGCCAATTTGTAGCACGTAATTACTGCTTGAAGTTAAAATTGGTACCGCCCCCACACACACACACACACCCACATAAGCCACACTTACCCACCCACACATGCTTACAAACACGCATGCAGTATTTTTCCAGACACACACTCGCACGATAACGAAACGAAAGCGAATGTCAAAAGGCTTTTAAGCCCAGTATCCTGTTGGCAAAGCATTCTCGAGGTATATCAGTAAAAGCGCCTATTTAAAATAAGATACAAGATGATTTTCTATGTCCACAACAACAACATAAAAATTCTATTTTTGAATTTTAAATTTTGCTTTTAATTGCTTAGTCCATATATGCTATACAACGCATTTACTAAGCTGTTTCAGTCATCTTAGTTATCTGAGATATAGTTAGTCCAATTATCTTTTCAATAGATATATTATATAGTAACATTATGTATGAACTCATAGATTTTAATATTTCCCTCTTCTCCAACTTTCGCATATAATTAAAAGTATCTTTAGGTCGTCTCTCGTTCTCTGGTAGGCCTTCTTTTTGGGACTCAGTCGCCGAGGCAGTGGGCTCTTTTCGGTTCACTTAAAATCAATATCAGCTCATGTAAGAATAACAACGAGCGACGAGCAACAAAAACACATCGAAGAACCGAGGAAGAACGGAAAGCCTAACGAAATTAAAAAATTCAATATCCTGTATAAACAAAATTATAAATAAATATTTATTGTGCGAGTAATTATTGCATTTCATATCTCGCTACTGGCCTGCCGCATAATAATTTGTCCAAGCACCAACTGTCGCAGCTGTGTCCTGCTTACGCACGTACACATACATACATATATATATACTTGGCACAGGACTTGAGCACCTTACACTTTTTTTTTTTTGGGTGTATGCCGCCTACTTAACTTTCCTTTTTATTCATGGCAATGGCTTTCCCCGGCTCCAGCACAATTTTTTTATGTTTATTGTTTGTGATTTTCGCCACTTGGCCAGTAAAGCAGTCACATCTGCAGCAGCCCCAATTGCACTTGAAATTAATTTTTAACTTCCGCAAATATTTTTTGTTCCGGCTGTTGTCAAGTTTTCCCCATCCATTTGCCATTCGAGAGGTAAGCTTCCTGTATTTTTGTTTTGTTTTGTGAGGAGCACTTAATGAGGGGCATGCATCAACTGGAGCGGCAGCAGGCTTCATAAAAATGAGCGACCATTCGAGCAGGCAACTAAAATAAATAATTAATTATGATAAGTCATGTTCAGGTTATTTCTGGGTAAAACCATTAAATGGTCATTTTTATGGAAAAATAAACAGCTTTCATATTAACCCAAGTGCAATTATAAATTCTGGAACAAGCAATGAAAAATAAAATAGTCGAAACAAGCACATAATTAAGCACAATAGTAAGTAAGGAAGGCTATATTCGACAATATATTATCGTTCTACACTAAATCCAAAGTCAATTAATGCCCTTTTTAATTTCGTAACAAAGAAAAAGAGAGCATTCAGTGAACGACAATCAGATACTCTTCGAAATTGAAGAAAGTTTCATAGCAGATGTTAAAATAGAAGATTTCATTTAAAGCAGAACGAGCTAGTTTCGGTTTTTTGTGCTCTACGCAAATCCCAATTTGTGCTTTCTCGTTTCTTTTTTTGGTGTTGTAATTTTACTTTTTGTTCTTGTTTTCGGCAAATTGTGAACTCGGCCGCAGTCATGAGAACCATTGTTGTTAGTTTTGATATTATGGTTGTTGTTGTTGCTTTTATTGCTGGGCATGACCAACGTAGCTGTAAAACTCGGCAATGCGTGAAAACTACTATACAACTGCCACGCCCCACACTCCGTACACCCACACACACACACACACACAGACATGGAGACTATTGCGTTTCCGCGTGAGCTGCCTTTCTATAAACCATGACAGAAAAGGCACGAAAATTTTTAATCCTTTTGCCGGTGCAATAATATATTTGCTTGTATGTGTGTCTGTGCGTGTGTTTGTGTGTGTGTTTGTTAACTTTTTGTTGTGAATGTATAAATTAAACAGCAGGCACACACGCAAGCACAGACAAAACTCACATATGCATGCACCAAAAAAACAAAATACAACAACTTTTTTTTGGCTAAATCCTTTATGAAAAGTTTGCCATTTATGGGTTTTGCGTGGCACAGGCCAACTACGTGTGTGTGTGTGTGTAAGTGTGTGTGTGAGCTGAAGTTTTGGGTTGCGTAGCAAAAGGGTTAACTGAGAGTTTTGGCTGCGGTCGTTTATTGTAAAACCTAATTAAGTCATTATCAATTATAAGGCTGTGGATGAGGGGTGGCATTATGATGCCTTCATGATCTGAGTGTGTGTGTGTATGTGTGAGTGAATGTATGCTAATTTTGCATACTGCTCAGCTGGCAATTTGCTTGAGCGTTGGCAGGTGAATTAATCAATTAGTGACCTTCACTAATTCGTAGCATACTTCTTAGCGCCTTGTGAAAATTTTAAAATGCCAAACATCACTCTCTTATAGTGGCCACACACATACATCTCACAAGCATTGCCTTGAGAATGAGAGCGCCAGAGTATGAGAGAGAGCAACGAGTAGTTTAAGTGGTCGGCAGTTCGAAAAGCTTATACTGGAAGTTCGAAAGTTGACGAAACCAAAAGAGAAAACCATTTGAAAGTTAAGAGCGTTTCCAGCTGCTCACACACACACTCTCTCTCACTCCTGCTCTCTCACTGTGAAGGACACGCTGCCCACGCTCTCGATTTACAAACGTCAGAATTAGAAATTATAATTGCCGCATATTATTCGTAACGTACGACTGTATACATGACCTACACCCATACAGCCAGGCGCACCTGTAACAAAACACACACACTCACACCGATGAGATTTCACGCACTTGAATCGCATTGAATTTGAAATTTCTTTCGTCTTGTGGTTGCGTTTTGCGTGAGTTTGTATTGCTGTTTGTGCATTTGATTTTGACAACGTTTCGACTGACATTCGTTCGACTGCACTTGACAACGATAGATTTTAGCATTTAACCTTGCCACCTGGCTGTATTTATTATTTGGGGCACAGACTAGTGCCGTGCTTTAACTGTAACCTTTCATCTTTAAGCGTCGTGTGTCTGCAGACAGCTGACAGAGGCATAGTGTTGTATGGTATCTTGTTGGCAGTGCGCACTTCCACTTTGGTGGCGTGTCAATGCTCTGGAGATTGGAGCCAGGTAAACACTCTTCATGTCATTTTCGTTTTTACCGTCTTGTTGACCAAACACGTCTATATAAATACTTGAGCAGCAATCTAAAAGAGGCCACTGAACTTTTCGCAAACTTTCGTTTAGCTATCTGAATTTATCAAAGGGACTATTGGGGTCATCGAAAGTGGATAACTTTAAGCTCTAAGGAGCTGGAATAAAATTGTGATTAATTTAATGTAAAAGTTTGAAGCTGGGCAACGCAAGCATGTGGGTTATATTTATAACTATTTACTGTCCCCTGAATTGGTGTTGCTTAACCCAGTACTAATTGGCAGTTTTAAATAAGAATTGGTATACGTTGATTTTTCTGCAAGCCTTAAGCAGCTTGCCACAACAAAAATGCCTTACACAACAGGTATAAAAAATCATTGTTTAAGCCTTTTATATAAATTGTCCAGGAGTTGGACTCTGAAACAGACTCCATGAGGTTAACAGCAGCAATCCAGTCTTATATAACGTTTTTAATTTCATTTCAATGAAAATTAATAATGGAAAATGCGAAAAATGTTCATTGAATTTTTTTAGTAGACCTATCGGCTTTTATCAGAATTTCATTTAATGTTAAAATACAGCTGAAAATAAAAGCTGAGAAAAATACTGCTGGTAAAAGTGAAGAACTTGAGGATACCCTGTACTTGATTGCAAGAGAAACATTCCACAAAGAAACTTACTTGTTACAGAATGCAATAATTAAGATAAAAAAATATGTTCTTCAAAACTTGTTATCATTATTATGTCTAACCGCAACAACAATGAGAGCTCGTATAATAAAACAGATGGCAAACTTTTGTGAAATACTTCAAACTTGATTCCCAACTGGCATCCTTAACTATGGCTATGAGTAATGTCTTTTTTTAATATCTCAGACCCTTTTGCCTGGCATCTGGCAGACATAGCATAAATGGCCTCTTTGACTCCAGTTCATCTAATGGAAAATCTCTGTGGCTTCTGTTGCCCCTAATCAAAACTATTTAAGCTATTCTCATTAAAGTTTCAGAGTTGCACATACGTATATGTATTTAATCATGCATGGCTAAACGATGGCAGCATGGCAGCTCATAATATTTTAACCCCAACCAAACCTGGGCACACTCATGTGGAAACTAATCAACACACTCAGACGAACTTGCCTGTATATTCTTGCCATATGTAAGATGCCACAAAAAAAAAAAACTCTCAAGTGAAAGTTGAAAGTTGTGCCAATGAAATGCCACACCACGAAGCCACCGAAGCCGACTGAGCCTGTGTGAGCCAGTGAGCCACTGAGCCAACCGCATCGGCACTATTCTGTTGCGTAAAACTCATTAGGGCACGTTGAGTATGAGAATTCTCGACATATTTCAGGCGCAGACACAGACGGTGCCTTCTGCCTGCTGCCGTTACACATATGCCATATGGCAGCAAAAATGAAGTTTCAACCGCAAATGCTACGCTGGCATTCAAATTATGCGTAGTTAATGTGCCTCGCCACTGCGCCTCCTTTTTGCCTTTGCTGCTGCTGCTGCAGCATGCGTTGGTTAATTTTCATCTTTAAGACACTCAATGCTGTGGTCAGCACCGGTTGCCAGCCGAAGTCCCTTTGAGCAGCAGCAGCAGTAGGGCGAAAATGGTTGTAAAAGCATTTTCTGTGGCTGCACCGCAATAACCGCAAAATGCCTTTTGCCAGTGCATCTATGTATGTACCATATATACGGCAACTGGCCGTGCTGCCATTGAAATACTTTCACGCACAGATACAAGAAACATTTCCACACACACGCACTTGGCCAATTGGCAAATGTGGATACATATTTGTGGGTCAATGGTGTTTGAATGCACACCAAAAATTGCTCAATGAATGGTGAAAATGAAAGCACTGTTTCTACGTTGTGAAAAGGGTTCTGAAGCTATAAAATTATACTTAAAGGGTTTTTAAATTGTTTATTTTCAACATTTTAGAATCATATATACACATTTGTTTATATGGGTTAAAATCAAGTTAACTCGAGGATTACTGCAAGAGAGAAGCAACATTTTGGATTCAAATTAATTTCATTTGGATAAAGTGAAATGTGAAACGCAAATTACATTTAACAAAAGTACTTTCTATCTCTCTCCCTGTGTGTGTTTTTGCAGTTGTATATGTGTGAGTGCTTGCATCCTGTGTGCAAATATTGAATTACATAGGAGAAGGACGTTAGTATTCACGTGGTTCTGTTTTACGCACGCTTAAGCGCTTTCCTTCTCTAAGTCGCAGTTCCTTTAACCCGATCCCTTCTTGGCCATGATGATGCGTTCGCAAAACGTTTTGCCAATAAACTTCACACAAAATCAAATTAAATTTGTCAAACGTAAAACAACTTGATATGTTTCTTTCACTCCCACTCCGCCTCTCTCACACCGCATCCCTTGCTGAGTGCTGAGTGGCTGTGTGCACCCTTTTGGCTGCCCTCAGGAGTGGCCCTGACAGGGTTGCCAGCACAGCCGGGTGCTTCAACAGTTATTGACTGTGCTGTGCTGAGCTGTGCCGTGCCGTGCGGTACGTCGAGCTGTGCGTGTCTCTGCCCAATAGCAATGAAAATAGATGGCCCATTGATACGGGACACAGGACAGGAACAAAGGACACACAGGGAAGAATGGAAGTTTGAAAACAATCGGATTGTGGCTGTCTTTCTGTCTCTTTGCCTGGGTGCAAGTGTGGAATGTTTTAAATGTTCATTGTTTTAATTTACAATAAAAAATATTAAAATGTGCCGTTTTGATTATCATTTCACAGCTTTATGTCTGTCAGACACTCAAATGGAGTTCCACACGGCTGATTGAGATTTTCAAACAATACAATTGGAATTCAAGTAATTATACTTTCTGTTATTCCTTTTAAGGATTATGCTTTAATTTTTCCATACATAAAAGCTCGCTTGGTACAAAGTAAAATTCAGCGCAATTAAAACTTATATTTGAGTAACACTTCATGCCATCCATAAAGAGCAACAAATTATAAAATTTTGGATTGTATGTTGACCCCAACTTGAATGCTCGACATAATCTAAAGAGGTCACCCGTCGAATTTATATCAACCACAAAATATCAAATGTCAAAATGAAAAATGTCGAAATTTAAAATCGTATATACGTATTTATTATATTTTGACATGGCAACGCGCATAAGCCAAAAGCGTAACCAACTTGTTTGCAGTCAACGTAAATACTTTTATGAATATATATTGTATTATTTTGATATGACGCCGTTTTTAATTGGAATATACATAAGTTAAATAGTTGGATTGTCAAATATGATAGCAAAATGACGCTCCACATGGCGTATGCTTGATTTTAATTAATATTTACGTTACGAAAACGTTGTGCAACAATTACTGAACGTATGGGGATATAAAATTAAGTTAAGCAGCACAATAAGATGCCCTGATTGGCTTCATTAATTGATGCGGCTCATTTGAACTTTTTTGTATTGCGAGTCATGAGCCAATTAAAGACTTAAGTTAAAGTTTTAAGTTCTTGTTCTTTTACGGACATTCACTCATTGAGTTTACTGCTGAAACTCGGCCAACGAGATAACCGCTATAAAATGCGCAAGAAGAACAGTCGCAAAATGAAACTCAACAAACGCTCGAATTTTTATTTATTTCATTTCAGCAATTTCTTTTTCCCCCTCTACTTGCCAATACTTTTGCCAGTCAGTGTGTGTGTGTGTGTGTGTGTTTGTGTGTGAATGCTTTCTGCACGCCCTGGTAACAAATTAAAAATTTGTCGTTTCAAGCAATTCTTGGCCTCTTCCATGCCCTTGTACCACAACTACCCTGAACAATTCAACTACAACAAAAATAAACACGACAACTGGGGGCATGAGAAGCAAAAGTCAGCTCAGTCAAGCATACATATCTATACAAATATATAAAGAATACGAATCGAGAATACTTGAAGAGCAGTTACCTCACATTTATTAACTTGTAAATTGAATATCAAACTTTTGGCATTGTTCAAATTCGGGACACAGGGTATTCACAAGTCCAGCGCTCTCTTATTACTTGTATTTTTGTGTCTAGCTTGTGTTTTATTCTTGGCTCAATTGAACGCATTTGCTTTACAAGAAGAGAATGCCAAACGCATTTATATTTACATTTTCAATTTTGCGATATAAATACAACATGTAAATATTATTGCTAGCAATTTGGGTAACCAAATACTTTCGATTATAATTAAAATTATTAGGAGAAAATATTTCGAATGCTTTATTTTCTTAACTTTTATACATATCATGTTATTTCTCGGAAAATATTTCATTAATATTGTTGATTAAATAGCTTTGAACATTTTTGAAAATTTAAGATATATTTAAACTCATAGTCTTTCTTTTTGTTTTCTTGTTTGTTAACTTAATTGCTGCGTGCTTTTAATGCCCATTCCCGGAAGCAGCACAAACATCAACAAAAACGATAACAGCAACAACAACAGCAACAAGAAAAGACAACTTGAAACAGCTGCTGCTGCCCTTCTACCCGCTGATGGCGAGGAACTGCTGACTGACCAGGACTTCACAAAAAAAACCAGAAGAGAGTAGCATATTAAGCGCGACAATGGCGCCGAGCGGATGTAAAAATTATGTTGAAAGTTGCTTTTTGTATGCGGGAATTGTCAGTATGTGTGTGTGTGTGTGTGTGTGTGTGTGTGTGTGTGTGTGTGTGTTTGTGTTTGTGGTGTGTCAGAGTTATGTTCACGCGGTGCGAAGCTTTGTTTTGGTCGCTCACCCGTTTTGTGGTTCATAAAAAGTCAATAAACCGAGTTTATTGTTGAGCATGTCAACATAATTTTTGTTGAAAAGTCATTAAATCAACCACCAGCCACATACACACATACACATACCATAAAAAGTATTAAGCATCAAAGCAAAAAAATTAAAAAAGCTTCAAGCTTCTTGCTGCGAACCAGTTAGTAGTTGTGTGCTAATCGATGCTTATCATTGAGCAACCATTAAAGGAGCTTAAGCCATAATAAACATTGTTTGTCTGCGTGTTGGGTGAAACGTAGTAATTACTGTGTGGGGAAGCGTGGGACTTGTGAAATCTTGATCCTGGCGCCACAGTCCATCATAACATGCAAAACGAAATGTCCACAAAAAGCGCTTCAAACTTTATTTGACAGATCGAGATGATTGATTAGTTGAGTTGATTGCTTTAACACCCAAACACTTTCTGCTTCGATGGTTGAACTTATTTAATTATCACAAGAACTTTTTTATTAACACCTAAATATTTGATTATCATAGAAGAGATAGCAATGAATTGCATATGTAAATGGCATTATCTTTGTTTGTAGTCAATTGTTTAGGGTTTTTGTGTGCCAAATCGTTGAATGCCATCGATTTGCAGCGATTTGCCAAGTTTTATTTGCAAATTAATTTAAAATGCATTGCCAAAATGCAAACATCGATTTGCTTGGCTACTAAATCGTTGAACGAGTTGAGCAGAGAGCGAGATGAATGTATAATAGATGCGACTTTATACGACTTGGAATCGTAAATCACGTGCATAAATATATATGTATGTATTTTTGGGATATAACAGGCAAACTGCGGCATTTGCCAGAAAGAAGAAAGAAAGAAAAACATTCAGACAGCCATTGAGCAATTTGGCAATTCTGCAATTTTACAAGTGAAATAAATCGTTGCAGCAGGAGGCGGCATCGAAAATGTTGCAGTTCCACGCACTTGATGTATAGTGTAAATTGCACCGAGTGCAGCGCAGTGTTATATTCACATTTGACTGACAAATGGCAACGCATTATTAAAGCGCAAAGGCGCAACTGCCGCACAATTTCAAGCTTCAAGCTTTCTGGATCATTAGCAATGTTGCATTGCATTTTGTGCGCACCTGCGATTTGTGAGTCAAAAACAATGCCAAAATATTGGTCAAGCTTACAAACATCTACTATTATACGTATATACAGCTGAATATTTTAGCTGTTGCCAACGGCTAGCTGGTTAAGCATGGTTGCAAACAGCAACGAAAGCCAAATGCAGCTAGCAGCAGTTCCTACTTCAGCACCCACATGACTCCTTGTTGGTCTACATGCAAATATTTATGCATAAAGTTGGCTCCGTGCTCATTTTTTGTTGTTTTTTTTTCTGTTGGATGGTTGGTAGCTCGTTGCTAGTTGGTTTGTTGGCGGCTGTGCAGCGAAGCGCAGGTTTTAGCAGGCAGTCGCACGTCGATGCCACAGCACACCCTGCAACCAGCAAACACCCTGGGGCACCCTTTTTTGGGAGCAAGTTGTAGATGCCGCTTGAGCCGCAGCCTTCTTGTCTGGCCGTGTTGTGGCTTTGCCATTGTTTGCCAGCTGACAACAGTCGGCAAAAGTTTATGCTGAGAGGCGCTCACTTTGTGCCTGCCTGCCACATAAATCATATCCCAACACTGTCACTATCTCTCACCCCCTCCCTCTCTCTCTCGCTCTCTCTTTCTGCCAAACATGCCGCAGCCAGCTGCAGTTGCAGCTTAGACAAGCGACGCAATGGTTGCTGCTGCTGCTGCTGCTGCTGCTGCATTTCGACTACAATTTGACTGTGTCAGTCCTTCAACCACGACCCTGCAACCCTGCAACACAAACAACAACAAAATGCAATGCATGCAAATGTAAAACTGATTTGTTGTGACGCAGCATTGAGATATCTACTAGTACCATGTACCATGTACCATGTACGAGCATCAGCAATGTTCCAATGCCAAGCACTTTATCAACCGCCAATGGCGCCTCTGCATTTGTATCTGTATCTGTATCTGACTCTGGCTCTGCCTGCAGTGTCAATGTCTCAGTTCCTGACTAGCTCACTGATATCTCTGCTTTCACTGTCAGTTGAAATTTTGCAAAATTTTGTCAATTTGTTGTGACAAACTCAAACCCTTTCGTGATACATGCACAGATCAAAAAGAGAGACAGAGAGTGGGAGTCTGTGTCGCTTAAATCTGGTCAATTCCAAACCAACAATCTTTGGGCTCTGAAAGACAGGCTTTAAACTAACAAGGATATGCTTCCACTGTGTCTCCCTAACCACAATGTAGAGTCGGTTCTGAATAGAATAGATTATGGCTAACTAAGACTTCTTGAGGGACTCACTCGAACGTTTGACAAACGTCAGTTTCGTTTTATGTGGTTTTTTGATGAGTTTTGAACTTAATAATGTGAGTTGGAAATGATAATGCTGAAGGTTTTGTCTTAGTCAAACAAGAACAATCAGTTAACTGAAATGAAGAGATAAAGACTCAATTTTTAGATCATAAATTTCCAAAATATTGTATTGTTTACTTTAAAATTTTGTTTAAAATTGCAGAAGAGCGTTACTTCTAAGTTGCAGTAAATCAATTAGTTAAAAGCTTATAAAAATTGTTTCCAAATACTTTTGACTTTTGATAATATGCATATAAGCCCGTATTATATGTGTTGTTCTTTTCGAACTTTGAAGCAACAAGAGGGTTAAACGTTTATTTGGTATTTGCTTAGGGCAGCACCCCAAACAAAAGTTCGTAAACTGAGTGTATGTGTTGTGGGTGTGTGTGTGTGTGTGCGTAGCATGTGCGTTTATCAGCACGTAGAAGTTGCATTGGCATTCATTCCACATGCCTTGGCTGTGCAACTGAAACCCAACTCGGGCGTGACAAGAGCTCTCCTCATGTTGGCAGCCAGCTGCTCGCTTAAATCCAACATTTGACAGCATCGAGTGAGCATTAGATGCCTTTGCATGAGAGTTGCATCATAAACTCTTTTAATAATTAAAACTAACAGAACCAACAGAAGGCGCAGCATAAAAATTGCAGGTTGTTTTTGTGGCATTCAGCAAAAATAAATCCAAATAAACAAAACTCATGCAATAAACTCGTTTGTAGATTTTTTCACATGCAAATTGATTTTTAAGTGAGGCATAGCTGAACATTAAAAACAGTTAAATAATATTTTGTATAGTTCAAGCTTAGTGCAAATAAACGAGAACTTCATTTAAAGTCTAGCCCGGTTTTGGGTGAGAATTGTCAAAGGATTTGAAAAATATTCAATGACATTGTCGGCATTCGAGGTATTCTTAACAAGTTTGTGACATGGATTGGGTGAACGAAATTCAATCATCTTGTGAAGCTTTTAGTTTGGCATTAGTTTGCCAAAGAAAAAGAAGAAGAATAAGAAGAAGATCTAGCAATTTGAATACTCTTTGGCAGGGTGCTCGTTATACAAAAACGTCGCCGACATTGTCAGCAAATTACGCAGTCCAAATATTTGCTTAAGGCACGAGAAAAAGAGGGTAAAAACTTTTTCTCTGACCGCGGCCCACCACGAGGCAAGTTGACACTCGGCCAAAGCCAAGCCCAAACTATGGCTCAAGCTGATGCCAAAGTCAAAAGTGCAGTGTGAAAACTTTGCATTGCAATTTGTGTGACAGTGTATAGAAGGGGCTTAGACGGGTTGAGACGTTGCGGCATTGCAACGGTACGGAAGAGTTCAGCTCGTAAGTGCGCTGTTTAGTTTTGAGCAGAATTTGCTTAAATAAATATTAAGCTGTTGGCCATATGGCCACACCGATGGGCATGGGGATGGGGAGGAGGAGCCACATCCAGGATCTTGTGGCACAAAGTGAAAGTCACAATGATAAAGTTTTCTCATATTTTGATTGACTTGACAGTTTTACCAGATTTTCAAGCAGCAAATTGTCAGACGACGACGACGACTTCTAAACACAATTTCAATCCCTCTTCCGGCTCCAATACCCAATACCAAGACCAATCCCAACCACAATTCCCCCCACCCTAAGGCATGCCAAAGAACTTTGGCGTGACCTAAAAGCAACAAGCGGGAAATGCTGATAAAAATATTTTACTTTGTCGTATAATAAAAATTTCATTACGATTTTTGCGGTGTGCGGCGTTGACGTTCCTTTTCTTTCTTTCATTCTTTCCTTTTTTTTCGGTTAGTATTTTGCTTCGTCGTCGTCGTCGTGTTCTTCTTCTTCTACGTAGCCGTTGCCTTTAAGCAAAAATGTAAAATGTGCAATGCATAATAAGCTCGACGTCGCAGCAGAAATAAAACGAGAAACGACATGGGTAGAAAACATGGCGCAGCGGAAGCAAAACAAAAGCAAAAAGGATGAGAAGCGAAAGAAAAGCAGAGCTAAAGTAAAAGCTGCAGGGAATTTGCATATTAGCTACGAAAGCTGCACGAATGATGGGAGTAACTAAAAATGCGGGAGTGATACCAAAAACCAAAACCAACAGCAAAAAAATTACTCACAACTGGATGGGTTGGGTGGACGTCAACTTGTCGTTAAAGCTGCGCACGACGTCTCGATGGCCATTGATGGGCTTGGGCTGCACTGGACGACGTCCTGGCAATGCTCTAGACTCCTGGCCAACTCGTTGGCTCTTTTCTGCCTGGCAGCGTTTTGCATGGCAAAACGGGAAGAAAAACTAAAGTTTTTGCTTCTAGCTGCCTGCCAATTAGATGCAAATATATGGCAATTCTTTTCTTCTTTCTCGCTCTCTGTGTTTTTTTGTATTTCTATCTGCCAACTGGCAAGCGACGCGCTTTAAGGGGAGAACAACTCGTAAAAATGAGCAATATACGTGCAATATATATGTAATATTATTTTTTGGCTAGTAAAATGTAAATTTTGCAAGAGCAAAAACGTTGTCAAAGACAGCAGTAAAACAAGCTATAACAATTACCTGTTTGTTCCGTGTTGAAAGGTCTAACAATTTGGAAGGTAAAAAAGTGCCATGAATAAGCAATGAGAGCAATTTAAGAACTTATCTTAAAGGTTATTTTGGTCAGTGTATTTTTGTCAAACTGCAGTCTGTTTATCAGTATATCTCAGTAAATCGATTTATGACAAAACAGTTTGTAATTATTCCCAACAGATCTAGTTTACAGCCAATGAACTTGACATTGACAACTGTGTAAATTTACTGCCTTGCTGCTATCTGTAGCTTGATTCTCATCCTATCCTCTCTTACTTTTTCCCTCCATCTTCTTCAAAGCTGCATACATAATGGAGATTCACCATAAAGCAACGAGACGATGCTGTTGCTGTTTGGGGACAGCCAAAGGTGTGCTGGAACTGTATGACGCCCCGCAGCCAACCCCAACTGCCACTTTGACAGTTGTGTTGCGCTTTGAGCATAATTTGTTTCCAATTGCGACGCCGTTCGCCTGTCAAGTTGCACAGTTCAAAAATGTGTGTGTGCGCCATCATTTCTGGTTTCTTCTTTCGTTGTGTGTTTTTCTTTGCGCCAACTGCAAGCGCATAAACAAATCAACACAACAACGCGAGCTGGGAGTTAACTGTATAGAAGTGGCAAGGCGAGCAGCGAAATGTGCAAAAGGATGCAACGAATGCGTCTTCAATACACACACACACACCCATGCAAACTTACACACAGACACATCATAGTATTCTTCGTCTTCGGCGTCGTCCTCGTCATTCATCATTATGCAAAACGTGCTCCCTAGTTGCCATCCTTTTAGCGTCGCCTCATAGTCAACCTCAAGCCCAACCGTATAGTCTATACATTCAGCCCCGCATTCTCTTTATCGTTGGGCCAAGTATATTTTGTGCAGGCTTGTGTTTGGCTGTTCCCATGCAGTATAACCTGAATTGTCGCAACATTTGGTTTTTATTGTTGGTCCTGTTTGTCCCGAGACTCGACGCTCTGGCCGCTACGTTTGCGAGCACACTGCGGTTGCGGAAAACTTTACGCCCAACATTATTTTACTTAGTTGATAAACTTTTATGCACACCTCGCACTCACGCTCCCACTCCCAAACTCCCCCTTCAGTTGCATGCATATCAGGCATAGCTTGCCACTGCTGCATATATAGTTTTTCTATACCACATCTCTATGTATTCCAATTTGTCACTTTGGGCTGGCATTCTTCTGCCTGGCTTGCAGCTGCTTTGGATGTTGTTTATATTTTAGCAACAATTTTGTGACTTTTACTTGCGGGCGCAATTTTCAAGTTTTGTTTGTCTTGTTCGCTTCTGTGTACAATGCATTTATCATGCGATGCATCAACTCCAAAAAGCCAAAGGATTTGACTCCCATCTTCAACCCACATCCTTGCTGTTAAAAAGTGCAGCACAGCGTTATAATATTTTTTAATTGTGCCACACACACACACACACACGGCATACTGAAATAAATTCACTTTTCATCAGTTTTTTCCCCATTCATTGCTTCAGTCTTCGGGATTGATAAATGGCAGGGGCTGTCAGTTGGCTCAAAGCGCAGTTAAACTACAAATTGGTGCCACAGGCAATGCAAAAAATGATGCCCGTGTGCCATAATAATAAATGAAATTCAATTTATAACATTTATTTCGCATTTCAACATATATTCCCAACATTAAGGTTGCATAAAATAAAGGAAAACTTCTTATAAAAATTTTTGTTTGTGTTTGTCAATTAAGTTCATCCATTTTAAGTGCGAAAAAATACTTATTTGACCGCTTTTTGAGTACAACTTTTTGCAAAACAACTTTCTGATGCGGTTCTCACTTTTCTACGTTTGTTTCTCTAGGTTTACACAGATTTTTTTAGCTTATTTTCGTAGATATTTTTGTTTTTTGTTGTTGTCACCTTTCACGCACATTTGACACAAGTCACGCGTAGTTTTTAATTAAAAAACTTGTACGTGCAATTATTTTTTTTTTTCACTTTCGCCCGAGTACACAGATGCTGGCATTTTTTCATCGAACTGCAATAAAACTTTTTGTATATTTTTTATTGCACATATTTCAGCTGCAACCTGGACGCTGGTTCTCCTCTGTGCAATACGTTTATTTTTTGTTAATACAATTTCACTTTAATTTCATTCCATAAGCGAATAAGTTACAATATTGCGTATACGCAATGTTGGCTTCAGCGACCTGAATGTCAACACAATATCACGAATGCTCCTAAAGTTGCTGTTTCGGTTGTTGTTGTTGTAGTCGTATTGATGTTGTCGCTAGCGAAAATTGGCTGTAAGTACAAAAAAATGCACAAACAACTTGTGCAAACAACAAAACACTCGAATCAGCTCAACAGGGAGAGAGGGAAAGCGAATGACAACAGCGCAAAAGGCGAAGAGGAGGTATAAGTCAAATTCTTCTTTATTGCACTTGTTCAGATTTTCATACCCTATTTGTGCTTTATGGCAATTGTCCAAAGAGCAAAATCATAGCATATGAAACTTTAAGCTGCTTACCGAATCAATTATTTGTTTATCGAATTTATACATACATGAGTGAACAATGGACAGGTATAATAATTGTCCATCCTTTTTGTGTAAGTTTTCTTTGCCCTTGCGATTCGAGTGCAAGTATTTCCCAGAACTCAAACAATGTTGAATGAAGCTTGTTTGTTGTTTATCCGTTTCTAGGGTCTTTTATCGTCAATCATTTGCAACTTGAGAGGTTTGTTGGCATCAATTTTTTTCGTTTTGTTTCTGCATGTCGAATGCGGAATGACAAACGAACGTACTGGAATCGACTGAAACTGAATCATCTGATTCACTGATTAAACACGGCTGCTAGCCGATCTATCTGTCTGTACGTCCGACTGTCTCTCTGTCTGTCGTTTCTAGGGAATCAGCTTTAACCCTTTGGTGGCATCATCATCACACAGCGTCAAGCTGTTGAAGCATGAAATTTTCAACGTCTAATGAAGTGTAAAGGTTTATCGTTTGAGGAAAACGCAGGCCAAACCTATTTGTTGCTGCCGTTCTTTCTGTTGTTGTTTTAGACCTTGTTGTTATCGCTGCCAGCTTCAGTAGCTTGATGTTTACTTGTTTTTGTTATTATGTTTTTTCCTGTTCTCGGTTCTCTGTTTTATTATTATTGTTTTGAGCTGCGTATTATTTAGCTTTTGCTTTCATTTGATGCCATATTTCAGTGGCCTATATGATGTTGGGCTTTGTTACGCTTGCACAGTTTATTATTATTTGTTTTCCCTTTTTTTTTTGCATTCTTTGTGGAACCCTCTTTGTGGGTTGCTAATTTTAGACTTCATTGATTTTCATGATTTATTGAAATGTTTTTGCCGATGGCCAATTCAAAGTGTTGCCTTAAATTTTGATGTATTATTCATGGCACAAGTTTTATATGTCGCAAAAACATGCTAATCTTATTTTAGAGCTACTTTTAAAAGATATTAAAAAGGATATCTTTAAGTCGTATACAAATAAAATATTTCAAAATATTAAATTGCATAAAAAAGTCGTAAATTTTGCGTGTTTATAAACGGAAAATTAATTAATTTTTTAATATCCTTTCAGAATTAACGACTTGTTTTTATTGTTATGCTTTAGTGATTTGTGCATAAAGTGTGTATGGCAACAAGCATTAACAATGACAAATTCGATACAGTTGTGTATAAACTATGTTTTTTATTGTACTATTTGCAATTTGTCAACATGTTATGCGTTCATTGTTTAAAATTAATAATGTAACATAATACGCATTGTGCGTGAGTTTTGTACAAACAAATTGAATATGCCACACGTTTTTAGGCAAATTGCATTGTGTGTTGCAGCTTTTTTATTATTTTCATTTTTTTTTTGCTTGATTAGCATTTTTGTATTAATTTATGGTTAAAATGAATTGAAATGCAAACAAGCATATTATCATGACAAAAGAGAGTGAAAATGAATTATCTCGCAATGTTGGTGAAGGCATTCATAAGGCGGAACTGTTTAAAGCGTATATTATATTCTGCTTGTAAGTTTCCTAGGACCTTATATATATAATTCAACACAAGCAATAACATATGAATATTGAGTTGCACATTTATTTGAATGTGTTATGTGCTGCACTTCCGAGGCGACACATATCAGACTTTAACATATTTGTGAAAACTTTTTGTCATCCCACATACTATTGTTTGCTATTTGATCTAAGCTGTCTTTAAGGTGTTGTTGTTTTTTTACGAGTCTGTGCAAGAAGTCACTTTTACATAGTTTGCTTAGCTGAATGTTCGGAGCTAAGAGAACTGTGTTCCTTACACAATTCCTGATTGAATTCAAAGCGATTGCACCTGTACGTTGCGTTTCCTGTGCGCCGGTTTCACTTGTCCCTGCTGCAGCTACCTACCTACCCACCTCTGTATGCATGTATGGATGTAGGTCCATGTGTCCTCGTTGCACAATTGTCAGAGTGTGTGCTTGGTTGCCTGCCTGCCCCGCGGGGGCCAAGTGGAAGTCGTAGTCGTAGTGGAAGCATTGAAAAATGCTGCAACTAGGAAATCAAAATGTGCATATGAAAGTAATTTCCACACTTAATAGGATACGGAAACTCTGGCGATACGTTTTACGATATCCTTTTTGCCAACTTCTTCTCCTCTTCCGCTTGCTCCGCTATGACTATGATGCCAGGCAACTATATACATTATGCAAAGGATCCCAAAAGGGTGAGCAGAGGCAATAGCTATTGCTGTTCGTCATTCAATACATATGGAATGCTTGATGGGTTTACTTTACTGCTACGCCCAGCCACGTTGACTGCTTCCGCTGAAGCTTCCGTTCGGTCGGCATACGTTGCCCTTAGTTACCGATACTGCAAGAAGGCGTGTGCGGGTGGGTGTGGCATTGGCTAGCACACTGTGTAGCAAGTTGGGCGGATAAAAGTGTGCTGCATGTGTCCGCTGTCAAATTTGAAAATTATTCAACTTGCTCAACTTGCAAGTAGAGCATGAAATGCCACTAAAAACTCGGCATGCATCGCTCGCTGTATGCAGGTGTAAGAAACAGATAGTTGCTTTTAGCTAAAAGAAGCTACTACAGATACAGATGGCTACAGCGTTCAGCGTTCACCGTTCAGCATTCAGCTTTGGCCCTAACGAAACGTGGCACAAACTTATTGTGGTAAGCAGACAATTGCAGTTTGGCAACTGAAACATTTCAAATCGTGGCCCCGCTGCTCTGGTTGCTCTGGTTGCTCCAGCTGCTGCTTCACCTCAATCCCAGTCAATCGACTGCAGCGGATTCCACGCTTCGCTGCTTTTGCAACTGTTACCATTGCTGCTGCTACTGCTACGGTTGCGGCATGTGCGTCATTGATTTGCTCCCCCCACCACTCCCGCTGAACGGGGTTCTGTCAGTGACATAACTCTCATAGCCCAAAAACTCCGCCCTCCTCGCTACACAATCTCTAACCCAATGACGAGCTGCGAGCTGTGAGCTGCGAAGCTGCCAATTTTGTTTGAGCTCGTCCAATTTTAGTGGGTATTGTCATGTAGCTAGACTATAAAAAAGAACACACGCATAAAGGAAGTCGCTTCGAACGCTTTGATTGACCATTGAAATTGCACGTCAGCGTTGCAGCCTGTGACGACCACGTGGTGTATGAGTAATGTTGAAGACGTGCTGAGTTAACGCAGAGGGTGGCTCAATAAATTCTCAAATATTAAATTCTGACATAAAATAAATTTAATGGTTCTTAGATTTTTAATTTTTATATTAGATATTATATTGTCAACGACGAAATTATGGATTTACGGTAAACTTTAGTGCCACCCTCCATTTGATTTTGTCCTCGTAAAACCGCAGATGATATTAATCTGTTTGCTATGGCACTCGCATAAATCACAAATACATATACTATATGTATATGTTGTAGTATGTATGCTTATGAAGCAACAAACAACAGCAAACTATCAACTATGCGGATAGAAAATGGAAGAGCCCAGGCGTCAAGATCAAGAATAAAACAGATGAAGCCAGCTTCAATGATAGCAAAAAAAAAAAAAAAAAAACAACAATGATAGTCAAACAGGGAATCTTGTTAGTAATTCCAGTTGGCACATGAAAAATTAAGCTGGCTTTAAGCGTGCCCCAGAGAGTAACGAAGCCCACCGTACGATAGTGTACACATATGTATGGTACTTACATAATCGCACTTGCTGTAGACAATAGTGTGTGCAGATTTACATAAAGCCAAACACTCCACCCCACCCCTGTCAAACCAACCCAACACACCATCGCGGCCCTTTAGGCGAGTTCACGTGTGTTTACTTGATGTAATAAGCAGGAGACTTGGGGACTTGTTTTTTGACAGAAGCAACAGCAACAAAGCTACAGCTATAACTCCAAAGTGGGAAACAAACAATCAGGCTGGGCGCTGAAAAGTATGCTATGGCAAATCAGGCCCCAGAGTACAAAACGCAAGCAAATTACATTCGAAGCGCGTGGCAATGCGGCAAACTGACATTCGCATAAACTGCTTGCCACATAAACTACTTGAGCATGAGACCTACTTACCGCGCATACAGCGCTAAGAACCTATGATATAATAGAACAAGTAAATAGTAGATTTTGCACAAACTTTCTGCACAGTAGAAGAGAACAGGAGCTGCTACTGCTGCTATTTCTGCTGAATGTGCGAAACACTGAGTCACCGAATAAATATTTATGCAACGCATATGGACAAACAGACGCGCGGAATGACAAACAAACAGGCAAACAGACAAACAGACAGACGAACAAACAAACTGAAACTGCGATAGATGTAGTTAAATAGCTCAAGTTTTGTGTAGCACCCTTAACAGTGCACCCAGCGTTCCACCCCAAGTGTTGACGTTGAAAAGTTAATGAGCTGCCTCAGCAAACGGATATGCACCAAATGCTACAAGCGCGCAAGCAAGCAAGCAACGAGGGGTGAGAGCAATTGAAGGCCAAGATAAAATGCTTTCAACGCTCCGTGTGCTCATATGACAACGTACACACACATGCAAGCGTTAATATGTATGTACATATGTGTATTCGCTTACATCAGCAGATTCCACTTTGAACTGTTAAATATTATTTAATTATAATTATACTGACATTAGTCAACGATGAAAGTTATTTGATTTAAATCACAACACTATTTTCACTCTTTAAATAAACCGAGTTTGACGTTCAACTTTTAATAAAGTAAATAAATTACTCTAAAATAAAAATGATGTGCTTCAATAAGACATTGTTTAGGTTAACTTTTTACATCAGCTTAAGGTCTAAGTCCAAATTGAGGTAATTAACCTGATAAAAGCATCGTTTAATTTGCGAAAACAACAGTACAAAAAATTTGTATAAAATAACATGTTTAAGAGCTTATAATTTGAAAATTTTAAAATTAAGATAGATTGAATATGTGTTTTGTGCGTATGCGCAATATTTAAATCTACATAAAAGCATTTTTCATACGCAAACTGAAACTGTTATTTTTTGTTGTTTTTGTTTGTTGGCGGTTCAGTAAAGCGTATGCCTAGATATGAGCAAAGCGATATCCATCTAACATTGCGTATACGCACTGTGGTATGCTTTTGTTAATACGCACACAAGCGTATATGTCTGTCTCTCTCACTCTCTCTCTCTCTCTCTCTCTCTCTCTTTCTCTCTTTCACTCCCAATCTCACTCCCTGTCTGACTGACTGACTGTAAGTCCGCATGGCAGCCAGCTCACTCATTGTTTTGTTGATTTTAAGTCAATTGCCAAGCAGCAATTAAATACACTTGAAATAATCTTTAACAGTCTGTCGTTTATAGCACAGACATAGACACAGCAAATAGCTCAAGCAGCACAAGAAGGCAGACATAGCAGGCAGGCAGGCAGCCAGGTAGCATCTGAGATGCGATTGTTGCCATCAATTCAAGCTTGGCTAACCCAAGACAATATTAAATGGTAAACCTCTTACCTGTGGCAAGCTGGTTCTAATTTAATCACTTATTTGTTTTCGATTCTATTTCAATTTTGAACAGAAACCGACAGATCTTCACAGTTTGTTGTTCAAGCCCAGCGGCAATTGCCTGCTTTCCATATTAATTAGTTTCCATTTGCCACAATGTATGGTATTTAATGTCATGCAGCTTAGCCTATGCCATTTTCATTTTCGAACAACTTACCTAAAATGCGGTCACAATAATAATTCGAATATCATGTAGCCGACTTTTGTAGCAAATATTTCCGTCAATCAGCCTTGAAGACTGCTTGTCCAGTCCTTGTGAGAACATAAATAAAGCAAGCAATATTTAATTAACGTCTTCGCAGTTGAGTGTACAATTTACTAGTTATATCACAGGGTTTGGGATTGGTGTCAATTGCAGCGCAAAATCAATTAGTTTCCGCTTATTAGTTTTTGCTATAGAGACCGACTTGTAAGCGAAACAAACCCTCTACGAAGCAACCAACAATCAGCGCAAACTTCCACATTAAGTATACGACCAGAGTATCTGAAATCTTGTGCACAACTATGTTAAATAATCAAATACCCTATTTTTTGTTTATTGGAATGAGAATTCTTTTTATTTTCTTAGCTTGTGTTTGCATTGTGTGCAAAAACCAAGTAAATAACTTAATTGAGAGCAAATATGAAGTGTTCTGAGTGTGTGTGAAACAACTTTAACATATTAAACAACCTTTATTTGGAATGGACATCACTTTTTTGGGGCTGCACATGGTGAACAAAGAAAATAAGCCCATGGTATGAAATTTAATATTACAAAAACGTTTTTCGCTATTATTTGGAATTAAACTTTATGATGTGACTGCTTTTGTTTTATTTGGGGAAAAAATGACGGCGTTAAAAAAAATCGCCACTGTTATATGGAAAAATTATTTTTAACTTGACTATAAATTAAATTTGGTTTTATATTCTGCTACACAGCCCACTGGACAATAAAGCCAAGAAGTATATTTTTTTTCGTAAAGTTTCATATAATTTGGTTAAAAAATTGGACTACCAAATGGAACTCAGCTCAGTTAATAAATGCATTTCGCTCAATTTCTTTACAACTTGTTGATCATAAACGCAAACTGGGTTTATGATGATTAATTGTTGGTATTTAATATTTATAAAGTATTGTATATTTAATAGTAGATATAGCCAATGTCTTAAAGGGCAGACAGAACAACAAAGCAGTTACACGCTGCATTGAGCACAATTTTCAAGTGGCAAGTGTGTGTGTGTGTATTGGTGGTTATAAGCCGCGTCTGCGTATGCCAAGGCATGTCTTAAGCTTTCGCCTGTCTTGCATGTGTGTGTAAATTCGCATCACGTTCAACAAAATGGGAAAACGTGTAGGTCGGTAAACGGAAATGTGAATTCGATGTCTTTAAAAACAGCTTTTTAAATAGCATCACCCCCGAGCACAGTCTCACACACACTTAGCTGCCAACTGGTTGCCCCAAACTTAAGCTGCAACAAAAACAAAAAGACTGAGAAGAGCAGCAACAACTGCAGCAGGTGGAGAGACATCGGCAGTTGGAAAAAGCGAATCTAGTCGAAGCAAAGAAGTAGCTCAGAGTAATGAATATTTAATGCGAAGCGTTGCCAGAGTCCTGTTCAACTCATTTGCTGTAACCACAAGGACTCTTCAGCTTTACTTTACTTACTCTCACTCTCGCTCTCTCTCTTACTCACTTTTTGTAAAAAGTACAGCCAAACGAAAATTGGTTTTAAATTGATTTACCATAAGCGCATCTTTTTTTCTTATTTTTTTTTGTACAACGACAATGAACAAAGAAAAAGTGGCAGACAGACCGCAACGTCAAGTCTGTGCAGCTTTCGTAAGCTTCCTTTATGCTACGCTTCGTCCCCCCTCTTTTTATTCCTACCCATTAAGCTGCCATTAAACTGTTAGCTACTGCAGCCAGTACTTCCTCTCTCTCTTTCTCTCTTTGTCTGTGGCTGTTTGACTATCTCGTTCACTCTAATCTGTATGCACATCAGCAAATTAGAACAAATCGTTTTGCCATTGCAGTTGATTTCATGCTTAAGCATTGCTGGCGTTGTGGTCTGGCAGCGCCACAAAGTATGCAACAATTTATATGCTGCATTGTGCATGTTTATTACAGCTTGCTGCGTGAGCGCAGCACTAGCTCGCGATACGTGTCGTTGCTTAATTGCAGCCACCAGGAGAACGGTCGGCAGCAATTAGAAGACAACGACAAAGGTTGTCTGTGTGTGTGTGTGTGTAGGGAATAATAAAGGAGGAGGAAAAAAATGTCAGTCAACCACATGACATTTAGCAGTTGACAATGCACACACAAAGAAGCTCACACACTCGCACACACACACATACATGCACACCTGTCTATCTCATTCGGTTGACAAAGGTCGGGATGCTTTTACTTGAATTTCATTGCTCAAAAAACAGCTTTTACCGCATTGCCAACTATTGTTAATGTCATTCTAACTGCTGCCTGCCTTTGAGCCACACCCCTTGCGGCACTTGAAGCTGCACCACTTTTATTATATATTTTTTTCAGCATCTGTTGTTTTAGTTCCCAGCTACTGCTGCTGAGCGTTCGTCATTAAAACTTTAACAGTTTTATGGTGGCAATGGCATTCTGACATTTTAGCCTTAGCTGCCATTTTTGTTTCACTGCAGCCTTCCAAACATGCATGTGTTTGTGTGTGTGCTTCTGTGTGTGTTAGTGTGTTAGGTGTCTAGTGCATACGCAAAAGGAACAACATGAAATTACCATAGAAAAAAACACGACAGTCAACTCAAAATGAAATTTTCTCCCAGTCTCTCCGCTTTCACTTGTTTGGCTTTTGTTTCTCTTGTGTTTTTTTGTAGCTCACGCTGCTGACGGGGAATGTGACAAATTAAAATACTAAAAACAATTTACCGAAAAATACTAAATGCATGAGAGCAGGCTTAAGAGCGTTAGCTGTCATGTCCTTTTGCCATCCAAACACTTTTTATTGCATTTGTTTTTCCCAAAAAACATAAAAATAAAAACTACTTGGCCTCCATTCCATCAGGCTATTGTTATTGCAACGCTCATGAAGGGTTTCAAAACTCATTTGACTATCGTGCAAGTTGATTGTTAACCTACAAAGGCTTCATTTTCGTGACTGTTCAAACAGTTTCTTACCTTCACTTTTACCACAAATGAATTCAAACTTAATTTTTAATATTTGTTTGCCTATTTTTCACTTTCTTTCTTCAACATTTTAATGACACCTTTTTAATATGTAATTCAGTAAACAGATTTTCTAATTTTAAGCCCATTTATTTAATTTCAAATGCCCATTAGGATTTCATTTTGTTAGGCTAATTAATAATAAATGAGCGGCTTGCGTGCACTTTTCTTTTATATGCCTTATTTTTGGGTAGAACCTTTCTTTTGCTTGGCATTTCTTATGATCGAATTACTTTATATAACCACAGCAATGGCTGCTGAAGACAAGTGCCAGCAGCGATACCACCGACACCGCTAAGCCGCTTACTGTTAACAGACGAAAGGAGTTTTGCTCAACACATTGCCGCGCAGTGTATGGGGAGTGTGTGACATTTGCCTTTGGTTGCCATAGCGTATACGTAACATTTTGTTTCTTTTATACATTTTTTATATGTGTGTATGTGTATGTGCTCCTGAGAGTGTAAGAGAGTGTTGGCAGCCGGGGCATATGAAGTGGTAGGGCTTTAGACCGAAATCCGCTTAATGCGCGCATAAAAAATGGCAACGGCGACGAATGTCGAGTGCGCAAAGGCAAAGTCCCAAACTTGATAAAATGTAAAATTATCGCACATTCATTGTTATTGTTTTTTCGCTTGGCTGTTTTTTTTTTCTTTTCTTTTCTTTTATTTTCCTTGTTTTGCCACTCTTTTATTTTGTGCGAGACGAGTGGCATCAGCGGCGGCTTTGGGTTAAGTAAGCCAACTCAAACACGCAGCTAAACACACGAAATCAAACTTGAAGAATTACGTTGATTTGCCTTAAAGTATGCGACACAAAATGGCGAACACCACGCACATCAAAAAAAACCAAAGACGACCAGGAACACAGCCAAAGTATACAGCAAGAAAACAAAAATGAGCAAAGTGCGTCAACGGAAATTTTGCAGCACACGCAATGCATGAAGCAAAAGAAGTCGAAGGAAACTGTAAGGAATGGTGCGGAAATGGGTCCTCTTTAATGCCAGCCAGTTACATTTTATTTTATTTTATATTTTATTTTTATTTTATTTCATTTTCGTTTTATTTTTATGCGCTGCACGAAAAGAAACAAAAACAACCAAGTAGCAGATAAAGGATTGATGGAGTATAAGTTACCCTTTGCCTAAAATACTTTGTTCTAATCTTTCCATTCATGTTTCGAATATAAAAATTTATGAACTATTTATTGTGAATTTTAATTATAGATATAGTTTTTAAATATGCCCTATACGCTTCTGTAGCTGCCACAGGGTATGAAAACAAAACGTCGAAAGTCATTTTTTCCTTATGTATGTACGTTTTTTTTTTGCGTTTAGCTTTCTCTTATTTCTTGCTGTGTATTGCGATTTGCTTTGACTTTTTTTCTGTTGCTTTTGGTTTTGTATTGGCTACACTAAATCACTTTAAAAATTAGCATAATCCGGTGAGTAAATAAAAATAAGTGAACCTCTCTTCGCGACGTGCCGAATTCAGATCTGAATGGGACCATGAGCTTGAATTCCATTCTTGGTCAATCGCAATCACAATCGCATAAGAAGTGAGCAAATTGCAATGTAGCAAATGGCGAAGAAACGTCGAAGCGGATAAGAATGCGAAATGCGAATGCGGATGTGATTGGGAATTGCTTTAACTGAACTGAAAATTTGGCCGGGGGCGCGGTACGAGTTGGTCTAGATAAGTGAATTATAGCTAATGAAATAAATTACTCATGAATTAAACACAACATTCCAGTTGAACAAAATTCAATGAATCAATGGAATAAATGTTGAGATTTTCTTTTTATTTATTTTTTTTTTGTGTTTTGCAGATGTCAATTCCCGATTTCAATATTTTTGTTTGCTTGCCAGCCCTGCGTATACTTGTTTTTGTGCTGTATGTCTTTTATGGCGCGGAAAACCCTTTTGCGTGAATTCGTTATGCTTGAGTTATGCAAATCGCGCACTGAAGCGACAGATAAAAGCGTATTGATCAATTAGGCAGAAATTGTTTATGTATTCGAAAGATTCTTTTTTTTCTGTTCTTGACTCAGTAAACAACAAGAATTTTTCCATATAGAGTTTAAGCCATGTTTTATTCGTTTGATTTATTAAGTTTTCCCTATTGTACTTCCTCTCTCTTTTTATTTCAATGTCAAATCCTGTATAGAATTGAACAAGAACAGCGTCATAAATATGTTTTTTAGCCAGCAAGTAGACGGCAACAAAAAAAATCGTGTATAGGATGAGCAATCCACAAGATAGATGATTGCATACACAAATCAAGCAGAGGCTGAACATTCTTTTTTCTTCTTATTTACAGATATAAGCATAAATGTGCGCAAAGTGAGTTCTCCTGTCCAGGTTGCAGAGAGCTTTAACTTGTCTGCTGATTGATGATATGGTGCATCAAAAAAGTGCAAGAAACCAGAACTGCAATTTCTCTGCGAAAATTGTAAATTAAGACGAGAACAAGGATCAAATACAGACACACAAAAGTAACAATATACATAGCACATTCAAGTTTACCATGCATATATGCATACGAAAGAGTGGGATGAAAATAGCAGGAATGCCAAATGCACAAAACGACAAGAGCAACAATTGCGACCATTTAACATTTGCTTCGAACGCATAGGGATTTATTTGAAAAATACAATTTAATACCATTCGTTTTTCACTTTGCCACCTGAAGGGTACAAAGCTGTCACAAATTGTTATACACACTTGGAAAATGCACTTCTGATGTTGATATTTAAACCATAACACACACACACACATATATGTATAGGAAATGCAAATGTGTCTGAACAAGGCTTGTTGAATGCTTGAAAATGTTTTGATAACCCTTTTTTAAGAAGATCTTGTACCGTTTCTCGTCACTTTTATATGCAATGTGTTGAAAATAGGTCTGTTTGTATGAGCAGGTCGGTCTCGGAAACTAAAAGAGCTAGATACTTCAAGCTAATTTTTTGACACATAATTAAAATTAAGTAAAAAATGCAGTTGTTTTTGAGATTTTAAAACAAGACTTTTAATGCATTTCATTTTAAAATCTTTGTGTGTTGCCAAAGTTAAGGCAAGTGAAAATTGTGTACATATTTTATTTCAACGCTAACTATTGAGATGTTTTTGCGGTATTCCCTCGTCGGTTTCTAAGCTAAATCCTTTTAGATTGTGGTAATTATTTTGTACGCATTAGGCAAAAACTCAAATTTGTTAAATAAGCTATTCATAATAATACAAGTAATCAAATAACTTGTGGGTTATTCCAAATAAATGGTTGCTTTTAATACCAATTCGAGACAAATAGAGCTAAGCTACAACGCTCCCTCCATGTAAGTGCCAAGTTAAATGCGCTTTTAAATTAAAATGCACGTTAAGATGATAACATTTATGTTTGTACAAACTTTCTTAATCCGAGTATTGTTGTCTGTTTTTTGCCAACTGACCAAAGCGCAGCTTAGGTTCAGTTGTTGCTGCTTTTGGCTTCATGCGGCAAATATACATAACAAGTTTTCATTTTTTTTTTTTTCTTACTTTAGCCTTTATTTAATTATAATGCAGATTTCATTTCAATTTTGTTGCTCTGTTTTTGGTCGTTTTGCTCGCACTGGACTTCGCATCGGTGCGGCACGAACCCAAAACATACACACAAAAGAAAACTCAATTAAAATTGAATAAATTTCCATGCTGTTGGGAATAATTACGAATTTCAATTTATTTGCCGCAGGATGCAAAAAGCAAAGGCAACACCCAACCAACAACAAAGCCAACAGCCAGTCAGCCATCCAGCCAGCCACGAAGCCAGCAATCGTAGTCAGCTTTACAGCCAAAGGAAACTTTTTGTGTTAAGGCCAACTGACGCAGGTTTTCTGCTCCAGGAACAGACTGAACGCTTGCTACTCGTAGCAAACAACCAATGACAAACCAAATGCCTCAAAGACATTAAGGCCAACTCAGTCACCCTTCCGCCGACTCAAAACCAACTGGGACTCAGGTCTCTCTCCCACTCTGAGCTCTGTTTATATGCAAAGTTGTTTGTTGCGGCTTTATGAAAGGAATCATTTGCGAGTCTTCAAGTATTATTCTAAGTTATTAAATGGTGAACACCATCAGGAAAACAAAAACAAGATATACAACAATATTTGCTCAAATACTTTTCAAACAGCATATAAATCAAATTAGGTCACAAAAAATAACTTAAATAATTGATTTAAACAATAAACTTACTTTTAGTTATCCCATAACATTTGCTAAAGTAAATAAATTTGAGTTATTTGTTATCACGAATAAAAATGAAAATTAATTTCAAACTTATCAATGTTATTCCGCGGAAATACTTAAATGCAGTTTATACAATAAGTTTTGTTTGCAGCTATTAAAACAGTTTTCCAGCTAGATGTAAATGTAACACACAATTCCACAGAAACGTAAATCGTATTTGCATTTGACAATCGATTTCATAATCTTAGATTCTTGAAAGTTAAGTTCGATTACGGTATTTAAGCTTTTTACGGATTATTTACTATAAACACTGCATGTTAACTTTGTAAATACAAATTTATGATTTTCTTACTAATTCAAATAAACAAAAGTTTTCCAAAAAAATGAAACTTCACAATTCACAGAAGAAATGAATTTTATCAGAAATGCTCCTTTCATTTTTGAATTTAACAGGAAAAATGGAAAGAAACACAGTTCATAAGTTCATTTCAGAGAGCTTAGAAATGTGAGCTGCGTTCTCTGAGGGTTGCCAGTTTTTAAAGATGCCTTTGCTGACAGGCAACTAATCAAGCAAACAAATATCCACCACAGGCTGTGATGCTCTATACTTCATCGGGCGTGCTGCTTTCTCCCAGAGTCTCCTTTAGAATGCTGTCATGACAACTGCAGGGCCAAAGCCCATGCATAGAAATTTTGAGCTTTGAGATAACGCAAGGAGCACGCTCAACATTATTAATTTTAAACGCCTGCTGTGAGACTGGGACACACACAGACAGCAGGTGGCCGAGTGTCTAAAAGCAGACTGCAGATACAGAGACGACTGGACGAGGCAAGCAAGGAGGCGCAGAAAATGGAAGTGCAAAAGAGTGAGAGCGAGAAAAAAAACCAGGTTGCTTTATATTCTAGTACTCATTCATAAATTTCATGTCATAAGCGTGCGAAAATTGTACAAGTATTTGAATTTAATTATGAACTGTGTGTGTGTGTCTGTATGTGTGTATGCATGTCACTGTGCGCCAAAGACAAAGCCAGCAAGGCGATTTTGTAACCGCGACAGGCTCTGAATGCGATGCGCTTGTGCCACTAAAGTCTCTATGATAAATGGTATATTCTACGCTACAACCACACAAAGATAAAAAGAGAGGGAACGCAAGAGAGAGAGCGAATGAGTGAGATAAAGGGAAGGAAGAGTTGGTAACATTAGTTTAGGTCGCATAGAAAATACTTGTGCTGAACTTAACTTTTATCTTTTTCTCTGGCTCACAGTTCGCACATACGACTACTCACACACACATACACACATATACATATATATTTCATATAAAGGATTTTACCTGCACGCCATTACTCAACTATACACACACACTCACATAGAAAGGGTTAAGGCTGCCTTCCCGCTACCCACATCCGGTGAAAGGGCGACGGTTGGTGCAACGCTCAAAGAAAACGCCTCACTGCATGCAACAATGTGCAAGTCAAGTTGAACAGTGTTTTGCCCCATCGTGTGCAACTGACTGCTGACTCCGAGTCCTTGCACCCCCAGCAGCCCAACTGTGACTGTGTGTGACTGTGACTAAAGCAACAACAACAATAAGAACAACAACGAGCAGAAGCCAGAGAAACAGCTTGACTTTACACCTCGATGCAATTTACTGTAAAATTGCAGGCTGGGCGTTTATTTTGCTTCCTTTTCCAAGGCCTTCACACAGCTGCCCCATTTGAAGCTCAAGTTGATTGGCATAGACGGGTTTACTTAAGCAGCAGTTATGCTAAGCAAATGTCACATCACGTAATGCCCAATATGTAATGTTATTCAAATGTACTGCAGTTTTTGACAATTGATTTGCAAATGAAAGGTGAATCAAGAAGTTACAAAATGATACAAATGATATATTTGCTTAACAACACGGTGTATACTTATTGTGACATACGTGTGAATGACATTAAGGCATACTTAGCTAGATTAAAACTATCTGCTCCCCCACATACCTGCAGCATAACATTAATTAAACTCGTTATATCCATCGTATCAATTCTAGAATGACTTAAAGGCATGGCACATCCTGCTGAACTGTCACAACTCAAAGGGAGTTGAAAGGCTGGCAATGATATTAAATAGCTTTCAAACAGTAACAAATAACACCACATTGATTTGAAATGATATCAAGTAACATATGTATGCTTTTACGTAAACCCAATTACCTGCAGAGAGTGTAAGCGAGAGAGAGCGAGAGTGTGAGTATGAGAGTCAAAGAGATGCTGAGATTGGCAACAGTGGCACAGGTTATGCCATTAAATTGCAATTCCTTTCGATTTGCGCTACGTCGCTTGCCCATTTATCTCACCTTGCCTCATCCACGCTGCCCTTTGTCTCTCTCGCACTATCTTTGTTTCGTGTGAGTGTGTGTGTGTCTGTGTTTTATGCAATCTTCCAGTTTTATGCCCTTTAATCTGCGTCGTGTACTTGACACAAATACCATACAACAACAAAAACAACAACACCAAGCAGCAAAGCTTTATGCACACCGACACACACACACCGAAACAAAGCTTGCAGACAACTGCACTTTGCATAAAAAGTAAAGGCGAAACGTAAGCAAAGAACGTAACGCATATGCCCAAGTTGCTGGCTGCATAAATCTAGCGCAGAAATGTATGCAGCACATTTATATGTGCGCCACAGTGAAAACAATGCCAGGTGGCAGCCAGTGGAAACGACGCAGCGCCAACAGCCAAAAGAAGTCAACTGCAGGAACACACACACACACCAACACAACTTGCAACTTGGCAGCATCTACACACAACATATATATATATACACAAATGCACAAAAAATACACATAGGGTACGAAAAATATAAAAAAGGGCAAACGGGGAGCAAGAGAGAAAACAAAAAAGTGCAGCGTTGCCTCCTTTATTAATTCTAAATCATGGCTGCATGCTGCAAGCCGGAAAGCGAAAATCACAACAACAACAGCAGTAACAAAAAAACACGACTGTGCAAAGAATGTTGCATACATTTAAGGGCGGGCGCAACGAGTGCCAAGCGGAAATAATTCAAATGCAGCAAAGTGTTGCAAAAAGTGCTGATGAAGTCGCCACTTAAAGGTGTATGCTACCATTGCCACACTTGCCACAGTGCTACGATTAGCATTGTGATCGGAGAGCATGGAGTTCAATGTGCCACTGAATATAAGCCGGAAGCATTAATGCTTACTCTCTCTCGCTCTCTCTCTCTCCCTTTCTCAGTCTCTCCGTCTGGGCAAATGCTTGCCTAGATATGTATTTGTGGTTGGCAAACCACTCGACACTCAGTGCAGCCGACTTTTGCGCCATCACGTACACACAGGCTAACAACAGCAACAACTGTGCGACAGCTTAAAACAAAATGTATTCATGCAGCACATACATACACAAACACACATGCTTCGCTGAGCCATGCGATGGCATTAATGGCGAAAAAAGCAAAATGGTTAGACGTGCCGCTGCCTGGGCCACAGAAAACAGCAACACAACAGAATAGTATAAAATAGAATAGAAGTGAGCAAAGCACAGCAGACAGAAGGGAAAAGCAACTAGCCACAATTGTGGCCTCAGCGACAGCAACAACAACAATAACAACAGCAACGACTGCAAAGAAATCCCTTTGTGTATGCTGCGTATGAGTAATGTGCGGCTTTCTTAGCTGCTTTTGCTTTTGCTACTGCGGCTGTTTCTCGTAGTTTGCAGTTGTTTGCTGGCCATCGTCGTTTGTTGCCAAGTTGTTTTCAATTAGCTCAGCCCTGACAGCCAGCCAAACACACTCTGAGTGCTTTCTAGAGAAACACACACACACGCAAACACATATATACTAACGCTATCGCTCTATCTCACTTACCTTTATTCTGTTGGGGTTTTTGTTGCCCATTGGTCAAGTTACTTAGTGCTGCATTTTAAACAACAAAAACCAAAACTGATAACAAAAAAAAGTATGCAACAGAGAATCATGTATTAGAGGAGCCCACCAACAGCGGCCTGGTCAACCGATATAAAATTGGCTGGGGAAGGTGGGGAGGGCGCTCTGAAGTGGGTGGTAAACACGTCAAAGCCATAGACTGCGCATTTGTTTTCATCGGCAATTGGCAAGTGAAAGCTTTTAGTGGGAATTGTGCACGGCAATCACTTCAAATGCCAAATCGCTCCATCTGCCCATTCGTCTGTCTGTCCGGCTGTCTGTTGGGCAATGCCTCTTAAGCCGCTGCAGCTGAAAATTTGTTGCAGTTTTTACGATTTTCATGAAAGGCTACATGTGCTTCAACAACAAGCTTGTAAAAGCATCTTATTGTGGACCAAAAAATAAAATTCAGTCCTTTAAAGCTTTGCTTGAATCTTAATCAAAAAAATAAATTTGAAACATTTTAATAAACAGATAATATTTTGATTGTAATTATGAAGTGATAAGCAAATATAAATTATAATTATGATTTTTGTTAATATGAATACTTAATAATTTCTATCGACAGACAGATTTGATATGTTTTTTTAATTGATATAACTAAGAAATTGTATCAAGCATATACTAGAAAAGCTTTGCTTTAAATTCGAACACTTAATTAGAGCTTTCCTTCCTAATATAATTGTTGTTGATTCAACATATTCAACATCAAAGTCAACAATGTGCCACTTAGGTAGAGTATAGAGTAGGCATTGCACTCATCAGCTCTCTGTTTTGTTTGGCATACCTGTTTTGGCCAGGTCGAATAATTTCCAAATTGTTAGGCCTTAGATTACTTTAAGCACTTCAGGCGTAACGACTGCGGCAGTTAAATATTACATTACTCGACTCTCGAATGTGTGCTGCTACTGTGCCTCATGTGGCATACATAAGCATACATTGATGTTGTACTTTGTAATGCTGTAAAATTTGTAATGTGCCGCAAAGCAAGTGCAAGAGAGAGAGAGAGGGGAAAGTGAACTGATTGCGTTTGCCAAGTTGGCCAAATTAAGTTTCAGTTAACCCAATCAGCCGGAATGCCAGGCAAACACACAGTGTACATCATCCTTTTTTTGTGATTATTTGAACAGCGAGCAGCGAATTGGGTTCAATTGAGACTAGGAGACTTTGGCCCCCAACACCACAAAAAAAAGGACATTGATGGCGCTTTATTAATAAAGCCGCAGGACTGCCCAGTTGTTTGGTCCACTTCTCACACTCCCACACCCACACTCCTGTCAATGGCCATTTTTTTCATAAATTTATAACCAAAAGCCATAACGAATGGCACCCGTTGACTTCGTCCTTGACAGCGTACAGCGGACAGCATACCGAATGGGAAGCCAGTTTTCGGCAAATGTTTTATTGCGTACATAAATTGCAATTAGGCGCAGCGCCTGGCGGGATAAATGCTTACTGCCGGGAAGACCCTACAGGATACGACAGGACCCGTCGGGACACGCATGTGTGCGTCCAGGGAAAGCCGCAATATGACGAACTGCCTGCGTCTTCGTCTTCGTTTTCGCTTTCGGTGGGTTAACAAAACATCAATTGGCTTATTAATGTTTTGCGGCGAAACAGTAGCTGCCGCTGCTGCTGCTGCTGCCGCTACAAAGACAACATCATAATCACCATGGACTCGATGGCGGGCAACGCGTGCGTCCAATTGGCGCCCCGAGCACATGGCTTCCTCATAGACTTATAGCTACTTGGGCTCCTTTGGGAGCGTCACGCCTGTGTTTAATGTGAAATTATGACTTTAATGTGCTGCCAAATGTCAAGCGGAATTTTTATAATAAATGTTTATTTTTCTGCGTGTGTGTATGTGTATACAAATTGGTCGCTTCATTGCGCATTTTAATTGCCTTGTGGTAAAAAGAGTTTCTTTAACCTGATGAAGACACATCTTGAGCCATAAAATACAAATTTGTTCATTGGACCTTACTCAATTAGCTGCTGATGTCGACAATTAATTCAAATGTAAAGCTCTTTAAAGTACGCAATATGCATTTTTAATTTAAATAAATCTGTTTGATTGAACTTCGTGTATCCAGAAAAAAAACCGATGCTTCCAAATGATTGCTCTCAGTAGATTTGTATTTATTTCAACATGATTGACTTTCGCTAGAATTTGTGGATTATCAAGTTATTTTTATAAAAAAGAAAAACTTTGATTTGGTTTTTATTTGAAAAGTGAACGCTTACTTCCTAGAAAAAAATTTCTGCAGACTTCATGGGAAAACTGTTAGGATTGGTTTTCGTTAAAACTTACATCAACTTTTTATAAATAACTCTTGGGAAAATTCCAAGCAAATTTATTTATTTCATTTAAGTAAAAAAAAAAAAAAAACAAATAAATGCTTGAAAACGTGCCCACGAAAATGTTGATAAGATATGATTGTCTGTAAAATATTAGAGTAGAATTCCAACAAATAAAAATTTCTTTAATAAATTGTCTTAAGAAGTCGAAAAACGTAACCACTCCACCATTCGTTTCGGATTGATGTTCATCATTTCCTAATGTTTATGTTTATCAAATAAAAAAAAGAAAAGATCAAAACACTTTTGTGCCATTTCACAGCCGTTAAATGTTTAACAAAAAGCACAAGTTGAATGTCAATTTGATTGATTGACTATGCTAGTGTGTGTGTTTAGATGTTTAGTAAGATGCAACATTTTGTGTATTATTCAACTTCTTATGTTGTGTTTTCATTCATGCTGAAAAGGCTAAAGTAATGCAAAAACATTTAAGGTTTCAATTAAGCAAAACCCCTAAAAGTACAAAAAAAATAAGGAAAATAAAAGAGAAAACCCTAAAGGCAGCCGCACAATGAGCCAAAGGCATGAAAAAAGGAACAGGCGAATGGCTACGAAGCCCAAGGAGTAGGAGTTCGTTAACCGAGGGCAGTCGCTAGAAATATTTTGAGTAATCAATTTGGGTCTGCGTATAGTATAACTAAAAGTTGGGCGTTGGCCAAGCCTTTCGTTCGGACCTTCCGTCTCGTCCGTTCGACTGCCTTATTTTTAAACTAAAGGAGAAAAAATTATTGAGCTTACGTGCAGCATGACAAACGATGGCTGCAGACTCTTCCTGGTGGTATGTATATATTGGATGTGTGTGTGTGTGTGTGTAGGGCAGCAGGCAAATCCTTCCATCAAATGTCAAAGTTTCGACTGTAACGTCCACTTGAGTTATATTGAGATTTATTGTGCTTACGAAAAGAGAACGAAAACGTAAGGCCAAGAAAGGTTTCTCTCTGCATTTCCTCCTTTCTTCAGACTTCTTAAGCACACACAATCATTAATTATGATCACTGTGCACACTGTGCCAATGTCGTAGTTTATTTGTTTTCCAATCCGCCTTCTTCTCTCTTTTTTTGGCAATTTATGCGACAAGTTTCTGTAGGCGTCAGCCTGCCTTTCAATTTCAATTTCACTTGCAGTTGCAGTTGCAGTCATTCATGAAGTGCATTCAACAAACGACACTTTTCAAAGGGTTTGCCTGGCTGCCAGCCAATTGTGTTTTAGCCACGACAACGACAACGACCACGACAACCACACCCAGCGCCCAAAGAGAACTTACACTTTCTTTGGCTTAGTCTTGGGCCACCCACTGCATCTGCAAAAGTCAACGACGCATTATAGCTGTTAAACTAAAGCTGCAAGTTGTTTTGACACTTTTTGGCCCAAACAAACGAAAAACTTGCACACGACACAAAAAGTGTAGGCACATGGTTAGACTGCCAAAAACATTGGCTTAAAACTGTGTGAAAAATGTTGTGAAAAATTAAAAAAAAAAAAATTATTACAAAGTAAGTTTAGCTATAGCGGAACAAATTTTAAACGTTGCAAAACATATTTTTTATTGACAAAATGAAACAGAATTTGATTCTCGGAACACATTTTCTTGTAGGCTTCTGAAATGGCATCCTGATTAAGGGTCTTGCAACAACTTTTGTTGCTGCTCTTTTCTCTGGCTGAGTTCTTTGGGCTTTTTATCTTATCTGTGTTTTGCGTTGTCCTTTGGCTTTGGCTTTACCTGCTGCCTGTTTGTCGCAGTTATAGCTGTTATTTTGTTATCCACTTTTGCTTAACCCAGTTCCAGTTTGAGTTACAGTTTGAGTTCCAGTTCCAGTTCTCTGCATTTTATTATCGAGATACGACTCTCGCAATACGAAACGAAAACTTTGCAATGTAAATTAAATGCCGATGCCGGCAACTTTTTTTGTTGACATTTTTGCGCTGGCTAACCTACAAAAATATGTAAAGAAAAAAAATGAAACGAAATTATACACATACAGCATATTTTTTACTGTTGTTGTTTTTGTTGCTGTTGCCGCGAAGCCAACAAATAAATGTGGTTTAAACATGACAAGCCGCTGTGGGTCGACGGCTCGTTATCACCAAATATTTTTGCACACGAAATGAGCGAATAAATAAATGGCGAACCAAAATGCGAGAAGCGTGAGCTCTGTCCACCCACAGTTGACCCTTCGCATACAGATGACGACTGAGGGGTCAGCTGAGGGTGGATTGGGTGATGTACAAATAACGTTGCCCACCTTGCGGCACGAGACAAATAAGCGAACGGCTTGGTTGGCATTTGGTCGACAGCGGTGCCGGGTCGCTTGGCCTGACTGACTGACTGACCGTTTATGGTCGTCACTTTTTCTGGCCTTCTGTTTGACAAATAAAACGTGAAATGTCAGGGCGCAAAAAAGAGAGTAACCAATAAAAGCTTAATTAACTGTTTATGGCCATGGCATGTTAACAGTCAGACCCCAAAAAATGCGCCAACAAGCACTCACACACTCCACAGTCATTAATTTGCAGTTGGAGAGAGCTTGAGAGTTGGGAGCAATGGGCATCCTACGGATTGACTGTGAATACGTGCATAGCCACGTTACGTAAAGGCAAATAAGCTAACGTTGGCCCAACACAAAAAAATTAGGATCTAAGTAAATATTAGCAGTAAAACTTGTCATAAAAAAAATAAAATCACAAACTAGTTTGTTGCATAAATTAAGCCGCATTGACAACGAGACGTCAAATCTAAAACCCTATTTTTATTAAATAAGTTCAGAAATGTGCATTTATCAATGCTTTTTTTAAATCATAGTAGGCTGATTTAGTTTCTTGTTCTTTGACATAACTCACTTTATAGTATTAACAAAATAATTCTTTTTGAGATTAACAAAACGTTCATTTAAATTCTAGTTATAAAAAATAACCACAATGTCTGGTGATACGCATTCCAACAATACGTCAGCCCCTAACTCAGAAAATGGATATTTGGGAAAGACTCTTCGCGTATGTGATTCCCCATTAAATATAAGTGATCTTTGCGCCGTGCCGTCTTTTGCTTCATGTCAATCGTTCGAGACTATATCTATGGCATGGAGTAGCCGATTGGCCAGCGATTCGACGATGACATTGAATAGAAACGACTTTGAAGCTAATCAGGAATATGATGGCAAAGATGAGCATAAGAAATAAATACAGTCGGGATAAGTTGCCTTTGTGACATATCTTTAAAGCTAAAATATGTTCGGGAGGTTGGTCTTGGATAAATTGGACCTCGGCACGGAACGTGTTGATATGCATGCACTTTTATATTAAATGTATTTAAAATCATTTTAAACCTCACAAAAAATTCACTGTAATATTTCAGTATTGTTTTATGTTTATTTCGCAATTTAAACCTTAAATTAATGAATTCAACCTCGCAAAAAATAAGGTCAGCGTATTTAGGTCATAAGAAAAGTATTTTCATACAGATTAATATAAAGGGAAAGCTTTCTTCACGAACACCTCTTCAAGGCTGAGCCTTCTATTGCGCGAACGACTTCTCAAAAATAATAAAATAAAATTTTCATTATACTATTTGCTTCATTTAAATCAAAATCAGTTTACAAAAACAACAAAGTAGGCCAATATTTTCCGATAAGTTGATTTTTATTCTTACAAATTCCGTTTACAAATCAGATATTATTTAAATCTTGTCCAAAACACACAGTGTAACGTTTAAAAAAAAATCAAAAAAATATATACCTTTCGACTTTTTACTTTATTTATATTTTGACAAAATTTTTGGTAAACAAGATGTCTGACATTGAAATTCCTACAATTACTTCCGAAAATCAGCCCATAACTGAAACACACGGAATTGGCGATAGCTGCGTGGAGAAGCCACCAAGTCCTAGCCAGTCCCTGCCAAACCTGGATGCATCCGGTGGATCTTCATTCAACTCTTGCGAATCATTCAAAACCCTGTGTAGGGCTTGGAAGAGCAGACTTGCAAGTGAGAGTATGTCGAAGCTAGATAGGAACATCAATGATTTTGAAGCGAAATTGGAGGGTCTTACATCAAAGCTGGATGTGTGCGAGAACGTCAGCCATGAAGACTTTAAGGAACTCGCTCGTACCCTATCCCTTTGCGTAGTTATGGAAAGCCGCTCGCTCGATCTCACAGACAGCAGTGAGGAGGATACACCCAAGGAAAAGACAGCGCCCAGTCAGCCACGCTTCTTTGAGCCCCAAGAGATTCGTCAGGCACATGTTGCATTCAAGGAGTTCGATGCAAATGGTGATAATCAAATTGAGTTGGCCGAGATGAAAATGGCACTGGAAAAGCTTTCGGTGCCACAAACTCATCTAGCTTCAAAGAAACTAATGGCCGAATTCGCTGGACCTAAGTCAACAACATTAACGTTCTGCCAGTTCCTGCTCGCCTATGCTTCAATACTGCAGGAGAACACGAATGCTTCGCAACATACGAAAGGACGCAAGGATTTAAAATCTGCTAAAGAATCAGCTAACGTTTCGAAGGTGAGCGATGCAAAGCGTTTCTTCGAGGCTAAAATAACCCAGCAAACAAGCGAGCGCATCATCAGGCCAACCAAGAAAGCCACCGTCACCTTAGTTCCAAGGAGCTAAACTCTTTGATCCTTCACATCGATTTCGGCTTTCTTAACAACAACGTCTCAACGCTTTATTTGTTTTCAAATTGTTAGTGCTATTTAAATTATGTTGACCTTGCGCCAATACTGGCAGCCATATATCACGTTTCAATAAAAACAAAACGAACAGCGTAAGTGTCCAATCAAAGGTAATTGCTGCGTTGCTATCGCTGACGGTTTTTCGGCCGCAAAAGCAAAACAAAAACAGAACGCGAATATTTTTTGCACCCACCGGAGAAGTTGCTCACCTTTCAACTTGCCCCTTTTGGTGGCGTTTTTATTTTTCGTTTTTGCAACGCACGAACTGAAGCGAAATGGGCGCCACACACGCCAACTGCCAACTACCAAGTTTAAAAAAAAAACAAGCAACTGCCAATCGGCTGTTGGCAACTGCAAACTGCCTGGCCGGAAGTTGCCATAGCCCGAAGCCAAAAAATATTTTCGTGCAAATAATTTGCCAGCTTAACTACGTTAAGTATTTAGATATGTTCCTATTTTCTATACTCGGTTTTAGCATACAGGATATTGTGGGTTCATTACCCGTACCACATGCCTAGCAAGGGCTTTAAACTAAAGGCCATTAACTACGATGCGCACTCGATAAAGAGTACTCAAGTCAAGCTATAAACAAATACACACTCGGCATATTATGCAAAAGTTATAAGTTAACGAACGCAAAACAAGTTAAGCAACAAAGTTTTTTCTGCTCACAGAATAAATAAAAGGCTAAGGTAAGCAGCTGTTTATGTTTGTAAGTAGTATTTATGTTAATATGTAGCGCAAACAGATTTTAAACAGCTTGCTGCTTTGAATATGTCTGAATTGAATTTGTATGCAAAGACTTTCTACTTCTACATTATTACACATTTTTTTCAATAACATAAGGCAATATAAATAATTATATGTTAGTCAAATGTGCAACAGCAACACATCCATCAAAATTTATAGGGTATTGCAAAGTATTTCCATTAGCTAAAATATTTCTGATTGCAAACCCTACAATTATGTTGCCATTAAGCCAAAGAGTGGCCTGTGCTAATATTTATAACAGATTTCAGCATTACTATTTCCTTACCCTCCACTCTAAGTCCTTCGATAAATTCACGTCGTGTAATGTGGCACGCCATCTAGAAATTATAATGAAAATTGTGGCATCTGTACAAAGCTGCGTATACGCAATGCGGCCGACTTATGTAATAAAAATCCAACAAAAGTCATGCGAAAATAATGAGCATAAGCATGGGCATACAAACTGCAGACGACGGCAGGCGGAACACGCGGGTGGCGTAAAATGTGTTGAGTGCGGGAGGTGGCAGGGGGGAGGGATTTAGCGGGGCGTGGAAATAGTTTTCAAATTAAAATAAATGCCGCAGCTGAAGCAACTTTTATGTGTCCACAGCAGCTACCGTCAATTGGGGGTAAGGTCTGGTTACATGGGGTTGGTTAGTTGGGGTTTTTTTTCTTCTTCCTCGGCTACCCTTGGCCTCACTTAGCTAACCGAAATGCCATGAAAGTAAATTCACTAGAAAATTAATTATGAACGGCGACGACGATGACGATGGGGATGGCGATGGGGTTTTGTTACTGAACAGTAATGCAAGCGGGCGAGGGGTTGTATGTACTGTATGCCATACCTTTTAATAGCATTGCCATCAATTTCGCTCAATTGCGCACACAATCGCATCTAATCACGTCGCAACGACCCCAACTAGCAAGCAGCAAGCAGTTTCAACAAATATCAACAACAGCAACAACAAAGCCAATCTTGAAGCTCGCTGCGATGCTTCAGCTAAATGTTTATGGTTATGGCTATATGGTTGCCACATCGCTGTATGATTGTGCGTATGTGTGTGTGTAAAAAAGGGTCACGTGTCAAATGTCATTGACATGGTTTGTCTTTGCCTTTAAGTATTTGGAAACAGGCACACACATACACACACTCGAGCAGCTTATGCCAACAAACCCGTGGCTAGCGCCAAAAAGTATGCCACGATTTCGCCTCATTTGCTGCATGTTCTGATGTCTGCGATGCTGTGAGATTCGTTGGCATCTAATGCTGTTTGCTGCTTGTTACTGTTCCAATTATAATACTTTATAACGAAATCCTGAGCGTGCTTGCAACTAAAGCAAAATTTAATAGCAAACCTTGACTTAAGGAAAGCAAGACTTGTTACCCACAAATTACTGGTAAAAGTAAATAAATATTAAAATCAATAGCAATTGACTTTTTAAGCTATGCTGTTGAAAATGCATTAATTTTGATATAGCTTGCAATAAAATAATTAAAAACAAAACTATTGCTTGAGTTGAATATTGATTTTAAATGTCTAAAGACTAAGCTTTAAACTGTAAACAAAATTCTGAATTCAAAAGCGAATTCCATTTATTATAGTTATTTGCAGCAGAGTGCAAAAGTGTGAAGCAAATGAAGAAATACTTAGGCACATGTCAAGCTGTCAATGTGCCTTAATTTCTATGACAATTTCAGACCCATACAAGCTGCTGTCCAACTGACTGGCCGGAATGTCCGGTGCTGGCCGAAGTTCAAGTCCAACTGTCCTCATCAAAAGAGAAGTAGGGCCAGAAGCTGCGAGGCATGTTGTCTTAAAAGTGTCCAACAATAAGTTTGCGCAAAAGTATATGCAGCACACACAGTTCTCAATGGCTTAACCCTTTTCACTTAATTCGAAGCCTTGGAGACATTTCGGAGATTAGACAAACCATTTTCATATCATATTCCCCAAATGCCAGAAACGTGCACGAGTTATGAATGCCATGAATGTGGCTGGCTGGCATCATCATTTCCATAAGAAAACTTTAATCGTAGGTCAAGCAATGGCCATGATATAAAATCGTTTTATAAGGGGACATTGAAATCAAATTAAGGAATGCTTTTAGGCGTATATGGTATGACAGGTTGGGCCACGTGCCAAGGTCGAAACCCCTGGACACTGGCATGGGTCTAATTAAAAACAGATCAGTTTTTGAGTGGGAACAAAAACAGTTGGCTGTCACATAATAATAATTATATTTCACTTTAAACAAATTTTCACTAGCGTACAAAATTGTACTCACAAATTGCTTGGTGTTCTTTGTCGTTTTTTCTTTGAAATATTTACCATAACTACGTCAATTATATATTTTTTTTCCTCATTATACAACAATGAATTCATAACCATCAACAGTATAAAGTAAACATGTATCAGCTTGTCTTGTGTAAACAATATGAATAACAAAAAAAGTCGATTAAAAAAGAATATGTTAAAAATAAAATGTCGTTTGCGTGATCAATTTATTTCCATCAAAAATGTATTTATAATCAGTCGCGTTCTAAAAATAAAAAGTATATTATTTACCTTTGTCAAAGCTTTTGAAAAATTAATTATGTGTTATTATTTTTTTAAATCCATAAATTGAATGTCACGACATATTGAATAAAAAATGTTACTTTGTCATGGGCAAAATATTCACTTTGAAGTAGACTTTGTTTACACTTTTTTCCAATTATCATGTTTTGATATCCTTTTGCCATTGTACAAAAGAATGAAATGCTTCACTCCATATATAAATCGAAAATAAACAAAAGCAACGTTTTGCACTCTTATTTTATATACCCTGTACAGAAAATTTGTTATTGTTATTATTATAGATTCTAATATTTAGTTATTAGACACGTCTTTATGCTTATTTGAAGTAGTCAAAAATCTTGTTTGAGAACAGGGTATCTTAACGCCATTCTCTGTAAACTAAACCCCTGTTACTTTGTGCTTTTTTGTGTTCGTGGTAGGACGAAAAGATGAAGTTGCCAAGCGAGTTTTTAGCCATGTTGCAATTGAAAGAATGCAAAACAAAATAAAAACAAATGGACAGAGAGAAAAAGAGAGAGAGGAGGGAGAAACGGGAATGCTTTGAGGGAAAATAGAAACCGTTAGTTGCACAAGCGAAATACAAAAATTCTTCAAAAATACTAGCAAAACAAATAAACCAAAAATTGCATTGCACTGCGAGATATTATAATAAAGATGCAATGTAACTCATTTCTTTGAATTGAATTGCCATTTTGTAAGCTTTGAAATAATTTGAAAGTTTTCCAACAAGATCATAATGAGGTTAGACTTGCAATTCGCCAGATTTCATTATAGCAATACAAAAGATGAAAATGAGCATAGACCGAGGGAAAGATTCTGCACATGCTGCTGAAAGCCTGAACTAAAAATCAATCTTTTTTTGGCCAACACGCCCCCGAAAAAAAACAAAAATTGAAATACTCTGGCTGTAAACTTTTGGCAAAAGCACTTGGAGCCAACGTTTTTACATTTGCCAGGCTGATGTTTTTTCTCGATTTTATTGCACAAGCATTTTTGTTAGGAGCCAAGCAAATACAACAAGGGCAAAACAGCTTTTAGATTCAATTTCCGCGTTCACAATTCGCTTGTTGCTATTTTGCATAGCTCGAGTATGAGCATGAGAATGGGAACGAGAATGCGGATGCCAGATTGGGTTCATGTTGCATGATGCGTTGAAGGGTGGCAGGTTGCTGAGTGTGGGCTGTGCGAAGGTTGCTTCGTTGCGGTTTAGTGTGTGCTGTGCTGCATGTTTTTGCCACTTGGAGGCCGAGCATATTGGCAACATTGGCAGCTTCTGGCATAGGCGTAACTTTTCAACTTGTTCTGCCAGAAAGTTTTCGTTTTGCCAGTTTTTCCTTTAAGTAATTCGCGCAAGCATTCGAAAGATTTATGCACTCGACAAAACTGCATTTGCAGTTGTGCAGTTCCTGTTCGTAGTTGATATATGTCAAGGGATTAAGTGTGGCTCTCGCCTAGCGAAAGACCAAACGAACGAACGAACGAAGGGATAAAAGTTTCTTAAGTCGAATTTGTGCATTCAACATTTGATGAAGTGTTTTCGCAATAGTTGTGATGGAAATATTGTATTTCAAGTTAATCAACTGCGAATCAGATTGAGATTGAATTTTAATACCAAAGAGCTTATTCCATACAGTTTGCATTGGATTTATTATACATACATACATATTTATTTATTAATATTATCTTTTGTCTTTACTATGATGGTTTTTGTAAGCTCTAAAGTAATTAGCACTTTGCAATCTGCAAACACTAAAAACATTAACACTCGACGTTGAGAACTTTTAGTTGAGACAAAATAACAAAGTAAACTTGTTATACTCAATGCTGTGTAAGACAAAAACAGAAACAACAGAAGCCAGAAAGCATATTTTGACCAAGAAAATAACCCCAAACCTCAAATTGACTTGCACAATAAGTAAAATGTTTGGCTGTCTCATTGGTTTTGTCATCAGAAAGCAACAGCAAGGATAAGAACATATATATACAAATACTATATATACCTGACAACTTAAATGAAATTAAGTGTAAAATGATCAAAGTTCACAGTGTGCTACAAGTTAACAAAAAACAGGAAGGAAATGAGAGAAATGAAAAAAAAAAACGATATATAAATAAAATATGAAAGGCCAAGTTAAGTAAATCTGTGCGTTTCTAAATCTATGCAACATTCATTTTTCTTTTGTTGCCACCAACGCCAACACCCCAGCCGCTGCTGCTGCTGTTGCTGTTGCCTTCCGTTGCCTGGATTTGATGATGAAAAATTGAAAAAAATGAAAGTCAACGTCGAAAAATAACAGTAAAAAGAAAGCTGAAAGTGGAATCTTTGGCTGACGCGCTTAACCCTTCTGTGTTTTTGGCAGGCGGCCGCCACGTTGGCACCCGCCTTTGATGATACCGAAAGGCAACTTTCATAATGATAATAATTTTGTGCATGATTTATGAATGAACAAGTTTTATGGCTGCGAGCCGAAGTCCTGTCCTGTCCTGTTCTGTACTGTTCTCTGCTGTACCTCTACCTCTACACAAACCTTGTGCAAATGTTAATTTTTGCACAGCAAAGAAAAGCGAAAACGGAGTAAAATTGCCAAGACCACGAGCATAGAGAGAAAGGGTTTTAAGCCACGCCTCCTACTACATTAACAACCGCTTGCCTAAGGCTCAAACACACACACACACATACACACTCCTACAGAGGGCGAAAGTATATGTATGTGTATAGAGGAGGTCCAAAGTTTTTCACTTTAATATTTATTTCAACTGTCGGAGCATTTTCGAGTGTAGTAAATTTGCATCTTTCAACGTTCAAATACACAGATGGGCCGCTGCTGCCGTTTGCGCCTGGGTCAGCTACCAAAAACTGTTGAGACCCAGGGACCCCTTTACAAAATCATTTCGCTGTGAAATTGTGTCCGCATACGAACGATGGTGTTCCACCCTCAACTTGCTCCCGCACGTGAGCTCATTCTAGATGCGCGCTAGTAAAACTTTCTCAGACTTGGCTGGCTATGGGTCAGGTCAGGCGAAGTTTAAGTCAGTTGCAGCCAGCAACAGCCGAAGCAGCAGCAACAGCAGCAGCTTTCGCCTTCATAGTGCCATTAAACTGAAAACCCCAATAGAATGCTATGTAACCAAATTGCACAACAGCCAGCAGAAGTCGTTAGTTGTGTGGTGGGCAGCGTTTTGATCGCGTTTTATATAGCCCCCGGGCAGCTGATAATATGAAATTAATGCTATGCTAGTTTATGTTACCCCCACGACTTAGATTTAGATTTACGAGAGGCATGCAATCGATGCCCAGTTGCATGCACTGCAATTAGGCGCACCAAACAAAAACATGATATTATGCAAAGCCAAGGCACAATACGAATCAAGAGCTCACACAGCAGGGTCAAATTTCGTCGCTTAACAAGGTTGGCGAATGAGTTCCGATGGCTTTCATTAAATAATAAAGAAAAGAGAGTCTTTAATAGGTTGAATAGTTGGTTTTCTGTCGAAAAACAAACAAACAAATAAACACTTAATTGGATTCAATCCCCCATCAACATACAATTTTACATGCTAAGAACCTAAATAAATTAAGGAAAAATCTGTTTTAGAACCACTTCCATTCATATTATCCACCTTTATTTTCGGCTGCTTATTATTTGTGTTACAGAAGGGGCTTACATACAAACACACACTTGAAAAATACTTGTGTGTGGGTGTGTGTGTGGGGGCCATGTGCATAGGCAAAATTCACAAATAAATTTCCCCAAATGTGACAAGGACATTTGCATTGAAATTCTAATACGAAAACACGCAAACACATACGACAGCAAGCGATATTTGTATGCGAGTGTGGGTGTGTGTGTGTATGTGTATTTACTGGTTGGGCCAACAACATTTTGTTGTAATACAAAAGCAAAGCCAGCGTTGAGGCCACATGTGTGGCAGTGTGGCAGGCTGCTGTTTTGCGAGGGCGGGCGCGTGGAGTTCTCAGCAAATGTTTGTTGCAGTTTATTTGCGCATGTAATTGAGGTCGTAAGCAACAAGCCAGAGACACACACACACATATGCATACGCATACATAGCATAACCGCCAGAAAGGCAGATGGACAGAACATTGGGGCACAACACGGCGCACTTGCTATTGATATGAAGGCTGTGGTTGCTACTTTCAGCGGACGTGTGTGTGTGTGTGTGTGGTAAATGTCATTGAAACGTAGTACCTCTCTCTAAGTGCGTACAGTTGTAATCCTGAAATGGGACACCGACTGAACCAGACACATTTCAATTTAGTGCCAGTATTCGACTTACAGTCAAGTAGTATCCAATATGCTTTTGTAAAACTACTCTCATAACAAATAACCACATATCACCTGCCAAGGGCCAAAGGCGTGGCATTGAGTTACAGCTATCAAGACATGCAACACATATATAGAGGACCTTCTGTGAGGACATGTGCAAATTAATTGCATTTTGACATTCAATTAATTTTGTGCATCAAAATGCAACCAATCGCCTGTCAAAAGCCACAAATTAATTCCACTAAATGCACGACACAACTTTAACCCCTTTCGAGAGCTTTTTTCTAACGCTGTTTGTTTTAGTTAATGAGCCAAAATAGTAATGAATTAAATCTAAATAAATCTAATAACCTTTTCAGTTAGCAATGGCTGTCTATTAATTTTTTATGGTGTGTGCTAAAATCACATTTTGCTTTTAACATCAACATTTATTAAGTGCACCTACAAACCCCTACCTCTCTCACATCCAGTTGAACTCAAAGCTGTCAGGCCTAATGGTAAATTTATAAACATAGCTTTATACTATAAACACTTGATAGACAGACAGCCAGACTAACGAGACTGAAAGATAAACAGTTTGTCTGTCTACCTAATGGACAGCTAAAACGCAAGCTCATGACTTATCGCGATTGCGTACTTGTTGTTGGTGTTGTACGAGTAGTTGCCACAATTAATGTGTTATTTTTCATTCAGTTTCAAACGTGGAGAAGCCAACTATATGTACTCTATGGGGTTAAATGAGTTGAAAATCGTGAATATGTAGGCTATGAAAATTTGCGTATTATAAATAAATTTTGGGAAATGATTCGATTTTAGATTTTTATAAACTTTTATGAAGAAAATCGAGTAAAAATTGCGATTTTAGATTTAAATGCAGTTCTATTTAAGATCTCTAGACAAGGCTTTTAGGATATGACATTTGAAAATCAAAATCATTTGTGCGAAGTTATGGCTAGCAAAACTTTTGGAATAGGTAAGTAACTCGTTGTAGGGATATCCGGATAAGATATTTTTTTTAGATGTTTTCGTTTAACTTTTCTTTTATTCTAGGAAAATCGATAGTTTGTTTACCCATTCAATTCGTCCAAATTAATTAAGAATCATTTTTTAATGGCAAGCAAAAAAATGTGTTTTAATAAAATGTATGGCACTAAGGCATTAATCAACTTAAGTAGGTTTCACTGTTAAATTTTAGCGCACACTAAAGTTTTTTTAACTGCAGCTAAATACTATAGAAATGCATTTTGTGTAATGTAGTTTTTTGTTTTTAATTTGTGCAGGCTGTTATTTTAATTGAATATTGAATGGATGGAAATTATACGGCTTGCAGCATGTTATTTTTTTTGTTATTCAATTAATTAGACAACGGAAATGAACAATTTAATTAATTTATTGCATATGAGAAGCAGTCTACTGCATAATAATGTAATTTGCTCTCATATTCGTGTGCTACATGCATTATAATTAATCATTAACTGAAAATTCACAAATCAAAAAGACATTTAAAATAATATGTTTTTTGTTTAAGCCATGAACATTTGGACGTAAACAAACCATAAAGTTTCGCAAAAAGTAAATAGCTTTCGGCACTAGCATTTCAGTTTGTCGAGCATTTAATGATGTTCAGATAACTATCACACCTCGAAAATGTGGAAGCCACCTCCATTGTTAATCACATGCAACACGCGAGCATAGCCTTAAGCCCTTAGGCGCTATAACGTAGCTGGACAAACATAATGACAATGTCCACATTAAATATGTATGCACAAAAATCAATCGAGACAATGTGCGGCGTAAACAACTAATTTATTATAATGAAAAGCAAACGTTATGTCTGTCGTGTGTGAGTGTGTGTGTGCGTTATGGGAAATGGGAAATGTTAAAACAACAAGCACGCAACAGGCGACAAAAATTCGCAGCACAAACGGAATGAACAAGTTGCACATCAATAAATTGATTAAAATTGAATTATTAAAATACTTGGCATATATTTTTTTGCATTATTTCTTTTTCCATTTGTTTGGCTCAAGCATTATAAATAGATTCCAAGTGTCAAAAAAATGTAAATATTTTAGAAAATTTAAGCAAGCTGAGTTGCAAAATCGAAAAACATAAATGTTTCATGTCACTTTATGCATTCTACTTTTTTTCTCCTCTTTTACCATCCCTCTTTCTTTGTCTCGCACTGTTTTCAATTCTGTTTTGCAGTTGACACCTTGCACATGAAGCGCATGAATTTGATCAAATTTATAGCACACACACACAGACACACACATTTTTTGGGGGCACGCTTCTATTGTTGCAGAATGACGGGCTGGAACTGGCAATAGACTACTCTAAGTGTAGTTTAATTAAAGCCAAGCGCTCTGGCATTGTAATGCCATGCACGACACAAATGTCGACCTCAACGATGTCGATGTCAGCGGGCTGGCGTTGATTTATGTTATGCGACGCGTTTTGCGCGCTGGCAAAGACGCGCTGAATCCGCGTGATAATCAAATGTCATTCCTGGCATGCCACTGCGGGCCAGCTGAAGGCAGCAGCTGAGTCAAAGACGCCCATTGGCATTGCTGGTGCCATACACGCACACACACACACATAATACACACGACAAGTGCTTAATTTATTTTACATTAAAGCCTCATTTATCTTGCCTTATCGCTTGTGCAACAACATTGAAGATTTACTTGGCCCACCAACACACACACAAACACACACACACTCCGAGAAGCTAGCTGGCAGCAGGCAACAATAAAAAAGCGAAACAACATAACACACAAAAAAAAGCATTCATGCCACAAAATGCTGTAGAGGGCTTTCGTTGGGCACGCCCCTAATTTATGTGCCTTCACTTGCAAGCGGCCGATTGTCACGCCCACTTTTTGTGGTTGCCTTTTCGAGTGGTGTTGCATGTTGTTGTGGTGCTGTTGTTGCCGTGTCAATGTCCTGCGCCTGCATCATCGTGTGTGTGTGGCCTTTATTAATTGCAACGCCTCAACCGAAATTGTTTGCCATTTTTGTTTTGTGTTCTGCAAGGTGCACTTTTTTCCTCCTCTTGTTGTCTTCACTATATTTTATTTACTGTGTTGTCCATGGAAGCACTTTCCAGCTAACCGCTGACCACTGCAAAAAAACATAGAAGACAACAACAACAGCAAAAAATGGCCAACGCCTGCGGTTAGGCTTTAAATTGTTACCAATTTTTTCGTCCACTTTGTCCTTGTCCACAATGCTTTTTGTTGGACAACGTACTATATTATTGAATTAGTGTCTATTAGATAGAAAGTGGACTAAAATTGTCCGTGAGGATAATTATTTAGCTTAAGCTACAATCGATTGGACTTATCTTAAAGACAAAGCCACAAATATATATATTCCTTATTTAACTTCTATTATATTCTTCGTGTGTCTTAAGCGCACAAATAAATAAGGTCAAAAACTCAATCAATCACTTGATTAATTAAAAATACATTTCGTAAATAATTTTCCATTAAACCAAATTGCACTTCAGGCCAAATGCAGTTCCATGAAACGCTTGGATTATAAAAATCTTCGAATTAGTGCAATAAAAGATAAAAAGAGATCAACTACAAAACTAACAAGTTAAATTATGGTTAAGTTGTCTTAGTGTTAATATTTTTATTCATTTTTCATGTGCAAGGATAAAAGTTCAACTTTAATGCGATTTAAAGTCAAGCAAATCTGTTTGATTTAAATGCAACGCACTTTAATTTGATATCGTTCAATAAATTTGTGTGCCATGGCATCAAGCTTTATTTTCATATTTTACATATGTTTTTTCACTTCAATTGTCCTCCTAAAATATTGTACAAAAAAACAAATGTACTCACATACATACATATATGTATTCGCAAATATATTTATATTTTACTATCGTAGCATTGATGGCAAGGAAACTGTTCAAGCGTAGCCATTAATTTTTTAACGATGCTGCCGGCCATAAAAATATTGGCAAACATGCAACAACATAAACTTAATCATAAATCAAAAAATAATAATAATTTTTAATACATACTACGCCCGGCTTCTCTTGATTACTCAGGTGAAGTTCATGTTGCAAGCAAATAAAAAATGAATTATTTACAACAAGGCGAGCAACAGCAACAACAACTGCCACATGTGCCAAGCTGCCATGTTGCCATGCTGCCATATTGCCTGCTGCATGTGTGCACAGATCGTTGTCCTTGCCCAGGGAGAGCAAAAGAAGCGACTGCCTAGAAGAAGCATCGAACGTGAAGTTCACAGGACACAAGTTTGCCAAAAAAAAAACCGAAACAAAAACCATATGGCCAACATTTGAATTTCACTTATAGCGCTTGCCTCTGATTTATGGCTGAACATAACAAAAAGTGCAAAGCGAATTGCTGTTAAAATTTATAAAAAAGAAAATAAAACACAACACAAGGTTCTGCATCGTACCTTGTACTTTTAGTATGAATGTATGTAAGTTAATTGCTTTTGCTGCTGGCTGTCGTTTTGGGCAATTAATTTTGGTGTTGTTTTGCAAGTGTATTAAGTTAGATTTTACTTCATCTTTGCTGCAAGTTCGCATTTTTCAAAGTTTAACGATTTTCTTAGATGTATTGTTCCAACCTCAGCTCAGCTCAGCTTTGGTTTATTTTTTATTGCTGCCATAGAAAGAGAGAGAGAGAAGGCGAGTCAAACACATGACGCGATTCTGTTTTACTGGGTCAATGTAATAATTTGCACCACAACGCAACAAACGGTAACTACACGAACGTGCCACCGATAAAGGGAAAGTGCAAAAAAACAACAACAACAAACAAGAACAAACACTAAGCACACAGGGCACAAGAAAAACCCGCAACTGCCAATCGACAGGCAACTTTTTTTTTAGTGTTTCGCTTCTTTGCTAAACGGAAATCGATTGAAGCAAGCCAACTGGACTTGCACTTCAACATGGTAATGTACATAGTATAGCTTTGTGTGTGTGTGTGTGTATGTGTGTATGTGTTCCAGGAATCGTGCTCTTTATTTTTATTTCGCAAAGTTTGTATATTTGTTTGCCCATAGTCGTATTGTATACACACAGATCAAACTTTGTTGTATAATAGAAAACTTGACCGGCATCAGGCAAAAGCACTGTGAAAACTGTGAAGTTTGAACAAACACTCAAGCGCTCGCTCAAATAAGTTATTGAACTAGAGAACACAAAGATTATCTTAAACAAAAGAATTGTTAGGCAACAAAAATATTGAATAAATGAGTTTGGAAAATAAATCTCAACCTATTCCTATACGAAATCGCAGTTGTTTTGGTTTTGTGGAATGCACTAAGATGCATTTAACCGGCTGCATCCTGCATCCTGCCCTCAACTGATGTTATTTTTATGCATTAGCATTTAGCTCTACGGCTTCAAAGTGTGGAACTAAACGTCGTTCGGTTAGCTTTGCTAGCCTTGACCATTGTTGTTGTAATTTGTTGGTGTTTTCTCTTTATTTTTATTCATTGCTATTGGTGTTGCTGTGGTTGTTGCTGGTAATGGCATGGCAGCAGTGAGCATAACACGCATAATAACATGGCCCCAGCAACAGTTTTTAGATGCGAGGCATTAAAAATTAACTGCCAGCGCAGTAAAAAGCTCTGATCCAAGCCGCATTCAGCAGCAATGGCAACGGCAACAGCAACAGGCAACAGGCAGCTTCCAACGTAAATGAAAACTAATTTCGAGTTTTTCAATCTGGGTTAAAAGGGTTTCACTCGACTGCAGTTTTTCTCCCTGCTAGTGCTGTTTGGCTGCCTTTGGCAATTTTAATCAGGCAAACGCTTTGAGCAGCAGCAGCAGCAGCTAAGGAGCAAAAAAGGTCTGTCAGACTGTCAATCCGTCTGTCCGTCATGCAGTCAGTTAGCGAATGGCTTTTGTCCCCTGTTGTAAATGTAAACTGTTCGCTGTTTGCATTTTTTACAACAAATCATTTTACCATTCATTTGACAGGCACTTATGAACCGTTTAACAGCCAACATTTAATTACGGCCCACATTCGCTTCTCAATCTCAATTTGCCGCAGTCAATGACTCCACTCTGACAGAGTCTTAAATGCGTATAGTACTTGTACTAAACTCTCTTCACTCTGTGTATGTGTGTGCAACTGTTCTACATTGTGCAAGTGTATTTGTTTCCTATTAACTAAATCAACCGTATTCAAGCGGCTGTCGCTGCCCTCCCTAGCTCAACTCTACTCCCTGTGAAAGCGGCTTACTCTTACGGCTTTTATTGCCGGAGTGTTGACTGCTTGAGTGGAGGTTAGTGTGGGTGTAACTGCTGCTCCCACTGCTGCTGCTGCTGTCGCTTCTTACTCGTAGCTCCAGGTAGCGATGCTTCTCCATGTTGCATGTCAATGATAATCCTCTTGTGCTCCTATTCCTATAGATAGATACTTTTGTAATCAGCAATCGAGAGCAGTTGTTAGCCAAAGACCAGGGCTGCATAGTAGCTCGCTAGAATCAAGTTGTTCACTTCAAGTGTCAACTGAATAAAGATAAGCTTTCCTATTGGTTTAGGCGGAGTACTTTGAATAATATTTATTTTATTCGACTATCGAATAACTTAAGCACAATATTTACATACTTTTGATGTTACGTTGAATGGATTTATTTTCATCGATTCGTCATGGACTTAATTAATACCATTGAACTGAGTTTTATGGCCCGACAATTGATTTAATTAGTTACTTAATATTGCATTTAACTGTATTATTTCAACATCTGCCAGTAAAAGGGTTGCACAACGCACACACACGCGCACACTTTATGCAGCCCTGAGATGCATTTCACATTCGCTTCCAGATACTTTTGCAATCAGCGGCAATTGTAACGGCAACGACAACAACAACAACAATTCTGAGACTGAAGACTGCAACAGCAATGAGGTAAGTAAGTACAGATGCCGCTACCGCTGCCTCAGCCACTGTTGTTGCCTGCCACAGTCGATACCTCAACTCAACGACTCCGACTCCTTGGTCTTTGGTGGGGCTGTCGCTCAGCGGCTGCTGACTGACTGACTGAATGACTGACAGAGTGGCAGGCATGCATGCTTGATGCATGTGTGCCCCAGCGACGACAGCAGGCCCAGTTTCAGTGGCATCAGACTCTCTGGCATTTGTATGGACGTAACGTTGTGTTTGTTTGTTTGTTTGTTTGTTTGCCAGCCAGCCTGCCTGCCTGCCTGGGCATGTGCCAGCCGAGAATCAGCCAGAGCCCGAGCCTGAGCCTGAGCCTGCTGTTTGCTGTTTGCATTGTTGGTTCGTTCAACCCATCATCCACACCCCTTACTTCCCATTCAGCATTGGGTAAGTGCGATTTCCCATCTGTAGTTTCTGCTGTTTGTTTGCTTTTTAAAGTTGCAATCATTCTACACATTACACCATGGCAAACATGACCCATATTTTTGGCATCAGCCACCCCTTCCATCCACTCCCACCATACAGTCTTTCACATTCGACCGACACTCCGTCTGTGGCTGCCACACTGATAGGTGCTCGCATCTGTTTGGCTTGAAAAAAAATAATTTGGATAGATTTTTTCATTAATTGCGAAATAGGCACTCGGCAAAAAGCGAACTGACTTACTGGCTCAGTGACTCACTGACCGACTGACGGACTGACTGAATGGCACTCGTGTCTATTCAATATTTCATGCATTGTTTTCCATGTCAGTAGTTTGCATTTCAATTCTTTCCAACAGCTCTTCGCTTTGGCAGCACAATCACAACACTGCCTCAACAGTCTCGGCAGTTCGTTTGCCATTTTCATTGCCAAAAAAAAAGGCAAATACCAAGAATACAATACAATTTACTTCTGCATGTTTAATATGATACAAGATTCCATCTATGCCATACATCATACAACTGTTCTCAGGGGATGGCAACTGTTGAATGAACTAGAATAACAAATTTTTGCACTTTCTTGCTCAAAAATTTAACAAACTTTTTGTTCAATCCAAATATCTGCAAAAGTTCTGCTTACGATTTAAAGCTTCTTATTTTAAATTCTCAACACACAGACATTTAAGTAATTACACCTAAAAGTTATTTTAAAAAGTTTTCCTCATCATTTATGCCACAGAAAGAGTCTTACCATTTAAACATTCAATTCGTAGGGTATTTATTTTAAAAGCTTTCTCACACTTACAACACAGCCATAGTATAAGGAACCTTCATTGTGCTCAGCTTGTCTGCAGTTTTTGCTCACATCCATGCTGGGTTTTTTTCTTCTATTTTTGGCAACGATTTTTCTTCCTTTCTGCTGCCTGCATTTCCTTTTGCTGCAGTTTGCTTATTGTAGCTTTTGTTGTTGCAGCTGTCGGCGGCTGAGCAAAATTTATACATATGAGATTTGGTAGACGCCGACATCGTGCAACGTCCACCGGCGACCTCGTCAACGCCTTGCGTCAACACTGAATTTTATGGCACGACTCCCTGCCAGGCTGCTGCGTGAGTTAATGTTTGTTTGTATGTCGTCACACTGACTTTTTTATGTAGATTCAAGTTAGTGGTTAGCACTTGAAATTGATTGGACAACTATTGGCTTTTGAAAATTAGAGCAAGACGCATTAAAACTCGCCAAACGGCGAGTGCGGAAACGCTAGACATAAAAGTCAAGACAGGAAACGCCAAATGGTTGGTGCCCAAGCTAACCGGATGCTCTGATGTCAATGTGTTTGTGAGTGTTGAGTAAGTGAATTGTTACAATATAAACACTTTGTGGCTAGAGTGTGTGCAACATGACACTGACTCTGGGCTTATATAAAGTTTTACACAGACTCGATTAAACGGAAAATAAAATGTTACAAAGCAATTGGAAAAACAAGCAATCAATTGCATTGAAAAAGAACGGAAGCAATTAAAATTATGAGACTTTGTTTAAGCTGAAAAGCAGCGGGATTTATGACAGTAAGCCATTGAGTTAAATAAAAATTGTATTTGAATTATATGGAAACAGTTCTTAAGCTGTTCTAGAAATTAAACGTCAGTCGCATACGGGCTGGACTCTTACTCATTTTTCCTTTCCCACAAATATTTAAATTCCTCAACCGAAGCAAACGAAATATAAAAAAAACAACACAATTCGTTTCTGTTTGCTGCATTTGGCACAATTCCTTGGCACATTATTTATTTCGACCTTAAAGTTTTACTGGCTTTTGCCTCACCAATTGTCAACTGCAACCATTTGAAGTCAATTGATGGCTTGAACTTTTCGCACAACCTTTCCAGCTAAGCATTGACAGCAGGTGTCAAGTGACTTTCTATCGCAATCACTTAATTACATTTCTCATCGCAAGCGAATTGATTTTAGACAAGCAAACCATTGTGTAATCCAGGTAGAAAACCATATGCAAAGGACATTGGAACTGACCATTAAGAAACCGAAACTAGGCTAATAAACCATAAAGTGCCATGAACTCAACAACAACAACAACATCCAACAGAGAAAAATACCCAACAGCAAATAATGCCAGCGAGTTTCCATTCCTGGAAAAATTGTTGTTAAATAAAAAGCCGCAGACCGGCAATCATAAAATGCGATAATAGAAATTGAAATAATTTGCCCACTTTGGCAGCTAGCTGGGAGGTAAAAACAGCGAAAAAAGGAAAAATTCCCGGCCATGTCTCAAAGTATGCAATGCAAAAAAAAACCCCAGCACGCTGTCTCTTTCTAATTGTCATACTCTTTCGCACTCACTCGCCCAGTTGGGGCTGTGCCGCCACATAAATCAGAAATGTACGGCAAAAGTTGACAGCGTCGCTGGCTGGAAGTGGAAGTTCTATGCAGGCAAAAGGACTTGCCAACTCTTAACCTTAACATACAACAGCCACGCAAGCTGAAAAGTATGCTACACAGTTTGTAAATATACCAAAACACACACACACACAAACACACCAAAATACACACACACACACCAACGCATATATGTATGTATGGGCGCGCTCGCTTGCAAGCGCTTGCGTGGCAAGTAAGTATAATAATAGCAAACAACAAAGAATGTTGCCTACTTGCAGGCGCAAAAGGCGAACAAGAAAACTTTTTTTTGCACAGTCCTCCTCCTGCTCTGCAAAGCTCCCGACCCGTTCCTAATAATGCGAAGGCGCCCGTTTTGGTTCCGGGGCGCAGCGAACCTTTCGCTGATTATTTTCACAAAAGCAGCTAATGTTAAATTTACTGAAAACGTTTGTTTCAAGTGCTTTATTATTATTTTTTTCTCTCCACCTTCTGCACCTCCTTCTTCTGCTCGTCGTCATCGTCTCTCCTTTTTTTGTTGTTCATTGTGCCGTTTGCTTTTTATGGCAAAGTTTTGCGCAGCACAAAGGGGCCAACGCCAGACAGCAAATAAAATAGGAGCTTAAATAATGCGAATAACAGCAACAGCAACGGCAACAGCAAGGACGAGCAGGACGAGCAGGACGAACGGTGTGCCTTCAAATGCATGTTGAACTGATGGCGCATGGCGCTTTCGGAAAAACGATGATTATGCGACAAATGCAGAAGGTAAATGAGCAAAAGGATGCGACTCGTCTCCATTACAGTAGTACAGTACCGGACAACCAGCTGGAGCTAGTCAGGTAGCCTCAGCTCTCAAAACTCTGTAAATCATCTTGAATGCAAGCGAAACCAAAGCAAAAGCAGGGGACAGACTAAAAAGGCATGGACACGTTGCATACTGTTTATTTTTCATCTAGCGTTGACTGAGCAGGGAATTGGCTGGTGAATGATGAAGAGGAAGGGTGCAAGGAGTTGGGCGAAGACTAAGGCATGACTGCAATGTGCCAGCACCATGTTCACCTTTCAACCACAACGGACACTTGTGCAAACATAAAAGTAGCAAAAGCGAAGAGTAGAACGAAAAAAAAGCAAAAAGCCCCTAACGAAGCAACCCAAGCGAACTCGAGCTCGAGTTGCAGTTCGAATCCGAGTCCAAAGTCTCGGGCATGAAAACATTTACATGCATAGACATGCAATCGCTGGGAGGTTGGGTGTCGTTAAGAGACTCGGAATTTGCTGCCACACAAATGGTGGCAAGATGGTAAGCTAGCCTGCAATCTAGGGAATGCCAAGCCCAGTACACCAAACACCCGACTATTACTCAAACGACGGCTAAGTTGAGCAAATCAACGCGAATCGTGAACAATTATGAACGGGTGGAGACTCTGGGGAACACCTTAAACATATAAGCGATGTGACAGACAGAAGGGTGCGGTGAGGGTGTGTCCACTTGGCATTTAATTTGTATTTTATGCAATTCATGTTTGGTTTTTTTACAAGCAGCCCGACAGGGTCAACAGTTGTCAGCTGTTGTTTTGTGGCTTTGCAACAAATGTTGCCAGCATGCCAACAATCTGATTTCTTAGAATGTTGTCCACAACATTGGCTAAACTTCTTAATGGCCCAGCTAACTACTATGAAAAAGCCATTTAAAACTATGCTTAGCCATTAAAAACAACTTAATGTTATGACCAACTCTGACGGCTCGATAAGGAAATGTGAAAGATGAAGGGGAGATACAAAAGATGGAATACAAATTCCATTACAGCATTTACCACAAGCCACAACATAAAAAGACAAAAAGCCGGGGCAAACAAGCTTTATTTAAAACAATCTTAACCTGTATGCTTCTTCCTGTTTACTGTAAGCTACGTTGATTAAATTATCAAATTTCTCTTTTTTAAATGATAACAATTTATGGCAATATTCATACAAAGCAAAAATAAGGAAAAAATCACAAAAACAGTAAGAAAGTGTCTTAAAAACTCGCGAAACTGGTTTGAGAACGGGCCACAGTCAAACTGTGGTCAGCCACTTGGCGCAACATAATACGAAGCGGACTCCACTTTTAGCGACTACTTTGAAAGTAAGAAGAGACGGAGAAGGTATTATCTCAAGGGTGTTCACTGAAGAACGTACATTGTGAAGTGCTGAAAATACTCGAACCGATTTAAAATATGTTCTTTGCTGTAAAAAGTGAATGCTTCAAAGAAAAGTGTTTAACAAAAATCTAAGTTGATTGCTTATTTAAGTGGCTGATATTAAGTTCCTGTTATTTGTTAACATTTTAGTTTCGAAGTATTGCTTTCTTTCCAACCAAAACTACAATAGTTGAAAAGTGCAACGTTGCAACACTAATTGCCAAAAAAAAAAAAAAAACACGAGGAGTGCTTTAGTTTTTCAGAATATAGTATTTGCCGCAAGCAGCACATCGACTGCAGTTGCAAGTACACTTGCAGCACTTTTAAGTTGCCTCGTTTACTGTGCAATGACCAATTACCGTGTTGCCAACAATACCTTCTGGCTCACTCGTTCTCACTCTACCTCTCTCTCTTTTTCTCTGATGGACCATGATAAATTTGCATTGCAAGTTGAAGTGCAAGAGTTCGAACTGTACTGAAACGAAATGCCGCGCGATACTTAATGCTTTCAGCTATCATTTTCTCAACTTTCGAGCACTTCAAATGGTCGTGTTGTTGAGTAGCAGCAGCAGAAGAAGAAGAAGAAGAAACGGCTTCAGCACCCAGCACATAAAACCCATTAAGAGCACCAGCAGGCAGCTGAAATGGCAGTCACTCGAAAAAGTGAAAGATATATAAATTGTAAACAAGTTGAGTAAAGGCAGTTGAGACGAGAATGAAGCAAGGATACTCTGTAAAGTTATTGAAAAAACAAGAAAAACCAATAGAATGATTTTTCGTCAAACTTCAACAAAGGCATACATTAAAAATATTTGTATTAAAATTTACGTGGTATAGCCATAATCTAGCTGATGAATATAATGTTGCATCCCTCGTCTCGACTGCTTTGATAATATTTGTATAACAGTTTTTCCTTTCCTTTTTATTGTTGTTGTAAAGTCGCGCAACAAGCAACTAAAAAAGAACAACAGTGGAGAATGACGTTGCCATTGAAGAGCCTGGCATATTGATAGGCAAAAGAAGAAGTTTTTACTTTTTTTTGGGAGGGGTCGAGTTTCACAGCAATTACCAAGCAATTGCCTTCGCCCAACTTTGAAACTGTCTTCTTCACCTCTTGCCACTCTTCCACACCTCTCACTGAGAAATCCGCTTGGCACTTGCCACATTTGGCATTAATTGGCAGCCGTAGAGAAGCAACCATCATCATAGCATCCATACTGGCTGGACCACATAAAAGACACAAGTGTTTGGACCCCAAAAAGTCGGCTACTCAAATGTTATTTGTTTAGGCAGGCAATTAAAATGGCCGCCACAATGCACGTTATGCGTGTGAGCCTGCTGCTCTGTGTGTGTGTGTGTGTGAGTTGACTTCTTGATGGCCAAAAGCAATGATTGTTAAATTGTTAGCAAATTGGATTCGGCAAGCAGCTGCACAGGTTATGCTTCTATCCCCTTTCCACCTCACTTTTCACAGGTCAAACTTTCTGTCTCTCTCCCACTCCATATATCTCTGTCTCTGTATGTGGCTCAGATAATGGGCCACTGGCTACAAAATAGGCGTAAAATGAAACTTTTAAGTACTTTATGGCCAGCACTATAAAACTGCCAAAACAGCTACCATGTGGCGGCATCAACTTTTTGCCTGCCAGCACCAACTAAAACAACAACAACAATACAACAGCAACATCGAGGAAAACGCAGCTTAAATGTTTGCCATGGCAGGGCGCAACACAAACTTTGGCAACGCGAAATGAAGCAACTGTTGTTAACATTCTAAATATCACACCGCTTGTAAAATGATTATAAAATATAATGTAAGCGTAGCATTTGAGTGCCAGCAATGAAGCTATTTGTTCTAAACTAACACTACACAGCATAAAGTGGGGCAGATTCTGTGTTCTCTTTATTTTTTTAGTGTGAAATATTACAAAAAGCTTCAAAGCATTTTAAAAGCCATAGTTGCGAACATTGTTAGAGTTGTGCATTCCAGTTAAGATTTTTGTGCACTAGTCTTAAAAATATTTTATGTTCGACAATGGCTTAGAATATTAAATATTTATCAAACAAATTTTGTGTACAAAAACTGATTCATAAAAATCCGTTTAACTTTCAATGCATGCAGCTTTGTCCAAAATTTTTAAATTTCATTCAAGAAATAAGACCCATAAACATTTTAATTTTACATTTTTCATAGCACTGCATCTATAAGCTTCATTAACGATAAATTTGGTTTCGTATTTCACTTATTATTGTTGCTGATTTCAATTCATTTCATCAATATTCGGCTGTATTTTTCGGCAATAAGTTTAAGACAAAAATAATAAATCGATGAATCTAAAATCAAAATAGTTTAGAACATTTTCGTATAAAAGTTGATTGGAAAATGTCATAAATTTTATAAACAGAGATGATATAGAAAATATAATGCAAACCCTCGCATAGAAAACATATTTTTTCAGTTGTTAATTTTTACACTCTTCAAAATTAAGCAATTTTTTTTCGTTCTTAGGTTACCTAAGAAAGTAGAAAATTATTTAAAATGTTTCTCAAAATTTCCGCATCACTTGGCAGCTGTGTGGCATTTAAGTGGCCAACAAGTATGCGACGCCTTTTTTGCGCTGGCACGCAAAAGTATGCGTGTGTTTGTGTGTGTGTTAAAAAGGATGTGATGCCATTTTATGCACGTGCGTTTCGCTTATGTGAGCAATTTACACGCACACACCCACAGCGAGCACAATGCTGAAAGCTGTAAAATGCTTTGAATACTGCTGGGCACAAGGAGCGGGGGGCCAAGATCAAAAGGCAGTTGCCTGTTGTGTGTATGTCGTTTTGTCGGCATCACTGACTGTCCGTCTTTGTGTCAGTGTCGACTGACAACAAAATGACAGCGCAATAACAGAGGAAAAGCATCAAGCAACAACTGGCGGCTGACAATTGAAGTTTGTTCGCCTGGCACTCGCATTACACGCGGCGTATGCGCAATATGAGAGACAACAGTCAACAGACAGACAGAAGACAGGCGACAAGCGACAAGAGTCGATAAACGATAGGCGAAAAAGTCGCCAGTCATCAAGGCAACAAACGGACTAAACTGCAAAAGGTTCAATAAAATTTTACACAACAAAATTTATGCCACAGTCGTCGAAGTAACTTTTGCAGATTCACCGAAAAAAATAGAAAAAAAAAATTTATTGAAATGTGTTTGAAAATGGCAATTTACGCACTGTTTTGGGGCAGGCCAAATATGCTTCAGGCATGCCAGCCACACGCCGCAATCGCGACCCTTTTTTCTGCCACTTTTCTTTTTTATTTTGGGGCCTGGTAAATATTTGAGCTGATGCCCGATGCCTGATGTCTGATGCTCGATGCTGTTGCCATCATAGACTATACCATTTTGTGGACCAACCCTTCGGGCACATTGATGCGCACACATATCTTTTACTGATTGTCGATTTGATTACGTCAGTGTTGGTCAACGTCCCCATGGCAAGGAAGTTGAAATTTTCTCAGCTAACCAAAGGTTTCTGCTGCCATGCTCCAAATTATGCCAAGTATTTGCTTATTACATTTTTTTTTTCTTCTGCTGGGGCCATACAGATAAATTGGCATGTGTTATTAGAAAAAGGTTTGGCAAATGCAGAAATGCCTGTAAATGGCCTCAACCATGAATATAGGAGCAACAGCACGAACTGACATTTTATCGGAAGAAAGCGTATAGATATAGAATATAGTGTGATATCAAGCAAGCAATCAAAGCAGTTGGGGGGCGTCATTGTATTTAGTTTTAGCATTTTCTATCGTACATTCAAATGTCAATTGAACGCATATCACAAATCCATTTACAAAACCCAAATGAGAGAGCAATAAGTGCGATTGAATACTTTTCCCCGAACTGCTTTCCAGCTGTGTGTGTGTGTGTGTGTGTGGGGTAAATGCATGCAAGAATTCTTGCTCAAATGAATTTCGGCATAAAATTAAATTTAATACGAGTAAAAGCAACTACAAATTTTTATTAAAAAGTGATGGTTTAATAGAAAAGTTTTTAAAAAAATACTGCAGTTATTAATATTTCTTAGAATACAATATTGATGACAGTTTCTAAAGCAAAGTAAATTAAAATAGTTTTTATATCTTTGAACTTCTTTATTTGCGTTTATGTTGACAGGTTTTGATATGGATTCTGCAGAATGCGTAAAATATCATTTTTGTTCATTACAAATGTAGTTTCTTTTATTCTTACTACCTAGCTTTTGACATTAATGTCACAAATTATAACACAGCTATTGATAAGTTTACAAAATAGTTAGTTTCATTTCGCTTCAGCTCTGACGATCATCTACAAACAAACATATATTTGGCTAATTTATCAGGCGACAAGAAAACAATATTTAAGCAATAGAACTGGAATTTCAAGTTTTTTGAACGGACAAACAACAGAATTTAAGGATTTTGAGCGCTCTTGAATATTTTGTGGCTTTTGAAATGGGGAACAAAGGGGATTATTTCCCTAAAATATTGTTCGAAAGGCTTGTAAGGATTTTAATCAATCGCATTGCGTATAATGTTAACTTAGTTAAAGCTTTAGCGGCAAGAACAAACGGCGTAGCTGAAAAATAAATTTTAATCTGTTTCGTTTTTTTAATAGCTTTCAAAAATATTTCTCTGCTTAAATAAAATGTTCCAATAATAAAAAAATTATTAAATAAAATAATGTATTTTTGATCTAATCCTCATCCAACGTTTACGCCTTGCTGTCATAAGCTGCAGTTGCAATGTGCATTGGCTTATTGCTCGCCTATATCTAATGGATATTTGAGCTAACTGAAATTAGCTACGGGGCTGACAGCTAGAAATTACAAATTGCCACGTGCCCCATAACGGGGGCACACACAAACACAGATTTAGACACATCTACATTGAAATGGTTGGCTGTCAGTATGTACTTTGAGCTAATTAGGTAAGTGTCGCCTGCAGGTTGGCAGTTTTTGCTGGATTTACAGCAAATGCAGCTGCTGCAACTGCATCTGCAATTGCAATTGCAACATCCACAACAACAACAGCAGCAGCAGTTGGAGCAAAAGCAACTTGAGTTTTGCTTTTGCTGTCAATGTAATTATAAACGAAATTATAAGCTGCGGCCGTTGACAGGCCGTGTGGGCCTCTAGTTCTGCAGAAACAGCGTGAGAAAGAGAGAGAAGGAGAGAAAGAGAGAGAGCGGAGATTAAAGTGGAAATTGCAATTTGCCATGAAATATATGAATACAGGTCGACCTGGCGCCACGTTGACAACGTCCACCGACGATGACGACAGTTGACAAGCGAAACCACCAGAGACAGATGAGAGAGCGAGAGAGGAAGATAGTCTGTCAGTCAGTCAGTCAGTGTTTCAGGAACAGGATGAGTAGACAAGCCAAGCCCAGTTGCATCAAGTGCTAATTTACACATTTTGATTGCGGCTTTCGCTTTGCCAACTCCGTTCCGTCGAGTCATCCAGCAGAGAAGCACACACACACTAACACAGGAAATCACCTTAGCTACACAGCCGTTGCCTGGTCTGATGCTTCTTGACTCCATGTCCCGAACCGCCTTCCCAGCCTGATAACATTATGTGGCATTTTTCTACAGCTTAATGCATAATTTGCGTCCTGGGAATAACGACAGCTACAGCAGTTTCAAGGTGGCATGCTACAAGACTCCGTTGTTGCCGGCTTTATAAGTGCTTGCCAGTACTTACAGACTGGCTGCCATTAGATTACTTTATGTTGAGCCGCTTGGGTGGCATTTTCGTTTTGGGGCGGACACCATTGCCACATTTTGCTGGCTGCTGACGGACAATCAAGATGTTGATGCTATCGCGTAGACAATGCGACAACCAACTGACTTCTATTGAACACAAGACCTGTAGAGAATCACAAGAGCTAAAGAATGATAGAGAGAATGAGAGAGAGAGAGAGTATAAAGGAACGAATTGAAGATGGCTGCACTTAAGCCGCTGAACGGCACTTTTCTTGCCATGCTCAAGAAAGTAGGATTTATAAAGTAATAAAAACGAAAAAAACGGAGCAATCTCTGGACGCGACTTGTACAATATTACACAATTAGACGGCAATTGGCAAATAAAAAAAGTCGTTTCGTTACCATGCAAAATTATTAAAGATTTTAAATTCTAGCAGAATACTTTTTTATAAAGTTTTAAGCTTAAATACGAACTCAAAACAGAAAATTGAAATTCTTTTACATTAATAAATTTATAAAAAGAAACTTATAAATATGAACTGATAAAAACAATAGTCCATAAGAGTTTTTCTTCCAGCATATATCTTCAAACTTTTTGGCTTAGCCTAAAAACAAAACAAAAATTCATATACTATCAATTTTGCTATGGATGTTCCTCACAAACACTTGGCCATCCGCCTTTTGAGTACATTAGCAGCTCGTGGCAAAAACTTTCTTGAGCAGTCCTTATCAGAACACTCAGCAAAAGAAACAACAACAACAGCCGGTTACAAAAGCAGTGACATAATTTTTCACGTTTTTGTATTTTCGTATGCCCTTGGCTTACATGGCGTATGAGCAATCCACGTTAAGCGACTAGAATAAAAGCTATATTATAAATTAGTTGTTTTCTGCTGATAAGCACAAACTCCAACGAAAGTAACTCAGTGTCGAACATGTGTGTGTATGCGTGCGAGTGTATGTGTGTGTGTGTGTGTGTATGTTGCCCAGAACACACGCTAATCAGCAAATGATTTTATTGGCATTGAGTGGGATTTGAGATTGCGGATAAGAGAAAATCAGTGAAAGCCTAGGCAACAAATGTGCTGCGCTTGGCTTATTTTCAATAATTATGGCCTCCATTTTATCCAAAAATGTGATGAGAATGTCGAAATAATTACAGCCAAGGCAAAGCACAGCAGAGCATAAGTAATTTTGGGACAAATGAGTCGCCTTGATGGCGCCACATGGGGGAAAGAAGAAGGAAGGAAACCTTATGCTTACGCTTATATGCATATATGCAAAAGATGTAACAACATGTTGTACATTGTATATTAAACAAATATGTAAATAAAGTTGCTAATATTTAGCTCATATTGGATGGGAGTTGGAATGGGAAATATGGCCTTGAACTGAAATGGAACGAAGAGAAACAGAGTACAAAACTCAATTACGAATTCATTTCGGCTGTCAACTTTTGACAGACAGATAAAACAGACCGAAAGGAAACCAACCGAATGACAAAAACAACAGATGAACAGAAAAACGTAAAAAACAACAAAAATACACAGAGAACTGTAGAAAAAGACACTGAGCCGGAGACTAATTTGAGCATGTAAACATATTTTAACAAAGATGTCAACATCGTGTGACAAAAAGACGAGATGGCCGGGTCAGAGACGGAGAGATGGAGCGAAAGAGAGATATATGAGTATGTGTGCGATTCTCATATAGGAATGCCATAAACAATGTCATTTGACATGCAAATTTATTTATGAAAATAACAGGCGAAAAACAAAGCAACAAACGTCAAAAAATATGTTTGGAGGGGGGGAGAGCAACCAAAAGGAAAGAAAAATCACAGAGCCAACGCACATGCTCGATTGAAAATGAGCTGCTTAGCTCAGCAATGCTTCAACAGAGGGCAAAACACAGAAGGCACGAAAAAAAATACGCTCAAAGAACAGAAAGCAGAAAAGCGAAAAGCAAAAGGCAAAACAAACCAAGCTCGGAAATAAGGCGAAAGAAATTCAAGCGTAAGACAAAAGTAACTTAAGCAGCAATGGGGCAAATAAAGTGCGGATAGGGTAGCTGCTATTGGCATAGGAAACAACAAAAAAAAGCAGAGGGAAAAAGGGATTGCAGGCATGTTCAGAACCTTCAACAACAAAGTGAAAGTTACAGCATTCCCAGGAACAACACACACACACACACATAGAGATGGTGGCAAATTCAAGAGCATGTGGCCGCATGCAAGATAATTTTTTTTTTTTTGCTCCTTCTTTGCTTTTGCGATATCTTTATGCCCCCATGAAGACGCAACGCAAAACAATATGTGCATGTGAGTATGTGTGTGTGTTTGTTCGTATCGTCAATATTTTGATAAGTGTAAGCAAAAATAAACAAGCCGTGAAAACAAAAACCAAAAACTTGCACAACCATCCGCACAGCAAACTAAAACTCGTGCCCAAAAATAGTCAGAGTTGGAGCTGGAGAGAGCAAACTCAGCAGCCGTAGCGCTGTAGACTTGGACTTTCTTTACTTTCTCTTTCTCTTTATTTTTGTACGTTTCTTGTTTCAGCTTGGCCCAGAGATTTCATCTAAGCGGAGCTGGGCACAAGGGCACACTGTCCACTTTTCCCAATGAGTTTCAGGTTGTGCCTTTTTTTTCCTTGTTGTTGTTGTTGTTGCTGTTCAAGATGCGAGCAAACAGAGTTTTAGGGTAAGGTGTATGGGTTTTTGAGTGGGCTACTTTGGTTTTTATAGCACGCTTGCAGGCACTAATGGGACAGTGGACAAATGGGAGAAACCCAAACAGGAAGAGGAAAAGCAAAAAAATGTTGCGACTTGGCAACGCCAGGCAAAAAAATGTTAGAGATCGAAAGTGGTGAGTGAAACATAAAGCAAAGTCAAACAACAAATCAAAGTGTCAGGGAGGGGGTGAGGGTGGGGGCGGGGCTGGCTGGCAAGCTGCAAAAGATAAACAAAAACAGCAACTACAATACAGAAAATGATAAACAAACAAATAATGTAAGAGCGAAAAAAAAAGATCGTAGATATAACTGTGTAACAAAGAGCTCGACGCAAAACATATAAGAAAAAATGGTCAAAAGATAGCAAAAAAAATAAATTCAGAATCAAAACAAACAGAAAAATATAGGGAAATATAATGCCGGAAATTAAAAAAAATAAATTAGTAATCCTGTCTAAAGTTTTAAAAGGTTTTTTATTAAAACAAAATTTTAAAAACCTAAGTTGATTAACTTAAGCAACATTCGAATTCTAAGAAATACTGCCTAACTCGTTATTTATTTTTGCGAGAGTATTCAATTGTTGTCATAATTACAGTTAATAAATTCCATTTTTTGTGTTCATATGTTAATGTAAATAAATTAGCATTCTTAATTACTTAACGAATCAATTTTGTTTAGTTTAACATATTTGAAATTGTTTAAGTCACACGACTTTTGTCGTATATATTAAGGTCTCTCGCTAAAACACATTGCCTTCAAGCCTAACAAAAAACAGAGAAAAAGAACATCTAATTTATATGCTTAGCTTTTGCTCTGTTTATTGCGTGCTTTCTGTTTTTGGTATATATATTTATATATTTTTTTGGTTTCTTCTGCGTCATTGACGGCCAAACAATATAATTAAGCAGTTGCTCAATGTTAGTAGTTCAATCTGCAGCATAAAGTGGCTATATAAGGCTATATAAGTGGGAGGGAAGCGAGGGCAAAGGAGCCGGAGCAACCAAATGGCCTTGGCCGTAATCAAAGCTAATTTATTTAAGTCACCAACTACATGCCACAATATTTGTTTAGGGCCCACTGAAGACGTTTATACTAAATTATTACATGCTCAGCGATATTTCTATATTTTCTTTTGTTTGCACACAAATACATACATTATGTATATGTATATGTGTGTGTGGCAGTAATTGAGGCGTTAACCGCAAGCAGAGAAAATCTTTTTAAATCAACAGCAACAACAATCGTGTAATCAAAAATACATTCCACCTAAATAACTCGTCGAAATTTAACCCTGTGCAGGACAAGAGCCAAATCATTTATACATCATTAGATCGTCAGCTTACAGACGCTGCGAAATTACCAAGCAACATATCCATTATATTCTCAAGTGTATTGAAGGGCGACAACAGCAACAAACAATGAAGCAAAAAACCATAAACGGGGCATACTCATGTCAAGCATTTGCTTTGGGCGACAAAACATTCAACATAACAATTGAATGCTTCACATTTGTACTACACCCTTATTGATAGAAAAAATATTACATCAAAAGCATCAATAAGTACCTGAAGATTGCTTAAAGAATAAATCTAACAATACAAACAATGAAACGAAAAATTTATTCTAATATTCATTAATAGACTTATTTAAATTATCGTATTTTTATATCTCTGCTTTTTATTTTAAATCTGTTATTTCTATACATTGTTAGCGAATCAAAGATCCAACTGTAATCCGTCCAGCTGCTCGAGGGTATACATGTTTCGGTGTATAAATTAACATATTTATGCATCATATATGTATTTTTGCTTTTTCTTGCTGTTTTATTAAAAATGAAATGCAAAATAACGAGAAATGCCATGTGCGCAATATTTGCATAAAACGATGACGATGACAGTGTCTCTCGATGTCTCTCTACCATTCCAAATGAATGCGCAAGGGGGTGACAGGGTAGACACAAACCAAAAGGATTTGCGGTTCAAGAGCTTACCCAAGGCAAGGGTAAACAGAGACGCAGAGACGCCGCAGAAGGAAATGCAGAACAATACCTCGACTCGAGACTTGTTGATGGGGGTTGACCAAATGCGGCTGCACTTAGCATTGCTTTTTAGCTGCTGGCTGCGTTTATTTTTTACCCCAAATCGATTCCAATTTAAATGTATGATTTCAATAGATAAGCGAATGCAACGAAAGAGGGAGAACTGCGTTGATCTAAGCTAAGGCAAACAGTTCCAGCCAGCAGCAACGTTGAGTGGCCATAAAAACACAAACACTCGCACTCACACAAATGCAATCACAATCACACGCTTGCACACATAATGCACTTAAACATGCCCGTTTTGGTATCCAACTGATGGATGTGCCCCCCCCCCGCTCCATCCTTGCAAAATGTTGCGCTGCACGCAAACAATTTCAGCTTTCACTTTAATCGCCAATCGGACAATCGGTCGATCGGGCAATCGCCCAAAATCGCATCAGCAAACGTTGCAAATAGTTTTTGACAAATCGCAAAAAACACTCAACAAACAGTTGGTTGTTGTTGTTGCTGTTGTTGTGGTCATTGTACAAAATTGTGTAGCATAAATTGCACGGATTGCAACTTGAATGCGGATGCGAATGCGAATGGGAATGCAATCGTTTATGTCGAGCTCAATGCTAAATTCATGAGCCGTAAATTGATGTTTGGCATGCAGTCATCATCAAAAATATTCATATGCATAATCATAAATAGTCAGGCACAAATGATTGCCATGATTTGACATTTGAAGCTGTTTAAAACGTATATGAACTCGAATCGATATTTAGAGATATTTAGAGAGCGAATGTTGACTGCATCGCAGAGATAGTAATATTGTGTTGGGGTCTTATATTTTTCATTGAAGTTTTCCCTATACTATCTACAGGATGGTGACGCTAGTTCACAACATCAAGCAAATGTTTTGCTGCTCCTCCCTCCGCTCCCGTGTAATCAAGTTGGTGGTGTTGTGTCATCATTACTAGCGGACAATGATTGAATGCCGGTTGCGGTTTGATTGGTTAGCTGATTTCTGATGAAGACATTTGCCACCACGTATTATTATGCTGTCAGTTGCCAGGGGTAAAAATCAAATGAAATTGAAACTGTGTTGTCCTTGTGACTAGTAGTCGTCGTCCGTGTGCGTGTGTGTGTGAGGTTACTCGAGTGTGTGTCTGTGTGAGTGTGCGTGTGACACTTGTGTGCAAAGAAACATGATAAATATGAAGGACATGTGGATTAGGGTGTGAGGGTTAAATGGCAAATTAATGAGGCAAAAATAGATGAGAATGACCGGCATCAAGTTTGTAAGCAAACAGAGAAGAATAAGTTGAAGCATGTTGAACCCTTTGAATTTTCTTTTTGGTTATTTTACTTGACATTTTCTTTATGTAGCAAGGAAAAACATTATGCAAAGGTTTTTTTTGTAAGTTCGGAAAATTAATGACTTGCTTAAAGCTCTCTCCACTTGTATACAAGAAATTACGATTTGGCTTAGGAAAATTTACTCCGACTGTATTTCCTTACAATTATATCTTATATTAAAGTACATTAAACAGATTCAAGCTCTTCAAATGAATGCTTTGAAATTCCTGCATCAACGCAATCTGGCCATAAATTAATGTCAAGCCACTGCAAATATTCATGATCACACCACCAATGTCGACATTCTTGATAATCGGATTTTCACGCTTTAATGTCAAACCCATATGCACCCTTAACCAGAATCCTTATTCAACTTAATAATTATAGCATACTTTTCAGCTGCTTTTCATTCAACCCAAACTGCTTTTTTGGCCAAGCATTTATAATGATTAGAATTTATGAACTGGCCAGCTAACGAACTTGGCTGCAAATGTCGCCGGAATCCCAAATCCAAAACCCCTTCCTACCTTTACCTCTACCCACTAACCAGCTGAATGAAAACTTTCCAGTTTTAGCCTCAACTATTTTACGGTACATACAAAGTTAAACCGAAATGCACATAAATCAAATGCAAAACTTTTGTTTTCAGTACGAATATTCGAGTTTTTATCGTTCGCCAAGCAGACACAACTGCTATATATGTATATAGTCACATGCAAGCGTAGCTGTTTTTATATAGATATGTTATATACGTATGTGTTTGTGTGTGTTTGCATGGAAAACGGTTTGGTTGATGTTGCTTTCTAAGCATTTTGGCAAGCAAACAAAACAAACGTAAATCAACAACAGCACCAGAAACAGCAACAGCAGCAGCAGTGAACGACGAGCCGCAGCAGCTCATCATAAAACTCATTTGGTTCAACACCCCAAACCCCGAACTAACCCCAAAAAAAAATTCAAACAACATATACCCCAGAGGAATGAGTTCGGGGTATGCTGCTCTTGACCGAGACAGAAAACAATGCCAAATGCGCATTTCGTTGCCCTTTTTTCAACTGTTTCTCTTTCCATCAACACACACACACAGCATTGCAAAACGATAGAAAGAGAGCGAGCAAGTACAAAAGAAAGAGAGCACGCTATCCAAATTAAGTACAACAAATGAGTTTGTAGGCGGATTTTGTGGGGTGGGGTGGGAAGGACGCTTGCGGGCTTTTCCTGGGAGACGCTTGGCAATACAAACATGGCAGTAAAATAAATTTCTGTAATTGATGTGGCTAATTTGTCACTGACGTCCATGGCCACATCTCAGTCACTTTTACAGGTGGCCCCGTTTGCCCCGTTGAGTGATATATCAGAGGCATGTCATCTATGTTAGCCTACCCCCTCCCCACCCCGCCTTCTCCAAGTAGGCACCAAATTTGTAACGCCCGATGAAGTTTTGATTTAAAGCCGCAGCACGCGCAAACAAAAGTGAAGAAAACTTGAGAAAAAACATAATAAAATTAATCGCATGCGCCAAATTAAACATCAACAGAAAATATTAAAATAAATTTCAAGCAAGAAACCAATTTTTAATGACCCAAGTCGAATCGAGAAGACTCTTTAGCTCTTTATTGTTTTAACTTTATTGCTCTTTTTTATGACAATTAAATGGATTTTTAGTAGTTCAAAAGCTATAAGGTAATAAAAAGATACATATAAATAAACATGCATTCAGAAAAAATAATAATATAAAACAAAACAATCAAATGCGAAACTGTTTAAAGTTATTTCTTTTGATTTTTAAGGGGGTCTCCTTTAAGCTTTAAGCTGAACGCGACTTTAAAAATGACAACACGCAAAACCTTTTTAAGTATGTGGAGTTTTCTGTAATCTATCGCATTAAAAATATAAGGTTTCTTAAACACTTTTATTCTGCCGTATATGATTTGCAACATGTATTATGCGCGTGTCAAGTGAGTGGGTAAATATTATATCATCATGACAATATAAAATACTTCTTTTCTTATACTTTCTCCAAGCAAGCATCATGTCAAAGTTCCCACATGCCTTTTTAAGAGTATAACAAAGAATAAAAAGTTAACACTGCCTTGGCGCTTGGCTATATGAAAATTTCTTAAGTAAATATGCGTAGCAACTTTTTTTTTGCGCATTGCCAGAACTCAGACAACCGGAAATGGGGCGGCACATTAAAAAAAGGGGAAAGAGAGAGCCCATGAGCAAAAAGGAGGCGAAAAAAAAGGATTCGGGTATCGTCTTTGCATGGCCGTTGACTGTAATTAATTCCTTTTGGGTTTCGCAAACATTTTCACGCACTGTTTGCTTGTCTTTTATGTTTGGTCTAAGCCACTTGCACAAGATCGCCGCTGACAACTCAAAAGCCAAAGTCGCGTAAAGGCAACTCAATCAGCACACACAAAAACTTAACAAAAACAGCGTTAAGCCTGCCTCAACAGCAGCAGCATCAGCGGCTAAGCATTGCGTGCAGCAGATACTTTCGCAGCCGAAACTTTCGCCCACAAAAACTTATTAGCCAGGACAAATTATTAAAAGAAATTACCAAAAAACACTGCACAAGCCAAAAAGTCCACACAGCAAACAAAGCATAAATAAACTAATTTAAGTTTCTGCGATGTTTGGACACTGCACTCCGCCATCTAAAGCTTCCTTTTACTACGCTGTGGCTTACTGAAAACGGACGTCGGCCCGTTTGGCCAAGGACGCGTTGCTGCTGCAGCAGCCGTCTGGCATCAGTTGCTAATACCCCAAAAATAAAACACAGACAACAACAACAAAAAAAAAGGAAGACCCGCTCATTTGGCGCCCAATAGCCAGCCAAGCCTCTTCGCAGCCAATTTGGCACGCATCCTACACAAAAAAAAAAAACCAAATACCCTGGATTTTTAAAGCTACACGATGTGTTTTGGCATTCATCAGATCTTAAGAAATTCAATTATTTTTGCATGTTATTGCTATCTTTCGTATGCTTAAAATGACATTTAAAAAAAAATATTTCCAGCTAGATTTTTATATTGAGAAAGTGTTGAAAGTATGTTGTATTTACTACAATCATTGTCCTCTTGTACAGGGTATCGACAGCTTAACGGTATCTCTTAAACTTTTCACTCGTTTTCCCTTCTCATATGTTCCATCGCGTCTTGATCATAATCAACAAAAACCAGCAAAAAAAAGGCAACAAACAACAACAAAAATGGGAACACTTTTCAGCGGACGCGTTTTGCTCATAATTTAAAAGAGAAGAAAAACGACAACGGAGGAAAAAAATTGAAAAATGTGTATATCAAGTTTTTCTACCATTTTTCGCAGCTTCGTAGACTTTTCTGTGTGTTTTTTTGCTGATGCCAGCAGCTCTTAACGCATGCCAACGCATTAGCGGGCAAGTCAGGAGCCAGGTCAAAGTTCAGCATTCCATCTTAGAGCCAGAGCAAGCTTTGAGCCACTCCGGCTGTTGCCTTCCTGTCAAGAATTTGCATATTTGCGGTTTTCGTACCGTGCTGCGTGTCCATCGCATGTGGGACCCAGAATACTTTTTCTTTTCTTTTTTCCTGATGGGCTCTTTTTTGTTTCGTTTTTCATTGAGTTTTGCAGTTTATTTTTGTGTTTTTTTTTTTTTTTTGTTGCTTAGTAGTGTGAAATTTAACGCCCGTTTTTGTCGCATTTTTGCCTTGGCTACGTTTTCGGGTGGCCATAATAGACTCTGCATAGAAAATGAGACCAGTAATTTGATGGCACCACATTGTTACCAAAAATAGCCAGCCTGCGGTCTATGCAGAGGTACCCACAATCAGAATCAAGCACGCACTAATATCGTATGGCATGTGTGTAGGCTGTTTGGAGCTTTTATTACCTGATGCCATGAAATGGGTACAAATGAAAGGGTCTAATGGAAAAAAGCATCTTCGAACTCATACATTCCACACATATGTATATTCACGGTCAGCATCAAACATTATTGAGAATAAAATCGATTAAAAAAGAGTTTCTCAACTTGGCATTTGAAAATCGGGGTAATTTAGACGAAGTTATGGCGATTAAAAGTTTTGACAAGTTCCCATGTCGTTTTTTGTTGGAACAAAATATTTAAAAAATCTCGTTTCTAGATTTAAATGCAGTTTAATTAAAGTTCTCAAATCAAGACTTTTAAGGTATTTCATTTGAAAATTGGGATCGTTATGACGAAGTTATGGCAAAGGAAAATCTTGTTACATTGGCTTAGGGTATCTCCTAGAAGGGATTTCTCAACTGGTACCTTAAGGCAAGTAAGAATTCCTTTTTGTTTGATTTGGAATAAGCTTTAATGCAGGTATTTTCAGATTATTTTGAGTTCTGTTATTTTGCATAGCAACAGTTTCGGATGGTCCATTGAATTTGATGTAAAAATAATTAAAAAATTTAGAAACTATATTCATATACTTAGAAGTTTATTAATTGTTCTCCTATTTTGTATCCCCGTAACTCGTGTTTAATGTTATCTAATCAGCTTTCCCAGAAAAAAGTATGATATTTGCCATGTACAAAATCGAGAACTCGCTGGCAATATGTCAAACAAAGTTCTCATATTAACTAAGCTAATCATCGGCACACCTGACACTTCCACGAATCAAATATTCAGCTGTTAAGCTCACCTTTATTCCAACCAGGCCTTTTGTACACCTAACAGCTTTGTGCAAAGTTCGCGGCCAATCAACCTTGTCTTGAGCCCACTTAACACGCTCGCACTCGGACTTTAGCATCACCTAGATTTATTTGACATACGAAACCAGCTACATATCCCTGTCTCCCCGCAACGCTTTCAACAATTGGCTTTGCGGCTACTTTGGGCTGCCACGGACGCTCTCTCTCTCCGTGTGTGTTTGTGTGTGTAATGTGCTCGATGTACGCACATGTGTCAACAATTCTGCGACCATGTCTGGCCATGTTCCGCCATTGCGTATACGCAATGTTGCTTGAGCTCGTTTGTATTTAAGCCTAAATTATTAACCGAAGAGCAGCCAAAGCAGCATCAGGCATACAAACATTATTGCTTTGCCATAAGCGTGCGTACATTGAGCACTTGAAACTAATACACACAACCCACACACACACACACACACACATGAGCAATACAAACAAATGGGTCGCAGCAGCAGCAGCAATTTCATGAGTCATTTAACCGAGTTGTGTGAGCAACAGAAGAAGAAAAAAACAAAAAAAAAGATCGATGAATGCTGTGCTGTGCTGGTGTGCGTGTTTGTACTTGTCTGCGTTTTGTTGTTGTTGCACATGATTATGTTTATGAAACTCTGACAGCATACATATGTATGTAGTCGTGTGTGTGTGTAAGATTGGACATTCATGTTGTTGAAGTGCGCACAAAAACATAAACACCAAATCGAAAAGATGGAAATAAAAGAAATTGAAAGGCAAGAAAAATAAAAACTTGCAACTGCCTGATATCTGTTAGCTGGTGGCATTTTCTTTTGTGGCCCTCGATTTTACCCTTGGCTAGGAAAATGAGCAAGAATACAAAAACACAAAAATAACACACAAACATAAATTTAAACAGCAAAAGACCCACGATAGGGAGAGAGAGAGAGATGAAGAGAGTGAAACGGATATCCAACGTCCGCTGTTCGCCTTTAATCTGAGCCCCTTCCCTCAGCGCCATTGCATTCAGGGGGGGCGTCTAGGGTTGTCTATGGTCTGACCCAAAAGTGCGGAAATTAAAACATATGTATTTATAGCCCAGCATATGTGTGTTTTTGTGTGTGTGTGTGTGTGTGCGCTGTAGCTAACTGAAAAGAAAAAAAAACAACAACAAAATCGAGCAATGGACAGCAGCCACAGCCAAGTTTAGCCCCAAGCTTAAAACTGACCCCCATTTTACCAAACAACCTCCATACAATAACAACAGATATGCATCTGTGCCATACACACACACACACACACATGCATGCTTACATCTATGTATGTGTGCTGTAAATGTGTATTATAAGCATTTTTATGGTACTTCTTCCTTCGGTTTGATTCGTTTTACGTTCAACTTTTATATACATCTCTCTCTCTCACTCTCTTTTTCTCGCTCTGTGCATTGAATAAAACTTTTTTCGGTGCGCCGAAAAACGCTTGCACTTCGAACTCAGACCAGGCCAGGCCAGGCCATTCCAGTCCAGGCAACATGCAGAGAAGCCCCCAAGTGTTGGTCAAGTGGCGTCCGTGTTCAAGTCTTTGGTTAGCTGGACAACGGCAGCATACAGCACTTTCACTAGCTGTAGCTTGCCGTAATCCGCTTTACCACGCCGGAGACACAGAGCTAGAGATGGAGCCGTTGGCCAGCAGCGGCTTGAACGCAGCAGCTGCTGTCTGCACTGAGTTAAGTGCTTGTAAAATTACTGTTTGTGGATTCTCAAATGGAAATTAATTTGCACGAAGAGATAGTTGGATGATGATACAGAAACAAAAAACAAAGCGAAAATACGAATACAAAGACACAAAAAAAAACCATTCAAGTGTTCCGGTTCTTTGCGGCTAACCAAAAGTTTTATATGAAATCTTTTAATGCTCTACAAAGCAGCATGGAAGTCAATAAGTATTGAATATTTTAAGTTATAAAACTCATTACAATAAAATTAAAAACATAAATTAAAACTTTTTTACAACACATTTACAATTTTTAACTCATATTTTGCGTCCAACAAACGTTTAAAGTCTTCAAAATCAATTGAAAGAGATTTATTAGCCATCTTAAAAGATTTAATTGCACCCCTTTTGAAAATATATATATTCGTATATAACTTCTTGGAAAGTTAATAATAAGTTTAGTTAACTTAGTTTAAAAGTTAGTTGAGTTCAATATGCTTGAAAAACTGCAGCATATTCGCCCGACTTTCTCATTCTCTACACATTTTTTTTTTTTTGGTGTGCTTGCATTCTTACATTCTCTTTGATGCCTTCAAACATTTGCAAGCTTGGTCAGCTAGCTACTTAAGCCATATTACGCTTAATCTCGAACAGTTTATCGCATCAAGTATACGCCGGGTGCTGCTTATTGCTTAGCTTTCGTCAGTTTCATTTCCCTATCTTGAAGTCTCTTTCTCTCTCCCTCTGTGTTCCTCTTTCTATCTTTGCATGGGCAACCAAGCCGTTCTTAATGATTTTGAGTAGAATCTATGTATATGTGTGTGTGTATTCTGTGGGTTGGAATTTAATTTTAGTTGTTTTCAGTGCTGAGCTGGTAAAAGTTTTAATTTAATTATAGCTCCATTTGTGGGCATAGTACATTGCACACACACATACAAACGCATACAGTATGCCCCCGCATACACAGACACGCATAAGACTTGCGGATTATGGGCCATAATAAATGTCTGCAGTAACGTAAGCAAGTGTGCAACATGCCTTTGTATTTATCAAGCACACACACACACACGCACATGCACTCACACACTCTTAAAACAACAAGACTGGCACATTGCACTTTTGCTTAACGCAAAAATAATTCGAGTATGAAACGAACCCTGCAAAAGTCCAACTAACTTTTTAATACTGATTATCCGGCCGGCCAACCCGGATCTCCAACTCTCTCTCTCTCTCTCTCTCTCTCTGTCTCACTCATTGTTTCCCTTGAGATTGTAATAAAATATTTGCTGTAATGCTAAAATTGGTGTGGGCAGATTGTGTTAAAATGAAAAGCCAGTTTTTGCCTGCCTGAATTCAGTACTTTTCGAGATTGGCATCTGAGACGACGACGATGCCCACTGCTTGCTTGGCCTTAATTAAGCATTTTAGGACTGTTTAAATCAATATGCACAGAGGGCAGCTTGCATAATAATAATAAATTCTTATTATCGCCGTCGGCGATCTTAAGTCGTTTTCTTCTCGGCGATCTTATGTCGTTTCAAAACGACATAGTCTCGCGCGATATTATGACGTGTTGAAAACGGCGAGATTGTGGCGGCGAGATTATGTCGCTAAGCTCCAGTAAGATCTATAAGAAAAGAAAAATGCGTAGTTGCAAAAATTAAAATTTAAAAACAGAAACAACCCGCCAGTTTGCTTGGTAGGCAGTTCATAAACTCAACTAGTTCTCAACTAGTTATTTACAAGGGTGTGCTACGAATGAAAACCAACCGAATTCCAACCCGAATTAGTATGTTTTCTTTATTTGTATTGGTGGTTGCTCTTTCATAAGCAAACTTTTGACATCAATGCTTTGGACACTCTTGAAAGCTGAGCTCTCTCACTCTCTCTCTCTTGATCCAGAATTGCACTAAGAACGACGTGTCGCAGCATAAGTCTGCCCTAATTATTAATTTTTTCGCGTGTCCAAGTTCCAAATTTATTCTTAAAATTTTCAATGCTACGCGGATTTAGACCAACCATAAGGCAGTAGTCTATGAGATTATTGTGGGCCTTGGATCTTATTGTTGTGGACGCACACCACTTATGTTTGGAGACGACACGTACCGCCTTCCACGCAGTGATTATCTGTTCCCGAAGCCGTAGAAAAGGCATAAGAACCAGACGATCACCGTACCCATCTCGGATTTGCAACCCGATCGACAACATCCGTAGGCTACATTTCAGCCAAAATAATCAATCGGCGACACTACATCCCCTGGGATGTAGTCCGGGTCAAAATGGCACAAGATTTTTGAGTTTGATCACCTCAACAACATATCTCTTAGTATAATTCAAGTTTAAGTAAAATAAACCCAGAATTTTGATATTCTTGCAATACCTCAGTGTCAACACAAACTTATTTATTCGATTACTTGTTATATTAATAATGTGGCGGAGACAGCGAGGAACAATAATTATAACTATTTACTATTTCTAAAGCAGCTGACAACTCAAGAGGCCTGCTACCTGCGTGGGACATCCTTTATCGGAGTGAGTATAGACAAAACAATAAGAATGAATTACGATTGCTGAACCAATGATCTATAATCAGAAGTAAGTGCATTGCTATACATTTTGTTTATCGTTGTACTACTGCCTGCCACAAATTGGTTAATAATATTTAAACGATATTTCTGAGTTGACGGGGGTGAAGAAAATAAATTGATTCTGCCAATTGTTGTTTAAAAGATTATATTTATGCGTAGCTTGTAGCAGAAGAAAAACAAAAGTATACTTCACAGAAAAAAAAGTAATGAAGAGAAGTGAATTTGATGAACTGCTAAAGTAATATAAATATGAATTACAACTAAGTTTTGTTAATTTTGGGGTGGGACACCGAGACCGATTGATATATTGCTGACCTGTTAACTTGAAACAACGCTCTTTTACATCATTATACTAGTGGCTGGAACTTCCTTCGCTCTGCCCAAACTTTAGTCATGTGACGCCTACGCCATTTAGCAAGCACAACCGAACCCTAACTTCCCGTACCCTGAGCTGAGCCGCAGCTAGGACGGGGCCGCTTCTGAGGGGTCCATGTTCGTTACAAAAATCATATATTTTTCATGAAAAATATATTTTTTGTTTTTGTGTTTTTATTGTTTATAGTTTTTTAATTTTTTTTGCTCTATTTTTCTTAATTTTACCATGAAAGATCCAAAGTAGTGTATAAATTATTCGCGTATATTGTGCGGCCTGCATCCAAATATTTTTCCGCAAGTTGAAGCAGTATGTTCTGCCCTTGATTAACTTCGCGTTATTGGTTTAACAATTTGCCAAAATATATCATTCCCTTCACCGGATGACAAGACTGCGAATCGCACCACCACATATTTGTAGACCATACTTTTAGATCATTCCGCAGCTGGACTCAGCCAAATATCTTGGAGTAATACTGGACAGAAGACTCTCGTTCACCAAGCAAGTGACTGCCATTAGAATGCGCATACGTGCTGCAGTGTCAAAGCACTATTGGCTGCTCTGTCCGCGTAGTAAATTGTCACTAGCCAACAAAGTGACAATTTACAAACAAATAATATCACCTTTTTGGATGTACGGGTGCCAAATCTGGGGCCTGGCTTGCAACAGCCAAATCCGCAGAATACAGGCTGCCCAGAACAGGGCTATTAGGATGCTCACCGGCTGCGAGTGGTATGTTCGCAACAACACTCTGCATAGAGGTCTCAAACTGCCGACCGTCTTCGACCAGATTAACAAGCATTCCAGTCGCTACAACGAGAGGCTTTGGCGACACAGAAATGTGCTAGCGAACGCTCTGACCAGATCTCGCCCACCCAGAAGGCTCAGAAGAAGACAACCGAGGGACCTAGTGCTCCGATCTGCGCCAAGTACAAGAAGAAACTGATGCTTCAGTATTTGTATATTTGTAAATTGTTATCGTTTTTTGTTATTGTTATTTGAATTTGTTATTTGTAATTGTTATTTGTTATGAACCAGATAAAGCTAATTGAATTAGCCGGAGCGCCCAATAGGGCTGAATGAATAGATATAAAGGTCACAAAAGGGTAATTAGGCTCCCTGTATACCTGATAAAAATCACAGAGAAATATGCCCTAAAAAAAAAAAAAAAAAAAAAAAAAAACTTTTAGATCATATGTATTGCGTGAAGCAGGTGCGGCCTCTGTAAGGGAAAAACTGCTCATCGACGGTTAGTGCTTCATGCGGATTGTAAGCCGATGCCAAGTTATGCTGCAACATTTGGCAAATATCAACGATAGCCGCAGTTTTGCTGTTGATAAGTCGCTGTTGTCGAGTATTTCCATTGCCAAATCGAATTAATTGCTTAATGCACATGAAGCGATCGTACGACATCGCAGCTTTGAATATTGGACAACGCGACGCTCCCCATAATTCCGTAGCAGGTTCACGATTCACTTTTGTTAGTCTAGCATACAAAAAGATAGCTAGAAAGGCGTCAACCTATTTCACAGTCACTGGCTTCCACTTCTTTTTCTTCGTGGGTTTACCAAGTGCAGCAATATCAACTTCTTCATCCATCTCTTCATCCACTAATTCTGCAAATCTCATATCAGCTGCACGCCTTTCATTCGCACTCATTTGCTGGTAACGTGTACTACGGCGTACAAGCAATGTGTAAATTACTTGAATCTGCCATTTTATATATATTTGTATTTATTTCATTTGCAATTTTCACACGATTTAACTGTTCACTGTCTTAACTTTGACTGACTTGGTAAACGAAACTGCAACTTCTTACTAGGTATACCAGTATGAAGTGAGCGTCAAGATACAAATGTCTCGATAGGGAACATTTGTTGTGATCGAGCGTTTATTTTTATACCCTTAACCTTTAAAATGGGTAAATAAGGGTATAATGGTTTTGTGCAAATGTATGTAACAGACAGAAGGAAGCAGCTTCGAACCTATAAAGTATATATGTTCTTGATTAGCATCAACAGCCGAGTCGATCTAGCCATGTCCGTCTGTCTGTCTAGCACTTATAGTCTCTGAGATCTACGCGTTCATACAGACGGACAGACGGACATGGCTAGATCGACTCGGCTGTTGATGCTGATCAAGAATATACATACTTTATAGGGTCGGAGATGCTTCCTTCTGTCTGTTACATACATTTTCACAAAACCATTATACCCTTATTTACCCATTTTATGGGTTAAGGGTATAAAATAGAAAGTGTCTTCGATAATTCAAAACAAACATACAGACGGAAGGACAGACGGATGTACAGACAGACATGGCTATATCCAATTGGCTATTGATGCTGGTCAAGAAGAGACAGGGGCGTAGCTACAGCCGTATTTGCCGTATCAATTATACGGGGCCCCCGGGCCACGGGGGCCCCCAACGTACGTAAGCAAAAATTAATAAAAACTGGTCAACATTTTTTTTTTTGGAATTGGAAGTGACAATATAATAATAGTTGATACTATTATTCTAGTAGCTTTCTTTATCCATTATCCCGTAGCTCGAGAATGCAAAAACAAAATGTATGCATTGCTTGGCGCATATTCTGTCTGGCCCACGACCGCGACGCGATGTTCGAAAGCGAGTGTCGCTAACATTTTCAGTACATGTGAGTCAATGTGTCTGTTTACATTGGCGCTAGATGTCGCGCGTCTCTCGCGTTCAATTTCGAAAATATGAAAAAACCTCGCGTTGGCAAAGCGTGAAAAGCAGCTGATCACGCTTTACCAACGCAGCTGATCAGCTGCTGTTTATGTGAACTATTTTTTCTACCAAAATGCAAAAACTAAATTAAACGCTTCGCGTCTCGCTCCATTGTAGATAGGCCTTCTCTAGTGCATACATACATACATACATACGATACAATGATAAACCACGGAGAGCAGTGTTTATTGACGCGTTTTATTTAATTGTGCATTACATTGTAATACAGTACAAACAATTGTAATAATATTAGTAGCGATTTGTGAAAAAAAAGAAATGAGTGAAAGGAAAAGAGATTATCCCAGCGGAGCTTCGAAAAGAAAAAGTAAACAGAAGCGGGAGGAGGTCATAAAAAAAGTTCCCCAAATTTCGTCATTTTTTCAGACAACAGCTCCTGTGAGTGATTTAGATGGCAAAAGTTAGAACTACCCTACCCACTTATCTTATCTACCTTTTGAAATTAATCAAAACATTCCATTTTATTTTTTGACAATTATATTTTCAGATTCTTCTGATGCACATTCTCCATCAGATGTGCATCCGGAAATAGAAGAAACCCAAGCACATTCTCCATCGGATATCCATCCGGAAATAGTAGAAACCCAAGTTGACGATTCTGAGATATCTAAAGATTGTAATATAGTTTCATGAGATAGAGGAAATTTTGATGACAGTCTAACTGAATGCGATCGAAAAATAATTTTTAAATTGGGTCCATTCAAACCACAAGGACCGTTTCCAAAAGATTCAGAAAGTAACCGACCTTTTTCAGTCTATTATTATTCATATATCAATAAGGCAGGCATAAAAATCTTAAGACCATGGTTATGTTATTCTAATGTTTTAAACAAACCGTATTGTCACTTCTGTTGGTTATTAGCAGATCGTCAAAGCAAATCGTACTCCTCTGCATGGGTTAACGGTGTTTCCATTAGAAGCAATTTTACGCAAACTATCCTTGACCATGAAAAGTCACAGCAGCATATTAATGCATCCATATATTATAATAATTGGTTACAAGAAAATACCATCGATATTCTACTGGAAAGTGAAATTAATAGTAAAATTACATTCTGGAGAGATGTATTGCATCGTATAATTAATGTTATAATTACTTTAGCATCTTGTAATCTTCCTTTGAGAGGCCATGATTCTGATTCTGGAAATTTTATGGCAATTTTACGTTTGCTATCTAATTATGATGCAACTTTAAAAGATGATGATAATGTGCCTATTGAATTAAAAATCTGTGAGTCATTTTTGGGGTTTACAGCAGTATCCGATTGCAGAGCTAAAGGACTTAAATCTGAAATTTTAAATAAGATTAATGAATATGGAATTGATTTGACTAAATGTAGAGGACAGGGTTACGATGGAGCATATGTTATGTCGGGTGTTTATGGAGGATTACAAACCCTAATAAAAGAGCATGCTCCAAATGCCGATTATGTTCATTGTGCTGCGCACGCATTAAATTTAGTTTTAAACGATGCTGCGAAACATGTTCGTGAAGTGTCGACTTTTTTCGATAATTTAGAAAAAATATATACTTTTTTTGGCAATAGTATACAACGCTGGGCAATGTTAAGTGACGATTTATCCGAAAAATATTTGATTACCCTTAAAAAGGTTTGTCCTACCAGATGGTCTTCAAGGAACGACGCTTTATTAGCAGTAAAGAAAAATTATTTATTAATCATAAAAACTTTGTACCAACTCAATTTAATTTCCAAAAAAAAAAGATGAACGTGAAGAATGTAAAAATATAATTTACATTTTAGAGAGTTATGATTTCTTAGTGCTTGTCACATTTTTTTCATCACTATTTGAAATAATTAATCCTGTTTCTAAAGCTCTACAGCATGAAAATAATGACTTACAGAAATCTAGTATTTTGTTAAGTAATCTTTTGAATAGGCTGTGCGAATTAAGAAATGAAAATGCATTCAATAGTTTGCTAAATGAGTCCAAAGATTTAGCAAACGAGTGGAGGGTTATAACTGTTTTTGAAAACAAAAGACGAAAGATAACAAAGCGTTTTTTTGATGAGTTATCACAAGATGAGAGAATTTCAGACCCGGAATGCTATTTTAAAGTCAATGTTGCTGTTTAGATGTATTAATTTCTCAAACTAAAAAGAGATTTCAAAGCCATTGCGACTTGAGTATAATGTTCGATATGTTAAAACCGCAGAAGAACGAAGAGATTTTAAACGCATCCGGAAAACTATCGGCTAAATACAGTCAAGACATTTCAGTTAATCTTAATGACCAATTAAAAGCTCTTAAAATATGCTTAAAATCTGAAATTAAAAAAATCAACTCCATTAAGGAACTCCTTGAGCTATTGCTTATAAAATTCAATAGTCTTTCATCCAGTTTTCCGGAGGTTATAACTGCATGTTTTTTATTCTTGACCCTTCCGGTTACAACCGGAACTGCTGAAAGAAGTTTTTCAAAGCTAAAACTAATAAAAAATTACCTTAGAGCTTCGATGGGGCAGGAACGCCTCTCGGACCTGTCCCTATTGTCAATAGAGTCAGAAAGATTAGAGAAATTAAAGTCATCATCAGCGGTAAATGCTTTAATAAATCAGTTTGCCGAAAAAAAGGCAAGGAGAGTAAATATTTAAAATAAATTATTTGTAAATATAGATAATTATGATTAATAAATATGTTTTTTAATTGTATGCAAAAACTATTTTCTTTTGTGAGAAATCTTTACCCTTTCTAAGGGCCCCCAACAAAATTTGTATACGGGGCCCCGCAAAGGCACGCTACGCTTCTGAGAAGAGATATACTTTATGGTGTCGGAGACGCTGTTACATGCTTTTGCTCAAAACCATTAAACCCTTTTTACCCATTTCATAAGATAAGGGTGAAATTAATATCGGTTATCATAGCTTCAAGCTTCAGTTTGTTTTGAGAATGATGCTTAAATTCTAAATTTAAAATTTAAAAAAAAACTTTACATAAATTTTTATGTTTATCCAAATTTTCAGTTTTACTAAAAGTCCGTTGTCGCGCTAAATTCGTTGCAAGTATCGGTTCGTCACCATAATAAGACAGTGCCGCACATTCCTCTGATAAATGGAGCACAATGGAAGCCACGAAAACTATACTCGACACGAAGAAGCCCGCAAGATTTTTGTAATCAAGATATATCTCTTGTTGTTTGTATGGCTTTTTCTGGCGCTTGTACAGTGGTTGATCGTAAACCTTGTGTAGGTCTTTATGAAATACCTACACCAAGAACCACTAAAACACACAATTTATTTTACTTGCAGCGAATCTGGCAGAAGTATGTTTATCAAGCACTCTTACGTTGGCTTTATAACATTCTTTCTGTCTGTACTTCTCTTTGCTATTTTTATATTTTCTAAAAGATTGCGTCATATCCAAATTTTAAGTTTTATTATTAGCTTTTTTATAGTAAGTAACTCCTGTAAAAATTTATTGCATTGTACGATTATTAATATTCTTGTTTTCAAGGTTGAACTGCAAATTGTATCAGTGTTCCCTTTGATTGCCAAATCCAATTGGGTGGGCCTACTTACATTTTTCCCAATATGTTTTTTGCTTCTCTGGATAGTTATTTTGATTGGCACATTTCTTCCAAATAGCGTAAGTCATTTAGAATAACTTCTTTTCTGTTTTACTTCTTTTAGAATTTTCTTTTAGATTGACTTTACCTTGGATGTGTCCATACTTTTTACTGTTGCCTTTTTGTGCAAACTTAGTGCAGTCTTCTTTCTGATCGTACTACTTGTGATACCAGAACAAAAGGACTTTAGTTTTATTATAGTGGAAATCGCCATCAACATACTTATTCTGTTCGTAAGTTTGTTTAAAGAGTCAGTTGTTTAGAATGTGGTTCTCCATCCCTATTATTTTTATACTTTGACGCCAGTTCTTAAGCTAGAGTCACCAAATTGGTGGGCATATTTTTAGTAAAATCCGTAACAGATCTGCATTAAAGTTTTGGAAGCCACGCCCACCTTTACCGCCTTCTAAAATCTGCCTAATATTTATACCACCATATATTAATATTTGCACGCAGAACCCTTAACACAGATATAAAAACTGGTATCAAAGTATAGCGCAGTCGGTTGCGTCCGACTACAACGTTTTTACTTGCTTTAGTTTGTTATCTACCACGCTCAAGCCATTAAAGGCAATCGATATGCCCAGATGCGCCACAAGGAAGTCCTTCTTGGATCGTTAATTCTGTTTCACGAGTTTCTCATCATATACTGGTTGACTTTTTACTGGCAAGTTGTGGTCAAACCTGCTGAGGTAATCTTGACGTATATATGCAATAAATTGCGTTAGCTAACATTTTTGTGTATTAGGGAGTACAAAATGACTCGTGGAAATAGCCTTTGGGGGCATGAGCAAGGATTGATCGTTGGAATGCATAAGAGCGGTTCCAAAAACATAGAAATCGCAAGGAAACTCAATCGTCATAAGAATACAACATTCAATTTCCTAAAAAATCCAAGTGGATATGGCACAACACCACGCAGTGGACGGAAAACCGTTATTGACACCCGGTGGAGACGTCCAATCCAACGTCTTGCAGCCGTGGATTCAATGAGCAGTGGACAAATTAAGGCTTAATTGGGACTAAATATAACAAGAAGTAGGATTATTCAAATAATCCATGAAAATCCGAGTCTCAAACATACCACTATGGTACCTAAGCCTGGCTTTTACCTCGTCACATTAAGGCACGCATGGAGTTTGCACACAGGTACCAATTCTGGGACGAAGAATGGCGTAGTGTTATTTTCAGTGACGAGAAGAAGTTTAATTTGGAGGGACCTGAAAGCTGTTAGAAGTATTGGCGAGTTATTAGGTCTTTTCTGCCTTAAGTTAAGATTTCTGAATCAGTTTTCTCTTTTTTTTTGTTTTCTATTACCATAAGCAATAAAACTGCATACCGAAAACTTTTAGACGTTCACTTGTCCATTTCTAATTTTAAAAAATGCTTCACATTTAATTCTTTTACTGGATGTGTACATATGAACTTACATGTAATTTGTTTTTGTTTTTTTTTTTTATATCAAACCCTTTGCGCAAAGATAATAACTCTAGAACATCCTTGTATAGTGTTAGATTTGCTTACTTGCTGCTTGTCTAACTCAGACAAAACGTAACACACAAACATTATTGATATACACTGGTCGTCATATGTTTTTGACAACATATAAAGTTAAATCTGCGCATAATTTATACTAACTTTATAAAAAGCTTGGTATCAATGGATATGTCGTTTAAATTCCGATTTAATGATACAATACTCTTCTTAACCCATTAAGTACCCTTTGAAAGTTTTCAATTCTTGTAAAAGTCTATTTTCAACACTTTTTTTTCCTGGGCTTAAACAAAAAATGTTTTGATGCAAAGAGTTGCTTCAAACAATTCTAATAGTGACTGAAAAAAAACTTTTTCAAAAATATCTTCGCATGTATTTTTTATGACTTTATGAAAGTGGCAAAAATTACCATTCTCATGAAAAGAGGGTAAAAATAAACAAAACAAGTAAGAAGGCTCTAGTCGAGATATCCCGACTAGGACATACCCTTAACCCCATACGTAACGCGTATGTGACCAAGCTTCAAACTGCGATATCTCCGGTATTTCTTAACCGATTTTGATCAAATTTTTTTAAATGTTCATTATTTTATTCATAGTTCCAAACCTCATTTTCACAATTTTGAAATTCAAGATTTTTTTTTTTATCGATCACAGAAGTGTTATCGAAAATTTGAAGCAAACTTGATCTGCTTATGGTATAGGAGAGTTGAAGTTTCAAGTTTGAAGTCTCTAGCTTTTATAGTCTCTGAGATCGGCGCGTTAGTACAGACGGACAAACGGACATGGCTAGATCGACTCGGCTGTTGATGCTGATCAAGAATATATATACTTTATGGGGTCGGAGATGCTTCCTTCTGTCTGTTACATACATTTGCACAAAACCATTATACCCTTATTTACCCATTTTATGGGTTAAGGGTATAAAAACTGTAGAAAAACAGTAATTTTAGATTATAACTCGATCGGAGGGAGGGGGGGGGGGCTTTTATTCCCAAAAATTTGGTAACTCTAGCTGCAAAAATGTGGGATATATATATGTTTTATCGAATTGCTTATCAAGGTGTATGAACTTGTTATCGATTTTCCAGGCCCCATGAGGTCGTAGGGCCTAAAACCTTACGGGTGGCTGCAATAACGCCCGCGGTAATAACGCCCGCGGGCGTTATTTCACAAAAAAAATGCAGTAAGGCCGTAAAAGCAGTGGCTCACGCCACTGCTAAGGCACTGTTTGCTATGTTCCGGAGCAGATCACACTATCGGGCGTTATTGCACATTTTTTGTGAAATAATACCCACGAAAATTGTGAAATAAGATTCGCGGGCCTTATTTCATTTTTTTTTTGTTATAACGCCCGCGTTTGTAATTGCATTTTTTTGTGAAATAACGCCCGCGGGCGTTATTACCGCGGGCGTTATTGCAGCCACCCAAACCTTACACTTTGTTTGACGAAATCATGTACCAAGATATTTGCAAAGTTGCAAGGCTCTAGCTTTAAGTTGCGTTCATTTTGGATGCCACGCGCACTTATACCGCCCACCTCTCAATCTTTTTCAGTTTTTGCGCTAGAGTCACCAAATTTGGTAGAAGGATTAAAGATGCCATCCGCCACAGATCTGTATCACAAATTCGGATGTCACGCCTACCCCTACTGCCTGATATTTATACCAATAACACTCACAAACATACAGTCGGTTGCGTTCGCGAGGAAAGCTTTTTAACTAATTTTATTCTATTATTGATGTCAATATGCAATTCAATCTTTGGAGATATATCACATATGTCGATGTGCTTATAGATTTGGAGAGATAAACGGAGACGGATCGGACATAGCTTAATAAGCTCGTCAGCTAAGCAATGTACAAACATTTGCACTGAACAAATACATTACACTTTTAATACTCAAATCCCATAGAATAGAAAACAAGTTCGAAGACTCTAGTCGAGTAATCCCTACTAGGACAAACACGTTACGTAACTTGTAAGTATTCACCCAATGACCTAAATGACCAATATGATTAATTTTAAACTCCGACATCTCCGGTTTATTTTTCCCGATTTTGATCAAATATTTTCAAATGTTAATTATTTTATCCGCAGTTTCAAGCCTCAAACCGTTGTTTGGTTTTTGAATCCATGAGTATATATAAAATAACGAAAGTCTTCGATAATTCAAAACAAAGAGTCTCTGAGATCCAGGCGTTCAAACATACAGATGGAAGGACAGACGGATGTACAGACAGACATGGCTATATCGAATTGGCTATTGATGCTGGTCAAGAAGAGATATACTTTATGGTGTCGGAGACGCTGTTACATGCTTTTGCTCAAAACCATTAAACCCTTTTTACCCATTTCATAAGATAAGGGTGAAATTAATATCGGTTATCATAGCTTCAAGCTTCAGTTTGTTTTGAGAATGATGCTTAAATTCTAAATTTAAAATTTAAAAAAAACTTTACCTAAATTTTTATGTTTATCCAAATTTTCAGTTTTACTAAAAGTCCGTTGTCGCGCTAAATTCGTTGCAAGTATCGGTTCGTCACCATAATAAGACAGTGCCGCACATTCCTCTGATAAATGGAGCACAATGGAGTTCACGAAAACTATACTCGACACGAAGAAGCCCGCAAGATTTTTGTAATCAAGATATATCTCTTGTTGTTTGTATGGCTTTTTCTGGCGCTTGTACAGTGGTTGATCGTAAACCTTGTGTAGGTCTTTATGAAATACCTACACCAAGAACCACTAAAACACACAATTTATTTTACTTGCAGCGAATCTGGCAGAAGTATGTTTATCAAGCACTCTTACGTTGGCTTTATAACATTCTTTCTGTCTGTACTTCTCTTTGCTATTTTTATATTTTCTAAAAGATTGCGTCATATCCAAATTTTAAGTTTTATTATTAGCTTTTTTATAGTAAGTAACTCCTGTAAAAATTTATTGCATTGTACGATTATTAATATTCTTGTTTTCAAGGTTGAACTGCAAATTGTATCAGTGTTCCCTTTGATTGCCAAATCCAATTGGGTGGGCCTACTTACATTTTTTTCAATATGTTTTTTGCTTCTCTGGATAGTTATTTTGATTGGAACATTTCTTCCAAATAGCGTAAGTCATTTAGAATAACTTCTTTTCTGTTTTACTTCTTTTAGAATTTTCTTTTAGATTGACTTTACCTTGGATGTGTCCATACTTTTTACTGTTGCCTTTTTGTGCGAACTTAGTGCAGTCTTCTTTCTGATCGTACTATTTGTGATACCAGAACAAAAGGACTTTAGTTTTATTATAGTGGAAATCGCCATCAACATACTTATTCTGTTCGTAAGTTTGTTTAAAGAGTCAGTTGTTTAGAATGTGGTTCTCCATTCCTATTATTTTTATACTTTGACGCCAGTTCTTAAGCTAGAGTCACCAAATTGGTGGGCATATTTTTTATTGAAATCCGTAACAGATCTGCATTAAAGTTTTGGAAGCCACGCCCACCTTTACCGCCTTCTAAAATCTGCCTAATATTTATACCACCATATATTACTATTTTCACACAGAACCCTTAACACAGCTATGAAAACTGGTATCAAAGTATATCGCAGTCGGTTGCGTCCGACTACAACGTTTTTACTTGCTTTAGTTTGTTATGTTCCACGCTCAAGCCATTAAAGGCAATCGATATGCGCAGATGCGCCACAAGGAAGTCCTTCTTGGATCGTTAATTCTGTTCCACGAATTTCTCATCATATTCTGGTTGACATGTTACTGGCAAGCTTGTGTAAAACCTTTCGCACCAGAAGCTGAGGTAATCTTGACGTCTACTGAAGTCAGCTCAACAGGCTTAATGTCAAATAATCAAACTACACCGATCGCGCAATTAACTGCAGCGATTATGAATACGCCGAGCACGACAACTACGCCTAAGGCCACGCCGAGCTTGACTACGAGTACGACTTGGACGCCTTCGACGACTACGTCCTGGTGGGATGCTGTTGCTAGTTCATTTCTTCATTATTTTAGTAAAACTCCATCCCCCCCAAAACCTAGAATATATAACTCAGTATTTGTAGTAAATAACTAGAACATAGATATAAAAATAAACAATACAAATAAATACCTAACTATGGACACATAAAAAATATAGTGCCAAATCTAAAAGAAAAAAAAAGAATGGGAATTCGATCATAAAAAGACTCACTTGTGAGGAGCAAAAAGAAGCAGACAGACGCGCTGTAACTTACTGCCTGAGAGGGAAGCATCAAGCTGCCAAAAAGCCGCAAATGACAGTACGAGAGGGAAGGCAAGTGGCAGAGGCACTGAAGGTTCAATATGCACACACGCACACACACACTCAAAACATCAAGTGTAGAGGGTAACAACAACAGCAACAACTGCTTCAAAAGCTGTTTTTGGAAATCTTCCTCTCTGTCTGTCTGTCTTTTTTTTACCTAGTTACTAACTGACAAACTGATGGGCAGGTTGAATGACGGTGAACCAAATGCCATTCGTGTTCACACGACTCAAAATATTCAACTGGTCTGAAGTGTGTTTTGGCACAGGTGATGCCATTGTTGTTTGTGAAACGTGTGGCTTACATATTTTAGACAGATTTAGAAAAAATACTTTAACAGGCAGATTATACAAATTTTAATAAAAAAAAAAAAATGATCGTTAAAAATTCTTGGACATAGCCATGTCAAAACTTAATTTTGACAACAACATTAAAGAAGTCATTTTGAATATTTATAACATCAAAACCAATCTTAACTAAAATTAAACTTACTTTGCAACCAAAATAACACTATTAAATCAACTTACCATGCGCCAAAACCGTGCCAAAGTTCAATGCAAAAGCTGATAATGTATTGAATTTTGGCCAGATGTAAGGGAATAACCAAATAAGTTGATTGAATGTCATTCGAAATCAATAATCATTGTGATAACTGTTTGTGCTGACCGAGAAAGCAAATCATGGCTCACAGATTTTGGACAACTGTGGTCAACACAGTTGACCCAATCCTTTTGCCAATTCACACATTGCGCAACACACAGATACACACACGAGGACCATAAGCAGGCCATCATTTACACCTACATCACAAACACACACATATGCAAAGGGAAACACTGAAGTGCAGCGGCCATTAAGTATTATGGCACAGAGTCCTTTAGTCCTTCCGCTGCCCGAACCACAACAAACTATGGCTCGTATTGCATTTTGTGCAGTACTTGAAAACGGTAAATGACCGAAAGCATGGCGAGATTGTTATCCCATGCATATAGGATGGCGCATTATATGGCCTCTGGCCCATAATATATATGCCACATTATGCGACGATGATGTCGATGTCGACGGCGATGGCGATGGCGATGACGATGTGTCCTGCTGCTGTTGCTGCTGTTGGGCCAGCACTTGACACAAAACAATAACAGCAACAACACACACTCACACACACAGAGAAAGAGAGAGAGAGATATACACACTCATATATATATATGGCAAACTTTTCGACATAAAACAATAAAAGTTTTTCGCTTATTGCCCACTTGTCCTTGAGTGGTTTTGCATGAAGTCGACCAGGTTGACCCGACCCCACTCTCCATCACGACGATGATGAGGATGAGGATGAGGATGGTGGTGGTGGCGTTGTATCTGCTGCATTTCGCGAACGGACGCGCAATATTTCGTCAATAAAATACATACACATACAAGCATAATGTTTATATTATGTAGCATACTTTGCAGCGTCCATTAGGCGTTTGCTCCACATCACAACGTTGGAATATATATATTTTTATTGATTTTCCATCAGCGTGCGTTCAAGTGTTTAACTATGTGCTAATATTTATTAAAAACCGTAAAGACACATTACGTCACAGCGCAGCGATGGAGAGAGTGTTGGCATCTCTTTCACTCTCTCTTTGCTTTCGACCTGTCACGCTCTCTAAAATATGAACCTGACAGAACGAACGGATACGGGTTAGGGCCAAAAGTAAAACATGTTGTTAACAGAATGTAATGTAAGCGATTGCTTTGGCTTTGCTTCTGCCATTGCTTTGGCTGTGTGTGCATTCATTATGCTTGCCACAGGGCGTATGATTAATCTCATTTCATTATGTTATCGTCTATGGCACATCTTTGGCTCGCCCACAGCTGTGCGGCTTTTGTTTGGCTGTCCAGCTATGAAAAATGATTTGCTTTTGTTTTGCTTAGCATTTACAGCAACTACAACCTTATTGCTGAAACTCTTTCACAATTGCACACACACACACACAAATCTATATAATTTATGACCCATTTGTTGTTGCCCCATCGCCATTAAAACAACTTAATTAACAGTTGACATAATATGCTTTAGTTATTTTTTTCTCTGTTATTTTTTTCTCAGATTTTTCTTTTATTTCATTTTTTGCTTTTTCACAAGTCTCACAAGTTTTTTTGCATTTTAAATTCTTACATTTTTAAAAAGATTTAGTTTTCCTTCTTTTTGTTAATCGTACTTTGCTTTTCATTTTGTTCTTGCTTTTTTTTCTCATATTTAATTGAAAGTTACTTTCAAATTTTTGTTTAGCTTTAATAACATCATTAATTCAATTTTGTTTTCTTTTTTTCGGTTTTTCTTTTGTAATAAATAGACTATATGTATGTATACATATATATATATATATATAGCGGTTTTTGTTTTTATTTTTGTAATAATATAATTATAAATACACATTTACATATACAATATTTACGTCAGTTTTCTGCAGTTTCTTTTCGGTATCGTTTTTTTACTGTTATTTTTTTTAGCTTAGATCTTAAATATTTTAAGAATTTGTCACTTTGTGTTTAGCTAGTTTGCTGTACTTAACGCTGCGGCATATTATTGTAGTGGAAAGTCTGTGAAAGTGTTTTATGTTCGGTTTGAAGGAAGCTTTAAAAATAATGCGAAGTATTTCGGAAATTTTGTAATTAACACGACAAACATAAATACCTACATGAAATTAAAAAATATTAATCATCATTTTCGTACAGACAAATCAATATTAATTTTTCCTTTGACGCTTTTACATGTTTAACAAGTTTTTTCACATGGAAAATGAATTAAAAACCCAATAACAAATTGTGTAAAAGGAATAATAAACATTATAGTATAAAATGTTGGACACATGAATAGCTGAGTATTTGTATCTGATGGCTTTGTTGTACTTTGTTGTAGTTGTTGAAAAGCTAATGAAAAGTGTTTGTGAGTATGAGTTGTATGTTGCGTTTGAATAGTTGTTGTTTTATTTTGTTTTTGTTAAGCATGCTTAATGAAACTTTTTTCAGTTTGTTTTTTTTTTTTTGTTTGTTTTTGTTTCTTTTGTATTTTTTTCCATTTTTACTTCTATCGATTGCATTATAAACTTTTTCAATGCTTATTATTTTCATTATTTTTGTTTTATAGCGTATACCGTTATATAAACACTGAATTAAATTGGTTTTTCCTCTTTTCGGCTTTTTTTTTTAATTATTTGCGAATGCCTTTTTCTATACTTACAATGTCAAAGGTGAAGTAAATGTTGAAAATTAAACACTTTTTAGGTTATTGGAGTTGATAGAAATCAAAGTTTTGTGTAACAGAATATTTCCATTCGAATATGTATCGAGTATTTTAAATATTTACAAATTAAGAAGTATTGTCAAGATTTTTAGAGAAATTTAGTAACTGAAAAGAAAACACTTATCGTGTTTGAATTCAAATGTTTAAGCAACGAATAAGGTTTAATACATAAATTCAAATAATTTAAATACAAACATATCAGTTTGGAATTTTTATCAAGAAGAAATCACTGAAACTGTAATTGAAAAGTTTCGTAACAGATTGTCCAGCAAACCAGGTGTAAGTTTTGGAAACTTTTCTTTTTTTTGGAAACATGTATCGAGTTGCTGCATATATTGTGTTTCTTTTGTATATGTATTTAATAACTGTTCTCATTTTATCATCGATTTTTTCTTAATAATTGTCTAATTTTTTTGCCTTATTGGATTCTTTGTATATATTTTTTTCATTAAATAACAACATATAAATTTTGAAATGTGCAACATGATCTCAATCAAAATTGTATTTACCCTCAGTTCTTCAGCGCACTCTTCGGACTGACCCCAAAACGCACGTTAATTAAGCTTAAATTTAATTTATTTATGCAATTTGTACACACATTAAAGAAACATGTTTGGTTTTTTTTTTTGTAAAATTAAGATAACTTATTTTAGGATTAAATATTTCCTTTTTCTTTTTAATATTTTTTTTTTTTTTGCTATGATTTAATGCCTATATGATGATGTTCAGGAAAATGTTTATTTAATTATTTTTTGCCTGCTTTGTATTCAACGGTTTTCATCGCTTGATAAACATTTTTCCTTGTTAGACTTTTGCTTTATCAAGTTGTGAAAATATTTTTACAGTGTATTTTGTTTGGTAAGAATGTATTGTGTATATATAAATATATATACTTAAGTTTATATGCTTTAGTCAGTACTTGAAATTTGCTGCGCAGTTGAAGTTTAACATTTAGAAAATTTTTCAGTTGTATTATTTTACTTAACTTTTCCTTTTTTTTTTTGCTTAATGTGTCTTGAGTTTCATTTTGTTAAACATTTATTTTTACGCCTATTTGAATTTACAAAACAAGTTTTTTGTTTTTGCCATTTGGGAATAGTCACAGTATGGCATCTAGAATACGTCTAAACACTTGTAGCATTTATTTTAACATTTAGCTTGTTGTCCATTGTATTTAATTTTTATTATTTTGTTTTCTGTTTTGTTTTGAAAATGTTTCTGTAAGCAGGCTTGAGCAGTGTTCGTTTCGGGGCAAAAAGTCTCTCTACAAAAAAATGCTAGCGAAAGTCATTCAATTTCTTTAATTTTCTTTGTTTTATCAAAACGTTGAAGTGAAGTTTCCTTTGAAAAGGAGAAAACAAAAGTATGAAACACTCAACAAGCGCTGGAGAGCATTGTAATTATTTACAGGTTTTAAAACTATAGCTTAGTGGAACGAAATCGTTAGACCATATTATACAAAGTTGTTACTTAGAATCGAGAAATTAAAGGCGACAACTTGGCTTATGTATTTGGGCTAATTATTACGTATACGTCACGGATTCATAAAAAAAGAACACAATAGCCAATTGATTATACATATTAGTTACTATTATATAGTTACAGCTTATGCATGTAGTCGTGTGTATATGTGTATGTGTGTGTATTTGTTTGTGTTTATGTGTGAGAAAGTTAAGCTAAGATATTATCATATAGGTGTATTTATATATATATTAGTCTAGAGTCTAAGAGTGGGTTTTTACTTTATTTTTGTTGTCTCTATTGTTTTTTCGATTTACGTTTTGTTTTTGTTGTTGAGGGGTTGCTCACCTTATGTCCGCCTCATATACTTGCCTAAACGTCGCTGTTGTTCTTGTTGTTGATTGCACAAGTTTTTGTTGTTGTTGTTGCTGTGGTTTTTGTTGGTTTGGGCCACGCCCTCGCCAATGCCATGTGAAGCTGAGCAGCGAGGTCAGCAGACTTAAAATACATTCGAGGATGTATCGCACTCCAGATAGCGACAGAATCGCTTTGATGCTGGAATTGCAACAGTATCTACTACTGTTACTGTTGTTGTTGCTGCTGTTGCTGCTGCCCCATCTGGTTGTGGCAAGTCGAAAGTGGAGCGTCGACGTCGCTGCCGCGACTGCAGCACGGAAGGCCGCATGGAGTGCCTGACAAATGCCAAACTGCAGAAGCACACAAACAGGTACACTAAGAGATAGCGATGCGGAGACATGGGAGGATGGGCTGGTGCCGCGTGCTGCATTGCTGCTGGGAACTCCCCTGGAAACGGAATGAGAAACACCTGTTTAATTTACATCTTTATTGCTGTTCTCATACTCAGTTCTTGGTTCGAAACGAAAAAGGTATTTAAAATATGCACATACATATATGTATGCATGTGTGCGTGTGTGTGTGTGAGTGTATGCATGTGTGCGTGTGTGTGTGTATGTATGTTACTTGTACATTTCTTTATAATATATTCAGTAGATGTTTGTTCAGACAAAAAGTAATATATGTGTTAATAAGTCAAAGTTGTGCTGAAATTTCTCAACACACAGGTGATTATCATAGACAATAATCAAACGACAACAACAACTGAAACAACATCACAAAATTGCAACAACAAAAAACAACTTGTTTGACAACCAACAAAAAACAAAAACACAAATACTCATACACATATACTTCAAACAATAAAAGTGCTGCAAGCGGATATACAGAAAGAAAAAAACAAACTCAGAATGTCATAAAATATGCTACAAATGTCAAACGGGCAACACGAGACACAAAAAAAAACATTCACACACACACACACAAACAGAATACAATGCAATACAAATAAAGAAGAACTTGCAACTAGATACAAGTTGTGCACCCTTGAAACCAAAATCGATGACAGTTACAACTTAGTAAACGCAACAGAGCTGCAAATGGCAGACAACTGCAGCCATAGAGGTGAAAATACAGTGGGGCATAAGTCGAACTCAAATAAATAAGTTAATTTTATTAAATACAAGTTAGTAAACAAAGAATAAATACTTATTAAAAAAATCCTTTTTATGCTAGGACTTTAATTGATCTTTAATTATGTAGCTGCAATTTTTAGTATTTAAATTCCACTGTTCAAACTGTTACTAACAATAAAATAGCATAACTTTAAATCGTTGCCATCGAAAACTCAGCCCGACTTCAGCGGATGTTGGATGCGGACAAACAAACAAACAGATAGACAAACAAACGAATGAACAAACAAACACGTTCAGGAATTCATATTGTCTTTCGGCGTCTTAACTTTTTGTATTTTTGGTATTACTAACACACGGTTGTTGTTGGGCTTGCATGCGGCGGTAACAATAAACAATAAGAGCCAAATAATGCCAAAAAAAAAAAGCTAAAGCAAAGAAGTCAAAACGAGAAACAAAGCGAGAAGCAGCTGTCAGGCAGGGGAGAAGGGTAGGAGATGCGGCAAAGTGTGAGCGAAAAACACGTTGAAAAACAAAAGCAAAACTACTACAACAACACAATGTTCTCACAGTTGTTGGCATAGTATTATAATAATAAAAATAACAACAATACAAAAGTGTAACGTCAACAACAATGCAAAGTAGCAGAACACTGAACAAAACACAGAACAGAACAAAACATAATAATAATCAGAAACAAGTGTGCCAAAGCAGTTAACGGAAACAACGCGCATTGCATGCACAATATGGCGACAAGGATGAGTACACGACTCTCCGACTGTGTGTCTCTGTGTGTGTGTGTGTGTGTGTGTTTGTGTTAGTGCGGTGGCAACGCTGTGACATTATCTAGCAGACACCGTTGCGACAATGACAACGACGACGACGACGACGACAACTTGACATTAGTGAAAGTCGCAAAGGAAGTGGCATGCAGCATAAAGTCAAGCTAGGCAAAAGTACGGTTAAAAGGATGGCAGGGAGGGGGCTCTGCGAGGTAAGCGTAACATAAACATAATTTTCATGTGCCACGCGCGCTTCGCAACTACTGCAAAGCCAACATTTTCACATTGCCATTCATGTGCGAAGCAAGAAAAAAAAACTAAAGAGAAAATTTTAGCAGCAATACAGAAGGGGAGAGAAAGGGAAGAGGGGGGTATCTGTTAGCTGTGCGCCATAATGATTACTGGCTGTGCACACAATGTTCCGGTAAGTGTTTAGTGTTGAAGGGAACGGGCGGGAGAACACTGTATTTTTAATTTTCATGCAGCACTTTTCGCAGTTAACGCAAAGTATATTGAATATATATATTTAGAGAATAAAGTATATGTTGCAAGTATTGTTAGTATCAACACCCAAGAACCTTTCAACGGCAATCATCAGGCGACTTCCAATTAACATATTTTCACACCCTTGACTTGGCTATACACCTGGCTGCCTTGACAACTCCCTCCCTCGCAACGCCTGCGACTCCGACAGCAACTTTCTAATCAATATTTTCCATATATTTATAGACATTGTGTTTAAACACTTTAGTTCTTTGGAAACATTTTCTAGCACACGCTCTTTAAATGGCAATCTTTAGTCGATTTAGTTCCAGCTCAACTGGCATGCTTTCCCCCCCACCATCCGGCACCTTTTGGCCTGGTTTATTTGGTGTCACTGCTTGTGTTACCTGTGGCTGTGGCTGCATTTTTATGGCTGCCCAAAGACGGTTTTAGAGCTGACAGCACAACACAAATCATTGGAAGCCATCAACGGTATTTTTTACTTGAATTTCTTTAGAATTTTATTTAGCACTGCGTTAAGCTTAAATATCTTACTAGTCTTTTGTTATCCACTCATTAACATTGTAGCCAAAGGAATGTTAATTTTGTTGTTAGCCTTATTTAAGTAAAATGTTTAACTCGATGTTAATCAAATATTCTTCAACTCAATTCTGGATTCACTTCAGAGCATTTTGCAGCACTTCAACCAACTGAGCGAGAGAATCACTTTAAATGCCCTCCATGGCCCATTTCAGAGCATTTGTTGAGATTTTAGCCGAGCCACAAAGCATTCATAAACCCGCATTTGCCACAATGCCGTGGCGGCGGCAGCATTTACCTAAACCCCTTTTGTCTCTCTTCATTAGCATGCTTTACTTCTGCACTTTTCGTTGAGTCTTTGTGCAATCTTCTTCTTCTTCGCCGTCGTCGTCGACTCCTTCGCCAACAACAACATCTTCATCATGAAAACCCACAATGTCAGTTAGTCTGTCTCTGGCCATTTGTATACAGATATATATGTATGTATATATAGAAACGTATTTCTGTCCATCATGCCAAACTTTTGCCTTCGTCCATTGTACTTTACGCTCGACCAAATTATTATCAGGGTATTTAAACTTTATCACAATGTTTGCTTTGGCAAACGAATATCTTATCTTGATCTTAAACTTGGAATATAATTTTGATAAATTTTTATGTGATTTTAGATTTTTACAGACAATTTTAATCAAGATGAAAACACTTTATTTTAAACACTTTCTGCCCTAAGGGTATATTTTATTTTCAGTGTAGCAATAAATGCTGATTATTCGCTTTTTTTGCGCCCTTTTTTATTTGCGCTTTCATGTTCATTGTCGAAAATTGTCTTTTGTACTTGGGTTGTGTAAGTGTGTGTGTGTTTGTGTGTTGTCGTTGATTTTACTTACCATTCAGCACATGTACCGTTACGCTTTTGGGCTTTGCATTTGATGGATTACATTGATAATGCCCGGAGTCCGATGGACGCGCCGATTTAATCAGCAGGAACGATGTCGTCGTCTCACCTTTGTTGGTGACAACCGAGACGCCGCCCCTGGGCGAATCATAGTTGATTATCTGTCAAAAGAGAACGACACAAAAAAACAGAGAAAAATCCCCGACAATTGCCAGAGAGTAAAGTCAAAAGTACATTGAGTACATTTATGTGCACACATAAAATTCCAAATAAGAGAACAAAAACGAAAAAAACTCGCAATTTGTATGCGAATGACATTTACAATGCCGCATGGACGCAGTCGCATCAAATTAGATTTTATGCGACATTCATTTTCTAAGCCATAAAACGGTTTTTGTGTTATTTTGTTACCCGATTACGCATACGCACTGTTGCACGCAGCTGGAAAATTAAAAACTTCGGACCGTACACCAACGAAAATATATGCATGGCAACAGAGAGACAGACAGAAAGCAAGCAAAGAAAACAATAAAATTAAATCTCTTCTCTGGCACTAATGGCAAAGCTCGCTTGCCACGCCCCCCTCTACGCCGGGCAACTCCTACTCCAACTCCCACACCTACTCAAAGCGAACTTAAAAGCATGCTATGCTCTATAGAAAATACATAACAATAGCTGGCAAGGTCTGTGCGCAACCCTTTTTTTTTCTTTCGTTTGCGAAATTCCCAATACAATAAGCTAAAACATGGCCGTGACTAAAGTCCCCAAAGCATGAAGTGAGGAAAAACACCTAAAATGGAAAACTAAAACGTGGCTTTAACAGCCGCAGGGATGTGCCACTGACAACAACAACAACAGCAACAATAGCTGTTGGAAGCCAAACCAAAATCCATTTAAAACCCTTGCCTCAACGGGGTTTTTTTTTTGCTTTTTCTGCTTCTTTGGCTTTTTGGGGTTCCTCCCTTTGGCATAGTGCTTAAATGGCATTTTTCTTGCAGTCCACCAAAATAGAAACACAAAATACATATATATATATAAGATGAGGGGTGCACATTACAAAGCTAATTTAAAAGTTACTAAATTTCAGATCCCTCATCATTTATAGGCAGCTCCAGCCATAATCATACCGCCCCAAAGTAATTGCCGGCCAAAAAAAAAAAAAAGAAACAATAAACGTTTGAAAAAGAAAGCATCTTACACTTACAGCGTTGTTGTGATTCCAAAAGATATAGGCCGGCGGCTCCGGTGAGTTGAGTATGACACAGGTAAGATTTATAGTCGAGCCACTTTCTATATACAAATCGGGTGCGCCTATAATTTCCGTTGAAGGCTCTGTAAACGAAAAACGAAAAACAATAAGAAAAGTTTCATCATTTGCAAAATACTTCAAATATTCGTTATTGTAATACAGCCCTTTCAACCCTTTCAATTGCTCATTAGCTTATTTTTAGGCACTTTCAATTAAATTGCCTACTTTTGTATAGGGGCTGCCCTGGGTAGGTAATTTTGGCTCTAATGAAATGGCAATTAGGTAAATACAAAATTTTTTAGCAGCTTCGCTTTTATATTTTCAATTTTTCTTTTTTTTTCAGGGCCAGCCTCATTAGAAATACAAGTGTAATTTAAATGCGCAACAATTTCAAAAGATTTTCATTTGAAACTGAAGTGCTTCTCTCTACCTATTAACCAACCGAAGCCCACTCTCCCCTACCCCCATGCTGCTGCTGATGAGCACTTTTATTTTACCCCCTTGCCATAGCAACAAGTGCACAAAAAGTTTACCTACAAAATGCTGGCTGAGCGGAACGCTATTTAATTTTATGGCTCATCATGATTGAAATATAAGCCAAACAAATTGTTTTTCCTTAATTTATATTCCAACTTTTCCAGAAATACACAGAAAAAAAAAAACAAACACACAAAAGGAAGAGAAAACCCTATTTTGGTCTTTAAAGTTTTGTTAACAGCTCGAATTTCTTCGAATCGTTTTGCCTTTACCTTTTTGGCCTATTATTATCTATCGATAATGTATAATGAATAACTTTTGGTGCCCATTAATCACTTAGAAAATTGTCTACAAAGTTTAACAAAGTCGCATTATAGGTTAAGATTATGCTAATGGATTTAAACTGCTTAAAATGTCATCAACTATGCAAAATTGAATATATAAAATTAATTACTGATGTGAACTGAGTTGGTTATCGGTTAATTTTAATTGAATTCGGATGTTTACCACATGCTAAATATTTTTCGTTTTATCATCTAGATAAAAAAAAAAACAAAGTGCTATGTAAAGTGGTCCTTTGACATTTGTATTTGAAACGTTTTACATGCATAATTAGCTTGTCCACGAGTAAATAAATATCAATTAAAACATTTTCATAAATAATTACTTGCAAACTAGTCAATTTTGTTATTGATTTATCTATTTATAGATGACATTTTCTTGTATTAAAAGGTCAAGTAACACTTTATTCAATTTATATTTTAGTTATTTATTTAAAAACCTTTTGTTTTCCCGCATTTTATTACTGCAATCTCCTCTTCCTCTTCCTAAACAAGTATTAACACAAAATGCTCGACATTTAAGTGATCTTTTGCTACATGTCATTAGCTGACTGCTACCAACCCCTTACTTACCAACGACAGTTAGGTGAATGTAATGACTCATGTGTGGTGTAGTCGACACTTGGCACTCATAGATGCCAGAGTCACGGTGCTGCGGATATTTAATTTGTAGCATCCAGTCTTCAGTTTGCGGCTGATGTATGGCACGAAAACGCTGATCCGATGTATACGTATAGCGGCCAACTGTCAGCAAATGAATGTCCCGATGTCGCACCCACGACACCTGCAGCAACATCTATAAGAAACAAAGTAAAAGGAATCAAAAGTTTAAGTGAAACATGGCAAGATTTCATTTGTCAACGACAATATTTGCATGTTAAGTTTAATTTATTGCGCAAACAGTTTAAAATGTCTATTTCACACAAAGAGATTGAGTTTTTGTGTATTTCGGTTTCTTATGTAAATTTATTGTGAATTGTTTTGATATGTTTTTTTTTTTTTTTTAATGCTAAAAAGCAAAGCCAAAAAGAAACTTTGACGCACATGTGACGCCCTTTTACTTAGAGGGTTGCAGGCAATACAACAAACAAACGAACAGACAAACATTGCCTACCCTTATCAATTTGCGTCATCCCAAAGGCAAATTGAAGGCAACAGCGTGGGTGGTGGATAAGTGTGTGCGTGTGTGGGTGGGTGGTCTGGCACACCTGTTTGGCAACCACCTGCTGTTAACGTGTCTAAGCTCAACATTTTTAAGTGACTGTGATTTAGGGGATGTCTTCCGTTCTCCCAGCCCCCCGTAGCTGTGTCGCGTGTCATACGTCAGCTGTGTGCATTTTCAATTTCAATTTCAATGACAACAGCAACAGCAACATGCTGCCAGACTGCCTGACGACACCAAAGTTAATGGACAAGAAATAGACGCCAAGGACGGACATCTAATGGCTGCTGTACGCCTGCTTCTGGCACCATCAACAGACAATGTTTTAGACTTTGTTTCGTTTGCAGGTGCCAAACCAGACGGCAGCCATGTTAGGCTAAAGTTTTGTCAGGCAACCTGCCTGCCTGCCAGTTAGAAAGAAAGTTGCATGTAATTAACACCAAATGCTCAAGCAACATGTTCAAGTCAGCGGCAAACATATTCCATCTCCTGCCAACCAAAACCGCCAACATTTACTTTTACCTCCTGCCCCCAAAATGTAAACAGCTCCCAACTCTCTTTCGTTTTCCATTTTCGAACTTTATGCGCATTATGCGTGTTTACAGTATCGTTAAATTTGTGTATCGATTGCATGGCAGCCAAAAATGTATATACTATATATAAATACTTTCTCCTTTCTTTTTTGGATGGTTTGTAAACAACATCAGCGCGAAATCTTTGACGTTTTTATAGCTCAATTTGCAGTGCGCTCGAAAGTATGCTTTAAAATTTGTTTCGCCGCTTGTTATTTGATACCCTGTTGTGTAGGGGAGAGAAATTGGGAGTCTCAAATTTCATATAATAACTAAAGGACGAAAGGATAATTGAGGTTAGGACTACTTAAGCTAATAAAAATATTTGATAATATAATAAGCAATATATATTCTCTTAGCTTTTCCCAGGTCAACTCGTAGCCGCATACCTCAAAAGCATACACAAATTTTTACACGCCTAAACTTTTGTCTTAGACTTTCTTTTGAGCTTTGAATTATTAAGAAGCGCTTTGTTTTTATGCTAAAGGTGGTGGTAGGGATGGAGATAACAGAAACAGCTACGCCCTTTTAAACTCATTACCGCTCGCATGCTGTTATCAGCAGCAACGGCCGCAGCAATGCCAGCAACAGTGACTGCCGTAAAAATGTCGACTCCGACTGTGCACCTAATGAAAAACGCCATTAATAATGTAGAAAACATAAACATCCGTTCGCTGTTTATCATTACTCGACTCGCTGGCAACCAAATGTACATAAAAAAAAAACAGAAGGCGGCTAACACCTCTGATATATTTTTGTATCTGTCCGTCGGCTGGCTTAAGTTTTCCCCAGTTGTTCTTTGCCAAATCCTTACAGCCATGATGTATTACTTCATTATCATAGGGGGCTTGGGTAGAGCCAAAAGCGACTCTGACGGAAATGGAGTTGAAAAGTTTGGAGATGGTTAGGGTTTTGGGTTGCGGTTGTTGCCGTGGCATGCCACAAGGTGAAAGCTAATTAGACTCTCAGCTGACAACCCGAACAGATGAATTTGTTTAAATGCTTCTCAAAGCAAGGAAATTGTGTGGAAAATTTTGAGAAATTGTGAAATTTAGCGACTCGATTGTGCGACTTACAGATAAGAAACATTGTCGTGAATTAATTCAATTAAATGAGAACAAAACAATTTTGAATTGTTATTGAAATGGATTTTTTAATGCTTTTAAATCATAATTAGTTAAGTAAACAAATGTAAATTTAATTACGCAATAAAAAACAGTTCGGTGGCCCAAGGCCAATAAAACATAATCCCTAATCAACGTCAATAAAATTAGAAAAAAGTAATTAGATATTAAAAATGATAAATTTAATCTGTTTATGAATAAGAGGCTTAAAAAAAAGTACGTTTCAAACAATTAAATGATATTATTTAGCTATACATAAAACAAAGCATCGCAGGTGTTAATTATGTATTTAAAAAGTTGAAATCAACTTGACACTTGTCTGTTGTTAATAATCGATAAAGTTATCCCAACTAATGCGCATCTAATGAAGTCTTGCCATATTGAGCCCCAAAAGGACGACCTGATTCTCAACATCCTTAACTAACCCACATCTTCAGCATGTGCTGAAAGCGTTCCAAAAACTTTTCACAACAGGCTAACCCACAATGCAAACAGGCCGCTCGAATTTAATAATCACGCAAATTAGTTTTCGAAACCGCAAACTCAAATAGCAGCAGGAGAAACGTCTCTCCAACTAACCACCTAATCACATACACTGGTAAGGGTGTGGTGAGGGGGGGTGTCTGGGCAGACATGTAACATATTATTATCGGAAAATAAGTATGGGCTGCACGGACAGGAAGCAACGGAAACCGAATGACTACGGCGCAGGTTGCCGAAAACGAAAAAAAAATGTAACAAAATGAAAGCTTTTGCATATTTGTATGCTTTTTTATGTTTTTGTTGGTTTGGGTTTGGCGTCCCAGGAGTCGATTTGAATAGTTTGGCCAGGTTTGTTTGGAAGCCTAGGCCGGAAGTGTTGTGGCTGTTAGACAAGAAGTAAAGAGGGAGTGGGAAAGTGGAGAAAGTAAGGAGAACTGGTGTATGTGTGTGTTGTGAAATGTTTGCGGCATTTCCTTCCGCACAGCACGACGTTGTCGAGCCGGGTAAAAGTTGAATAAAGTAAAATCTGTTTCCTGTTTCGGTATAATTAATCATTTTGTTTTGGCAGCGGAACAATTAGCCCAAAGCCGCCATGTGGGCGCAGTTTACGTGCTAATTAGCTAAAAAAAACATGAAAATCTAACACAAACCCCACACACACACACACACACACTTATACACATTACAAATCGCATTTTGATGGCACATAATGACATAACAATTGCACAAAACTGTTGGGTTGGCTTTGGCTTGACTGTTTCGAGGGTTTCTGCTTACTCACCGTTTTATTGCCAAGATTCTTGACGCGACAATTCAAATAGGCCGTCTTGCCCAGCAGAGCGGTGACATTTTTCGAAGCGTTTCTATCGAAATAGGGTCCACTGTTGCGTGAGTCGTCAATCAGATCGATGCTGTTGCGATTGATGCCGGAAGCGGCGGCCAGTGATGCTATTGAGTTACCCTTGTGCAAACTGCCGCTGGCAATGCCACCATTTAATGCTGTTGTTGTTGTCGTTGTTGTTGAGCTTGAGCTGGAACTGGAGCTGGAGATGAAGCTGGCGCTGATGTCCGTGGTTGTCGCATGGCTGTTTTTGTAACTTCCGTTGTTGTTAGTAATGCTGGTCATGCTTCCGCTTCCGGCAACACCATTCGCAGCAGCAGCAGCAGCCGCAGCCGCAACATCAGCCTCATTTGGTATGGCATTATTACTGCTGCTTAGATCCTTCGATTTATAGGAGTCCCGCTGAGCGGCAAGCACTGCAATACAATTTCAAAGAAAAGACACTAATCAGTAAAGGTTACATGTTATTTTCCTATCCTAACCTAAAAGTATAGATTCTATTTTAAACACCATACCAATTGTCTTCAAACATTTTTATTGCTCACATATGTTTGAGGAAATCATTATTGTAATTGTATCCGTTTCATATTTGGCAGTTTTCAGACTTTCATTTCCGCATCGATTGCACCATATGTATGTGATGTGAGAACTTATGAAACATTGCCGAAAATTATACCGGAAATGGAAATCAGAGCAAGAACGACCATAACATATTGAGAAACAGCTGGAAACAATCATGCAATAAAATTTGAAATAATAAACATGTGCTGTAGATTAAATCAATAGGAAAATTTAATTCCTTTGGGTCTAACGGCATCTAAAAAATTTTTAACTATAAGCATAAATAGTTTGCGAACAGTTTCTTTAGTCCGGACAAGTTTGGATAGAACCAAATACCTTCGATAAGGTCCAAGTTAGTTCAAGCTGCATAAATTACATTTCGGATAATTATGGATAAATTCGGATAAGTTCGAAAAACGTCCACCAACCCTAAAATTTTACAAAAGAACTTGACACGAAATTTTAAGCTAGTTAAATTCTTTGTAAGCATGTAAAATAATTCCGGATAAACTCATATTGAAAACTCCTTGAGAAAAAAATACTTGTAACTTTCTTAAGAATACCAAGCTAGCTCAAACACATGATATTAAAATTCATATAATGCCGGACTAATTCGGAAAAGAACAGATAAGTGGGGATAACGTTCACCTACTTTAAATTTTAAAGTTTAAAACATAAGCAAGGAACTTTTAACATAGTAAAGCTCGTGAAATACATTTTAAAGATATATGTTAATCTCCGGACAAGCCCTTATAAGGATACTCCTTGGACATAAATAGTGTTAACTTTCTTAAGAGCCACCTGGCAATCTGCCGAGAGCACAACCAAGTGCATTTTTATAGCCTGCAAAAATGTACACAAGCTGCTAACAAATTTTATACATTGTTTAAGTGGATAACATAAAGTGATTGCCTTATAATGGGTACAAAAACAAAACATGCAAATGACATTAGCCCTCCCCCCACCGCTCGCCCGCACTAAGATCGAATTACAAAACTTAAATTGGTGCCTTTATTTATGCAATATCGTTACCATAATTGTTCAATTAGTACACTTTTGGCCATAACAACCCTGACTGTGGATATCAACGACCAAAAAAGCACATGTTGAACTTTTTTTTTTTGCTTTCGCTTTTAAACTCGGAAAACCAAGCACATTGTGTGCTTTCCATCGATAATACACACACACACACGCATTCACTGATAGAAAACTAGTTTAGCTCGTATACCTTGCAACCATTTAGGTAATTAGCAAATTACGCACACACACATGCAACAACAACAAAAACAACAGCACACGTTTTGGTATTCGCGTATCGTATATGTGGAATAAACTTTTGTTTTGCGCTTTTTCCTATGTGAGTGTTTTATGTTTTTGTTGTTGTTTTGTTGTTGTTGATGCTATACGTATATCAAATTTTCATGTATTTTCCACAACTACAACAACAACAACAAAGTAGCAAAACCACTTGGACCCTCGGCTGTTTGTAGTTTGTTGTTGTTGTTTTTGTTGTCGTAGTTACGACCAATTTGTATCCACCGCCATTTATCCCATCACTTAGCAGCCAGGCAGCAAGCAGCTAGCAGCAAGGACGATGTGAATGACGCCGATATGTCTGCTTGAGACCCAAACACACACACACACATGTGTCCTTGTGTCCAAGTCTGCGTGTGTGTATTTATTTTTATATCCTGTATTTGTGTGTGTGTGTGTTGGGCACTTGATACGCTTATTACGCTCAGGCAGAGACTTTTTATGGCACTGGGGGGCCAGGCAATTCTTGCAAGCTTGTCGAGCTGTAAGCTGGCGACCATTTTATAGTTGGCAGCCAGCGACTTTATTAGATTAAAACATGTTGTGCACGTTGTCCCAACACTGTCAGTCAGTCAAACACACACACACATACACAAACAAACAGACAGAGAGAAAAAAAGACAAGTCACAATTCAGATCTAGATTCAGTTGGGAGTTTTTTATTTTTCAAACAAGTTTGTGTAAAGTACTTGAAGCATAGATTTAATGATTTTTCAATAAGGAGAAATATCAAACTATTTTTTTAGTTTATTTAACCAAAGATCAATAAGAAGATAAGATTTTAATCATAAATAAGAAAATAAAGTGTAAAAAATATTTACCTAAGAGTTATTTTATATTATAATAATACTCAAAGCATATATACAAAAAATAATCATAAAACAAGTAAAATACCTCTATTAAAATCATAGAAAATAAGAGATTTTCAAAACAAATCCACAGAATTTTACAATTCCTCGAAATAATTTTTATTTTGTTATCAAATTTGTTAGACTTTGTCAACTTTGTTCGAGTTCCCAGAACTCTAATTCGCTGTCAATTCATCTTAAATTTTTCTCACTCTGTACACCCCACAAACAACACAACAAAACACACACACAACTTATCTAGCTCGTTTGCTGTTGTTAGCCATACCGCCCCCTGGTCATGTTTTGGGGCCAGATATGTCTGTATGTATGCTGCTTATCCTGCCAGTAGTCCTGATATTGACAGCAACCAGCAACAACAATTCAGTATCATTTTTTTTTTTTTTTGCGTTGTCTGCGTTGGCTTTCATGTTCGCTGTTCAATTGCCAAGGCAAACAATGTTGCTAATAAGTTTGGCTGCAACGCTAAAATCCCCGACTGACTAACAGACTAACAGACTGACTGGATGGCCTTTCTCTTTGTCTGTCTGTCTGGGAAAAACAACATGATAAATAAAGAGCCGCTGGCTAGAAATTAAAATAAATTGACTGCTTGGGATGCGGCAACCGCAACGGTAATGCCAATGCCAACAGCAGTTTCCCAACAACAACAAGAGAACAACAGCAACATAAATTAAGAGCTTCAATACCACTACACACACACAAACACACATACACATAGAGAGATATACGGTACTTGCTTAAAAGCGCCCTGCAGAAATCAAAAAGTCATATGCCGGGGTCGTTTCATACACCGACGTCACGACGTCAGCGTCAACGTCAACGTCAGCGTCAGCGTTAGCGTTAGCGTTGTTGTACAAGAGAGCCGACCGCAGGGCATGTTCCTGTTGCTGCTATACTTGTACTTGTTCTTGTTCTTGTTTCTCAGCTTATACAATGTTTGTGCTGTTGTTGTTGTTTTTGTTTAGATTGTTGTAGTTATGTACGCCCGCGCTGTTGTTATTATTAACATGGCGCTGTTGTTGTCAGAAACATTTGAAATGTCAAAACTTTTTACTCGTTGTGTAAGTGAGTATGTGTGTGTGTGTGTGGGTTTATGTCTTGGCTGAAATGACGCCACGCCAAAGTTTTAAATTTTTAAATTCACTTAAAAAATTAGAAATCGTTGTTGCTTGATCGTTACGAACCGTCTTTTACTTCCTCTTGCCCCCTGCCCTAACCTAGGCAAAAAAAAATAAACATATTTCTTTAAATATTTAAAGGTATATTGCGTTTGTGCTGATGCGCATCTTTTATTGCTGTTTGTCGTTTTGTTTGCCGCCATAAAAACAAAAAAAAACAAAATCCAACAAAAAATTGTGCAAAGTATGCGCTAAATTAAATGAGGGAAGTCTTATATGGCTGTCGTGTTATTTGAATATTTTTTGTTGTTGTTTTCAAACTTTATTTTCCTTCAGTTTTTTTTTCTTGTTGATTGAGGTTTCGGTGACTTTTGGCAGTTGACAAAACTGCAGACAATTTCTTGTGGCAGTGTTAACAAAAGTTTTACAAACTGGTTTTTCCAATTTTAGATTGAAGCCAAGGTTAAGCAAAATAATATTTAAAAACATATTTCCAAGTAATTTTTATCAAATGTGGGGCTAAGTGAAAAAGTACCTAACAATTACCTTGACAAAAAACAATTAAATTAATCAAAAATGTTTGTTGAACATTTGCAATCATTATGTAATCGGAAAAACCCTTCGTTTTGGAATTTCCCAGTTCATTAAAGACTAATGACGATATCTGTGCTACACTCAGGTGGCCAAAGGCCCAAAGGCAGCCTCGTCATTAAGCACAGCGCACGGCATATAAAAAATGAAAGCTATACTACAAACACACACATACACACACACATACACCCACACACCGAAGCATATTCAAGTGCAGTTAGTCATGCCAGGGCTGGCTAACATCCACACTCAATCAGGGCATGAAAATCGCTGGGGAATTTTGCTATACAACAGAGCTAAGGGCGGCGGCTGGTCGGGCCAAGACCAAAACATTGATTTCCCAAGACTTTCAAGGCACACGAAAATTAATTACCTAACCTAAAAACCCCGAAGCCCAAAGAATTATGTAACCGGCCGCCACAACGGAGGAAAATCTTTGAAAAATGCCAAGTTGGCAGGGCCAACAACTAACTCAACGAAAATTTCATCCATTTCATTGCTGCTGACTCATTGGGCATGACAACGGAATGAATGATATCGAAAATCGAAATCAATAAATGAAATTGGTCAAATCAATTTGACAACAATTGCAATTTGCGAGCGAACGGGAAAGGCTCGAAGCAAAACTGGAGCACGAAATTTGATTAAACCCTGGCCCTGTCAACAAAACTGATGAGGATGGGCCACAAAAAGCTCAAGGAAAATAATAAGCATGGGCATGAAAAAGAAAGTGAAAATCAAAAGGGAGCGTATTCGAAGAGTAACATACTCTTCCTTTTCATAACCAGAATTCTTGAAATGGGTAAAAAATAGTTATGAAGATTTTGTGAAAAGTGAATTTTCCAAAAAACTTCAGCGTGTAAATGCGGTCATAGGAGAGTGCATATTCCATCCCGGTTGCATCAACAGCCAGTAGATTTATTTCGTCACAAATTTTTTGGATGAAAATCGAGTAAAAATCTCGTTCTACATTTTAATGCAGTTTTATTTGAGATCTTAAAACAAGACTTTTAGGGTATAACATTTAAAAATCGGAGTAATTTTGACGAAGTTATGACAATCGTAAATATTATCCAACATAAGGCGATTTTTGAGCAGAACTTCTGGAAATGAAAATCGGGAAAAATTTTTGTTTCTAGATTTAAATGCAGTTTTATTTGAGATCTCGAATCAAGACTTTTGAGGTATTGCATTTAAAAATCGGGCCAATTTTGACAAAGTTATGGCCGAAAGTTTTTTCCAACTCCCAAGTAGATTTTTCGAGTCAAAAATCGAGTAAAAATAATTTTTAGATTCAAACGCAGTATTAATTTACAGCTCAAGCCAAGACTTTTGATGTATTGCCTTTGAAAATCGGGCTGACTTTGGCAAAATTATGGCTTTCGACTCCTTAGCCGATTTTTTGTCACTTCCTCGAGTTATCTTATGATATTTTATTAAAAGTTTCTTTAAATTAGAGTAAATAAACTCAGTTTTCACAGTTATAAAAATTCTGAAAAATTATCTTGAGAATCAAAAATATGGTTTGGTTCAAAAACTGCATTTAAATCTCTGACTGGTTCAAATTCTGACTATATCTTATATTTCAGTTAATTCGTCACTTACCTCCATTGCCGGATATCACAACGATAACAACAACGAGCATGCTGAGCATTATCAGTGCACGATGGCAACTGTTGCAGTCGAAGGTGTTGCTGCTGCTACTGCTGTTGCTACTAGCTGAAACTATTGTTGAGGCGGAGCAGGTTGGCCATAGTCGTGTGCAGTTTGTTGATGTTGTTTGTCCCATTACTTTCTCCTCCTCATCCTCCAGTTCGCCCTGGCCATGTTGTTGCTGTAGCTGAGAATCTGTGCACGATTTTGTACTCGAATCCGTATATCGTTGCCGTTGACGCGGCGTTGCTCGTTGTTTTAAATTCGTTCGTTGCTGAAGCTGTTTTTGTTGCCTTTGCTGCTTTTGCTGCTGCTGCTGCTGGCGCGTTTCCATTTGAAAAGTTGCCATAATATTTCACTCGTCCGTTGTGGGTTACACTGTTTGCCCGTCAAAAAGATTCTACTCTCGCCTTTTCACCCTCTCTCTGTCTCTCTCTGGGTTGCTTAGTTTATGTGCGCACTTGAATCTAGCTGAGAATGGGCATTTTTCTGGCTGTAGTACATGTTGGGGGCGTGGCTGGTCGCCTTATTAGCGCCTGCCATCTTTGCCGCGATGCGTGAAATTGCCGAGCAGCCTTACAAATTGCTAAGGCTTGCTTTTTGGGGGGTGCCTTGGTTGTCCTTGGGACTATAGCAGCTATTTTAGGCTAGGCGTCTGCCTTGGTTTGGCTGGCAAACTACTTTGCATTTGTTCTGCTCGGCTGGTGCTGAGAAATCGCAGTCATTTTTCCAGCGATTTATATTCTATTTAATTCCACTTTAACACGATATCACTGGGTATCACTTCATCTTCATTAGCGGATGCCGGCCGGCATTGTCCTTCGTCCTGCGTCCTTGCTTCTTCTTGTGTCTTGTGTCGACAGCAGCTGCAATGACAGAAAAGAGCAAAACAAAAAGCGTTAAAATGTTTGGAATTTCATTAAAAATTCAAATGTCAAAGTCAAAATAAATGGAAATTTGTGTGTGCTTTACTGTGCGTGTGTGTGTGTGTGTGTGTGTGTGTGTGTGTGTCTGTGCCGGCACGTGCTGTTACGTCGTGCGTGTGTTTGTATATCTTAGGTATAGATATACTTTATATCCCAGCAAGCAATTGGAAGATTGTTTTGATCAGAAACCCCATTTCGAGTCTAATTCGAGTCATTTTCATGCTTTAAAAACGATTAATCGTTTATGCGATTAAAGCGCGACTCGAAAACGACTCGCATGTATGCCTTAAATATGATGAATCGCGCAAAATTTGAAGCAATCAAAAATTGAGCATGCCAGTGATTGAAATATGCTTGGCGACTCAAAAGCGATTCAAAAGCGACTCAAAGCGACTCGCTTGCATGCTCAAAAATGATTCCATGCACGAAATGTACGGAAGTCAAAAATGATCATCCACGCGATTGAAATATGCTTTGCATCATAAATAGATCTTATGGGCAATTGTAACATGCTAGTCAATGACGCCCGATGGTCGTGCTGTCTAAGACGCCGCTCAAACCGAAAGTCCCAGGTTCAAACCCTCGTTGGGGTAAAAAAAAAGGTAAGTAAAAATGGCATGCATTCATTAACATAAACTGTTTACATTAATTGCTAACATTAACTGTTAACATAAACTACTGGCTAACATTAACTCCTAAGATACATTTACATTAACGTTAACACAATTGTAATACATAAGGGGTACTGTTATGTTATACACAATTGTGAGTCTTTTTTTTAACAAGCTGTTAAAAAATACGACTCGAAAAAGACTCGCTTTTGATTCGAAATACGAATCGAAAATGAGTCAAAACTGCGGTCCCAAGCGACCCCTCAAAAAGAGTCGCGTTCGGGAACCGTTTTCTCCCGAACAGAGTATCTTTTTGATCAGAAAAGCGCTCATAAATGTTTACTTTCAATCAGTTTGCGACTCGAAAAGACTCGCTTCTGATTCAAACTTGCTGGGATATATAATCCCAGACACACGTTCTCGTCCTGCCCCAGTTGTTTGCCTTATGAATGTTTTTCTGTAACTGGCGAATATAAAAATAGAAAGAAAAAAAATGCCAAATGTTGCCAGCAAATGTTCCCCCAAAAATGATAATCAAAAGTGGAGAGACAGAGTGTGAGAAAGTAGGGAGAAAGTGAAAAATGCCATGGCAAAAATGTTGTAATGGAAATCTATGTGATTTTCCTTTAAGTGCCCAGCTTCACCATAAATAATTATGTTTACAATTTGTGGAATTCACAATTTCAAGCGCTTGCAACTGAAAAGCATTTCAACTATTTTTCTGTGGAACTGTGGATTTTAAAGCTTCTGTACCATTAACAGCTTAAAATTTTTTAAATTATAAGCTTAATGTTAACGCAATTTTTTTTTTTTTTTTTATTAAAGTTTTCTTCATACTAATTAAAATAAATCAAATGTAACTTTTTAAACCCTTAACCCCTAAAATGGGTAAATAAGTGTATAATGGTTTTGTGCAAATGTATGTAACAGACAGAAGGAAGCATCACCGACTCTATAAAGTATATATATTCTTGATCAGCATCAAGTCCGCACCGAGTCGATATAGCCATGTCTGTCTGTATGGATGCGCCGATTTCAGAGACTATAAGATATCGATAACACTTCTGGTTTCTGATATACACATGATCGATAACAAAAAACCATGATTTTCAAAATTGAGAAAACAAGATTTGAAACTATGTTTATTATCCATATCCCATCATGAACATTTAAAGAATTTGATCAAAATCAGTTAAGAGACATCGGAGATATTACAGTTTGAATTTGTTCATATTGGTCCCTGGGTTAATACACACATATGGGGTTAGGAATATCTCCTAGTCGGGATTTCTCGACTAGAGTCTTCTTACTTCTTTTTAAATGTTTTTAAGCAGTCTATTAAACTCTTGTTTATGAACTTGAACAACAGCAACAGAAACTTTCCTAAGCTTAAATTAATTAGTTGACTGAAAAACCTAATTTATTAAAAGTTTTTTTTCCGTTTTTTTACATTTTGTAAAAGTTTTTCGCTGAAGCTAAATACAATAAGTAGAAAAAGAAAATGTTCAAGCTAGTTTCAAACGTGTTAACTAAAGATATTTATTGTTTTATTTGATGCAAAATGAGTTCTTGAAGATTTAGCTGTACAACTTTTGGCTACTAAAAAGCCAAATAATCAGCTTTTACCACCAGCGTCAGATTATTTTAATCACAGCCTTCATTAGGTTTTTACAGTAACAGAGTAACGATTAAAAAAAAAATAAAAAAGTTTAAAAAAAATTTTTTGTTTGCCATGAATAATGCGTATTTTTGTTCGCTTTATATTCAGGCGGAAAATGGTTTTGACTATGAAAAACTTTAATAACTTGATATGCAATCGGCTTATCATCATATTTTGTATGCGTGATGAAAGCACAGCATCAATCCAATAAATCCATCAAAAAAATAAAAATAATAATAATGGATTAAAATCCATTCAGTAGAGCGAAGCATAACAAGCTTAACTAACAGTATACCCTACACCATCATGAACTAGTTTAAGCAATCGCTAAAATAATGTCAAGGAAAAAAGATGTATTTTACATGGGCTCAACAGGTTAACTAAAAAAATTCGCATTAGCTTCTTAGATTATCATTCGTATTTTGATAGAAATTCCCTATTTTTACAACCCAAAGAAATAAATGTTTACCTTGAGCTAAACCGTAACTAACAAAGTTACTAAACCTGAACAAACATTTTCGACTCATGTAAGTTCTAGTTTAACGATTTTGCCATAAAAAATAATCAAAACATAAACGAAATGTATATATTTTTTAAGCCCAGAAAAAAGCTAGACAGCAAACTGAAATTATGCGCAGCCTAGGAAATTAAACCAACCGAGATTTATAGCAAAAGTTTTGCCTTAAAATGTCTAACGCTTGACAAAACACAAACACAAAAAAAAATAAAAACTACATATAAATAGATATAAGTAAAACGCAAAGCTGCTGCTGCTGCATGCCACATGGGAGAATGCTGTGTTGCAATGCCAGAATACCCGAGACGAAAACAAGAAGTCAGCATTTACATCTTGCTTGCCTGCCACAACAATGGGCATCTGGGGGTGGGATAGGGTTGGGGTTGGTATGTAGCCAAGGTGAGCGAGAGAGTCTGGCAGGCAGCAGGACTAGCCTAGCTAGGTAGGTAAAATTTAGCTATGGCTAAAGCTATATATTTTTTTGTTAGCTGTAATTAGTGTCAAGGCGTTGCTGTTGCTGTTGCGTATACGCGCCGTGGGTCGAGGGCAACAGTGGGTTAAGCAGCGTAAGCACGTCACGTTGATGGGGCATTAAGTTGTAAGTGCCTTGCCGTGACCGAGCAGACGGAACCACTCCACCACTCTACCAGCCCACCACCACCCACCACTCAGACCACCCACTCAACCCTATCGCAAATGCATAATTAAAGCACAACGCCTCATTATAATTTCCATTAAAAACGGCTTGTCGCGCTATCCCCGAGCACAACAGAGAAAATAAAAACCACAAAATATCCGAGACGCCGTGCAACACTTTCTGTATCTGTATCCGTTTCCCCCCACCACACGGCCGATACATATGAGTTGATATTTATTTTTCGGTCATTGGCAGCGTTGACAGCTGTCCGAAAACGAGGCGAACAAACGGACCACGCCCTATCGCCTTTCAGTTAATTAATGAAATATGCATGCCGTGTAATTATATTTGATTAAAAACAATGCTTGCGCATTTGTTCAACTATAAATTTACTTTAATTATGTGGCGGGCGCCATTTGTGTCTGTTGCCATTTCGTTTCTTTTGTTGCACACACACAAATGATATGCATAATAAATTAATATTTTTACGAGAATATTATTACATTTTTATAGTATATGCCATACCCTTTTGTTTGTTGAACGCATCCGGCTTAACATACTTTATTTTGTTACAAAATAAAGTTCAGTTCAGTCAAATGACCTCGTTGAAGTTATTGTTTGATATTTATCCACAAAATTTGCATAGTGAAAAAATGTAAATAAAATATGAAACTACAAATACCGAGACTATCCAAGCAAAAAGGGGTTAAGCCGATTCGAGCCCCAAACTAACAACAAAACAAACAACAAACACAGAAACAGAATCAGAAAAATAATAATAATCGAGACACACTCTTTGGATATTGAAAAATGACACAATCCAAGTAATATGCAAATATGTATTCATGCTATTCACTGCTAATCTGTGATACTGTTGCTCTTCTTGCTACAAACAATAACAAAATATGAAAATTTTAACAATTTATTTTCATTTCAGAAGGTTAAAGTAACAATGTTAAATCTGTGTGTATGTGTGTGTGGATAAGTGAAACCTTTGTTTGCCTTCTTTATGCCTTCACTGTATGTATGTATGTTAAGCAATTATGTATTCGGGTCTCTGGAGCAGACAAGGGCATTGGGTGACCTGTTTTTTTCCCCCTTTTATGTGTGTTGGGGTGGCAACTCTATACGATTAAGTGGTGAAGCTTGTAATTTGTATGCATAAAGCTTTATTGAGAATGTTTAAGGAACTTGTTGGGTTAACACAGTTGAGGATTTAAGCAATGCTTCAAATTACTGCTGAACCAGCGATAAGAGATTATAAAATTGAAAGAATTTTAAATTTCCGAAAGAAAAGGAAGAATGTTATTCTTTTAGTTGAAAATAAAATAGTTCACATACAAAACCATAAACTAATTACCAATATTCATTTATTCGTCATGCAACAATAATAACAAATTTATTGTCCATAAAATTCATGCGAAATGTCGAGTCTATTGTTTAATTAACCTCCTTTGTTTGCCCATTTTAAAATTTATTATTTTCTTAGTGTTTTCCGTTTCATTCCAGGAAATTTTGTCTGTAATTACATTCATATGTGCATTTATATTTTAATTACTATTTACATTTTTTTTTTTTGTTTCAAACCCTTCTCTTAAATTGACGCGCATGCTTAATAATCGGATTATCCTCCCTTTCTATACAAGTCATTAACTCGATAGCAAATTGATTTCCTAGATTAACACCCTTTTGTACAAACCAAACTCAAACTATCGACTAAACCAATTAAAGAGTAATTAAGGAAACTAAGAAAAGAGTGAAAGGGGATTTTGTTAAGGGTCAAGCTACGTCTTTAAATACTATAATGACCATAGATGTTAGGTAACTCCAAGTATCTAGATCTTACTCAAACGTTTCAAACATATTCTATAAACTTTACCTTTACTTATCCCACTTCACCTTACTTATCTACCCTTAACATTTCAGGGCATTCAATCTTCGTCATCTACACAAGCCACCTGTTTCTTGTTGTTACTTATCCTTGCCTCATAATTAAATTGAGAAGCGCATAAAGTTGCTTTAATTTACTCGACCCCAAAAGCGTGTCTGGGGGATGCGTGGAGTGGCGTCATTCTACCTTGAAAATTGACCAACCGCTGTGAATGTCATCATCAAATAAACCACAAACGAAGTTAAGCAAAGCCAAAATTATTAGCCACGTGCCTGCCAGTAAAAATATACCCAAACCCTTGTTAATTCCCCAAAGGATGGACACCCTTTTGTGGTCGCATTTCTTTATACTCCGTTATTTGAGCTTTGTTTTTTTTTATCGCATACAAGGTGAGACTAACGATGTTTGACGATTATCTGCTTAATCCAAACACAAAAATGGAATATTGCATGCTAATTAGCTTATAGAATTAATTCAATATACCTTTTATGTTGTTGTTGTGGATATTTGATTTATTTATTGTTGTATTTGTTGTCGTTATTGTCAGGGGTTAACTGAATTTTGCTATTCCATTTGTAGTCCATTGACGGCGAATTAAACTATTTGAAATTGTTATTTAGTTAAAAGTGGTTTTTTTTTACAGCACTTGCATTGAAAATGCTCTCGAAAATGCTTTAAAATCACACGGTAAAATCAAACCAACAACAAAATTCAAAATGAAAAGCGAAAAGCAACAGAAAAAAAAGGGATAAAAATGTTTCACGGAAATTCGAATGCGGAAAAAAACCATAGCATAAAATGCGGCGTAAAAATTACATGTTTATGCTTCCTGCCCCCGCTTGTGCATGGAGGCGAAACTCACAGGTTTACACATGTGGGCAACCCTTCATGCAGTTAATGCCTTTTGGGCCATGTCGTCTAAAGCCTGTGGCCACCACCTGTCCGTCGTTGGCACAACGATTTTTATTAGGAATGCAAATTGTTATGGCATTGTTTTCGTTTTTTTTAGGGTTTTTGTGTAATTTATGTGACAGCTTTTGGTCCCGAAAGACCTTTTCAAAACAAAATGCCGCCCAGATAGTTGGACTCAAATCTGTTTATTCACTGCGAAATTGTGAAAAGTTTTTCGTATCAGTTATTCAATTAACTTTTGTGGAACTACTCATGCAATCAATTTAATTTATTTAATTTCCAAATGGTTTTTGTTGAAGTTTTGCAACATTTTATAACTTATAGTTCCCAAGGTAATTTCACTCAATGTGCAATTTGTTAAAACTCTTTCGGAATTGATTTTCCGTGCCAGGTATTTCCACTTTTGACCAACACCTGGCACCAAACAGCCAGAACGAACGAACGAAAAAAAAAGGGCAAAAGTTATTTTTATGCGACGGCCTTCAGGATAAACAACAAAATCAAAACAAAGTTGGGTAATATTTTTATTTTTTTCTTTTATTTTTGTTCATGGTTGTCCTTCGCTGACCAAAACGCCCACGTGCTTAAGGTAGGGTCAGGGGCAAGGAATGGGATGCTACACTGTTTCCGAGTGTTAAACAAACAAAATAAAAACTGCTGTGTCAGATTTTAAAGCATTTTTTCCGGTGTATTGTTATTATGTTTTGACACTTTTATCCGTAGCACAGGATATAATTAGATTTTTTTTTTTTTGATTTTTTTGGATGTTTTCAAACACTGTACGCACTTTCTTTTGGGCACTTTAGTGTTGCATTATTAATTGCTTGCCCTTTTCTCTCTCTCTCTTTGCAGCTCTCTCTTATGAGCTGACTTGTATGTTAGCTTAATTATTTATTTACCATTATTATGCACATTGAGAAACTTTTACTTTCAACTCGTTGCCGCACCTAAAGCACTGGCACTCACACACATACGCACACACACGCACACACTATAACAGTACTCTGTGGGTGTATAGAATGTGGGAAATTGTCTTTAGAGTAGGCCAACGCAATGCGACTTTATACCGTTAGAACGACCGAACGAAACGACTGCACTAAATATACTGAAACAAGCACTCGAATAAGCCACAACAAACGAGTGGTGGACCAAACGGCGAGCCAAGGCACCAAAAATGCCGACGACAACGCAAGCTAACGTGCCGAAGAGCGGCCCAAGCCAAAGCTCTGTTCTAGCGAGACAAAGAGAGAGAGCGAGCTTTCATGACATTTGATAACCAAAGCACAGTGGTTCAATGTTTAGTCAATATGTGCGTCTCGCTTCCAGTCGCTCTTTTTCGAACATTCGAAAAATTCCTGTTGCGGGCGCTCAAATGCTTTTGCGCTCTCTTTGTTTGAAATGCCGGCGCACATTACATATGCAAATGCTCTTTGGGCAATATTTATAGTTACCGTTAAGGTTTCTTATTTTAAACATTTTACCTTGATTTAAACTCCCCTCTGCGTATTAATTAGTTCTACTTAAACTACAATTGCAGTAAGTAATAAAAAAGTTTCCATTCAACTTTCACACCCACATTCACACACTTGTGGACTGCATGTGGAATAGACACTTTGGCATCTAGACATTCGCACTGGTTAAGCACTTAGGACACATTAAGTTCCTTGGCTGTCTGCCCAGATCAAACCAAAGCTCACAAAACACTTTCGATTCCAGCTAACTGACACTGACACATAAAATTAAATGTATTCGCATTGGTGTAGAATGTTTCTTGTGCTGTTGATTTAAGCTTCTTGGTGCAAAAACCTTGTTGAAAACCTTAGAACAAAGCAATAAATTATAAGTAAAATTAATCTTCAAGTAATTATTATAAGAAAACTGCTAAAGGACACTGTACTGATGCTTTTAAAAATAATGCAAGCGCGCATCCTTTATTACTCAAAACCTCCACCCATCTTCTCTAGCTAAATGCTTTTTAACATTAAATTGATTGCTCACACTTGTACATCATACGAATTTTATACAAATCACCCTCAGATGGACCAACAACCTGTCCCATCTCTCGCTCCACAGGCGCGCCGTCAACTAAGGCGTGTATTGTTGGCTTGCTGGGATCCTTGGCGAAGGCATTCTTTGGGTAATGCATTACGCTCTCAAAGTCATACGGCACGTTGTACGTAGTAGTTGTCGACTCCGTCATGGCAATAAACTGTGACCAATACTTTCTCGGAATGTTATCATAGTCGACCACAATATGCTCATCTCGATCTGGACGACTCTGCTCGTGATACAGACCCAACACATGCAGAGTCTCATGCTGTATAATCCCTGTCTTTTTTAGGCACTTCTCACTAAGTTGGACATCATGTGAACCGGAACCAAAAAGCGGTATAGGATTATAGCCTATGCGTGTGCCACACATTTTTGGCGATTTCTTGTAGTAGACATAACGACTGCCCACTGGAGCTGCACCCGGTAGCTCCTCGAAACGCAGACAGGTCTGCTCATTGAATACATTCATGGCCAAGCGAACATTTTCCGCCTCCTCTGCACTATAATCGCTGGCAATGCGATAATAGATTCTTTGTGTGGGCCACAGTTGCAATGGGGATCGAAGAGCATTGCGAGTCTTGGCCTCTGCCTGTTCATCTTCCACATCGATCTCGTTGTAATAGTTCTCAAAATACTCTCCACCCTCGGCACTGACAATGGCCACCAAAGCCAACAATAGAAACCACATTTTGACTTGAGTCGTATGCAATTTGTCTATGGTTTTTATAGGCTCAACAAAATCAAAATGCATTCGGTTGGTTTTTTGTATTTCTTTAAAATATAATTATCAGTTTTTGTTTTTTTCGTGTGTTAACTAAGGTTGCACATGCATAGATAAACAACAAACTAAGAGTTATCAACACACATACTTATGCAGAGCTACAATATAGTATTGTTATTAGAATTCCAATTGTTTGCGATAAGTCTGCTCCCCATTTAACGATTGCTGTGCCAATGGAGCCAAATTCGACATTATCCGCTTTTTGCATTTTTGCGACGACTTAACTTACATTGGCTAGGCGGTAATACAATTTGCATAATTTAACATAGATACAATATTTATATAGTGCGCAATACACAGACACACACGCACACAAGGTATGCATGACAATATAATTCAATCATATTACGACAACACTGGTGGCCAGAAAAAGTGGCATGGTACGAACAAAGCAATAAAGCTTAGTGAAGTTGTAATAAACTTGAGTTTAAATTAAAACAAAAGCATATTTTTAATATATTTCGAATTAAACTATACAAGTTTTGGTTTCTTAAACAACGAAAACATTCACATTTCTTTCACTTAAAGAGTGTGCCACTTTGTAGTTGCCACCAGTGTACGCATGTTCTTTGTATGTAGCTCGTGGCAGGTGCAAATTTGGCACGCCCCAATGCATAACATTAACATGCCAATTGTCTCTGTTCGATACAAAAAACAAACACACTCTTTACAAATTCTTTATATTGTATGCGTTTCGTTATCATTTGTTACTTTTTTTTACATTTTACATGGTATTCTATTCGTAGTATATGTTTTAGTTCTAGTTTAGATTTGCTTGAGGCATAAGCTGTAAACGTGCTGCGTGTTGCATATAGCGCGTAATCATAATGGTTGTGTGCACAATTTGAGAATCGAATCAAACCAATAAATATACAAATACATTAAGATATCATATATTTTTAATTATAGTTATTTTGTTCCACAAACTCTGTTCACGTTTTTATTGCTTAGGCAGACGGTTTTCAGTTAAGAGGAGGGAAGCAGGAAGGGTTAAAATGGGACGCATAACAATTGAGCCGCGTGGACGTTGTCGCAACAGCTATGAGGACCTTGCGGCAGACCATTTAAATACAATAAAAATATATAAATTTGAGCCTTGCAATTTATGTTTAGCTGCCCGACGACGACGACACGTGGCGTATACATAATAATATTATCATACAAATGAAAAAAATGAAAATAAAAAACGTTAAAGAGTAGCAAGAACACAATTGATATATATGTATATATGTAAAAAATGAAAACATTTTGCAAGCAAAAAATAAATGAAATAAATTGTAAACAGTAAATTTGCATTGTTATGTTGTTTGTTTGTTATCGTTATCGTTGTTGCTGCTGTTAATTACGACTATCGTTATCGTCATCATTGTCATATTCATTATCGTCAGATCGTCATTATCATCATTATCATCATTATCATCGATTTCAATCCTGTTTCAGCACTTCGCTTGCAAACATCACAAATCAGTTCCTAGTCATTTTATAGTATTTAACGCTCTCCCCATCATCATCAGCTCTCCTCTATAGTATGTATATATATATATGTATTTATCATAAGTAATAGTAGTAGTTGTAGTTGTATATCTGTATATTATGTCTATATCCAAGTGGCATGGCTTCGATGGCGGGCGGGCGGGCGTATGGTCGTTCTGGTTGAGGCGTTCAGGCGTACAAATCTCCGATTGTGAGCAGGAGAGAGGAATCAAACTGTTAGCTTCCTCTCTGCTGCTCGCAACTGCAGCTCGCCTAGTGCAACTCAATGAACTTGTATAGCGCCGGTGGCACCGCCTTCTCATACTTGATGCGATGCTGTTTGATGGTTCGCGCCGCCAGACATGCCAGCGATGTATACTTCATGGGATCGATGATTTTGTGCAGTGTGGTGGGTGCCAGCAATGACTCAAATGTTTCACCAGCATCGTTCTTTGTGTCCTGCATGAAAGAAAGGATCGATTAGTCTTAAATATATAAATCTCTATTTGATACTTACCAAATGCGCACCACCTTCGAGCAGTGTGTTGGCCAATGGCTCCACATAGAGCTGTAGTGAAGCGGCCAGATGCAGCGGTGTGTTGCCCGCATCATCCACGGCATTGGGATCGGCACCCACTTCGAGCAACGCCTTGGCCAGCGATGCCGATGGGAACTGACCCGAGGGATAACGACCGACAAGTGTGCCCTCGCGATAGCAGGCATAATGAAGAGCTGTGCGTCCAGAGCGTACATGCACCTTGAGACGATTAAGGCGGTATAAGGCATTCATCACCTGATGTCGCATGTCCGGACAGAAGTTCTCGCCATCCAACAGCGAACTGAGCAGGCAACCAATGTGCAGGGCACTGACCAGCGTGCGGCTCAATGCATTTGGATCGTGATTGCAGTCGTGTTGATGTGCCGACAGCAGCGTTGTGGACGATGTGCTGCTGGAGGTGGAGGATGTCGATGATGATGTTGAGTTCGATGATGATGTCGATGTTGTCGAGCTGGCTGACGACGATGTCGACGAGGATGGCGATTGTGTTAGCTGTTTGCTGTTGCTGGCAGCCGACGGCAACATCTGTTGCTGCTCCAACGTAAATGCCTGGCCCCGCTCCACCTCCAGCACGGCCTTGTGAAAGATGGTCAGCATGCCGTCGGCCTCAATTGGCGGCACAATGCGTCCGCGCGGCAACAAACGTCCCGCCTCCACCAGCATAAAGCTAAATAATTCTGCAAACGATAGCAATGAGGATTGTGTCATCGGGCTGAGTGGTTGCAAGATCTTCTGTTGCATTGTCAATGCATACGACCAGAGTTCAATGCAGCGATCAAATCGACCAGCGTCTGCATAATGTGCGCCTCTGCAAAAGAGAAGAGGTTAAAGTCAATCAATATCAAATGTTTGATGATATCATACAAAAGTTTTATATCTTAGATATGTGCCTTGTGTGTCTAGAAATCAATAATTATTGATTTTGGGAAAAGCAGACAAAGTTTTAGTCACGCTTGCCAAGTAGAAATAATTATATAAAGCAGTTTGTTAAAAACATTTGCTTATAAAAAAGTAGACAGAAACAGACGGACATAAACCTAGTTTTGGAGCTGTCCTGGCTTCCCGCTCACCTGAAACGAATATAGTAGCTGGTGTCCGGATGCGTTGGGCCAAGAATGCGCTGTCTTATGACCAGCGCCTGCATGCGCATCTCATCCGGATCGAGCACCAGCTCTTCCAGCTCCTCAATGGTGGTCACCTCGGTGACCAGTTCGTAGGCCGGCACTGGTTCCTGCACTTTCTTTTCGAGCGGCGGCTCCTGGGCACGCTCCTCCAACGCTCGTCGCCACAGTGTCAAGGCGACAGCCATATCACGTTTCTTATCCACATAGGTTGCACCGAGCAGTTCGAGTGCATCGATACGTGCCACACGACTCACGCACGGCAACGTTATCAAATGCTCCACAATGGGCATGTGTCCGGTGACACTGGCCGCCAACAGCGGTGTCATGCCATAAAAGTCCACATCCATTGTGGCGCCATGCTTCAACAGCAGCTGTAGTATTTGCAACGAACCCGATTCCGCACAATCGTGCAACGCCGTGTTGCCCTTGATGCTGCAACGATTGACGTCCGCATTGAGCGATAGCAAATACTGTGCAATGCGATAGTGTCCCTTGTAGCAGGCAATCATCAGGCAGGTGTGTCCATGACGATTCGCAACCTCAAAGTCTGCAAAGAAAACTCGAATGAAGTTAATCTGGCGTTGGATTTGAAGTTTAGGTTCTACTTACCTGCTCCACGTTGCACCAGGTACTTGACAATCTCATAGTGGCCATCAAAGCAGGCGGCACGCAAGGGCGTCGAATTCGTTCTTGTCGTGCTGTTCACATTGGCAAAGCGACGCACCAGCATCTTGACAATGCCCAAGTGTCCGGCTGCTGCGGCACACCACAATGGTGGCGCATCCTCGATGGGTTCACCGTCAAAGCTAACGGAGCCAACCTGTTCCACATTGGCGCGACACTTTGTCAATAAATATTCTACAATGTCGTAGTGTCCATTGCGACAGGAGATGACCAACGGTGTGGCTCCATTCACTTTCGCCGATATCAATATCGATATGTCCACAGTGCTTTTATTATATAGCACGCTCTGCAATAGAGTAAAAATAAATGAGGCATTATTATCTATATAAGTGTTGCTTAACACATGTTTTTACAATATTCTTTATAGACTATAAGCGGAAGTACAGTATATATTATTGCACTTTGTCGTTTGTTGTCAAACAAGCTTATCAACTATATGCTGATTTGTAATACAAATGTGAAGCTTTTATTGACAGCAGCCCACGTTGAATAAGAATTATAAAAACAAGCCTAGAGACGACGACGTTTATAGACATATGGATTGCTACCAAGAATAGATGTTTTCATCCATTTTGAAGGTAATCAATTATCTATTTAAGGCACAATATATAATATTAAAATCAGCTAAAGAAGCAACATGTTGCAGCCACTTGATCTTTGTACCCTTACGTTGCTGCAACATTTAACACAATTTTATTTATTTGGGGTTTTTCACAATAAACAAAATATATACTTTTTTCTTATCGGTGCATTTCTTATCGCCGGCACATAAGCATTAATGTTTTTTCTCTGGAACGACTTTAATTGCATACGTAAGGCAATAACATTTGCAATTAAAGAAAACAAATTCGATATAAACAATTAATAAAACACAAAAATACATAAATTATCTGTCTCAACAACAAAATAAGGCGCTAATTAATAATTATACAAATGTTGCGAGCGAAGAGAGAGCGTAAATAAGTACACACAACATACATACGTGCGTGTTTGTTTGAGAGAATGTTAAGGTGAGAGACAATAAGCTAAAATCAGCTGAGCGTCAGCCATTAGCTTTACTCTCTTTATGACGATTGACGTTTTGTGTGATTTATTTGTGTTTTTTTTACATCTGTAGTTTTGATAAGAATGACGAATGTTAGGGGTTCGTTGCAGACACGAGTAAATATTTATTTAACTCGCATTTATTTTATGGTTCCAAATTATCGATGAACTATTTAATAGCTGGTGTAAAAATCAACATTTCAAATGCAATGGGGTAGAAATATTTTAAGAAAAATTCTTTTTAGTTTGCTTGTTAACATTATTAAATTATAATTCATTAATGTTTACAAGGTATTTCGTTTACACTGTTCTGTACTATGCAGTTGGTCAAGCGTGTGGCACCTGTGCGCTTTGCATGCATGTAGGACGTTGCATGTGCCACGCTTTTTGCCACTTATATCTTATATATTAAAAACTTTGTGTATTTTGTATCTAATAGCACAATCAAGTATTGAGATAATATCTAAACAATGCTTTGGCATCATTAAAAAAGCGCTTGACGCAAACTTTAATAAAGAGTTAAAACCATTAAAAAAAAAGTTGACTGACGAGTTCACTGATCCATCATAATTTATACAAGCAAATAAATAATAATTCTATTGTCAATAGCCAAATTAACATTTATAACTTGTTTAGTTACTTTTTAAAGCTTAATGATATTCATAATGCATTTGAATTTAAGGAAAAAACTAGAAAGTTAAAAGTCAGTTCTCAACTTTTACTTTCCACTCATTATTGTAGATTTATGTTCTTAGTTTTACAATGTTTATAAAGACTGTGCTTTTATTTCCTTCATTGAAAAGTTAGACAACGACACGACTGAACGCCACTGATGGGCGATAGGAAACATAATGATTACAACAAGAAAATACCGAAAAAACCTTGGTACGCATACGTATACGTAATGTCGTACATTGTAGATTGTAGTTGTATTTCGACTTATCAATCTCAATTAGAGCATTCGTTACGAAGGCGTCAAATTCTCTCCATTCGAATAAAATATATATAGAGAGAAACGACAAAAACAAACGACGCCACTGTCAGTTGCTTAGAACCAGAAATATACAACAACTAAAAATCACATACATATAGAAAGAAATAAATGCCGCTGGGGGAGCACTCAATCAGAAAGAAGACCTTGTGAATGCCGTGCGGCATTTTATTTTATTTTATTTATTTATTTATTTATTCTTTTCGATTTCTTTGTTTTTTTTTTTTTTTTGCTCTCTTGTTTTGGTGAATCTTTTAGCTCTCTTCAACGAAATACAAATATATATATGTATGTATTTAAGAATGTTTACGCTTCCTGATTTTAACAGATTCTTTCTTTCTTACATTATTGTTTTGCGTCACATAAATGGCCAACACACTCTCTCTTTTTCTGCCTCTTTTCACAGCTCGTGCGCGTGACTAGCATATTATTTTTTGGCAACATTTCGCACATATATCGTCAAAAGATAGAATTTGTTGCGATAATGTACAGACGACAACAAAATTTACGCATCAGACAAGGCTGAGAAAGAGAGATAAAGATCGAATATGTTTACAATGACCCCAGACAAATGGAATCAAAAATCCCAACATGAAGATCGTCATCCTGCCCAAGCTCATGCATATTATGGGCTTGTGAACTTTTGCCAATGCAGCTGCTTGCTTCTTCCGGTTACCCGCTTGCATACTCAATTTAGATTAAAGCTTACGCTTTATGTCTCATGCCACAACCAAACATTGTTGATGACTCATGCAACAACAACTGCGACAGCTGATGGCGATCGACGTTTCGTTTTAACCTTGCTCAAAACACGAAGACCTCCCAAACCGTTTGAACGTAAAAAGCCGTAAACCAAAAGCCAATTTAAACAAATGGTTTATGTGAAGTGGGTGTGGGGAATGGGGAGAGGAAAATGGGCGGCTTGTACGGCACACAAACGAAACGAAACATGAAAAGTGGGCGTGCCCCAAAAAGGTGCTGAGGAGCGGAGTGGGTTGGTGTGGCGTGCGTTATATGCGTTATAATCGATATGACCCCGAAACATTTTGGGCCTAATTTAGATAGATAATTCAATGAAAAGCGAACAGGTGGCAAAAATTTAGATCAGAATCACAAAACAAGTGCAAAAGTCAGGGGGAACGAGTTCAAGTGCATAACAATTTACATGCTTAAATAAAGAGAGCAGAAAAAAAAAAAAACAATGTAAAAAACTATATAAAGTATTGTTAAGTAATCAATAACATATTACTACTTCCAAACGACTATGAAAACATCTAGTTAGAACTTAAGGCTTAGAGTAAATCTAATACTTAACAAAACTTTCTTATAAGCAGACAAAATATTATAGCTCTTTCTTTGGAGGTGTTTGCAAGTAGAGGTTTTAATGTACATATATTGTTGTGACCCTTAACGAAAATTTTTGAAGAAAAATAAATGCGTTTTTATTGAGTTATTATTGCACTTAAAACAAGACTTTTAGCTTTGTTTGATAATTTTGACGAAGTAATGGCAATCAGAACTCTGAAACTCTTCCTAAATCGATTTTTGGGTACACCTTTTTTGAGAAGAAAAATCGAGTAAAAATATAGTTTCTAGATTTTAATGCAGTTTAATTTGAGATCTGAAAACAAGACTCTTGATTTATTGCATTTGAAAATCTACCTAATTTTGACAATGTTATGGCAATCAAGAGTCTTGTTTTTATCTATGCATAACATATTTCATCACAATATTATAATACTCTTTGTCGAGAGTAATGTAAAGTAAACTGGCCATATGGCTGCATCTACACAAAAATTTAATGAAATTATTAATAATTAACTAAAAACAAATGTCTAATTAATATGCAAATTAAATGCTAAAATGAATTATTAGAAAGAAATAAAAAATAAATATATATTCATTCAATATTTCTAGACATTGCTTTGCAAAAACATTTCCAGTTTTTAAATCACTTGAAAATCAGGTAAAACTAGTGTAGTATCTAATTGAATTGAAGCTTGTGTTTAGCGTTTGATTAATAACAGTTTTAGCTTCACTGACAAGCAACAAATTGTTAAAATATGCTAAAATAAAAATAAGAACAATGCAGACGACTTTCGGTTAGTCAGCTCTTTGGCAAAAATAAAGTTCCCATGGTTCGTTTGATGACTCAAGTAAAAGTGAAAAAAACAAAACAAAATTCAACGAAAAACAGCTTTAAAATTTCACTTCCCCAAATTAAAATCACAAAAATGCATATACACATAAACATAAACATTTATGAGTGTATGCGTGTGTGTGTGTGTTGGTGCAATTTGTTTTTAATTTATATTTACTGTTGTTGTTGTTGCTGGCAGCGTGAAAACAAAACAAACAGCAATGAAAACGCAACGATTTTTCATCACTTGGCATTTGTTCTCCAGCAGGAGGAGATGGAGGGGAATGGGGGGGATGGTGGTAAAGCACATGATTACCTTGTCAACAACCGTTATGAAAATGTCGCGAAAAATCTAACACACACGACTCAGCAAAAAACAACAAATATAAATCGCACAACAGCTGCTTTAAAAGCGATTAAAAAATATTTTTGTTTCCGTGTAATAAACAATAAACAACTTTCCATTGTTGTTGTTGCTGCTGTTGCTTTTGCGTGTGAGTGTGTGTGTGTTTGCCGCCGTGCACGCATAATTTATTATAATTTTTGTTTCTGACATTGAACGAGTTCAATGTCGATATGCAGTAGTCGTCGTCGTCGCTATTAGATATTTAGCTTTGTCCGTCCGTCTCAAACGTTTCTTTCGACTCGCTTTGGTGCCGTTCAACCGTTCAACTTTGTTGTTATGTATGTATTTATGTACCCCTGCCCCTGCCAACAAACTTGACATTCAAATTTCAAGCGTCGCGTCGCGTCGCTCAATTATTTGGCTTATTTGTTATAGCCAAACTGCCGACTGCGCTGTCGCCTCAAGGGTGTCACTACGAAGTCTTGAGGTCAACGGTGCGTATGGTTTTGTTAACGGGTTCAACAAGACTATATCTGAGTAAATCAAATAATCTAACAAACAATTAAATGCATATTAAATGCATGTATTTTAAAAAAATTCATACGATGCACAGTGTCGAGGTCAGAGTTTAAAGATGCGCCATGGAAAAATACACAAAAAGACGCCCTTTTCAAACGCATACTACTTATGGAAATTACCACCAACAGAATTCAACGATTAAATGCCATAAAAATCAACAAAAAATAAAAAATGTCACTGTTAAAGCTTTTAGCATTTGCTGCCAACCGGCTCGCAACTGAACCGGTTTATGTACCACAAAAAATCTAGATACAAGAATGTACAAATATTATTTTTTTATTTCAACTTCAACACTTCATAGTAAAATATTATGAAACTTTGTTGCCTCATTTTGATTACAAAATATATATTTATTGTACTTGAATAAAAAGGGTAGCTGATATTGAACTAAACATTAGCATAACAATAAAAATAACTAACAATCCTTTTAAGGCACATAACGCTCGATTTGGAGCTAAGAATAATAGTTGATTCAACATTTCAATAAATGGATTTCCTTGAACAAAGCTATAAATTGTTTAAGTGTTTGCATTCATGTTAACAAAACATCAATGTTTAAGAAAATTAGCTTTGAAAAATATTATAATCCATGTTCAAACAAAATCCACTTTTATCTATAGCAATTCCTATTATTTATAATATGAACAACATCTTCTCCTTCTTAATGGCATAGTTTAATCTTCAAAACAATACTGAAAAATGCATTCAAATTAAAAATATTTAAAGAGATTAAAGTAACAAGATAGCATTTTTTGGCTATTGTTTTAATTCATCTATTGTTGTAGAAAATATTTTGTATAAATGTAAATAAAATGGCTTCATTATCTACCAAGTTTTGTATATACCAAGACTTAGATATTTAAAGTTTTCTTTTAATAGACTCAAGCACAAAAACTCAAGCTCAATCTAAACTATAACATTGAATTCTATTTATTACTTTGTATATAGATACAGAAAAAAAGAAGAAAAAAATCAACTTCAAGTCAGCTCAAGTGTGGCAAATATCAACAGAGATATAAACAAACAACAACAACAGAGATACTGAATAGATATAGATATATATATATTTGTATAGACAAGCATTGAGCGTTTTCCGACGCTGATGATATTATATATGTATGTGTGTATGTGTATATTGCTGCTTTATGGGCGTATAATCAGCAAGCAAAGCAAAGAAGGCATTCACATTGTTATGGTCATTGTTGCTTTAGTTAATCGTGCGACGAACTTCAAAGTCATGACGACGCATCGTCGATTGCGACGATCAGCTGAACAACAACAAACACAGATACTCTAGTGCACAGATACAGCTAGAGCTGAGTATATAGCGTACAAATAGCGTATATGTAGATGGGAAATAAATCGTAGCACGGTAGCACGCAATAATGCCCGAGTTAGTTGTTCCCTGAAGACGGCATTCATTGACTCTGACGACGTACGATGAGCCCCCCTCGTCGTAAATAGTAACGATGTGCGATAAAATGCACTGTAAGAAAAACTAGCACAACACTTAATCTTAGCTTTGTTGTTAAATTTGAACATTGAACTTGGCGCCCTCGTGCGTCATTTTGGGCTTAGTACTTAAAAGTAACGTGTAGACAACGTTACGAAATGTGTTACATTTATCACCTTGACTAATCACAGTGATTTTTTTTTATTATTTGCAAACCCTATTGTCGTCATCTTCGAAGATACGTTTATATAAGTATCTAAAGAATCATTCCTATGTGTCAATTGGCTGAAACTCTTATTAGGTTTTTGGTGTTATCAGATTCAAGATTTGTTAATTCCTAAAAAAATACACAAATCCGAATATCTTCAATTACAAATGCTTCAAGATTTGATTTTTCGTAAAAAGAATTTGTTTGAGGGTTTAGGATAAGTTGAAATGCTTTTCTTTTCTACTTTTGTTAGAATTTCGATAGTTATTTTCATAGGAAACCTTAAATATTTGAACAAAATCTGTAAGACTTTGAATTTTTACAAAAATTTTTAAATTTTTCTCGCAGTGTTCCTCTTTCTCTCTTTCTTTTTGTCTTTCTTAGCTCAAATCGTTGAAACTCTGCAAAACAATAACAATTAATTGTAGTCTTAAAACCTAACGAAGCTTGAACACTCTATGGCTATTAAATAGATTAATAGAAAAGAAATACATTAAAAACTGTTGTTTAAGATTAATTGAGTTAAAAATTAAAATTTAATCATACTACAAAAGTAATTGATTTTTGTAGTTAGTATCGCTAGATACTTTTAGTACTTTCATTATATTTATATGACCTTAAATGTGAACATTATGTTTGATATATTCATTTATCTCTTGATTTCCTTAAAGAAGATCATAAATAAAAAAAAACCTTTGTGTCACACCAAAGAAAAACCATCTATTGATAAGCTTTACAAGCAGAGCCTAGTAACAATGTATATACCCCATCGTATATATATCGTAAGAGCATAATGATAATCAAACACACAAAAGATAAAGCCAATGAACGCTATCGCACGCACATTCAGCTTTGACTCTTTGTGGACCCAAAAAGATTGTTGTTGCTTTGTTGTTATTGTTGTGTTTTGTCGCAGTTGTGTGCTTCAAAGTGCTGTTGCTGATGCTTTTGATGTTAATTGCTGTTGTTGTTGCTTCTTCCTCGGTCTGTGCTCAATATAGTTTTGTTGTACTCTATGCGTGTGAGTGTGTGTGTGTGTGTAAATACTTTGCTCTCTCACAACGCAACAGAATTGAAGTCAAAGCAAACCAGCCATAGAGCAAGAGTTCGGCTCTGACCTTACACACACATGAGCACACACACACACACACTCGCACACATCTGGCAAACTAATAATCAAGAAGCAGTTAAATGGCAAATAAGTAAAAAAAAACTATATATATAAATGTACAGAAGCAGGTCCAATGGACGGACGATGGTGCAAATAAAACCAAGCTGCGTTTGTCTCTTTCCTTCTCTCTCTCTCACACGCTTTGAGCAGCACTCGAATTCAAATTCGCGTTTTGAGGTTACACCAGCAACAACAACAACTATAAGCAATGTTCAGCACTAAAGAAACTGCAAAAGGCAAAGAATCAACCTCAACCTCAAAACAGCTGTTAAACGAAAACACAAAGCACAAAAAAAAAACTTATAAAATACGATCGTGTGTACGAACAGATGTGTGTAGACGTATGTATGTTTTTTGTGTGCATGTAAAAAATCTAATTAAGTTTGCAAATGTTTTTTGCAAAGCAACAAGATTTTGGCTGCTGTTTTAGTTTGCTTTGAGGTTTTGATCTTGACTTGAGATTTATTCAAAAAATCACAGCTATGTGCTCCTATGTAAATGTTAACATTCTTTTTCATGCTTCGAATTTTTCAATATTTGAAAGTATTTCATGGATTATCAATCTAAATAAACCGTTAACCCTTGAATTGGTATAATGGTTTTGTGCAAAAGTTTGTAACAGACAGAGGAAGCATCTGTGATCCCATAAAGTATATATATTCTTGTACAGCATCAACAGACGAGTCGATATAGACATGTTCGTCAGTCCGTCGGTTTGTTTGTCAGTCTGTATAAACGCCTGAATCTTAAAAACTATAGGAGCTAGAGATAATTTTATAATTATTTTTGATTTAAGTGATTTTCCAAATTATAAAAACGTGGAAATTTGAAACTTGGGATAAAAAATTGTATATAGGAAAAAGTTGATCAAAAACGGGTAAGGATCTCCGGAGATATCTCAGTTTTAAGTTTGGTCATTATGCAAAAGCGTTAACGGTAACTCGATAAGGGCATGTCCCAGTCGGAATCGCTCAGCCAGAGCCGTCCAACTTATTTTAAATATGGTTCTCTTATTGACCTCGTAAACGTTTTTGTCACATTCTAATAGCCAAACAATTGTTTGGGTAAACAACATTTCATTTATGCTTTTTTAAACGTTTGTTAAATTAAGCCAAAATCCCGTTCATAAAATATCAATGAATGATTTATTCTCCATAATGGGCAGACTTTGACATATCTTATCCTTGGCGGGTCAATCAACTTTAGTAATTTGTGATCAAAATGATTTAAATTGTATTTTTTCAATTTTATTTCCTTGTTATTTTTAAGAAGCTTTGCTTAAAAATCTTTTCTTCCCACGCATTTTGAGCTTGGTTTCAACTTTCAAGATGGCAATTTGTCAACAAATTATCTAATAGGAATCCTGTTTTTAGCCTTAATTAATACAGATTTAAATATATTTTAAGTCATGGATCGTTCAACTTTCAAAGCTCTGATTTATTTATTATTCGAAATGTCCAGAAACATTTAAAAATATATTATTGTAGTTGATGTTTTAAACATTTATTTTATGTTTGATAATCATTAATATTTACTTAACTTTATTTATATGTTTTTATGGTAATGATTCTTTTTGCTTTTAATATTTATTAACAAAGACAAATATTATTTCTTAACGCTATTTGTTCATGTTATTGATGTGTTAAAACATTTCCTGTTTGATTTCATTTCAGAGCCAAGAAAATCTTCATCAATATTTGCAATCTTTGCTTTGAGTACTTAACATTTATCTTCTTCTTATATGATTTTTTTCTTTCTTATTTTTCCTTGACTCAAAACAAACCTCATCAATCAGAAGCAGACAATTCAGACCAGATCACGTAGCGTCGTACTGAAGTACAAAATACATACGTATTGTTGTGACTTGAAGATTAAAGTGGCACTTGGACATAGCATATATGTATGTATGTACAAATGTACATATGTATGTATGTATCTGCATACGAGAGTATGTATGTAAGTACGTTGTTTTGACTTTTATTTTTGGAATAAACATAAACAAGCAACACAACGAACGGACAACGAACTAGAAAAACATACATAAATAAGCAAGTAAAACCAGTTTCATGTACAGAGTATAGAACATAATGATGCTTGCACGCTTTGGTGATGGGGATTCGAGAGATCGAAGCTACCAGCACAAACTTGTGTTCAATATTGAACTGCACCACAACATCAGCTCTTGCTTAATTCATTGGTATATAAATAATATAGAAAGGGTTCTTAAGAATCAATACTCTATATTCTATCCCGATTAAAGGTTGTTTCGTTGTTTTAAGCTACAAATTCCAGATATGTACCAATAAAAATAAGTTTTTTCTAGACAATATCCATCAAAATTTATCAATATTCTAGGGTAAAGAAACGTAAAACTTTAAGACCATTAACTTTCAAGACATTTTTCAATAAGTAAAAGTTTAATAAAACTCCCTCTTTTATCAATTTCCATAATATACAGGGTATCAAAACAAAACAAACACACACACAAATCCAGCTCATGCACGATGCTATTTTGGGATAACTAACACACACACACACACACACACATACACCTGCACACATGTTGGCAATTCAATCAAATCGCTTCCTGACGCGCACAGCATCGCAACAACAACAACAACAACATTAACCGCTCCATAAATGACACATTTTTACTAAACGAGAACCAGAATCAGAACCAGTGCCAAAGAGAGAGAGAGAGTGTGTGTGTGTGTGTAAAGAGGCGAGCCCAGTCAGGAAGTCTAAAAATGAAACGAAACCGGTGCAAGTTTTGTGGTTGAGTCGAGCCTTTCAGCTGGTGATTGAACGCTCTCAAGGATAACTCCCAGCACATATAAGTGCTGAATGCTTGTGGAGTGCGTTGCGGAGGAGGGGCAGAGTCAAGTTGACGCACTTGTCAATGGCGGAAGCGTTTTCAAACAAACAAAACCCAAACTCAACGTGCTTTTAGGCCATAAAATTTTTGACTGCCATTAACATGTTAACGTTCGGCAGCAAACGTGGCCCAAATACCAATCAACATGTTATAAAAAAATTATATCTAAAAATAATTTTGCAGCTCATTATAAATAATAATAATAAAAAAACTTCTAAGTGTATATCTTTTGTTGTGTATCTTCAAACTGTTACAGATAAGATAAGAATACAAAAACCAGAGGAAGTGAATCAATGCAAAACATGTCACAAAAAGAAATCAGAAAGAGAAAAGAAACGAAACGAAGTATCTTTGTTGAGTAATTGATAGAAATAAACGCACATACATACATACATACATATGTATGTAGATCTGGCAAAATAAAAGAAATTTCGTTTGGAACTTTAAATAATTTATCACAACAACAACATGCATATTATAACAACAACAAGAACTTTTTTTCTAATGTTTGCTTGTCAAAACAAACAGAAGTTTTATAAGTATGTCAAATATTGTTTGTATAATTTATATGTACCTATTTGTTGTGGCAAACCGACACACACACACACACACACACGTACAGACTCACCTACGCATACACTTATACACTCCCACCTCACAAATGCAACAGCGCAATTTTGCAATGTGCCAATGTCAAACCAAAGTAGTCAAAAAGCTTAAGAACTTTATTATGCAAAAAGCGTGCTGCAGCCGTACAGGGAGCTTAAGTTGTACGCCCACAAACAACAAGCACTTACAAGAATAAAAAAAAACACACCTGCACATACATACATACAAACATATACATATATGTATATGTAGTGTGTATTTGTTATTGTTTTGAAGCTGTTGCCGAGCAAATCGCGCTCCTTCTCTCTCTCTCTCTGTCTCTCTATCGCTCAGTACGTGAGTTCGGTGTGTGTGTGTCGTTGGCTCTCACAACATGTTTAAACGCGTATGCGTGTAGAATTTTATTGATTAGTCACAAGGCTGGGCAGCAGAAGCAGCAAAAGCAGCAGCAGCAGCAGCAGCTGAGCTGAGCTGAGCCAAGAGTAGAGGTGCTCTGTGATTTGTAGTGGAGTGCAATTTGCAGCAGGTACTCACCTTCAATAGGGGCAGGTTATTATCGCGTGCAGCATTGAATACGATGAATTTGTCATCCATTTTAGAATTGTGTTTGCATAAATAAAATAGTTTTCACAGCTCACTTAAACTTTATATAAATTTTATTTATTTTGCTTCTTTTTATATATATGTTTTTATTTAGCAACTGCCAAAAAAGGTTTTTTTTTTTTTAGTAAATTTTCTGCTGTTGCTTTGTCGATTTTTCACTCTGTGTTGTTGTTGTTGCTCTTGCTGATGTGTACTGCTAGTAATTTATTTCTATGTATGTATGTATGTATGTGTATGTGTTTCTCACACACAAAGAACTTTCGACCAAAAATAAATATACAATTCTTTCAATAATTGCACAATTATCGTCCGTCTGTGTTATTGCTGCGTTTTTTTATTGCTCTGCTTCCGTATTTTGTTGCATTTTTATTATGCGCACTCTTCTCTTCTTAGGCGGCGGCGGCGGCCAAAAGCAGGAAGACAAATTTCTTTGTACTATTTCTCTTTTGTTTTGTCGCTTCTGATGCGCGGCGCGTTGAATATATATACAGCTTTTAATTACGTCGCGCCAATCTTATGCCGTTAACTCTCTGTGCCAGGCAAGTTTCTTGCGTTTTAAGATTTTCAAAAATATGATTTTATTTAAAACACACAAACAATAATGAGCGGGCGGCACAATCGCGCGACGTCACGCACGAGCAAGAAAAATATTACTGAAAAAAACTCTGTTAGCTTTTTCTTATAAGAGTGATCGGCTAACATAATAGCGATGGGAATGTTAATTAAATGAGCACGAAGGCAAGAACTGTTAAATGCATTTCTAAATATAGCTCTTACATTTTAATATATATTATAAATCAATGGCACCTATTCTTAATTTGTTTTTCAACATTAAAAAGGAGCTTTAAGAAATAAATTACACACAAGAAAAATAAATATCAAACACATTTTAACATAAATATCGGCATCTGGTCCCAAGTTCAATCGATAGATCGTAATGTTAACAAGTGATTAGAAATCGATAGGCTTAATATCAAAGCAGCGAGACCCTGAATGTATCACTATCGAAATATTTACCGCTCACTTTAAATGTTGAATTTTTTCTAGATAACAAGAATTGTATATCCAGAACCTAGCAATAGTTTTGATAGCAACAACTTTTATTAGTTATATTCAGCCGACACTGAAAAACAGACTATACTGCAACACGATGATTCACATTACTAACCACACATCGTTAATTCTTTAATGAACTGCTTACACAAAGAAATTCCAAAATCATTATATTAAAAGCGTTCTTTCTATTTTACAGCCAGGTTTCTCCACAATCCACTTTCCAGATGTTTTTTTTGCATGTTACAATATGCAGTTTAAAACTACTTATTATCAAATGTGTAATTGTTGCTTGGTTTGCTGTCTGCTGCCGCTGCCAAAATGTTGTTTCTTTTTTCCGTTATCTTGATTATGAATTTGATTGTTGTTGTTGTTGCTTGTGTGTGCTTGTCCACTCCGTTTAAAAAACAGCGATGTCTATAAAATTGGCAGTATGGGTATGAATGAATGAAAACGTCTCAATACGAGTTATTTGTAGTTTCTTTACGTTTTTAAGAGTGTTTATTAAAAAATTAATAATTTGTGGTTCATCGAGAAGCGTCCCAAATTACTGTGGCTTCCTACGGAACGAGCAGCCTGCAAATAATAATTTCAATATGAGATATATAGATATTCATATAATTTGTATCGAGTTTACCTTCTGTCAGCTTGGCGCGTCCTCCAGTTGGCTGGCACAGAATGGTGGCGCAACCTGCGCAGACCACAACGCCCTGGGCATGACTGAACACGGTTGTGATTCTGTAGCATCCGGGGCACTTGACGTCCATGAAGTAGGAGTTGGGATGCTGCACCAAGCGTTTCAGCTTGTGCTTGCGTTTCTCCTCAGCGGGCAGAGGGTGCAATAAATCTTTTGCTAGCTGAAATTATAAAACCAAACATTTAGAAATCACAATTCACAATAAGTGTTCTCATAAAGCAAGTCAATGCCTATTAATTGCATGTTGCACAATCTTATTAAATATCAATAGCCTCTTTGTATTTCACAACTGTCTGCAATTTATTTTGATTCGCGCTTTCAGCATGCGTTGCCCACGAACGCACACATAAGGTAGAAGAGGAAGCAGGGTTGCAGCAAGACGCGGTGTTTTATTAGCAAATTGCACGTATCACCACTGCAAAAGCATATTCTATAAACACTACACAGCAAGTCGTTAGCTATTACACAGTTTTTACGTATGCATTTTCAAAGTTTCTTTGTTTAAAAGCTTATTTTTGGTAAATTTTGCACCCACCGGCATGTTTTTTCTTTCACAGCTAACACGGAAAAGGAAGTCGGTCAAATCGCAGCCAACTTAACAAGCAATAAGATACAAAAAAACGACAAAAAAATATTGGTTTGCCAACTTTATTTGGTATTTTTTATATTAAGTCAGTTGGCAGCTCGGTCGAGCGACATTTGTGGCGCCTTTTTAGCACTGGAAATTCATAGGCATTTTAGAGCACTTCACCCAGTCACAAAGAGGCAAGCCGCAGCAAAAATTAAAATGTCGACTCTTGAATTATGTGAAAAGTATTTTGAGACTCGTGATGTTTACAAGCTGATGGGCATTACAAAGGATGCCAAAGAGAAGGACATTAAGAAGGCATACCACAAGCTATCTCTGCTCGTGCATCCCGATCGAGTGCCCGAGGCACAAAAAGACGAATCCACTGAGAAGTTTAAAGTGCTGTCCAAAATCTATCAGGTGCTCACTGATCCTTCTAAGCGCGCCCTTTTCGACGAGCAGGGCATCATCGATGATGACGACGAGGGCAAGCTGACCAATTGGCTGGACTTGTGGAGCAAAATTTTCAAGCCGCTGACCGTCGAGGATATCAGCAACTATGAAAAGGAATATGTGGGCTCCGAGATGGAGATCAACGACATTAAGAAGGCGTATTTGGGCGGCAAGGGTTGCATGAACTACATTATGAATCATGTGCCCTTCATGAAAGTCGAAGATGAACCACGCTTCAAGGAGATCGTTGCGGCTATGATTGCATCCGAAGAAGTTCCAGAGTACAAGATATTTACCGAAGAACCGGCTGCCAAGCGCAATAAGCGCCACAAGAAATACGCCCGGGAATCGAAGGAGGCAACCATTATCAAGGAACGCATTGAGCGTCGCAAGCAAAAGGATGACGAACTGGCCCAGGAGTCGTCTGGCAATCTGGAAAATATGATTTTGGCGCGCAAGAATCAAAGGGAATCGAACTTTGGTTCCCTTATGGATCGATTGATAGAAAAGTATGGAGGTGAAGATGATTCCGATACCGTTGATTTCTCTGCTCTCGACAAGAAAAAGAAGAAGCGCAAGCCAAAGCCAACCAAGCAGGACCAAAAGTCATCGAAGTTAAACGGCGTTAAGCAAGGACGAGTGGAAAAACATAAAGCATAAAACTTCTGTGTCTGACTTAAATGATCCATTTCAAAATCCTTTAGTTGTAGTAAATATGTTTATGCGTTTGTATTTATATATTATTAGTATATACAATAAGTTTGTGCTGCAAAAATTCTATACTGAACTGAAATGCAACATAAAAATTAATTTCGTTTGACTTTATTTTAACCCATTTAAATACTCAACTCATAGTTTACATTTTATAGATCTTACAGTAAAGTAAAAGAATAAAAAATATATAATTTTAATGGGGTCACGCATTATTCTTGTTTTTATATTTATAATCAATTAAAGGAAAATCAGTTATTTAACTTTATTTATTTCTTAGAATATTTATGTGCGTGAGAAGGGTTAAATGAAAAGCGAGCTGCCAACTCGATTATGACTATTCAGCCCTGGTATAAATCAACACTTGTTATCGGCCATCACTGTCGTGGGCAGTAAACAAAAAGTTGTCGAAAATTACCGAAACTGGCACACAATTGGTTGTTTACAAATCTGAATATGGATAAAAATACGCTGGATACAATAAAATGTCGAGTGTGTTTAGGCGAATACGGGAGTAACAGCATGCACGAACTCTTCACAAACGACGAGAAGAATGTGGACAGTACTGATGAGACTAATCAGCATTTAAATCATAAAATTGAATATTGTTGCGGCATTCGGGTAAGTTTTATATTCAAATACGCACATTGTGATAACTAAAAGCTTTATTTAAAGATCCGACGGCTGTCGCAACTGCCAACTAAAGTCTGCAACCGGTGCTGTGATTTTGTGCGAATGTGGTACAACTTCCGAAAAATGTGCCTCAATTCGCAAGTTTATTTGGAGAGCACACATACGCTGGAGGGCAGACCACATGAGCTAATCGATGCCAGTGACAGCGTATACATGGAATATCTTTTCGAAACGCTCCAGCTGCAAAAGCACAATCAAAATGACTACAACGAGGAGGAAGAGGCATCGCAACCATCGGCAAGCATTGTGGAAATTGATTCTGATTTTGTTGTTGACTATGATGAAGAGGAGGAGAATAACGGCTATGTGCCAGACAAACAAATGCTGCCCGACAACATAACGGTTGTGGAGGAGGAGTATGAGGCTGTTGGCGATAACATTGTTGTCGATCAAAGTCTAATATATGCCGACGCCAGCCAGCCCGTAGAGGATGAAGAAAGTTGTATGCCAGTCAAGATAGAACACTGTGATATTGACTTTATAGACGATGAGTACGAAGACTTTTTGTCGCCAACACCATCGCCAGATCCCAAGCCCAGCACAACAGCCTCCAAACGCAAGCCGGGGCGTCCACGCAAGCCAGATAACGAGCTGAGAGCGAAACGAAAGGCCAAAAGCGAGCAGCAAGGCAAAGCTGAAGAACACGTAGAGGATGAACCCACAAAATTTATGTGCAATCTTTGTGGCAATGTCTATCCAAAGAAGGCTGCCTTCACCGCTCACATGACGGCACACACTGACTACAAGCCGCATCAGTGCGAGTAAGCTGCTCCTAGAATAAAAAAAAAAAACGTTATTTACTATTCCTTACATTACTTTCAGAATCTGTCACAAAACCTTTCGTCAAATGGGCGAGCTGCGGGCTCATATACGTCGCCACACGGGAGAGCGACCCTACAAGTGTGCATATTGTGAGCGACATTTCTATGATCGTAGCGAAAAGGTTCGTCATGAGCGTGTGCACACAAATACACGGCCATACGAGTGCAAGGAGTGCGGCAAGACGTTTACACACACGGCAATCCTCAAGAATCATAGCCTAGTGCATTCAGGCGAAAAGAATTTCAGGTGTGTTAAGATCCTTTCTATGTTGGCGAACACACGTTAATCATATACTTTTTGCAGTTGCAGCATTTGTTCCAAATCATTCACACTACTTCATCAGCTGAAGGCACATTTGCAGACGCTGACACATAAAAGTAAAGAGGAGCAGGCCTTTGCCAGTGGCAATACAAGCAGTTATATGCTGCATCAGTAACATATACCATATAAGCAATTAAACTAGACTTTAATAATATGTTTAATAAATATACAACATTTTTGTATCAGTCAAAAAATGTAAATAAAACATTTTTAATTATTTTTTAAAGAGTTTGTGCAGTGCGACCACTGGGGTCTACTTAGCATCTTACATTAATCAGCTACCATAGGAGCAATTTATAAACCTATTTTAATACTTTATATATAAGAAAGTATCAAAATACAAGACGTTTCCTATTTGTAGGCCAAGAAGTCAACTTCATAGCGATGAACATGCGTTTTTTCGTGGGCCTTCAGCTGATGTGGCAGCCGAAAGCCCTTGTTGCATGTAACACACTTGTGCGGTTTCTCCTTGGAGTGCGATAGTGCATGTGCCTTCAGCGTCGTCGACAGTGAGAAGGTTTTCCCGCAGATTGTACAAGCATATGGTCGTTCATTTGTGTGCATGCTAAAACGAAAAAGAAGCGATATGAGTATTAATCAGAGAGATTAACAACAAAAGCTTACCGCTCATGTTTTCGATGTGTGCTGCGATCTGCAAACCGGCGACCACAGTGCACACATGGATATGGCTTCTCGCCCGTGTGGGTGCGCATGTGAGTTGTTAGATTGCAAGCGGCATTAAAGCGTTTAGAGCACAACCTTTAAGTGGAATAGATATGAAAATTATTAAATATTGCGCTTTGTCAGATGAAGAATCACTTACTCGCACTCGTAGCTCCGCTCGTTGCGATGTGTGCGCATGTGGGACTTAAGGTGTTGGGCATTGCGAAACGCATTGCCGCATACGGTGCAATCGAAATTCTGAAACCTCGATGGGGCACAGGCGGTTATGTCAACGTCAAAGGAACCAGCAGCAACGGCACTAGTTGCTTTAGTATCTGTAGCTGCAGCATTTATTACATCTTTCTTTTCATCGTTATCATCATCATGAGAAACTTCATCAGCTACAACTGTTATCAATTCATTGTTTTCGTTTTCCATTATCTGCTCACATTTACTTTCTAACTTCAAATCCTCATTGTTCGTTCCATGTTCACTTGACGACGAATCCTCTGAAGATTGAGTGGCGCTTACGAGCTCAAGATTGTCCAGATAGCTAGTGGAATCCTCCTCCTCTTCAGACACAAGCTCCTCTTGATCACTTAAGAACAAACTTTTTTGCAAATGTGTATTCAATATTTTTTGTTGCTGCTTTTCCGCAATGATTTGATTGCGTGCCTGTATCTCATCAGTTTCGGCTTTAATTTGTTTGGGATTTTTAATATCCGCATCCAGGCAGACAGCAGCTGGAAAGCATTTTTTAGGGGACATGGTGCGACGCACTGCATTTTTTAAATTTGTATCAGCCCGTTTGCAGTTTGTTAAGAACGTGTGAGCCAATTGCAAACTGTACACACATTCCTCACATATTTGATCCGGCAAGCCGTCCTTCGGTTTCACCTTAAACAAAATAAAATGCGTTAATAACAATTATAAAAAACTTTTAAGCATTAAAATTACAACAAGTCCAGCGTATTCCAGTAGTTGATCTGCCATTTTGGTGTCATCGAAGATGGATTGCAGTTGTGAGCTACTGTCACTAGTGCATGTTCGGCAAATGCTCCACTTTATGCAAATTTCCATTACGTTTTTCTTTAAAATTTATTGGGAATGCAAAAACGAAAAAACAAACTAAACACAACAATTCATTTTGCGCCACAGATGGGACTGCAATCAGCAGGGATATTTATAGTCCGTTTCCACTGCAGTCACAATGCGCGTTTTTGTGTTAACCTGTTGGCTCTTTAATTTCATATAGAATTTTTAAGCCCCTGTTTGGTTATATCAAAATTAAGCAGGCTTATTTAATTTTTTATTAACATATCGTGCATTTGCATACAACAATGTTTTACAAGTTTTTAGTTTTTATTAATTAATATCGTGACATTTACTTGCCATTCACAGCGAAATTGATCTTTGCAATAAAAAAAAATACTAAACAAAAAATACTGTGCAGTCAAACAACAAACAATAACATAGAGAAATATTTTTTTGTTTTCGAAGGAGCTACAAAGTATTTCAAGAAAATTTCACCAGTTTATTATTGTGAAGATGTAAGAATGGGGAAAGAAAAAAAGTGTGGCGCCAAATGCAGTATAAGCTCTTGCTTAAAAAGCTATAGGAATGCCAAAAACGGGCCACCTGTGCGTCTTTTTAAATTTCCCAATCATAAACCTCTTCGATATTTATGGGCTAAGCTTGCTAATATCCAAAACGTTGATCAAACATCCAGACTATGCAATGCTCACTTCGAGAAAGCGTGCCTTGGCGAAAGGAAGTTAAAACTAGGTGCAGTGCCAACACTAAACCTGCCGGTTGTCGACAACAACGATCAAAACGATGCACTCAAAATCACAGAAAATATGCGTTTAATCGCATCTTATGATAAAATCTTCTTCTTGGCACCAGAAGTCAAGATAACTCTGCCCATACGGCCAGCTAACGCAGCCTGTGAAACAGACTTGAATCTCGACCCACCACCAGAACACACGATAACTCCACCCCCATCCACGCCATCTAATGCACCCTGTGAAACAGACTTGAATTATAGCCTAGAATCATTCGCAAACTGCGAATCAAAAGTGTTACCTGGCTTGCCATCAAAAATCACGGCAAGTGTGCCCGCAGCGCCAACAGGAAACAGAACCACTCTGCCCATAGCGCCATCAAGTGTGCCCACAGCGCCATTAGGAAACCAGACATCTCTGTCCATAGCGCAAATTAACGCACCTTGTATAGAGGACTTGAATCGTGGCCTAAGCATCCAAGACCATGAAATGCCACCTTTAGTTAAAATAAATGCTGAACGTAAACAAAACGCGGATAATACTGCTTTCGTCGAAGTGAGCGATTTGTTGTACTTTAGGGACAAAACTAAGCATAAAGTCTGGAACGACGTTAACAATCATTCTTCCAGCACAAATGGACTACGGAACCAAACTGAGGATCTCAATATTTCGGACACTGGAAGCATCAATCTGGAGGATGATTGTAAGAGCAATATTTTGAATTCATAACAAGAACTTAATTTATATTAAATCCGATTTTACTGTAGATACGAGTGATGATAGCGACTCTTGGATGGCGAGCGATGTTAGTCAGTCCACAGTAGAGGAGTTTCAAGATCTTTCCGACAGCGAAAACATCATGGACATAAATACAAAGCCATTAAATTTCACAAACATTTTAAATAGCACAACATTTGGGGTATACGATCGGTAAGTATGTATTATAACTCTAATGTCGTCATGTGTTAAATATATATTTATTTTTATGCCACTTTTCAGTTACCAAACTAAATCTTGTCAAAATTGCGCGAAGAAGGAGCAAAGTGAACTGTTTTATAAAAACATGAACCACGAAATTACTAGAAAACTCCAAATAGAAAAAAGAAAAGTTCAACTTCTAAGAAAAAAATTACATTTGTTGCAAACGAATTTAAGCACTATACAACGGGAACAGCTATGATATTTAAGGAATGTCAGAAACATATAGGTTTTTCAGTAGCTTTGCTATGTGCGTAAAGTGTTATACATATATAATACAGTGTAGCTAGTGAGTGCACTTTTTACGTTTCTTAAGTCGTATTTACATATGTAATGTGTCTTTTTATGCTATAGTTTTGATAAGCCTAGGTCAACTTTTATTAATTTATGACTCAAATAATATGTATTTATGTTTAACAATAAAGAAACTCTTGATATGTATTTTTCTAATACTTTTTCTAAAATGTAATGTTTTGCATTTTTTAAATCTTTATAAAAGCAAGATGTTATTTTTTGATAATTATTATTGTTCCATTATAAAGTGACAGCCGGAGTGCAAATGTCATTCGCCGCGAAAGAAAAATTTACAGAAAATACTAACAATCTATCGGAATGCGGTCACACTACACTGCTGTCAAATAAAAAAATAATAATAATAACTTTGGAAATCTGCAAATATATATTTAAGACGTCTTGCACTTATATTATTGTTAATAAGCTTGCAGTCAGAAATAAGTATGCCAGAGCTAATGATCTGTCGAATTTGTTTGAGAGATGATATTAGTACTGATAACAGTACACAGCTCTACGACGATAACAATGTTCAATGCCCCTTGGTTTCCAAAATCGAGGAAATTGGAAACATAAAGGTAAGTGAACAGTAGTTAAATAATTAATTTTATTTGTTGATTGAAATTGTATTTCAAATAATTAGTTGCCGCCCCTGGAGGACATACCAAGCCTTCTCTGCTGCACTTGTGTTGTGAGCCTAAACACCGCGTATAAATTTCGAGAAATGTGCCAGGATAGTGAGCGATTTTTTGCCAGTAGCCCTATTAAGGTATACTTTCTAAAACACTTAAATGTACACTTAAATTTGTAATTGCATTTAAATTGTTCAAGGCTGAATTGAAACTGGAGCCTGCCGATGATCCCTGCCAAACCGAAAGCGATACTGTTGAGTACATTTACGAGGCAACCCACGAGTTTATCGATCCTGACGATGATATTGAATTTGATGCCATCATGGAAGAGCAATTGGATGATTGCATTGACCAAGCGGATACTAACACCGGCTATGATGATGATTTTGACGGAGGCGGAGAGCTTGATGAACGGAATGTTTTGCTTGGCAATGCCAGCGACAGCGACTATAGCCCAACCGAACGATTGCGAAAGCCAAAGGTACGAAAATCCAGGCATACCAAACGTGGACGTGGACGGCCCCGCAACTCAACCCATTCAGTGCTTAAGCATGTAACTGCAAAGCAGCCGAATGACTCCACTGCTAGCAAATCCACAGAGGAATCGTCGACAAACATAATGTGCGAAATATGCGGCAACCAATACTCGAAACGGGCTGCACTCAACATACATATGCGGCGACACCTCTCTGAGAAGCCTTTCGAATGCGAGTATGTGTTTCGATTAAGAAAACAAAAATTGATAATTTATTTAATTTTCGTTCTTTTTAGGATCTGTGCGAAAACATTTGCCGGGCCCTCTGAGCTAAACCGCCACATCCGGGTTCATACAGGCGAAAAGCCGTTTACGTGCAAATATTGTTCCCGCTCATTTGCAGATCGCAGCTCGAATATACGCCACGAAAGGTATTTGTTAACGACTAATCATCATAACAATTATTAATATTTTTCTCTGTTTGTTTACAGAACGCACACAAATGAACGTCCTTTTACCTGTGGCACTTGTGGAAAGTCATTCTCTTATTCAAATGTCCTCAAGAATCACATGCTGACACATACAGGCGAAAAACCCTTTATGTGAGTATAACAAATACAATTATGACAAACTTTTATTTATAAAAATGATTACATTTAAGGTGCTCGCCGTGCAATAAGACATTCTCCCGCAAACATCAATTGGAGCAGCACATAGGTACAATGACCCATCAGCAAACTGTTAAAGCTCATCAGCCCTCATTCTAAAAGAAAAAAACTTTAGTTATTTAATTGAATTGTTTAGTTTTAAGATACTGTAAATTAAAATTGTCATTGTACATACATGACTATAAATATAGTCAATCAAAGAATTTTTTTAATTCAAAGGACTAGTATCAAATTCTGTTAGGACTCGTATTAACATTTCAGAATACATTTTACAAAGTCGAGCAAAAAATATTCTCAAATTTAAGTTGAAAGAAGACAGTGTATACCTACTGCTATGAATGCAAAATAATAAACTAACAGTATATGTATGGTATTTTTGCGCATTTTTTGGTATATTTTATTGTTTTGTTGATACGGTCGCGTTGTCAAAATCTTTGTTGTTCACAAATATTTACGATTTGGTTTATTAAAATTGAATATGGAAGACTTTTGTCGTACATGCGGCAAAACAGTGAACGCTGAACAAAGCATTAATATATTTTCTCCATTAAATCGTCGGCTCTTGCATAGCGTGCGCATAGTAGCCAGTTGCTGGGTAAAGAAACTACGATCTTTTATTTTAATCTCTATGTACATATGTAAATGCATTTTTTTGAATAGGTAGAAAATGTGGCTGGGTTTCCTATCTATATGTGTGTAGAGTGCCAAAGCCTGCTCAAAAAGATCAACTCCTTCCGGAAACGATGCATCAAAATTGAAGCTTTTCTCAACAAGCGTAAAGATAAACTGTGCTCAGGTAGCGGGATTTTGCCATCAACGATAGACAAGGCAAAGATTAAAGATCCACTTCGGATTGAGGAATCGGAAAACTTTGTGATTGATGATATTAAGGAAGAGCCTACACATACCAATGAAAAAAGTAATGCTGATGGTCACAATCAAATAAGCGAAATGTATCCCAAAGATCAACATGATTCCGTAGGCGTTGACGACTTACCATTTGACGAGGTTATAGAAGAGGAACGCACTGATGCTTCATTTGCCCCGCCTCATGTAGAGTCGGACTCAAAGGGCAAAATAAACGCACCGAAACAGTTTAGAAAATCCAAACGCAAATACACTATGCGTGTGGGCAGAAGAACAATGTATATTCAGCTGACCGATGATCCACAGCCTAAGCGCATTGTAGATCGTGATAGGCAATGGTCCTCCGCGGGTCCATGCATTTGTGAACACTGTGGTCGCCAATTTAAGGATGTCAGCAACCTCAATGTTCACCTGCTGCGGCACACCGGTACAAAGAACTACGAGTGCAAGGAATGCAATGAAAAATGCTATACACTGCATCTGCTAAGACGACATCAGCTAAAGCATACAGAAGGTCCATACGAGTGCACCTTCTGTGGGCAGCAATACAGTACAAAAAGCACACGTGTCAGGCACGAACGGTGAGCCACCCAAGCCCCAAGCACTAGCTTAGAATTAATAAAATATTTTTACTTTAAGAGAATCTTGCAAGAAGGGACGTGGACCAGAGTCAAAAACTGAGCTCATCAAGCGCGGTGAACGCACTTTTCAGTAAGTGTAATCCGATAAAAATTTTTGGCTTGAACTAACTTATATATTCTCTGCTTTGTTCAGCTGCGATGTCTGTGATCTCTGGTTCCTGCGTGCCGGAAATTTAACACAGCATCTGAATTCTTCGAATCACACTGCAAATGCACGCCATAAAAATAAAAAAATTCAGTTGAAACAAAAAAATGTAACCATGGACGACAGGTCATAAAAACGATTTTATCACTTTGAAATTTTTTTTTTAGAAAAATAAATGTTGAATTAAACACTTTGTTATTATAACTTAATAATAGGAGTTGTCTATTTTTGCCATTCAATTGGACTCTTCGTTGGTTTCAAGTTTAACCGCCTTTTGCAAATTTTCCTTGTGCATTTTACTAAATTGATGTGAATACAAATTAAACTTGTATCGAAATAAAGCATTGCAAATGTCACACCTGCAAGAAAAAAAGTATTTAATATATTAATTCTCTTTAATGGTAAATTTCCTCGTACCTATAAGGACGTTCACCGGTATGGATTCGTTCATGCTCCTTCAGCTTGGAGCGCACAAAAAAGCCCTTCAGACATATGTCGCATTCGAAAGGACGCTTACTATCGTGTTGCATTTCGTGCTTTTTTCTCGCTTGCGGACTGTGAAATCTCATATCGCACAGCTTGCACTTATAGGGCATGGCGCCAGTATGATGATTCATATGACTGTTTAGTGCATATTTTGTTGCATAGCTTTTATCGCACAAACTGCACATGTAACGAATATTTTCTCTTTGTATATCCGACGAATCTTGGCATTTCCCCTTCAGTTCGAGCTGTCGGTTCAATCGAGTTTGGTTCCGATGAATGCGCGGAGATGCTGCATGCACGTTTCTGTAAAAAAACACATACACATTTAAGATGCTTGATACATTCAGCATAAAATAGTGAACATACTTCTCATGCAGATACCGTGTGTTAGAAGAACGAAATGCTTTTTTACAATAGTTACAGGTAAATGGTAGCTCGCCTCTGTGCTTCACACGCACATGCATATTTCGCATGTAGGAATCATAGAATTTCTTTGGGCACTCGCTGCATGTATAATTCTTTGTGCGCGTGTGACGCAGCATGTGTATTGTTAAATTGCATCGCACTCGAAAAGATGCACCACATTGATCGCACACATGATTTAATGGCAATGATCTGATGCGTTCACGACGCATTCGATTCTTTTCCTCTTTCGTGCGTTTTGGTTGTTTTGCCTGTGAGTGCTCAACAGTCTTTCCTTTTCGTTGCTTTGCCAGTTTATGTCTTGAGCCCATTACATTTTTCTGACGTATACGTGGTGTCTTGTCCTCACCCTTGTATTCCTTTAAAAGGTCCTCATAAATTTGCGCACCCAAAGCTAGGCTATGTGGATCTGCTGCTGTTGGAGCTATTGGCCTTTCAATTTTTTGGATTGTTTCAAGCGATAAAGGCTCAATAGCAGTTGTTTGACCATCGCTTGTCGTCACTACTGAAACAAATTCACCCTTAACATCGCTTTCACTAGCAAGCTCTTGCTGATTGTCCGGCTGATCATCCCAGTCTTCGTTTATAATACTCGGAATATCATTGTTGGCCGCTTCTGATAGTTGTAGTTCTGTTTGAATACAAGTTTCTCGAAACTCAATCGCTGTCTGAAGGCTGTGGACGCAAACAGAGCACATCACAGCCGACTGCCCATCAACACATTGAATCTGAAATGCAAACACTTTAAGCTTGGCAATAGCATGTAGAGTGTAAGTAATATATGTATACTAACCCAAATTCCAGTAATTACTTCAATATGATAAAGCATTACGGCATTTTGCTTGTCGCACAGATCTTTACAATTGTCATTAAACACAAAAAGTGCATGGCAGGTGCGACATTTTATGCGTTCATCATGTTTTTCGCTTGTTGTACTACTGCTTTTGGTGCACAAGTCCAACTGATCTATGTGCTCCTCAGCCAAGGGATCGTTTTCACCGGTCGCCGGCGTAAATGGAAAAAACGCATTGCCTGTGGCACTTACAAAATCGGGCGCAGAGTTAATGCCGGTATTTCTGATAAAGTCTGGGGCAACAACAATTTCTCCACTAGCTTCAGCGGCCTCCCGCGTCGCTGCTTCCTCTAGCAGTTCATCGACCAACCTCTTGTTCTTCCGCTTTTCTGATAGCTCACGTTCGACCAAACTTAAGTTGTTTTTGTTGATGCATGGCACGGCGCCTGGCCTCAGTGTTCGTTTTGAACACAAACCTATTTAAGTGTAAGCACTAGTTAATAGGTTTATACTTAGGCATTCTTCATAGTTAAAAACAAAACAAACCCATTTGAAATTGCAATGCTCCTTGGATGTCATCCTCTTTAAAGTGTTCATTGCAAATGACGGTGTTTGTGGTAACCTTCAGTTTGTCTCTACTGCTTTTGCGGCAAAAGGAAATCCATTTTTTCAAAATGTCGTCATTTTTAGGAAACTGAAAGAAACTCAGTTGCTCCGAGTGTTTTTGTTTCTTCTTAAATTTGTTTGTGCAATTGTGCACCGCGCATTTCATTTTTAAGCTATTTCTTTTTTATTTGTGACGTCGCAATGCAGACCTAGCGCCAGGGATGGCAAACATATACTGAACACAATTTTAATGCAATCGATAGTATGTACGTATATTTATCGACGGTTATCGGATTATAAGCGGTACAAACATTACATTTAAATTTAAAATTTTTAATTACAATTACGTTTATTTATCGTCTATAATCCAAGAATATCCGCCCACATTTCATCATGATCGCTTTTTATGAGCTTTTGAGTTGTAATGGATTGTTAAACTTGATTTCCGTTTAAATTTTGCCGGGCAAATGTCGCAACTGTTGGGTTTAAAAAAGTTTAATTAATAAAGTTAGTAGTTAACAAATATGTTATTGTATTAAATACCTAAATGGCTGTTCACCAGTGTGCACAAGAGAGTGACGTTGTAAATCCTTTTTCGCTTTAAAACTTCTGCTACACAAATCACATGCGTGCCGTTTCGGCTTAGAGGGCTCATCCGGTTTCCATTCTTTGTGACCCCTGTATCAAAACAAAATTGTAGTTATAAAGTAAAACAAAAATAAAAAATATATAAAATTACTTTTGATGGCGTGTTCTTGCTGAGCTAAACAAAAAACGCTCCCCGCAATATTTACAAGGATATCGCTTTTCGCCCAGATGTTTGATGCGCTTATGTACGGTAACTAAATGCGTCGAATAAGTTCTGTAGTCACATTCGTCACATTTGTAGTTCTTTTCACCGTGCCGAGCCACGTGGAGCTTTAAGTTGGGGCCATCGTTAAAACACCTGCCACACTTATGACAAATGTAATCCGTTTTTATATTTTGTTGAAAAGGACGTCTACCCGACGCTCGAACAAAAAGTTTGTTTTCATCGGCGATTTTTCTCTTACGAGCTCGTTTGCTTACAACTGGTTTGTGATCACCAATTTTATTAGCAGGATCAGTAGCTTCAAAACTGGATTCAAACAATTTTTTTTCGTTTAACAATTCAATTAATATGTCATCTTCATCATCTTCACTTTTGAATGTTGCATGCCCTTGTGAAGACTGCGAAACACTGTCATCATCTTGGGTTTCAAATGCTGCATCCTCTTGTGGAGACTGCGAAACACTGCGATCGAGAAATGACTCTTCATGATTGATTGACTGATTGCTGTCAGCTTTAGTTTCATTGTAATTTACATGGTCAAATCTGTTGTCTATGGAATTGTCTTCACTATCGTCAAAATGATGATCTTCCTGTTTAACATCCTTTTTCAATTTGCGTTCAAGGTCAACCTGACGTTTATGCGACTTCGATTTGAAATGGCTCTGTAAACTTGTTTTCCGGCTGTATCTTACATCGCAAAGTTCACAGCTTTTAAGTTTGAAAATATCAATTAGTGATAATAGTTACAGTAAAGTTAATTCAATAAGTAGTATTTTATACCAGTATGTCTGTTCATCGGTGTGCACAACAGCGTGACGATCTAAGAGATTCTTCGTTGTAAAAGATTCACTGCACAGTTGACAAGCATGAGGCCGTTTAGCGGCCGTTTCCAAATACAATCCATGTTTCCTGCGAGTAATCAATATTGTATAGTAATCAAGTACATACATACATACAAAAATAATATAATTACTTTTGACGATTTGAAATGTAATCTTTTTCAGCTTCAATTTCTGATATATGGTTTGAAGTCTCATCGTCTGACGACTGATCACCATTACCGTTTTCAGTTTCACACATCTCAAAATGTATTTCATCAGACGATTCACCGTCAATTGTATCTTGAGTTTCAAATGTTGCTTCCTGTTGTGGAGACTGCGGGACACTAGTATGGGGCGATGACTTTCGAGGGAACCGATTCCTAGCTCCTTCCGTGGTGTCTTGTTCAACAATGGATTTTTGTTTTTTTAGTTCTTTATGCTTCAAAAATTTTTTAAGTTTATGGATAGCCACTCTTTTATGCGATTTCGTTGTGTAATGGGTTTGTAAACTTGATTTTCGGGTGAAATTTACATGGCAAATTTCGCATCTAATGGGTTAAGACATTATCAATTAATGAAAGTAATAAACTAAAAGGTTTCTGTCTATTATACCTGAATTTATGTTCACCAGTGTGCGTGGAAGCGTGTTGGTTCAATAATTGTTTAGTTTTAAAAGATTTTTTACACAGTTCACAAACATATTGTAATGGACTAGAGCTAGCTGGCACTACTAAATACGTTTCTTGAATATGCTTGTTATCCTTTTCACTGTTAACTTCCCATACTTCGCTTGGAGTCTCTTCAACTGATTCAAGAGTTCCGTTTACAGTCTCACAAACAACAAAATCAATATCGGTTAATGTATTGTCTTCAATTAGGTCACTTAATCGACTATCATCTTGAGGTTCAAATGTTGTGTTCTGTTTTGAAGACGGCGGGACACTGTGATCGGAATGTGACTCCTGATGCGACTGAATGCTGGCTGCGTCGCTTTCGTTACAATTTACAGTTTTTAGCACTTTTTGTGTGTTTAAGTTAGTTTTTGTTGGATTGTTTTCGTCGTGGTTTGAGTTATATTCTAATGTAAGGGAATTTTGTTTTGATAGCTGCCTTTTTAATTCTTTGCGCTTAAAATAGTTGTCACTTTTAATGCAGCGGTCTCGGAATTCGATGGCATCATCCAACTTCAATTGGCAAAAGGCGCAAATACAGTTGGGCAAGTCAAAGCTACTTGTAAGCTAAAAACAAATTAAGATAAGTATGTTTTGGTGTTATAAATGCTATTCTGAAAATAAAATTTGTTACCCAAATTCCAGTTAAGGCGTGGATTTTACATAAAATATCCTTGTTATTAACAAATAGGTTTTTGGCGTTAATTCGACTGTTCCGTTTGCCGCAGGTCCTACAAAGTACGGGACCCGGCATTTTGAAACAAAATACTTGATCAGTACAAGAATATTTATTATTTTTTATTATTTATATGCTGTATTTGTTAAAACGCGTTGACATCAATAGCTCAAAACAACAAAGACAGGGCTGTTAGTATGTTTATAATTATGCATCAAAAAAATGTGAATGGCAAAGCAAATCTTCCAACTAACATAAAGCTGTTTGCTATGATAATCCTCGATACAATCGATATAAATTGGAAGAAAAAAAGCGCACAATCGAAAAACTATCATTATTTAAATTCTAAAACTGCATGCAAACAAGTGGATTTATTTGGAATTAAGCTGGTTTGCTACATTTTGTGGCTAAAGTTTCCCAATTTTGTGATACGAAAGCTCACGTTGGGTGCTATTAGTCCGGCAGAAATTTTCCAAACGTTTTTTACATAACCTTTTACCCAAAAGTAACCAATGTTGATGTTTGAAAAAAAAAACACCATTTTAAAGTTCGATTAAATAATTGTTATTGCATTTATTACTGGGTTCATATAATTCTCAATTACTAAACACAAATCAGCTACTCAAAAACTCTGGACTTCAAACAAAATTGAGTCCAGCTATTTAATTTATTTATTGTACTTAGCATTGAAGCATAATATCCACTTTTGTTTTTTCATTTTTCTCAAATATTCAAATATGTAAGTACGTACTTATAATAAAACAATCAATATAGTTAATTCAAGTTTAAGAGATTTCAAAATTTATATAAAACACATGCGGATATATGTTTTTCGAAATTTTGCATTTTTTTCTTATATTTTTTTACAATCAAAAACAAAAGAAATAATGTACAAATGATTTTTGTTTTTAAAAATTAAGCGAGAACTGTAAAAACTAATTGACTAAAACTAAAGAAACATTAAATTCAACAAGTATAACTAAGTAAAATTTGTACAAATTAGTTAAATCTGAATAGTCTGAAAATTAGAAAAAACTTAAAATAAAACTAGAGACTGAGACTCTGCTAATCAATTTGTTTGTTAAAATCCCACCATCAAAAGCACATTGGAGGGTTGAAGCATCGATTTGATAAGGTGGTTTACACACAAGTTTCATTTTAGCCAAAGTTTATAAAATTGTTGCAAAAGCATTTGTCCAGTTCCATGTATAAGTACTTGTATAAGTATGTATATATAGTTTTATATATAGGGTCTGTGTATATATATGAATATATAACGTTTAGGTATATGTAGGGCAACAATTTGTGCGCAACATGCAAAATAAAATCAAAATTTGTAGCATTTATATATTTGTATCTTTTGCATCTAGCCGCAACTGAGGTGTACTGGTAAGCATTTAGCTCAAGGGCTGCTCCATTATGCGCTCCTGAAAGAGGCCGCGCATCAGCTTGCCAATGAATCAAAACCGTTAGCTACGACCGGTGGCCGCAGCCGTTGGCGTCAATTCAACCGTTGGATCAGCTGCATTGTGCGCTGCCACACCGGAAATGGTAATCGCACGCATATGATGTACTGGCCGTATTGACTTGAGCTGTGTGGTGCCATTGAAATGGACATTGACATCACCGCCCACCATGCTCAGTGGATGCATGCACGTCTCCGGCTCCTGTGGAACTTGTTCTTGGACAGTTATCTCCGATTCCATTGATGGCTGTGTTATTATGGTCATGGGAGCATCAAAGGTTTGACGTGTGGCCAGCGGTGACAGAGCTGAGGGCGTCGTCTTATAGCCCATGCGACTAAAGATGCTGCCAGAGCCGCTGTGGCTGCTGTTGGTGCTATTGTTGCTCGCTGTGCTTGGCGGACTGAGTGGTGTGCCAACGCCCGAGTCCACCTCTAATGGACTCTTGATGTTCGCCACAAACTTATCGACGTGCTCCGGCAACTTGAGTTCATCCAGTTTTGTTTGCATGGCACTGTGTGCACTGGCATTGTCCAATAGACGATTGGGACGAGTCGGCGGCGCTGGTGGTTGGGCAATTAGTAGTGGCTCGTTATGGCCATTGCTATGGCTGCGCTGTTGCAGCTGCATATATTGTTGCTGCTGGCGCAATTGCTCAAAAAAAGGTGTCTTCTCCTTCCTCTGCTTTTGTGGCGAACCATGTTCGTCTTTTTCGCTCAGCTCTTCGACCGCCTTGAGTGGAAACCCCAAGTGACTATTGACTGAAATTGATTTGTTTATTTTGCGCTCGGCAAATATGGGCTTGCGTCTCTGACGATCCAAATCGTTTAACTGCTGCAGCATGCGTTGCACCTCGCTGGGTAGCTCCAATTCCGGATTGTGCTCAACCAGTTGACCAATATAGCGGCCTAGAGTTTGTATTGTCAGCTCCAATGATTGCACTTGTGATTGCAATGTTGAGATTTGTGTTTGTTGTGATGATCGTGTTGTTTCCAGCTGCGCAATGGATGACTGAGCGAACTATGAATGAAGAGATAAAACACATTAGCTACACAGATATTTACATATCAATCTACAACTTACCTGTAACTGCTGCTCCAGATGTTGATTCTGTGCTCGTTCTCTATTCAGCATTTCCAGATGATGATTTGTCGTAGTTATCTCCTCCTGCAGCACATTGTACTCCACATTATATTCGGCCAACTGCTTGCCAATGTCAAGCGAGAAAACAAGCTTCATTATTTGCTCCATGCAAAGCGATTCCATTTTGGGCACCACTGTCTTCAAGTAATCCATAATCTCCTCAAAGTTATCGCGTGCCAGCAACTGTTGTTTGTGCACCGACAGCAATGCAATGGCAAACTTAAAGATAACATCGGAGGACTCGAGAAAGACCAAATCGAAAACACGCGCCACAAAGCCCAACGGAAATTGTGAACTGAATACGGTTAGGATCCAAGGAGCCGCATACAATGTGGGCGACACATCATTCTGATCCAGCCACACATACAAGTCCGGCAGATGATCCTTAACGAGGCGAGACAACTGATACAACTGCAGCTGAAACTTTTTCATGTCCGGCAGGTATTTGGTGCGCATATTGCGACAGAACATCAGATGTTTCAACAGCTGAAAGGCGCTGGCCTCATCGCACTGCAAAGCACAGAAAAATATGAGTACATTGTCATCATACAAATTAAAATAAACTTACATGTAACAAGAGCACACCACAAATAAAGCCCAAGCCCTGACAGTAGCCCAGTTCTGGGTCCAGTATGGAGTAGGCTTTCAGCAAATTGAACAGCGACAGTTGTCCCAAGCCAAGTGGATCCTTGTAAAACTGATGATTGGGAAACGTGCGTCCCAGATCAATAAATATGGCATGCTGATGCTCGGTTAAATGCTTGAGCAGCGTTTGATACGGTGTATTATAATTGGGAAAACGTTTCACATCCACGGGCGCCATATTCATTGAGTGCTGCTCAGCGAGGAAGGTCCAGACATCGCCACGCTTGGAACGTGGCACACCGGTTCGTATCGCATGACGCAATACCTTGGGATCCTTCTTGTTGCCAATCTGCATGGAGTTACGTTCAATGAGTTGCTCCCAGCGCTCAATCAGTGTCTTGTCACATGGCACGATCTCCTCGTAGTCCAACTTAATGCGCTTCAATTCATTCTCGTTCTGTCGCGCCTGCAACATGGCATTCTCTGTTTCCATGCGATTCAGCATTATCGTTTGTCGTATTGCTGTGCGCCATAGTTCCCGCAGCTCAGCAGCATTCCGTTTGCCACGTTTGGCAGCTATATGATATGAGAGGATTAACAATGGATATCAAATAGTTGGTATTATAAGACTTACGTTTGCGCATGGGTGATAGAAATTCGGTTGGTGCCTCACTGTCCAAGCCCTTGGATGGCGTCACCACGCTGTTGAGTATGGCCTGACGCCAAGAGCCTTGATGTGTTTCCGCCTCCTTGGGACTGTTGCCCACTTTAATAAAGCTGCACAAAGAAAGAACATTGTTAGTTTAACATATTTGTCGAAGAAATCGTAACTTACATATCCATCATGGGGCTCTTGAGCTGATCAGCGGTTGGTTTATTGCTGGGACTGGCGCAAATGGTGTTGGAGCGTGAACGGAAGACCTCGGGCGGTGACTGGGTGCCAGGTGGTTCAGAGGATCCCTCGCGTATCTCACGTAGATTGTGCGGCGGCAAACCAATATCATCCTTAGAAGGCTTACGCTTGAGCAGATTATCAAATGAATTCGATAGCGAGCGTTTGGCCTTCATAAAGATGGTGCTGCCGCCCAAATACTGATTGAGAAACTCCGAGCGATTCTCGGCGGTATCATGCACATGACGCTGCTGCCGCGACTCACAGTGCGCCCGCAACAGCATCATCAGAAACTGATTCTGTTCGGCAACGGGCGAATTGGTCTTCTCGGAACCACAATACTTGGCCCACACCATTTCCTGTTCATCATCGCTCAGTGTAGCAATGCGACGCCAGATCATTGATTGCGTCTTCTTCTCGGACAAACCCTCCACATCGGTGCAGAGCTTGTGATACCACAACATGGGGCAATGCTCGCAGCTAAAGATCTGTGTCTCCTGCTTCTTCTTTTGCTCGGCACAGGTATCAAAGGCTTGCGCTATGGCAGCCACAATGTCATCACAAACATGCTCCGACTGACACTTGAACACATAGCCAATGTAACCCTCATTGTTTAGCTCACGACATATAATGCCGAAGTGATCGAGTGATTTCTGGCCATGCACACAGCTGGCCACATCCTTAAAGTCCTTGTAGAGCAGCACTTGCTTGCGATCCGGCGAGATGAGCCTCAAATCGCTGCGTCCCACCAAGAAGACCATTGTACGATTTTGTTCCACAATCGGCGGTATGCAACCCTGTGAGGCAGAGCGATCCCTTGGCTTGGGTATGCTATAGGAGGGCGAGAAACGTGTAAAGATTAGCTATGATAATAGTATTATTCATATTTGTTGTTGGCGTGCCATGCTAGATGCAAAAACTATGAAGGTGTCAGGCACAAAAAATACTTAAGCAAAAAACAAGAATACCTGAAAACGGGTCAAAAAGGAAGCGAACTTTAATATAAGAGTCAAGGTTTGCAAGCTTGTGGGAACTATGCCAAGTTGAATATTGAATCTGACATATGTATTTTATAGACTAGGGTGCAACAAAAACTTTAAACAGAAGGTCAAACAAACAAAAAAAATAGAGGATAACAAAGCAAAGTGAACTTAACATGCTTTGGATTTTGGCTGGCGTTTAGACGCCACTTACTTCTCCACTGTGTATTGAGTTGGAGCAGTTGCAGCCGATGAGGCTGATGTGGAAGCCTCAACGCTCTGTTCTCTGGGTGGCGTTGGTTGTTTGTTTACAATGACATTGGACGCCTCCTGTTGCTGACTATCCGTATCCGCGCTGCATCCATATATATTTATAGGGGGTTCAATTAGTTTTGGGTCACATGTGTTTTTTTGTTTTTTTGGTCAAAAATGGCAACAATATCAATTTAAATGGAATACTTACACCTCTTTTTGGCCCAGCTCCAGTTGGCTTTGGCCGCGCAGCAGGATGCGCTTAGCTGGTGATTTATTCTCCTTGTTTTCCTCGAGGCGATGAGGTGCTGCGGCATCTGGCTCGCTGCCCGTCAACTGCAGTTCCACCTGTGGCATATTCTCTTGCTGCTCCTGATCATCCTCATCCTCTTCCTTGAGTTCATGGCTCTTCAGATTGCTGCCAGCAACACTCTTGGCCTCAATGCCAACGCCACCCTCACTGCTCAAAGACATCTTGCGATTTTGCAGAAGCCGCAAACGTTGTGCATCATATGCCTTGAACTTGGGCAGGGCATCGTCAATGAAGGTGTTGGGCACTCGCTTCTGCGACACACGTATCTTGCCCACATACATGACCTCAAAGAAGTGCGTGTGATTTGGCGATATGTCCGATAGCAGCGACAGATTACTCTGTGCCGATGTGGACGTGGGAATGTTCACAGTGCCCGACGAGCTGCTCAATCCGTGCGTATACGACTTGGATGCCTTCATCTTGGAGCTGACTAGATTGGGACTAGCATCGTGCTGGGCATTCCTTAGCGCCTCGCTCATCTTCAGATTGTTTGCCGGTGTGGCATGTATGCCATTGAGTGAGCCATGAGACGACGAGCCATTGCCACCAGCAATCAGTGTTTGTGGTATGCTGCCCACAGAGCCACCCAGCGTGTGTGCCGGATCACGCATCTGTTGCATCAGCTCTGCCATCTGAAAAGATAGAGAATGTGTACGTTTTAGTAAGGAAGTGGTTTTTAGTTCCATGCTCGTGTATAAATTGGGCGGTAATCAAACATGCGGTAAGTGCAACAACAACAGCTAACGGCTTCATTACTTTTGAACATCCTGACAGGATCCCTGCAGTACTTAAGTGCTGGTCCCTTTCCCAATGAGTTTTATGTCTTTTGTCTTTAGTTTATGACCGGCTTTTTATGACTTTGTTTTGATGACTTTGCGGCTGGCAATTAAATTTCGGACGCTAATTTCATGCCGCTAACAAGAAAGATTGTCTTTGGTTAGGTTAGAAACTCATGAAAGTCAAAGTAATCTTTTTTTAAACCAAGTTTTTGATAACTCTTATTAATAAGTTAGGTAAAAGGGCTACAAAGTTTAAGTTAAATAAAAGTTGTTGATTAATCTAAACGAATTCTATTTATGCAAATTCCTAGAAAGGTTTTGGCTGCCTGCCAACAACTTTTCTTTCCAAGTAAAGTAATTTCAAATTCCAAGTACCTTTTAGCACAAAAGGAAACTTATTGAATTGCATATCCTTTATCTACTATAGACACAACACAAACTTAATAATAAACTTGATTGCAAACCTTGCTCCCATTTCTTTTATTTACATCATTGCATGTCCTGCATAAATTATTATCGATCTCTTTATATATTTGTTTGCAGCATTTGCAGCTTCAGTGAACAATTGCATTCATGAATAATTCATTATCACGTTCACCATTCATGTGCAGACATCGTGTCTGCCTCTGCCTCAGCAATGTCTGAGAGCGCAAAATGTATCATAGCAACAAAAGCAACAGATTTATTATTATTGTATGAATCTCTTCTCATTGAACAGCTGTTTGCTGCGTGTTGCAGAAACATCTCAACTCTCTCTGTCTCTCTGGCCCATTTGGGCGGCATTGAAATGCTGCCAAAGTGGACAAGAAAAATCAAAAGTTTGCCAGCCAAAGTTGCAAAGTCCAATGTCAGTGCAGAGTGCAGCTGCGACGTGTGTATCTGATAGATGCATTAACTGCAGTGACAACTAATTGTCATTTATCAGCGCATTAGGGCAAAAATAGCTATAGCCACATTAATACAAAAATCGAGATAAATAAACGCTTTGTCTCTATCTGTATATGTATCATGTACGTGAAAGACTTTTGCTGATCAGCCGCTGGTCGAGTGATTGTGACGTCATTTGTGCAGAACAAGTTGACACATTTTTAAGCACATATACAATATGTTCTGTCAATGTAGATTTTATATATTTTTGGTACAAGTAAATTTCATGAATTTTCTTTGCGTATTTTAGCAGATGCACGCTTAGCAACGCATCTTTCTATGGTCAAAATTGTTTTTAAAGGAATTCTTTTTGTGACAATGACAATCGTTTCTGCTGCTCTGACTTCTAATTTTATTGTCATGCAATTTTGTATATGACAAACTGACTCACACAAACATACGTATGTACACCCAAAATAGAAACATGTACAATTAACAGTACACATTCATATATATATTTGCGCTAAAAATTGTTTGTTTGGTAATTGGTTTTTAGCAATTTGCGTGAGTTCGGCGAAAAAACCCTAATTGACGTGTAGTTAGATACAATATAAATGCATACATACATACATTGTACATACTACATATATACTTAAATGGGTAGATAGTATATTCACTTTTTCTTTGCAAAATACTTTACTGGAATTTAATTCAACATCACGTTCGCATCGCGTTTTTTTTTTTTTTTTTTTTTTTTTTGCACAGTTACGCCCTTTTGATTTTTTTTTCCCCCATCATACGTGCCCTCAACTTTATATACCCTAAGTTCATGGAGTGGGTATGAATAATGGCAATAATGGTTCTGTGCTTAAGTATGTAATAGATAGAAGAAAGTATCTTGGAATTCATTGAGTATTATTTGAATTTTTATAAATGAACTGTGGATTAGATAATGGTCGTTAAAGGATAAAAATCGAGTAAAAATCTCCTTTCTAGATTTATATACATTATCATTGTAGGCTCAAATGAAGCTCAATCCAAAACTTTTGAGTTATCGCATTCGAAAATCGGGTGACATTTGCCGAAATTGTGACAATCGAAAGACTTTCCCAACTTTTAAAACAATTATTATCATAAATTTTTGGGATGAAAATCAAGTTGAAATGTAGTATTATTCTAGAGCACAATACAAGACTTTTAAGGTATTACATTTCAAAATCGGGCGAATTTTAAAAAATTTATGCCAATAGGAAATTTTTTCTTATAAAGATTTGGGGAAGGTATTTCCCCTACTCATGATTTCCGAACTTAAGTTTTTCTACTTGTTTTTAAGTGCGGTTGGTTATTAGTTACATTACTTTCTTCCTAAAAGTTATCTCTCATATTTAAGAGCACTCCAAACACCTTTTGCTCTCCGTTTAAGCCCGGCAAACAAAGTATTGCTTAGTCGAGTGAAGTCAACTGAAAGTTTCTCACATGTTTTGTTTGCCGAATGTAACGACTTGCAAATCGATGGAATGTACAGACATTTGTATATACACATATGAGTGTAAATGTATGCATATTAAGTGCACCATCAATTTGATTTAAGTTGCGCGAAATTGCACACAAACACATTGGAAAAAAAGTTAAAAAAGTTCCTAAGGTCAAATAAAATGATGTAGTGTGTATTTGCGTTTAAAAAAAGATATTTGCGCACTTTTTATTTCATATTGATTTTGTTTGTTTGTTTATCTTCCACCGGATGGCCTAGTATTTGTATATGTTTTCAACATTTAATATTTACTGCCTGAATGGCAAACAGCATGTTCTCTAGAAACCAGAACTTGAACAAGATTTTCAAAAGCAAAACAAACTGAACGACGATAGCGTTACCCTATAAAAAAAAAATGAGTTCTAAGTTTACCAAGTACAGTTAAATGCAACGTTTTCAGGAAGATGCACATTTATTTTAACTGTTTTATTTGTTGAGGTTGGAAATGAGAAAAAGTTTGTAAACATTGCAATGTCATTTGTCTGGACAACAAATTTACATCTGTTTTTTTTTATAGCACTTTTTTCACGTTATTGCAACTCGTTTCATTTTATTTTCTCTTATTTCGCTGGTTGTTGTTTTTCTCTCTGACTTGTTATGGAATTTAAATAGAGTTGAGTGCATAAAAAATACAGTTAAAATCAAACGTTGCGTGCATTTTAAAAAAGCTGTCAATGGTTTATTGAACCTTCAATAAATGTTAAATGACCGCATAGCAAATATATTCTAAATGTTAGTAAACATGGAATAAAAATTGTATTGTTTTTCATAGACAATTGATTTAACTCGATGATTATTTAATCCATTAACTTTCAGTTAAAAAAGTCTATGTTTACTTTCACCAAAAGCAACAAACAACACGTTAATTGTTTGCCGCATTAAACAACCTTCAACTTGACCCACAAACTTATATAAAACCAAACAGTTTGGACAATTCTTCAAGTGCTTTCAAAACTTTTAGCGGGCAGAAAAAACTGTTTGCCTAAAGGTTACGCTCCTTTAAGCACAAAACGGTCAGAGTCAAGTGTGCCGAGTCAACAAATCGACAGCAGAAAAAAAAAACTGCGAGAGATTAAATAAAAACAGAAGAGAATTTTCCTGGTTGGGCTTAATACAAACAACAAGAACAAAAAATTGCTGACGCATCATTTTCTGGCACACGCGCGAAAATTCTTATTCTTTTTTTTTTGGTTGGATGTGATGTGGGTGGGTGAAGGAATAAATTAAATAAAAGCTGTTTATATGGTAATGAACTTATGTGCTGGCTATTTGCATGAGAATCGAGATACATTTTCCAGCCAACAATAATCTAAAGTCAAAAGAAATGAAAGAAAGGCGCAGAGAAGTTTATTGAATGACCAATTAAAATTGTAAATTAAACTTAGAGGTTGATTAAATCAAGGTAAAAACGAAGAAAGAAATTAAGAATTTATTTGCTTGCATAATCAGAGCCAGTTACATAAGTTGAGAAAAAACAAAAACGAAAACACAATAATATACTTTCATGCAAAGTAAACAAACATAAACAAAGGCACAAGCAACAAATGAATAATATATAGTAGCAATCAAATCAAATCATAGCAAAACCATTCAAATTGAAATCAATTTAAAAGGCAGGCTATAGACTTTGTCCGGAGAATATTCTACATACGGCACGACTTTTATTCAGCACAGATGCATCACTGACGGACGCCGTCAGGATTGTGTCCCGATGAAATGGTACCGTAAACATTTTTGTTGTCCTTTGCTGCTTGTTTTGTTTGTTAACTGATTGTTGTTTAAGTTATGAAACTTACTGTTGCAATTTTCTTTTATTTTTAATTTATATCACAAAATATTTGATTTTTCACTCGAGTTGTTTTTGCTCATTTTCACAAAATTGTTGTGTTTGTCATTTTGAAGGTTGTTTTGTAATTTTCTTCCTGTTTATCCGCACTAAATTATGGAAAATTTAAACAATAAAATTAACAGATTGCCACGAATGGATATTTGTTTAGTTTAAAATATTTTTGGTTTTATTTATTACAAGTTTTTTGAATGTATTACAACTTGTTTTGATTTTGAGCAGCAGCAGAAAATGTTGTTATTAACCGGCTTTTAGTTTTATTATAAGGGTGCCAGCAGCCATAAAAAATTATATTATACACGCATTTTAAGCATTTCACTATGATTTCCATTTAAATAATTGTTGTTTTTTTTTTTTAAATAAGTTCAAAATACTTCATTGCGGTTAAAGTTGTGCGATAAAAATAACACCATGAACCAATGTTAATAATCCCTAGAGTCGCATTAAAATTTATGACTGAATGCAAAACAAATACATACTTTAATCGATATATAAAGCAATGTTATTGACTGCAACTAAAGCTGTATCTGTTTGTTTTTGCTAATGTTTATCTTTATAAAAAGCGAGAGAGAAAGAGTCGAGAGTTGCCTCGTCTTTGGCTATTTTGTTAGATTTTCACGTTAATTGCATTTGTTGTTAAATACGTTTTGAGAATCGTGAAATGTTTGCGCTGCCCATTGACAAGGCAACATTTAAAGTAATTGGGCCAAATGCAAATACGAATTTGAATGCTTTTAGTGCTTTTTATATAACGGTTGTTTATCTAAGCACAATTTGCGATCAAAGCGTCAATTATAACAAAAATATATAGAAACGTTATTTAATAACTTTTGAAGGTATTTTGCATTCGTTAAATTTTTGTTTACCGGTTTAATCTTCATTTTTTTCATTTATTCATGTTTCAATTGATTTGATCGTTCTTGACATTGAAAGCATTTCAATTGAAAAGTATTATTAAATCGCTTGTAGATGAATACAAAATAAAAGCATAACCAACTGACGCAACTAAGAAATATGTTCATATATATATATATATATAGATCTACATATTTATATAATTTTACTAGAAGACTTTGTTTTGAATTTTGGCTGGCTGGCTGGGTTTTTTTTTTTCTTTCTTTTCTTTTAAGTAACTTATTTATTTATAGTATAAATTTGCTTTATATAAATTTGTTGTTGTCTTTTTACACTTCTAAACACGTTCAGATCTTGTTAATTTCCACAAAAAACCCGCACACTTGTTTTGATTTCGGTTTGTTTGTTTCATCGATCTGAATTTTTTGCTTATTTGATTTTTATTACATTTTGCTAATGGGTTGAATTTTTGTTTGTGTTTTGTTTGGTTTCTGCTGGTAGCTGTCGCTGCCTTCAGCTAAGCGCGCACGCGATTCAATTGCCGCCAGACAACTGGCGAGCAAAAGCGACAACGGATCCCATTCACTGATCGCCCGACCCACAGAGAGAACTGCTCAACAGCACACAACAACAACATTAACAATAATAATAATAATAATATATACAACCTGCGCATGCGAAAATTCACAGTGAAACACACATGTGTTAAGAGCAACAGTGAGAGTGTGGGAAAAAGAGACTGAGAGAGAGAGAGAGCGCATTTGAGAGAGACTGATATTGTCAAAGTGGGAACAGACAACGCAGCGTATGTGTGATCTGTAAAAAAAAAACAATGCCAATGTGAAGAATACTTAACATAAATTAGGGATTATTACATTTGGAGGAGAAACAGAATTTGTTGAATATACTTCTGGGAAACAACTTAAAGCTAGTTAAGCAGGTTATGTTTGTAAATGTTGATCATACTAAAAGTTACATCGATTTCGATCGAGACCTTTCAAACCTTGAACCCAGCAGAAACAACTGTTACTTATCTTAAATATGTAATTTGCCAACCGATGATTGTTGATTGATATTGAGAAAGCTTAGTTGCTCAACTCTGGATAAGAAAAGTTTAATATTTCCATACAATATTCAAATATCCTTTTAACTGTAGCCTTCAGGGAGCCAACGGTAAATTTAATAAACTGCTAAACAGCAAAAGTCAAGCAAGTTTAAGCTACATTTTAAGTGCTTTAAGCAATTTGTTTTGTGCCAGAAGTGCAATATGTTGCCAGCTGCAAATGCAAAACTAGTCTTAACAAAGGCTCTAATGCTTAAAATCAATTCCGAATATTGTGCAACTGTGATTGAGTTTGTGTGTGTGAGTGTGTGTGTGTGTGGCAACCAAACAGGCCAAGGACAACAATGTCCGTGTTTGCAATATTCGAACATATGCAAATTTCAACTTGTACTAGTTGAAATCATGGAAAACAAAGCCCGTGCTAAAGTTTCTGCACGTTTCTGTGTACTCTGATTTGATTATGTACACGTATGTGTGTGTGTGTCGAATCGAATTGGATTTAACTTAAAAGCTATTGTGAAAGGTTTGTAATTAACAAGATTAACACGAGATATCTAAATATATTTTTCTCATTTGCAAACTCTATTGAACAGGATACAAAGGATATAGCCCACGCACCAAATCATCATAAATGCCATTAAAAGTCCAAGCAAGCGCTGCAAAATGACAACAGTCGAAGGTTCAACAATGTCGACAATATAAAAACGTATTTGCAACATGCCCCATGCCCCATGTTGATGGTGAGTGGCATGCCGTGTGCGTCATCATCATCAACAGTCAAAGGATAACAGTCAACGCAAGGACACAAACAATAAACGTATATTGTTTGTTACTCAAATCAAAATTGCATGCGACATTACGCATACGCCACCGTTGGGACAAGCATTTAGTACAGTCAACACTCGCGTCCTTATATGACTCTTATATGTATATTTGAGCTTATCAAATGTTTCACAAGACCGCAAAGACCACAGCTGCCAGCTAGTACCACCAGCTATTAACTGCCTCGCCTGGTTTTTTTTTTCGCTCGCTTCTCTAATGGTTTCCTGTGCTGCTCGTTGTTGCCCGGGCTGCCTAATAGCCGTTGTTAGCGTTGGATGCGACCCCAGCTGGGATGCCCCAAAGCAATTATTTTTGTTTACCTCCGAACATGCTTTTAAGTGGTTCCTTTTGCATCGGGGGCGCTCATTAAATTTCAAGCATTTAACGGGCGTTTAACATTTTTCAAGATACTTTCAAGAACCAAACAAAACGAATACTTTTTAATACATTTTTTATCTTTCCAAATGAGAAAGTTTTTGTTTTTGCATAAATAACTTTGCCATTTATTTCAGCTAAAAGCATGGCAAACCTTTTTTACAAATTTATCATAGAAAATCGGATGCTGTATTTAAGCTCTTTGCCATTTTCGTTTAACCGGTTTCTAAAACAAAAAGTCTATTGTTTCAACTTTTCTAAACATTCTCATGCCAATGCATTTCAAAAGAAGCACACACACACACACATAGGCCACAAACAGACAAAGAATTAAAAACGTAAAGAATATATGAGGTTGAAATTGGAACTTACCTCCTCGACAGTGTCGCATTCGAATAGATAGATGTGCAGCAATGGATCCTTGGGATCTTTCAATAAATACACCAGTCCCGTGATGGGTCCTTGGAATTCCATAAAATTTTGTGGCTGCTCGGCATCAGCTGCAGCCTGCTGCTGCTGCTGTTGTTGTTGTTGCTGTTGCAGCTGATAGGCAGCCGCAGCGCTGGACGATAGCGAACCATAGGATGTGGATGTGGTTAGAGCGTGACGTGAACCATTTGTGGTCAATGAATTGGCAGCACTTGCTGCACAGGCAGTGTTGGAAGCAGTGGAGGCAGTTGCACCATTGGCAGCATTGGCAGCCAAAGCGCCATTCGATTTCAGTTGCATGAAACCATTGCCAATGCTCTTTGCTTGCGGCTTATGTATGATGCGGCACATGCCAACGATATGCTTGAGCGGATGACTAAATTGCAGCTCAAAGTCGGAATTGTATGATTCCAATATGCCATGCTCGATGCCAACAGAAAGCTGCAAAGAAAAGGATGTTGATAAGTATTTGTTGTAGGGATAAGTAATATGTTCTTTCTGTATTTATTCGTGCAAACAAATCTGAGCATGAATTTAATACAGTAATTAAAGCTTCCTATTCACTGAGCTACAATAATCATGCCGCGTGCCATGAGCTTTGTTGCATTGCACAACATTTCCACTAGACGAAGCAGATTAACAGTATTAAAATTCTTTTAATCAGTTTACTTGCATGCACAACTACAAAAGCAGACAGAGAGAATGAGAAAGACCGACAAGACAGTTAGATAGCTAGATGAATGGGGAAATAGACAGAAGGATGGACAGAAATGGCAGAGGCTGGCAAAAGCCTGGGAATTGCTTGACAACATAACAAACATGGCGGCTGCTCCATTTCCGGTGTGTCCTCATCACTATCACCAACCGTCAACATCACCATCAACATGTGCACACCGTTTGCCGTTGCCGTTGCTCTTACCTCTTGCCTGTTCTTGGCCCCCTTTTGCACAGTTTTTATTATATGTACTAGGTATGTGTATTTAGTATATGTGGGGTTGTATGTTTGTGTCGGGGGTTTGGCCAGGGAGTGTTAATGGGACGCAGTGGGGGCCTGTTTGCATGGGTGTGGCTGCTGCTATGACTGGGTCGACCCCATTTTGGGGGCAAACTTTCAGTCGGATATTTTGCCATCAGAGTCGGTCGTTGTTGTTGTGCACAAAAACAAAAACGGAAGCAAATGAAATTGACGTTCAGTTAGTTAAGCAGACGCTCGTTTTAGCCAGAATTGAAGAGCTGTGCGTTTGCATAAAGGTAAATAAAAATGCCAACAAATGCTTAAAGTTGGAAGACAACTTTTTTGTGCTGTTTTATTCGTTATAAATAGAATTTTCCTGTAATTAAACTTTATTTTATTAACATTTTCTTTTTCAGGTCATAATTAAACCGCTTCACATAAAACTCAAAACGTTTGCCACACTTTAATTGTACTAATTGCACCACACAAATGAAAAACAAGAACATAAATTCCATGGAAGAAAGCGCCATAATCAAAATGGTTAGCAGGAATTCGCTTCAAAGGATACACAGGCAAGCAGACCAAAAATTCCAACGAATATTAAATTAAATTTCGTATAGTTTGCGCCACATGCTGCTTAGTAACCAACAAAACGAGAGAGAGAGAAAGAGTGAAGTGAGAGCAAAATAAGCGCTTAATGAGACTTGAGGCTTGGCAACACTGTAATCATTAGGGAAATATGCCTGGATCCTTAAGCTCGAACTTACCTCGGGCATTGGAAATTAAATGTTTTTTTTTTTCTGAGCATTGGCAAAGCCCCAAAGCCAGATGGCTTTTGGGAGGGCTAATGATGGCCATGCCAGGTTGATTTTTAATTAATTTACAATTGCCACTTGATGCTGTCGTTTTGGGCAAAAAGTGAATTGAGTACATGTCGATGGGTTTTTCGTTGTGCCTTTGACATTGACAGGACAAATTCAATTATGCTTCTAACGGGAAAAAGCAAAAATTGTTCAACATAGTTGGTTTCTAATGCAATTATAGAGCACAAAAGCGAAACTTGAGATTTTTCATTTGACGTTAAGGCAAGGTAAAAATTGAAAAGCATTTGATTGAAACGGAAAGCGAACGTGAGTGGCATGAAGAAGAGATGGAAAAGCGTTTAATATGAGATGCTTAAATGTTAACTATTTCATGTATTTGTTGAAAACTTAACCAACTATCAATCAATCAATTCTCCGCTATGAGGAGAAAGAAAATTATTTGCGTACTTTGTTAAAGGCTAATTACTGTAATCACATAGATTTGTGCTTAACGTTAGACATCCTGTGTTATTTATGCCAACGACGAACCCACAACAATCTGACTCTGACCTTTTTGGTCCCATTTTACTACGTCGAATACTACATATACTACATACATACGTTATTAAGACTTTAACAGCGGCAGAAGCACTTAATGTAAATTATATGGCTAAAATGCTGACGACAACAACAACGACAACAAGCAAACAAATAACATCAGCAGCAGCAACAGCAATGTAATAAGCAATTGTACTCAATTTATTGCAGCCAACGTCAACAGAAACAGCAACAACAACAAGATAAATACAATCCATGCATAACAGCAACAACGCAGCAGCAACGGCAAACGTCAGCTGACACATGAAAACGTAATGAAGAAACAGTTAAAATGTATAAATCAGTGAGCAATAACACGCGATGTTGACGGCCCCTAACGCGTCGTGATTCTAATTTAGAGATGACACAAATCGTGAGTGTTCAAGTGACAAAATTTGAATGTTAAAAGGCAAACACCTCTTTTTCGTTTGTTTATTACGTACATATAGGAGTATACCAATTTAAATATGGCGGCAAAAGCATAATCAAAACAGAAGCAGCTGAGCGTTGATAGCGGAAATTGCCGCTACTCCTAACAGAAGCGTGCCGATTTTCAAGCGATTAACTTAACAGTTTGTTAACATGACCAACTCTCATTTCTCATGTTACTGTTAAAAGGTCTTTGGGTAAGATTCTTTGCTAGATGATATGTTCATTACCTATCTATAACATCATCTGAATTAGTATAATAAAGGTAATCACGCGCCCATCTCTACGTCAAATAACAACCACTTACAACAATGGACAACAACATTATTGAGGCTAGTTGCACGTGGCGCCAACTGCAATTCTAAGTTTCTGTTAGTATGAATGTATATGTGTGTTTGAACAGTTGTAATTTGTACATAGTAATTTGTAAAAGAGAACAAAGCTTATAAAATCAGGCACACTATAATAAATCTTGTCCAAAACATTCAATCAATATAAAAACGCAAAGTACAAAATGTAAAATAATATGAGAAAACAAGTAAGAAGGCTCTAGTCGAGAAATCCCGACTAGGACATACCCTTAACCCCATACGTAAAGCGTACAGTCATTTGTGTATATTTACCCAGTGACCAATATGATCAAAATTACCTAATTTCAAACTGCGATATCTCCGGTGATTCTTAACCGATTTTAATCAAATTTTTCAAATGTTCATAATTTTATCAATAGTTTGAAACCTCGTTTTCAATTTTGAAATTCAAGAATTTTTGTTATCGATATCATGTGTATATCGGAAACCAGAAAAGATATCGAAATTCGAAGCAAACTTGATCTGCTCTGGTTTAGGAGAGTTTAGTTTCAAGTTTGAGTCTCTAGCTCTTATAGTCTCTGAGATCTAGGCGTTCTACAGACGGACAGACAGACGGACGACAGACGGACAGACGGACGACGGACGACGCATAGCTAGATCGCTCGGCTGTGGATGCTGATCAAGTTATATACTTTTGGGGTCGGTGCTTCCTTCTGTCTGTTCTCTTTCAAAACCTTTCCCTTTTTACCATTTTATGGGTTAAGGGTATAACTAGTTACAAGTACATAAATAACTTTCGACTTGATTACTGTAAAATCTATGAAAGCTTCATAAAGAACTTTATTGTGCAACTTTTGCATATTACTTGACAAAATCCTTTTTCGATGTGGCACACAGACGAGGCAGCGGCATCTAAACATGTCAAGTGATACGCGAGACTAGAGTGCGGCAGTTCTACTATACTCTCTCTATGTGTGGTGTATACATAGATGTAAGTAGCATGCAAAAGGACTGCAGAAGAACTGTGCAATATCAAATGTAAAACGTCAGCCAAATGGAATTGAGTGGGTGACATCATTCACGCCCATTTAAGGCGCACGATGCGACGCGAAGCAACAAAACGTAACGTATACGCCGCGTGAACCCAGCGAGTGTCCTCAACAAAAAAAAAAAAACCCAACAACAGCAGCGAAGTGTGAAGCCATTTATGTAGGGAAGCGGTGTGTGCTGTTGGCAGGGCAGGGTGGTTGTGCTGCTCGGCTTAAGTGCTCGTCGGTGCTCGACCAGAAGCGGATTAACAGAGGGACTTCTCTCTCCGGCCAACAACAACAACAACAACAAACGAACAAACAAAGCAGCCGCCAAAACGAAAAATTCACAAAAAGTGAGAATATTTTTTTTTTCGTTTTTTGCAGGCACATTGGTCTATTGATTTTTCGTCTTCTTTTGCCAGCTAAAATCAACTTCCTGACTGCCATTGTGACGTCAATGAAAGGCACGCAACAAAGCTGTTGCTGAGAAGAGAGTGTGTGAGAGAGAGAGAGAGAGAAAGGGATGCAGTAACTACCTGTCACGCTGAGAGGGACGCACAAACAAAAAGTCGTTAGTGAAAAAGGTTTTGTTTGGAAAATTAATGTTGTTATTGCCGCTGTTTGAGAGCGATACTATCTGTGAACTTATCATTAAATTCACATAAAAAGATTTAAGCTTTAAATAAATGAAGCTTTTATTTTAGTCAAGCCTCAACATTTCACGTCATCATAATCTATCATAATAAATCATGCATTAAGCCCCATAAATCAGTTTACAATTAAAGTTTATCTAACTAAATATTTATAGTTCTCTCTTTTTTTTGGGCAATTTAACTAATAGTTTGTCTTGTTTGTTACATTATTTAGCACTGCTATCAATTTCAATCACTAATTTCTAACCAATATGCAAAGTAAATATTTATAGGCACACACATGCACACATATGTGGACAGTGTATTCTTTATGAGGGCAACTGTGTGTGTGTGTGTTTGCCTTTTGGCCATTGAAGCGTCACAAAAGTTGACAGAAAAGTTTGATGTGGCAGCGACGTGTGGGAGTTTAGTGTGTGTGTGTGTTTGTGTGTGTTGCAAGGGTGTGGCATGCTTCGCACTTAAGCGGCAACCTAAAAGCCAGAGCTTGCCATTATTTCCATGCGCTATTTAACATAATAAAGCAATAAGCGGCCACAGCGTTTTGTCACTTCAGAGCAGTTGAAGAGCTTTAGCAAACATTTCAGGTTCTCTCTCTCCTCTCTCTCTCTCTTTCTCTCTCTGTTTGTTGTGTGTGTGTCGATTTACAGTAGTAGCAGCATACATACATTTATAAAAATAACAAACAAAAGTGCAGGCTTAAGTAAATATTTATGCAGGAAAATATATGTGCATTAAATTATTGTCTAGGCTTTAGGTTTACCAAAAGCACAACAACAACAATGATAAAAACATCACAGCAGGAGCGAAAAGAGAGGGAAGAGAGGTTAGAGAGAGAAAGTTGAGTTTGTTGTGCATGCATAATTTGATATGAAAATAAACCAAATTGAATAAATTTAAGAATTATTCTTTTTGTGTATTTTTAAAAAGATTACAAGAACTCAGCATACAAATGTCGGAAAGTTTCAATTTAGTCAAACTGGTTAAGCTAGAGTCTTTTCTGGTAAATATATATCTTCTTTTATAATATTTAAGTCTTATAACATATTTGTTAAAGTTAATATTATCAATATCCATACGCAATATTTAATTCTCTTTCTCTTGAGGAAACGAAAAAGAGAGTTTGCCAAACAATCCCAGGATCAGGCAAACAAATGTATGAACTTTTGGCACCAAAAGCTCTTCAACAAGCTGCCTAATAGAAATGTAATTTCAACAATTCCCACTAGCCTCATATTTCTCAATCCTTGCAACACCAACAGACGGTCTAGGGACAGGTTGAAGGTGGCCACAATTTACGAAACGGTTTGCCAAAAGCACGTAGAAAGGATTCATTTTAATACCCCGAAAGGCTAACGGAAACCAAACAAAATGGACAAAAGCTGGTGAATGGGCACGTTTCAAATTGCCCTCAAGCTGAAATCTTGGTTTAGGCCTACAACAACAAAACAAAAAAAGCATCAAATACATAACTCTGATATAAAGAAGCCTTTTGAGAAGCTAAAAATATATTTCATATTACATGACATTTTCAATCTAAATATAAATTAAATACTCGGGCTCCCCACATGATTCAAACCCTAATCAAAAACATGTGTATGTATGTATGTATGTGTTGTGTCGACTAATTGCAAAGCTTTGCTAAAATTAATTTCAAGCTTCACATAATGCTAGCCATGGGACACCGAAGAGTGCGTCTGACATTGAAAGTTTGATGTGTGGAGTGTGGATGTACGGATGACAGCGATGGAAATGTGCGGCAATGGACAACTTGTCGCCGCACGTGTTCAACGTGTCGTATGCGTAACGCGCCAGTTAACAAATACACTGTGTGAATAGACAAACAAATAATCGAGAGGTGTGATTGCAAAGTTCTAATTATCAAATTAGTTAGAAATATATTATAACCTCAAAATATTTGTAGTTTATCAAGTTTTCGTTTATCCTGAAGCATTTATCTTGGCCTAATATTAATAACACTAATAGACAGTGCCATTAACTACTAAGTAAACCTCGTTAAATGTTACCCAAACACATATATATTCATCTAGGTGTGTGCGTCTCGTTTTGGGATGACATTGCCATCGTTCTAATTAGCTGTGAGAGTTGCAGGAGGACTGTGATTTTCGTTTATTGCTCTCACCTGGCCCAGCTGCCTGCCAGCCTCTACCTGCCTGTGTCTGCCTCTACGCTAAAATGGGTCTAATTTTAGGCAGGTGAAACGCAAAACGTTTTGCCAAACAACAGTTACTAATCAGACTAATTGTCGTTTATGGAGCGTAAAATTATTAATAAATTGCATTCGTTTTTGCCTTTTGTTGTTGTTGTTGTATTGCCTGCCGGTCGGTTTAATTGATTTATTGAGCCGTAATAAGTGCAAAGCATGTCGATAGCTTGACAGTTGGGATGACAACATAATTCTGAATAAACTATCACAATTGTCTACTGGGCAAATTGAAGCATGTTGCATGTTATCGCAGATGATTTAATTTGTCTCTCTCAGGTTGAGATTGAAAATCTAATAGCTGATAGATGAAAATAATTGACTGTTTATGTCTAAGTTGTTAACAACAAAAGCTTGAAATATCTGATGACAAATATGTGCTTCATTTAATAAATTGATTTAATTGAGTTTTCCCATTGTTTTGAATATGTTCTTTGTTGCTTTGTGCAATTGTGGCTTGTTGCAAGCTATTTAAGTTTGTGGCTTCAAGATTTTAATATAAATGATGATTAAACTATATATATTTAGTTTCTTAAGCGCTTTAACTTACCTTTGTATAGCTCTCGGTTGATCTTATATCATTGATGGTCCATGGCAGCATGGAAGCCGAATAGCGTGGATCAACGGATGCACTGCCGCGATATGTCAGCGAGACGAGTCGAGTTTTCATCGCGTTGCTTTGGATTAACCTTTTTTTTTTAATTTTAATACTTTTTGATTTTTTAATTTAATGTCAAGCTTTAAAGACTCCAATTTATAACATTTTTGTTTGGTTTATGTGTATGAAGTTGCTGCAGAAGACAAAAATAAACTTTTTTAAATCAATTTTATATTCTAATTGCGATGCGTTCCACTTTAGAGTGGACTCTATTACCACAATTTGGGGACAAAAGGACAGAGACCACCTGACGGCGCTTTGGTTAATTGCCATCTAATTGTATTGATAAAAGTCGCGTTCTTAATACGGCTCATCAGCCGCGAAGTTTACTAACAATATTGATTTTTCAGCCCACAGACTTTATTTGACTTTATAGACGCTTCACAATTCGCACAAAGCAAGGCCAAAAAGCGGGGCAGTTTTTGTTGTTTTTTTTTTTCGAGTTTTCTACTTTCTTTTTGCATGCGACTGTCAGAATTGTGTGGAGGCACTGTGTGTGTGGACGAGAGGACTAGAACTACCACCACATAGAGAAGGAAGAGGGGCAGGGGTAGAGCAGAGCAGGGCAGGGCAGAGTCACCCCTAAAAATCGTAGCTCGATAGCATGCTGGAATTTACTTTAGCATAAACATTTACATTTTACTTTTCTATGGTTTCTCAATGTTCTTTTTCGTTTTTCACTTTTATGTTAACTGCTGCTGTTTTTATTTTGCACACACACACACACAGGCACACACCTACACGCGCAGACACGATATGCTTGGTTGGTGTGCGTTGAAATTACAACAAAATAATGTCAATTTGAAACTAACCGAATGAAGACGAAAACACACCAAAACGCTGCAAAATTACGTTGAGAACTAAAACGGTATCCAATGCTCCTCGCCAGCTTTAGACAACAGCACAATTCGCTAGCCCGATGCCGAAACGAACCCACTTGCACGAGAACGTCCTTCGTCCTGTGCAGTGAGCGCATGCGTTGCTATTTTCATGCAGACACGATTATGTTATGTTTAAAACGTTAGCTCCAGTTATACAACTGGTTGTCAAATCAGATTCGTTTTAATTGGCAATAAATCTCTCGCCCGCCAAACAACAATTGAAGTAAACACATAGATTCCACAATAAGTAAACAGTGGAGGGCTATCGATAAGCCGCCACAGCCTATCGGCTGCTGCCAAGCAGCTGTTTTAAAATGACACTCACATGTACAAGCAGAAGCAGTGCTGCAAAACAGGTGCATGAATGCCTATCGATTGTAAGAGCGTTAATAATTTAAATTTAAACCAATAAGTTGACTTTTTATATAAATAAGTAAATAAGTTATTTAAATTAAGAAGAAATTTGTATTATTCTAAAGTCTCTTGCCCCGTCAAATCGACATTGTTTGCTTGTGCCACAGCATCTCGCAACTCGCATTCTTCTTCTATCTCTTTCGGCCAGCTTTGTGCCATGACCAATTTCTTGTAAGCCAAGTTTCAAGCATTTAGTTCGTGCTGAAACGCGCTAAGCAACGGGTGTGTGTGTTGCGACTACTTCTGTTGCGCTCGTTTAATCTGCGTGATTCGTGGGGTACGTTTTCGGTTAATTTTCATGTGCCGCTTTGGGTGTGCGTGTAGAAGAAGAGACTTTCACTACGGTTCAAAGCCCATAGCCAGACAGACAGACAGCAGCAGCAGCAGCGACTAACGCTAACATTAATTAATGTGATTCGCACGCGTTGTCGTTATTTCTTCTAACTCAAAGAGTGGCTCTAAGCTGCTGTTGCTGCTGCTGGCTTATGAGTCGATTTTTTACAGCTTCGCGTTTTCGCATTCGCCATATGTTGTTTAATGCTTATTTCAACTTAGAAACGCATACATAGACAAACATGTTTGTTAATTTCTCACCCAACAAACACAATGCGACGCTGTCTGTTTTTTATGTGTGTGAAAAAGAAAAAAATGGTTATAAAACATAATATGGAACAACAACAAAAGAGACTTTTGTCGCCACCGACACCAGTGAGCAGAAACACCGTTAGTGCGCGAGTGGAGTATTTAAAGTTAATTTAAATAATGAGGAATTTGCGCTTATAATTGATTTAAGTAGCGCACCACACAACAACAACGAAGCTCTTGCATTTGCATAATTTTCCACACACACACACACTAACAGAGACATGCATACATGCACATATCGCTGGAAAATCTGATGCGCTTTGGTAGCCAGTTGCAGTAGCAGCAACAATCGGTTTTTGTTGTTGTTGTTGTGTTGCATTTACACAGTAACATTGCTCGTTGTGTGTACTTAAATGGCCAAGTTAGAATCCACATTCCACAAAGAGAACCAACCACAAGCACAATGTATCAAGAAGGAAGTGGCCAAAGAAATGGCAGTCGAGCGCAGAGCACCAACAACAACAAGAACAACAACAACGATGACGACAAGAATAGCGACTTATCTATTAGTTTCTGAGCAAATTTCAAAATAATTGCACATTCTACACAATTTAGCCCAGACTTTGAGCGGAGAGTTGCAATGATGTGTATTATTTGTAATTTGAAGAGACTCACGTACACACACGCTGTTAAAACAGGTAGGCTGGGCGCCGCAGCTGGCGTCGATAGCGACTGCGTGCAGTTTTTGTTCTCTACGTCCCACACGCAATCCATTTGGATTTTATGTCAAGCTTCGTTGACACAACTGTTGTTGTTGTTGTTGTTCTCGGTGGCCCACAAAAACACACACACATATGTTTGTATGCTTATTGAACTAGTTAAATCTATAACTGCGATGGCCTTAATTAACATAACAATAGACAAAAACGCGGCACACAAACACAACACTAATAACCCCAGGCGCAAATCTTAAGTTTGCAGCGGCAGAAGAGTTAGCGAGTCTGCATGTATGTATGTATGCGTGTGTGTGTGTGTTTAGAAGAATATGCCCCAAAAGCGAAATAGTCACAACATAATTAGAACGAGCGAAAGGCAACAAAACAGCGCGCGGTCAAATGTTGCACAGTGGGCAGCGCATAACAAAACAAAATGCAAAACGTGATAAAAAAACTTAAGTTAAGAATTATTCAAAATGCAAATGCGGAATATGGAATAACAAAATCGATATTGGATAAGACAAGAATTTATGTTGGAAATAAAAATCTGCATATGCCCAAAAAATACGAAAGAGTAGAAAGCAAACTATTATTTAACTAAAAACTATATTTCAACTTCATTTTTACGAGTTCGAAATGGCGTTAGCGTACTAATTATAAATGCTAGATATTAACATGTACATATGTATATTGAAATAAGAATGCTTTCCAGCAAAAACAATAAATCATAATGATTTTACATACCCATTGTGGCTAAAGAAAAGAAATGGAACCTAACAACTTAATTCCCAAGCATTTCAAAAGAATTCATAAGCACGCGCTAATTTTCTACAAAAAAACATATGTACATACGAATAATGTGCATGTGTGTGCGTGCAGAGAGAAAGAAACTAAAGGGGCTTAAGTCTCACCTCTGATCTAGCCACCAATTCCCAATTCGAGTGGACAACCACTGTGCAACGAGCGATGCGTGAGCCGCAAAAGGTGTCTTTGTGGCACCTGTTGTTGTTGAAAATGTAACCGGCTCGGCGTTGCGTTGCGTCTTATTAGAAGCCGCAGCAGTCATCGCCCGCCCCAAACCCAAACCGAAACCCAAAACAGGAAAGCAAGAAAACCGGTTGCTATGAAAATGAAAGAAAAACTTTATGTTGCTAATGCGTTTTGTGTTTGGTTTTTCTTTTTCTATAATTCCAGTTTTCGATATTTTTTTGGTGAAATCAATGCATAGAAAGTGAATTACAGTCGCTTTGACATTACGCAAAAAAACAAGCGTGTGGAAAACTACAAAGAAAAAAGTGAAAATCGCCAAAAGAAACTTTTGCTTGTATTTTTGGCGAAGTCATTGCGTGCTGGATCAGCTGGATCTGGAACTGGATCAAAAATTCGTTGCCGAACCGTTCACAAAGCGCGGATCGTAGTGTGGGCCGCCGATGCGTCTGTTAATTCAAACGGCAACGGCAACGGGCGGCGCTGCTGCAGCTGCTCTACAGTCCCAATACAATTATAGTAGCATGCGTGAGGACGACATCGAGCTGGCCATTAAGGTGGTAAGTTAAACCTCCCCTCCCCTCCCCACTCCCTACTCGCCATTACTCCATTAGAATGATGAATGAGTTCGTTTTGTGGCGCGGATAAGCGTTAAATAATAACCTCTGCTATAGCAGGTACACCTGTTTTGTTGTTGTTGTTGGCACAACAATCAGTGGATCGTTTATAACGGTTTCTGCTTTTTCAATACATGCCGGTAAATGGGAAATTCCAATAAAATGAATCTTCTGTTACAATGTTGCTTTAATACTTCCTACTGAGGATTTAACGAATGCAAATCATTATAAAATTCAAGTAGATTGACATCCTGTCTAAGAAATCTCATCACATTTTCCATTGCAGGTGATTGTTGGCAATGGAGGCGTTGGCAAATCATCAATGATTCAGCGCTATTGCAAGGGAATCTTTACGAAAGATTATAAGAAAACGATTGGTGTTGATTTTCTGGAGCGTCAAATCGAGATCGATGGCGAGGATGTGCGCATTATGCTGTGGGATACGGCCGGCCAGGAGGAATTCGATTGCATAACCAAGGCATATTATCGCGGAGCACAGGCTTCGGTCTTGGTGTTCTCCACAACAGACCGTGCCTCGTTCGATGCCATTAAGGAATGGAAGCGCAAAGTGGAGAACGAATGCAATGAAATACCCACAGTGATAGTCCAGAATAAGATCGATCTCATCGAACAGGCGGTGGTCAGTGCGGATGAAGTGGAAACCCTGGCCAAAATGCTCAATTGCCGACTCATACGCACCTCCGTCAAGGAGGACATCAATGTGGCATCTGTGTTCCGCTACTTGGCCACCAAGTGCCATCAGCTGATGACACAAAGCTACGATCAGGCAGCATCCGGAGACCAGAATAGTCAGCATCAGTCCATGCATCCGCCCTACAGCAGCACACCCACAATAAGTGCCTTCAGTCCGACCTTTACCAAGTCCAGCAGCGGCACCATCGTCCTGCGTCCGGCCAAAAAGGGTAGCGGCTCCAGTGCAGCGCGAAAGCGCAAAATTGTGCTCAAAAAGTGTGGCATATTGTGAGCGCTCGATGAGGGTGTGGGTGGGTGTGTGGGGGGAGGGGCGAGCAGGTTGGCAATTAAAACGTAAAAAACTGGAGCATATTTAACGCTTAATTATTTTATATACATATGAAGCCATGTAGCCAGCCAAGCGTTGGATGCAGCAGCAGCCACAGACCAACAGCGCCATTCACTAGTCGTGCAACAAAGATTCAGTTATCGCATGATGTGTGGCACGGAGATGGGGGAGTTAGTGTGGGGCAAGCTCTACTAATTATGAACATGGCACAAACTTCCAATTATAATAAAGAAGTTTAGATGCCTTTGCATAACAAATAATATATATATATTTTAAAGCAATATTCTAAACCGCAAGATAATCTCTATAATCTTTCTATCATGTACATACTCCTAGTTAATTGTCTTGGCGTGTTGGACTTGGTATTAAAAGCAAATCAACAGCGCACAAAGCATGAGCATGAGCCAATTAATTATGCAGCTATTTCAAAATTTGTAGTCTAATTAGCTGATAGATAAACCAATATAACCGAGACTTGATATGTTCATTCTATAACGGAGACTGATGTTGCATTGCATTTTCTGCACCTGTAAAAAAATTATGTTTATTTATATTTTTTGGGGGAGGCACACAAGTATTAGCCGTTACGAAATGTGTTTCCTTTTTGCCAATTAGCTTTGGCCAAATGTGCAATTAAATTGTTCAACACACATACACAATTATTAACTAACTTTCAAAGCATGTCCGAGCGCAATAAACTTATAATAACTATGCAAATTGTTGATCGCAGCTTGTCATACAATACATAATATAATCATATAAGGGAATGAGATAATATTCAAGAACTCAAGCTTCAAATATGCAAATATTAACGATAATAAACTTAACATAACACCATTATATATATATACATACTATTTATTTAAGATTATATATACTATATATTTAAACTAATAAATTATTTTTGTATATTAAAAAAAAATAAGTTTGTGTCTTTCATTTATTGGTTTTAATGGATTTGGCTGTTAGTGAATAGTTTTGATGGCATTTAAGAGCATTCAAAATAATTCTTAAAATAACGAGTAACAAGACTTTAGTCGAGAAATCCCGACTAGGATATACCCTTAACCCGTTGCTTAACTGCGATATCTTCGGTGTTTCTTATCCGATTTTGATCACATTTTTTGAAATGTTCATTATTTTAAACAAAGTTTCAAACCTAATTTTTCAGATAAAGAAATTCAAACAATTTTTTGTTATCGATCACATGTGTATAACAAAAATCAGAAGTGCTATCGATAATTTGAAGTAGACTTGTACTTCCGAGGGCTTTGGCGAGCTTAAGTTCCAAATCTGGAATCTTTAGCTCTTATAGTCTCTGAGATCCAGGCGGACATACTTACGGACAGTCGAGATTGCTATTTCGACTCGGCTGTTAGTGCTGATCAAGAATTTATATCTACGTTATGGGGTCGAAGGTGCTTCCTTTTGTCTGTCCATTATATCATTTTTTACATATTTTATGGGTAAAGATAATAAAAAAATTCGCATTAATCATACCAACCTGTTAGCTGCTTTGCTGATCCTTTTCCAGCTTTATCCCTTGGCTGCATAAATCTTTAAAAACAATATATATTTTTTACAATTTGTTTCATTTATTTGATTTTCGCTTTTACACGGTTTTTTTTGTTGTTTGTTATATGCTTGACAAATTTTGTTTGTTACACCTCCGTTTTATTTATTTTCTCCTTTGTTTATATTTAAATTGTTTTTTAAAAGTAAAATGTAGTTTTTTTTGTTTGTGTTTCTGTTTTCTCTTAACTTGTCTATATACAGCTGCGCTTTGTTTAAATTTAAGCAATATTATCAATTTGACCACGAAATAGTTTTCATGATTTTTTTTAATATATGTATTTGTGTTTGTTGTTTCTCTCCTCCCTTCTCAGTGTGTTTTTATTTTTGTTTTCCTTGTAAGTAATATATACGAAAGACAAAAAATATGAATAGTATAGGTCGTGAAATCATACGGCTTAAAGAATAGTGAGAGCTGAGCATAAGTGTTGAAATGGGCGGGGCTACGCCTCCGTAACACATAAATGAAGGTCCTCCGATATATATATTTTTTAATGGGTGGGGTGTATGTTAGTCATTTTTAAAACTTTTTCTGTGAAAATTTCTATAAAAAATATAATTTGTGTGTGTTTTTATACCTAAATCATTTAATTGCTAGAAAAAAACTAATGGGAGTTAGCAAAAACAATTTCTTGGCACTAAAAAAGTTTAAAGGGGAGGAATTATTAATTTTTATCATTTTGACGTTTTTTTAACAAAATCTAAATAGCTATTTTGATTATTATTTAATATTTGTTTGTGGTCATTTTTATTTAAAATAAAAATCGTTGGTGCTTGTTTGTTTGTGTGTATGTGTGTGTGTGTGTGGGACTTTTATCAAACTCATTTACAGATCTGATATTAGATTGTACATTATAGATTTTTAGGGACCTAAGGACAACTACATTAGAACATTAGCCGTTAGTTTCATTTGTTTTTGTTTTTTTTTTTTCCATTGTGGATCTTTTTCCTTTACTTCTTTGTAAATATTAAATTATTTAAGTATATATAACTTTCTTCTTTATGTGAGTTGTTCGTGTATGTGTGTTTGTGTGTGTAAGTTTGCCGTCGGCTCTGCTTGTCGGCTTACTTGTTAAGAAGGGGATATCCTATATAAATAGTAAGAGTTTAAGCCTAGTTAAACACATCGCGATGTCCGTTTTTTTTGCCGATCTATGTCGTTAATCGACCCAGCACATATACTTTATACGTAGCTTTATAGGTATAGGTATATATAATAGGTATATATATAAAATAAAAAAAAAAACACTATTCGGAAATGGGAAAATCGACCTCCTCCTTGCACTCCAGGGAGCGATATTCATCGGAGTCTTCATTTGTGGTTGCCGCACCAATGGACATTGGTAATGTTGCCGATGTGCTTAAGGTCGGCTCGACAACAACAACATCATCGGATGCAGCAGCTGAATCAGCTGCTGTCTCTACCGATGATGCTGTTGTTGATGTGGATACAAAGATGGTAACTGGCTCGTCGTCGGCCAGTTCGATTGGATGATTTGCATCCGAAACAGGATTGGGTGGTTCATTAATGGTAATCGTTGTTGTTGTTGCTGTTGCTGTTGTTGTGGTTTCTGCCTTAGGCTCCGACGGTTCTGCTGTCTCCTCCAACTTCTCATCCCGTTGTGGTTGTTGTTGTGGTTGTGTTAATGGTTGTGTTATTATATCAGCAGAGGCCAACAGTAGATCCAACTTTAGTTTTCTTGATGCCGTTGGCTGCTCTGTTATCACAGACTGTGCTTGAGTTGCCGCCATTGTTGTTGCTGTTGCTGCTATTGCTGTTGTTGTTATTGTGGTTGTCGATGGTGTTGTTGCTGTTGCGGCCGCGACTGTTTCAGTGCTACTGCCAGCAGCAGCAGTAGCAGTAGCAGCAATCGCCAGCAATTCATCTTCCTCACTAACGCTAATATAGCGACAACGTTCGCTTAGCAACGAAGCTGATTCATCCTCCTCCTCGTTGACACTGCTTACGCTCACCGTGCGCTCTTTTAAGCTTTGATAAACGCTGCTGCTGATGCTAGCCATACTTGTGCCAGGAACATCAATAACATCCCGCACCACTGTCGCCAACTGTGAGCGGCTAATAACGCCGGTTGAGCTTGTTGCTGGAACAATAAGGAAGAAGAAATTATTAGGATATTTTTGAGATAATAATCAAACTCGAATTGTTCTCTGAATTAACAGCTTTTAGTCAACATTAAGTGAACGCTGAAACTTGAATTTGTTGCTTATCTACAGGAGTGTTCAAAAATATTTGAGCAACATATAAAAAGTTGAAACTACTCGTTGTTTAAACTAACTTTATAAATTTCTGTGGTATCAATGGGTAGGTAATTCAAACAACAATAATACAATACTCTTCTTAACCCATTAAGTACCCATTGAAAGTTTTCAATTCTTGTAAAAGTCTTTTTTCATATGACTTTTTTCCCGGGCTCAAACAAAAAATGTTTTGATGCAAAAAGTTGCTTCAAACAATTCTAATAGTGACTAAAATAAAAATTGTTCAAAAATCTCTTCGCATGTATTTTATATGATTTTTTGAAAATTGCAAAAATGACAATTTTTAATGAAAAGAGCGTAAAACTTTATATGTTGCTCAAACACTTTTGAACACCCCTTTATATATTAACTTGTTCAAAGGGTTTTAATAAAGCTTTAGACTATAAGCGGACAGACATTCAGACAATGAACAAATTATACATTAAACTTTGATAGAACTTTAATTCTTGGTTTCAGTTTGTTCAGCTCGTGACTCTTTTTGGTTAGCTGTTCGCTCCACTCACTTACATTCCAAACGCTCGCGACGCAGCGCATTTCGCGAGGACAATGGCGCCAGTTTGATGCGATAGAACTTAACGCCCTTGCTAACACGATAGCGATTCTCGTCCTAAAAAAGCAAATCCGTTAGTAAAGGCAAGTACCTTAACCACTTTCAATACTTACCTTACGCGCCTGGCAGTACTCCTTGTCAATAATGCGTCCAATGGCATAGTATGGTAATGGTATTTGATTGTGCTCTGGGACAGCAAGTGCAGTATCGGCGCCAGCGTGTTGCAGTGGCAGCAATTGCGGCAATGTTGTCACTGGGGGCGCCAGCTGCAGTGCCGCTAGACTGTCAGCGTGCACAAAGTACAGAGTTAGGGAATCCTGCACAACCATATATTGTCCATGTCGCATGCTCCAAACCACAAATACCAAATCACCCTTGCCGCAACCCTCAAGTGTGATGTAGCGATGGCTCGAAGAGATGCCGCTCGACTTGGAACGCGTCAGCGTGCCGCCCATGTCAATTGTGGAACTGCAAAAAGTAATAAATAAGTAAATATCCTAAGTTAGATAAAGTGTTGTGAACTTACGATTTCATGACGGCCACACTGTTCTCCATACTGAGTCGCTTTTTCTTCTCCTGGGTGAGCTCCTCGGTTAAGCGACTATTGTCACGACTCAAAAAGTCAATTTTCTCCTTGAGCCAACTATTGCCATCCTCATCGGTGAGCAGATCAAAGCGTGTCTTCAGCTTATAGCTCTCCTGTGTCAAAACACGATTCTGATCGCGCAGCATATCCAGCTGTCGCTCCTTATCCTCCAGCATGTCCTTCAATATGGACACATTGACCATCACAGATTCTGAGTTCAGTTGTTGGGGCAGCGATTGTTGCTGTTGCTCCTGTTCCTGCTGCAGCTGCTCATGTCGCGTTTGCCACAGCGCACGCTCCGCTTCGACAGCTTCACTCACAGCTCGATCACGTTCGGCCAGCAAATCCTGACGCTGTTGCGCCAACAGCTGTTCCACATCCAAGCTGGCCACACTGGCACTACTAGTCGGTCGCTCCACCTTCTCCAGGCTGCTATCCGACGGCGAACGTTCCATGGAGGTCATCAGCTTGAAGCGACACCGCAATGACTCCAATTCCGTTTTGTGCTCATGTATAAGCTGTTCGCGTGCCTGTGCCACTGCTGCCTGTTTGTCCTGCTCCGCAGCTAGGAGTTGCTGACGCAGCTGCTCCAGCTCCTCCATTTGCTGCAGTTGCTGCTGCTGATCCCGCTGCTCGCATTGCATGCGCAACAGCTGCCACTTCTCCTGCAGCAAATGCAGCTCCGACTGCAGCTCATCCTGATAGTTCGAGGTCAGCTCGCTACGCAGTGTGCTCAGATTGGAGCGTGCCATGGCCAAGCATTGCATTGCCAGCTTGGACATGGCCTGTAAGGCATCGCGCAATCGCTGCACACTGCCAGCATTATCATCGGTCAAGGTGCTGGCACTAAGCATCAATAGCTGCTCCGTGGCCGTACTCCTTGCCACCTGGCCCACATCCAAGCCGGTGCTGGAGGTGCTAACACTTTGTTTGGGTGCAGCTGCCTCCGTCACATGCTCACTCTCGCCTGCCTCGACGATGGACTTTCTGCGCTGCACAAAGAACTGCAAAACGGGCGCCATATCCGGCAGCTGGAGCTGTGTGGCCAGCTCGGGTAATTGTATGGACAGCAGCTCAATGTCGGAGCGATTCAAATGGGGGAGACGTGTATCAAAGCTCAGCTCGGGATGTTCATTGGCAAACGTTGGCGGCATATCGGCCATGCCCGGAAATAGTATATTAAGGAAATGACCATCGAAGCTATTGTTGAACAGGCGACGACGTTGCAGCTCCTCCGAATGTATGCGATCAAAATCCACCGAGAGACGCGATGCCCACAAACGAAACTCATCGGAGAAGATCTTGCGACGCACAACCTCCGTCACAGCGGCCACATACGTCGATGGTGCACGATGGATTTGCTCAATGATGCTAATATGACGCTCGGCCCGACGCAGGCAGCGATGATAGAAGAGCAAACGATTATCAAACTCACTCATGCCATTCTCAATCCAGACAATGCGACGCAGACGCGTGTGCAGATTGCGTCCGAGCTCATCCTTGGCATTGGCAATGCAACGACAATATTCGCGTATGCGCAGATGATTCTCGAGCATCACCTGGAGCTGGGAGCGATGTGAGAGGCACAGATCGGGCAGCACCGAATTGTCACGCAGATTCAAGGCACGCGATTCATTTTGTTGCAGGGCCGTGGCCTGTTCCCGCTGATCTTGGACCATTTTGCGTATTTTATACTTGAATTCGTCCAAACGATACAGCCGATCACTGAGACCTTTGATCTCCTTGACCTCACTCTGCTTGGCCATCTTGATGATGTTCTGCACTTCCAGTTTCAATTTCTCATAGATTTCCACCGAGAACGTGTCCAATCCCTGGACACACTCATCGCACATCTGCTGCAGCGCTGCATGATTACCCCGCGAGCTAATCCACTGCAGCAGATTAAGCTGATGCTGTTGTTGCTTTGAGGTGGGTGCTTGATCCTCCACTTGCTCCTCCAATTCGTGGCCCATTTTTAGCTTCTTGTTGGGCGATGTGCTGCTGCTGCTCTTCTCAACACTCTCTGTCGCCACACCAGACACACCAGGCTCACCCGTCTCCCCCGACACCTGCTCCTCCTCCGCCTCCCCCTCCCGCGTTTGCTGTTGCTGCATCTGCTCGACATCCTCGTTGTCAAGCAGCTCGTCAAAGCCATGGAAATCAGCTTCGGCCAGTGCCATTAGAGCGGGCAGAATGGGTATTCGTGACAGCTGCTTGAGATCATCGCCAAAGTTGCGCAGCAACTCCAGATAGCTCTCCCGTTGCTGCAGATGCCGATCGAAGGCCAAACAAAAGTTGTGGAAACGATCGCAAAACTCGCTCGTCACATCCTCCATGTTGGCCACAACGGCCGACCAGCCCTGCTGCTGCAAATGCTGTTCGTGGACGAGACGCTCACACAGCTGTTCCTCCTTGCGGCCCAGTTCACGCATATGCTGCGCCAGCGCTGAACGTTGACGCACTGTCTCCAGCACGGCGGGCAATCTATGACTTTCGTCCACCTGACGTCGCAGCTCGGCGTCAGCATCATTGGCTGAACCACTGGCGCCGCCGCTGGCTATCGTTGGCGCCAGACGCTCGTCGCCCGTGAGAAACATGAATATGGGATTTGTGTCTGTGCCCGCCGAGTAGCAGGATACCTGTGTGGAGTGTGTCAGCATCTCGCCGCCGCTCACAAGGAGCACAATGTTGGCGGCGGGCAGACCATGCAACCGCTGAATTGTCTCCTTTAGATTCTCCACCGAGGACAGAGCCACGGTCATGTCGAAGCTCAGCATGCGACCGACATCCACATGAAATACGTACAGCATCATGGGTACAACAAGTTTTTTTTTGGAGTTGTGTGGTCGGGTAAACAATTAGTTCTGCTTCCGCTTCTCCACCTCCACCTCCCTTCACCTTCACCTTCTTCACTCCACCTCGACAATCTTCTTCTTCTTGTCTCCTCTTTGTTTGGCAGTGCTAGTGCTTTCTGTGTTCATGCGTATTTGTGTTTGTATTTGTTGTTTGTGTAGTGCTGCCACCTAGCGTCTGTAACGAGAAAACAAAACATAGCATAAGAGAGAGAGAAACATATGTGCATATGTTTGTATGAACGAGTTAACAGTGGCGCGTTGTCAGCGGGGGTTTCATATGTACAAGCACAGTGTTCAAACATTTGTTTATTAACAATACGTTTATTGGTTGTATTTTTTTGTAGTTCGACACGCACGTGGGCCTTACAGCTATGTTAAATATTTGCTGTTAATATGATCTAATGTTAGCGATAGCATGCCAGCTAGATTAGACACTGTGGCGCTGCTGGGGGCGGTTCAAATAGTAGTTCAAATGTTAATGACTAAGCGAATGCTGACGCCAGCCACTGTCGCCCTGCTCGCGTTTTAAAGTCGCAATAAAGAACTAGTTGTTGTTGTCATCATTTTGTTGTTGTTTGCTGTTTATTTTACTTTTAGTTTTTACATGCACTTAATATACATTACATATTGTTTACAATTTGTCTGGCAAATTTTAAGAGCTTGTGCAAGCATCGTTGGCACAGCGCGATAAGGAGTAAATTCGAAAATAGCGCCCCCTCTAACTAACTATGGAAATAACACATGCGCAAACAACAACAACATTGATTATTACTATCAACACACCTCAGTCAAAACAATGATATTAAAAAATATAAATAAAAACAACTCGACGTCTAGACTTGCGGGCGTAACAAATAGAACTAACAGGCAACACGCTCAACGCTTACGTCGCTGTTAAGAGAACAGCGCTACACGTGTGCTTTGTGCTCACTCTCTCACGATCCCACAACTTCAATATGTGTGCGAGCGGCGAAGAGAGTGAGCGATGAAAGAGAACCAGCGAGTTGAAGGGAGATAGTGCTGCGTTTTATATTACCTGCCTGCTTCGCTTTTAGCTTCCGCAGTAACGTTTTTTTCTTCTTTTTTCACTTTACCTGCATACATATTTCATAATTTTTAGAAAAATTGCATTTTTCTAGGATATGGTTTATTGTCGTAGGTAAACTAGAAAGTGAGCTGAGAAATTATTGGAAAACTACACCAATTAAGTATGGTAAATAGTTGTCGTCGGTGTCTCTCAAACTGGTTTTCTTCGTTTCTCTTACGTTTCCAAATGAAATTACGAATGCAGCGCAGCTAATGACAGCATTTACTTTCGATTACTCATCAATGAAAAAAATCAAGATCCCCGCAAGTTGTTCACCTGATAACACCTTATCAACCCAATTAAGTACAAAGACCATGTGTCTATACATGCGTATACATGAATAGGTACCTGTTACATATAATTAAAGCGCATAAATCAATTTTGCTGTGAAAACAAAAGATAACAGCTGTTTACCCAATATGGGCTGGGGGAACGCAATGCAGACTGCCCTGAACTCTGTTTGTTGGGGTCATTCAGCAGCATCCCACAGACTGCTGCTAGCTGATTACATTTCATGTTTAACAGAAAATACTACGTCAACAACAACAACGAAAGAGCAATAACAGCAGTCATAGCGTCGACGCCAACGACGACGTCAGAGTTTATCATCGCTTTGTGTCGTTGCAGGAGGGCCAAAACAACACAAAAACAAGGAAAATAAACACACACACACGCGCACATAAAGAATGTCACATTTTGTTTTTGTCAAACAAAATAAATATCGCGTAAATATTGTTATTGTTGGCAATGGCCACACAGCACATACACCCACACACAACACAGCCAAGTCGCACAACCATACATACAGATATATGTAAATATGTCAGTTAAGTAAGCAGAGCCTACTTAAATTAAATTCCAAGGCAACACCAAAATCAAAGTGCTATAAACTAGTTAAAAGGCAAGAGATACTGGCGGCCAGTTGGTCTGGTAGCGAATATTTACAATCCTGTTTCTTGGCGATTGTCAGGCTGCTGTTTCGGAACAGCTGATGCGTGATCACACTACGATTACGTTACAGCAACAACAAGTTATGATGTACATAAGCTACATACTCGTACATACATATGATATTTTGTCCCCCAGTTGGCAGCACTGGCCACAACGAGCAGCGTATTGTGTGTGCTTGTGTGTGCATTCATATGTATTGTTTTGGCCTGCACTTTGTTATTTTCCATTACGTTGCATTATGTGTACGCGCCGATTGTTTTGGACTAGCAAAAGAATTGAGCGAAAACGCAGGCACAGAGGGAGAAATGAATAGAGAGAGCAGCAAAAAATGACAGTTGCAATTACCAACGTTATAATTTCTGAGAAAACTCATTTTGAAATGCGCTTAAAATATGTAAATTGTTGCAATTAATTGTAATTTGGCTTGAACTCACACACACACACACAAACAAACAGACCACACAAAAATATAACAACAAAGGCAAGCACGGTAAAAACAAGGGTTGCCTGCTGACGTTCAAAAAGAAAATGGCAGCAGGTGCAGAGCTGCATTTGGCTCAAGCGGAGAGGAGAGCACTAGCACAGGGGGGCAGAGAAATGCAAGTAGGAAGGAAAGGGTGTTTGTGGGTGACTACTTGAAATGATTGCCACAAAAAGGGCGTCATCGGTAGTTGTAGTGATTGTATATATAATATTTAATTGTTTGTGCGTATGTTTGCATAAACTATAGCCAACTATGATACTTAATTAAAATGTGGTGCATCGCACTTACCTTATAATCTTTAATCAATTTTCACAATGGCACGCCTGGATGTGTGTGTCTGTGTTTGAATGTGTATGTTTGTTTGTGGTGTTTTGGTTTTAATCAATTGTGAACGCTCACGAGCACGAACGCTGCAAATGATTTGACATCAGCTGTGGTTATGTGTGTGTGTGTGTGAGTGTGCTTGTGTACGTTTATCTGTGTGTGTGTGTGTGTCAGCAGCAGCAGCAGCGACGTTGTCGTCTCGGTCCAAAACAAAAGCTGCTGGTATCCAACTTTAGCTCCTCCTTTTGCTCCTTCTGCTCCCGTTGCTTCTTTTTTAGCGTCAGCGCCAGCTTTTTTCCTTTTCCTTTTAATTAATATATTCTTATTTATTTTTTATCGCATTGCTTTTGCCTGCTTCTTCGCTGGCTGTTTTCCTTTATTTTCTGTTTTCGTTGCTTGTAAAAAAACTTTTCTATGTGCAAAAGCTGCCCAAATACTCGCGCGATATACTTTGTAATTAAAAATGTTGCGTTTTATTTTCTTTTTATTTTATTTTCTTTTTGCTGGGCCTTTTTTGTGTGTTCCGTTTTCCCCTTAATCTATTTCTTTGTCTATCACAATTGCGTTGTTGTTGCTGCTGCTGCTCTTGTTGTTGGTCTGCTGTTCGCTGCTGCTATGCTTGTTGTTGTTGGCAGTTATATTTCGCGTTAATTTTTTGCCATTTACACGCTGCGCCGATTGGCTCTTGTTAGTTTTTATTATTACGTTAATTTCACACACTCATATTGTTGAATTACTTAAATTTCTAATTAAATTAAATGGTATAAAAATGAAATAACGCACTTTCGTAGTTCCTCTTGCTTCTTCTTTTTAATAATAACAGAGACAATAGCTTTAACATTTGCTCAACTGTTATTAACAGCGAGCAAATTATAATTTATGCACAATCTTCTTAATGGGCGGGTTTTTTACAAATAATTACAAATAATGTACTTTTAGGTAAAATATTGTTAATTTAACTAAATTTAAGTACAAACTGGCTTTAACTCAATTGAAAAACAGGCATTAAAATTTAAAATCAAATGTTATCGAAAAATTCTGTTAATTGCCTATTCACAATTGACTGCTGTCGATAGCTTGTAATAATCGAGTACATAACGTGAGCGGCGACTCTACTTTCATTTCTATACGCCGATATCGTTTAACTCTTGTAGTGAAGAAAAAGTGCTTTACCATCTAAATTGAAAAAACTAAAATCGTGTTTTGTTTCTAGGAAATCTTCGCTAAAAAAAAGTCACAATATTATTAGGATTAAGTAGATTAAGACCGTGGTGACGATTTCGTTATAAAAATTGACACAGGCCGACTCACTGACGGACAAAACGCTTTGAAAAATCGTCATCATCGGATATACATACATACATACATACGTAGTTACATACATAGTTGGGGTCAGGTAAACAGGCGGGGGAACACACATTTCACATAAAAATACATACACACACCATCATTTGTCCAATTCTTGAGATTTGAAGATAATAATCAGTTTATAAACTCTATTAATTGTACTATTTTGTATTTAACCTTAATTGCATTGTATTTTATATATATAAACATATTAAAAACCAACAACAACAAACACTTCACACAAAAAACTCAAACCAAAACGCATAAAAATGATCCACATCCAGACTATAGAAAATGTTGCGGACTGCACACCACTATATTTGCCGCATAGCTTATATCTTAAGCCATTGGCCAAATTGCATATATCAGTCGGATTGCCTGAAAAAATCAAAACTGGCAAATCCGTATCAAATCTGGAGATAATGGATAAGCTCAGCGCAGAGCTTAAGCCCAATAAGTTTCTAGTGCTCAAAGTAAGTAAAAACAAAACAAAAGCCAAAGCCACACTAACCTTATCCCTTGTATAGGTCTCCAAAAGCACTGTCAACTACATACGCTTCGATGCGGAGATGGACGAGCGCAAACGTTTGAGATTAGCTATTGAGCGCCTAGATGGCGTTTCATTGCGTCTATCTGGCTTTAGTGAGCCATTTCGAGTACGTTGCGTTGAAGCAAAGGATGAATTTCCGGCGCGGCACGACTGGGACTCGTACTTTCGTGATGCTCGCAACATGGACGAAATGAAGGCGGGCGAACGTCCCGACACCATACATTTTACGCATCTGCCCATACGTTGGTTTTGTGCACGGCACGCCGAGCACGATGAGCAGGTGAAGCCCAGCGAGAGCATCTTCAAACGCATGTTTGAGAAATTTGGTCGTGTTCGTGCCGTCGATATACCCATCTGTGATCCATACAGAAAGAGCATGCAGGCGGAGATAAGTGGCATGCGAACATTCAGCTTTGAACAGGATGTGCTCTTTGAGGCGTAAGTGGGCTCTTCATAAAAAATTTCTTATGATAATATATATTCTATATTTATATTTTCAGGTATGTGCAGTTTGAGGAGTATTCAAGCTTTGTTCGCGTCATGGATGAGTTCAGGGGCACAAAGCTGGTGCGCAAGTTTGTGGACAAAACGCAAGCCATCAATATCAATGTGAACTTTGATAAGCAAAAACATTTAAGTGATTCACATATACAAAGACGCGAACGCATGCGAAAACGCTGCATAGCCAAAGCACAAGCCGAAGATGAGGAACGTGAACGTGAAAAGCAGAAACAGGCCGAACAAGTAGAGCGTGAAAGGTTTGAATTATTGCTCGTATATTATTAATGAACAGACAACGAAACCGTTAGATTTAATTAAACACGACACTCAAGATGTTTGCTGCTAGGAACCTTAAACATGTTTCCAAACTGCAGACATCTTTAAGTGTTTGCCTTGTATAATTGTTAATGGCAAGTTCTGTCGGTTTCTTTTTCTGTTACTTCTCTCATATATACACTGTTATTTTGTGGAGAGTTACCTTGTTTATTGAATCTTTTAGACGAAACGGTCAATAAGTTTTCTTAGCTAAATATCAAACAAAACAAAACCAAAAAAATATGTGTGCAAAATTGCACAACAACAAATTTACAGGCAAAAACAAGAGCAATTGAAATTAGATGAGTTGGAGAAACAACGCGAGCGGGAAGAGAAGCGCAAGGAGAAGCATTTGAAAAAGATACAGGAGCGTGGCCAGGTTGAGATCTCACAAAAGATACGTGTCGAGGAACGCAAACTGATGATAGCGCAACGCAAGCTGGAGAGCATACGCATCCTGGAGCAGGTCTTCGAGCGCATACAGGTGAGCTTAACCATATAACTAACTAAACTAATTATTTTAATGACCTTTTTCCTTTTCAATTACAGCTGAAGCAAAAAGAAAAGTCGCATCGCCCCAAACATGATGAGGCGAAAGATATACAGCGCGGTCGTTTGGTGGAAAAGTACAAAACTGCCACAGAGAAACTGGTCTGCGATCAGCGGAAAATTGTGCAAGAAATTAAAACCAATACACCACTCCTGGGTCTGCTCAGAAGCAAGTCCACGAAGGTAACCGGCCATGCAGGTAGCAGCGATGAGGAAGGCAATTCAAATTCGGGCAGCAAAGCGCATAAAATGAATGGCAACAGTGCTGTGGCAAACGCAGCTGCATCTGCAGCTGCACAGGCTGCACTAAATCCTTTCAAGGCTGTGACAGCTGCTCTCGCAGCTGGTGCAGTGCCGGCAACAGCAGCAGCGGCAGCTGCCTACAACGCTGAGGCTGCAAGCGAATGGATGCAATCGCTGTCCATGTTTGGCTACGGCATGGCACCAGTTTTTCCTGGTGCAGCACTTTACCGTCCGGCGGGGCCACCGCCATTTGCTGTGTCCAGCAACTATCGTGGCTTTGCGCCACGTCCACGTGGCGGCCGTGGTCGTGGAAGAGGTGTGCGCGGCAGCCGTGTGGGCTACGATGGCCACTCGTCCTCGTACTACAATCCCAAGCACTACGATAATGATCACTATGACGAGGATGATGGCAATGATGGCTACTATCATAAGTCATCACGCGGCAGGTTAGCATTTCGAGTTGTTTAGTTTAACAAATGGAAAATTAATTATTGTTTTGATGCAGAAATCGATCACGCTCCAGCTCAGATTCTCGGAGTCGCAGTCGCTCTCGCGGTCGTCGGTAAGTAATCCTCTTGTTCCTTAATGGCATATATGCTTATGAAATTATTGTCTATTCTAGGCTTATATGTCGGTCCAAAAGATCACATTCACGCAGCCGCAGTCGATCCAACTACCGCAAATCGTCCTACTCATCTCGCTCCAGGTAAGAGAATTTATATTCCTTCGATTTTCATTGTTTAATTATTTAAACTCATGCCTTTTAGACGCAGCCACAGTCGCTCGCATTCGCGCAATCGTAGTAAATCGCCCGTAAAGCGCAAGAATCGCAAATTGGTCTCCACAAGACGTTCCCGTTCCAGTACGTATTCACGTTCTCGATCCCGCTCACACTCGAATTCAAGGCGAGATCGTCGCAGCCGTAGTGACAGTCATAAGCGTAGCCGCAGTCGTAATCGCAGCCGCAGTCGCAGTAAAAGCAAATCAGCAAAACGTGTCGTTCTGGAGACTGATGAGTTGGTGGCATCAGCGGAAAAAATACAGCGAACCATTGAGCAGCACACCAAGGATCAGTTACGTGAAGAAGTGCGTGAGATTCGGCAAACCTTTAGACATCAGCGCCCGCAAGATCAAATAAATGCAAATGCGGATTTGGATGTTATGAATGCTTTGGACGAGGGCATTAAAGCGAGCGAGGCACAAGACGCTGATGAGGGACATGGAAGCAGCAGTAGCAAGCGGAGTAGTCGTCGCAACTCACTAACCGCATAGAATTAAGTAAATCATAATTAATGTTTCACAATGAACACTATTTAAATTAAACATTGAGTTAACAGAAAGAGCGCGATGTATATATGTATGGAAAGGAATGGAATTGGTGGTATTTCCGCAGATTCTAGCGGTTTTCGGATTATTATCCACTTGCCACTTGTGCACCATGCGCTTTTTGAATGGGATTATAAATAAGAATTCTACATTTTTAGTTTACATCTCAATTCGAATTGGAAACCTGTTCCCATCGCTCTATTTCCAATTGAGTGGTAGTTCCAGCTGAAATTGGCTAATCTCCATTAAGCGAAGTCCCCAGCCCCATAATGGTCAGTTGCAACTTCGAGCGCCATCTCTTCTAGTCCTTAATGCAAATAGGACAATATATGTACATATATAAAAATTTGCCACCACTAAAAACTTTGAATTAGGACCGCTTAAATACACGAACGATTAAATGTGGCGGCGCGCCAATTCTAATAATTTGACACCTGCAATAATATCGAATGAGCCAATTATCGCATTGAATTGCTGTTATCGATGCTGCCCGTCCAATAATACATAAAAGCCGCAAATACAATTTTACAATCATTTGTGTTTTTCTAGCATTTCTAAATTAAATATAAATTGTGTGTTGTTAAGCATAATATGGTGTTGACTTTGACATGCCAAGTAAATATTTGATTTTTGTATAAGTTTTGTATGTTTACAAAAACGTATCTTATAGAATGTGGATAGCTGTTTTGTTTGTGTTTGTGTCTGTGTGTGTGTGTTTGTTGAGTTTTTGGCCTGGGAGACTAAAACCGTCTATTGTTTCGGCCACGATTGCGGCCACCGCCGCCGCCGCCACCACCTCCTCCTCCTCCACTCGAACCGCCATTGTTTGCTCGCCTTCGACGTTGCTGTCCACAATTGTTGTTGTTGTTGTTGTTTCCACCCTTTTGAAATTGATCACGATCACGATCGCGATCATTAAAGTTGTCACCGCTATTGTTGCCATAGCCATTTTGATTGGAGGAGTTGCCGCTTCCATTGTTGCCATTGCCATAATTGGACCAAGATACATTTGTGGCCCAGGGATTGGGTCGATTTGCATCTTCACGCGATGCCGAATCCATGGGTGATCCGCTACCATAGCTTGAGGGTTCATCAATGAACTCGGTCTTTGGATGTTGAGCTTTGACAGCCAACAGAGACGGCAGGAAAGGTTTCTTGAGCAACAGCAGCTCCCTCACGCACACCAATTGCGCATTGTGTTGCCGTGGCTCAAAGCGTGACTTCTTAAGTGGTGGCGACACCTCACCCCGTGCCTGAGCACTCTCTACCGTGGGCGATAGAGAACGAGAGCGTTCTCGTTCTCGCTCTCGCATTGGAACCACATCGCACAGCTCCTCCAGTTTGCCAGCATCAATGTATTTGTTCAAATAGTCGGCGCCCTGGCGTATGGCGCCCATCAGTCGCGAATCCGGATGCACACGTATGAAGCGTCCGTATACGAAAACGCCAACAATTGTCTGGGGATCGAGGCCATTAAGCATGCCACTGGCCAAGATGCCCTCGAGCGTGTTCTCGCTGATCTGCTGGTGCGTTAGACCGTTGCTTGAATCCTTAGATTCCCGCGCTGCCAGCTCGTCATGTATGCTTAGCACACTGGGATCATCGGCTCTGCGAGGACCTGCCCATTGTACCTGGAAGTTGCGTGGAATGGGCTTTGTGTACGGCACCTTCTTATCAACGCCCGTTCTATTGCCAGCGCCAGCATCCAGATCCAGACCCGGGATAAAGCCCTTGTCAGCCGTAAGGCTCTCAGTAAACTCCACCTTGTCCTCGGGTCCCATGCCCGGTATGACAGCATCATCTGTAAATAATTACAGTGTTTAAAACATTTCACATATTTATATATTAGAACTTACCGTATTCGCATTCATCGAGCGCCGCTAAGCTGGCTGGAAGCGTATTGAGATTGTACTTGTCCCTCATCAGATCTCCGGGTCGATTTCGTGTCCAGAATTTGATAGTGTGATCGTTCGAGCCAGAGCACAATATGTGTCCAAGTGGATGCCATGCAAGTGTCCACACAATGCTGTCATGCGCCGTCTCCACACATCCAATTTCCTTATCCGTGCTGCAATAGATTTAAATTATAGCAAATCCTGCTGTAAATCGCGATAAAAAGAAACGCACCCCACATTCCAGAAGAGTATGGAGCCATCGGAGCCACCCGAACAGAATAAGCCTTCGTGTACGGGATGCCAGGACACTGAGCTCGCCTCCTTTTTATGACCACGAAACACCTGAACCTCCTCGCGCAGATTACGTATGTCAAACAGTTTGAGCAGATGATCACGTGACGCAGTCACAAGCCAGTTGCCATTGTCGTTCCATTTGAGATCCATAACTGTCGATTTGTGCGCATGCCTGCAAGATCGCCAGATGCATTCATAAATGTCCCAATTAGAGAATAGTAGCTTTTACTTACAGTGTGGCCAGCGCAATGCCGCTCTTGGGATCCCAAATTTTGATAGGTTGTTGATTATCCTTGCTGCCGCTGACAATCATTGCCTTTTGTGGATGCCAATGCACGCATTTAACATCAGCACCGTGTCCTGCAACCCATATAATTAATGAAGGTCTTGCGGGAAGGGGGGGTGTACTTACCTCGCAGCACACGCTCTTCTTGGCAGCGCATAAAGTCCCAAATGCGTAAGGTTCCATCGTCGCTGCCGCTGACAAATTTACTATCCGTTGGACTGAAACTATATTGTGGTTGTGGAATTGGGTCGGATTTAAGAGACAGCGAAGTTAGAATATGCAAACGAAACACAAATACAATATATGTACATAAATGTGTGTGTGAGAGTTCAATGATAGATAAATGTATGCAACTGTTAACAGAAGAGCGGGCGCTCTGTAATTCTTTTACTCTCTCCCTTTTAGTCGCTCGTACAGGAGCGACAACAACAACAGCAGCCGTCAAAGAAAACACTCGAACCCCCGAATTTGAACATAAATTTTTTTTTTGCATTTAGCACTTTATTGGTATGTATTTGTTGCGCGCCAGTAAAAATGTGCAAAGATTGTGTTTTTTATATATATCTTTTTTGATAGTTTGCCTTTATTGTTTTTTTCTTTGTTTTGAACACAATTTTGATTAAGTTAATTTTTTTTTTCAGTCTTTTAATAGTGTTAAGGTTTAAGATCACAGAGGGTATGTTAAATACAACAAATGCTTACGCTGGTTTTCATTTATAACTTAGAAGTCTTGACTAGAGAAACTATATGAAAATTAAGATGCGCGCGCAACTAATAACTAGCCAAATATAGAATTAAACAGACCTGGCATGTTGCTCAATTGACGGCTTTATTGGTTCGATTGCAACAGCCCCCGAGTAAAGAATACGAGCACAACACAAAAACGAAATACCGAATTGGCAAACGAAACTGCTAACTGTTAAAACGACCCAGAGGCCAATGTAAACGATGGCGAGAAGAAGAACCGTTAAAGATTTAGATGGTGCTAAACTGCAACTGCGCAACTGTAAACAAGATAATCTTGGGTGGTTCGGTGATGCCCTCATGCTTGCAACGAAAACGACAACGACGGCTGCGAAATGGTAAGTACAACTGATACAAATTACAATCATTAGGCAATACCTTATTCCCCTAATCGCCTCCTTGTGCGCCTGATACATCTTAACATTGTTCATGTTCGATTGCCAGTATTTTACATAGCCGCCATGATCGCCCGTCACCATCCAGCTGTCGTTATGTGACCAAACCATTGTGCGCACCGAAATGTCGTGGGCCTAAATAATGTTAACATTATATTTAAAAGCTGATGTTTATAATAAATCTTCATAAGCACTCACCTGGAGAATTGTTTCAAAGTTAAAGGTGAGGCCATTCCACAGCGTAAACTCGCCGGAACTGGCTCCAGTTACTAATCGCCTGCCCTCGGGCGTCCACGCAAGCGTAAAGATCGGGCAGCGCATTTTGTTTGTGGCTGTCTTTACAAAACGTGTGGTTATCGCATTCGCTGGGTTGTCCAGATAGCTGGAGGGAGGTAGCATTTGCGGCACATAAATGCTGTCCGGTTGTAGTGCCAGCCGATCCCGATAGTCGCGTTGCCATAGTCTTGCCTTAAAGCATATAAGAGTATTATCAAAAAATATTTAAATCTGCTTGATGACGGGCTCTTACCTCCAATGCCTTGATAATAGACGCATTATAGTCAACCGTTTTTCGCATAACGCTTTTACGAAGTCGCTTGCCGTCAAAGTCATCCTGTGACATACCAAAGGGTCGCTGGAATCCACCCGGCATGAAAGGTTTAAAATGATTGTAGCCCTGTTTGTTGGCTCCATGATGAGGATGGTAGTGCCTGTAGTGTTGGCCGCCCATTGATGGCGGCGGCATCGAGGTAAAATTTGTGGCCAGCGCCGAGGGCGCCGTCAACAGCTGTGGCGGAGGTTGTGAGACGTCCATTATATCAGTTGATCAATTGACTTCTGAATTTGTTGTTATTGCTTTCGTCTTTTTCCTTGTTTTGCAGGAAATCTATATATACAAAACAGTTTTGTTAAAAAATGAACGTGAACCAGTTCTATAGTTCCATTGTGATTGCTGCAGACTGCTACGATTTGCACGATTTTGCAACTATTTAAATCTATACAAGAACGCACGGTTATACCGTGAACTTGATGTTGCATGAAAACTGCAACTATTCAATATAAAATCTACATTTCTTTTTCAACAACAAACCGAATTACAATAACTTTGCTTTGGCGAAAAATGCTCACACGCACACACTCACACACGCCCATATTCGCAGACGCATGTGAAACGTGCGTAGACAATATTTATTGGTGTCTATAGTTGCCTGCGTTTTCCAAGCTATTTAACTTACGTGTTCTTCTATTGCTTATCCATTTTTTTACCAGCTTATTTTCATGGTTTTTAGTAACTTGGGTTTCTTTTTGCTACTTAGCTTAACTGGTCGCGTGGAGTAGGGTTGTGCCAAACCGTTCGGAATTAGTTCGATCAAACAAATGTCGAACGGAACAAGTGAACTAAGTTAGAAATGTTCATTGATTTTAGTTCTTTTTAGATTTTTGCTTTGTAAAAATCAGTCTTTTTCTAATTTAAAGTTATAAGCCTTCGAAAAGGTATTGCAAAATTATATTAGGAACAATAAGATTAATGTTCTTCAGGAATTTTAATAAAACCGACTGGTTCAGTGCTCATTGTTTACAATTTGATAACAGTGTATTAACAGATGGGTTCAGCTAGCGATGGCTCGAATGTGATTGCTTCCTTTCGATTTTTTTCATGCTACTTTCGATTAATGAAAATAGTCTAAAAAAAGTATCGATAGCTCAACTACTTTTTGGTACAACTAGTGCATCTCTTGTTCGGGCTTTGCGCTAACAGCTTTTATATACACTTGCGCTTGTGTTTGAATGATTAGTACGTCGTCGTTGCTTATTGAGTTCACACCAGTCTTGAGTTAACTCGTTAACGTTATTGGCCGTTTAGTTCAAATAGCTGTGTAGAGCGCTGTGTAAATTGACTTTGCTTAATATTTGTGTTTTGTTGTTAAATATTATTGTGGCTTTAAAAGTTCTTTTCCTCTCTCAATGCCAAACTAAATAAAAATCATTTATCTTTAACAGCTTAGCAGCGACTCGTTAACATAACAAACACACCAAATTGCACCGATCGCTTCAGCCAATATTGTTAAAACGGTTAACATGCAAACAGTCATTAAGTAAGTTTTTGTTGCTGTCACCGCTTAACAATCATCCTCGACATTTTGTACATTTTATAAACACACATACATACAAACATACTCTCTCGTGAGTCCGTTTCACTTGCCAAACATTTCCCACTCCCATTCCCATTCGATTTTAAAGTTTATGTTGGCGCGTCAAAACTAAAAAAAACCAACAAAAAAGTGGAAAAAGAAAGTTGCGCATGTTTAATATAAACACGTTCCGTGTAGTTCGATTTTGTATCGAAACGACAAAAAGTAAAAAAAAAATCTTTTGTAGCCTTTTGCTACTCAAAAATGTTTATTATTAAATTTTTTATGGGTTCTTCCTGTGTTGTCATTTTAAATGTTAATTATCATTCTACAATCCTCTTCCTATATATTTATTTTTGGTCAACAATTGTTGGCGTGTTTTCACAAAAAAGATTTATAATAATAGTAGCATGAAACGATTTTATTACATAGATTGTTGCAACATATTTAATTACAATTACCATTTTTTTTCTGTTGTGCAAAAGATTATTGTTTTTTGATTTGTTTGAACGCTTTGTTCTCACGTACATTTATTATTATATATATATATATATGTGTATATAAACAGCAATTCTGGCTAATTGCCAAGATGCGTTTTCTTATAATAAACAAAATATTCCCACATGATTCTAGTAATCTTCTTGTTTTTGTAATCATTTGACTAACTTTCTTTGTTCTGAAAGTTTTCGCTTTCAATAAATTTATTTAAATGTTGTCTGAGGCTATTTAAGAATTAAAAAATTTTTTCATATCAGCAAAATTATTCATTGTTGTAAGCTAAATTTAGACGCTTTCTTTTGCATATATTGTTTATAAGTTTTTGGCCATGAATTTATATTTTCACCTCAGTTTCTTTGTTTAAATACTAAGTATATGCATTCCGTCTGGAACTTTGGACATTCATCTGCCTAAAAGGCAAATAAACTCTGGCACAGTAAAAGTCTTTGTATATATAGAAAATATCACACCTGTTGGCTTAGCATATGGATGAAACTGTCTTACCGGTTAAACAGCTTTCGGCTTATTCTTAAAAAAACTGAATGAGTTTTGTTTTTTAAAAACGGTATTTAGGCCAACATAAATCGATGTGAAATCAGCCAAGAACTCAAATGTTTCTTAAGTTGAAGTTTTACAGTGTGTTGCATTGTTATTGTTATTGGTTGCAGTTGCAATTGCAATTGCAAGTTGCTTATTTGCACAAATTGCATAATTAAATGCACGCAGACAGACCTTAACGTGGTCAGCAGTAGCAACAACGGCAACTCCAATTATGGTCAACTCAATTGGCCTTATGCGGCGACTGCGTTTTCTTAGCGTTTCTTTTTTTTTTTTGTGCTTTGTTGTTGTTGTTGTTTAGCCGAAGGTGAAGCTCTTGCGGTTGTGTATGGTATCTGCCACGCCCCCAAGGCCCATACCCATAATAGGTTCAGGCGTTTGCTTTTTGTGTTGTAACCCTTTTAGCCATAAGTTTGTTGTGGCTAACTTGATTATTGTACGCAATCTTTCAAGCATTGTTTAAACAGATATTGTATGTATATATGACTCATCTCACACACACACTTACAGATACTCTAATTGTCTGGACGATCATAAAAAACCGGCTATAAAACGTAAACAAACTTTCAACACACTCAATGATTATAATATATGACGACTTTTTGTCAGGTTTCTTGACTCCTAAAACCGTATTTTGCCTGAGTTTAACGTGCTGCCTTGACCGACAAATAGTATTTGTTGCTGATAATGAGAAATGATGAAGAGAACGAAACGAGAATGGAATCAAAAAGAATTTGAATTTATTTGTGATACGTTTTGCACATTATGTGTCTTTTTTATTATTGCTTTGATCACTTCATAAATTCTTGAGCATTCTTCTTCCTTATGGCGAGCTCACCTACATGAATCATTACAAAAGGAGGACACAAGTAATGTTGCCCCCCAATCATGATGCGTAATTTTGGGAGCGTGTAGCGCATGTAATAGGCCCGGTCTTTGACTTCATTTTTTTTATTCGTGTTTGACATCAAAACACGCATATTTATTACCCATCTCCACACACACACATCATCATTGTCAAGCATATGATTGATGTTGTGTCAAGCTCGAATCTTCAAGCTTCAGGTACCAGTTTGTCTCTTTCATTGAAAGAAATTACTTGTACTTGTGTTGTGTGGACATAATTGTGAGAAGATTACTGGAACCGGGAAGCGTAGTATGTGTTGTCATTACTTTTTATTTCGGCCACGCGTCAAATTAACTGAGAATTATTTGTGATTCAGCAAACGAAAGAGGCCGCTAATTGAGATAAAGCAGATCAATTCATTCTTTGAATCATCAGAACTACAAAAGCTGGCGTTTTCTTGTAGTTTGATTAGGTTTCTAAAAAAGAAAAAAATTCTACAAGAATATAACGCGTAAAAGATTATATTTATTAGGGGTTTTTAGTGAATCGCTATGATCGTTATGCGCAAAAAAAATTTTGCAAAATACCAAAAATATGCTAAAACGGTCACACTGTACAGCACTAAAATAGTGTATTGGAGGATTTCCCAGTTTCAACCCTTTTCTTTGATTTTTATGCGAAACTTTCTTTGTATGTTCTACGAGTTATTCGTTAACCTAGGCTCCACTGTACTTGTAAGCTATTCCCATTGTACTTTTTATTCAAACACTCTCAAATTTCAAGTTTATTGTAATACATATTTATTAATTTTATGCAATCGCTGCTTTGAGGTCAATATTTAAGGTGAAAATTTGTGTTGTCTTTGTTTTATTTATTACAATCACTAAATGCCAAATGCATATTAAATGATATGCCTTGCCATTGGCATTGTTCAGTCAAATAATTGGCAATAATATGTTCACTTTTTTAAGCTGGGCACCCACCCAAAATATCAAAAAAATTATTTTCATTTCGTTAGCATGCAAAACGCAACTTATGATATCAATGAAAAACTTGAGCCCAGACATTTTGACATATGGCAAAACCTTCGCTGTCGCAGTTTTTTGTCAATTTTAAGTTTGTTTGTTTGGCAACCATGGCGTATGACCGTTATTTATGTGCCCAATGGAACGAAAGCAAAACAGTTCGCTGCAGTTTTCATTTGCGTTTTCCTGTTTTGCGTTTTCCTGCCCTCCTGGCGGCAGGGCAGCCTATTAAAGGTAGCAAAGTAAGTGGCACAGCTTCCTGGCACGCCCCATTACCTTTTTGCTCCTCTGTGTATCTTTGGTCTCTTTGTGGCAATTGCATTATCGCCAATTTCTTCCTGTTGGCAAATTGCTTGCATCCTGCTGATAAATAGATTTTCCAGCCTCATTTCAAAGGCCTTGAATTCTTATGACTTATAGCAGGGCCAAGATCAATAAATATGATTTAATTATACTACACACGGAGCGCACACTTAAACTTTTAAACTAAAGACAAACAGAAATGTGTAAAAAGTTTACTTAAATATTTATAGATGTGGTTGTTAGGCAAAGGGCCATAATATAATCATCTATTAAGTACTCCATTAAAGCGCTGTGTAACAAGCCAAATAACACAAGTTCTTGTTAATTGTTTTTTTTTTTACTTTCTGGTATTTGCTTTCGTCATTTGTGTCACAATATGAACTATAAAGTTCTTAACAAATAGTATATGAATATGAGGTACAACGACCTGCGTCAATATGCAATTGCTTATAGAATTGTTTGTATTATGTTTATAGATTATTGAAATCTTTATTTTTAAAATTAATGATGAGCTGGCTGTTGTTTAAATATTTTTTAAAAAAAACTTTCGAACATCTTTAAATCACTTGTCTTACACACAACTAAAATATTTTTATTTTCATTTAAAACTCATTATTAAAAACAAGTATTATTATTATTATTTTTTTTTTAATTTAAGTATATCTTTTTTGCGTTTGTCCGAAGGGCAATAAATCAAACAATATTATGCGTTGACGGGTAAAAAAGGTATTTTTATTTACAATTTTCTGACCTTGCAAATCAGCATATTCACACTTCTTCTGTTTATACCCTGAATTTATAAAATGGGTAAAAGAGAGAATATTGACTTTCTGCAAACGTTTGTGACAGCTGCAGATATTTATCGAGCATCGAAAGTCCAAAAGCGATATTTTGTCACACATCGCGTTCTAAGATTTAAATGCAGTTTTATTTCAGAGCTCAAACGAAGAGTTTTGAAGTATTCCATTTGAAAATCTGATGAATTATATGGAATTATATATATAAAATATGGCAATCCAAAGTTTTATCCAATTCCAAAATAAATTTTTTTGCCTCAAACTTTAAGATTGGGATCAGATTATCGGCTAGTCGGGATTTCGCGACTTCTCACTAGACATCTTTATGTTATTCAGACAATAAATTTATAAAAGTTGCCTAAGAAAAAACTTTACACACCTACAAATGCAGTGGACACTTGAGCAAATTGTGACTCATACACATATATATGTACATAGAATCGAGCTCTCCAAATATTGTAGGTTTTTGAGAGTAGACAAAGAAATGGGCTGACTAAGTATCAATATGTATCATGAGATCTCATTCGTGCTCATTCTTCTTTTTGTATTTAATAGATCGGTGTTACTCATTTTTAATTAATTTTAGTTGTTGCATTTGCATTGTTTTGATTTTGAATACTTTCCACAATCAAAATCAATCGGCATGCGGACATATGGGATGCATTTGTGTAAACCTCTTTGGCGTTATCAGCACAAATAAAGTTTTTGCTACTTCCAAATGCGTTGCGTTGTGGCTGCATTCCGTTTAGTTTCTTTTTAATGAGGCAAACATACTCAGGCCGTTGCTTAAATGATATGACAGCTCGAATATTGCGAGCAATTAAAAAATCAACACTAAAAGCGATGACTAAAATACACAACAACAACAATAAGAATACCAAGCATGAGTGTGTGTGTGTGAGTATCATCTTTTAGTATCTCTCGAGCCCAAGTCAGTCGTAATTAAAATGTATTAGGTAATTGTGTCTGAGGCACAAATTAACACTTTGAAGGCAATTTGTCGCTGACTTTTATTTTTCAGCAAAACCAAAACAATAAACAAAATTCAACTGAGAAAATTCGGTCGGTTAACACAAAGGCCATTTCAAGCCCAAACAACATCATGTGTTATATTTTTAGTACAACAAAGACGCCATAGTTTTTTGGGCTGTAAGACCATATAATGGATCTGTCATTAGGCTCATTGACAGGCTTAAGAAAAACAACAAAAGTAGTTAAATTAGCGTTTAATGCTTAATGATTTCAAGTCAAGTCAATCAAACTTTTGGGCGCCAAATCAATAACAAACTCTCGTTTTCAGTTCTCTCTTGCTATGAAAAACTTATCTTAAGAGAGAGAGAGAGAAAGTGATTCTGAGTGAGAAAGAGACAGATTCTGAGTGTGTGTGTAAGAAAGAGAGAGAGAGAGAGAGAGAGAGAGAGAGAGAGAGAGAGAGAGAGAGAGAGAGAGAGAGAGGGAGAGAGAGGGAGAGAGAGAGAGAGATTCTGAGTGATAGAGATAGAGAGATTCTGAGTGAGAGAGAGAGATTGTTATTAAGAGATTCTAAAACAGAAAGAAAGAGACAGATTCTGAGAAAGAAGTTTTGAGTGAGTGAGATGTGGAGTTACTCACCTCAACTTGAGTAAGATTAAACACAAACACTTATAGCGAGACTGCGATTTTTAGCCACTTTTTTTTTTTACCAAATCTAGCGATTTTTGCCTTAGGGATTCTGGCAGCATTGCACGCCAGTGCACGTACAACCGCAAAGCATAAAGTCTAAAGATAAAGAGATCATGTATGTATATATAATGTTAATGTAAATGTTACGTTAATCTATCTGTGTATCGGTCCGGCTACTGTATGACTTCATTTGTTACCCCAAATACATATCTCAAGCTATTAAAATCACATTTGTTTTAGCACTATTAAAAAAAGGTAGCCCAAGTAGGGAAGTGTGAATGCCAATCAAAATTATTTAAGGAACTGCAATAAACAAAATCTACTATTGTGTCAATCATCGTGTTGAATATTGATGAAGGAGAGGAAAAAGTTGACAAGCTATGCCTAAAATCATCAAATATATATTAATATAGCAAATACAGTATAACACCAGTATGGTGAACCCTAATATTCCTAGCTTGATTGGCAGTTCATATAATGGTTAATACATTTGAAGTAAGCAAAGTTTGAAGTATATTAAAATACGCATTTAAGAAACCCCAAAAGGTAAGCCATATTGCCAAATGTCATATACACTCATAGATACATGTATGTGTGTGTGATGGAGTGTGTGTGTGTGTGTGTGTGTGTGTTGGTGACGCTGGTTGTTGGTGACGGCAGAGTGTCACGTCAATGGCAAAAGCGCCGCCTGCACTTGACACATTTATTGGGCAACTCATAGAGACAAAAGCACAGCTTGACACGCCCTCCCCCCCCCCATACCTCCTCCCCGCTTGCCAAGCGTTTTGAGCGACACTTTTGTACATACAACAACTATAAAGTTGCCAGCCACCTGAGCTAAATAAATAAATAAAAAAAAGATTCATACAACACACACCCCTCTGACTGTTGCAAAGTCAGTAACAGATGCCCATAGAAGATATAGTAGGTGTGTGTGTGTGTGTGTGTGTGTGATAGGGCTATTGATATCGCTGATAAGGCACAATTGCCTTCCCACTTGCATAAGCTCGAACGAATATTAACTAGTTAACAATTGAGAGACGTGTGTTCTAAAATTGGGGATCGGATCGTGATTTGCGCATGCGATGAGAAAGTTGAAAAGGAAATGCCGCTGTTGTTGTTGTTGCTTAGATTTTGTTGCCAATGGTCAGGCACGATGTGCATTCAACTAATTGTTTATATATTGTTAAATAATAGCAATCACAAAAACTCATACTCATATATGTGTAAATATATTTATTTGGTATTCCGGCATATACAAATTGTGTGTTAACCGGATTTCAGTTCGTTGACTGCTTGACTGAATGACTGACTAACTGAATGACTGACAAATTGTTGGTAAAAGAGCTAGGAAACAATTTTCCTTTCATGACATAATTTAACCACACTAAATGCTCACTTAAGACAACGACTATATGATTTATTAAATGACTATTTCCGGTCGGTTATCTGCAATTTGTTAATTAACTGAAGGAGCGTAAATACAGCTAAGAGTTATATGGTACGTCAATCACGATTTACCACTTCAAGCCAGACTTTTACTAAAATCCTAAAAATATATCTAACCAAGTACTTTGTTTATTAAAAGTTTAAGATATTCATTATAACCTGCAGTTCAGATTGTTTGTTTTCCGCACAATGATTTCTCGAGATGCCATTCAACTTTGTTCAAATAATTTTGTTACCAACAAATTTACATATTTGACCAATCAACTGAATTTTTAAATAATAATATGATAACGTGATTTATAAAAGCGTATTATTAATACATTTTTGTAAGTTGTTGACTTTTAAAAAATGCTTTCCTTTTTTTTAAGTCAACAATCTCGTGTAAGCATTTAAATTAAATGCACAAATTTGTAATATATTTCGTTTTTTTGTTCATGTCGAGGCTGTCATTTGGTTTTCATTGCTCACTTGATGTAACTTTGTTGGCGGAATGTTCCATTTGTGCCGTTAACAATAGCAAAAAAAGGTTCAGCCGCATTAAACAAAATAATTGCTTTAGAAAACAAGTAGTAATCGTATATGTATAGTTTTTTTTTTGCTCGTGTTGTTGCTACAATCTGATAAATATTAACCAAAAGCTAAAAATATACAGAATATGAAAGTTATAGAATACTTCTTTGTATAAATAAATATGTTTAAATGATTAAATGACCTTGAACTACTTTTTTTTGAAGAAATTCATAAAAAAAGTTATTAAACAAATAAACTTGTAAAAAAGCTCAACTAAAAAAGTTTTAAAAGAATAAATCCAACTTTTTGAGCTACACCAAACGCAAAACAAGTTATTTTTAGTCCTCCCGCTAAAAAAAAAAAAAATAATGTTAAAAACTAATAACTAGCCCAGAGATGAAGCTTCAAACTGCGCATGATATTATGGCGTTAACGAAAAATTGGCCAACAGCAAAATGTATAAGCCAAAACTGACTGACCTTTTGGCCCCGAACATCAGCAGCAGTAACAACAACCAGCACAAAATGATATTAAATCAGCCATAAATAAATTTATTGAGCCTGGCTTAATCGCTCATTAAAGCGCTTTTTGTCTATCTGCAACAGCAGCTCGTAACTTTTTTTTTTTATGTTTTTTTGGGGGGGGCATCATTATTTTATAATTTTCAGCCGTAATTGAAGCGTGCTAAAAACTCATCAGCCACGGAAATTATTTGGCACTAAACCATTGGCTAACATTAACATTATATTTCTGTGTGTGTGTGTGTGTATGGGTGTGTATTTGTTAAGTCTCTCTCTCTCTATTTTTGTTATGTCTTAGTTGCTTAAAATGCGAAGCTGGTCAAAACGCGCGTCGTTTCAAACTTTTTACAAAACTGGCCCACAAAATGTAACCAGTTTTTCAATGGCTTGTCGATATATCTATTTTGGTTACAACAAACCACAACCACAACAAAAGCAACAAAAACTCTTGCAAAATTTGTCAAATACAACGAGACCTCTGCAAATCGGAAGGAAGTGGTCAATTTACACGGAGAGAGAGGGAGAGAGAGGGAGAGACTGCCCAAACCGGTTTAAACAATTATGACTTGTTTAATAGTTTACAACAAAGTAAAGGAGCATCGAATGTGCAACTGACTTTAAGATATCTTTAATATGGAATTTTTTTGAGATAATTAAAAAAATTATACAAGGGTGCCACAGAAATCACTAGCGAAAACACCTTTAGAGATTTAACCTATAAAAGGGTTGTTTTGCAAAACCCTGTTTTTTCGACCTATTTTACCAATACCTTACCACATTAGTATGCTTTTTGCAATTCGCTATTTTTTTCTGGCACAGCGGAAGCGTTATCTGTGGCCACCCTTGAGCCTTCACACCCAAGTTTATGTTTGCTTAACTTGGTTTTGTTGCACAGTGTGTTGCTGCATAGGGGGCAATGTTGATAAACAACTTTAAAGCCCAAGGAACACACACACACACACACATGACAAACGAGATGGCCAACGGGTGATGGCCAAAGAGAAAAAGTGAATTGATTATGAATGATTTAGCAGTGTGGCGACAAAAATCGAAACAACTCAAAGTGAAATTCACTTTTACTCATTGCGGGGGGCAACAGCATCCCACATCTCTTAATTAAGATTTATGATATCTTATCTTAACTTGTTTGTTTACATTCTATTTTCCAGGAACCCCAATTGGTGGTGCAGACGCACAAGGCTGGAACGAGGTCTCCTCGTATTGAGCAGTATACTATTTGTGGTCGCCGTTTCGGCCTTTGGATTATGGATCTTCAATGTGTTGAGGCCGAGCGCTGGGCCGGGTGCGGAACATACAGAGACGCCACCACAAGCGACAGCATTGCATGGCGACAGCACCGATATGAACAAATTGCCAACGGTTGTCGGTGTCAAGGGCAAAATGGAGCCGGACAATGTGTGCCTGACCAAGGAGTGCATTCACACGGCCTCCACGGTGCTGCGCAAGATGAAGCCCGAGGTGGAGCCTTGTGATAATTTCTATGAGTTTGCCTGCGGCAGTTATATTGAGGAGGAGAACATACCCGATGACAAGGTGTCCATCAGCACCTTCTCACTCATCTCGGACAAGTTGCAGGAACAGCTCAAGGACATTATTACAGCCGAGCGACCGGAAACGGAGCCAAAGCACTTCCGTTTGCCCAACTTGCAGTACAGAGCTTGCATGAATAAAAGTGAGTTTTTCCAGGAGATTTCTATAAACTGCAAACTGAACATGGATTTTTCTTCTTATAGCATTGATTGAATCGCTGGGTGCAAAGCCCATAACTGATATTGCCAAATCACTTGGCGGCTGGCCGCTGATCGAGGGTGAGAATTGGAATGCGGACAAGAGCTGGACCTGGCAGGAGCAGGTGAAGAAGTTCCGTGCCGCCGGCTTTAGCATGGATTACATTATTGATTTCTCCATTGGTGTGGATCTGCAGAACAGCACCAAGCGCATTATTGATGTGAGCTTCAAGAAATTACATCAAGATTCCTTGATTTAAATATGTATTCCATTTCAGCTGGATCAAAGCACATTGGCGTTGAGTCGCGAGTTCTTAATGAAGGGCTTCAATGAGACCTTGGTCGTTGCCTACTATGACTATATGGTGGACGTTGCCGTGCTCTTTGGCGCCGACAAAAAAGAGGCCAAGGAACAGCTGCTGAAATCGCTCGAGTTTGAAATGGCGTTGGCCAACGTGAGTGCAACATGATAAATGTTAATTGCATTTTCTCATTACATTTGGCCATTCGCAGATTTCGTGGCCCAATGAGAAGCGTCGCAACTCATCGGAGTTGTTTAATCCACGCACCGTACAACAGCTGCAAGCTGCCTATCCTTATGTGGAGTGGGTGGACTACATGAATGCTTTGCTGCCTGCTGGCCTCAGCGTGCAGGATGATGAGATAATTAATCTGACCGTGCCATCGTTCTTTGATGAGTTGGGCAAACTGCTGGCCAAGACAGATAATCGCGTGATTGCCAACTACATGATGTGGCGCATACACGCATTCTCCATTGGTTTCCTCAGCGAGGAGTTCCGCAAGCGGCAGCTGCAGTATGCCACAGCATTGTCCGGACGCCAAGAGCAGGAGGCACGCTGGAAGGAGTGCGTTGATATTGCTGCTGGCAGGTTAGTTTTCCCTTAATTACAAAAACTGTTTTTTTTTCCTTCTTTCTTTTAGTGATTTTGGTTTTGAAGCGTGTTAGGTGCTTGGGGTACTTTTTCGTACTGTATCGAAAGATAATGCTATTTTCTCTTCTTATCTTTGTTTCCTTCCCTTTTTGTTTCCGGATTGTTTTCTTTGTGGTTTCGCAGTGACTTTGGCGTACTTGAAGAAGATATTACTAAGTATATATAGACACCAAGTTTTAACTCATTTTTCTTAGAACAGATAACTTTCACAGCTCCATAAGCTTCCAATTGCACAAACATACATACATACATACACATGCACACATACACATTAATTTCTAACAAAAAAAAAATCTAAAACTATTTGCAATCCGATCGTTGCACATTCAAAGCTTAGTTTGGAGAAGAGAAAATATACTTTTAAATGAAATTTGTATTTTAATATATTTGTTCTTCATAAATTAGTTCCTAAAACCATTAGATATTAGCACAATTGTTTATGTTCAAGTAAATAATTCATTTAAAATTTATCATTTTTTATTCACGAATGCACTGAACCAACAACAACAACAACTCCAACTATAACTGGTACCAAACAATCCACATGAACATCACATGATATCTAAAAATCGAAATCGTTAATCAATTAAACCCTTCAATATTAATGTCAGCCTTGGCATATCCGTGGGTTCGCTCTACGTACGCAAGCACTTCAACAAGGACTCCAAGGCGAATGCATTGGAAATGGTTAACGACATACGCGCTGTGTTTAGCGATATCTTGAACGAGGTCAACTGGATGGATGACAAGACCAAGAAGGAGGCACAGGAGAAGCTGCACAACATGGCCACACATATTGGCTATCCCGACGAGATGCTCGACAACGAAAAGTTGGCCAAATACTATGAGAAACTGGACATTGATCCAGATCGTTACTTTGAATCCTTCTTGAAGATGAACATCTTTGGCACCGACTACTCCTTCAACAAGCTGCGTCAACCAATCAATAAAACCGACTGGGTTCGCCACGCCAGGCCAGCAATTGTGAATGCCTTCTACTCCCCCTTGGAAAATAGTATTCGTAAGTAAAAGTCTTTATATGCCAAGAATTCCATCTTAATATCTGAATACCTTTATAGAATTCCCGGCTGGCATTCTGCAGGGACAATTCTTTAGTGCCCAGCGACCCAAGTACATGAACTATGGTGCTATTGGTTATGTTATTGGTCATGAAATTACACACGGATTCGATGATCAGGGTCGGCAGTTTGATGTTAAGGGCAACTTGCGCGATTGGTGGCAGCCGGACACACACAAGGCATACCTGAAGAAGGCCCAATGTATTATTGATCAGTATGGCAACTACACAGATCGTCTCACTGGCTTGAATGTAAGATGGAGTGAACGTTGTAATTGCTTTTTATTTTTTCTAATGTTTTATTTTTTTTATTTGACAGTTGAATGGCATCAATACGCAGGGCGAAAATATTGCTGATAATGGTGGCCTCAAGGAATCGTATATTGCCTATCAACGCTGGGTACAGAAGAACGGAGAGGAACCTAAATTGCCAGGACTGGACTATACACCTCTGCAAATGTTCTGGATCGCAACGGGACAAACCTGGTGTGGCAAATACCGCAAGGGTAAGAGAAAGAACTTAACAAATAATAATTAAATATTAACTAATTAATATTACTTTTGTAGAGTCGCTGAAGATGAGAATTACCACTGGCGTTCACTCTCCCACGGAGTTCCGAGTTTTGGGCTCAATGAGCAATATGAAGGACTTTGCCAAGGACTTCCAATGCCCAGAGGGCTCCCCAATGAATCCTGTGCACAAATGTGAAGTTTGGTAGAAACTTAATATAGAATGCTTGTATATCTATTGAATATAATATATATGTATGATTGTATGTATGTCTTTGTTAACTTTCAAAGACGAGTTTGCGATATGGCCCTTATTCTATGGGCTAATCTCACGTAGTATATATATATGTATACCATAACTTCCCATAGTGTATTTATGCTGAGCAGGAATTATGTAAATTTATTTAATAAAATTTGTTTTTATGTATGAAAAAACGATTTTTTTTTTAAAATTGTGGAATACACACTATTAAATGGTTTAACTGTTGAACTGTGGTTAGGTAATCAAAAACTATTTTTCGAATATAAGTTTTCAAATTTAAGTATGCTTTTAACAAAAATAAACTCATTTTGTGAACGATCATCTTACCATTTCAAAATGTGTAACGGAATCTTTAAATTATAAGTCGCTCAACAGTTACACAACAGCTCCAAAGCAATTTATTGGCAGCACTATAAACAGTGTAACCCATTACAAACGTAAGTGGACAGCGCTAAAAACTCGACGCACCGCCACAAACTATCGAACGCATTTTGCCATCCCTGCCATCCTTTTCTCGCAGCGTGGCGATTGCTAAATTGTTACATTTTTGCGCTTTTATTACAAAAAAATAAACAATGTCGGCACTTAATTTGACCGTGCGCGTGCACCCCGTTGTGCTTTTCCAAGTCGTGGATGCGTTTGAACGCCGAAATGCTGATTCACATCGTGTGATCGGCACTCTGCTTGGCTCTGTTGACAAGGGAGTGGTTGAGGTTACCAACTGCTTCTGTGTGCCGCACAAGGAACACGACGATCAAGTAGAGGCCGAACTTAGCTACGCCCTGGACATGTACGACCTGAACCGCAAGGTGAACGCCAACGAAAGCGTTGTCGGCTGGTGGGCAACTGGCAACGAGGTGACGAATCACAGTTCCGTCATTCACGAATACTATGCGCGCGAGTGCAACAATCCGGTTCATTTGACTGTGGACACTTCGCTGCAAGGCGGCCGTATGGGTCTGCGCGCCTATGTGTGCATCCAGCTGGGAGTGCCTGGCGGCAAGACTGGCTGCATGTTCACACCTATTCCCGTCGAGCTCACCAGCTATGAGCCAGAGACCTTTGGCCTCAAACTGTTGCAGAAAACTGTAGGCGTGTCGCCAGCGCACAGACCCAAGACTGTGCCGCCCATGCTGGATCTGGCACAGATTTCGGAGGCCTCACAGAAACTGCAATCGCTGTTGGACCTCATACTGAAATATGTTGACGATGTTATTGCACACAAAGTGACGCCGGATAACGCTGTTGGACGCCAGCTGCTGGATCTCATCCACTCAGTGCCACACATGTCGCACGAACAGTTCACCCAGATGTTTAATGCCAATGTACGCGATCTGCTGATGGTTATCACACTCTCACAATTGATTAAAACGCAGCTGCAGCTCAACGAGAAGCTGACATTCCTGCCAACGGCTTAGTCAGTTCAGTTCAGCTAATTGGGTTTTAAGTCAGATTTAAGAGCAAAGTAAATTCTACGTATTGTGTATTTTCCGTTGATGCGTCTAAGTAATAAAGTGCTCAGATCAACTAAAAATCTAGTTTTATTGCATCCGTCATGGCCAAGGGGCTAAAGAAAGGCTTTTAATTTTTTTTTATGGAGGAAATGGAGGCACGTTTATAATTGGTCTTGGCTGCTATTTCCCACATCTGCACTCCATAGAGCCATATCGGCAATACACACAGTTCGCTCTTTTGCATCGCAGCGGCATATTTGGCCATACATTTCCAAAAACAACAGGTAAAAACAATTATTAATTAAACAATATTACAATAATTTTACTGCTGCCAAAAGCGCATTAAGAATTTTTTTCATAGTCAACCCAAAAAGTATGCTACACATTTTTGTAAAACAGCCTTCTTCTTTCTCCCTCCTATGTGGTTGTTGTAAATTTGTAATTTCTTCTTCTTTCTCTTTCCTATGTGGTTGTTGTAAATTTGTAATTTCTTCTTTCTCTTTCCTATGTGGTTGTTGTATGTCCGTCTAAATTCCGTCCGATTTTGTCCGATTTTTTGTGGCAAAAATATGCCGCTATAATCAAAGAAGAGCATCTTTTAGGCTGAAACTTTATGTTGCTTTTTCGCAATTGTTGTAATTTTACCTGTTGTTGTTGTTTTGTCTGTCCGTTGTTGTTGGTTTCCGTCCGATTTTGCCTTTGGAAATTATGGGCAAAATATGGCCGCTGCGATGCAAAAGAGCGGTATGGCTCTATGGAGTGCAGATTTGGGGAATAGCCAGGACAAGTCAAATTATAAACGTGTACAAGTTTTGCAGAATCGCGTACTTCGACAAATAACCAACTGTCCCTGGTACGTACGTGGTTCCACACTCCACAAGGACCTCAATCTGCATACAGTTGAAGAGCAGATTGGAAGGCACACAAGCAGATACAGCGAAAGGTTGCTAAGACACCGCAGCTTAAGGCGACTTAAACGGCAAGGTTTTGCCAAGACGCTTGGGCGTCAATAAGATGAAATGTATTTAAAATCCTCATGCTAAGTTATGGGGTTTGGTTTTTATGTTACATATCCACCTATGTGTTGTTAAGGTACTTATCATAAGAGTACAGGTTCTTCACTTAATAAATATATATAAAAAAAAAACTATGTTTGAAATATGCATATACTTTATTTAAAACTAAACGAAATTCAAGCTGCCTTTTTACAGAAAAAAAGTGTGTTTCACATACCGATTAATATATAAATTGGTATTTAAAATTAATGAACATTAAAATCAAACTGAATGATGCTGATAACTTTACAAGAAATGCTTACAACATTCATGCATTTGATTTTAGTGCTTCAATTACAATAAATAAGAATAAGAAAATACAAATATGTTAAATACAATATTTTTGTTTTGTTTTGTTTCAAGTTATACAAATAATAACGACAATTAGAATTTAAATCGCTTTAGTTATGCAGATATGTATGTAAATTTGTTAGTGTGTATGATTGTGTTTGTATTGTATTATGTACTATTATATCATTTTTAGGTACATTGGGTACGTCGTGAAGGTTTCATGGTAAGGTGTAGCTGGGAGCAGGGCGTGTTGTTAGTTTTCAAGGGTATATTACAATCGTGTGGGAATTAATTTAAAAATTTTGAACAAACATATTCAATTGCATCTGGTTAATAAATGTACAAAATACATAAATACCTATATAGTATGTATGTTAATATGCATATATATATATGTATGTAAATGTGGGCAAATGTACAATATCTAAAAGATTTAACAACATTCATAGAAATTTTTTGTCATTTTTTTGTTATAACACACTTTAAATTTTCAAGATTATTATAAGCGTTGAAAAATTTGACTTTGACTTGGCAAAAAACATCAGAGAGCGAAGAGAGCTTCAATTGTATATATATGTATGTATATATCGTTATATATATATTATATAAAAAGTTAAAATCTGAATCAAAAACATTATTATTATAATGCAATTTACAAAATTGAACGCTGCATTCGATGATTAACATTAAGCTGAAAACATTTCATATTTCATATTGACTTTATGGTTCCATTTTCGTTTAACATTGAACATATACTATATGTACTGTATATTATTGTTTATATATATGCATGTATGTATTTATGTATGTAAGCATGTATTAGTACAACAACAACAATCGAAAGTTGCAACAAATAATCTATAACAACTATTGTATCTAAGTCTATGTGTATGTATGCATGTATGTATGTACTATGTCCAGGGTGATCCAGCAGGAGCTTAGACGCAACTGAATTTGATGCCATCATCACTGGAATAACAGTTCTGGCAATGAAGCTTGTGATTCCGCACACGAACATCGGTGCCATTAAGTCCATCGCCCAATTGCACATGGCAGACGCAGCATTTAAAGCAGTTGATGTGATAGAACAGCAGCAAGGATTCAATGATCATGGCAGCTCCGCGACCTGGTGTGGAAAAGAAAAGTTGATTATTAGATCGATTCATGGGTTCACAATTAGTATTATCTGCAGCTGTCAAGTACCTTAGTGGCAGCCTTAAAATGCAGCTATATATATAATATTTAAATTAAGTGTGATTATGTTTAAAAGTGTTTAGTCTTTAGTTAAAAGTCTTATTTTGTTGGTTGTTTGGCTAGTTAGCCTTAAACCCATACAATGTATTTGAGCGCCTTGTGCACCTGCCGACAACTGTCATGGGTACAGCCCAGATCTGTGACAGATATGCATGTACAAAGTATACAACAAAAAAAGAGAGTTTAGAGAAGGAGAAGAAAAGAATGGGAAATATATATCATAATAATTAAGTAATTGTTAACCAAGAAAATAAATAAGGCAAAAACTAACGAAAGTACAGAATGTTCTAATGATTGATCGTCTCACGATGGACTTTAAAGAAATTGAGAATTGAGATGCTTGAAAACTATGTTTCATAAATGCCACAAGCTGTATAACAAGTATGAAACTGATGCTGTTGCTCTGCTCTCAAGCCTTAAAAATGAATAAACAACGCTTTTGAAGATTGGATTTCGATGTAGGAATAGTAGTAGAAGAAGAAGAACCACACTCACAACCAACGTAGTAGCAAAGTTTACCTAATTCGTCGCCACAATGCGAACATTTCTTCTTGCCACTAACGCTGAGCACCTTATCCTGATTGCTGTTGCGCTGCTGTTGTTGTTGTTGGCAGTGTTGTTGTTGTTGGTATTGCTATTGCTGCTGTTGTTGTTATTATTATTTTGATTATTGTTGCCGTTGGCAAGTGGCTTTAAGCCATTTATGCCATTGCTATTCAACAGACTGTAATTGCCATTGCCATCAAACCTAAAAAGAGACAATAAATAAGGCTTAAAGATTGGAATCCAAAAGGATGAAACTTCAACTACATACCGCTTGCGTTCACCAATGCCCTTGCTTTGGACACGCTCTGTAAGCGTTTGTATAATTGAATCGGGCAATGGTTTGCCATTGGTGGATGGAGGAGCGGCGGGCATGGATCGTCTGTTTAGCTGCAACTGTTGCTGCTCGAGCAGACGACGATGCTCGGCCTCCTGGAGCAGCCAGTGATTGGCATGTCCATTGTTATAGCCATTGTAGTCGGGCATGGATTTGCGCTTCTGCAGCCAAGCAGCATCATTGGCAATATTCCGTTGCTGTTGCTGCTGTTGCTGTTGCTGTTGTTGCTGCTGCACCTGAACCCAGCCATCGGTGTACTTGGGCTTGGGTGTGGCGCTCAGCGCGAGCAGCGTATTGCGTGACATATTGCTCAGATTCTGCGCCGACTGATGATGATAGGCGGCGGCCAGATTGGCAGTGAGGCGAGGAGCTGCTGGAGCTGCTACTGGTGCACCAGCAATCTTGACCAAAGAGCCGCCGTAGGCAGTACGTTGCCGCATGCTGACCGCATAGTCCGGCTCCAGGCCATGGCCATTGGTGGTGGTGGTCAGATGCATGGCGCGCAATGGCTTCGTTGGCGGCGTTGGTGGTGGTGGCAACATCAGACGCTTGGAGAACTCATTCAGATCCGACATCGACTTGCGATAATCCGTGTCCAGCTGCTGATAATGATATTGTGTTAAAGCTTGTGGCATTGGTGGCACTGCTCTTTGCTGCTTTTGCAACTGCAACTGCTGCTGTTGTTGTTGTGGCACATTGGCATAGATCTGTTGTGGCAGCTGCTGTGGTTGTGGCGGCTGAAAGGCGCTCAGCATGCCATTGCCAATGCCCAAGCCATGATGCAAATCCTGCAACGAACGTCGATTGTTGTTCGACATCAACATCTTGGCGCCATGCTGCAGCTCCCGACGCGCCAGATTCTCGCGCAACAATAGATTCTCACGCTGCCGTTTCAGTTCCTCCTGCTGCAATTGTTCAACAGTTAGTTTCACCCTTTGGTTTATGTTATCTCTCTTCACTTACCGAAAACTGCAATAGTTCCCGCTCGACGCGCAGCACTTCACCCTGTTCGCGTATCTTCTCCTCAATGGACTGCATTTTGGCATTCGCCGTGGCCGTTGCCTCGCTCAGCGATTGTGTTGCCGCCGCAGCAGCTGTTGCCGATTCCGTCCACGATTCCGCCGAGTTGCCCTTTACAGTTTGCAGCAGTGGCAATGGCGTCTCATTCTGATAGATCACCTCACCACCGCCCAGTTGGACGTTGGCCTGTGTTGTTGGTGGTGGTGGTAGCATTGGTGGCGGTGTTGCTTCCGATGGTGTATCGTTCTCCTCCGATGAGTTGGTATAGTGTTCGCTGCTCTGCCGTGAATGATTCTCCGAGACGCCCGAATCACGACTATCACCTGTCAGACAGAGACAAAGAGATTGCAGATCTATTCTGGACTGTGCTAAAAAACTCCAGAGTGTTTGGCTCGAGCAAATTTTAAAATCTCTGAGGCCAAGCCCTCCCTGTTCCGCATGTTTGGCAGATTTCATTTTTCGGTATTTTTGTTCGGAGTAAATAAGAGTTGCCACAATTAAATAAAAAAAATTTCCCAAAATGTATTTAATATTTTTTTCATTGTTTTCAAGGGTAACCGCTGGACATTTATGTGCTATTTATTTATTTGCTAAAAATATGCAAAGTCTTGTCTCTTGTGGTTTTAATATAATACAAAATAAATATTTAATATTTTGCCGCCAAGTAACTCGTGCTGCTTGACAACTCTGCTATGACATCTTGCTTGAACAGATGTTGTACACCGAACAGCAAAATCTCTTAGACAATTGTTAAAGATTTATATCAATAAAAATTGATGAATTAAAACATTTATTATTTTCAAATGTATTTACAATATGCATTGCAGCTAAAAATGAACTTTCTAAAATGATATACTTATTATGTATTAGACATTTTATTTTGCTTAAACTAAGCAAAACACTGGCCCAACAGCTTGGAGTTTTAAAAGCGTTTTAAACAGCGCTCTGGCACACCTAAAACCACCATCAGGTTGGTTTCGGGTTGAAATTCGGTTGGTTTTCATTCGTAGCACACCCTTGATTGATTTTGTGAGAGAGAGAGAGATGCTCGAGCATTTGAGATGTGTTAAGGAAACTGTCATAATCTAGGCTAACTGACTAAATGTTTACCCCCTGACTACTTCCATGGGTTGGACGCTAAACGGATTATTTATACTTAACCTCACATTCTGGTTCCAATGCCCCTCACCAGAAGACAATTAGCAATTTTGCTCATTTGCTTTGTGAACGTTTTTCAGCTCTATTGGTTTTCTGCCCCCTCACACCCCTGCCCCTTCCCCTTTCGCACTTACCTGTATCTGAACTGTCACAGAGCGCCGCCTTAATGTACAGCTGCTTCTCGAGACGTCGCTCCTCCTGCAGCAATTTGGCCATATCGGGTGGCGGTGCCACCGTCAACTCCAGATAGCTCTCCATATCATCGAGATCGCCATCCGTCTCAATGCCCAGGAAACTGGAACGCTTATTGCGCAGCTCCTTCTTGATGCGCTTCGTCGAGTTCATGCGCTTGATGGGCGGCGATGGTTGTGCCGCTATGGACTGTGTGCCCTGACTCTGGAGCTGGCGACGCGTATTGCTTGAAATGGTTTCGTATGTATTATCCGATGACCAGGTGCCGGCATCCAGTTCATCATCATCGTTAGCGGGCGCTGTGACGCTATTGTCTGTTGTTGGCTCGATGGGCGGTGGTGGCGGCTTCTCCTTGGGCGGCTCCAGTGGTGCTGGCGCCATGGACGGCACAGTGTGACCCAGCTCCAGGCCCGTATAGAAGACATCAATGTTCTCGTAGACGGGTATGGGACGCAGATGTTTGGGTGCATCGTAATAGGGTTCTGTTGCTTTTGGTACCTGATAATATGGTTCCAGGTCTGCTGTTGTTGTTGTTGCTCCAATGATTGTTGTTGTTGTTTCGATTTGATTGTTGTTGTTGTTGTTGGGTGTATTATTGTTAGTTTGATTATGCTCGTTATTGTTATTGTTGCTTTTATTTGGAATGCTTCTTCTTGGACTTCGTCTGGTTGTTGTTGTTGTTAACATCGTTGTCGCTGCTGCGGGTTCATTATCTACTTGTTGCATAGATATGGACGAGCTGATGTTCTCATAGATGGGCTCCTTTCGTTCGATCTTGATCTCCTGTCTTTCCTGCTCCTCCTCCGTTTTCTGCTCATCGGTTTTATTTGGCATTGCGGCTGACTCCTCCTCCTCCATCTGCTTCTCCTCCCTCGATCTCATCTCAACAGTTTCTTCATTCATTCTCAGCTCCTTCTCCACGTTATCTGTATTATTTTGTTGGCCCTTCATCTCCTCCATGTCGCCAGCCTCCCTGTCAATAGCTTCCAGCGCCAAATCAAGAGCTTCGTTGATCTGTGGAACGTTTGAGCATCGTGCGTGCGAGCGAGAGCGAGCGAGCAAAGAAGCAGCAAAGCGTGCGAAAGATACAGAAAGAGAAAAGTGCGCCAACATTGCACATATTTTAATTAAGTTAGTTTCTTTTTACACACACAAACAATTTGGTTAAAATCAGCGCTAGCAAAAGAATAAATAATAAAAATAATTATACAAGGGTAGAGAGAGCGGAACAAAAATCATTCAAATTGATAACGAAATTAATAATGTACAAAAAAAAAAAACTCATTCGATTGGGATTCCATTATTATTGACATGTATACGAGTAGTCGACACCCTTTTGTTACCCGTTGGATGCACAGTTACATAGCTACTCAGATACAGCTTGATAAGCTACTATCTTTTCTCGGAATTCCTACTGTGCTATCAGTTACACCTATATGTAAGACTACGACACTAACTAATTTTCAAGAGCGTACTAAGCTTAGCTAGATTAGATAGAGTACCTTTTAAGTACTTTGCAAACTATCTTTGAATGAATGGAAAGCATTGCGATTTAGATTTAAGAAACTTTTGTATATATATATATATATTTAAAAAAAAAATAAAAAAAAAAAATATTTTTTTTTTTGATCGAATGGAAATTTCCCTAAGCGATTTCTTGATTCAAGAGCGATAAAATGATGTAAATGCATTACAAACTATATCATATTTGGCTGATAAGATACTAATATAATGCAATGATGACAACTTTTCACTCATTTGCAAAATGTTAAGCTACTTTCCATTCCGCTTGGGGGGTTTTCTTGGAATTCGGCAGTTCAGTCCGGATGTTTGTGATTGCTTACCATTAAGTTTTGATCACAGAAATATTTTTTGCTCAACTGACGCAATTAAATTTATTCGCGGCGGTATATCCCCGACGCAATGTCTGATTTTGTCGTTTTTTATTTTGTACTTTTTCAGGCGCTATAAAGATAAAACTACAGATAGTACCTCGGGGTACTTCTTTCGCTTGGAATTGAACCAAACACGTTGAAAGCCCAAAGGCAACTAAACGCAACTGTTGCAAGGGTCGCGCATTAACAACGCTCAACGTGTGTGCAGATAAAAAGCAAAAAAAAATGGCAAATGGCAAATGGGGGGGGGAAATAAATACAAATAAAAAAAATAGTGCAAATAGCGAATTGAACTGAATATGTGGAACAATGCGTAGTCGTTGTTGAACGGGGCAGCTTTTTGGTCGTTTAGCGCCCCGAAGTATGCTCTATTGAACTGAAACCTCAGTAGGGTCTCTCACTGAGTAAGGGAGGGTCGTAACATCTATGACTTTTGGCATTTTAAATAAATATATATGTATGTATGTATAAAGAAAATCGCTGGAACATGCATGGAACTTAAAAGCTAAGCACACAAAAACAAAACAGAACAAAACAGAATAGAACACAACACAAAAGCAAATGCAAAGAACCAAGAAATGAGAAACGAGATACAAGAGATAAATATAGACATATGGGAATGGAAGAGTGTGAGAGATAGAGACACAACCGCTTACCTCGAAAATTGTAAACTTGCAACAACTTTTGCTGGCAGTAAGCATGTAAACTATGTAACTGTAGCATATATATATAGTATGTTATAAATATAAGTACACATATACATATCATGTATGTATATTCCATTATTTGATAAGTTATAGTACATTATAGCCAACAATACGAGCGCAAGGCATGTAAGAGAAATGCATACAGATTATATGTTTATATTACGATAGATTTATGAGATATACATATATATACATAGACTTAAATGTTATCGAAAAATAAGTACAATAAACCTTAAACCATTGGGGACTTACTTACGCTAATCATCTGGATAGGAAAAGAACAGAACACAACAGGGACCAGGGCGCAATATGGAAATGTTTATACCAGAGAAAGCCTTCTTCCTCTCTCCCACATCACGGTTGTTCTCTTAATTATTTAATATTATTTATGCATTTATTTTAATATTTCATAAGCCCACACATCGAAAATTCCCTCCTGGGAAATTGATAAAGAGAAAATTTCCTATCACACTCAACTTTCAGTGTGCACTGTTCACTGAGAACAGCAAGCAGTGCAAAATGATTGTATTCTATTTTTTCAATTTGCAATTTTCGAGTCCAAAAGTGACTCGATTTTTTTTTGTTTACCCTCAAAAGTCTTGTAATTTTATTTAGAAAAATACTGCATTCTCAACTTTTTTTTTTTTTTTTCACTTTTTTTGGCGGAGTTTTTTTTACTATTGCCATCTGCCGGCCAGTGCCGGCGACTTCTGCTTGCCAGCAAGCAGTTTTTCAAAAAAAAAACTACAGTTAGTGATGGAGTTGCACTTCGAATTTAGTGTAGACAGCAACCAACAGTTTATTTATTTCTACAACCAATCAAATTCTATGCATTTTCTGAATGTAATGGGATTTTATGAATTGTTAACCAATATAGCTATTTTTCAGTTGATAAATGCAAAATATGGAAAATGTATTGGAATATTCGGACTGTTTTAGCCCTTACGTAGTTTCTTGAAAATTGTGTAGATTTTTTGTTGTTTTTCTTTTCTAGTTTTTCTCTTTATTCATATTTATATAATAGCACAACATTATGACTAACGTTATTATTTATATATATCTTTTTTTTGTTTGTTATTTTGGTATGCTTTTTGTTTTTTTTTTTTGTGTATTAGAAGTTTTTCAGCACTCTAAGTAGATAAAATATATATATATAACCATAAAACATATGTTTCACATTTTTTTTCTTTGCATAAATTAAAATTTCGTTTTGATTTTATACATAAAAATTGGTTTTTAGTAATAAGCACAAAGAAATAATAAACAATAACTGTAGCTTACGTAGCTTGAGCCCCACAACATAAATATTTTTGAAAAATATAAAAAATAAAGATAAATAATTTCGAGAAAACAAATACGTTAGAATTTTGAATTTAATTTTGTGTTTTCTCTACACAACTTTTGAAAGAGTTTCTACCTTTCTGACGAGTTTGGAAACCTTAAGGTTCAGATAGTCAAGTTTGGGAGTATTTTGATTTTAATCTCATATATAAATTCGAGTTACGTTTTGATTCGTAGACGAGAACGATTAATAGAGGACAACAAATAGAGTCGAGTTATAGATATCCCTTTAAGATCCTTAAAAATCCCTTTAAATTGTCATAGTATTCAGTGACCAGCACCAACTCCCGCACTCGCCTCCAGTTTGTTTAGTTCATCATCGAGCAGGTCGCTTATCTCTTGGCTCAATGCCTGCTCCGTATTGTGTTCCTCGAGAATCTCATCGGTTGTTATCGTTTTCTTAATCTCAATATTCACAGGAGCTGGCGTTGCGGGCAGCGGAGGAGGTGCCACCTCATCGTTGGCCAAGTAAAACTTTGAGTTGTCCACCTTAACAAAGCCATCGGCATTGACGACATCAACACCACTGCGAGTGCTGGTCAGCACCACCTTGGGCTCGAGGGTTTCGTTCAGTGTGGGATGAGGTTGTTTTGCCGACTCATCGTGATGTCCGAAATTGCGACGAAGGAAATCAAAAATGTTCGTCTTGCCCTTCTTATCCTTGCCCTTTTCCTTCTCGTTTGCCTTGGGCGAACTGGGTGGCGTCATCTGTTTGACATTAATCTCTGTTTCCACCAGATGAGTGCGTGCTATGAGCGGTTGTTCTGTGGTTGCAGCAGCTGCAGCCGTGGGTAGGTATCCGGTACGTGTTATCGAGTCCGTGTTGGATGCCGATATGCAACAGGACTTGGGTATGGGTATCTTTGATTTGCGACCCACCAATGGCGTTCCAGGCGTGGAGCTATTGCTTGCAGCAATGCCCTCGGGCAGGGATGATCTCATCATTTGACTGCTGGCCAAACGTTCCTCGGCTATAATCTGCTCGCAGGTATCCGTAAGCGCCTTGGAGTGTGCGGCACGTGCATCACTAATGGGTGAACTGGGCTTGTGGATAGATTTTACGTCCCTGACATCCTGCCAGCCATCACAGCGCTTGATATCGGCATCAGTTATATCCTGATAGCCAGTGGCTGGCACTGGCTTTTGGCGCACATCGATGCTCTCACAGCTGGGCTCCTGAGCCGGAGCCAGGCAATCGAGTAGACCCACACATAAAGCTACATCCTCGTCAGTTGGTGCTGTCAATTCTGGCTCCTGTTCCTTGGTGTAGCCATCGCAAGTCTGCAACTGCTGTTGGGTTATTGTCTGACAGCCGGTGCTGGGCAATTTGGGTGCCTTGGCCACATCAATTTTATCACAGAGCACCTCCTCAACGGCTTGCTGCTCCAAACGCTCGAGATCCTCGGGTGCCAACTGCAACTCTGGTTGTTTTCTGGACTCCCGATCCAAGAACTGCTGACACAGCGCCACATCCAATGCAGCGGAGCCCGTGGAGCCGGGCGATGTGGGCGCCGAGCTGGCCAACTTAAAGAGACTGGACTCGTTGGGAGTGCAAACACGCAACACTGGCATCTCCGAGGGTGAGGTTACATGCACTTGCAGCGTATCGTTGGGCGCCAGAGGATCCAGGTTTAACGTACGCACCTTGGGTGCCGGTGCTGGGGGTGTGTGCACCACAGCTTTGGTGTGTCCCATGATGGGAGCATAGTCACCCGAGTTGCGATCGATTAGCGCATGATCCACCACATCTATGGTGGGTGCAGTGCGTCTGTTGGGCTTCGGTGAAGCTGGTGGCGTTATCTGCGGTATGCGACTACGTGGCAATGCCTTGGGCATTGGTGGTGTTGAAGTCGTTGGACAGAAGGTTACAGTGGATGTAGATGATGATGACGATGATGGTGTTGCACGCATGCAACTTGCTGGGCTACCGCCGGGTGAGACGACTCTTGTTGCTGCTGTGGATTCGCCAAAGCAACTGGACAATGCCTTGACCGTATTGGGTTTGGGCAGCTCTTCAGCTGGCACTATAGTTACGGGTGGAGCACACATCACCACCTCGGGCACATGTATTGGTTGTGTATTGTGTATTTCGGGTTCGGGCTTGAAGGCACGTCTGGTTGGTGGCGTTGGTGGTTTCTCCAATTGACGTGAATTGAATATCTCAACGCGTCCATTGATGCTAAACTGTTGTGGTGTATTCGATGTTGCTGTTGTTGTTGTTGCTGTTGGCGTTGGCTTGGAACGCACTGCCTTGGGTGACATGGGTGGTTTGCCCAGTGGTCGTGGTATTTGTGTGGCAGAGACAGAGGGTGTGGGTGGTGCTGGTGCAGCAATTGAAACCCCCTGGTTGAGGGGGATTGGTGTTGGTGTTGGTGCTGGTGTTGGGTTTGTTGGTTTCTTGGTAAAGTCAAAAACTTGGCTAAATTGACCGGATGGACCTGGTGACAATGGCTGCTCGGCAGCTTCGTTTAGTTCATCGTCATTCTGAAAGGTTTCCTTAAACATTTTGAGCAAATTGCGCGCATGAACCATTTCATTGGAGGGCTTTCTACGCAAGTTACAATTGTTTGTTTGGGTATTGTAGGGATTAGGATTGGGTTGGGGATTGGGTTGACCCGACACCGACGCATTGGAGGAAGCTGAAGCTACTACAACAACATTATTATCATTAACATTATCACTGACACTACGAGGACTTAACATAGCGGTATCGAGAAAATTGTTAGTAGAACTTACACTAAATTCCATGTCCCGTGACCCAGCTGGTAGCCCTGGTTGTGTTGCACTTGTAGCCGTTGCTGTTGTTGCTTGTTTGGATGTTGCTGTTGCTGCTGCTGTTGGTTTGGGGTGTGGGGCAGCTGGTAATGCAGCCGGATGCAGATCGGTTAGCTCATCGAATTCAGCTTCAATTTGATTGACCGCATTGGCAGCCTCCTCCAGCTGACGCTCCTCGAGAGCTAGGAGTGCAATGGCCTCGTTTAATTGCTGCTGTTGCTGTTGCTCCTCAATGTTGTCCGCTTGTATGCCGCTGTCATCATGCGCCACCGATGGCGCCTCCTCCACAATCAACGCTGGTGGTGTTGTCACCTTGTGTTGCAGTTGTTGTTGTTGCTGCTGTTGCTTCTGTTGCAGTTGCTCCTTTTGCTGTTGCTGCTGTTGACGCATGCGTTGCTCCTCGCCGCGCATAATCTCCAGCTGCCGAGCATCGATGAGTGCCACTAGTGGCGGTTTCTTGAGATGCTCTGCCTCCTCTTTGGTAACGGCATGCTGCAGACTGTTGAGACGCTGCTTCAGTGGCGGCACAGGCACATCCACGCTCTTGCTGGAGTTGAAGGCATTGCGTTGATGTTCCAGACTCTGCATGCGATCGCGTATGCTGGTGATGTCACCGGACAGACGTTTTGCCTCCTGTTTGGCAGCAGGCTCCACAGTTGACGTGGCGCCATTACCATTATGGAGACGATCGCGCAGCACCAGTTTGGGTGCTCCACCATTGGGCAACATGGGCTTTGTTGGCTCAGTGTCACGCTGCTCGAAGATCTCCTTGCGCTTCGAGATGTCCACCTTGGGCACATCCACCTTTTGCTTCTCCACGCCCTCCTGTGTGTCGCTGGGCGAGGTCACCTCAAAGCCACTCAACCGATCCTCAATCTTGCTGCCGCGTCGCGTCGGATATGCCACAATAGTTTCACCATTGTCTGCCGCATTGTTGTTGGAGATTTTGCCATTGCTGCTGGCACGCTGCACCCGCTGCTTGTAGTCCTGTATGGCGCCCTCGTACGTGTACTCGCACGGATCCGGTGAGCTGGCGGGCGCTGTGCTCGACGAGGTGTCATAGCCCGGCGATGAGATGTATTCGCGTGTTGCAGCTGCCGCACTCACTGCTTGCACCTTACCAACGTTCGAGGTGCTCGCTTGATTGGCATTGCCATTACCCATGCGATTTCTATTGATTTGATTCTGTTGCTGTTCAATGCTGCTGCTGCCGGCACCGGCAGTGCCAATGGCTTTGTCCAAATCGGCATTGTCACTCTGTGTAAAGAGGGAAAAACAATTAGTAATTGATATTAATATGAAGTTTGGTGCTGATCAAAAGAATTTCTTTGTATGCAATTGCCATTATGATTTTATCTCAAGATGTATACAACAATAAACCAATTTCTTTCTCTGCCTGAAGGCCTTTGCTGCTCTGGCTTTATAACAAATTGTTACTTAGAATTAATTCTCTTTAACAATTAAATAAATAAATAAATAAATTTCTTTCTCTACTGTCTACCTTTTTATCTAGATTGACTTATGCCTTTCTTTACTTTCTTTTTTTCTGCCTAGCTTCGAACGCCTTTTCGCGTGTTTCCAAACAACCCAGAGCTGCCCATGAGCCAAACATTATAAAAGCTCATATCCCATGCAGATAAATGACATATATGTGATTGTTTGGGATGGCGACAAGCGCGTCTAATTGCTCAATCAGATGGCAATGTGAAATGTATTTTGTTGTTTGTGCGCCGTTTATTGTTCATTATTCTTTATGGCGCGATTGTGATTGTGAACGCATTTGATTAATAAGCAATTTGTGTTTATTAGCTCGCGTCTTGAGCAAAACACTTTCGTGGCTTTAAAAAACTTGATTTAATTGATAATTGGTTGGAATTGTTTGTAAAGCAAACAAAAACTAAAGCATTTTGCACATGCAACTAAAAGTTTTACGCCAAGTTTGTTATGGTTAACTTACCATAACGCTATTGTTATCATAGTCCTCCGATAAGCTGCTTTTGCCACTGGCGCTGCTTGTGCCGATGCCCAAATCGCTCAAATCATTTGCCTCATCCTCATTGTAAACGGCCAGGGTTGCCAACTTGGCGCGTCCACGCGGTCCACGTTCGGCCCTACATTATTTATTATTATTAGATTTAAATGGAAAGCACAGTAGTCGCAAAACAGTACTTACCGCTCCTCCATCATTTCGGTAAATGTTTTCGATTTTCGTCGCATGCGATCATGTTCCTCGAGTTCGAGTTTCTTCGTTTCAACTGCACGATCGATGATATGTTCGACACGTTTTCGCCGTGATGATTTCCAATTGTCAAGGTTCTTTGTTATACATATGCGGAAAAAGAAGCGAAAGTTAGCATACACAATAAACAAAATGCACATTGTACTATATATGATGTACTATACTATATGATATGATACTTTTTGAGGTAATTTTCACGCACACGAAACTCTTTGCACTGGCAATTAAAAAGTTTTGCTTGGCTTACACTCGGCCCAGCCCACAGAGACGTGACAAAGGTCAAAAGTGTTGCGGTGTTAACTTTTATTTTTTTGACTTTTGTATTGCCGGAGAAATGCTATCATTAATGCGACTCATGAAAAATATTTTCAAATGATTAATAATATTTTTTAATAAATAATGATCAAGTTCTGATTGGACTTGAACTTTCTTTTGACAAATGGAATACAGCTTCCGGCTTTTTGTTTCCGCCGGGTGTTTAAATTTATTTTGCGAAATCTTTAACAAAATCTTATTCTGACTATATTTTCCCTTAAGCTCTTGCCATAAATTTAAAGGTCAATGATTTCTTAGACAGAAATTCAATCAAATTAGTATTCAAAAGTTAGATCGAATTTTGTTCCCCAAGTTTAAAAAGTTTCTTACACAAATGAAGTTTAAATTTTGTCGCTCACAAAAATTGGCCATTAAAAGAGCATTTTTCAACTTCCTTTCCCATCATTTGGCGCCAGTCCCAGGCCCCAAAAACACGTACGGCCGTACGCTATGCGCATTTTAATAGATTTTCGCGTGCGCGCAACAAAAGTTATGTCTGGGAACTGGAAAAATCGGCTTGCGTAAGCGACAAATCGATGAAGACGTTTTTGCCAAATAACATGACAAAAGTAATGTTCATGTTTGCAATCAATTGAAATGTAATGCATTACTGCACGTAGATATGTAACAGCTGCTTAGGTAATGGCGTACAGTCACGTCAAAGGGCGACACTTTATTTTTTTGAGGTTATGTTAACCGTACAAAATTTACATGTAACGCAAATTGTACAAAACAAAAAAAAAAAACAACTATCAGAGCAAAGCAGAAAGTTTAGCTAGCAAACAGAAAGAAAACAAGTAACAGCTGATTATGCAATATCATTTGTCCGCTCCAGTGCGACGTGCATTGGAAACTGGAGCAGACAAAGACCAGCTACCAGAGCTAGAGCTGCAGCCATTGCTAGTTAGTACTACAGATATGGCCATAACGAGCCAAGTGCCCTGCCCAAGTGCTGTGCGTCGTTTATCTTGAGACATATGCGACACACAAATAAAATAAAAGGCAAAAAAAAAATATAAAATAAACTCAACAAGCAATTTAGAAATTTGTCACGATTTTGTTAAAAATAAGACCAAAAAACTTTAAGCATATTGAGTTTCTTTTGCATAAGATAAAAGTTTTCTTGATTATAAAGTAAAACAAAAAGTCAAGCGTATCATGTTATAATCTAATCCTTTCTTAAACCGATTTACATAAGTCTTGGTAATATGTTTATACTTACATTTTGCCACTCCTCGGGCTCCTCTTTCTGCACCTCCTTCAGCTTTTTGACCTCTTCGGCCTTTTTGAGCTGTTGCTGTGCCGTCTGATACAAATTGCATGGCTTGATCTGTACAAATTGCATGGGATTCTTGACGGGTGGCGGGGGCGTGGGACGCGTAACCCGCGCCTTTGCCACATACGATGTCGGATCGGGCGATGTTATGGACTGCAATTAATCGTAATCATAATAATAATAATACAATAAGTGGTGGCGTAATTAGCATAAATTGTTTCAATTGCTGCTGCACTACGAGTTCAACTGGTCGCGAGTTGCACATATGCAAATGTCATCTGGTCGAAAGTCAGAGTCTGAAGTTGTTGTTTAGTTTTGTTTGCCTGATTGCATTGAATTGCCTGTTGTACAATTGTGTGTGGGCAGAGCACGGAGAGAGAGAGAGTGTCTGATTATGAAGTATTTACTTATTTATGAATATAAGCTGACAAGACAGCAACAGTCAGAGTCGCCTTGAACGGGCTTTAAATGTATTAAGAATTCATAAATTTATTGGCAGGATCCATATGGAGGTGACCTTCATGTTAAAAGCTAAGTTTATGAATAATTCAATGCAAATATGATGCAAAAGCTAAAAAATATAAACTTACGGCATTTAAACTTTATTTTAAAAAGTTTAAAATAAAATCGAGTAAAAATCACGTTTTCAGATTTTAATGCAGTATTATTTAAGAGACCAAACCAAGACTTTTGAGGTATTGCATTTGAAAATCGGATGAACAATGACAAAGTTATGGTATTCTCAAGATGTTTCCAACGATTTTCCTTCCAAATAGGTTCAGGAAATCTTTTAGTCGGGAAGTCTCTACTAGAACCTTCTTACTTGTTTAATTTACTTTAGTTTAAACTTAAAAGTTCGTTAATCTTCCATAAGCAAGCTAATGAAAAACCATGGACTATAAAATTAGCTGGCAAAGCACAAACCATAACAAATACGTTTGCAGTTTTTTAAACGTTTTTCCATAGAACGTTGCATGGTAAAGCTTGTGTGGTGTATGCCACCTTTCTTCTATGCTGCTTGTTTCAATCTCGCCATTTCTGTGGCAGTCAAGTGAGGCCATCGTCTTATGGTTTGGTCATAGTTATTGCCCCGCTTATTGTTGACGGAAGTGCCCATGAGGCAATCGCAATGGGTCCCCATCTCATACATATTGTATGCATTTTCCACATGTGTGTATGTGTGTAGTGGTTTGGGTCTGGTCTGGTGGGTGGGTCAAAGCACTTGAAATATGCCTAAGCAGCGCGGAAACCTCTTAGGTGTTGTCGACAGTTGACGGTTTTTCGTTTTTGGTTGAAAGCAAAAGCGAGCGTCGAGAAGAAAAGGCAACGATTGCAGCAATGCAACAACAATGCCACAACAGGGCTAACAATAAGTGACGGAATAATATGAAAACGAGTGAATGACTGATGGAGTGTGGCAAGTATTGCAACAAGTTATTAACGAGACATGAAAACACTTGCTTACAAATATTCATAGGCATGGAAAATCAATTTTTATTGATTTTTTCATGTGACTTGTACTTAATGCATGAAATAAACATGATAACATAGTATTATTGAATGCAGAAATGCGTCGCTTATGTCACAAAAGCTAACGTCTACAATCAAAAGTTTAGTTTGTATTTTCTTTCTATCCTTGTGATGGTCAAAGTGTTTATGGGTCTCGCTCACTTACCGTTTTCTTGGTGCATCCATTTGTGTCGCAGGCACCGCCATTTGTGGATGATGTGTTTGATGTTGACATTAGATCTTCGTTACCATCCAGCATAACATCCTGCTCCATGGACTCGGTCTCCATGACGCCGCTCTGCTCTGCTCTGTTTCTTGGCTACGCTTCGCTTGTCTCTGGATACTTTTGCCGTCTGTTTGTCTGGCTTTTCGATCTGTTGTTGTTGCTGTTTCGCTCGCTGTATCACTCGATATGTGTGTGTTGGACTGGATGCAATGTCGCTTGTCTCACATGGTTTTGTGCTGGTCTATCGGTCAACAACATCATCATCGGCAACACCAGCAACATCAGCAAACATCATCATTATATTGAGTCGATATCAATAAAATATATATATTTTTTCAGCTCTCTAATTTGCTGCCGCCCACACACCAAGCAGGGCCATCAAGTTCGATTAGTTGTTGCCGAAGGTGTCAAGTTTCATTAGCTGCAACAAACAAGATACAACAGATAAAACATACATTTTTATACAAAATGACCAAAAAAAAAAAACACCAAGTGCATATTAATTTCATGTCAAAGTTTGGAATGCTTTAGGCCATAAGCAGTTAACTGGCCATCAACAAGAATGTGGGCAGCAGGTGATGGCCATATATGAGCTAGCTATCAACCAGCATCCGTCAAGGATGCATACGAAAAACTCGCATTGCTGTCAGACAGTAGCCCGAACAATGCCTCCAAGTACAATTTGCGATTCAATTAACATTCATCACAGTGCAGTCATAAGATGCTTTATCTAATTGTGCAACTGTCTGACGAACTCAAAAAAAAAACTGGCCCCCAACACTGGTATGCGGGTCAATCTTATAAACTTCTGCCACAGTCATCATCATCATCCACATCATTTTCATCATCATCATTGTTTGTTATTTTTTTTTTTGCCGGCCTACACTTTTTGTTGTCTTTTGTCTTTCTCTCTATTCTTTGGGTATGTGACCCGGTATTTTTTGATCGTTTTGCTACGCTTTTTATGCCCTCCTACTAATTAATAAATATTAAGCATTATTCTCTCCTCCTCAGTTCTCAGCCGACTGCTGCCGCTGCTTGTAATCGAGCTTGTTTTTTTTATTTTTTATTAATAACCACTTGAGTCTCTTCAAAACGTGCTTGGCCTTTATAAAGTTGACTTTTTGGTAGGGCTGCATTGAAGTTTCAAAAGGTTAAAAGGTTGCGGGCGTTAAGATGACAGTTTCAGTCACATGCAATTAATCAACCAGCAAAAAGGGAAATTTTTGTAAATCATTTTGACATTGAGAGTGTTATAAATGGTTTTCATTAAAATGAAAGTAAGATTCTAAGCACATGTCGTATGATTCATAAGTTGATGCAAGCAATTTTATTGCAACGTATGCAACAATTTTGCAGAGCTTTGATACTTCAAATGATAAACAAATCAGCTTCTGGATCTGCTCAACTATGCTTTATGCTGATCTATTATAGTTGTCAAGTTTTCGCATGGGTTTCTTGGAAAGAAACAAGTTTTTTATGACGATGAAGATCACACATCTCATTATTTCATTCCTGCTGTCTGTCGACTTAACTGCCTGGCCTGGCTTGGATGCCGTCCATGCTCATGTCCAATGTTATCAGCATATGTGCCAACAGTTTTCAACACTCAACATACACACACACACAGGAAAGACGAAAAGACTCTTTGGTACTAGATGAGGCATGTGGCATGAGGCACGAGGCTAATCAGCATGGACAGTACATGAGCTGGCTGAAATGACAGATAATTTGCATATAAAATGCATCTGTTGTAGTAGATGTGAAAAGATAACTGCAACTAAATGCTGAACAACAATTAAAGCAAAACTTTCAAATGATAATTAGCGTGGGGAACTGTAAATACAATTGCCCAGAGTTGTCGACTTCACTTAACAACAACTACTTATTTTGCTGCACAACATAATATTAATGGCTAATCGAGTGACTTGGCGACCGACCAACCGACAACTGAACAACCGACAAAAGCAAATTATAATCATTTAAATTTAACAGAAACTAAACTAAAACTGACTTTTTGTGTTGTTTTTGTTTTTGGTTTATATAAGACATGCGGCAACTTTCCAAAGACACAATACAATATGTGTGGCATATTAGCCATGGTTATTAACTAAGCTTGCAGACTGATAACATGATAAAATTGCAAGCGTGATCAACGTTGAAGTTAAAGGCGCCAAAGCACAGAACAAAATGCCCAGCAGCTATGATCTATGGCGGCAAAATGAGACAAAAGAATTAGATCCGTCTTCACATACGACTTATTAACTAACAACTAGGAATGTTGCAGTCGTAGCTAAACGACTAAGCAATACACTGCACCAAGTCTTATAGACAATCGACTTGAGTAGAGTATCAGATCTCAAACTAGGTACTTGGACGACATTTAGCTACAAATTGTATCAAGATGTTCATCCACAGATGCCTGAATTAAATGATCCCAAGGAGGAAAAAAAAAGAAACAGAAAAGAAGAAATCTTGGCGTCAGGTTGGTTTAAATTCTTAGACGAGAGAGCAAAATGCCCAGCAAATGTGTTTTGCTTTCAGCTAATTAACAGCATTAACAGCTGGCAAAAGAGTTACAAAGCGATGCGAGGCACAAAATCACACATCAAAGAAATCCAACAAAGCGCCGCACCAAGCTGCAACAATGACCAGTCTTTAAAAGCGGTTGGCATTTTACTTGTGTTTAATATGCACAACAAGCTAAGCAATAATCGAATGAAACTCTTTATGCAAAGATACATATGTGTATCTGGACATGTTTTGCATAAGTTTCTCCTAAAGCATAAAAAAATCTTTAAAAAATCATATTTAATATTCTCACTGGGTATTTTCGAGTCGATAACTCTAAAACCAGATCACTTCTGCTCATTATGAGCTAATACTGTAAGTAAACAAGACTCCATTGTTGAACCCCTTTTCGAATACCGACAGTGTCTAACTGAAAACAAAACAATGTTCTTGCTTTCAGCTATATAAATGCCTAATTAAATATTTTATCTACGATTTCGATCCAAAGAGCAAGAAGCATATTAGCTTATCTGGCAACTAAAATCATAGTGTAAAGTGGCATTAGTGTAAGTATGCCAGGGATTATGACGATATTCCAGTGGCGCCGTCTAAAGACTTTGACTGAGAACAATGACTGTGGCTTGTTAGTAAATCCCAACTCTCTAGGAAAACAAACTGCACACAACCAACAATAACAATAATAATAATAGTAACAGTAGCAGTGAGACAACTCTCTTAGATAAGAGTTGAAACCGTGTTAATGGTTGCATGTAAATTAACATGCCACTGATGACACTTTCGTGATTCGGTAACAAACCAAACAAAAAGTGGCACAAAGTGGAAAGAGGAAACTTACAAAAATAAAAAGTGCAATTGTTATTTATTACCTTTTTGTTTTTGTATACCCATTAAAAGTGTTTCGATAAGGTAGTAAAAACCTATAAAGACTCCAAGTTCGGAATGGAGAATCTTCCAAAGTCGGACTGTAGAGATTAAGGAATGTGTGATAGGCGTTCTTCCTCACATAGTTTATCATTACTTCTACGCTCACGGGTTTTGGTTATAGCTCAAAGCTCCGTTAGCCAGCGGCCGCTGACACTAATGACATTCAAATTGTAACGCCAAAAGAAGCCATAAAGTAACAACAGCACCAACTAAATATCAAAGCACAGCTCAAGCTTGACCAAAACCGACCAGAGCAATGAGAAAGTGGCGACCAAATCCGCAGTGTCCGAGAAGGTGGTGCACACAATTGAAAGTGTCTCCATTGCGTCTCTGTTGATGTGCATCTATCACTTTACTCACACACACAATGATGATGATGATGATGAAAGTCAAATCAGGTTGACGGTAGGCAATAAGGCAGGGGCTGTCAGTCGCATTCGTGGGGGCTGGCTGGCAACTCTGCAAGCAAATGTTGGACATGGAGATCGTCATGCAATGCGCATGAATGAATTTCATTTATTTGGCAGCAGCACGAAATGTAACCGTCGAATGGATAGAAACATGCATGCATAAGATACATGTTACCATGTTTACCCCCCAATTGGCCCCGTTTTCACTTAATGTGTGTATGTGTTAGTGTGTGATTTGATGCCAAACAGCCAGTTGTCAAAGTTGTGTCATAATCAAGTGGTTTTCCAATGCAAGAGTGGTCTCAGGAAAACGCAAAACGCGATAATGGTTATGGTATTTTTGGCTGTCAACTACGTGTTGATCATGACGGCCGCATTAACAATTTTTAAAGCTCAAGAGATATGAGTGCAAGAAATGCGATTAGAATGAGTGAAAGAAATTTTCATTTGTCAAATTGTTTATAAAACTATCAAAAAAAGAGACTCAATCACGAAAGGTGTTAATATGTTGTTTATAAATCATTATGCTCACGATTCTCATGACTAAAAATAGTAAACATCATGAAAAAAATCATGCATTATGCATTTTCCATTCATATTTTTAAAGACCTTCACCCCAAACACCCACACACAAACACATAACCAAAAATCGAAACAACGTCAAATCCATATTTTCAAGTGCATTCGCTAAACGTGCAAAAAGCAATGGAATAATAAATAAATGCGCTGAAGTCATGAAAAAACTATTTTTGGTGCGCAAAAAAATATCGTGATAAAATGATTTAAAAATAAATTGTACTATGTACATATATATATTGATAGCATTTGTTGGATTTTGTGCAACGTCATATTTTCGGGCTGCACTAATTAAAATCCAAGCGCTCAACAAAAGGCGAAAGTGAAGTGTGAAATGTGATGTTGGGGCATTTATTTCAATTGAAAATTGTACTACAATTGTTGTTATTGTCATTGCCTTTCGAATCGCAGCAGCAACAAATCAAACAATCTGCAATCTTGGTATTTCAAACATTTTTTCTCAATATCATCGTATCGGTTACTTTGTATCTATCTGGCAATTATCATATATAGAGGGGAGAGGAACGCAATTGACACGCAAAATTTTCAGTTCATTAACATCGATAAGGCATTATATTGTGTGCACTTTCGCAAACATTGTTGTCTTGTATCTAGTTGCAGCTCAAAGCAAAAGATACAAATCAGCGCTGATTGCGTTTGTTCGATTGTCGGTTTGGCGGGTTGTTGCTGTTGTTGTTTAATCATAGTTATTGAGTTATCAATGGCACATTCTTCGTGCCTGTTGCTGCTGCTGCGGCAATTTGTAACTGTTTTGTGCGACATGCCATGTATCTGTATCTTTTTGTGTGTGTATTTATAGCCAGCCAAGCGTTAGAGAAAGAGAGGCTGTGGCAATTTTGGCAAATCAGCAAAAGCCAAAGCGTTTCTCTGCTTAATGTCTGCAACATTTGCATTCTAAGCTGCAACAATGAAAAACCAAACAATTCGTGCAATTTGTTTTCAATTTCGTAGCAAGATATTTGCACGTTGCGCCAACTGTTGCAACTGTTGCACATTGCTTGCATCTGGCCAGCGGCAAAACAAAGATTAACTTTTGGTCCAGCACGTTGCGCTACAGTTTAAGATCCATCAACAACGCCCCCCAAAAAAGCAAAACAAAATATCTTCATTAATAAAAAAAAACTAACAGTGCTTTAGCTATTTAATTAAGCTGCCAGCTTTTGCAGCTGCCCCCACGGAGTCGAACTTATTACCCCAAAAAACAAAGGGGCTTGACCCATTTCGCGTGCCTGCCATAATATGTGGCAGCCACATACTGCATGCCGCATTCATACACGCAAAAGAATTATTATATTATTTGCATTAAAAATGAGTTACATGTTAAAAATTTAAATTTCATACACACCCACCATACCAAAAAAAAAAGTCGAACAGCAAGCCGAAAGCAAGAACACGCCCCAACTGTTATGGCCCAGCCTTTAGCTGCTGCATAATGAAAAATTAAGCTAAGAACAATTCAAGTTAAGACATGAAAGCATGGTAGGCTCCAACAGACATCCCGACGTTTCTTGGAAAAAAGCTCTTTGAAATTTAATCTGTGTTGTAAGGAAATTTGCTTTTCAATAACTAAGGCAATTAATTTATGAATTTAAAGGCGAAAAACTGTTCAATATAAATAGAGTTTTATACCAAAGTTTCTTATTGTTCTGCTAAATGCAAACCTTCAAACATTTGACACACTATCATTAGATATTTCAATCAAGAATGGAGATTGTTTAACAATAGCTAGTCAATTTGTGAGACATATATTTGACACAAATCACAGCGAAAACATTTCTTTTTTTTTTTACAGCAAAATCAATCTGCAAAAGCGCATTCAAGCTTCGACATAAGCTTGTTTTCTGCCTTTTGTCTTGCAACAAAGCGTGGCGCAAAAAAATATATAAAGGGTAAATAAAAGCAAAGCAAAACGACGCATGCGTAGGCTGTTTTTGTTGTTGTTGCTTTTTATATTCTTTGCCTTCTTGGTTGTTATAGTATAGTGTGTTAAGGTTTTGAGGTTAATGTCGCCGTTTGTATGTATGACTGAGAGATACGTGAAGCCAACAACAACAAAAACAGAAATAGTAGCAGTAGCAGCAACAATATATATTTGTGTACCTCCGGGTTACAAATAGTCAACAAACAGAGCTATAAATGCTGAACGAAAAGATACTCTGTATAAAAATGAAACCTAATTGATTTAAAAGCATGTTGATCTATCTATCTATCTATTAGCTATCTGTGGCATAAGCAATGTTTAACTCCCCTTTTCAATGTTCTATTCACAACTGAAAAATCATTAAAGTGAGCAGCGCGGCATGGAATCGTTAGTGCAGCCCCTGCTCATTCGGGAGCAACAACATGTGCAACACAGATGCGCCAACACTTTAACTTTAGTTTTTTTTTAATGCGCCTGGCTGCCGATCATAGAACTAACAACACAAACAACAACAACAAAAACCAGCAGCAGCAGCATTGTTTGGGGCCATGATTTGATGTTGGATGCCGAACGAACGGGGTCCGGTCCGCATTGAATATGGGTGCGTCCAGGCGTTACGCTAATTGCCGACGACCATTTGCTCTGATCGTCAATTCCAATTAGGCTAAGAACGCAGCCATGATGTGGGCATTGCTTACGGGCCAACAATATCATAATACAAATACATTCTATTTTTTGTGTAAAAGGGTTAAGTAAATGTGTTCTCTAGTCGTTAATGCCCATTGAATAGATACCCTGTATATTTTTATTTTTATTTATGACACTTGGTTTGTTGTCATAATTTTGTAAACTTTATGCAAGAACAATTTTTGAATTAATTATTGCAATAAGTTGCAATGTTTTCGTATCTTATTTCTTGTTTATGATTTTTTATTGTCGTCGCGTTTGTGGCAATTAAAAAGTTGGCTTTTTTTATCAAACGGAAATTGTCCCCAGGTTTTTTTTTTGTATATTTTGGCTTACACGCCAACATTTAAAGTTGGTGGCTTGAAGTGTTGGCTGCACTTTGGTAACGGAAGTCGTTGACTACTTTTTTTTACATGAGCCAAGTTAACTTTTTTTTTATATTGTATATAAGAAGACAAAAAAAAAAAAAATCACAGCTAAAGTTAATTAAATTTTGTTGTTGTTGTTTATGCAATGACAAGTTTGCTACTGTTTTTTTTTTCCATTTTCTTCAGGCTGACATAATAAAGTTGTTTTGTAATATTTTAAATAAAACGATTGTAGATTAAAGATATAACTCACCGATATGTCCTAATGATATTATTGTCAATGGTAATATTTCTGTAAATAAAAATAGAAAAAAACATGTTTAATACTTAAATAAGATGTAATATTTAAACCTTTTACGCATTAAAGTATCACAAAAATGTTAGGGCTTATAAAAATGCGCTGTCTCCATATTGATTTATTAACTGATTGCACTTTATTGGCCATTTCGATAGGCCTTAACACATATTTGGGTCATAGCTTGTTGATAGGCCTTAGGGGAAATGAGGTCAACCGATAAAATGCAATCTGTGCCATATCAAAACGTTATCCACAGCAAAAGCAAACTTTACACAAAGGTGTAAATTGTGATGCACCAATAAAAATCAAAGTTATAAAATTGATTATAAGTCGTTTGGGCATTAATTGTTTATGGCGTTGATAAACAAGTATCGAAAACTGAGACAAAAGCAACAATGCTTAAGAAAACACATGTCGTATACGTAATAAAAAGTGTAAGAAAGAAAAAACCAATCGATTGCATAAGCTTGACCAAAACCAAAATATGTGAAATAATAACAAAAAAAAAAAGCAACTGTAAAGTGGTTTTGTACAAATTTGTTGGCATTAACCTTTGGCATTTCTACATGAGATTAAAATATATATATGTTTGCCATGACGGATCAGTTATGAAATTGTTTTGCCCACGCCTCAGCGCACCCAGCAGCAGCAGCAAGAAACAAAAAAAAAATAGACGATGTCGCCTTGCTGAGCGTTGCACACAGAATCAGCAAAAGTATCTGACAGATACATGCATCAATTGCCGTTGCTGCTGCTGCTACTGCTGCTTGCTGCTGCTTGCCTAACAAGCGGAAAGCCAAAACATAACAGTAAAGTAAATTAAGTAAAGAAAAAAAAAGCAAAAACAAACCACACACGAGCGCAACAGCAAATGCAACTTTTGCGAAACCGGACAACACTGGCTGTAAAGAATAAAATAACCTAACGCTTAGATAACCGAAGTGTTGTATATACTAAGACACTCATTGTAATAACAGCTCGTAACACAACTAGATTCAATCTAAGTCATATCGATGGCTGTGTTATTGATATGCATAGATAACACAACCGCATCATTATTATATTTTAACTTTTTTCTAGTTTAAAAAGTAATTATACAAGCTTCTCTTTTTTTTGCATTGCAAACATATGAAAAAAAGCTTAATGCCCGTTCTGTACGTACGTATAATTATGCGAGTTTATGTTGGTCAAGAGTGCCTGAGAATAGAACCAACAACAACAACAGGTAGCTGCTGGCTCAGGGGGGCCAAAACGGGCCAACGCAACAAAAGTTGCTGACCTCGAGAATTCTCTCTCTTCTCTGTCTTTCTCGCCGTTTTTTTAAGACATCACTCATACGACCCACTGGCAAACAGGCCCCAGGCCAGCAGCGAGCAGAGCGACCAGTTTTCGATTTTGGCTTACAGAACGCAACGCTTTTGGTCGTTATATACCTAAACATGGTAGCTTGGATGCTTAGGAAATATGCACAGCGAATCAGAAGTCGTCAGACAAACCAAGTCACAAACTTTTGTAGCATCTTTATTTGTCTGTCAGGCGGTTTGACAAGCGCTGTAACAGCTTAACAGTCATTTGATGTTAATAGCACTGCAAATTGACAGCTGGCAATTGCAGTTGGACAAGCATATGGGGAAAAAATGATGCCAAGTTAATTAATCACATTTAGTGCAATAAATAAAGATTTGAATTTCAAAACACTTTACAGACAGGCCACAAAGAGGGGATGGGTGGGGTTTGGTTAAACAAACATTGCGGCATTTTAAAGCGAGCTTGAGACAAAAGGCGTGAAGCCTAATACGATGATAAGTGCTTATGTATAATGCCTATGCCTGTGCGCAGACAGACGACTGAGGCGGCCAAAGTAGTAGACAAACAATGTCAGGGCTTGAGTTTAGGCTTTGTAGGATAGGTAAGGATGAAACGAAACAAACGAACGAACGAAGCAGCCATAATGACAACATGACATGCAAACTTTTGTCAAAGCACCAGACAGTAAACAATGTATATGTGTGTGTGTGTGTGTAGCTAAAGGATGAGAGCCGAGGGCCCAGACATCATTCGTGGGGTAAGTAGCCAATGGATATGCGGGCCTTAATCAACAACAGACGGAGACGCAGATTCTTTTCTTTTTAGCACGTTATATGAATAACTAATTGAGAGCGTACACACCAACCGCCACCACAACGCGTACATAAATGTGTATCCATAAGATACATGTGTATCTCGAGGGCATTGCCTGTTGAGGGCGTTGCGCCAAACCATGACGGAGCATAATAACGCCGCGTACCTAAACGAACGAAAGAAACATACACAAAAAAAGATCTCAGTACATTGCTTGGTCGGCACAAGAAGTGGAGTAGGACAGCAGCAGCAGCAGCAAAAGCAGATGCGACTACGTTGCCCAGCTACAAGTTATTACTCCTGTGGTTGTTGTTGTTGTTGTTGTTGTTGTTTGCTAAACTGGTAGCACATTTTGCCAGGGCTGAGTCATCCTATGAGGCTATAAGCTTGAAATCACGGTAGCCAACGACTGACTGTTGTTGTTGTTGTTTTCTCTTCATGTTTTGCATTAGGCCAAGTTCGATGACTAAGCATTTGGATTCTGGTTCTGCTGCTCTCTCTCTCTCACCCCCTCGCTATAATCCGCCAACTGCCGGCCGGCATAACTTTAATGTGACCGCATCGTGAAGCCTGGCATTGTTACAAAACGTACGTGGTTGCAATCATTAAGGGTTCATGGTTTTGCATGCACTTGAACTTGGTTAAATTTGCATAGAAGCTTATTTTTAGCAGCAGCTGATTGCTAATTCGCTAATTGCCCATTTTTATTAAAAAGTTGCGTTAAATTCAAGATGCATTAGTTATATATGCTCAAATCCAAAAATAGCAACAACAATGCCTTTGATGGGGCGCACTATTCAAAGCCAATGCTTGCGAAACCGTGACACATGGGCGAAGGCCAGCAGCAAGCAGCAATAGAAACGAAAAAAAAAAGCAATATATAAAATAAACAAAAGAACACAAACATAGATGATGACGAAGATGGGATAATGCTGTTGCTGTTGTTTTTTCTATTTTCTGTGATCATAGCCAGCTAGGCAGCTAGCCAGCGGGTGCAAAACTAAAGCAAAACAAAAGCCAAGTGAAAACGATTTGCATACAAAAATAAAGCATGACAAAACGAGAGAGAGAGAGAGCGCGCCCAAGCACAGTTTGAGAGGCGCACAGCTAATCGCTCTCTCACAATTGCTCTCAACAATTTTCCTTTTGGGCATTTGCAACTGCTGTTTTCGTTAATTTTGCAGCGATTTCCAGTTACTTTTTGCGTTTGTCGATTTGTTTGCCATTTTGAATGGCCAAAGTTTCGATCGTTTCGTTTGTTGGTGTTGTTGTTGCGCATCGCGCTCGCGCCTAGCGTTGCCATATCGTCTATAATTTAATGCTTGTTGCCCAATTTGCATTGCAAGCTTAAGTGTATGTGTGTGTGTGTTGTGTATGCTGCTCCATTGAGCTGAATTGCAATCAATACTTAATTTCAATTTCATTTGAATTACTTCGACCCTGCTCACATTGTTGTTGTGATTGTTGTACACAGATCGAAGCAAAAAGCTTAGCTATTGAAAATGAAAACATAGAAGAACTGAGGCATAGCCGACTTGCAATACTCTGTTTTTGGTTTAGAAAAAGTTCATTTTGATTGTTTTTGAGCTTTAAAAATAAAAGACTTATGCTTAGATGTACACTTATATACCCTTTATTATATAAATTATAGAGTATACAAATGTATTCACCCACAAACGGAAATTCATTGGGTATACTCAGCACAATGATCGCGCAAAAAATATATTTCCCCTACATTTTGTTGTTGTCGTTGCTTTTGTTTTCAATTTGTTATTTGTGCTATGATATTCATTGTTGTTGTTTTGTTCTGTTATTTCCAAGTGAAGTGGAACAATTTGGTTCGTTTTGCTCATTTGTTAGGGGAAATGGTGGGGGGACGATGTTATGGAAAGAGTTACGCGAGTTTGCGAATGTGTCTCGATAGGCAATTGATTTAATATCATTCGTTTTACATGGCTAAACAAATAGGGGAGGGCGACGACGGATTTCCTCCCCATAGGCTTTGTATAAGAGACATATCATTCGAAAGAATGTCGAACTCGTATTGTATTTCATTGAAAAGAAACTTTCGCCACGTGTTTAAATGTGTGTCACGATATCAATTGCTTAGAAATATTTGCAAAAGCAACAATTTCAATTACATATGACCAACAACAAAAAACGCCAACAGCTAAGCTCCTTTCGAATAAGACACTTAACAATTTTGTTGCAATTTGTTGCATAGTAAATAATTTGCCTACCACAAATACGTTGCAAATGCCACTTTGTAGTAAATTCTTTGGTTAGCGGGCGGCATACAACACACACCCACTTTAAGAGCATTCATTATTTAGCTTAAATTGTTTCATATTTGGTTTTTATTATTGTTTGGCCAAACGTGTAGAATGCAAAGATCATACATAATTATGACCCATAGATGGCGTTCTGATGACGTTTAATTAAGCATGAAGCATAACCAGCAGCAACATGTTACAATCGCAACCACAAACATCTGATTCTAAACAGAGCCTTGAGTTTGCTGTTGTCGACAGACTTGTCTATCGTAATATCAAAATATTTTCGCATATACTATTCGCACTCTGAGTATTAGCGAATGAGTACAACAGCTCAGCTTGTAAGACGTGACGGGGCGCGGCAAAAAAATTAAGTAAAGCCAAACTGCCTGCATGTCTGAGCTGTTGGGTGTATCATACCGTCCATCTGGCTAACGTAAGTTCCAAATGCGTAATTGTTACACCCTGATTACGCGAGCAACACACAGAGCAACAACAAACGAAATATAAAAATTTAATCAGAGATGAAAACTTAATATAAAATCGCAAACACACATACAATAAGTACATTTGATTCAGGTATATGCACATATAATAGAGCGATAAGATTCACAATACAATTCGTTCACAGGCCGCTAGATGGCGCGGTTGCAAAACTCGCAAGTTAACTTTTCAGTTTGCCATTTTGGGGGCGTTATGCGTGTGAATAAGCGTGGAGTATTGGGGCGAAAGGGAGGAGGCTGACTTGAATGCCTTGGCAACAAGTTGCATGCATCGTTGATTTCCTAGTATTCAGTTGTTTCTTTTGTAGCTGCATGGAATTTGCATATGCTGAGAAACGTCTGAATAGTGACTGAGGCATGCAACCTGACCTTTTTAAGTAGTCGTTGTTGTTGTTGTTGTTAACTAATAGGGTTAAGCTACTAGAATACACTTGAGACGATTGAATAACTAACATGCAAATAAACAAGTATTATTATCGAACAGATCTTGTTCGAAATCAATTCAATAAAAATAATCAACTAAATGCAGCCCTATCATCTCATCAATTCTATAAGTAATGCATAACCCTTTTGCCCCACCACCACAGTGTGACATTATTATAGATCGCCTCATATTGGGAGTACAAAACTGCAAAACTAGAAAGCAAATAATGTAAATCAATCATTCACATTTGCCTAGACATTGCAAAAGATACGTATTTAATAGATGCAATAGACTTGGGGCGCCAATGAAACGCCTTTTTCTCGCTCTCTCTCTTCTCTTTCTGTTTATTAAGAATTACGAATGGAAGTTGAAGACTATAACGGCAAATCAAACGAATGCTGTGGGGGCATGCAACTCCTACGCCATGTATATTCGAAAAATTGATGAAACATATTTCATATAAGCATATATACTATAGATAGTATATAGCAAACCGGCTGCACGCAGCAGCCCCGCCAGCTACGTATACATCATTTTTTCTGTTGCTATTTTTAATGCAATATCCCCCCCACACACACACACATACACAGAGATATATGTATGTAGATTCTTGTATTGTATCTATCGCCTGGGTCTTCGGTCCTGCCTGCCTGCCTGCCTGGCTGTCATTTCTGATTTTTGCTCGACATGTGCACAAGAGCAAGCCGACGACGACGCTGCTGCTGCTGTTGCTGCTTTCATCTTGTTGCATCTTGCAGCTTTGCTTGTTTATGCTATATGCGTATATGTATATCTGTGTATCTGTTGCAATATATCTGAAGCTGTACACGTGTAACTTTAACGCTTTTGTTGAAAGCTACAACAATCGGGCAGACAGACAGACAGAGACAGAGAGAGAGACAACTTGCATGTCAAATTAATTTCATTCAATTTTAATTCAATTTGACGCCTTTTCACTCGCTACTCGTTCAACTAGATGCCTAAGTAGAATGTTGTATGTAGTATGTGGCAGGTATATGTATGTACATACGTATTCTGCATTCTCTTTCACTCGTTAATGATGCAATGCGCCATGTGTGCGATGATAAACTGTGCGTTTTATTTCTGATATGCCTGCTCTTTGATTAACGACCCTTGTGATACACGATTTCTGCATGATATGTATGAGTGCCACAAAGGGGCATTCAGTGTGTGTTCATGTTTCTCATTTGGATAGTTTACCTTTTTTTTTCAAAATTGTCTAGCTGAGTGCCAGAGACTCAGGAGGTTTCTGTTTGTATTAATCGTTGGGTTCTGCAAGTAAAAGAAAAAGTCATTTAGTTTCAAGTTTGTAAATCTTCAAATATAAACAACATTTTCGATGAGTTGTGCACAGCTTCTTCAAATGTTTGCGCATCAATTAAAAAGCCATTAAAAATGTTTGGGCTTAACCCAACCTGAAGCTATAGATTGAACATTAAACATTAAACAGCAGCTTAAACTGATCCGCCCAGAAATTGTATAGTTTTGTAAAATATGACTACTTCAGGCGGAGGGTGGTCCTGTTTAACGCCTACCAACAGTTAATGTAACTGCTTCTACTTCTACTTCTATTTCATCTTCTCGTGTTACCCATTAAACATTAAACGCTAACGGCATTTGAAGAATCATTTAAAAACAATCAAACATTAGAAGATGATACGAGATAAGTTTTAATGCATATAGAAAGAAACTTTCTCAGAGGGTTTTCTGAATGACGATAAAGAATAAAAATTGCTTGTGACAAATGACATTCAAATTTGTTTTAGCTCCATTGTCAGTTAATGTATTTGTTGCTTTAGCTAATTGGCGTACTAGTTGCAAGTGGCATTATCTACAAGATTTTCTCAGCACTCGGCTGAAAACGTACAGAAAATGTTCACACTTTAATGTGCAAAAACAAAACTAATTAACAACGTGAAAATGCTACGGTTAGTGAAGAAACAAAGATGATCTAACCATGACACAGTTAAGTGAACTCCATACAAAATGGGTTAAAAAAAAACAACGCATGAAAGCATTTGTTTCAAAAGTACTTGGACTTTATCTGGATCTGTTTGCAGTAACTAATTTAAAGCTTTCCATTTCAAATTGTTAGATATTTTTCAAGTTAGGCTCTTTCTGAAGTGAAAATCCATATTTGTATATCATTAATATTTATTTTCACACCATTTTGACCATTTGGATACTAAATCATTGTCAAAACTTTCATAACTTTAAACGTTTGTAGATATTAGAAAAGGCCAACAAAATCCATTGGCCTTTAAGTATAGCAATTTGGCAAATCTATGCTCAAATTTGTTGGCAATTTCATGAATTTGGCTCAAGTCACATAAATTACACAAAAATTATGAAATATTTGCAGCATTAAAATTGATTGCGACTGAACACAAAATTGACAAACGCTTCATTAATTTACAGAAATGTTTTGTTGTTGGCGGTGTTGGTGGTCATCAATGGGTCTCTCTTTTCTTTTAAACAGCAACAAACTACGACAAGAAGTCATTAAACTTTAACAATATTGTTGCCTGTTTTCTGACTTTTTTTACTCTGAGAAACGGGATGAAAACCAACCAAAAAATAGTTGGTCAGATTTGAATGCAGTAACATTTTAGAGCTTAAAAGAAGGCTTTAAAGGTATTGCATATTACAATCGGGTCAATTTGGATAAAGTTATGGAAAACGGAAGTTCCGTTCCCAAGTCGATTTTGTCTTAAACATTTTTGGAATAAAAATTGAATGAAAATTGCGTTTCTAGAGCAGTGTTTTTCTAGAGCTCAAAACAAGACTTTGAAGGTATTGCATTAAAAAATCGGATCAATTTTGACAAAGTTATGGCAATGGAAAGTTTTTTCCAACTTTAAAAATATTTTTTGATGTGTTTAGGGTATCTCCTAGTCGGCCTGATCCCACTAAGGCCTTATTAGTTGTTATTGTTTTTGTGTTGACAGTTTTAAAGGTGTCTTTGACCATTTTAACAATTTTGTTTCATACAAAATTATGCAAAGTTTGATGGCTTGACTAATAAATGAGTCGAAATATGTGTTTATGGTTGATTTTTAAAGCGATGTGTTTATTCAAAATTAATATAAGAGGCATTAAAAATGTATAGACAAGTTGTTTAAGTTTTAGGTCGATTCAAGAAACATAAAAACCAACCAATAAAAACAAATATTAAAGCTTCCTATATGATGTAGGGTATCTTTAGTTCCACAACTTTTTTCTATGTTTTTAACCTTTTAAATGTCTGTTTGTGTTTTGCTTTAAATTAGCATATTGTTTTTGACTCCTCTTAATTTACTTTTTGTAGCATTTTCAATGTCAGTTTTGTTTTTGTTACAAATTTTATTTTTATATTTTTCTCTAGACATATAGCATTTAGAAACAAAAACAGAAAATAATGCTTAAACATTGCAGATTTCGTGTCTTATTTAATAGCTGATGTGTGAGAAAACTTAAAGGCAATTTTCCCTGATTTATGTTGATGCTTATTTTGATGATGGACCCTGACAAGAAAGTTGAATATATTTTTTTTATGGTTTTTGAATATTTTCTGTCGGAAAATCTGTCATTTTGAATAGCAGGTATTTAAATTTTAATGTAAATGTGTGCCATAAAAAACTTTTCTCACTTTTGTGAGTAACGCCCCCCAATGACCCTGAAATGTGGCATCGTTTCAGTATTTTTCTCCGCATTTTGCCACTTTTGTCCAAGAAAAGTAAATACAGAATATGAATGTAGGTAAATATGTATTCATGTACGCCGTAGATATTGTATTTTTGCAGCTGGCTTCGCGTCGATATTTTGTAAACATCTTTTGCATTCGCTACTTTCAACTTTTGAGTTTAATTAATAAAATGTTGTGTTTGGCCAACCCTTTCGACACCCTCTTTGCTTACACTTTTGGAATGTTTATGAATTTTTGAATGGCTAACGCGCAGTTCTACACAATAATAAACAACAACAACAATAAATTCTTTAAACAATTCACACTTTAAGCTATGGCAACGGCAGCAAGGGAAATTGTTAACTTTTTCATTTTGGAAATGTGAAAGGCAAAATGTTTCTTTCTCTAAACTTTTCTTGACCATTTTCGAACTCTTGTAATTAGGCTTAACTTGTTGAACAATGAACTCAAAAATACTTTCCAATAAGTGGGCCTTATTACAACTGAATTTATGGATTGTAGAAGAGAATAACTAAATCTCTTTAGAGTAAGACATTTAACTGTTTACTTATCTAAATAGTGGAATAGAACTATTAAAATGTTAAATAGTTAATAAAAACCAAACAAATTAGCTACAGAAGAAGCCTTGAGAAAGAAACGTTATAAAATTTATATCAACATCTAGATAAACCACACACAAAGGCCAAACCAACCAGTTGCCATTCATCTAATTTAAGAAGTTATTTACAGTTTTAGCCTTAATTTATGTGCATGTATAATGTAAAAACGACAAGTTCACAAATAGGATTCAAAAGCTAATCCAAACCAATTATTGTACAATAAACTAGCCATACACCAATTAGCATATTTCTATAATTTGCAAGCTAGTCAAAAGTTGCGTCAATGTCAAAAAGGCTGCAAACAGGTTCTGAAAACAAAAACCTTTCTCACAAAGATTTTACACAGGTGACTTTTTACCTGCCTTGATAGATATTACCTAAGAGTTTCATTTATAGATAGATATGCATCATTGAAGCCAGACAAAGAAACATTCTCGACAATGGCAATTTCATTGCCATCAAATCAAATCACATCAAATCGTAACAACAGCTGCAAATATATCATTCAAATGTTTAGTATTTGCCTTGTCACATGTGCACAAGTTAAGTTAATCCTAAAATAAAACACACATTTCAACGGATTATTCATTCGATGACATAAGCTATCTATTTAAATTGTGATTTTTGTGTATTTCGCTAACAATTTATTGCTCAAAGACAGCAATAAATAAATAAAAAACAAGCTAATAGCAATAAACATAAGTGTTTATTGAATATTTGCATGAAATTCAAGAATATTGCAATGATTGATGCAATTGAAATCTTTCATTGATTCGCTCTAAAATAGATCTGTCTTTCTATTCCTTCTTTTAACACACTTTAAGCACATTGCGGCCCTGGCATTAATAAATATGAATCTACAAACATATATCTTTTCCTCTATGAAGCGCCTTGCTATTGTTGTATTTGATGATTTTTGCATTACATTGCAAAATGCAAAACAATGGAACACCATGAAATCATGTACAAACAACACACACACAGAAGTGATGCTAATTATATTTGTGTGCAGCGAAAATTACAAAACAATATGCTACACACGCACACACACACACAGAGGGGTTTCCTCTTTTTTAGCTTTTGCTCAGATTTTAATTTTCTTTTAATTGCATTTACGCGCGCCCATTTTGTTAATTTCCTGCATTACAATTTGATTAATTGTTAGTTTAAATGCACGCACGTAGCTATAATTAAATAAAACAAAATGTTGCTCGAGCTTTTACGACTTTCTAAGGTTAATATTAACATTTAAAAATACAAAAAAATAAATGGAAAAATAATTGTTTCATACTAAATTTAAAAAATAATTTATGTACAGAAAGAAAATTATCTAAAAGAAAGGTTTTTACATGAAACACAAAATAAATAAAGTATGAAGCAGACATAAATGTCATTGCGGAATTCCAAAGTGTTTAATAAATTTTTAGTAAAGTTCATATATGTGGAAGTTGCTGTTTGGTGGACACAAGGCAGCAACATTGTGGCATATTATCTGTGTTCATCAGTATTTTTTTTCAACATCCAAATCCACATCATCATTATCATTATCATAATCATTATCAACTTGGTGTCTGCACGAAAACTTCAACAACTTATAGACAAGGAGCGGGGGTACAATGAACCTACACGAAAGTGATTGTTCGCCGTGCGCAAAGCTTAAGAGATGGAAATACAGATGAGAGAGAGAAAGAGAGAGGTTTAGCTGAATGAATCTCTTTTGTTTTCGGCTCAAATCATTTGAGCCTCTTGTGCGCTGTGTGTGTGTGTGTGTTTATCATGCTAACATCTTGTTGTCGAATATTTCGAGTATTTTTTTTCGTTTTCCATTTTACATGTGACAATGATTTTGTTAGGTGATAAACGACATTTGCGCTTCTGTTGGCCAAACACTCACAAATTGCCAAATTTAATTGACAGGCCGAAACGGATTGTTGCCAGTTGAAACGTGACAGCGTTGCCAGACGCCATCAGTCTCGTCTATCGTTTATCGAAAGGCAAACAATTGATTAATTTAAAGTCCCAACTAGTCGCAAACTGTAAAAACAAAAGCAACCAGTTTTAGGCCTACGGGTCAACACAAAAGAATGGATTCCTAGAATAACGCATGAAACACAAAAAAAAAAACTAACTGAAAACAGAAAACCTCGTCATATGAAACCTTTTTTTGCCAGCCGTTGTGTGCTTTTTTTGGGGCGATGGGCAAACATAAAAATCCATTAATGGCTTTAACCAACGAGCGGCTCTAACCGGAAGTTTACAAAAGTTGACAGCGATCGTACGTTGTTATTGTTGTTGTTGTTGCTGGGGTTCTATACATGCGAGTTTTTCTTTTATGGTTGCAGCGTTCGCTCAGTGAGGCATTAAGCGCATTGACATATGCCTGCCAGATTCCAGCAGATGCAAGACAGAGGGAGAGAAAGGGTGAGCTGGAAGAGAATGTGTGGCACAGAGAGACCGTAGATCGATATGAGCCACAACCACATATTAAAAAGCGCCTTTTTGCCCTAACGGTATCTGTTTGAATACAAAAGAATGCTGAACATAAAGATACCCTTTAATCAAGTATACGTCATAATAATAATGTAACTTTTACTAAACAAGTTCGAAACTTCAAACTCAACTTAAACAATTATTTACTTTATGTCTTCAAAGTCTTTACAATTTGCTAAAATACCCTACACTTTATTATAACAATCACTTCGCTTGTTTTTGTAAGCTGAAAAGCTGCAAATGAGCAATATGCGAAAGCGGAACCGACGCTTTCGGTAACCTAAGACAACATGAAAAACAGTTGAGGCCACACGAAGAGACAATAACAAAGACGACGAAGAAGAAGAAGCAGTACCAACAGCAGTAACAGCAGCCACAACAGCCAAGAAAAAGGCAGTAGCAGTGGCAAAAGAAGAAGAAGACGAAGTGGCACACAAAAGCGCATAAGTTTCCGTTGACCGTTAATTAAAACCACAAGACGGTAGAATTGTGTGCGCAGAGCGCAGAGGAACTGACGAACAACAACAAAAACAACAAAAAAAGAGACATGCACACACACACACACTCATACATACATACACTTATATTGGGCCACATAAATTTGTTAGCGCCTTGACACAGCTGCATTAGAAACGCCGCACGCGCTCCAATTTGAAAACCCACTTCAATTGCGCTGCAAAATGGGGGAAGGCAGGCAAGCTGGCTGGATGAGGGTGGGGGGAACGGGGGAGTGAGTGACGGGCAACGCCTATCAAGGTTGCAATTGCCCCAATCTGCGTCGGCGGCGCCACTAACTGTTTGATTAAAGATCATGCAACGCCGCGTTCGTTGCCACAGCAAAAGCAACCAAACAGAAAAAGAAAGCAAAATGGTTAATGTTTTGAAACATAACGAACAGAAATACCCTGCACAAAGCAACAACAATATGAGTTGGGAATCAAACGAAATATAGAATTGCAGTCCAACTTTCACATAACGCATCCCAAGGAGATAAAAAAAATTTAAGTTATAAGGAAAATTCGTAATACATAAGAATTTTTGAATGAATCCAAATCAAAGCGTTCTGGATATGAATTTGTTATATAGAAAACTTTGTAATATGGAAGTTCAAATGCTTAAATTAATTTATACTTTAAAAATAAACTTTTTATTGATGAACTATCCTCAAACTTAAGATAAAAGCAACACCTTTATGCACTCCAAATATAGATTTGTTGGAAAGTCGTCACAGTTCGTATGATAAATGATATATATGATGTAGTTGCAAACATTGTAGACCATATTTAAAGCAAATGTATGCCACAAGTATAATAGCCACATAGCTTAGCAAAGTAATTTGCAGATAAGCCGCTTCTAATGCGTTGCAAATGCAATGAACAACAGATTATGACCCATAAAGAAGGTAAAGCATTGCGCAGAACGTTTGGGGCAGCCGGCAGATACTGTGTGGCAGTGACTGTGGCTGTGGCAGGCAGCAGCTGTGCGGTGTCTGCAATTTATGTTAAATATTGTAAGAAATCTGCAAAAGAGAGTTGAATGATGAATGTTGAACGTTGAACGTTGAATGTTGCAGCCGCAAAATGTCAGCTGTTTGCAACAGTTGGCCACATTGGCCACATGGGCCACATGGCGTTGAATGCAACATAACACGCGTTCTGCGGCCAAACAGCCAAACGCTATGAAGAGAAATTGTGCCAATTTGCTTGCAGCAACTTAAGGTAAAAAGGCCCAAGCCCCAAGTCTCAGTCTGTTCGTCCGTCCGTCAAGTCAGTCTCAAATGGCGGCATTATTGATGATGACAGAAATGTGTCGTATGTCGTTTCGACGCTTTTCTAAGCGTTGGCGATACACACAACTCGACACACGACACACGAGGCAATGCGATGCGAAGCGTTGCAGCTGCACAACTCTCTTTACAGAGTTTTTTTTTGCCATGAACCAGAGTTTTGCCAAGTTCATGGCATGCCATGAGTTTTGCCTACAGTTTTGCTGATTAAGGCTGAAACGAACTGGCATTGGCATTGGCCACAACTGGCTGCACAATATTTATGCCCTGCATTAATTTTGATGTGTCTTGAAAGGCGGAGGCGAGAGATCGTCAATGACCTTGTGCGTAAATTTTAATCAGCGCATCCTTAACGCAAACTAAACCTTCTTCTTTTCAAGCCTGTCTCTGACTCATTCTTGGTCCGGCCACTTGACAGGCAAATTATGTACAAGTTATGGTTGGATTAAGCAGCCGTATACCGATAAATACAATGCAACTTCATATGAGATATCGTATGGCACATATGCTTATATCGGTAGCCAAAGGGTTTATCAGCGAAATGAGCGCTTCTCAAGCGTTTGATGGACAGATCTGGGTTATAAGCGTCTGTTCTCTGGAGTAGTTTCAGTTATTAGCATAAGACAAAGGGAAAACCAGTTAAAACCAAATATTGCCGGTGAAATATTTACCAAATGACTCTCAAACTGTGCTTATGTTAAATGAGATCTCACCACCCATAGATTTGTAGTACTTGTAATTCCATACTGCGAAGGTCATTCATACTCATAACCAAATTAGTTAACAAAAACTCAAACTTTGTTAAGACCTATGCGTCATGATAGCATCACAACAAAGACTCATAGAGACGTATAAACAAAAAAATTCAAATGTCATTTAAGACAAAGCCAAACAAAGCTAAAAGCACGCCCACATTTATGTCAACCACAAAGAACACGATTATCAAACAACGTCATCATCAACAACATCAACATCATCGTCATCTTGTTGGCAGATACACAATATGCGATATAAAAATTAGAAAAATTGTTATTTTTAAAATTTAATTGAAACGCTAAAAGTCAACGAGGCAAAAGTAAAGCAAACTTGCCAAAAACAGAAACCTAAAGCACAAAACCACAAGGCGTAAAAAAAATCAACTGCGAAAGGCGCTGACAAAAACAAAAAATAAAAAAAGAATATAATACAAACTCAACATGATAATCTGATGAAAAATGAGGAAACCTTTAAGCATTATATTATTACGAGGTATATTTTTGGTTTTGGGGCATGTCTCACAGTTGCCAGGGCCAACCGTAGTACTTATGATGTCTTGCTGCATTTGCTTTTGTATGCGCAATCATGCGCATTATTAATATTATTATTATAAAATTCGTTCGTTCATTCATGCGATTTAAAGTTTGCGTGTGTGTGTGTGTGTGCGATTGGCAAATATTTTTAAGTTTGCTCTCGATTCTGCATTTGATTTGCGTTAATTGTTTGCTTTGTTTTAAGTTTTGAGTGCTTGTGAGCAGGTGATGCGAATAATAATCATATAAAAGCACGCTATATGCAAATTTTTGATGCATTTTAGTTGTGCTTCATATTTATAATAATTGTTTATATTTATTTCACAATAATTACAACAAATGATGTAAGAAATCATGTAACTAAAACTATGTACTGATCATTGATGATGAATTCGATTAAGAAAAAACTCCCATAATTCTTAATAGTTAATGATCATTGCTGGCATTAAGCAACATACACACCTCTGATATTAACGCAATTTATGCATCTGTGGTCATTAAACCAAAGGTGACGAGATAAACGCTTTGCCTAAAACCACAAGCCAATCCAAAAAAGCCACAAAAGAAATATACAAAAAAAAATCTCCAGACAGTGAGACAGTCAGAAACGAATACAGAAACCTTGTCTTGTCAACTTGCATATAAATTTTAATTTGGCCAAAAGCAAAACATATTAAAAAAAAACACAGAACTGGGTAAAAGGCTTTGCAGCGGTTTTACATGACCTGAATCTGAACTGTATCTTGAGGCTTTTGTTTTTATAACAATACCTCAAAAAGAAATAAATGTCAAAAAGAAACGTTTTTTTATTACTACACATTGCAGGTAGGCATAACTTGTGGTCTTATCAGCCCCAAATAATCACTTAACACTTTCTTTCAGCCCACGTGAAATGCATGCAACATGAACAACAACAGATCATAAAAATGAAAAACAAAAACATCATAACAATCTTTTTTCCATGTTTTTTCTCTACAAAACAGATTTTACCACACAGTACTTCAACATAATAACACATCAAACCACGTTCATTTCCCTCGGACTATCCATACACACACAACTAACCTCTGTGAACTCACAAACTATGGCCATCATTAAAAGCACTTGGAGAACTAAGAGAGAGAGAAACAGAGAGACATGGCCATAATTGAAGGGCTACTGTGTACTGAGAGAGCTCTAACTCTGACGAGACCAGCTCTAAGAAACCACAAATGATTATTATTTTTTTTCTTACTATCAAAGCAAAGCAAACGCCAAAGAATATGCGTGGGAATTTACATGAGAAAAATGTTTAATGTTTACAATACTTATGCACAAAGTAGAAAATAATAATAATCATAATAATAAACAAGCAACCGAAAAAAAAGTGAGGCAACACAAATGAAGTTAAACAATTTTTGCTACTGTTTGTGTCAAGTCGTGGTGAATGCGCCGAGTGCCCCCCAAAGGCAAAGTCATGAACAGACATATTTTGTTAACGTCATCATCGATCCAACATTGTTAGTATACTCCTACAGCATTGACAACAATTACAAGAGTTCTCTCTTATTTTTGAATGAACCTTGCCCTTTTCATGCCTCATCTTGTGGGCTCAGGTATCAATTCATGGGCATGCATTATTAATATACTAATTACCGCTTTTACGCAAACACTCATCTTGAATTCTTGCATAATTTCTTAAGCCTGCTCAAGTTGAGTTAGAGACTTGTTTGGATACATGTCTAAAGTTTTTTTTTTGCGCTCACTCAACATTTCTTTCTCATGATGTCATTTGGAACCTGGTTTCAATTAGCAGTTATGTAAAAGGTATTCGTTCTTCCGCTGCATGTTCAAAAACCTATGGAGGGAAAGGGTAAACAACCTACGACAGGGTTCTTGGAAAAGCTAAAACCCAAAATACGCTACAAATTAAACTTAAAAGCTTTATAACCATTATTAACAGACAATAGACAACCATGCAGGGTATTTGTAGTCAAGCACACTACAATGAAATTCTCTCGGTTTATGTGCTTGAAAACCCATATAACGCCTGAGGATAAAAGACAACAAAAAATCCCAAGCAAATAACGAATTTTGGGCACAAAACAACGACAATATTAACAAGCTGATGAGCGCTATTCACAGAGGCATAGCAGACACATTGAAGCTCTTTTTTTTTCTTTTGGCCAAAATAATTTATGTATGTTTGCTTTGAGGAGAGAGGGGCATAACCCGCTTCGGGCTGTCCATCAAAACCGGCGGCGCTTATTAAAAACATTTCTGATTTGAGACTTGTTGCTCATTGTTTTGGGGACATTGCGGGCAACAAGTTGTCTTTCAAGACACGTGTCTGCAACAAGAAAATGTCTTAATGTTTATTATGCATATCATAATAATCCGAGAGACATATGCTTATAAATACATATATTGTGCATAATTTGAATGCGCAACTCGTAAATCTTTAGAAAGTCATTGAAAGGTAACGGCATTAACATATCAACAAATTGACATGCAGATTATTTATAATCATAATGTTAAACATTTACTTTCTTATCGTGTTGGGCTCGTTTCATATACAAAATAGACATCATCATAATGGACTCTATAGAATTTGCCATCTAATTTTAGATATTTGAACAACTCCCAAATGTTTAGCGCCAATTTGAAAACGCCGGCAAATTCCGATCCAATCCCAAAAACAAGAAAAAGCTCAACGCCTAGCGCCATAAATTAATTTTATCCCAAAAAGAAATAGAACAAAAATCCGAAACGACGAAAAATGCGTTTTTTCCGCTTTGTTTTCTTTTTTTTTTTTTGTTGCCCATTTTCCCTGAGCATTGAATTCCTGTCTGCCAAGACGCGCCAGAGGATGGAACCCTCAGTACAAACATACATACAGACGACGACGACACAAATTTAGCACAAATATCTTCGATGCAAGTGCGTCTGTATATCATTATATATATGTATGTATATGTATATATAGCGCCTATTTTCATCTAATTTCTTTCATTTCTACATGCCTTGCTCTATTTTTGTTACGCATTTTTAGCGTTGTTTGCCTCTATACCATATATATAGAAAATTATACATACAAACATACATACTGTATCTGTATATATATACAACTCAATTTTCATTGCAGTTGGAACGCGTGTCGCGTTCTTTTTCTTCTGCTTAAAATGTTTTTATTGTTTGACTTTGTCGAAATTTTTTTTTTATGCTCCATTTTGGGCTCTCCAATGTTGGACTTTGTTTTGTTTGGCTGTCGGACTGTGTCTGGCCATTTAACTGGGTCCCGCTGGCGACCATCAAGCTTGGAAAAGAATTTCCATCCATTTGCATTTGGTATTTTTTTTTTTTTTCGTTGTAGCCGCTAATTATGTTGTATCGAATTTGAGTTTTGTACCATTTCAACTAATTTTAAATTGTATGCTCTGGTTCACATATGATATGTTGAGAGGCTACAAATCATATGTGTACGAATCTACGTATTTGATTCAATGCCCAATGAATTATGGAAATTTTTTATGCACGTTGTGTGCACTTTGAACTGGCGCTAGGCCATAAAATTCAACTATAAAGTTGTGTATTCATATCAAACTGGAGCACATTAAATGTCCACAAGATTTATTGTTTGAAAGCTAAGATGAAGATGTTTGAATAATGAAATATGTGCTGTCCCAGTTCAATTAAAGATTATAAATAATCTTTATATACTTTTTTGACTGAATTTCTTTAATTGTATTACAGGTTCAAATAGCCATTTAAATGTTAATCGCAACTTTCTTTAGTCGTAAAATATTTATGCAATGCACAATGCACTTTTTAAAAATAAACAATTGGTCAATCAATCAATAAAAAAATGTGGTTTAGGTGAAACCTCGAAACAATTTCATATGTAATATTTCCATTTGTATTTAAGTAAGTAAACGCAAAAGTTAGGGGACCGGCTGACCCTCCCCGGAAAAACTGTTACACATAGACCACTGACGGTCCTCAGTGAAGCCGGTGATAGGAGATGGTTGGGACTATCTAGGTGTGTGGTCTTGCGGCGTTTGTATGCTTTGGGCAAATGCTAGAAGCTTATTAGGTTCCTGCTTGATGGCCTCTTCTAGTCTTTTCTCGACACCTTCCTTTGTAGTTTCAGCATGTATTGAGTTAGCTTGTCGTTTGCGTTTTACACATTATTTGGGAGATCCTGCAGTTAGAGGTGTTTGTTCACCTTTGTACTACCGAATCCCATGCCTGTGTCTCTATGTTTGAGTGTGGTGTTCGCAAGGAGATCGGAATTTCTGCCATTTTGGCTAAACACATAAAACTTACCATAAAAAGGCGTTAGAAAATGATGTGGCTAAGCCTGCAAAGAAAAAACATAATAAATAAGCTATTAAATATATGTATATGATGGCATCCTTATGGTTTACAATAAATGATGAAAATTTAAGTGCTTCATGTATTTAAAACCATAAAGAATTTAAATCTTTGCAAAGTTTTTCTTGCGTACAAAGTGACAGTACAAAATGGCCCAGAACATGCCCCAAGGGGCACCCCCAACGCTCAACGTTCTAATCTCTAATTTCTTAGCCAAGTGAAATTCCTTAGCATCAGCCAGGCAGCACTCAGCATTACAAATAGTCACAAATGTTGCCATTCCATTTTTTTTTTTACCCGATTTGACAGCTCAAACAAAATATATTTATATTTAGAGAGAAAACATTCGAAAATTATAGAAAAGAATATGCTGGCTACAGAAGCATAAAAATACGAGCATATCCAATATGCTGCCAAGTGTGATAAAACGCAAACACACGAAATTAACGATTGAAACTTTTATAGGGTTCACCAGACATTCTAATTGATGAGGCACACAACATTTTGGTTTGAATCGCAATCTATTGTTTTGACGCGCTTAAAGATACATTCATCATTTGTCCGCTGGCCAAATTCTTGACAAATCTGCACAGTAGAGTAAATAGTTGTTGAAAATACCCCGTAAACATTCATAAATGTATAGAAGGAATTACTTTTTCGATGTAGAACCTTTCATTACACCATAAGGCATCTTTTCGTTCATCATTTGGCTTTCTTGTTGTTGGTTTTTCAACTTTGTTAGACTCGCACATTTGCTGTTTCAATTAAGCAAACTTGATCATCATCATTTTGGTGTGCAAAAATAAACATTTTATTGCCCGCATGGCGCCAAAGCGCACAAGAGAGCCAAAGCATAGCAATTCGCGTGTCCGGATGGATCACTTTGAATCTTGCAATGTCTAAGAACGCCGCTGTGGTCTCAATTGCCACTCGACTTGGTAGTTTATCTGGAGGAGGAGGCGGAGGAGGAGATGAAAAGCCACCCGAAAAGATTCACAAGCTTGTGCAATTTATTTCAATTGCCTTCTCGCATTCGCAATAAATGCTAATAACTTTGTAATTAAGGCTCCCAAAAATACATTTAACGCAAGCAAAGTGATTAAAAATTTGTTGTCTAGAATGTCTGCAACGAATCCGCAAAAGAATCATCATTTAAATGATGATTGTCTCTTCGCAAAACCAAAAACATCAAACGTTGCCAAACTAAAATTCAAAGGCCCTATTGGATCATTTGTTTCAATTGGTCAATAAAGCATCAACGAGGCGTTTCATAATTTGCAAAATACTTAAAGTTTTAAGGTCTCCCAAGATGGTTTTTGGGACACTGGGAAAAACTTACTCAATTCTGATTCAACTTATCGATAACACACACTCAGCATATTTGAAATACATTCATTATTCTTGGGCAACATCATTTGCTAACCTTTTTAAGCCCGTAAAATTGTAAACAATGTTAACACATACTAACGCATACATGACTCAGCACTTTTACTAAATGTTGTAGCTTCCAAAAAAAGAAAAAACAGCTGTTTACGCATCAGAACACTTTCCATAACAGCAAAATCACAGTAATTGCCAAAAGGCACACAAACACAGAAACAGACACTAAAACATGGCATTGTCACAACTTTCTAATACTAACCCAGTTAAACTGTTCAATGACACGTATTTATGTACAGGTATGTATGTGTGTGAGACGTGTGCAAGACATAGTGGCCCAGGCCAAGACCTTCTCTTCAACTCGATTCTTTGTAGGCATTAGGCTTTATGGCATTTTTGGGCATATGGTCATCGCGACTGCGTTCCGTTCAGTTCAGTTTCAGGCACTTTCTTCATTCATCACAAATACATTTCACCAGAAATATGCAACGCGCCAAAGAATACGCTATAGAATTTATATATACATATATGCTCGTAAAACGAATGAAAAGTGAATCAAAGAGCATTGACATTAAAAGCATATAACAATTACAAACCATCAAAAGAATGGTGGGGTGCAGACACAACAAGCTACGTGACAGTATTACTAATTATGCTTAAGTAAACGGCAACAACAAACAATAAACAACGACAACTTGAAAGTTTCAAATCAATATCAACAAAACAGTCGAAAAACCAAACATTGACAAAATTTATGACAAAAGCAACTAAGAACAACAATAAGCAGAAAATATTGGACAAGTGCAGTTCATAAACAGTTGCCCCAGCTGCTTTCATATAAGTGTTATTGCAATTAGTGTTGACTTCTTTAAAGATTTGAGTTCACTTTTCTCTCATTTATGAGCAAATCGTCGGTGAAAACTTGACAAGTCTTCAGTTCTTTAAGTTCATTTTACTTCATTAAATCCAATCAGTAAAGACAAAACTTTATCATAATTCACTTTAATCTTAACTTAACAAAGGCAACTCTTTGATAAACAGAAATATGCACTTAAATAAGTACATACGTGCAATCTTGGAAAATATATATACAAACTATAAAAAAAAATATAGACAATAAAACTCATTGATAAAACGAAAATGCCACAAGCTATTCATCATTGTTGGCCCAGACAATCTACCAAAACCAAGTTAGCTTATCACAAAAAAAACACGAACGAATGTCAAGTGCAAGTCTTTGGACAGTTCCGCAAAAGTGTTTATCAAAGAGTGTCAACTGATAAAGAGGACGTAAAGAAATTGATGCCTATTGGTAAGACTATAAATAGCTAGTTGACCATAGCGGAAATTGGTTATTAGCCATGGGCAAGGGCCAGCTGTTTAGTGTTGGTCAACATCAAAAGACAAGACTCAAACAACAGATCAACAACAAACAATGTTAAATGACATGCAGACAGACAGGCAAACAAACTGATGGGCACGAAGAAGAAGGCGAAGACGAAGTAAGTAAGAGGAACTAGGGAACGTTGCAAGCGTTATAGCTGATCAATGGCTGTTCATTCAATTTAGTGTGCAAAGCGTAAACTGATTGTGATCGACAGTGGACAGCGTGGACGATGGACACCACAACGAGATGCAGACTGCGCTGCGGTGCAGTGAACTTTCAACAACGAGAGGCCAACAAACGCAACATGGCTAGCAAAAAGAGAGAGAGAAGGAGGAGAGGAGAGTGTAGATCGGGACAGCAGCAGCAGCAGCAGCAGAGACACGCATATGGTCAGCATTGTGTGGAAGGCCAACTAATAACAAACAACCGGCTTTTTTTTTCTTTACATGGAAGGAAAGAGCGAAAGAGAGGGAGTTGAAGAGAGAGAGAGTTGGGGTGGCGGGAAGTGCAGACTGTGGCTAACTTTTGTTTACTTTGTGTACACACACATGCACACACACACGTACACACATTGGGTAGAGGCAACAATTTTTTGATCGCTGTTGTTGCCACACAACTTGTTGCCCCTCGTTGCCTGCTGCTGCTGTTGTTGTTGTGGGGCATGCACATAAGTCACTACACAAATTGCGCAAATTCCACACGCTACACACACACACATACAGAGGCATACACGAAACCATTTGTAGCAGCCATCTGTCGTCACTTGGTGGCAGCAAACGAACGCTTTTCAACACTGGCAACCACGAATACATCGCCGCCAAGCCGCGCTGCTGAGGTGAAGGCCGCAACATTGCAACACATAATTGCAAGCAACTCTCCAAAAGACACCAAGACTTCCAAAAACAACAACTAGCTAGGCATAACGAATTCACAATAATGCGCATTTTATTAGATTTTTTGCTGCTGTTGTTGTTGTTGTTGCGTCGCCCTCTCTCTCTCGCTTAGTGCTCTCACTTGGAGTGCATTTTCCGCATCAACACGATTTTCATTTAAATTTTCCAAAGCGTTGCCCTTTGGGTCTACTCTATGTACATTTGTGTATGTGTGTGTGTGTGGAAGGAAATGTTTTTTCCTCTTTTTGCATAGCTCGAGCCTCGAGGTGTTTGACGTGTGAAAGATTGTGGCATTGGCTTAGGGTTGTCAGGTTTCGTTGCATACGCAAAAATGCACATAGAGAAGAGACGTTGGCAAAAGTTAAATGCGTTTCATTTTGAATGACAACTGCGGAAGAGCATTAAAAGATTGCACAAATCAAAATCACTTGATGTAAGAGAATTGAAAAGAAGTCAACGGCTTGACAAAGATTAAGGAAAATAGTTTTTATGCCTTAAACCCATATAATGGGTAAAAAAGGGTATAATGGTTTTGTGCAAATGTATGTAACAGATAGAAGAAAGCATCTTCGATCCCATAAAGTATATATATTCTTTACTTAACTGGTTAAGAGTATATCCTAGTCGGGATTTCTATATCTTGGTTGTTTCTTAGTAAAATATCCCGCTTTTATATACATTTTCTATGAACCCCAATATACAATTTATATTTATATATTTTAACAACTCTCCCTGCTCTATTTACAGTCCCCACGCATCGCATCGCTTGATATCCAACATATCCATTCATACATCTTAGCCAACAAATAAACATAGTACAGGCACGAAAACACGCACAGTCGTCTTTCAATTAGCGTGGGGGTCTAGTCAACTAACGAAAAACGATCTTCATCGGTTGCAATGATGATGCTAAAGCCTTCATGATATTTTGCCATGGATGCGCATCCAAGCTCTGGCAACAAAAAACGATTCAACTGCCATTTATTTTATTTATTACAGTTGCGGCGGCTTTCGTGTTGCTGTTGCTGCTGTTGTTTTAAACTGGCTTCGAATAAAAAAGCAGCTAACAGAAGAAAAGTGAAATTTTTCACAGGCAGAGAGAAAATGTTGCAAAATATTGCAATGTGGTTTTCAAAGTACTTTTGTATTTGACTTTTGATTGCTACCCAATTTGTGGTGCTGCCTCAGAGTCTAATTAAAAAAATATATGTACAAGATTAGTGAAAATGTAAATATATGTTTGCATAATTGATTAGATTTTTAGATTTGTCAATCGACAATGAATGTTATTTGTAATCGGAGATGAAAGGTTTTCGTATTGTGTTATTAACAGATCGGTCAAATGTGGCCAGCCGTACGTAATATGAGCCCATTTATCAAAAAACCTTAACACCAAAAAAAAAAAAAAGGTTCGAGAATTGAACAGTGTGCGACATGCTCGAAAATTATGCGTTAATTAACATGGCAGCTGTGATAAAGCCAAAAAAAAGAGACTTGAAGGTTGCGCTTGGAGATCTGGTTTACTACGCCTTTTATATAGCATATATGTATACATAAATCGACATTGACATGTGACCCCACAGACAGTTTGACCTTCGAAGCAGCTAACACCGGCAGCAGCCATAATTCAAAGCTTTAATTGAAGCTTATCGCATGTCAGGGTGAAAAACAAAGGAAAATAGATCGATCACAATATGTAATATACGTACAAAATTGTAAATTGCATTTAATGGGCATCAACTTCAAATAAAAAGGCTCATAAATTAAGTCCAAAGTGCTCGAAATGAATACCAAATTGTTTTTATTGAGCACTTGCCAGATAATGGGCCAAAAACAAAGACAATTGGAATTAAATAAGTAGTGCGCTTATCAAAATAAAGTGGAAAACTATTAGCTAGAATTTTGATTGCCAAACCACTATAGTTAATCAATTGATTATACAGTGGACTCTTAGTTATCGAACGTTTCCCTAAAAATAAGCGAATTCATGTGAACGCATCATTCCTTTTGCGGAAAAGGGAGACTAACCCTTTTTTGCATTATTGAGCCCCATAGTATACTCAAATTTACATAATAGGTATTTGCTGTAACGAACAGGTGTGACCAATTGTCTTCGTTAACCGAAGTTCCACTGTAGTGCGATTGTCAAAGCAATGTTTTAATGTCACTTAGTTAGAATTTTGATTGCCAAAACACTACAGTTAATCAATTGGTAATTTTTAGGTAGAAATCGTTAAAATTGTTTACATTTTTTTCTACTGCGAAGTTTAACTGCGATTTTTTGCCATTTGCAGTGTTGCAAAGCGTTGCATTTTAAGCATTTGCTCTAATTGTCTGAACAATGTTTGCTAGACAAACAAAACACTCTCTGACTAAAGGTAAACATAAAAACTTAATTGCTACAAAAAGTCTGAAAAAAAACATTAGGTAAACATTTTTTTTATTATTTATGTCTGAGTCGAGAGCACCTGGAGGGCGCTTAGGGCCGTTGTGCCGCTAAGCAAATATGACTGATAATTGCTGATAAATGTCGGCGCTGCTTGATAGTACGTATGTACATAGTGTATATATTCTATATGCTCTGTCGTCGAACTGCAACTGTTGACTTTAATCAAATATTAACACACACACACACTTTGGTGCCGTTGCAGACACTTGAAATCAATTGAGGCACAGCTGTAGGTGCAATCAGAGCTATATTTGCATAAATGGGCCACAGCTGAATGGCATCACATTTCATTACGATAAGAACCAGCTTCAAGGTGTTAATGCAGTTATATATTTTTGTAAGGCGGAAATCATACAGCTGTAAGTTGGAAGATTGCATTTACTAACAAAGTGGCCGTAAATTAAATGGAATTAAGTTAACTGGAGATTAGCGACAACAAAGGTTTTCCTTTTTCTTTTTATTTTGTTATTGCTGCAAATCGTAGTGCAATTTCTTAAGACCATCAATAAACAAAGTAATTTATGGCTGCATTGTAACTGGAGCCCTGTAAGGTGCCATAAATGAATAGTGCAGCCCTGGGGTAGCAAAAGCTTTAAAGCGGAGTTGTATGTGCCGTTTAAAGCTCTCCTTTGTGATCAATGCATCTCCTCTGTCTCATTAAAAAAAAGCTCAACACAGCATATGCATGCTATATCGCGCTCTCACTCTCTCTTTTACTCCCTTTCCGATTGCCTTTTATCTTGCACACATTATCTTGACAGCCTATTTTGCTCTACCTTTTCGGCTTCCTTTATCACACTCGCACACATTTAACCTGAATATTCCTCATGCATTAAATATTATAAGCGCGTGCTTTTTATATTCGTTTATATGTTTGTTACCGCACAACTTGACGCTTTGAGTTGACTGCAAGCACTGACATAGAATGAAGCAAAAAGCTGGCGAATGGCAGGAACACAGGCAACGTACATAACTGATAAGGCAACAACTGCTCCGGATGGGAGTCAAAATGTTGGCTGTGGTTAGGATGCGACAGGCGCAACATTGATAGAAACATACATACATACATACATACATATGCATGTGTATGTGTACATATAACTTTTCTTTATAGGTCACAAGCTGTGGACTTTACAGTAGCTTCGTTGCACTCGTTTTTATCCTTCGGGAGCCGAACTGCGCCCATTCGCACAATACGAGCAAGAAACTTCACAAAAAAGGCTGCCAACAGCTGTTGTGCATTTAACAGTTCTCTGTTACTTGAATGCTATATCTATGTATATATAAGGTATGTATATCTGTAGCTGCAACTGTAAATGTATCTGTATCTATACTCGTTTATGTCGGTCAACATACATATATGTACATAATCAAACATACGTATATAGGTTTAACAAATTTGCAGCAATTCCAATGTGGCAACATATTTGTATGTATTTTATAATAAATTGTCGTTTGCTCTGGGGGCTAGGTCAACATTAATATTCTGACTTGGCTGACTTGGCAAATGGGTTTTTTTGTGTGCTGCTGATAAGCAAATTTTGGCTAATGTTTTTGCCATTTTCAATTAGTAATTAAAGCCAGAATCACTTTGTAAAACTAAAGTTTAAAGTGCTTAAAACCTTCTTTGTTGTTGTTGTTACATAAGTTTTGTCCAGTTCTAATCATTTCCATTAACTCTGACTCACATAACTGCCTCGTCATAATTCCAACAGATACGGTTATATAATGAACAATGATGGAAAATTAAAGAAAAAAAAAAAAACGTTACCACCTAGGCACTTAACACTATAATAGGTTCCATAAAAACCCACTCATACACACACTCATTCCCTTCACTCTTTGTCCAGCTGGTAACAATTCATAATGAAATTTACCACCCATACATACATACATATGTACATACATGCGGTGTATGACCAGTTAGCAGCTGCTGCTTGCTTTGGGCCAAGTGACACTTGTGCGCAATTACAACAGGAGAGGAATACCCTATCCACTCGACAGGTTGTCGGGCTCTGTTCATGGTCTCTTTTGGCGGTAGCGTGAAACGAATTGTTTATCTGTTTGTTCGTTTGTTGTCTTTTTTTTTGCCGACATGGTCGCCCGCCATCATCCATCCCAACAGGTAACCCAATAACAATGCTGACTATTTAGTGAAATGCTTTTGTTTCGAACCAAACTCGTTGTTGTTGTTGTTGTTATTGTCGCCGTCGCAGTCGGTTCGAGTCGACTCAAGCCATCATTTCATTTTTCACACGCACACTGGCCCAGACGGGGAAAATGCACTTGCTTGGTATACGTTTTCAAGTCTCAAAAACTCAAAAAAATAATCTCACCCTCACAGTTGTTGTTGTTATTTTCTTCTTTCTTGAATGAATGGTAACATGAACGGAAATGCCGCAGGGGGTGATTTCTTTTTTATTTTTTTTTATTTTTTGTTAACTGGGCCTACAACTGTGTCCGAGTGAGATGCAAAGCAATCTGTGTTGTTCTGTCATGTGGCGACTGTCATTAGGATTATAGTTGTTGTTTGATTTAATACGTTCACGGTTTTTCGTTTTAGGTTCAACTATCATTTCCTATTCAAGATATGAGGCGTTGCCGGCGTCTCTGCTACAGCATCTTATTTATTAGTTTACCTTTTTGGGTTTCTTTTTTTTTTTGTAAACTGCAACTGGTGTATAATTAAAATGCTTGGACTCTAATCTGGCTGCTTAATCTGGCATTAAAGCTAGATTAGAGCTGGACCATGGGAAAATTGTTGTTTGATTTGGAAAATGAAGCTGCATTGGCAATAGATTTTTCAAAGTGATTGCAAAACGCGAATATGTATAATATTTCAGTTACAGTCATAGCCATATTATTGATTAGTTAACCTTTTCCCATTTGATTTATTTCCCCCCAAAAAAATAATGCAAGCATTTATGATAATCGTCATACTTTCAATTTCAGTACATAATTTTTTTTGCAGCTGGCAATGCTGCGCTGTTAAAAATCAAATGAAAAAACGTACATAAATACATACATACATACATATGCATATGTATGTAATTCTGATTACCTCAGGTTGCCTAGGTGGGCTTGGAGGTGAAGGGGGGGGGTAAACTTCAGGCATTGCAAACACTTTCGGCCATGTCAAAATGGCCATAAACCAAAAAAAAAAAAATGAAAATTGCAACTTTGGAAATTATGCGGCAAACGAGTTTTGTACGCGCCACTGGGGAGACCTGCTGCTTGTTGGGGATTATACATATATACATAGGAGCGGAGCGAAGAGGAGAGTACGAGATGGCGCCAAAAATTTCACGTTGCAATTGGGAATTGCAATTGCTTTGCATTACATCGGTAGTTTGACAACGGGCCACCCTATTTTGTAGCTAACACTGCACTACATGGTAGATTATTGGTATCATTATTATTATTATTATTATTATTTGGGATCATTAGGAAGCGGCTTCCGCCTCACATCAATTGACGCACGAGTCGCGCAAAAATATATAAAGATGGGAAAAATACAAAGCTACAAAACATAAACAAAGCACACGAAACAGAAACAACAAAAAGGGGTAAGAAAAAATAAGCAAAACACAGAGAGCCTAAAAGTGACGGTGAGAGAAACAACAACAAAAAAGTGAGTTGATTTTCATATGTGTGGCGGAAAAGTGTTTGTTGTTGTTGTTGTGCTTTGGGAAATGCCTTTTGGATAATTGTGTAATGTGATGGTGGGGTGTAGGTTCCCCCTCTCACATTCAAACATACACAATCCATTCTCCACAAACACACACACACACAAACGCAAGCAGACACACCCACAAGAAACGTTTCGTGGCAGCATTGCCAATTGCAAAAACTCCAGCAACGTTGCCTGTCAGCTGTCAGCTGTCAACTGCAAACGAAACGATTTATTACTGTTCTTGTAGGTGGCACATAACAAAAAATTAAAAAAAAATGCAACTAAAAGAAATTGTTCAAAACTAATTGAAAGAACTTCAAGGAAAATGCACTAACAGAAACTTTTTTTTAAGAATTGCAGTTAATATAAAAATGTTTTTGTATTTAAATTTGAACGCATTTAAACGCAACTAAGTTCAAATTACAAATAACCCAAGTGCCTTTCTCTATTCAACGACACCCTTATTGTTGTTGTTGTTTTTGTTGTTGTTATTATTGCAAATATTGCTTAGCCAGGCATCGAAAAAGTCAAATGAAGCATGAAGCCAATGGCTCTTGTAATATAAGACAAGTTGTTGTTGTTGTTGTTTGTTGCAAAAAATTGAAGTGAGCCGCCCTGTCGCACAACTAGGCAGCGGCGGCAACCCTGCCCCCCTAGCTGCATTCCACAATTGCAATCAAATCAACTTTCCAATGATGGATTTTGTCTTCATCTTACGATTATAATTTAGCCATTTTTTTTTTCATCGTTGTTGTTGTTGTTTTTATTTATTTTTTATGTTTTTTGCCATTACCTTATTAGTTAAAAACCTGTTGGCATAGACGTCGATGATCGCTGACGATGATGCTCAGGCGCCTACTAAATGTTATTATACCCAGGGTGGCGGGGAGAGGTGTGCAATACATGCAAAGTGAAAACAAGAGTGCAATTTTCAATGATATTTGACTTTCAGATACCCTACAAACATTTGACAAATTTTAAAGATTTAAACTTCAAAGCACAAAATATATATGCTTTGGCATATCAACTCAATATTTAAAACAACGTCAACAAGAGTTAACATGTACGTTATCAAGGAAGCAGAACTTTTTACAACAACTGAACATCCCGCCGAACAGGAGGAAGATTTGACTTTAGCGATTTTATCACTAGTACTTTTGATTCTGTGCATTTGTTGTTGTTACAGTTGCACGAATAAATAAACCGATTGCGATGCCCTCATCAAAGCTGTCCACTATGACACCCTTATGGTATGGTGAGACAACAACAGCAACGACAACAACAACAACAGCAGCAGCTTCCGAAAAAACCGTTGATCCGCATTTGCAAATGATGAACATGGTGTACTTTTATATGGGCATGTTTATAGTATTGGTTATTGGTGCTGTCATTACATCGCGCAGAGGAGCTTATTGAACACAGAAAAGTAATAAAAACTAGCCAAAACAAATTCAACATTATTTTTCTTGCAGAAACTCACCATGCTAATATCAAAAGCTTTCGTCTAGCAATTGTTGTTGTAATTGGTTGTTTTTATTGCTGATACGTCAGTTTTTTTTTTTTTGTTCTGTCCAATTTGATTTTATTTCAAACAAAATAAAAATTAAAATGAATTTTATATCACGCGCTTTTCAATAGTTTTTCGGTCTGTATTATTATTGTTGATGCTGTGTTCGCGCTCTTTGTACAAAATAAGATGTTTTAGAAAATTTATATACACAAGGCATACATACAAATATATACACACACACAGAAAACAGCAACGAACTCAGTGGAACACTAACAAACACGTTTTAGACATGTTTGTGCCTGTGTCTGAGCGTGTGTGTGTGTGTGCATTTGCGGGTATGTGTTTGTGTCTGTGCGATTAGAACTGTTGTTGTTGACCGTTTATGGTCTCTGTTGCTGGTCGTTGTTGTTGTTGTTGGTTTTGTTGTTTTTCTTTTTTATTTTCTAAACTGGTATTAGATGTGAGCGGGCTATGTAACTCAAGAAGCGCACAATAAATAAAACATTTTGTTTAAATGTATATATGTATCTTCATATGTATGTATATGCAACAACTGTTGCGAATTATTTGTATTATTATTCACTTGAAATGGGCAACGGTTTGATTGCGGACGTGTAAAATTGCACCGACTTTTAGCGTTATGAAAATAAAACGGAACTCTTTGGCTGCATACACACATTCAGACTCAAATACAACATCTGAAAGCACGCACGCACGCACGCACTCATCCATACAAACAGACACTCACTCGCACACACACTCACACATAAACACACGAACATACGACAAACGCGGCGCGCTAAATAACAATTTTTCCACAGCACAGGTGCGTTTAACAACAATATAATAATAATTTGTGTATGTGTGTATCATAATACGAGGCACGTCAAAAACAATAAGCAACATAGGGCCGGACCAGAGTTAGAGACGAGCGCAAAAGGCAACAAAATTAATAATTTTCACTAATAATTATGCTTTTGTTTCTTACAATTATTGATATAGACACTTTTTCAAATTGTTGTGTATCAACAATATTTAAAATTGGATCACTATTAAAAACTTCGTAAGCCGCACAACCGACGTACCGACCGCACGATTCGGCAACAAATTTTACAATAACAAATCCCACAACAGTCGTCTGTTAACCGGAAATTTAACAGGCGAAGAATATTAACAGTGCCAGGCACTTAACATTACCCGCTACTGGACTGTTAATAAAAAGACATCAAATTGCTAGCAAATTGTCGGTATCTAAACTAAAAATAAGGTTATTTGTATTAATATAGCACTCTTACATGAAAAGATAGTCGAGTCAAAGTGAGATTAGGTTATTGAAAGGAATGCATAAAAAAGTCGCGGACAAAACGCGTTCGCTCAAGCAAAAGTCGCGCGAAATACTCTTGTTTCTCTGTTAATATAAAATATTTTCTGCAAAATTCTCTGTTATACTCAAATGAGCTGTTAAGTACTCGAAAAGCACTTTTAGCTTACAGATATGCTTTTTCTGTCGTTGGACGACACACATGTTTCTTAAAACTAACGCGGTTAATTTAAAAGCAAAATAAACAAAAAAGTTTTTCAACTTTCATTAAGTTAAAAACGCTGGGACAAAGCTGTCGCTGTTTGTGATTAATTAGTTGTTGTATCTGCCTGTGTGACAGCTGTTAAACGTTCTAGTTTACTATCCCGCAATGCTAATACAATTCATATAATTCTCTCGATTTGTTGCTTTTATTACAGACAATTATTTATTTACTTATGTCAAAAAGACCACTTTGCTGCACATCAAAGTTAAATATTTTTTAATGTGGCAAGACATATATGTATAAAACGAACGCTATTATTGCACAAGTTCCTAATGCTAATGCACACTCCATCATTTCTTGTGCTTGCCCAGCTGCTGGCGGACTGTTATGAATAGAGTCCTCACGAATTTCTTTAAAGTGTAGTTTCATAACTTCATCCATTATGATCCACTGCTCGTGGTAGCTGACACGGCGACGATTTTCATAGTACTCCCTTATTATTGATGCGCAATATTCTAGGTAGGAACTGTCTATTCTCCGGCCTACGCACCTTTGTTACAAGAAAGCGTAGCAGTCATCGATGTCGGGGTATTTCTCCAGCTCCTCTAACCTTTCAATCTCTGCGCGTAACCTCTGAAGTTCCTTTTTTGCCTCTGTTTCTTTTGCCTCTGTTTCTTTTTCACAAGTGCTACGTTATTGTCTTCCATATTACTTGTGGCCAACTCACTGCTCGGAATATTAAGTATTTTTAGTTATAAATTCAATGCAGTGCTGCTGTTTATTTTTCATTACTAATTTTTATTACTAATAACACAATTTTTGCAAAATATTAGACTTCTGCTCGATACCCATTGATCAACAGGTATGCATTTGCATTTACACGTCGATACATTACATTGCATCAGTTGTAAAACTGTTGAGCAGCGCATTTGCAACTCAACTATGGTGAATTTGGTTGCGGTGGGTGAAACGTCGCGGTTTATTTAAATTGATCAACAACGCTTTAACATTTTTGAAGGTATGCTTTATTTAAAAAAATATTGCTCTTTTTGCCATGCATAACATTTCATTTCATAGAATAACCATAATCATTTAACATTCAACGAGTTTTCGAGGCGCATACATTAATTAAACATTTTACTTTGTAAAATATAAGTACACATGTAATTATTTTGTTTGAATTTGCCTAATTAAAGTAATAATTGAAAATCTATTAATTGAATAAAATTTTAAAATAAGCTTTGTTGTGTTTCTGCTGCACTTGATAATACATAATGGTAACGAAGTAATTTGAATATATTAATAATTAAAAATTATCATATTTATTATTTTTTTAAAATTAGATAATAAAGAATTAAGTGTAACTACTTATATGTATGTCTTTTCATGTAATTCTCTCCAGGTGTTTGCAACACAATCACTTAAATGTGGAACATCTTCGGGGCTCTCAAGAGTACTCTTTCAAGTACACATACACATATACATATACATATTATTATCATGAGTTTGGTTGATATTAATTAATAGGAATCAATGCATTTTATATATTCTAAATTATTATGTATGTACATTGTGGGATTTGAGACACAAACAACTTCAACACATTCACATTAATACTGGGCTTCAATCTCACTTAGCATGTTCCACATTTGTCTTACTAACTTATCAAGAAGCTATATCAAATATATATATGGCTACACTGAAGATGTTTAAGTTAAGATACTTAATGTGTTGTTTTAATTGAAAACTTACATCTAGTTTTATTCGTTTCTATATGCTTTTTATCTACGAGCGTCTTTTCGTTAATTGCATTAGTTTAGTTTGTTAGTTTAGCTTATGAGTTTTACTACTTAAAAATTTATCATTTGGATATTTTTAGTGTTTACATATAGATTTTTTTGTATTCTCATTATTTTGAGCATTCATTTTGTTTTTCTTTAGTAGTTGTCTTGAGTTGTGTTGTAAATTGTGCTCGTTTGCATTTGTATATAGGGCATTACTAAGTCGGCTCGAAGCGAATAGCGCTTGAATTTTCGATACAAATGTCTAAAAGTTGTTCTATTTTGGTTCCAGATGATACCTGATATTGTGATATCTCTGTGTATATATAGCACAAAAGAGGACAGTGTATCAAATTGCTATAAGACTGAACGGATTCTAACCTCACTTTTGAGTGCAGCCCTAACCTCAATTTCACATCGGTGGGCCATCCTCGTGTACTTTGGTCGTCCAAATGCCGGGCATCAGCTGTGGAGGTAGATTCGATTGTGGTGTGGCCATTTTTCGAAAACTATTCGTTGCACAGATCGTGCTCGAATTTGAATTGGGCTCGAAACCCTTGTTGTCCATGCCCTCGATAACGGTAAACTGTGTTGCCATATTCTGTGCAACATGGGAAACCGGTGATGCTGGCTTCTCGATGGGATGTGTACGTGGACTACTGATCAAGCACATGCAGAAGCCGCCAATCACGGCGAGAGCCGTGTAAGCGGTTTGTGGTATCAGTTGGCCAATGACCACGGTGGAGCCAATGAACGGTGCACCCAAGAGCCAGAAACGTGCCCAGCAGATGGTCGAGAAGGCCAGAATTTTGCGACTCTCCGGACTCACCAGCTCCACGGTGCTTGTCGTTAGTATGGAAAGTGCTGTGGATATGGCCACTTTAGAGATCATTGCCGTGCACATTAGCATGGCGACATTGGCATCCAGGGAGACAACACCTGGCTCCGGCACCAGCCAACAGCACCAGGCAAAGCAGCCGCCAATTATATTGAATATGCCTGCCCAGAGCCATTTCCGGGTGGTGGTCAAAATCAAATAGAGACCAATAAAAGTGCCAATCATTTCACTGAAACCCGCTACGAATGTATTAATATAGAGATGATCGCGACTGAAGGAGCGAATGTTAAGGAGGCAGCCGTAGTAGACGCTTATGTATAGTGCCCAGGAGATATGTACACAGGTGATGTGACGCACGGCCTTTTTGCCCTCCCAGATGGACCACCAGCCAGCGGGCGGTGGTGCATCCATAGCTGTTTGTGCCTGCAGCTCCAGCTGCTGATCAATATCGTGTGGAAGACTGAGGCGTGTGCCATTCATTTCGGCGCATTCGAGCAGAATCTTCTTGGCATCCTGCACGCGGCCGCGCTGAATCATCCAGCGTGGCGAATCGGGTATCCACCTTTAAAAAATAAATTCAAATTGTTAAACTCACCACACTTCGTTTAGCAGCACTGCCAGCAGAAATACAAATCATTTGCTCACTGACAAAAGCAAGTGGCTATAGCTTTACTTACTGCCATAAATAGATGAGTATTACTGTGGGCCAGGATATGGCCATATAGAGATGTGACCAACTGGACCAGAAACTGGCAACGCCCGGCAACATCATGACCCCAACGGACCAAAATTGCTCGAACAGCGTTGAGACACATGTGCGATATTTGCCGCCCGTTATGTCCGCCACTGGAATACAAAAAAAAGTTATTATTATGTTAAATTTGAATTTAAGCTTCTGTTAGGTAACATGTCCACATGAGTACAGAATGTTAAGTAACGTAAGACAACGAGGTTCGAGCGGGATAGCTATAAGGACTGAGTTTGGCGCGAATGTTAATGTGAAAATGGATAATGACAAAAAGAGATCTATATATGTGTTGGTGTTCATAACTCACTTATCATGCCGCCAGCAGTATACATTTGAGCACAGCAGACAGCGGAGAGACAACGGAAGAATACATGCAGCTCGTAGGAGGCCACATGACCCGTTAAATTGCCGCAAAAGATTTGTGTGATCATGCCAAAGAGCATAACGCTGCGTGGACTGAAGCTGCAAGGAATCACGATTTTTAATCATTTTCAATAAATATTTAATGTTTAAATACTACTTACTATTTTAACAAATGATTGGCCAGAATACCGCCCGTGAGCACACCAAACAGATGAAAGAATTGTGTGACAGAGACAAGAATATCGCGAGAACAAACTAAATCGAATTGTGTGACGACCGAATGGTAATTGCTTTCATGCTGAAACTCTGTGCAGGGTATGACATTGGAGCGATTCTGTGGCTTCTCCCAGATGCGTGGCTCCTTGGCGGTATCCTCGTAGTTGTAATAGTGATGCGCATGCTGTTGTGCATCCTCGTAAACATTACAGAAATCAATGCTAAACTCCTGATCCTCCTGCTCCTCCTTTTGCGGATGCGACACTTTGATCCATTGCGTCTGATTCTGTGCGCCCAGCTGTGTGGGCGGCTTGCAAAAGAACTCACCATGGCGCGGCGCCGGTGCGGTGAATATAATGCAGGCCATGAACCAAGACGATGGTATTTTGCACAAAAAGATTAGGAGCACTGTGCGCAATTGCCATTTGCCCCAATGGCCCGTTATTTGACCCACTGCATCCACTTTGCTTTGCATTTTTGTATTTGGCGTCGCCGGTTTGCCCTCGAGTCGTGCGAATGTATCGTGCGGATAATGTTTGCAATCCGGCGTATGCTTATGTGTTGGCGTCTGTGTGCCTAGCGGCGTATAGAACTCCTCCTCGTTGTTTGTTGTTATTATTGTTGTTGATATTATTGTTGTTGTTTGGTTCACTTTCTTGTGCCTGGATGTGAAGTGTTGGCGTCGGTGATGCCGGTATGCTAGTCAAGGAGTTGCGACGTCGGCACTCGTTGGGATTAGGAGCAGCTGCTTCGCTACCAAGTGCTATATATTGTCCACGTGGGCTGCTATTATTATGATTATTTGGTGATATGTGTGGGTGTGGATGAGTGTTGTTTGTTCCTTGCACTCGAGTGGGCGTCGTCAAGTTGTCCTCCTTGTGGGGCAGTAGTGGCGATTCCGCCTGCAAGCATAAAGTTTTCGGGAATTTTAAGATTAGTACAGTTATTATTAGTACAAGTTTTCACAGAAATGCATCGATTTCAATGCCATGAATTTCCATCTTAGCTCATAATCATATTGAATTATATATTTCCACGGCAGAAAGTGAAGTTTTTAGTTCCAGCTATCCTTACCTTTCCTCATTGACTATCAATTATTTATAGCTTTGCTAATTCATCGAGCTTGGAACAATTTTAGCCACTGACCTATGCCACGACATTGACCACAAATGTGACAGCTACTTTCACAAACTCACACTTGATTACCTCAAGTGCACTTAAATAAAGCTTGCGTCTGGGGAATTTATTCCCAGCAACTCGCAGCGGGAAAATGAATCTAGTGGTTAGAACCTTGAGCAGTGGATGCAGCCGCTACGATATACATATAAATTGCATTTACTTCGTGTCAGGGCACTTGGGAGGAGGAGACTGAGTATGTCCCTAAAGGGCGCGGGGAGGCTGTGAAAGCAACGCAAATAGATTGCAGCTCTGCTATGGCCAATCTCTATTTATAGCCGCCATTGAAGTAATTTAAAACGCAAAGCCACAGTCAGACACTGCGGTAATTGAGCCAAACTAGACATTGCCAACACACACACACATAGATACACCCACACGCACACCCACTGGTTACCAATGCATGATATGATTGCAGCTCAGGCGACCCTTTTTTTTTTTTTAAAGTCGGCTACCGGCTGCCGGCAGCTGGCTTTTCGTCCTTGACGATGTCCTCAGAATCAGGTCAGGTCCTTAACACAAGCGCACAATGCCTGGCACGTACACGTACTGACAACGAAGTACTTTTCTCTCTGTGTATTGTGTGCTATATTCCTGCTAATTCGCATTACGCATACGCTCCCCGTCTTGCAAACCACAACAATCATGAAATCGGCTGTAAAATATTTAATTACCTGTTTGCACGCCTCGCATACCCCCCATTTGGGCGTGTTAGTATATTTAACCAAAAGAAAGAGATAACATCAAGGTTATCATAGACATTTTTTTGCAGTCAGCTAAGGAGTTTGGGATAATTAATTTAATCCTTGCCAGGTCAACTTTTAGTTAATTCAAGCTTATCAATCTTATCTAGCGCATTTCTTCATCAATTTATCTATTTGAAGCCACTTTAATTGATGTGCCCAACCTTTTGTCAACTTCCTTCTTAATATCTCTCTTTTTACTTTCAACTTTTCAAGTTACAAGCAAACTTTTCACAATTCTAAAGTTTGTTAAGTTTTTGCTTTTGCAATTTTCTTGCTGGTTGCTTGACAAGTGAGCCCCCCCTCTCCTAAAAATAAACAAACAACACAACTGAAACGAGCCCTTAGCTAACAAAAAGACGCAGAACGCTGAAGGTATTATATACATGTATTTATATATATGTATGTATTTACTATTGGTATTGTTTGGTGAAAATATGACAACAATTGCGCAGAATTTTTTATACTGTCTTTTGTTTTTTATTATATATATTTTTTTTTTGTGGGTGAAAATACTAAAATACGTATTTTTCGTTTAAGGCGTTTGCCGTAAACAATGCCCCCATATGACCTATCTATAAACATTGTTTACTCAATATTTCAGTGCAATATGTTACGATACATAAAAGTATGAATGTGGATCAAAGTTGATTTAAGACATATTAAAGTTTATAGAGACATCGTATACCTTAAAATAGAATCTCCTATCAGAGCTATAAAAGCTGACCTTGAAAACGTTTGAAATCCTTTGAAAATATGCATAATGCATATAGAGTGCTTTCTATATCAATTTCATGGCATGCATAAATTATAGGAAAATCACAGCAAACAAAAATAGAAAATGCGCCATAAAAGCTGCGCAAAATGAAAAAAGTCAATGCAATTCATTTTCTGCATTTGCCTGTACGGAAAGGTCATTCGTTGTCAGCCTAAAAATATGCAAGCCCCACGCTAAGCTCACAATCTATTTTTAGCTTGAGTTAAATAAATAAGTTGCTTCATTTAACAGTCGATTGTTTTAGTCTGATTGCCAGAATCGACTTATTGTTGAACTCGAAAACAACACTTGCGCAAATAGTATTTGAGTTTTGAAGGTGAATGCCAATTGCCGAACGAACACTTGTTGTTTGTCAGTCGTAAAAAGTAAATAGCTGCAAATAAATGAAGTCTTTTTCGTTCTATTTGGTCACGTGACAGTTCAATAAACTTTTTCTTTTGAAAGCGGTTCTATTGAACTGTTATAACATAACAAATAATGATATTGTTTTAATACAACTGGAGGATTCATTAATCATAATCAGTGTCGTTGACAATTACCTCTAACTGTTAACTGATTTATGGGTTGGGTTTAACTTTTGTACTGTGATGTTTGCCTGTTTTAATGGTATTAACACTAACACACACACCAACAAAGGAAGTGTTTTTCTACAACGATTTGTTAATTGATTTTGCTAATTATTTTTCCAACAAAAGCGTAAAGAATTGTTGATTATAACATTAAGGAGAATAGAAGGTGTATGTGTAATAAGATAGTTAAAAGTTTTCAAAGTAACTTATATATATCATTTAATAATAGAATATCTTCTTTACTATTTACCTAACCATTCATTAACATTTTTTAATAAACGTGCAAACTGATTGCAAACTTGTAATTTATGCTTGTCACTGAGCACATTTCATGCGAATTGGCATTTTAATAAGCGCAAAAATACCAAATAATCCAACCATTAATAATTCATAAGCTGCCGTCAGATTGACAAAGGCATTCAGCTTCCTGCTCCTCCTCCTTCTTCTCTTTCTGCCTCTTGCGAGTGATGAAACGCCCACTTAAAAATCGAAAAACCAACTACCTACGACTTTGTTTGGCTTTTCTTCTGCTTGTAATTTATTTTTTGTTTATTTGCTTTCTTTGATTAATAATAATAATAATAGCTATCAAGTATTTGCGCATTGGTTATGTGGTTGTGCCTGATGGGAAATTGAATTTTTGTTTGCCTCGGGGGATTTGCCTATTAAGTGGCATCTAATTTCATTAAGTATACGCCTCGTTGGTCATCTAAGAACTTGGGCTTAAGCAGCACGTCGTATCTTATGGGCTGTGGCTGCCCACTTGAATATAGTATGTACATCATTTGCGTATTTATTATGCCTCACAATGCAATTCAATACATATTCAAGTCAAAAGCATCCTTGCTTATCATGTGGGTTTTCTGTTCAACAGGATGCCGGCCAATGCCAGAGATTAAATCTGTTTACTTTAACAAGTAAATTTCACTGGAAATGCAACGGTCAAGCTTACCATATCGAGCAAACAGGTTTAAGTTAAATTAACACGAAAAGTATGAGAGACAATATGGGTATATTAAGAATTGGTTATCTGACAATTCCTGTGAATATTATGAATCAATTTTGTAATATTATGGGCTACGTTCTACTGAGAACTCTTTTAATTAAAATGAAACCATGGTTCATATTATTTAGTCAAAGCCTTGGGCGCTTTTCTAGAACTCTTATCTCGTATAATTCACATACATTTATTCAACGCAATGTATTTTGTTTAAGAACTTTGTGTAATTGCTTTTTGAATTCGTTTCACACCTTTTGAATGCCCAACTTTTATAAATTTGTTTTTCTGATCGCAAACAACAAAGGCAACTAATTAGAGCATCAAATCACATCTTTACACCTTTCATAATCAGTTTGTCACTGGTAACAAAAGTGAATTAACACGACTTGTTTTCAAAAATTGTTTGTTTGTTGTTAATAATGCAAGTTCGACTGATAATGAAAAAATAAACAACAATAATTGCTGCATTGAAAACTTAAAAATGCTTATTTCAATCACAACAAGTTAGAGTTAGTTTCAGCTAATTGACGAATCAGTTTTAAGCTATGCATATGCTAATTGGCAACGGATGATGTTATCTCTTAGTTGCCCAGGATATGCGTAGGTCTGTATATAATGGGTTGCTCTTTTGCCCGCATATCCTTAAGCCATTATCCTTGGCTAATGATTAATTTATTGTTTGGCAAGGAGAACAGCAGAACACGTCCCCATCACATGCTGCCAAGACAATACAAACACACACACACATACACATATCCAGTATGTTTTCACCTGCTCAGGTGTTTTCTTTGAGCTGGCGTTGACAACAATGGGCGTCGAAGTTAATTGGAACAAAGCTGAAGCAGCTGCATACTAAATGCAAAGTTGGGCGCTACAAACAAATACACCATTACCCAACCCCACCCAAACACTCTGCGTTCAGCCTTGTGTTTCTTGGCTGTCATTGTCATGTCATGTGAAAGTACCAAGCTGTTGACATCTTCTACCCCAAAGCAACCTGAGGATTCTACGTGCATACGTACTACATATATTTTAGATATTTGAAAGCTCTTAAAGCCAGCTAAGCTGTGAACCGAAACAGTTACACTCGGAGCTCAATGTGTGCGAAAAATAAATCTTTAAAAAATTGCAAATGATATTCAAATGCAAACTAAAGAGTCTTTCTTCTAAGCTAAGACAACATTTCTTTTAAGGCCTTCAGCTAACATTCACCTCTATCAAGGTTTAGGCCTTCAGTCAACCTTAAAAAACAGGCACAAGTTAAGCTGTCATTATTTATTTAGTATTAGCCATGAAATAACATGCAATAGACAAGAGTCACGAACCTATTTGCTGGCTAGACATTGGCACCAGACACTGGTCAACTTTAATATTTTATTAGTTGACTTCACAGCCATATGGAGTTCGAGATGAGCTGACGATAATAAACAGCAACAGGATCCATATACCGTTGGAGAATATTGATGGACACTGATTTATGGCACTTGCCACAGGCACGTGTATGTAAAAATGCTCAAAGTGGCACATTTAACCCAAAAGAAACACAAAATTTGGCAGCAAGCCGTCAAGTCGTCAAAACAATTGGCACAGCATGGCGTATGCGTAATACATGTTAAATTGTTATTTATGTGCGTGTTTGTGTGTAAAAATGGGTGGTAAATAACAGAAAAGTAACAAAAAGTTGTAATAATATTTAATGCTCAGAGTTAATAGTATTTTATGACTTTAATCATACCAAAAAATAAACGTAAGATTTTTTAAGCTAAATGCCTTATTGAATATTCTATATACTACACATACAATTCGTGTATGAAAGAAACAGATTTGTAAGCAAAGCTGAACGACAAAATTAACTACAAAAAAAAGAAATAAACTTTATTAATACCTCATTCAATTAATGAGCTATACTATATGCGCCCCTCGTGCAGCTCATTCGTTTAAAGCCAAATAAAACTTTAGCCAGATGTTGGCCAACAAATGATTGTTTGTGCAAGTGTTCTTCTTTTCTTTTGGCACGATTTCGTCAACTGTTATTTTAGGCATAACGTCAATTAGATAAACAAAAACTTGGCCGTCTTCAATGTAACAATAATAAAAGAAACAGCATTATTATTATTCTTAATATTGGCATAGGAAAACATTAAATGTCGTCATTAAATTCAATTTGAACACAATTTGTAATGCAGCTGTGTCGAACGGGGAAGCCCCAAGTACAACGAAAAAAGACCATTTTTTGTTTTTTATTATTGTTGCCTGACATGCAATACAAAATAAAAGGTCCTCCATTGGAAGCTGTTGTTGTTGTTGGGGAAGTTAAAAGGTTTCATTTGAGTTTGTCACCAAATTAAAGACTTTATCTTAACCTTGAACAGTAACAATATTTTTTCAAAAGCATGTGAAGAGCCTTAAAATATTTATATTTGGTGTATATATAAACATATTAATCCGAAAAGCCAGATTAAACGTGTTTCATTTTCTTTGTTTTCACAAATTATTTTCAAAATATGTATGTGTGTATGTCGGAAAAGCTTAAGGCATTTACTCACACAACAATTCCAGGCAGAGCAAATAAAGTTGTTGCATTGTTCACTTGAAGGAATTTCTACGCCACACATTTTACCGCCTACACAAGAATACATTCGCAATTGGGAGGCTTTCCAGGCATCTGATTTTGATTATTTTGTTATTGTTGATTAGCGAGGCGGCGAATAGGAAATCAACATTGCCAAAGCAATGGAAAATGTGCGGGGGAAAACGTACAATTTACAAGTCGACTCAGAATGTTTTTGTATGTTAACATTTTATTATTTTCCTTGTGCCTTTTCTTTTAAGGTCTGTGTGTAAACAACAACAATATTTGGCTACCTTTTGCCCAGCCATAAAAATAATGAAACATTTGACCTTGATTTCCTATACACACATTTCTATAAGTGTATATTGGCTTTCGTTCAAATTGAGTATTGATGGAAAATGCGAGTATTTTGTGCCCTGCAAAGTAGGCAACATTTTCTTAAAACCCAAATCGTTATCTTTGTAATCCTATTAATGTTAAAACAAAAGCTAACAATATGTGTATATAAATAGGAAACTCTTAGCATGCAGATCGACAGCGACCTTTAGAAACTATAAATTAGAGCTGCGGCTGCTTCTGCTGCTGTTGTTGCTGTTAATGGAAAGGATTGTCTTTATTGTATAGCTGTGACTAAGCCTCTTATGAAAGACACTTAAACACACACGCACATATTTAATTATAGAATAAAACAAGAGTATGATAATAAATTAAATCTTAGCTCTTGATGAGTCAACTTTTGCCTAGAACACTTTCGAGTTTTGGTAATATTTCTGTACTCAAATCTTGCATATTTTCATATATTCTTTATTTCTATGTCGCAAATCAATTAATCAATGAAGAAACTATTAGTCTTAACGAAAAGTGACATATAAAGATAAGTTTGTGAGAAGTGAGCAAAAATATCAAAATATAAACCCAAACGATGTGTTTGTCATCATAGCTGAGAGTAAATTAAATTTTGAACTAAAAACTTGTTTAGTCAGCCTTAAAATTTATGTAATTTTCTCATTCTCTTAACTTGTCGTCCCATCTTTTAAGTGCATTAACATAATTATCCATTTGCGGCTGGTGGCAATAAAGAAATGCTGTTAAAAAGAAATGCCGAGTACTTGCCAGCTGTTTGGTCTTTATTTTATGGCTCTTATTATTGTTAAATATGCTGGACTATAACGAACTGCGCAGCACAGCTGAAAAGCATGCAATATATATATTTTTATGACATATTACTTCAATTCAATGAACCCCTTGCAAGTGTCAGTCATAATATATACTTGTCTGTACTGAAGAACAACACTCAATTGGCATTTAATGCGGCTGCCAACTGGGAGTAAATTGCAATTTATTGTTTGGCCGCAGGGTCGCAGCACTTTCATGCTTGAACAAGCATCCCTTAATTGGCAGCTTATTTCCTGTCATTTATTTACACAAGTGTATTGTTGTCTAGTTGATAAACTTTTGCCATTGTTTTGCTTTCGCCGCCATTAATTACATTGAGAGATCCTAACTCTGGCCAGTGTGTTGTTTTGTAATGGGTATTTTTGATTTGTGAGCAAATAAAAATGCACTTAAAATGTTTCTTCCTGTCAATAATTCCCTCCCGTTTTATTGTCAACTTGCAATCAACATTCATGTTAATCGATATATTGTACAACTCAGTTTCAACTTCTGTTTCATTTTGCAGAGTTTAAATGAAATTTGTTGTCTTCTTTGTTAAGCTGTCCATTTTGTGCCCGATTAGTTGAGCATTTGTTGCGTCTGAGCATAATTTATGCATCGTCCTTTGTCACATATAAATTGGTTTCAATTTCTTCTCTTAGAAACATTTTTAGCTGGCAAAGGCTCAAATGCTTGGGCACAAAATCATGTTGATTAACACAGCGGGTGGAGAAATCAAAAAAAAAAAAAAAAAGGAAAATTCGCTGCTTGTTATATAATTTTCGGATTAGACAGCGAAACCATAGACATACAAACAAAGTGGGCGTTGCTTTTCACTGTCTTCATTGCTTGCTTTCTGTGGAATTTTCTTAGGCATTGAGCGGCAAATGTTTTGCAACAACTTCAAAGCACTCATCGTGATTTGCGCCTGATTAAAGGCAAAATTCCACAAGTGGCAAAGGTCTTAAATTTTCTTTGCTTTTTGCCTTCAGCTTGGGTAACCTTTCTATAATCAAATAATTAAAGTTTTTAGACCATATGACCCAAGTTAAGGCGTTTGCACTTCTTAGAGGTTGACAAATGCAAAGGTTAAGCAATTGTCGGCAAAAAAAATCGTACTGAAGTACTAAATAAAGTAAAAGCAATTAAAATACTCTAGTTATTTGGAACACTTTGAATAATTAATGTAGTTCTGTCGCATTTAGCTAACGTGAAAACTTTTTGCATAATTTGAGAGCTTTGCATTTGCTTTTTCGTCTAACGAACTTTGACCTAGACCAAGAGGCAGACTACATGAATAGGTCCACAGGCTGTAAAGTTTACAAAACTGTTTACGTTTTTGGCTTGACAATAAAAGTTTGCTTTCGTTCGTACCATAAAATTCCATTCTCTTTCTGCTCAGATTTGTTGCCTCTATCTTTATGGCCACATAGTGTGAGTGTGTGTATGTTAGTTTATTAGTGTGTGCGTGTGTGAATTTTTCCTTTTATGGCATACATTGCGTATACAATTTTTGGGCTGACATCGGTGCGTAAAACGGAGCAATTAGCAAAAAATTAAACTACGGCCATTTGTAATTTAAGGTCTACTTTCTCTAGCCTCAAATTTGAAATTTTTTAATAGCATTGCGTTTAGTTTAATTGACAGTTGTCATTTGATTTCATTCTTAGGCAAATGTGAAAATTCGGATACAAAAACAACTCAACTTGAGTAAGGTTATTCTTACATCTTGTAAAACCTTCTTAAATTGCCTGTTTTATACATATTTTTACTCAGATAATCACACATTGAGTTGATAATATATAAAAATCTGCGAGGATGCGTCAAGAATATTCAATTTAACAAATTCCCAAACTATTCCGGAATGTATACTATAAACATAACACATACATATGCACGACTGCGGCGCGTGTTCATTAAATTTACATATGCCACCTCTTGTTGCTTTGTTTTCCCGCTTCACTTTAACAAAAAAAAAAAAATAAATAAAAGTAAAAGAACTGAAAACACCGAAAAATACAATTTGCATAATCTTGCAAGCGTACTGTGATTCACTGGGTAATTTGTTCAGGCTTAAGGATCGCATGTCGGATGTAAAGTAACATTGCAAATTCGCTCACATTTCTAATGAACAGAGCGTAACTTGCCTCCTACCCACATCCCTATCACGCCCTCACTCTCACTCTTCAGAGGTGTCCCTCAGCTGTCGGCACGCGGCACGTGTTTACTTTAAGTATCTGTAACTAAAGAGCTATGCAAATACTATGCCTCCGACTAATACGTCACAGCACTTAATTACAGTGAGAGCTAATCGTGAAGTTGAACTTTGTTTTCTGCTGATGTCATCCACTGTTAAGTAATTTTCATTAAAAATTCAAAACAGCTGCACAGCCAAAAAAAACCGCCATTCTGTTCATATTTAAGCATTGGAGCAGAAGAACACACAAAAAGAATATAACACTAGATGGCTGCATAAAGATATTCCCCTGGCGCAAAGTCGAAAAGAAAAGCACAACACAGCACACACAATACACAACAATATAGTTATTTATTTATGAAAATGTATAAGGTTGGCCATTTGAATTTATGGCCGGGTCAGCTTTATAATACATTCCCTTAAATGTCGCCTGTTTGTGCAATTTTTCACACCGCAGCACAGTTTTCTCATTAAAGTTCATTAGTCTCGTTGGACAGCGATGCGGGATGCGGGTAAAGTTGTATATACTATATGTATGTATGCATATGCCACGTAAATAATTTAAACAGATTTGATTTATCGTGGACTGTCATGCAGGGGCTATTCTGCCAAAAGTTTGGCCCTAATTGGAGGTGTTTTGCAAGGGCAAAGAACAAAAAAAAAGGTGTTAGAATCAACTTTCTTCAAGTCAAATATATAAACAAATAAATAAATAAATATTTTTGTCCAGCTTGTGAAATATTTATCATGTCATTTTAACCTCTTAGCCTTTTGGAGTTATTGTTCAATCATTTGCAAATGTGCTAACAGAATTAAGCTCTTAATTGAAATTGTCTTTTTTGCTTATTCAGCTTGGGCTATCAAAAACCAAAAAGGTTCCTTAGACGAGTATCTAATTAGAGTCAGCTAAAGACAGTCAGCGCGTGGTAATCTAATCTGCTGTCTTCTTACAGACGCCACTCGACTTAACTTGGCAACAGATAAGCCAAAACGCAGGATGGCCAGAATTTCTTTTCGCTATGCCAAACAATTTGCCTTTTGCTGTGAAGCTTTCTCATTAAATACACAGAGGGCTTGATAAGGGCTCAATATCTAGTTTAATGCAAGTACCGTTGTCTCATCTTCATCGTCCTCTTCCTCTTCATCATCGTCATCATCCTCGTTTCCATCATCATCATCATCGTTGTCGTCAGCCGCATTTCGCATTTCATCGCTTCGCGTCGTTGCTTGTGTTGCCAATTTTTCGCTGCTGCTACCAATTCCACTGGAGGAGCCGCTGCCGGCATTACTGTTGCTGCCACTGCTGCTGTTGTTGTTGCTTGTGCTGGTCAAATTTGCCAACAGGCCCTGACCATGACCAATGCCAACATTGGTTTTATTGCCATTGCCACCGCCACCTACGCCATTGCCAATGTTCGTAAGCATTGTGAAAAAAAGGCGGCCGGCAAAACGGAAGCACGCCCAATTTTAGCCCGCTAAATTGTCAATTATAGGCGGCATTTTAGGCCAAATGGCAGCACTTTCACTTTTTTCCCAACACACCCTAATACACACTCACATACTGTGCTGTACGGCGGGTCACAGCTGTGACTATTAAATATTTATGCACTTTTGATTTGTTTTTCTTTTTTTATGTTAAGTGTTTTAAAGCGTCACATTGTTGAGAGGTTTCTTTAAATATTTCAAAGCATTGCAAACATTTGATAACTTTACACAAGAACAAAAATAATGTACAACGTTGCGTATCATTAATGTTTAATGTAAAATCAAACTTTTACTTCTTTCAACAAGTGATTATGTTATTTTTTAAAATTATTTTTAGGGACTTTTAACTGTTTCTTCACATTTTTGAACGGTTTTTATCCTTGATAATAACTTTTCTTTTTTCTTCAATTTAATTTGTTTTTTTTATTTTTTCACATTTTTCGAATTTTTTACTTTAAAAAATTAGGCCAGCTCTGTGCCGGGGTCATAAACGCGTTCAACTTTTAGTTGGTTATTAAAAATGTTTGTAAACTTTTTGCCGGCGTCCGCTCTAACAAAAATGTCGTCTCGTGCTGCCGTTCGCCCAACGCGCAACTGATTTGCCGAAATGCGGCTAAAAGAAAGCTTCATGCCACCCGCAACGAGTTGACTTTGAGTTCGGGCTTTTCCTTGCACTTTTCCGAGGGACGAACACCAAAACGAAAGCGAAAGCTTTTTCCCAAACACACGCACACACACCTACTTCGAGTTGAGCTCCATTCATGACCAAGGTTTCAACTTGGCCCCAAAAAATATGATGTGGGCGTTATTCACTTTCATTTCGCGAAGTTTAAAGCTTTCAAGTTCGCAACTCCCTTAAACACACACAAACTCACTCAGCTGTTGAAAAGTTTTATCTGTGTGTTGTTTTATTCTGCACTGCCCCAACCGATTTGCTGTTGCATTGTAAAGTTATAATAGTTAATTAACTTAAAGTATTTTTATTTTTCGAGTGAAATGCAAATTGCGTTTCGTGTTTGCAAACAATTTCATTTTGTTATGCGCCACACACAAAAACGAAGCCCCTCAACACGGCTAAGCAATTTTTGCAAAGCACATTGTGCAAAATAGTACCTGTCCACAAATGCTAAACAGGTTGCTGACGCACGTACCAACAAGTGCAATGCTCGAAAAGACAATGATTTTGGATAACAAAAGACATGAATTATGACCTTCCGCAATGTAATAAAAAAGTTATTAAGCAAATAACCAAGTCCTAGAGCCCTAAAAAGTTAATAAGATTTAATGAAAGAGTTTCTAAGAGTTTATATTAAATCTCAAGATCTTAAATCTAATCTTTGATATTGAAATACACCTTAAGCTAACAGCTCAAGTGAAAAAGTGTAATTGAAAACGTCCTTTGAGAACAAACACAAAATTAAAAAAATGTTCTGAAGCAGCCTTAGGCAATTTTAAAAACCTTTTTCAAAAGTTAAGCAGCAAAGCTTTCAATATATGAAATGTAATTTAATAAGCTTCTTTAAAAACATTTAATCGAATAAAGAATCCAACCTCGTAATCTCTCTTATTAAGAAAGTAAAGTTTGTTACATAGCTAAGCAAAACTGTTGACAATAAATCAAAACCTCATCGAAATCACACTGCATTAAGTTTCCAAAGTCAAATTTACTTATCTAATTGAAATGATTTATTTATTAAGATAACTCAATCTAGTAGCTTCGCAGCTTTTGTAGCGTTTGTTGTTGATTGTCAATAATTTGATTATTTACAAATTTAGTTCACCAACTCGCTCTCAGGTGCTAATAAGTTTTTTATCAACAACATTTGTGGAAGCAAGTTTAACTTTGCCACGTGCTGCACGCAAATTAGATGCCGCATACGCCATGTGCCACCGCAAAAGCTTGTTGACAAATCGTATAGAATAACATGTAAATACATTATGTTGGGAAGCTTACAATAAAAAAATGTAAAAGTTGCAAACAATTTAATAAGACCAAAGGTTCTTGTTAGGGTTTCGATTACAAGTCTTCAAGTCCTTAAATTTTTAAATAATATGGTATCCTGCGTGTTGTTATATTCCGTCATCGCATATTTATTATTATTATTCATTCAACTACATATTATATGCATACCATGCAATTAAAGACACGCAAAGCGCTTCATTCTGTCGATATATCCAACTTGATTTAATTGCTCAAGTTTTGTAATAAACTGCAATGGTATTAAACCAAGTTGCGAGTCATAAATTCACCTCAAATTAACATAAAATGGCATTGATAGCATTGAAAATATTTCGAAGGCTGACGTGGGCGTAAAAGCTGCTCGGATATGTCTTCGACAAGTTTCTATCAACAAGCATTTTAGTGTGAACAGAACTTATCTGACTTTGTTTGTGAAACACATTTTTGCGGGCATTTGAATATTGTTTGTTTGCTTTAATAAATAAAACAACAACAATATTTTTAAACTATGAATCTTCAAAAGAATGAATATGGCTAAAACAATTTTCTTTTACTGCAATATGCCATTGAATAGATTTACTGTTTGTAAGAGATTGCCTTGCTGTGCAAATATTATAAATAAACAAAAATAGATTGTCAGAAAACGTCAACTTGTCTATATTCGTAATTTGAAAACATAAATAGCAAATGCACAATGTTTTTATTTTCTAATTTTAACAAATGCATTGTAAACACAAATTTTGGGTTCAATAGCCTTTACTCACAACAAAAACTCATTCTTTTGGGGCTTTTTAGTTGTTGTACGACAAGATAAAAGGTTCCCAGCTGCACTTTGCTTGCATTTGAATACAGTTTATGGCCGGACGTAGTAAGTTAAAATTACATTTATTGACTACAACACAATCACCTGCACTTTAAGCATCACAATCTTGATCTCGACTCGTTCGCGTGGCTGAAAGCTGGCACGTGTCTGAGATGGCGAAGATGGTGGAGATGGAAACGGAAACTGAGCACCCAGCTCAGTGCATTGATTTGTGTTGGCTTTTGTGGCAATTGCACTTTCATAGCCTTTCTCCTTCCCCTTCTCCTCCGCCTCTATCTTCGCTGTCATTGCGGGACGGCATACAATGTTGCTGTTAGTTCCCATTAAACTCGCATCGGGATGAATAAAACTCATTTTGCTTTATAAATCAAACACAAAATTTTGAATAAATTATAATTTTGCGCGTTATTATTAAACAACTGTTGTGTTGTGTAATTTTCGTTAATGCACTTTATGTAATCACAGCACAAAGCTGTCGTCTTTTTCAGCGCACATTTTTCTTTTAATGCCAAGTGTCTGTTAGCTGAATTTTAATTGATTTCGTATTAAAAGCATTATACACTGTACAAGAGCAACAGATCGACCGTGGAAAGCTCGTAGCGCACTGAAACGCACCGTGGCCGAGGTAAGGGCCATCACCGAGCATTTTCTTGGCCATTTCCTCCTGTTGCTGTGAGCACACTTTTCTAGATTGGTATTTATAGATTAGCCGATCCCGATCAGCAATTAATTTATGCTGCACTCGGCTCTGTGCTCAAAGTCAAGTTCAAGTTTACAACGTTGGCCAATAACAAGAACAGCAAGAACAACATCATTGAGAGAGAGTGTCTTTCCCAAATTCATGACGCTATGTTGTACTACTGTTGCCAAAACTATTCAAATACGCACACACATCTATTTAATTGCTTGGACCGCATTACGTCTGCTCTTGTGTTCGGTGCCAAAAATGATGAAAATAAAATAACAACAAATTGTTCATACGCCGTGTCGGGCAACAATTCTTTAGTCACATTTCTCATTTCATTCCGTTTCATTTCATTTCGTTTGCTTAAGTGTTTTTTTCGTCTCTCTTTTTTGCTGATTCTGTTGTTGTTGTCTCCGTTTAATGTTGCTTTCGTTCAAGTGTCAGACCATGTATTTGTTTAGTCTTGTTTTTGTTTTGTCTTTTGCTTTTCAACAATTATCACAGACATCTTCAGCTGCCACCAAGCCAATATCATATCGAGAATCGAGCAATATACTGAAGCTGTGTACATAGATGTTCCATGTGTTTAACACGTTCTCAACATCACGTTTAACACTTGTGTTTGTTTAAGCAGATAGCTTGATATTGAGCTGGGTAGCGTAATTAGTACGCTTAATGAAAGTTTCGGCAGCTTAAAAGCTGACTAACGTTATGGAATAAATGCTAAATATTTCCTTATAAGATAAAGCTGCCTTTGTGATTAATATCCTTACTTAAAATATACGGGTCATAAGAAATCAGCTGCATGCAGTATTCCAGGAATTGAGTTTTCGTTCAAAGCCATATTTAATTCTTTGTTTAATCTGATTACCCTTTTCAATATTTAATATTGTCATCGACAGTTAATTTTATTGCATAAACTTTTAGCTGGCAATCTGATGTAATAAGTTAGTCAGCCATAAACATATGAATTTCCCAGAATTGCGATTCCACTTGCTAATTTACATTGAATTCTGCATTGATTATAAAGATATACGTATTAAATTTTCTCTCTTTCATAATTTGCATGCACGTGCAACTAAACAAACACTACAGCAAGCACAATTTTAATTAAAAACTAAACCATTTTCTCTATTAGATGTGGTCGACATATAAAGAAAATAATTTTATGCCACTAATATAAAAAATATTTTAATGCTGCTGCAATTAGTCATTAATTAAAAACAGAGCAGAGCAGAGAAAAAATACGCGTGGAAAAAAAGCAACAGCTGTCCGAGTCGAGAGATTATTGATCTATGACGTAGGCGTATTATGATCTATCTATCTGATCGCCATTACTCATATCTACTGATGGCGGGAAACTTGCAAACCTGTCACGTGCCAGCCTAATACTTAATATTAACAATTAGAAATACTAATAAATGCAATTTACCAGGCACGGTGCTTTTTTTGTGGGATAAGCTATTGCTTAAGCTTTTATTAATGCAAGTGTTAACAACAATAATTACAATTGTTGAGTAATTCGTTGGGAGAGAGAGCGACTGTGTTTTCCTCCAGTTACTGACCCCAACAGCTGAAGTGGGCGCTATTAAAACACGTTTATAAACATTTAAAATATCTGTTTGATCTCGCACGAACTAAATACCATTTCTTCTTATATAATTTTTTGCGCCGCGTCATGTGTAAATCGCGCGACTATATAGTATATATGCATATATTTATATATTCTTACGAACTCTGTAGTTTCCCAAACAACAACCGCCCTAATAATTGACCACAATATTTATGACATTTTTAATCGATTTATATTGCCACAAATCATGAAATTCTATTTTTACCCATTTTTTACAGAAGAATATTACAATTCTTAAGCTACTGATATCTTTAGAATCCGGATAAAACTCCGATATTTTACTGTATATACAAAAATTGCATAGTCGGGATGTTCTTAATGTCTATAATTTGCCTTCCATCCATTAAGCCACCGCTCCCTAATGATAGATTCAAAATGCCTAATTGCCCACTAATGATTATTGGTAAAAAAAAATTTTATAATGCGGAGATTTCCCTTGAATCTTTATAGGATCATCACACTTATCACCTCTATAATCCTTTTACAAACTTACCTATTTATGGATTGAGTATTGCTGATATCCAATCAGGATCAATTTTTTATTCTTGGTATCATATTCATTTGTATTAAATTAAGCACTTTCTTATCACTTTTTAAGGATAATTCTTTTTGCACTTATTTTTTGTGAATTTTTGAACTTTTTGACTCCCGATTTCTTTTAATCGAAGTCTGTTCGCAGCGAGCATAAAACGGATACTGATCGCAATAAATTTCGCTTGTTTTCTTCACACCTCACCTCAAGTGCCAAAACTCAAGCTCTAGTAGTTTCTACACACACACACACACACTCGCGAGCACAATGTCGCCAACTGGCATATATTATAAATCCATATGATAACTGAATATATATATTAAGTAAATATTTATGATAATAAACACAGCGAATTAAAAAGAACCGATCTGCGAAAAAATATAAAAGCGCGCTTATTTGCTTTCAGAATTTAGCGCTTGTTGCAAAATGAAAACCGTTTTTGAAACTGAACTCAAGTCACGGACCGCGACTGAGGTCGAGCGCCATGCGACACCCAGAACAGAAGCGAAAAAACCACACACACCTAGACACAAACAACGATTAGAGATTTCACGATCGTTTTCAAACGATGATGACGCAGATGGCGTTAACCGAGCGACAGGTGCGCTTCGTTTCGTTTTTTCCCACTCGTGTGCAGCCGATGGCATACGAAGCAAGTGGGAATAAAGAAGGTATGTAACGAGCGTGGAAATTATTATTGCACACGTTGCTGCGCATGTTTTGTTAATTTGCACATTTTGGTAGTATTTGTTTAGTTACGATAAGTTAAACTAATCATTTTTGATTGATTAACTTTACTATGGCTTGTTAACCGCTTCAAATTTAATGTCATAATCATTTAATTGGCTTTCTTTCCTTCTACTAAAAACATGTTGTGTTATTTTAAAGCTTATGTTCTTAATTAAAATTGGTTACAAGCTTTATTGATGTTCAACTCGTAGGCTTCAAACATTAAAAGCTTGAAAATTAAAGAGAAACATAAAAAAAATAGTTGAAACATTATAATTTTCATGATTGCTTAATTTGTTGATCATTCTTTAAAAACATGGACAGCAAACAAATTTATGCTAATTGCTTGTGGCGATTATTTTGCCAACTGGTACGGTTGACAAAACAACAACAAAGGCATGTGTAAATAATGTCATAATTTAAGGGGAAGAGATGAGGAGATGTGAAGGAATTGGATCATGCGTTTAACCTTGTTATTGAACCCGTTGCCTGGGATTTTTGTATACCATTGATTGAAAAAAAAAGAGTAAATTGGTGTTGTGCGAAAGTGTATAAAGGACAGCAGTTAACATCTTATGGCCTGCACGTTTGACGCTCTGTCTGTCTGTACGTCGATTAATTTCCACATATTTTACAAATGAAACTAGAGAAAAAAAACACGTTTCTAGTCTTAAATGCAGTATCATTATAGAGCTCGACCCTAGACTTTTAAGGTATTGATTTGATTTGATTTAATGATCGGGTTAGTTTTTAAAAGTAATTTTAAATTTTAAAAGTAATAATTTTTAAAAATATAAAAGTTTGAACCCCTGTTAATCACAAACCGATAAAAAATCACGTTTCTGGACTTAAATGCAGGAAAAGACATTTAAGGTATTACATTTGACAAAAGGTTTTATTTTGACGTAGTTATGGCAATCGAAAGTTAAATCAACTCCAAAGTCGATATTTTGCCAGAAGTTAAGGGTATCTCCCAGTCGGGATTTCTTGTCTTAAGCCTTCTTACTTGCTTTTTTTGGGCTTTGGAGCAGCTTTCAACTAAGTCACGCTTATTAAATAACAATAACGAAAAATCTGAGAAAATATACATATATATTTTTTTTGCCAGCATTGCTAATTAAATAAATTTGTTGTGTATTTTTATTTACTTTTGAAATTTGGCAAGTATGTACACTATTTGCATGTGCATTTCACATATTATTATGTATGTATGTCAACCCAAATGAATAATACTCATATCAGAAATTTAATGTGTTGGCAACTAGAGAAATATGTACGCTTAGATAATTATGATATGCAAATTTTTTATTAAATATTTTTCCACACTAACGATTTGGTAAATGCTATATCAAGATTTGTATAATCAACTATTCGGGATCACAGCCATTGGTGCTGCCGCCCTCAGCACCAAGATGTGGCAGTGGAAGCTCATAGATGAACATATTCTCAGCCATCCTATCAAATTCCTCATTTACAGCTGAAAAGGCATTGGACTTTGGATTAATGGATGCTTATGCATGAACTCTTGTACATACATTTATAGTTTGGATTACGTATAAACGTCCTTTGCTTGCGTCCCAAGGGATTTGACATTTTTGATTCAGTAGCAGGTGGTTTTCCTTCCGTCTTTAGTTCATGTGATGAAGACGAGCCGTAAATAACAACATTGGAGTCGTTTTCTTGAGTTTGTTTGCAACGCAGCTGGGCGTTCAACAGTAGATGAATAAATTAGAAGTAAGAACAAAACGGTCGACAGTACACCACACATTTTACGCTTTTAAAAACGAGTATTGAAATATTCCGAAGATGAAGAAGTTAATTAAATTTGATTTATTTATTTATTTTCAAAACTTTAGTTTCCTATTTGAAACAGTTATAACTGTTAAGCGGCTAAGAACCTAGTGCTTACCATACAGCTGACTATAATTATTTAAAAAAAGATGAAAATTTTCGCTCAAGGCATAACTAACTAATCAAATTGTTATACTCAAATTGCTAAAACGGCGTTACAAAAAAGTTTACTAGTTCATTTTTGCTTATTTGTTCATTTGCTCTTGCGGAAAGAAGAACGAACGAACGCTTAGATCAAGTATAGCAACCTTGACAAGAAAACCACTGTTGGTTTGCTTATTTTCTTATACCTCTTAATGCTAACGTTTAAAATTTGGAATCATTTTGATATCCATTTAACGAAGTCACCAGCCAACACATTAACACATTTAACATTTCACTGCAGAAAAATTACAGCTTCCACCGAGCGTGGATATCACTGCATAACAAACGATTTGATTGATTATTTATATTTATTGTAATTAATAAAAAAATGGATTATCAAATTTGAGTCTGTTACGTTATTCTATAACAGTCAGCTTTTTGTAAGGCAATTTGTGCTGATTATTACTTGCGATAGCATGTATTGACCGACCGCCACAAAAAAAAAGGTAAATGCTGTTTCCCAAATCTGGCCACACTTAAGTTAGTCGCGTCGAATTTATTGAAAAAATTTGTTGAATTTCAGTGTAAGTGCGGTAGAAAAACAGAAATGCCGCCAACAATAAACAACTCGGCGGTAAATAGCACCGCAGACAAGCGACAGCAGCGTCAAACAGAACGCAAGTGAGTATTAAAATATTACAAGCAGCCTACATGTATTTGTTAAACACGTTACTTGTTGCAGGTCCGAGATCATTTGTCGCGTCAAATATGGCAATAATTTGCCGGATATACCCTTCGATCTAAAGTTTCTGCAGTATCCGTTTGATAGCAATCGCTTTGTGCAGTATAATCCTACGTCATTGGAACGCAACTTTAAATACGATGTGCTAACGGAACACGATCTCGGCGTTACAGTGGATCTTATCAATCGAGAGCTGTATCAAGCGGATCCCATGTCGCAATTGGATCCGGCTGATGAAAAACTACTCGAAGAAGAAACACTGACACCAACAGACTCAGTGCGCTCGCGCCAGCATTCACGCACAGTGTCCTGGTTGCGTAAATCAGAATACATTTCAACGGAACAGACTCGCTTCCAGCCCCAAAATCTGGAGAACATTGAGGCCAAGGTGGGCTACAATGTAAAGAAATCGCTGCGTGAGGAGACGCTCTACCTGGATCGCGATGCCCAAATCAAGGCCATTGAGAAGACATTTGACGATTCAAAGGTCGAAATCACCAAGCATTATTCCAAACCGAATGTGGTACCCGTGGAGGTGTTACCCATATTCCCAGACTTCACAAATTGGAAATATCCATGTGCTCAGGTCATTTTCGACAGCGATCCGGCACCCCAGGGCAAGAATGTGCCTGCACAGCTGGAGGAAATGTCTCAGGCCATGATTCGTGGTGTGATGGACGAAAGCGGCGAACAGTTTGTCGCCTACTTTTTGCCCACAGAGGCAACGCTAGAAAAGCGACGTCTCGACTTTGTTGCTAACAAACCTTACACAGACGAAGAGGTATACGAGTACAAGATTTCACGCGAATACAACTGGAACGTCAAAACAAAAGCTTCCAAAGGTTACGAGGAGAACTATTTCTTTGTCATGCGGCACGATGGCATCTACTACAACGAGTTGGAAACTCGTGTGCGTCTTAACAAGCGTCGTGTCAAAGTCGGAGCGCAGCCAAGTAACACAAAACTGGTGCGTATTATTTTAAAAACATATTAATGTCGTTTATTAATCTTCTAATAATTTTCGCAGAATGTTCAACATCGTCCTCTCGATGCAGCTGAGCATCGCTTGCAACGCTATCGTGAGCGCCAGCTGGAGATGCCCGGTGAGGAAGAAGAGGAAACTACTCAAATGCAGGTGGATAAAGAACCAACTCAAGCAGTTGATCCGAAAAAGCTATCATCAGCTGAAGGTACTGCTAAATCAAAGGCTGTGGCAGAAGATGCAGTTGCAGCTACAGCTGCTAGCTCCACACCAACGCCTAATGCACAGGAACAACGCGATAGACAGTCACGTTCACGTACCCGCTCGGGTGGCTCGCGGTCACGCACACGTAGCCGCAGCGGCAGTGCCAGTGGCAGCGGTTCACGTAGTCGCAGTCGCTCAAGTTCGGCCAGCGGAACCGGCTCACGTGCCAGCAGCCGCTCCAAGTCTGGCTCACGTTCACCAAGTGGTTCACGTTCACGTTCAAATACTCCTGCTGGTTCTCACAAGTCGCGCAGTCGCAGTGCATCAAGGAGCCGCTCTAAATCCCGATCGAAGTCCAAATCAAAATCACGTAGTCGCAGTCGCAGTGGATCTGGATCACGTTCTGGCTCTGGATCACGTTCGCCCAGTCGTTCGCGCAGTGGTTCACCTAGCGGCTCTGGCTCCAGCTCTGGCAGCGGCTCCGAAGGGGAATAAATACAATAATAATCCACAAACTTTTACAGCTTGTAATTTAAGAAAGAGCAATACACATAAATGTACACAAAAACAAAACAAATGTATGTATATGTATGTATATATCCACTTGGATACTCAACTACGTGGCATCCATGAGGAAGTGCTGGAAGAGTTCACCATCTGAGCTAGGATGATCCTGCTGCTGCTGCGGTGGCGAATATAGCCGCAGATTCTGCAGCTGTTGCAGCGGCGAATTGCTGCCATCGTAGTGCACATTGCTGTCAATAATTACAGGTTGCGGTTGTTGTTGTGTTGGCTCAACGCCACAAATGCCCAACTTCTGGCAACTCTCCACAACAATGTCATCGATTGTCTGCGAGAGTAATGCCTCCTGATCGCCGGCACTTGCACTCCCACCAGCTGAATGCTCTGTCTGCACATTGCCCACACCAACGGCATTGGACGATTCGAGCAGTGCCTTGATAAGTTGCTCCGGTGTCTGCGCCTCCTCGGCAGCTGTACATTTGTGCGTGCGCAGCGATACCTTGTAACGAAATGTCTTCTGGCACTGCTCGCACTTGTAGGGCATCACACCGGTATGGATGCGGGTGTGTACCAGAAAGGAAACACGTTGCCGAAAGCATTTACCTGAGTTTGAAGAGAGCATTAGAATAGGTTGAAGTTCTTATTAGTTTTTACTTACCGCACACCTCGCACTTGAACGGCTTTTCGCCGCTGTGAATGCGCTGATGATTGTGCAATGTGGACAGCTCCTTGAAGGCGCGTCCACAGATGCCGCAGGCATGCGGCTTCACCTCGCTGTGATAGAGTAAATGCTTGTGATAGGACTGCTGGAAGGTGAAGGTGCGTGCACAATACTGACACGTATACGGCATCTCGCCCGTGTGCAGACGCTTGTGCTTCTTCAGGAAATACTTGGTGGTGAAGAGTTTGGTGCACACATCACACTCCCAGTTCTTGGGTGTGCTGCCATACTCGGCACTATTTGTGGACTCTGTTGCCGTTGTCGTTTCCTGCTTCAGCATGCAAATGGCGCCACTTAGAGCATATGGTTGGGTGCTGTTGCTGCTGTTATTGTTGGTGCTGCTGCTGTTGGAGTTGTTGTTGCTAGTTGTAGTGAGGGTGTTGCCATTGGCCAAAGCTGTTGCCTCCTTGTGACGAATGCGATCGCAAATGCTTATCTTGGGTGTTGGAATAATGACTAGATTGCCATTACTCGAACTGTTGTTAGTGTTGTTGTTGTTGTTGGAGCTGTTGCTGCTGCTGCTACCGATGGTGTGCAGCACTTTGAGATGCACACGCAACGAGCCCTTCATGCGAAACGTCTTGGAGCACAGATGACACTTGTAGGGCTCTGGATGCTGCAGCTGTTGTGTCGCAGTGCCCTCCACTCCGTTCTCATGCACCAGCCGGAAGTGAATATCTCGCAGCTCATCGTTGCGAAAATTGAACTCACAAATATCACATCTGGCGGGTGGCGTAGCTGGTGGTGGCGGTTGCGGTGGTGGTAGTTCCACAGGCTTCGCACGCGACTTCTTGCCACGCCTCTTGGGTGCAGGAGCAGCAGGCGCTGCAACGGGCGTTGGTGAATTTAGTGAGTGAGGAACTTCGGAAACTTCATCCACTTTGTTCATCAAACTCGTATGACTAAAGAGATGTATGGTCAATTTGTCTAGGCCAAGAAATTGCTCCTTACAGTTCGGAAATGGACAGGCCAAAGGTCCATTTGCGGCCTTTATTAAACGCTGCTGCAATGCATCGATGCTATTGAAACTGGGCACAGCGCACAATGGACACAGCACCGATGTGGAACACATGACACAATATACACAGATTGCACGGAGCGAAACAACAAACTTTACAGCACTTTCGACAACTTTCAATACGCGTGCTGCGAATTTTTCTAACCATTCCTGACCGACAAAACTTGAAATGAACAGTGTTTTTTGTTGCTTTCTTCAACTGAGTTATTTTCTAAAAATACTTGCTACGAAAATATTGAAAAAAATGTTCTGCCGACGACAACGACGGCAACGTTGCTTCTGTTCGTCTGGGCGATATCGAAAATAATGAACAAAATATTGCGCTCCCAGGCCGGCGAGAACTGAATTGAAAAACCCGAATTTCGAAAGTACGAACATTGCCGAAAAAAAAACATAATATCAAGAGAAGAAACAAGACAAGACAGATTGTCGTTTGTATTTTATTTAGGGTACATTTTGCGTCTAGTGGGAGCATTTAGTATAGGAATTCTTTGGTTCTTTGTTTTGATATTGCTTGGTAAATGGATTGCAATAGCCTGACGCTTTGCCCAAAAGTTACATATTCTATATCCGTCATATATTAAAATGGATTTCATATTTATAATATAAAAAAAACAATCATAAAAAGAAAGTGTTTATGTTGCTAAAAGGTTTCTGTGTTAAGGAAAAATCACAAAACTTGAAAAAAAACTTATAGATTTTATAAAAAATATTTAAAACGGAGAAAATTCTTTTTCGTCAAAAGGATATATTAATCTAGTCTTTATAAATAACGTAGCGTATTTTCTTAACGCTCCTGACTGTTTTGCGCAAATCAGTCAAGGGTATCCGCTAGTTGTATACTTATTGTATCTCTATTTTTAATCAAGTATACGTAAATATATCTTTGTATGTATCGTGCTCTCTGCTTTCTTGTTTCGGATTCTATTTGTTTGGTCAGCAATACGTTTTACGCTATTTATATTGCTCTTATTTTCTATTCTCTATGCATACATATCTTTTGGTGTTTCTGTTAAGCTGTCCGTAAACAGTTTGTTGGTCAAAGCACATGGGACGGCTAACAGGAATTTTTGTTCTCCATTCACAAATGAATACTTAATTTACTTGACTAAACACAAAAAAGGAAAAACACAATAAAAGAAAACGTTAATGACTTATTTCTTTTGCGGTGGAAAATCGAGAGAGACGACACTGATCTTTGACGAGGGAACATCATCTCTGCCCAAACTAGCATCAGAGGTGGAGGAACGTGCGCTAAAACCTGTTGTGAATTATAATTAATATATGCAGAATTCTTTCTCATTTGTTATTTAACTCACCCTTCACTGAATAGTTATCCATTGAGGAATAGGAGGTTGTTCTCGAGGAGACGCAGCTGCGTGTAGATTTCAAATGATGTGGCAATTTCAGACCCTTGCTCAGCATAAAGTTGATTATCTCTGGGCCATCCTCATCGCTGTTGGCCATGTCGGCTAATAGATTCAAAGTCTTACGATTGCGACTCTCCAGCTCCTGCAGATTCAAATCTCGCTCAAATAGACTAAGATATTCAGCACTTATAGCTTTCTGCTTTATTTCCTTATTTAGGTTGTGTATCTCTCGATTGGCTCGTTCTATTTTAGCTTTCTGCTCCTGCAGCTCCTTGCTTAGCTTTTCCAGAGCTTCAGCATTTTCTTGACACTTTAGCTTTTCCGCTTCAATCTGCTTCATTACCTGTTCCTGTTCATGTTTCTGTAGCTCAATTTTACTATCGTAACGTTCTGCCTTGCAACGCAATACCTTAAGCTCCTCCAGATTGTGGCAGCAGATATCCTGTTGCCTTTTTAGCTCCTCCTCGAGACGCACTTCATCTGTAATGTGTAAATATTTAACATCAGTTGGAACAACAATCAGTTATATGTTTCTTACCCTTTGAGTTATCATCATAAGCTTTAAGATTCTTACGATATTTATCATTGGACTTATCAAACTGACGCAACGTATTCTCCAGAGCAATCACCTCCTTCTCCGCCTTGAGGACCTTCTTGTTAAGGGCATCGCCTTCATCCGCAAGCAGCTGTCGCTCCTGGGCATTCTCCACCTTTAGCTGAGTGGCAGTGATTACCGTGCCATCATCATTGACGCCCAGCAGAGCGGAAGTGAGCTCAAAGCGAGCACGCATTGTGGCAATATACTTCTTGCGCTCACCCAGATCGGCACGCAGAGTGCTTAGCTCCTCGTTGAGATGCTTGCGCTTTAGGAGCAGGACATCCTGCTGGCTGCGCAACTCCACCAAGCGATCCTTGATGATACGCTGAAAGGCCAAACGATGCTGATTGAGGCTATAGGTGCCATTCTCACATTTATCGATGACATTTTGGAGATCGCAGCAGCGCATCTTGAGCAGACTGAGCTCCACAACGAACTCGGAGTTATCATAGCGATTCATGCGTAGACGCTTAATGGTGCCCTCACAATAGACCTGCGCCTCCTTGATCTTGAACTTGACCACCTCCAGATCCTTGGCATCGTTGTTGTACACAATGACCAAAGCATTCATGCTATAGTTGAGCTTCTTGTTTTGCGCCTCTGTGGAGCTGAGACGACGCTGCAGCTTGGCCAGATACTGTTCCAGTTCAGCGAGTGTCTGCTGGTTGCGTGCCTCCTGCTCCGGATCGGAATTCCTGCCACGCAAGTCCGCCAGCTTACGCTCCACCTGCAGATACTTGAAGGACATGTCGTAGTGTATTTCGGTTTGGCGTTTGATTTCCTGTTCGATTTGTCGCTGACTGCGCCGGACTGCAACCAGTGTGGATTGGAGTGCATCATTCTGCACTGTGTATGTCTTTTGCTCATCCTTCAACTCTCCCACCTGTCGCTGTGTGCGGTATAGAAGCTCATTGCAACGTTGCTGCTCCTTGTTTAAAACACGCAAAGCCTCCTCTTCGCCCTCCATCATCTCGTCCAGGATTTGCAAACGCTGATTGGCATCCATGGCCTTATCCTCCAGGGAATGCAGGCGATCTTCCACCTGCTTCAACACCTGCGTAAAGTTCTCAATCTCTGCGTTCTTTGCATCACGCTGCTTGATTTGCTTGCGATTATCCAGACGCTGGGCATGCACCATGTTTGATAGATTCTCCAGTTCGTGGCGCAGTGCCTGTATTTCACGATCCTTTAGCAATGAGGCATCCATTAAGCGTTGTATCTCATTCTTCATGTCGGATGTCTCTGCGTTAAGTATCTCAATGCCTTGTTCCACCATTCGATTGTTCTCCAGCACTTCGGTCAACTGCTCGTTGGCACTGCGATAGTTGGTAGCCATGGTTTCTGCCTGTTGCATGAGCCTTGCACACTCGTCCTCACTGCTTTGGATCTCCATTTCACGTTGGGTCATCTGATTGACTGCCTGCTTCCAAGTCTCAACCATTTGACGGCGCTCCAAATGCGCCTCCCGATACAAGCATGCGGTTCGCTCCAGATTCTTTTCCAGGGTTTTCTGTTCATCGTAGAGCATGACGACCATTTTGCGCTTCTTATCAATGTCCGCTTGGAGCAGTTGACGACGTGTGTTCAACTCACGTGCACGCTGTTGATCATCCTGATAGTATTTATCGATTAGCTGATAGCCCTTATTGCCATCCTCCATGGCCTCGGCCCAGTCCACCAGGCTCGATTTGGCCGCCTTAATGCGTTTGGTCAAATCATCGATTTCGCGTTTGTTCTTTGTGATTTTACCTTAACAAACCAGTTTTATATAATCTTCTGTTCATTGGCTTATTAGTAATTTACTTACGCAATGTATGTTCTGCATATTCTGTATATTCCGCCAGTTCCTTTTGATTCTGACGCAAATCTTCCTTGAGCTTATTGCGCTCCAATATAACCAACTGTGTGCGATGCGCCTCCTTCAGCACATCGTTCTTGACAGAGTTGAAAAAGGTCTAGAAAAAAGAAAATTAACTAAGATACCAATTAGCTATAAGCCCAATCTGTACACTCACAATATTTTGCTGCAGTGTTGCCTCAATGTTCCGCTTGTGCCTTTCGATAACCTTGTCCCTATCATCCAGGGCTATGATTTTTTGCTGTAGATTGAATTTCTCGGCCCGCATGCCCACCATCTCTTGGAGTATGGCCAGATTCTCGGCATTGGCCATTGGGATATCGGCCTCAACGGCCCAGCCCATGGAACGCATTGCCTCCAACTTAAACTCGTCCAGCGAGCTGCTCTTCATGTCGTCCGTACGATTCATGTCGCTCTCTATAAATTTTGCACAGTTCCTTTGTGAATATATTATATTAAAACAAAATTCTTTTAGCTGAGTTCAGCTCTTAATCCATTAATTTGAAAACTGATTGGTTTTTCTATAGCAACCGGCTTGTTGAGTTTTTCTGTCCCCCTTTTGTGCTGCTCCAAGCAACGACAAGTTGTTGTTTATTTCCCTCTTGGTGTGGTGGAGGGGATAGTTCTAATGTGTAATTGGGCTTATTTTTTTAAAACAACTGACAGAAAAACACAAGTGTCCTATTGGATTTGATATCTAAATATCTTTTGAAGCTGTATATAAAAGCCTTTTCATTGCTGTTTGCTGGCTGTGGAATCATGTTTAGTGTTCTTGTAGGTCTCAAATGCCAGGGACACAAATAAGGTTGCTGCATTGGCTAAATTTCCCAAATGCCAAAAAAAAGTGTTGCCTGCATTTAGGGGAATTTTCACTTTGTTGAATGGACAAATTAAATACGTATTTTCAATACTTTTATTTTTAAAAAATGTTCATATTTATTAAAATGATTGATCGATTAGAAACCAAAGTCCTCGGCAAACTTGCATAGACCGGGATAGCCATTCACATTCGTGCCCGTCACACAGCCAGATCCCACAGGACCGCTTGTATAGACAGCCTGGCCGGCAACATTGTTCACGGCATAGTTGCAGGTGAGAAGGAACTGATTCAAATTATTCCTAAAGAAGCGGGCAGCAGCACAGCCCACGGCAATGTTTCTCTGCTGTGCCATCAAAGCAAAGCGTTCAAAGGAGCTAAAAAAGGGGGAGATAATGAGTTTATCGTAGAAAAAGCAGCTTCAATGATTTTCTAACTTACGTCGTGCCGCTGGGATAGCTGTTCATGGCTGCCTGGGTGGCATTTTCGCGCTCTGCCCACCAGTTTGTGGCAGCCTGCGTCAAGAAGAACTGATCAGTTCTGGTCGATACATCGCCTTCATAGGCAAAATGCGCAATGTTCTGTCCACTGTTGGTGAAGCGAACAGTATTGTGACAAGCATCGTGTTTACGAATACACTGCTTAACATTAAATTCAGCCAAGCTGGCCAGCTCCTCATTCCAACGCATATAGGCCATACGTTTAGCGGACGCATAATTAGGCAGATTACCCAGTGCCAGACGATTGCGTCTCGCATTGTGGGCCGAAACCATGTGTTCACGCAGCGCCTGGGTCATTGTAACCAGATAGGGTGCTGGGGTGGTGGGGCAGGTAGACAACCAGGACTGAAAAGAGTTAAGTTGAATTAGTTAGGATATTTTTTAGTATATCCTCTACTTACTCCACTATTTTGGCAAGCTATGTGCGTGGTTCCAGTGCTGCAAAGACCCTGCTGGCAGTAATTGGTCTGGCCAAAAGCCAAGGCCAGCGTCAGACAAATCACAAACAGGCGCAACATATTGAACTATCAAACTGATCCAATTGTGCTTTGGCCCTAGGGTTTATATAGCTAACCATTTGTTTGATTTTGCCATATAATTGCAACAAAAGAAGGAATAATAACAGCTGTGTTTGCATTCCAAATTTGTGGAATATCCCATTATAATGAAGACAATTGTAAAATCCCTAATACAACCTCTGGAATAATTAATTTACGAGCAATCTTTATACTATTTACATATTTGTTTAATCTGTCGTGAGCCAAAACTTACATTAGAAGATCAAGTCATGTTGCCAGGTCTTTTGTCTTTGTATTATTGGCAGTTGTGCAAACAAATCAGCCAAGTAGAAGAGAAACAATTAAGATAGCTCTAGTCGTGTGTCGTAACGTGTATTAACATTTGTGGGTGTTAACACTTTTTGCATTTCAATCTGAAATATTTACGATGATTCTTAACCGATTTTGATTAAATTTTATTCAAATATTGATTATTTTATCAATAGTTTCAAACCTCATTTTTAAAATTTCATACGGACGGACAGATGGAAATGGCTATATCGACACGGCTGTTAATGCTGATCAAGAATATATATACGTTATGAGGTCGAAGATGCTTCGTTCTACCTGTTACATAAACATTATACCTTTTTTTTGGGTATAAAAATTAAAAGCTTAGAAATATATTTTTGGTTTTTTTCATTTCATTTTTATTTTGCTTTTTGTTGTTGTGGTTTTCATTGTTATAAAGCAATTTTTCTTGTTTTGTATGTTGTTGTTGTTGTAACTATTATATAATGTTTTATATGATAATTTAATGCTAGGCTTTGTTTTATTTTAATTTGTTTTGTTTTGTTTTTTAACTTGATGCGGTAAATTTTCAATATTTGTATAATATTTATAATTGTAAATCATCATTATCATCAATCAGTATGGTTATTTGTTAATTATTAATATAATTATGATCAGTACTGCAAAAGTTGATAAATCGTATATATATATTTATATATGTATATTTGTTTTAATAATATAGATCGCTTACGCAACTCGATTTCTTAGCTTTTGTTTGAACAACAAAACACACAAAAATCGTCTAATGCATATATGTATATGCTTTAAATACATTACAATACAATTACAGTTACAGAGTTATGTAATGTTACACCTTTTTTAACGAAGTACATAATGTATTTATGTACCTCTTAATTAATTATTTATATGTATGTATATATATATTCAAGTATAGTTTATGTAATGTGTGAACTAATTGCTAGAGAACTCCATTTCATCTTCTTTGTTGTTAGATTTCAATTGAAATATATATATATATATGTATATTGTATAAAGATCATTTTGTTTATTTCTTGTTGTTTGTTTGTTGTTGCCCTTTCATTACTTTTGTTGGCTATGATAATAAGAAGTTAACACAGCTTGCAGAATATTTGCTTTAGAGGCGTTTTGTTAAATACATAAGGTTTTTTTGTGTGTGTGTGTTTTTATTAAATGTATATAGTAATATTTATATCTTTAATATATATATATCTATATCTTTATTTTATATTTTTTTAATTTAAACTTCAAGGGTGGGCATTTTGTTTTATTTTAACTGCTTCTTTGAATTCATTTCATTTCTACATATATATTTTAATATAAGTTTTTGCGCAGAAAAAGATACTAAATTGCCGCATTACCATATAATCATCTATCGTATGTATATCCTCTGCTCAAATAAACGTAGTTTCATTAATATTTATATATGTTATAAGCGTTTTTCCATTGACACACACATTTCTATGCTAATGAATATACACATTATTCGAAACGCCAGGCAAATAATTAAGTTTGCAACATAACAAAAAACTTAATAAAAATAGAAGTTGATTGGATTCGAAATTCAAATTTCAACTAGAGCGAATTCCAAATTACAAACTAAACAATTGAAATAATAATAATAATAATAGATAGAAAACCGTATTCGTAAACAATTTTTGTTTCGGTCTCTTGCGCTTTACTAATTAATTTATTTAATAGCATGTATTTGTTAATTGTTGCCCTTTTTGCAACGTACATGTTGTTGTTGTTTGTGTGTTGTTGTGTTTGTATCTGAATGTTTGAAGAAAAACAAAAGGCAACACATCTGTATGAAAAAGTGCGCCAAATTGTACAAAAGTTTTTATATAGCGAGTACTTTATATAATTTTGGCCAGATGTTATTTGATCTTGTTCTTGTTGTTGTGCAAAAGAAGATAATGTGAAAAATGTTGCGCAAATGTTTGATTGAAGTTGATTGATTGGTTCTTGATTGAGAGAAAGAAAGAAGAGGTTAGGTTTGGTTGCCAACCAGATGTTGTTTCTGTTTTGCATCTTACTACAATCGTCTATCAGATAGTTAGTACTATATTGAATATGTATAGGCTGGATTGTGTGTGTATGTGTAGGTGTGTTTGTGTGTGTATACATTATGTATGTTAACGTGTAAGTGTATTGATTTTCTGCGATTTGTATATAAGATTAAGCTTTTTAAGACAGATGGAAGGACATGCTGCCTTCGTTGGCAGCCACTTTCAGTTTCTGCCGCATCACATCACGACTGGAGTAGTCCGGCAACTTGAGATAGTTGACACAGGTCATCACAGATGGTAGATAATCATTGGGATTCTGATTCCCATCCAATGTTTTGCGCACAATGGTCAACGGCGGTGTTAAAGCCTTAAAGCCGCCCGTCGGCAGACGTGGCGAACCAGTTACAAACTGTAGAAAGCCACGCTGCTCATCACGATTGTAGGAGACGAGAATCTCGTACAGATATTGTATGGCCTGAGATTCCTGATGGAAGCCGTGATCCGTGCGGCAGCTGTCCTGCAGCATTTTGAGATCCCAGCTTTGATGCTGTTCGCTGCCCGAGCCGCAAAATACGCACTCCAACTCCTCCGGATAGAACATGCGCAAACGTTGTATGGGAAAGATTGAATCAAAGCCTACAAAAAGACTTTAGTTATAAACAATACCATCCACTAGAGTTAAGCTTGTGTTTCTTACCCTCGCGCAGTGCCTCAAATTGTTTCTGCACACCCTCGACCAGGAACCAGTAGGTCACCAGCGAGATATACTGATGCAAATTGTGCACAGTAACGGGTGTATCACGTCCACCGCGGCATAGCTCAATATTGGCATGTCCGGGCAGCACAAAGTCCAAGCCCAAATCGGCAATGGGACAGCCATCCAAATCCAGTTGTTCCATCTGCACAAAGTAACAAACAATCATTAGTATTCTAGAAATAGGTTTGCATGATATTGTTTTGAACTTACTTTTTCCTTCTTCTCTATGGCATCCTGATTGGGATCGGACTGTATATCTTCACGCTGGCGCACCACATCCTGCAGACGCACCAGTGTGCTTTGTACCTCGGGCGCAACGCGCATCAAATCGGCCAAGCCAATTGATTGCTCCTCGTTCACCAGCCAGCGATAGAAAGGCAGCGAGAATGGCAAATCCAGCTAAAGAGGAAAACACACATAAGTTAAAGTGTACATTTCGAGTTTCTTTAACGAGAACTTACCATGCGACTATCCATTACAGCCTTGGCCATAAATTTGCCCAGGAACTTAAACTTGGACTTGGCCTTGGTCATTTGTGGCAACTTGGAGGATTTACCCAGCGGCAGCGGGAACAAACCATGCGCTGTATGCACATAGCTAACCATTGTAGTTGGTGGTGGCAATGTTGTTGTTGTTATTATTGCTGTTTGTTGCTGTTGCTGCTGCTGTTGTTGTTGTTGTTGGTCCGGTGGTGGTGCTTGAGGGGAAGAGGTGTGGGAGTTGTTGGTGGTGCCACCATTATTATCAGTGGCAGCCATATCACTAAACTGCTGTGCAATGATCATATTTAAAGCGTTATCATTCGATCCAGCGCTGGAGGAGCTGTGCTCCGATTGCTGTTGCTGTTGTTGCTGCTGCTGCTGCTGATTGCGCAAGGCATTGCTGCGACTGCTGGAGCGGGTCAGATGTGGGGTAGCCGTTGTTTGTTGTGTGGTGTTCGTTGTGCTAATCACTGTGGCAGCCAACGTTGGTGCAACAATTGTGGTGTTCGACTGCTGCTCAGTGGTTGTGGTCGTCTCCAGTGCATCTTCAATGTGCAGAACAGCGCTGCTGGACTTGACCACATCCGCAATATTGGACGAGTTGTGGCGATAGCTATCGCTGCCATTCCACAGACCCAAATCGGTGCGTTGCAGCTCAGCAGAGACTAGAGCATAGAACTCCAAAGTGGGTCCCAGGCCAGTGCCGACCTATAAAGGATAACAAATGATGTTAAGGAATATCAGTTTCAGGAGTTAATTTCCAGCACTTACCTCATTCTCATATTGAATCTCTAGCAGCGCCTTCGAGTTACCAAAGTCCTGGAGTATGTGCTCCGCCTGTTTGAGCAGCTCGGCACGTGATATGGCGCGCTTGCGCCGATCAAGACGCGGAGCAACACGTTCCGATGACTCAGCAGAGTTAAGATCTGGTGTAGTGTCGAGCAGACGCTGTAAAGCACGATCACGATCAAAGCTAGTGGCATAGAACAGCAAATGGCGTGTCTCGAAGGGGAAAAGGAAGGGACAAGCCATGCCAATTTGTGGCAGCCATTGTGGCAGATTGCCGGTCATAATAACTAGTGGATCCTGTAGCTGACGATTTGCTTTGGCCGTTATCTTGGGATGCACAAACTCCGAATTGGCAATGATATTCTGGCGTACAACACAGCCATACAAATGCTCCCAGTGACGATTCAAGGCGTATATGACGCGCAGCATGCACAGAGCATCCAGTGAGGCATCTTGCACGGTGACCACATCACTGGGCAGGCTACTGCTGAGGAATGTCTTCAGCGGCGATAGCACCAATGGTGCAATGCCCTCATGCCACAATTCGGTCTTCTTACGCATGAATTTGCTGCTTGACTTGTGCGATTTCTTGCCGCCACTTGAAGTGGCTGCTGAGGATGAAGATGAGCCCGATGTGGTGGCCACATGCGAGGAGCTGGATGTAGCATTGCTATGGGAGCTAGTATGATGCGTGTGCTGCTTGTGTGCCTGGCTGCTGCTGCTGCACGAGCTGTTGGCCGTTGAGCTGGCGCCTTCCTCCTCGACGGGACGATAATAGATTGTATGCTGTTGCACCCAAATGCTGCTGTTGCCTGTTTGAGAGTGGAAAGAAACTGGATTACTTAAATGCTCAATGCAAAAGCTTAGCAAGAACTTACCCAGTAGCATCTCGGATTCATTGTCGGTCTCGTTCTGTTCGTTGACCAGCGGCGAGAATTGTTTAACAGCCTGATAGACGGTCATGTTGTAGGGCAGCACATGCTCACCAATGAGGAACTGCAGCTTGTGCTTGAAGCCCGATTGTGTCATGACAACAGCAGCGACATTATCATCCATATCCTCTTCGCTGTCATCATCGGAATCGGCACGTATGCCACCATAGCCGCGTACCACCAAATAACGTTCGATCGCCTGCACCATGGCCAATGGATCTATTTTGACGGTGCCGCCCTTCCACTGACGCAAATTGTTGCATTGCGGATGACGTTGCAAGTTGCACTGCAAAAGAGGAATATATAAGTATCTGAACTAATTGTATATTGACTCAAAACTCACCTTCAACTGATGCGTATTGAAGAAACGCAAAGCACTCTGATTGGTGCGGCCACCGGGGCCGGCTTGGAAATCGTGCACCTTGACCGGAAACTGTTCCAACTGCGTGACACAGCCATTAAGCTTGGCCACAAACGCGCCAAATGCCAATGGCTCAATGCTGGGCAACTGCCCAACATTCTGCAGAAGTGGCTCCAGCGGCAAACCGGCAAAAACATGCATAAAGCTGCGTAGACGCGCCTCACGTTCCACCAGACCCGATTCGCTAGTCATATAGTTGAGCATGGCCTTAATGAGACCCGAATGATTCACCTCAAACGGTGAGATGTCGCTCTCCAATAGAATGGTCTTCAACTCCAGTAGAGCATCCAGGCAATCATGATAGCTGCCATTCAGTTTGAGCAATATGCTCGACAAACGTTCCAGCACCGTGGTGCTGACCAACGATGTTGTTGATGTGGCTGCTGCAGCTGCACCAGCACCACCAGAGCCACCCGCACCACCACCTGCTGCACTGTTGCTCTCACTATCGCGCTTGTTGCGTCGCGCCTCCTGTTCCGTATAGCGTTTGACAAAATCAATGGCCTGCTCGCGCACCCATTGGCGGGCACGTTCACGATTCGCCGCTGCCATGAGATTGGCATGCGAGATGCTCTTGCTGATGCTGGCCGCCACAGCGGCATTCATGCTCGAAGCGCCGCCATGCTGTGAGCCTGCATAGGCCAAGCCACTGCCACCGCTACCTGAGCTGCAGGCACCCGTTGTTGAGCTGCTGCTGCTGCCATCCTTGGACAGGCCATGATGCGATGAGGATTGCTGCTGCTGTTGCTGCTGCTGATGGTGATGGCTTGTCGTCTGGCGACCCCAGCGTGCTGGATTAAGCGAGGACAGAAATGAGGTTTTGGTTGATGTGCTGCTAGTGCTATTATTGCTGGTATTCCCAGCGCTAAAGCGTGACTTGGAATTGCTTGAACCAGAGCCAGAGCTGGGCGTATTGCGTCCACCAGCGCCGCTGCCAAGACCTGAGAATAAATTCGATTAATATGCATGGAAAGAATAGAGAAACTTTATGGACTTACTTGTGGCACGACTGAGCAGCTCATGCATGGCCGAACTGGCCGAGCTGGCGGCCGCAGCGGCTGCTGCTGCATCTTCCTGTCGGGACTTGGCGCGTCCACTGCTTTGGGACTTGCGTTTGGGCGGCGCCTTGCGCTTCAGCATATCCGTCATCTTGTGCTGCAAGGCTGAGGAAGAGCTGTTGTTGCCCGCTGCAGCACTGCTGGTCGAGGCCACAGCTACAGTCATATGATTAAGTTGCTGTTGCAGCTGTTGTTGTTGTTGCTGCTGCTGCTGTTGTTGGGGATAGAGCACCTGTGCTGGTGGCGGATGCCACTGTTGGCTCTGTGGCACTTCTGAGATTGGTCCACCAACGGGCACCACTTGCATGGGCATTGCTGGCAGCCCGGCTGGCTGTTGAAAATTTAGATATTGACGCGGATCACCTGCGGCTGATGATGGTGCAGCCACAAAGTATGCAGCTGGCGGCGGCGCTGCAGCTCCAACTGCTGACGGGGCTGCCGATGAGGATGAGGAGCAGGGTGCAGAGCTGCTATAGCTATAGCCGGCATCGGCTGTTGTCGGCGCCTGCTGATGCTGCTGTTGTTGTTGTTGTTTGGCCACCGCATTGGCACTGGCTGTGAGCGCATTCATGGCATGCGAGAAGCTCTTGACACTGTACGATTGATGCTTGGTGCTGCTGGGTGTGGCACTGGCGCTGCTTGAGCCTGTGCCAGCTGGCGGCACATTGTCCATAAAGAAGGGATTCACTTGCAAGCTATTGGCCGAGGCGGGTGCACTCTGCGAGCCACCAGCATTTGCTGTGGGTGTGGCCAAAGCAGCCGGTTTGGGCGATGGATTAGCACATATGGGATTGCTGGGATCGGTCAGCTGGGTGAACTGATAGATGACGCCTTCGCGGCGGAAATGTGTGCCAAAAACATCTGGCAGCTGACGCATCAATATCTCGGCCATTTGCAGTGCACCGACAACAATGCGCAAGTCATTGCTGCCCAGCATGCCGGCAATGTGACTGGAAACCAGCTGATACTTGAGCACCTGACGCAACAGTTCCGGCGTCGCATAGTACACCATGCGTAGCAGGGCACGCAAGCACTTGTAGCGCACATTGGGCCCGGCCGACGAGCTGTACACTTCGTAGAGCACATTGAAGATGTGTTTGATGAAATCGGCGGCCAGGCCACGTTCCTCCTTCAAGCAGGCAATGCGTGCATCCAAGGATGGACGACGTTTCACTTGAGTCGAGCTGCTGCTACTACTGTTACTGCTGCTATTGTTGTTGTTGTTGTTATTATTGTTGCTAGCTGCTGCAGATGTGGAGGCAGCAGCAGCGGCGGCGGCAGCGGCAGCAGCTGCTGCAGCGCCCGTTGTGCTCAAATCCTGGCCAGCTGCAGGTGCAGCGGCGGGTGCCACATAATTGGGATTCATTTTACGTTGCACGGGTCGTGTGGTGCCCGTATCCTCGTTAATCTGTTGCATGGCATGAAAATCCACCGTATATGTGCGTCCCAATGTACTCAAACTGATCTCATCCTCGCTGCTCTGATGCGCTGCCTCAACAAGACGCGAATCTATTGTGGAATAATTGTGCCAGGCACCACGATCATCACGCCACTGCCACTGCACCTGATCCTGTGTATTCAATGTGGGTCGATCCAGTAGCGCGTCCACAGCAAAGATGCCATCCAAGGGCAGACGTGGCATTAGTTCGCCAATCAAACAGGTCAACTCCAGCAGTTCGAGTGGTGGACGTGTGACAAGCTCGACATGATTGGCGCTAGCTGCTGCCGGCTCCGCATTGCCCGTGAGCAAATACAGTAATGTAGCAGCAATATCATTGCGAAGCAGTGAAACAGCCAAATCGGGGCAGGCGCCGCACATCAGGCTCAGCATGCGCACCACGTTGGTGAAGGTGCCTGTGTTGAGGATTGCCGGTGTCACCACCAACAGTTGCTGGCAATTCTTAAGCAAATCGGCGCTGGCAATCTGCTGCAAGCGTTTGCCATCGTGTGGAAAGCTCTCCACTAGACGCCAGAAGGCAGTGCAAACGCTGTCCACACACTTCTTGTCCTGCTGCGAGAGTAGACGTGCCAGCTGTGGCAGACTATCCGACACGAAATGGAACTCCTCGGCGTGCATGTTCTGGCAACAGTTGGCCGTTATAGAGAGGGCGGCACGTTGGGCCACAATCGAGAAGAAATCCAGATAGGTTAGACAAGCACTAATGCCATTTGCCTGCAAGATGGCCTTGTTATGACGACGTGAGAGTATCTCCAGTGCGGTCAAGCTCTGTTCAGCCACATCCATGCACTGAATGACCTGTAGCTTCTCCAGGAACACAGGCACTGCATCCACCACTGTGCCCGCTGAACGTGGCAATGCCTCCAGCATATAGGCCAAGGCACGACAAGCATTATTCATGATATCAAAGTTGTGTTCCATGCGCAATAGCTGTATGAGTGCCGGCACCACCTGTTTGACGGGGAATCCGGCCAGTGTATCCTCATTGCCCATGACCAGCATTTGGCACATCTCGATGGCGGCCTGCAACTGTTGGGATTCATCGTGTGATTGGAGTCCTTGCAGCAACTGATTTGCCTTCGATGTGCTGCTATTGCCGATCGTGCGATGCAATATGTGCGTCATGCGCGGACCCAGTGCTCCAAAGAGATGCGGCGGCAGACCGCGTGCCTCGAGCAGGGCTTGTAGACGTCCAACTTCACTGTCATCACTCTCCGAGTCGGCTGCTGCTGCTGCAGCGGCGGCAGCTGCAGCGGCAGCATTTACAGCAGCAGCAGCTGCAGCACCTGTTGTTGTTGTCGACGTTGTTCCTCCTGTTGCTGATGCTGCTGTTGTTGTAAGCACAACAGCAGCAGCAGCCGCCGCAGCTGCAGCTGTTGTTGTTGTTGATGCTGATGTTGTTGTTACATTGCTAGCGCTAGCCGTGGCACTGTTGTTGCTGCTGCTGCTGCCGCCGACGCCGCCGCCGCTAGCGTTGCTGCTGCTGTTGGCGCCCACGGCGACGCTAACGTTTACGTTGACCGCCGATTCGCGTGCGGCGCTCAACGCGGCTGCTACAATGCTTAGATTTGCCGATGTGGGGCCTGCAGAGAAAAATAAGAAAATATTGGATTTAATTAAATATCATTGGTAACGTTTTTCTTTCAAAGAAATAATACAATACGTATGCAAAAAAATATAGTTTAAGCACAATAATAATATTGCTGGGATAAATACAGTTTACGAGAGTGTAGGAAAGAGAGATATATATAGAGTGCAAGCGAGCAGCTGACGACAACAACAAATACATATAAAAAGTAGGAATAAAAGAAAACAAAAACATAAAAGCGATAACAAAAGCGCAAAGCTGTTTTTATCGATAAGTTAGTTGTGTGGAAAAACAAAATCAAAGAAAAAAAGGAAAGGGTAAACAAAATCTGTGCGGCTGCTGCTGCCACCCTGTCACCTGAGTCACCCTGTGCATGTAAATGAAAACAATGTTATGTGTGTGTGTGTTGTGAGGGAAACAAAAAAAGAAATGAGTTAATTAAATTTAATGCGGGTGTGAGGGAGTGAAATGTGAATGTATGTGTTTTGATTTTTTTTCTTGTTTTTCTTGCTTTTGTTTACCTGACGTCAGTTGTTGTCCACCTGCATGCGGCGGTCCATTTGGCGCTTGTTGTTGTTGCTGTTGTGCCATCAAACTATATGTTAAAGCATCCGAAGCTGCTGAATTGAAGAATTTTGTTTTTGGTTTTTTTCAAATCGCGCAGTTAATAAGAGTAATCGCGCGAGCGAGTGAGAGAAAGAGAGAGAAATGCAAAAGAGAAATTAGAACTGCTTATGTTTGCTTATGGGGGGTGGGTGGATTGGGTGGGTGGTTGGTTGATGGCATCGGGAGAAGGAGAGACAGCAGATACCGCGAGCAAAGCGACGCACGACGGCAGCAAAAAAAAAAAACATCTTTGGTGGTAAATATGCATATATAAATGGGATGATGTGCAATGTTATCGATAACTTTCAATTTTCAATGGATAACGCCGGCTAATTCAATTAATTTGATTGCTTGCTTGATTGTTTGATTGATTGATGACCCAACACCAGTAGAAAAGAATATAATACCAGAAGAGAGACCAATCCAAGTATATACAAATTTATACATATGTCTGTACACAAACGGACCACGCCTATTAAAAACAACAACACGCCTACTGCCTACAATATCACAAAATTTATCCCTAGCCCAACAAGATAGAGAGAACGTGATGTGCTTGCGTGCGTATGTGTGTGTGTGGTGGGTTGAAAGGGGGTTCTTACAAAAAAAAAAATCACTTCAAAAATAAAGTTAAAAATGGGGGAATCTGGTCAAGAATAAAGCATGTGTTGATATGATTTGAGGGGAGTGGTGGGGGCGGCTGGCTTCAAACAATCTTGCGCGTTCCGCTTTGCTGGCGCAGCAGCTGCTCCTCTCTTTGCTCCTCTGCTCTTCTTCTTCATCTTAATCCTTTTGCTCCACTTACCACTGCTGTGCGTCGCTTTTGGTGTTGCCTGTTGTTGCTGCTGCTGTTGTTGTTGGGGTGGTGGCGGTGGTGGTTGATTATGATTGCTGCCACGGTAGCTGAACAGAAAGCCAGGCTGAACAATTGTTGCACGTTGCTGTTGGTGATGTTGATGCTGCTGCTGCTGCTGCAGCGCCTGTTGATGCAACTGTTGATGCTGATGCTGTTGTTGTTGCTGTAGAGCAGCGTGCTGCTGCTGCTGTTGACGCACGGCAACAACAACCGTATTGCTGCCCAATTGCTGATGGTATTGATATTGATTGGGCGGCGGCTGTTGCTGCTGTTGTTGTTGTTGGGCAGCAGCCGTGCCGGGCGCAACAACAACAGCGGCTGCCAGTTGATGTTGCTGTTGCAGATGGTGTTGCTGCTGCTGCTGCTGTTGCTGTTGTGCGGCTGCTGCGGAACTCACACAGGAACCCGTTTTGCTACGTGAACTGCGGCGCAGTGAAGAATGTTGTTGTTGTTGTTGCGTGTAGCTTGTGTGTTGCTGTTGCGACGCTTGTTGCTGCTGCTGCTGCTGTTGTGTTGGTGGCGGCACAAATGTTGCTGCTGCGTAACGTGGCTGCTGCTGATAGATAATGGGCGTTGGCGCTGGACGTGGCTGTTGTGGCCCTGTGGAGTTATAGTGATGTGGTTGTTGTTGTTGTTGTGGATGTTGTGGGTGTGGTTGTTGCTGCTGCTGCTGCAGATTGAGCACAGCGACAGCAGCAGCAGCTGAGCTGTGATAATAATGCGGTTGCTGTCTCTGTTGCTGATGATGATGTTGTTGTTGTTGGTGTTGTTGTTGGTGTTGTTGGTGGTGGTGTTGCTGTTGTTGGTGGTGTGGTTGTTGCTGATGATGATGATGTTGCTGCTGCTGCTGTTGAGCGGCTGTAAAGTATGCAGCAGCCTGAAAATGTTGCGTCGCCGGCGCCGTCGGCGTCACAAAGGAAGACAAATGTGCAGCAGCAAATTGATGAGCTGGCAGCAACTGTTGCGGATGCGAATGTGGATGTGGCTGTTGCAGTGGCAGGGGTTGTTGCTGCTGCTGCGGGTGTTGCTGATGCGGTTGCTGTTGTTGTTGTGGTACGTAGGGCGACATGTGTGTGGCAGTGGCTGCTGCTTGCGGCGGCAGCACACTATAATCAACAATGCCAACAGCAGCGGCTGCAGCGCTGCTGCGTGTGGCACGTGCCGCCCCGCTGCCACCAATATGTTGTTGGCCAGGGGGGGCGGCACGCTGATAGCCGGACGTTGCTGTTGTTGTTGTGCCAGTTGCTGCTGCCCCGGCTGCTGCTGCTGCTGGTGTTTGGTTTGTCGTCTGCGCTGGTGTTGCTGCTGCTGCCGACGATGCTGTCGGTGTTGCTGTTGTTGAATATGTTGCCAGCGTGTTTTTGTTCGCTTTGCTGCTGCTGTTGTTGTTGTTGTTCTTAGGGGCGATTGTAGAGGGTTGTTGTTGTTGTGTGTTTGTTGCTGCTGCTGCCGCTGCTGCGTTTGCTGTTGCTGCGTTTTGAGTGTGGCGCAGCTGTTGTTGTTGAAGTTGTTGTTGTTGGGCGGCACAAGTAGAGAGAGAGAGAGAGAGAGAGAAGGGGGGTAGAGTAGTGGGAGACAACAGTTAAACAGCTTTGCTTCTTAATTTTTTTTTTTGTTTTTGATTTCATAATTTTTGTTGTTATTTTTTTGCTTGCAGCTACTCTACTAAGTTAGTTGTTGTTGTTGTTGTTGCTTGTGGGGTAAGGAGGTAATGCAAAGAAAACTGAGGAGTTGGTGGGTTAGGGGTGGTGGGAGGGAATCAGGGAGAGGAGGTACTCTAGAGTCGCTGACAATGATGATGTTGCTGCTGCGGCATTATTGATGCTGCTGCTGCTGTTGTTGCACTTTATGTTGTTGCTGCTGCTGCCACGCTGCTGTTTACTGCTGCTCTGCACTAAACTAATGTTTTTCTTGTTTTAAGCCCGTGTGTGTGCCTAAAACACACACAAATATTACACATACGCACGCAAGTTGTCAAGAAACACAGCAGCAACATGTTGATATTGCTGTTGTTGCAGCACCTGCTACTGCTGCTGCTGCTGTCGTGTTTTGCTCATCGCTTTTTCGTTGTTGCTGCATTTTTGTTGTTGCTGCTGCTAATAAAATTGTTGTTGTCGTTGTTGTTGTTGGTGGTGCTGCTGCTGTCGCTGCTGCCGATGTTTGCGCTACACATAACTTTTAACTTTTTCAGTCTCTTTCTCACTTTTTGTATATCTTTCTCTTTCTAGTGTACACCACGCACACACACTCACACACACACATACACGCGTACACACAAACTGCGAGACGTCGCGAATCGAATTCATCTCAAGAGATATCAAAAATTTGGTTTGTTTGTTTGCACAAAAACAACAACATCATCATCATCATCAACAACACAAGGCATCAGCAATGTACATATATATAATCTATATGTTTTTTCTTATTGATACATTCATATACATATACACATATATATATAGAGAGAGAAAATGTGATTTGTAAATTATATAGAGAAAAATATAAATTGTTGCAATTAACACAAATCTTTGGCAAATCAAAAATAACAATTGCAACAACAACAGAAACGTGCAAAATATATTTAATTGTATGCGTTTTACAACACTGTGTTGAAAACGAAATGGGGGATAAACGAATCCTAATAAGGGCGGGCGGGGAAAAAAAACACTGAAAACACGTTCTACACAAAACACTTAAGGATCGGAAATGCATTATAATAAATAAATATGGGGAAAATTAATGGGTTACTTTTGGTAAGCCGAATATTAAATACTCTTGCAGGTTATGTGAGATAAGTTTATTATTTACATAGAAAACAAAATTAAACGGACGAATTATCATCGAATGCCTTTAAACACAGCAAGAGTATTGTTTAAATAAATAAATATACATATGCAATAGTTGAAATTAATGGGCGTATATGTTGATTACCGAGTAATGAGGGGGGTAATGGGTGGGTAATGGGGGCGGCGAATATATATATTAGTTGGATTGATTTGGATATTTTAAATGTGTGCTATGAATGGAATGTAGGAAGAGAACTGATTTTAAAGAAAAGTACAGGGTATAAAGGCGATAATACAGCAGCCAAGGGGAGGTTGGGGGTTTGATAGGTAAACACAAACACCTCATTGCGTATTAGTTCTTACTGTTTATATTGATTTTATATATATTCTATAATTTACATGCACGCGCGCTTTGAGTATTTAATGAAATTGTTGTTTTCGTTCTAAACAGCGCGACGTAAAAGTTTCAACTGGCTTTTGCCAAAGTGCGTTGGCATTGTCGAAACATTTTTATCAACAAAAATATACATAGTACATAACACACATACACACAAGTGTGTGTGTGTGTGTATGTGTGTAAGCTTTGTAGACTGCATGACGCAGCGCAAAAGGCGAAATCAAAATGGCAAAAGAAATGTTTCAGTTGTTGTTGTTGGTTGGGTTGATAAGAAATTCGCGCACTTATCAAAAATCGGGGAGAGAGCACGAAACGTTTTAAAGGGTGGCAACACTGACTGCCCTCAATATTTGTTAAATACAATAAGAAAAGGAAAAAAGCATTTGGTTTTGTAATAAAAAAAAAAAGCACAAATAGTTATAATAATAGAATCAAACAATATCTAAACAAAGAAGATATATATGCAAGCATTTTTAAAAAGTTTCAAACAAGAAGAATTACAAATATCTACATTAAAAATTATTAATACTGTACAAGCTAAGGAAATTATTATAAAAGATTTGATCAATATTAATTCATGCTGCAAACTTTCAATACTATAATCTTTTAAGTTCGAAAACTTTATCAGAGATTAAAAATTAACATTTCTTCTATGTATTACAAGCTATTATCGATTTATCGATTTAGAGTGTGTATCGTAAAGATAATCGAAATGATTTAAAATATGAAACTCACCACCAAGTTCACCAATAATATGCTCAGCGAATTCACCCTCAGAGAGTTCGTCTTCCTCTTCGTCGAAATCCTCTTCGAGTTCGTCGTCCTCTTCGTCGTCAACGTCCTCCTCTTCACTCAGCTCGTCCTCTTCGGCAACGATTTGGGCGTCCTCCTCGTATGATGAATCCGCCGAATTTACGATTTCGTAGAAGCCGACCTCTTCCTCTTCGTGCTCAACTTCTTCCTCCTCCTGTTCGTCGTCGTCCTGCTCCGGCTCCTCTTCCTCGTCGCCAGATATATGCTGCTCAGCAGCACCAGTAGCCTCCACAGGCGCCGTTTCCTCCACACTATTGTTGGGCTCAACTGTGGTGTTGTTGGTGGCGGCGGCGTCTTCAATGGCGTTGGCTACTTCGACGTTATTGGTGGCCTCGGCCTCGGCCTCGGACGACAACGGCACTGTTTGCTCCGCGTCCAAGTTGTGGCTGTCGTAGCCGTTCTCTGTTGCCTCCTCCTCCTCCTCGTTGTTATCGTCCTCTTCTTCCGCTGTCTTGTCAATCTTGGCAAGCAGCTGCTGATGATAATTCCGCAAACTTTTACGATATTTGGTGTACTTGTTACTGTGACTGTGACTGTGACTGTGACCGTGACCGTGACTGTGACTTTTCTTATCCAGTCGCTTTACAGAAACGTTGCTGGTGTGGTTGCTGCTGCTTGTGGTGTTGTTGTTGGCGGCTGCTGCTGCGTCGATAGCTGCAGCGGCTGCAATTACTGCCGAGCCGCTTGCCTGTAGACGAGCGTTGGTGCTGCTGCTGCTGCTGCTGTTGTTACTCTTCTGATTGCTGTTATTGTTGTTCTCTTGTTGCAGCTGCTGCTGAGCAACTGTTGCGTTTGCTGTTGTTGTGTGTTGTTTGCCGCGCGAATGGCTTACCTTGCGCGTCTTGCGATAATAGTTGAGTAAATTGCTGCTACTGCTGCTATTGATAGTATTGCCGTTGTTGTTGTTGCCACCGCTATTGCTGCGTCCAGTCGTCGTTTGGGTCGCTGTTGCCGTTCCTGTTGCTGTGCGAGCAGCTACACCGCGCTGTGGCGTCACGCCAATGACGCTGCAAACAAAATCAGTTGTCTGTTTAGTGTTGTTTGTGCTGTTGCTGCTGGTGTTATGTTGCTGGCGTGCAGCGGCTGCGCTGCTTGTGCTTGGCAGCTCCTCGGGCGATAGAGTTTTGGAGCGTGTACGCTGTGCCACACAATCGCCACCAGATGATGATGCTTGACGCGGCGTCGCGTACACAGGCGGCTCGCCACCTACTAAAGGGGTATCGGCGGTTCCGTTTGCGGCAGCTGCTTCACTACTGCCGGGCTGCTGCTTTTGCTGATGCACGCGTCGCTTCTTGTTCAATGGTGTGTTTAGCTCCACAAACTGATCTCCACCGGGCGCAGCTGTAAAGGACATGACAACAGGCAAAGACTTTAGTAATAATTATTAACTTCTTATTGTTGCGTCGTGATTTGGACTTGACTTTTTTTTAAAACTTGCTTATAAATTTAACGATTTGAGAAAACCAAATAGAATAAACATGGCAAATCGCTGTAGCTCTGGCGACATTGATTGCCTTTTTATAATTTTAGACACACAAAAAACGGCTTGCTCAACGTTAATCACTAAAAAAAATTTGAAAACTCACACTCAATAATTTGACTTATTTTTAAAAAATATATTTGATTTGAAGCAGCTGTTACTATTGTTTACAATACACCCTGTGCTATCGATTTGTTAAAAAGCACAGGGTGTGCACAAATCGATAACAAAACTAATGTCAAATGCAAACGCGAAATACTTACAGTTGCTGCTGCTGGGATTTTGATCACTGTTGTTGTTGTTGTTATTACTACTGCTACTGTTGTTGTTGTTGTTGCAATGCTGGCGCTTGCGACTGCCAGGCGATAAGGACCAATCGCTGTTTAAGCTACTGTTGTTGTTGCTAGAGTTTGGCGTGGATATCGGTGAACGAGACCGGCCAGCACTTTTACTGTGGCTATGTTTATTGCTGCTTGATGTTGCTGGCGTTGTTGTTGATGCTGTGTGGCTGCGACCCTTGCTGCGCGAACGACGTGCGGAGGCGGCAGCAGTAGCGTTAGTAGATGGGGCTTGTGTGGTTGTTGTTGTTGTTGCTGCTGCAGTTGTTGTTGTTGTTGTTGTCGTTGTGCGACGTTTCTTGTGATGGCTATTACTACTATTGCTTTTGTGGTGGTAACGTGAACGAAAATGATTTGTTGACGCTGTTGTTGTGGTTGTAGTTGTTGTTGTTGCAGTTGCTGATTTTAGCGTACTACCGTCGTGCTGCCCCTCCGTCAATGCAGAGAGCGTTTGACTTTTAACGGACTCGGCCATAGACGACACTTAACCGCACTGGCATCGAACACACTTAACATGCCAACTTCACTTAGAATTGTTTGCAGTTATTTAGTCCGTGTCCTTATGTATCTAATTTTAATTATATATATATGCGCTATATGTCGACCAAACAAATTGATATCAAACACACGTAGTTTTGTTTGGTTGGAGTTGGAGCGAAGAGCCTTGAAATAAATTTCCTTATTCTCGTCGTAGGTTCTTCTAGATCATCTGTGTCTGTTGCACGTGGCCGTTGATTTAAGGTTATCAGTAGTTTTGTTACGTTCAGAGGAGTTTTGTTCTGTAATTTAAAAGAATTGGTTATTTATTAGTTCGTTTGTTTTTGTTTCGATTAGTTTCTATATATATTTTGTTAGACAACTAAAGGCACACAGAGTTGACTGCTAGAATAACTGTTTAAGTATCGATACATTGTTTTTTGTAGTTGTCTGCACTCAAGATAAGTGCAGCCAACTTAATGTCGTATAACAGAAAAAAAAAAACAATGAATACAATTTAAATAAGTAAAGGAAAATTAAGAGAACTCTTTGCTGCTGACCGACCAATGGACTGCGACTGCTTCAATGAAAAGCCAAACCTGAATTGACTGAAAAGATCTATGGATGAAGAATAGGAAGTGCTTAATGGCACGACAACATAGGGGTGTCTGTGTGTGTGTGTGTGTGAGTGTGTATGCAGGCTGAAACATGCATGGGAAACAATGTGACAAAGGAACCGGCCACATTGAGCTGAGGGTTGTGATAGCCGTCGCAGATTTTTCCTTCCCCTTTTAACCCAAACGGAGACAGGTACTCGCACATGAATGCAGAAGTAAAGACGGAACACACGCCAGCAGCAGCATAAATGAAAATTGATAACCAACAAAAGAAATACACCACCAGAGTCATCACACTACTACAAATGCAGTGCACACATATACTCGCCCTGCTCACATGCTCACACGCAGTTGAGCACATTTTGTAAACATATGTGCGCAGTAAACACACACAAATATGTAAATAAATTAACAGCTGTTTGCAGCAGCAGCAGCCACCAACACGTGCATATGTCATAGAGAGAGTGCGAACGAACGAGCATATGAGTGAGTGAGCGAGCGAGCGATTTAACTGTGCGCAGATGATTGTGAGCGGCTTGTTTTGAGTGAAAACTTGGTTACAGCGAGACCAGCTCTCACTCATACTCACACACACACACACGAGCGCACTTACATAAAGAGAGAGCGCGCGCACATGCTGCGTTGTTAATCAGCTGTTCTCGGCCGTTTTGTTTATATTTTGGTTTTCGTAAGCAGCACTGCGCTGCGCTGTTGGCTGACTGCCCCTTCTTCCTATGTATGTGCGAGCGAGCGAGTGAGAGCGAGCAAGCAAGCAACGAGCTCGAACTCGTTTCGACTTATGTATGTTTGTGTGTATGTGACTTGTCATGCTTGTTTCGCTGCGAGAACGCAATGCAAGATCCCGCATATATAAACACACACACACATTTACACACAGAAACAGAAACGTACGAAAATACAATAAGCACACGCGACGTACAAAAAGATAAAAAGCAAAGCAAAGGCAATTGTAGCAACGGCGAGCGATGCGCCGCAGCACACAGCACAGGCAAAAGGCAGCAGCGACAAAACGTGTTGGCGGCGGCGCGTCGACGTCAACGTCAGCATCGCCCTTTGCAACGCACAGCGCTCAACCAACAAAGTCGACAGACAACTACATACATACATTTCCACAAAAATATTAATGCGTAGTTTGTGCGTATGTGCGCCACGCTTTGTTGTTGTTACAACTAATATGATACACAAACGAAATAAAGCAACAAACACCAACAGTAAACCAACTGTCAATCACAACTATTAAGGAAAATATAAAAAAAATACAAAAACGAATTCAGTTCAAGGTCGCTTTAAATGAAACTAGCAACGACGTCGCCGTCGTCGTTGTTGCCGTCGTCATCAGCGCTACATGAAAATTTGTTTGAATTTGATTTTTTTTTTAGCTAGTTTTGTTTGACTTGTTGAAACCACAAGTTTTTCACACCAAAATCATACAGACACGAAAAAATGTGCGAGGCCGCAGCACAAATGGCAGCGCCTTCAATTGTATGTATGTATGTGTGTATGCGTTTTCCTTGCATGTGGCAACTCCAACATATGGCATCATGTAGTGTTGGTTTTATCAGCGCAATTGAAAAGTGTAAAGGGCCTCGACGAAACCGTACATATTGTAATTATGTATGTATGTATGTAAACTGTAAACTTTGTTATACATACGAAAGGTACATTGCAATTACCACCTTTGTGCGGCTTGTCAACCCTGTGCTTGGCAAACATAATTGATAAGAACTATTCGAGTATGTGTGTGTTTCTTCATTTAACCCCACCACTTCAAACCATATCTCTCTTCCGCCCACCCCCCCCTCCCTTATTCATGGATTTCTAGTGCGTATTGTTTGTAACTTATGTATGTATGTATGCAAACTCAGTCGAGCATATGACGCTAGTAACAAAAAAAAAAACAACAACTACAGTAACAATGAACAACGTAACGGACTGCAAAAGCAAACAGTGTTGCCTTGTCAAGTTTTTTTTTCTCCCTTTTTTTTACACTATTCATATATTCGTTTGAGTGTGTGTGTTATGTTGGTTTTCTATTTTCTATTACGAAACTGCTTTTGTGGCCTACGCACAGCTGTGAGCAACAGCGTATGTGTGTGTGTGAGCGAGAGAACGACAGGAAAGTGGGGTGTGTAAGTTTATTTGTTTAAGTGACTTTGTATGTATGTATGTGTGTTTGTGTGCAGCACAGCTTTCTACAGGCTGCTGCTGGGGCGGTTGGCTACATTGTTTAAGGGCCCGTCGTCGTCGTCGTCGCCGTTGCCGTTGCTGCCGTCACTGTGGCAACTTAACCGTAAAAAGTAAATTGCATTGGAAAATTTATGTGTTGCGCACAACAAACAACAACACATTTGTTACGTTGTGACGCAGTTTAGGGTCCAGGTCGAAGAGTAAAGAACGCAATAAACAGCGAACTTGATTAAAAGATGGGTCTGGCAACGCTAATCCACAACTAAATATATATACAAACAAAATAAACGCAAGGTAAAAAGTAAAGTGCACATGCAACAATTAGGTAGAAAACCTTGCTATTGTTATTTGTTTGTATTGTTGCGGTTGCCACGCAGTGAAGGTCTGCAAATATGGGCGGTGCCTGATCTGAGGGCCATAGTCGATATATACATGTTTATTAATTTAAGTAACACAATTTCAAAAAGTTCCCCCTGGCGAGCAAAAAAAAAAAACACTACTTGTTGCCAAAGCGGAGTAGAAATAGTAGTAGAAAATAAACAGAGGCCACAATTATATACACACACATATAAATATATCTCATTTATAGCCATTTACTTAATTCCGTTATATACACAACGTATGTAAACAGTCGCACAGCCACATTCACATACACATACATATAAACTTCTATACTGTTATACAGACACAACAACGATAGCGAACAAACGAGCAAACGAATTTGGTGCATTTCCAAAGCAAAAATGGAAATACGAGATGTCAAACAAGTTAAATATATACACATATATGTTTCTAATACAACAATAACAAAAACTGCATCTAAATTTTGAGATTTTATTTCGTTTACTACGTTTCAATATTTACTTTTTCCTTCAGCTCTGTGCTGCGCTTCCTTTGCTGACGACTGACTGTAGATTTTCAGTACAAAAAACGTAAAAGGGAGCATGGACAGAGAACCAAAGCAGCGACGTTGACGTCGACGTTGTCGCTTGGCTCAGCATGTGCATGAGAGAGAACGAACGAGGGGCAAGCAGAAGTACATGACGACAACGACGACGGCGACGTTACACTAACACACACAAACAGCCCCAATCTCACACAAACACACACAACGACAAAGATGTATGTGTGTGTGTGTGTACATAAAAGCAACCAAAGCGAAGGAAAAAAGAAATGGTTGTGTTGAAATAAAAGCCATTTTAGCAGGTTATTTAAGAACTATTTAATAACCAAAACACACACACGACGATGTAATTAACTAATAATGTATTGAAAATTATATAAAATGTACTACTGCACCTTTTTTGTTTTTTTCTTTTCTAAAGCATATGTACATATTCTAGTTATACACAAATTATAAAACTTGCACACACAGGTATATAGAAAGAGGAGGAAAAAAAAATGCTTTTGCCTCAACAGCACGAATACATTTTTTTTCTTCTGTTCAGCTGTGCACGCACTCAAAACCAACTCACGACTGACAACGGCAGCAGAAACGACAACGTCAATGGCGAACCCGTGAGCGAAACGAATGTGAACGAGCGCAAAATGTGAGTGAGAGTGAGTCAGGCAAGAAATTTTTTGTTTGAGTAACAAATACACAAACACACAGCACACTATAATACATACAAATGTACGTTAAATTCAATATTTGTTAAAGTTGAATGATTTGCAATTTAATACAAGTCGAATTTCCAGAATTAATATTTAAAACGCTATAGATTCCACTACCTAAGTCGGCACACAAAAAAGCACTCGAGTGCTTCTCAGTTAAACGGGTCACTCAACCCTTGTCGCTAAATGGCAATGAGGTCAACAAACCGACTCCTCAGTCGTTGGGCTAATACTCTTTATGTTTTATGGCTAAAGTGCGACGCAATTTATATTATTCTGCTCAAACAAGTTTGTGTTGAAGTGTTTAAATATTTAGAATTAAATCAAACAAATAATTTATATTTTCCTAGAAGGGAAAATTCATTTCACTCAATATGGCCACGACTGACAAAAAAAAAAAGAGAGTGAGCGCACGATAAGCGTTCTCATTTTTTTCTTTTTTTATCTCTCCAGCAACTTTGGGGGTTGAACATGCACTCGTTGTTGCTTGCTCGGGTTTTTTTTTCTTTTTACCTGTCTCTGTGTGGACGACGCGACAGCCGTTAGAGTGGAATTAGTAGTTTTCCTGATCAGCTGATCGCACGAGTCTTTTGTGTGTATGTGTGTGTGCGAAAGGTTCATCTTGGGTTATACAAACAGCTGTTTTTGCTGAAGTTGCTCATATGACAAATATGTATATACAAACTTTGTGACTAATCTTCTAATAGGGTCTTTGTGGCTGGGTGACCTGTCTACACACACAAACACAATCACATAAGCACACACATAAACATATACACAGAAATTCTATTTAAATACGCAATTAAACGAGCAGCCACGAAGCGAGACAAGGGCTACAATAAAAAATACAAAAAAAATTCCTGATAAAAATGGCAGCCATTTGTTAACTTAAATACAGTGGTTGAGGTTTATAATGAAATCTAAAAGTGTTTAGAAATTTAAAACAATAATTAATCGTATAAACAGAATATATATATACATATATTTTTTTTATATTTTGTGGCGACTATCACTGTATACACATACATTGATAACATTATAAATCAACCACAAAAATCTATTTCGATTATTTTTTTTTTTTTTTGGTTTGTGGCTGCCGGCGCAGCCTGAGCCCAAAATGGCTGTTGAACTGTGTATGTGTATAATTTGTTGTTGTATTTAACGAGAGCGATTTTGAGCGGCCCACGCAGAGCGCTGACTGAATACGAGTGTGCGGCGCTGTCGACGTCGCTGCTGGCCTACTTGAGGAAAGCACAACTCACCTGCAATTGCAGCGTGTTACAGCAGCAGCAGCAGCAACCACAACAACAACAAAACGCAACGCGCTATAAATGCAAGTCGATTGCAATTGCGAGTGAGCAAACAGATGAGGTTGTAAAACCAGTAACAAAAACATACACAATAAATATGCAAACAAACAACAACACAACAGCAACGACACAACATACATACATACATACGTACATATATAGTAAAGTTCGTTTGTATAACAGAGAAGTAATGCAACAAGCTCAAGAGAGTAAGCGCTCGGTCGACAGAAAATAAAAAGAGGCCACGGCCTGCGCAGCAGCAGCAGCACCCGACGACGACGTCGCTGCCAAATTGGGACGCAAAGAACAATGCAAACAACAACAACAACAATGACAAAATAAATACAAATAAACTTTCGCTTATCGATGGATGCGCTGACCATTTGCATATCGATAACAAAGAAAGAAAGTATGTGAATCGTTGATGATATATATCGTTGCAATAAAAAGAACTCTTCTACTTATCGAAACTTCTTTCTGTGTAGTTTTTTTATTGATAATATTCGAGTGCTAAACACAAACAGCTGGCAATATGGAATGCAAAACAACATTACTACGAATATCCAACTGCAGGCAAATGCAATGTTCACTATCGATACCAATCGATATTTCCTCATTGGGCAGCTGCAGGGCATTAAAGAACGCTGATGCTTTGCGTGAGTCCACGGAGCAGGATACTTCTGCCGTCTGCTCAGAGGAGCCCTTGTGCAGCATTAGTCGACTAAAACGTGACGTAATCGTTGCCATCTCCGACTCCGACACCAGATTAAGTTCGCCTGCGGTGCTGCCATGAAATATCAGACTGGGTGAGATGTTCTTAAGCTTGTCAATTAGACTGCGCAGTAGACGCAACGAGGGCACACCGAGCACCACCTGAGTGCTGGGCACTTTGGGCAGCACAAAGGAGGGCCAATCGCTAGCGGGAATTACAGTGACGGGCACATCGTGCACCACCTCACGCGGCTCAGCGGAACTGGGTGATACCACCGACGCAATCACTGAGATGCATGGAAACTGGATTTGCTTCAATTTCAGCTTGCAACTGTGCACACTGCTGGTGGTGCCAGAGCGCAGCACGGCGAGCGCTCGACTCAGATGTGTGGCAGACATGACAAGCACTATGAACTCCTCGTCGGGCCGGGCAGGTGTCATTTTGTACTCGGGGAAGTAATCTTTGGACGCTATTGTGACCCAGACGAGTGGTGAAGTTGTTGAGCAGTGCTCCTCGTTGACAATGAAATGCATGCGTTCCTGCCCCAATATCATCACACAATCCTTGGCCAGTTTGGCCAATGTGGCTGCAATGGCCTGAAACTCGCGCATATAGAGCACATCCAGCATTTTGGCACGGAACTTCATGACTAAGGATGCATTTCGATGATGTGTGTGCACAACAAACCAGAAGATAGAACAAGAAAAAAAACAAGAGAAAAAAAAAAATCAAACGCTGATTGCCAAAAAAACAAACAAAGCAACTACAGCAACAACTAGGAAGGGTTTGGTAAAACGAACTTCATACAAAGACGAATCTAATATACTCTAACCAAATCAATCTCTACTTTTATAAAATCTTTTACACCTGTTGAATTGAAGATATAAATATCCGATAATGTTATCGATAACTCGTACACACATCATCGACATACCCATTGCTCGCATATGCATTGGGTATAAATGGAGAACGTGTCAGAACTCCAGGAATAGGACCACACTACAGGGCCTGGCCCCCGAGTTCAATGTACAAAGGCGCACTTGTACACATACAAAGACATGCAGAGAGAGAGACACACATACACACACACATGCAGATACCAAAGTCAGCCAGGCGATGGGCAGACAAAGCGCAGAGCAAGTTCGAGTTGTGTTTTGGCTTTTTTTTTTCGTTTTTGTTTTCGAGCATGGATAGGGAATGGAGTGCAAAGAGTAAATGAAACGCACCAATACCACAGCTCTATCCCTCTCTCTCTCACACACACACATACACTTATGTTTTGCTGCTATGCATACAAAGTCGCCGTCGAACGGATGGACAGACACACAACAGGATTTTGTTTTTTACTGTGGAGTTCGTTAAGGCGGGGGGATGAGAAGAAAGAAGGCGTCTGCATGGCAAAGGCAGAAGTGATGTGGTTTAAAAGGACGGGAGCTGGTGCTCCTCTTTTTAGAAGCAGCGCAACGGAAATCGAATTATGTATATGCGATCCGTAGGCGGCGCAAGCAATTGACGGCTTGGGAGTATGTGTATGTGGTGTTTGCTCTTTGGGGTCAAAATATTTTCCTAGGGCAGGTTCAGTCAACTTTCAAGGTTGACTGAGAATGCGTCAGTAGTGTTGCCACATGGTTGACATACCCTGCAAAGAACACACAAAACTTAAATGGAAGTGTAAATTTAAGGCATGACCTTGATGTTTGAATTAACACGGTGTTCTTTGTCCCACTTCATTAAGAGCATTAAATCACAAACAGATTCACAATTTAAATGCCAATAATGACGTCACTTAAGACGCATATGTATTTCATAAGCTGGTGTAAATGTTATTTAAATCGAATCGCTAAGAAGTTGTTGTTGCTGCAAAGCATTACTTGCAAAAAATCAAATAAAATCTAAACACGAGTTGCCAATCACCACAGAACAAACCTTCAACGAAACTCAATGCAATGTGACCATAAAAGCTAAACAAATACATACATACATACAAAAGCAATGGCAACGCCACAATGCAAACGCAAACCCATATAAAAAGCTGACAAGAGGCCAAAATTAAATACAAATAAAATAAAAATCGGTGCGCATAAAATTCAACGTGACTGCTGCTGATGTTGCTGCATTGAGGGAGGCACACACATACACAGTCACCTATTCAGAGGCTGCCGTTCGGAGCATAAATAAAAGAGAAAGTAAAAACTTAACAAGATGCTCCGCGCATCAAGTCAGTAAAAAAATTAACCATGCAGATATAACATATAGAGACATTATATTCAAAATCAGAATAAAACACATCTTTATATGAATGTACTCAACACATACACATACGCATGTTTGGGAGCACTCGACAATAACTGCTGTGTTCAGCGTTGCCAACTAACGCGAGATCATCACTGTACATAATGTAATTAGGCTTGTATATATATTTTCCAAACTTCAATTAATGTCACAAAACCTGTAAGAACAACGCGTACCAGCAACACTGCACATTTAACTACTTAATACACACCAGACGAAGCAATTTTCTTGGCGTTTTTTACCCAAAAGCCATTGTAAAAATCAATATCGAAGCTCACCTCACACACAAGTTTATCGTACCACTTCGTTGCACTTGGTATACAGCGTTTTTTTGGAACTATTTTTGCACAATATGACGATATGGTATCTTAGGTTTTCTTAAATTAACAATAAATGCACACACTTCGTTTCCAAATATTGAATAAAAGGCAATCAAAAAATGCAAATGGTCGACATTTTGTTTTCTGTCTGTGTGTGACAGAGGCTACTCGCTGTTGAGGCCATGATACAATTAACAAGGTAGAGTCATCCGAGAGAGCGCTCTCTTTGTTTTAGTACCAAGCGTCAGTCGCAGAGTGCTTGTCAATGTGGTAAGACGTCCGTGCGGACGAATTTCGTTCTGTTTGTTATTTTTGTTTATGTGTGTTTTTTAGGTTAGATTTTTACTTGTGCCTTTTATAAAATGCCTTACTGCGCGGTTTGCAAAAAGACTATTGTCGGAGGAGAAATTAAAATTGTTCGTGTTCCCAAGGACAGCGAAAAAAAACAACAGTGGGAAAATGCATTAAATCAAAGTTTTACAGCTGACAGCAGAATTTGTGAAATGCATTTTGAGGAAAGTGATTTTAAGCTGTCAACAAGCAAAAACAAAACTGCTAAGCGAAGACTTTTGATGCCCAATGCGTTACCCAAAAGGTTCTGCGCGGAGTGGAAAATTTGATTTCGGAGAGCCATAAAAATTGCAGTACCCAAACGGAGTAAGTGAATGCGCTTGCATGCATACATACGAATATCTTTATGTACATGTATATTTCAGTTCGGAAACCATAGAAGCGGGAATATTGCTTGAAAATATTCGTTTGAAGAATGAGATTGCAGAGCTTCAACGGGATAATACTCGTCTGCGCAAGGAGCTTGATGGGATGAACACATTGACTCAGGCCTTGACAAAAATGTTTACAGGAACACAATTGGCAAAGCTAAAAAGCGGTGGACAGAAAAAAATGTGGAATTCCGAAGACATATCGTATGGGCTTTGTCTTCATGCCGCTGGCAAATTATTAAAAATATTGTTGTAAATAAGATATTTTTATTATACTTTTAAGTTTAATATAAATTTTAGTTAAATATTGCTTTAATATAAATAATATAACAATAAAATAATATATATATAAACTGTTAATATAACTTTCAATTTTTGTTATTAAAAACTATTTAATTAATATAATCGACAGCGTTTCACTCAAAATTTTGTTTAATTAAATATTTTTACGAAACTACAAAATTGTATCATGGGCTGCATACAACCAAAACACTTTTTATACCTTACTCTGTCGCACTCACAAAACAACCCCTTAACAGAGTCAAGAGAGTAAAATAAAGAGAGCAACATGGCTGTCTCCCTCGCACTCATATGTTTATATCAGTAGGTACTGGCTCTCTCGGATGACTCTACCTTGTTAATTGTATCATGGTTGAGGCTGCTGATTCGACGAAATACACAAATGTGTGTATATGCATATACATATGGTTGCGTGTGTGTGTGAGTGGCTAGCGGAGCCCCAAGTAGCAAATTGTGCTGGGTTGTTGCAACAATCACACGCATTACATTTACATAATTGTTTTCAAGTAAACGGTATGCATAATTGTTACACTTACCTCTTTGCTATTAATTTACAATGATTTGCACAATTTTCACAGAGCTTTTTTCATTAATTTCCACACGTAACAAAACTCCGACTCCGACACTGCTGACAACAGCACAGGTCACACTGTTCCAGAAACAGTATTACCGAATAACACAAGACAAAATATTACCAAACTATTGCAGCGCTACATCGATATATCGATACAAATATATACGGCGCAAATATAAAAATGTGACAATGTAGTCAAGTGCTACCACTCTATATTTTAAAGCTATAGACTAATTGACTAATTGGAATTCACAATAGTCAAAATCAGCCCATCTTTCTAATAAATCGTAGACAAGCTAATATCGATATATTGGTGCAGTGTCAACATCACTAATTATTATAATTTTTATTTATTACACGAAAAATACAAAGCAAGAACACAAGCAAAAAGTTGCAATTCATTTTAAATTGTTTAATCAGTCAAATTCAATTAGTAACTAGTATTTAACGTAATGTAAACAAATACGTGACATCGATAGACAATAACACATACACACATCCACTGCAAGAACGCTCCCAATAGGAACGCGCCAACAGTAATAAAAAGACAACAACAAGCGGCTTATCAGAAACTCAGTCAGTCTACAACAACAGCTAATAACTAATGTTAATTAAAAAACACTAAACAGTCAAATATTAGCGAACAGCAACTCTTCGTCGTCGCCTTAGTCACCATAAACAACGCCAACCGTACTGAGCAATTTTTCTGGTGTTGATTCTGTGTGTGACGTGTCCCCAATAATCATTCACAAAAGACTTAAAATGTGCGGCTCTCCCAACGTAGCGGCCGGCACAGGCGCCCGTGCACTCATTCTAGTTGGCGGCTATGGCACACGCCTGCGTCCATTGACACTGAGCACACCGAAACCGCTGGTGGAATTCGCCAATAAGCCCATTCTATTGCATCAGTTAGAGGCACTCGTCGATGCGGGTTGTCGTCAGGTGAGTTTTCACCAGCGCAGCTATAACAACAGTTACATAAACAAGTTTCTTTTTTTTTGTAGGTCATTCTGGCCGTTAGCTATCGAGCGGAGCAAATGGAACAGGAGCTCAAAGTGGAGGCCGATAAACTGGGTGTGGAACTTATCTTCTCACATGAAAGTGAACCGTTGGGTACAGCTGGACCATTGGCACTGGCCAAGCCCCTACTGTCGGCCAGTTCGGAGCCCTTCTTTGTGCTCAATTCGGATGTTATCTGTGATTTCCCGTTCAAACAACTGGTGCAGTTTCATCGCAATCACGGCAAAGAGGGCACCATTGTTGTGACCAAAGTGGAGGAGCCCTCCAAATATGGTGTTGTGCTCTACGATGAAGTGGGCTGCATCAAGAACTTCATTGAGAAGCCGCAAGAGTTTGTCAGCAACAAAATCAATGCTGGCATCTACATCTTTAATCCCTCCGTGTTGAATCGCATTGAAGTGAAGCCCACGTCCATTGAGAAGGAAGTGTTTCCGGACATGGCCCTGCAGCAGGAGCTCTATGCCATGGAACTGACCGGCTTCTGGATGGACATAGGACAGCCCAAAGACTTTCTAACCGGTGCGTTAACGTGATTCATAACAATGCGCTTTATCTACTCAATTGGCCCATTTGTGGCGTTATCAGCTAACTGTTTGGCTTTCCACCAACGTGCCTTTAATCAATTGTTGTACACACACTGTGACTTTTATCTATTTTCGCGGAACAGTCACCTTAATAATGGATGTTCCCCTATCAATCTCATATCTGTTTTCTTTACAGGCATGTGCCTTTATCTCAGTTCACTGCGTCAGAAGCAATCAACGAAACTCTATACTGGACCCGGCGTCGTCGGCAATGTCCTGGTGGATCCTACAGCTAAAATAGGCGAAGGTTGTCGCATTGGGCCGAATGTCACCATTGGACCCGATGTCATCATCGAAGATGGTGTCTGCATTAAGCGTTCGACAATCCTAAAGGGCGCCATTGTGCGTTCACACTCCTGGCTCGACTCCTGCATTGTGGGCTGGCGTTCAACTGTTGGACGCTGGGTGCGTATCGAGGGCATCACGGTGCTGGGCGAGGATGTCATTGTCAAGGACGAACTGTATGTGAATGGTGGACAGGTGTTGCCACACAAGAGCATCGCAGCCAGTGTGCCGGAGCCGCAGATAATCATGTGAAGCAAAATATTCTTGTACTTTTGTAAATAGTATTTCATTTTTTGCCTTTTGTGTGTGTATGAGTGCGTGCGCGTGTGTGTTTGTGCGTATGTTTTTTAACAATATTCTAAAGTACATTTCCATAAAATTAGCTTGGCTAAAAGATACACTGTACATTGTGTGTAGCTAAACTTAAGATTTCGATCGCAAAGGCAGCAATGCATAAGTTTTTTATACATCTATATTGTAGTCAAATATACGAAATATATATATTATATGTATTATTAACATAAAACGAAACAGCTGTTTTTTAAGTTAAAAGCGTTGCCAAGCAACGTTGCCTTTAGGCCAACTCAAGAAACACAAAACAAAAGTTTAACAAAAATGTTTAAAAGCTTGGAAAAAATGAACAAAATGGAGACGCAGCAGCATGAGCTTCTCTGGGAGGATAAAGAAGTTAAATTCGATACGCCAAATTTGTAAGTTGTTAAGAAAAACATTACTCAAATCATTGTTTAATATATATTATACTTTTCAGGCACAATCGTTTACACATTGGTGAAAAAGTATTGGATACAATACCCCACATTGAGGATAGCAAAGGCAATCCGGGAGATACGGGCAAATTGTTGGTTACGAATCTTCGGATTATATGGCATTCATTGGTTCACAAGAAATTTAATTTGTGTACGTAAAGTTTCGAGAAATGTTTTATTATATTAATAATTTTTTTTTGTAGCTATTGGTTATGCCCGGATTGGCAATACAAATACTCGAGTAGTGCATATGCATACGAAGGGACGTATACCTAGCCAGGCTCTGTACATACTGGCCATAAGCAATGAGACACGTTTCGAGTTTCTCTTTACGGATGTATCAGGCGAGACGGCACGACGTGATCAGCCCATCTTTGCCAGCGTATTCGATGTGCATCAGTATGTGACTACGGCCAAAATTATTAACTGAATTATTAACTGAGTCAAGTGTCTCTTTGCCAACAGTTTGTATCAGCGCACGTATCTGTATCGGGACTTGAAGCTGCGCGGCGCCATTGTGCAGGCTGGACAATTGATACTGCTGCCGGATGAGCAGGTGTACAGTGAGGTGCAGGGCGTTTGGAATCTGTCCAGTGATCAGGGCAATTTGGGCAGTTTTGTCGTAACAAGTATACGCCTTGTATGGTTTGCCGATGCCAATGAAACCTTCAATATTAGTGTGCCCTATTTGCAGCTGGACAATGTGAGTTCACATCGAGTTCCACATCGAATCCTCTTACTCACTCTTTACTCCTAGTTACGCATACGAGAGTCCAAGTATGGACCAGCATTGGTCTTGCAAACGGCAGAGACAGGTGGCAATTATATGCTTGGCTTTCGAATTGATCCCGTCGAGCGTTTGAATGAACTGTACAAGGAGCTCTGTTCACTGCACACCATCTACAAGGATCAGCCCAATCTGGGCATACACTATGATCCGCAGGAGGCACGCCAGCGTTTAGCTGCTGCCGCTGAGGAAGCCGCCCAAGCCACACAATTCAAAGTGGATGACTATGAGGAGCTGGATGAGCGTCAGGAGCGTGAAATCAATACCAAGCTGAATAACTATCTAGCTGCTGGCGCTCTGGGCATTTTGGCCCAAGAAGCAACGTCAAGTGAACCCATTTATTGTAAGGAACTGGGCTTTGCCATGGAGCCCATACCCGCTGGCTACAAGCTGCAGGATCTATGGAATGTGCTGCCCACCAAAATGGAAGACTTTGACGAGTAACTTTTTACGGATTTATTGACACGCATACAACTCGCTGTGTGTGTGTGTTTTTTTTTTAAGTAATTGTTAAGCTTCATAGACAGTTTTCTTATGTTTTGTTTTGGATACTGCTATAAGCTTGGGGCCCAAATACAATTATTTGTGAGTTTTTTGTAGCCCAATTCGTTGGTATATCAATGCTTAATATATAGTTTTAATTATACTTTTTTGATGTGATTTGTGGTTAAGAGAGTTTTTGTCTAATTACGTTCAACACGAATTTTTCTGTACCTTTTTTTTGTTTTTATAAATTAGTTCATATCACAACACACAGTTGATTTTGACCGGCCTGATTATACATATACAGATTAAATATATAATATGTTGATTTTTGTTTTATTTATAAATTGAATGAATTGTTTACTTTGTTGTTTTTTTTTTTTTTTCTAAGCTAAAAACGAACTTAATTTAATATAGGAAATTACAAATTAGTTGTGGCGTTTTCCTTTCTTTCTTTTTTTTTAATTCTCTGCCTCAGAGGCGGCCTGAATACAGACATAAATGGTTTTTGAGAAATGATGAAATATAATGAAAATGTGACTTGACAAACGCTAGTTTATGCAATGTAATGAAATTAAAAACATAGTATATATATTTGTATAATTATCAGGAATGGCTTATAAATTACAATTTGTATTGATGTCGTTTTTTGTGTTTATACAATTTGATTATTATTATTATTATTTAGTTTTTAATACTCTTGTTTAAGTTTTAAGTTGTGTGTTAAATTCTTAAAGGGTTTTAAGTTGCATATCAGTTGCCATTCTTTCATTATAATATTCGTTTAGTTATTCATCAGTCTTGAAGACCACTTTATATATTGTTATGATTATTATATAGCGTAGTTGTTGACACAGAAACAAAAAAAAAACACATTCAAACATGAAGCAAGTGAAGTACATTGAAAATACTTATCAGCAAAATTTTGATACGCACATAGAACACAAATGGGATATTGGACAATGGATTAATGTAAACATTTTTTTTGTTTCCTTTGAGCTGAGACATAAACAAATCAATGTGCCGTCAAGTCAAGCTCAAGTTTCGTCTGTTCACTTGCTTCAATTTCAATTTGATGACGGGAACACATAGGAATAACAATTGGAAATTTGACTTATATGACTTAAACGAGTGTGTAACTAGAACCAAAAGACTTAGGAAGTGTAGTTTGTTTATGTCTACCGTCTGGGTGCATTGCTTAGGCATTGGATTACAATTGAGCCTTGAGGCGTTCCAATGACTAAGCTGCACTTAAAAAAAATTATATATAGCCTAGATGAGGGGGAGTGTAGTGTGGGTGTGAGTGTGTGTAGATGCTTATTTGCTGGTGGAGATCTGTAGACGCGCACGTTGTCGTGTCATGGGCGGCGAGGGGCGCGTGCGCATTGGCGATATGGAAGTGCTGGCAGTTGTGACCTTTGGCGCTGGCGCTGCGGCTGCCGCGGTTGCTGCTGCTGCAGTGCGTCGCTTACGCTGCGATGCAGCTGGAGCTGAAGCAGTTTTAGCTGCTGGCTTGGAAACGCTTGCCTCACCTTTGGCAGGTGCTGCAGCTGCTGCTACTTTCGGTTTGCGGCGACGCTTGGCTGATAGAAGCGGCGCACGGCGTCTTCGCTTGGTGGCCACTTTTTTTGGCTTGTCTGTTTCTGCTGCTGCTGCTGCTGCTTTAGCTGCGTTCGTTTCGGCGGCAGTGACATCGGTGACTGAGGTGCCTGAGGTGTGTGTGTTGCTGTTGTCCTTGGTTTGTTGTTGAGTACTCTTGCCGCTGCCGGCTTCATGTGGCACAAAAGCCGATGCGGTCTCAGTTTGTGGCAATGTCAGTGTGCTGCAAAGAAAGAGTTCTAAGCTTAATGAGCAACTAGCTTAAAACTGAAACTCACCTGAGCTTTGGTTTGAGTGCAACCTCTGGCTCCTTGCGTGCCTCCTCCTCATCGTCTTCGTCTTCGTCGTCCTCATCTTCATCATCACTATACAAATTGGAAGTAGGCGGCATAAATTTAGGTCGCTTCAGTTCAAAGCCGCGTGCTTTGTTGCTAAACAAATAAAAAAAACTTCAATATAAACACATAAACAAGATGAAATTGCGATTCTTACATTTTGATTGGCGTTATGGGCATGGGACGTATGGGCTTGAACATACACAGATCCATGAGTAAGCTATCAGTGCTTGGATTACGCTTGCGCGCCGACGCCGAACGATGCAAGGCGCTGGGTGCCACCGCAAAGTGACGCAAAAATGCTGGCGTTGGCTTAATATATGGCTGACTACGCACAAACTGGCGACTGGCTAGGCTCGACTCGGCGGCTGTGCCCATAATGCCGCCAGTGCCATAGATTTTACGTTTTAGTTGTGACTGCTTGTTGTTGTGATTGCTATCGGCTGCTGCTGGTGGCTTGCTGTGTGCTGGTGCTGGCGGTGGTATCACTGGCGTCGCTGACATAACCAAAGCCTTTTGCACCGTATCCTTGATGAATTCGGTGCCGCGATGCAGGCGCACTGAGAGCGTTTTCATAAGCGCACTGGCCGCATTGCTTGTGGTTGCCGCTGCGCCCGCCACAGCTGCTGCTGCTGCAGCTGCTCCAATCGATGTGGTGTTGTTGGGTGTGTTCGTACCAGCGCTGATGACATTGTTCTTACTGTTGCTACTATTGTTATTGTTGTTATTTATTTTACGTGTCGCACTGGATTCGTAGGTATAGGGCGCTGCTTGCCCGGCTGCCGCCAGCAACATTATTATTATTGCTGGTTGAAGCAGCTGCTCTGCTCTGCTTTAACTCTTTCTCCGCCACCTTCAATTGCAGCTCTTGCAGCCCCCGCCTCTTGTTGTTGTTTTTGGCTCCGTCAGCTGCTGTTCGGCTAGCGTTTTTAACATGCCCGGCGTTTTATCTTAGTAGCGATGGATATTATTTGTTGTGCATTTGCTGGAGCATTTTTTTTTTTTGTTATTTTATTTTTGTTAATATTGTTTATTTTCTTGCTGTTTTTTATGTATTTCACTTGTGTATTTCTGCTCTGCTTCTTCACTTCACAGTTTTTGCCAGTTGCGGCTTGCACGCTGTTTCGTACAACTACACTACTACAAACTTATTCAACATACTCCTACTACTACTTTGCCTTCCATTGTGTGTGGCTGTGGCTGGGTTTTTTTTTTTTTTTTTTGGGCCTGAGCGTCGCATTCACCGGTCAAATGCAAACTTTAGTTCCTATTCAATTGCTTTCTGCACACACACTGTAGTTGCTGGTTTCGTTTACAGCAGCGTTAGCATTTTGTTTAATGCTTTTTCGTATTTGTTTTGTTGCTGCTTTTACCATAAACGCAGAAATTTTACGTTTTGCTATGTTTTACACCTTACTACTGCTTGTTCATTCATCAGCAGCTGTAGTCCGTGAGTGTATACACCACACTAAACAGTGGTTTAAGCACACAACAGTTGTAAAACAGCTGAACGCGGTGAATGATTATACTTTTTTTTAGCGGTGTGTACACACTGCCAGCTGTGCAACAATATTAAGTGAATTTCTATGAACAATAAAAGATTTTCGTCAAAAATCAAGCAATTAATAATTGTTAAATTGTTGGTGTGCATTGTAAAGCTTTGTGATGAATAAAACAGTTTTAATTATTAATTTCGCTGAAATATGGCAATTAAAGAGTGCCAACTCGCGCACACAATTTAAATGCACTGAGTGTGACCAAACTTGAGATGTATTATTCTTATATGCAAACCAAGTGGCAACCTTGCTTTTGACCAGAAGAACTAAATTTGAATAAATGAACTTTAATCCATAAATAAAAATAATAACCAGGTGCCCTCTAATAGCTAAACTTGAAGAGCCTTTTGATTAGCCGCCAGCTAAGCAGCACATAAACATTGAGCAAATTAAAATTAAATAAGTGCAGCCGTTGCAGCTACTGTATGCCGGCCGGACGCATAAAGATAATCTACAGTCATAGATCGAGCATCGTTATCAAGTTTATTATGGCTAAATAATTGCCAATGCGCATGCGGTGCACAATTTACGAGTTTGACGGCGCCTGCGCCACAACTCGAGAAGAAGTTACGCCTCAAAAAGGGGGCAGCACTGGCCACTTCCTCCACCACCACCTACAGGGATGCACTGGCAATGCTGTTGCTGCTGCAGTCGCTGTTTTTTTGCTGCTGTGACAGAAGTGTTTTTTGGCATGTCAAATGGCCGTTGAGGCGCCCCCCGCCGCCCATCCACTCCTCAGCCATTGACTGGGCTTTTTAATAACATTATGAAAACGCGTGTTTTACAGCTCATCAGAGTCCGATGAATTTTTTTCTGCTTTCTGTGTCGTGTGCACTCCTCGCTAGAGACTGCTGCTGCTGCTGCTGCCAGTTTATAAAAAGAGTCAAGAGTCCTCGCGGCTGGAGGTCGCTTGGGGGTCGTCGTCATAGTCATCGTCGACAGCGGAGCCCTCCCATTGCGGCACCATGCAGCCACGCGCGTCGCCTTCTGCGCAACCGCAACGCCACAAAAGCCAGAAGCAACTACAACAACAAATACATATGTACCAAGCTGTATATACGCTTCTGTCCAGGCGTGTTTGCTGCTGCTGCAGGCTATAATTTTCCAATATGCAAATGTGTTTGTGCCACAAAATGGCGCAGCGTCTGTTGTGTGTACGTAGTACGCACGTGGGACGTTAACCACAAGCTGGTAAGCACTGCGAACCACATCCAATTGCGATGTCGTGCGCTCATTAAGGATCCAGCACGAGAGAGAGAGAGAGCAACCATTTAACTGGGTGAGTGGCTAACCATTGACAATTATGCAATTTTGCAGCACGACTTAACAAATTATTTTCACTAAATTAAATCTTAACTCGTGCTGGGCGCACTTTTTTTTTTTGTTTTTTTTAGCCAGAACACGTACGCCTCCTAACCTAACCTCAAAGCCATGTGGATTGACATGTGGCATGGCGTTGAGAAGTCTTTGAGTGCGAGCTTGTAGATTTTTGATCTTAACACAACACAGCTGCTGCCACTGCTGCTGCTACTTGTTTTTCGTCAAGAAGCGCGTGCGTTAACAAAGCAATATGATGAACTTCAATGGAATCGCGATTGACATTGAATTGAGATGACTACAAGCAAGACAAAAGCTGCCTGCTGTGATGCTCAACTACAAGAAGAGAGAAAAAAAGCATCAGCTGCCTCATTATATACATGAATTGAAATCATCCAAAAACTTATTGAGATTTGAATCTAAATAATGTTGTGAGGAGTGCTTTGTTAGGGTATAATAATGCGAAAAATTGTTAAAATATCTAGTTCCATGTACCGGCATCTAATGCGATTGCAATTGAAGACAGACAAAAGCTTATTGCTATAGGCTAAAGAAAGACAGAAGCTAGAAAAAACAAAATCTATAAATTTGTATCTAATTTATCAATTTAAATACAAAATTTCTTAGTTTTTACAATTGAAGCTGCTAATATATAAATTTTTGTGTACTTTTAATCGATTTCATTTCACAGCTAATGAAGCTTTGAAAGCAATCTACATAATTTATGAACCTCTTTTCTTTTTTTGGTTTTGTTTTGTTTATAATCAAGAAAATCGAATGCACAAGATAAATGATTATTGAATACACTCGCAACAATTTGTGCGCAACAAATTTAGCGCATTGTTTTTTTTCGAAACGTTTTTCAACGAATTGTTCAATACCAAATCGATTTGTATTATTGTCCGATATTTACTTCTCTTAACTCTATGCGCGATTTCAATTACAATTTCATCTTGCCCTCAACTTGTTCGCAGGTGTGAAGAAGTTTTCATCTTCTTTTTAATGAAATGACAATAAATCATTGCACAAATGAAGTTCAAGAGTTTACTTCATCCCCTCCAACAATATTTTATTTTCTTTCCTTTTTTTTTTTTTTGGTTTCTTATTGTAAAGTGTAACATTGATTAAGCATTATTAGCGTTTATTGTTGTTGTTGTTGCTGTTGTTCTTTGTCTATTCTGTATGGCATTCTGTATGGTTCATTGTAGACACTTTGGCCGCATTGGTTGTGTTATTCCTTTTTGTATGGCCCGCTCAGTGGGACACTTTCCATCATCAACACTTTTGAAAATGATGGAACGATTCGTTGGCCAGCTCTGTCAGCCCAATACCCAGCCCCTACAATATATGCGCCTGCGCCATTTGTTGGGCCCCCCAATGGAACACTATTGATATATGGTGTTGTTGTTGCTTGATGTAAATCAAAATTGATTTGCTTTCTAGCATGAGGTAATGAAGTTTTTTAATGAACTGATGGATCTGAGAATAGACAAAGAAAATTAAAGGGTATGAGTACTATAAAGTATACGGTTTGAAAAGATATATAAAACCTATATTAAAAAAGCAGATTTGTTTCGATTCTAATAACCTATTTTATTTCGCCCTTAACTTAAGTTCCATAACAGCTTGGCCTAAGTCCTCGACATCTAATAAATCATAGCAAAGTGCTTAGAAACTTAAAACCATTTTACAGTCCTGCCAAAACGATGACAAAACATATAATGCAATAAGTTTGAAATGCACAGAGGAGAAGAGAAAAGTAGACAGCACGAGGACAGACAGCCATTAGTCAAAACAAAAAGGGGGCACGAACGAACAGCGGCCAATAAAATTGCTGGAGAAATGGCCATAAGCACAGTTGGCCAAAAAGCGCCCAGCCACAACAGCAAAACATCAACTCAAATAAAAGTTATGTGGAAAATTGATTTTGCGGTAGCCGAAGCCATAAATGTTTCGCCCAAATACTAAATACAAGTTCGAACACGAAATGGGGGAATGACAGACGAAGGGTAGAGTGCGGAGACAGGCAAATCAACTGGACAACCGGACAACTGGGCAACTGGATTTTGTGGTCTTGCGCAGTGCAATGGGAAAAACCTTTTGACAAACTGAAAAATATGCATGGCAACAACAACAGAAGCATCAGCAACAACAGCCAGGACACAGGACATATGGCCCAGAGCGAAAGAGAGAAAGAGAGGGAGAGGTAGCGAGCACCAAGTGGCCGAGACTTGCAACGAAGGAAATATGATGACATATCGCGTCATAGTTCAAACGGCAGGGAATCCTCTGATCAATTTTGCACACAGCAAGGCGCCATCTTTTTGGTAGCATTGCATGGAGGTTGAAATTTTTTTTTTCTTTTTGATACCCTCTATGCTATAAAGTGTGCAGAATGGGTAGTTGCAGCTATCTTTAAAGGTGTGTTACAATCAGTTAAGGGGGTATTCTGGTTTAAAAGCCCGAATTTTAGGGTTTTTTTTGTACGCGATAAAAAAAAACAAAAATTATTTTTACTATCCATTTTTTTATAAACTTTTTATTGATATTTTAACAATACAGAACAATTATAACATTAAAAAAAAAATTAAATTTCAAAAAACTGCAGATCGACGAAGTGAGGACTGATTGAAAAATGGCTTGTCCTGGTGTGCAGGATATAAATCCTTTCCGTGACCTGATATGGAAATCAATTAATGATTTGTAAAGGTGATGGATGTAGTTATCGCACTACGAAGAGTTTTTGAAAAAAAAAATTTTGTTTACAAAATGGCGGCGGTTTGAAAAAAAGTTTCATATTTTCCTATTATTTTTGTCTTTCGGAATTTTTTAAAAATACAAAAAAAATAATTTTCATTAAAACTCTTCGTAGTGCGATACTATAATGTATAAAGAAGCTCTGTATAAAATTTCAAGTGAATCGGTTGAGTAGAACTTGAGATATCATGCACACCGTTCCTAGAAAAGTAGTTACGAGAAAAACGAGCTCAAAGTTTGAGGACTAGTCGCGCGCAGTCGGAGTCAGCGTCACAAAATGAGCTGTAACTCCAAAAATAATTCGAATTTCGAAAAATTCTTTTAGGGACATTTTCTTGAAGGGTTATACAATGAAAATATGCAAGAAAAAAAAAATCAATTTTTTCCAATTTCTAAACCAGAATACCCCCTTAAGAGAAGAACTAGCAGTTTTTAGCTTAGAGTTGTAAAATAAGTTCTAAAAAAATTAAATTATAAAAGTAATATTGTTAGTTAAAAAAAATTTAATAACAAAACTCTTAAGCCTAATATATAGCTTAAAATTTCTGAAAAGTTTCCTGAGATTTCTCTCAGAAAAAAGAGTTTTAAATATAGCGACTATGAGATTGTAATGATAGAAAGATTAAATACAAAATATTCTTACAATTCGTTGTAATTTAATTGTTAATGCAGTTTTTATAGGATAACTTCAAGCCGAATACTTCTCCCTTAAGTATTTCTTCTTACTCTTGTTTATGCCTTGTTCTTCTGTGCATTGCAGTTGGCCGGGTCAGTGGCGCATTTTTATTTGTATACTTCGAGTGCGCCAAATCGTGGCCATAATTTTTTATTATCCAGACAGAGCTCTCCAAGCCCTTAAACCCTTTTTGGCGCACACACATTTGTGTGTTGGCTTCTGTTGGATAATTTCGGGCAGCGTATATATATATATATATTTTTTTTTAGGTTCTTAGCATTAAAAAGAAAGAGAAATAACAACAACAACAACTGCAGTTGCCTTGAGTAGCCATAAAAATAATTAATTGGCTTTTATGTGGCAGGAGCCGTTGAAATTGTTTGCTTCTTGCCATTTTTCGCAAATGCAATATTTTTAAGCAAATGGCGTCTACGCTCCGCACCGCACCGTTTTGTTCATTTTTAATTAGTGCTATTAATTATTATCATCATCGTTATTGGCATCATCGACATCATTATCATCATTATCATGTTGTGAATGCATCTGTTTTGCGGTTACACAAAACTCATTTCCGCTTTTTGACGACCATTTTGGTATTTTGGTCATTTAGTTATCTTTACATCGACGTATGAACATATGTTTATGTATTTAATTAGTTTTGTGGTTTGCTTTTGTCTAAATAATAAAAAAGGATTAGCAAATGCTTGCATTTTATGTCAAAATATGCAATTTTTATATAAAAAAATATTTAAAACAATTTTTCCAACATTTTTTAACGTTTTTCGTAAGCTTTCTTTTTAAATCCCGCTTCTTTTTTTAAAGCAAGTCATAATTTTATTTTAAAATTTTTTATTTCATATATATTTTAATTACATTCTCCCACTGCGATAATTATTCTCAACTATTTGCATTTCTTTTAGGTTTAATGCACACATTTGTCATATTTTTTAGTGGTTGCATTTTTTTCATAACATTTTTATGCCACTTGTTTAATCACAATGTTTTTTTTTCATATATTTTCTCTTTTGCTGCTTATTATTTTGTTGCCCCTCTTACTTCCCAGTTTGTACTTGTTTTCAGTATTTTTCAATTAATTTATGCGCAGAAAAGTGCAGCACAGTATGAAACATTTGTTCATTGTTGTGTTGCCTGTGCTAGAAAAATGCAAAGCCATAAACTGTGTGGAAAATTGTGTGTATGTGGAAATGAAAAGAGTAGTAACGAGCGCTAAATTAAAGAGTTGTGGCAATAACCAAACAATTTTAATAACAATCAACGCTGCGGTGCTCGAACGAATAACAAAAAAAAAACTAACAAAAAATAATAATTGAGAAAAATGCAAAACACAAGTAAATCAATGTGTAGGAAAACGTAGATGAAATGATTTCTTTTTGAATAAACTTTATTAGGATCATTTTCGAGTTTAATAAAGCCAAAATAATCACATAGCACAGTTGATTTAAAATATTAAAGAGCAATCATAAGAAAGTTTTCCTTTTTTTGATAAAATATTTTCGCAATTGAAAGACGAAACTTTATTAAAAACATTTTTGAGTTAGAAAAAAACCAAAAATCACATAGCACAGTTAAATTTAAGCATCGAAGAAAGTTTTCGTTTATTTTTTGATGAAATACTTTCGTCCAATTTCGTAAGTACCTCAAATAAATATTAAAAGTCACAATTTTAAGCCTCACAAATACAATCACACTGTACTTTTGTTAAGTGATTGTCGAACAAGAACAGTGTTATCGATAACTGGCAGTGACGACTGACGTGTAGTTAATAAAGAAAAAGTTGACAAGCTAACTGCCTTGCACAATAATTGTTCTTTTCAGTTGAAAACTTTGCAGAGTGAACATCAAATCATTGGTAAGTTTAAAAATAAAAAATTTCTAAATTTAATTTTTTTTTTTTTTTCAAATTGTGATATAAAAAGTGATTTTTATTATTAAATAGTTTCGAATATGAATCCCATACGCGTTGAAAATTTGGAGCAACGTCGTCGGAATGCCGATATCGAGAGTGGAAGTCCAACTTTCTCGTTTGAAGTTACCATGGACTTTATGTTGCATAAAATATTGCGGGGCTTGGGTCAACCGGAGACATTAAGTCGTGTGATCTGGCAATACTTGCGCCCACTAATGGGTGCCGTGCAGCAAATGAACGAACCGCAAATCATAAACAGACGGTTAAGCATTAATGCCAACGATTTCATGTACCATCTGGGGCAAATCTATGGCGGACGTGTGCGCCAAGTGTGGAATCCGGAGTATTTGATGGCCAAATGGCTAATCGCTGAACGGCGCCGTCGACAATTAACAAAACCACTTGCAATTCAGTTGCCGCTCAAGCGTCTCAAGCGTTTGCACAACCGTGCTAAAAAGTTCATCATATTGCCGGCAAACAAAGCACGCGCTAAGCGCGAGAGTGTGAAGCTGGTTCCGAAGGCATCAACACAATTATGTTTGATGGAGCTGCCACCAGATTTGCCACGTACACTTTTTGTTGCGGCTTTTCCGATGTGCTTGGAGCAGATCAAGCGCAGACGTTGCAATCGGCTGCGCACACCATCAAACTCAATTTTCGATGATTGGATGATTGCCGAAAGGCGACGCAATAGTCTATTTAAGCCGTACGCCAGAGCGTGCAAGAAAAATTCTCTTCTCCGTGTGAGCGATATGGAGCTTACTGCAAATACCTTGAAGAATCTTTCGTTAGTAAATCCGGATGACGCCAAGATTGATGCCAATTCAATTATGATATGGGAGGAACCTAAAAAGTCTGAGAAGCTGATTCCAAACGCTTGTCCTAACATAGAGTGTGAAGTGATTGAGCTGCCTTTTATTCCAAAGGCTCCTCCTCTGCCGCCTACGTTGCTTACGAAGTTTAAGCCTATTAAGCCTGCTTTGTTAGGTTGCAGCTTGCGCGATCTAATCTTTATCGAGATGCTTCGCAGGCGTGATCGTAAACTTCTCATTACGACGAACGAGACTCTTGCTAATGCGGGTGAAGTTGCAGCAAATTCTTCTGGCCGCGAGGGCGTCGAAAACAAAGAAGTGCTGGCTCCCTTAGCGCTTGCTCCGATTATTGATCCAGATAATGAGAAGGAAAATATGAGCATCGCCGCCAACAAGGATGCTCAGCCGCCCTTAATGATGGCTTCAATTATTGTACCACATTATGAAAAGGAAGTTCAGGCTCCCATAGCGCGTGCTCCGATAATAGATCCAGATAATGAGAAGGAAAATATGAGCATCGCCGCCAACAAGGATGCTCAGACGCCCTTAATGCCTGCTCCGATTAGATGCATGAAGGACGCAATGGATGTTGATAGCATGCCTGTTCCGATTGTAGTTCCTGATGATACTTATACCTATGATACCTATACTTGTAGTTATAGTTATAGTTATACTATAGTTACACGACGACCAGATGGAATTAACGACGACGAGATGGAAGTTCCAGAAGAAGCAATTAAATTTATCGGCAGCCGTTCAACGCCTGCTCCAATTTTAGATCCGAAGACCACTGAACAAAACTTGGACGGCGACGTCAACAATGATGTACCGGCTTCCGTACTACCTGCTTCGATTGTGGAAATCAGACCTTCCTTAATGTCTATTCCGGAGATGAACAGTTCTCCCTTAGTGCCTGCTCCGATTATTTTTCCGGAGACTGCTCAGCAAAACATGGACGTCGATGTCACCAATGATGTACCGGCTCCTGTGCTGCCTGCTTCGATGGTGGAAATCGCTAAAGACACGGCTTTACTGGCACTTCCGCTTATAGTTCCGGAGATAAACAGCTCTCCGTCTACGCCTGATTTATTTGTAGTTCCGGCTTCTGTACTGCCAGCTCCGATTGTGCACACGCCCTCAGTGGCAGCACCGATAATAGTTCCGGAGACTGCTCAGCAAAACTTGGACGGCAACGATAACCATGACGTACCGGCTCCTGTGCTGCCTGCTCCTATTGTGGAAATCGATAACGACACGGCCTTAGTGGCAGCTCAGCTTATAGGTCCGGAGATAAACAGCTCTCCGTCTACGCCTGCTCCAATTGTAGGTTCGGCTCCTGAAATGCCAGCTCCGATTGTGGAAACGCCCCCAGGGGCAGTACCGATTATAGTTCCAATTGAAGTGGAAAACAGACCCATGCCTACACATGATTTTGGACGCGTGTTGCCCAACGTTTGGTCACATGAACCTTATTTCTACTATTACCGGTAAACATGAATTATTTCCACTCATCCTTCAAATATTATTAACATTTTAATTGTAACCCTTTTAATGCCAAACAAAACACGTTCAAGTACAAAAAAAAACCCTTAATCAATTTATGTAACAACAATTTTATAAAAAAATTGAAAGCACTTACAAGGAAAACACTAACATAACCAAATGGCTTTGACAAGGAATACAAAATCATGTTCTGTTATTGATTTAATAAATATCTGAGATGCTTTAGAAACAATCAAATATCCTTGGCTCAAACAGTAAAATTAAAGTTAAGTTCATGATTAGAAAAAATATAGAGACAATGATAAAAAAACCAAACAACAATTAAAGCTTAATGGGTGACAGAATTAAGGAAACTAGAAATTTTTATACCCTTAACCCATAAAATGGGTAAAAAAGGGTATTATGGCATTGAGCAAAAGTATGCAACAGAAAAGGAATCATCTCCGAACCTATTCGTCTGTCGATCTCTGAGACTATAAGAGGTAAAGAATTAAGATTTTAAGCTTAAACACGCCTTTTTCCAAGGCATCGATAACTTTTCTGGCTTTTGATCTACAAATGGAATTTATAACAGGAAAACTTTTGAATGAAAATTGTAAAAATGAGGTTTAAAACAAAAGACAAATTAATAAACATCTGATAATTCGATCAAAATCGGATTGGAATCACCGGAGATATCTATATCAGATTTAAGTTAAGTCATTGTGCAAAAGCGTTAACACGCACATATCGTAACAGGTTAAGGGTATGTCCTAGTCGGGAGTAAATTACTAGAGCCCATCTACTTGTTTATTCTTTGCTGCGGGTGTTTCTTAAATTAATGCCATAAATAATGAAAGATTTTCAAATAAATCACACACAAAATAAACGCTAATGAGTTTCTCTTTTGATAATTTGGAAAGTACCCAAAGATAAAAAAGTTACAACAATAGAAAACAAACGGCCAAAAAGGCAAAATTTTGAACTTTAACTGCGCAGTTTTGCGGTGGGCATAAAATCAACGCCCCTTTTTCAAACGACTCGTTTTAGGTTCAATTTTGCGCGCCAAATGAAAACACAACGTATTAAAGCATAAACGTATGTATGTATGTGCAACCCAAACGATATGTGTACTTATTTAGTTTGTGTAGTTAATGAAGCGGAAATGCAAATCAGAATCAAAAACTATATAAAAAGAGAGGGCCTTGAGCCAGGGCCAGGCCAATTGTTCACTTACCGGCCGAGCCAGTGTCGTACCGATGTCGACAAATACATATACACATATACCATATATTGTTGACCTGGTAGTGGGTCCATTGTTCCCTACGCATGATATTTCAATACATAAAACAAAAACAACAGCAATTCGGAATGAGAGAACAAGAGTAAAAGAGACGTCTCTAGACTGCTGCGCTTTTGTTTGTTTGCATTCGGTTTTTTTTTACAGCCTCAATCTGGAGTGCGAAAAAACATATAATACAATAGCATCGTGACGATTCTGAAAACAAATATAGAGAGAAAGAGCATTTGTTGTTGTTGTTTTGTGTTGTTTAGCATTAGTTGCAGCTCATTGCCTGCCCAAAACGAAGGGAACTTTCCGGTATTGAAAACCGCAAAAAGTTTTTGGTTTTTTTTTGCGGATGTTTGATTTAGTGAAACCGTCAAATGTCATAGGTTAGCCACGGGATAGCGATTGATTTATAAAGCTAAAAGCAGCGCATGCCATGCCATAAGATCTTTTTGTTAAGTGCTTAGAACATGGATAAAATAAAGCAAATTTTTCCAAAGTTCGGTAAAAGTTATTGGGATGGAAACAAAGTAAAAATTGCGTTTCTAGATTTTAATGCAGCATAATTCTTAGGCTCAAACCACAACTTTTAAGGTATTAAATATAAAAATCGGGTTAGTAACGATTTTTTCTCGCAATGTTCGGGATAAAAATGTATATTGAGTTTTTAGATTTAATAGAGGGTTTATTTTAGGGCTCTAACAAATACTTCTGTGGAAATCGGATCCTTTTTGACAAAGATAAGACATTTGAAATTTCTAAATGATTCCGATTTTTGTCACTAATTTTTGGGATGCACTCAGAGTATCTATTAGTCGGAACTTCTCGACTAAAGTCTTCTTTTTTAATGTAACAAAGCTTACACAGCCTCCTAGTTACAGGGTAAATTCTGGTCAAGCTGTCTCAGCCAAAACTGTCTTACTATTTTAACATTTAGTATCTTTCGGACATTAGAAAGCTAACACAGTTTTCGAATTTTTTTAATCTATTTTCATTTTTAACAAAATTAACAGTTACATTTAGAATGAAATTCACATTGTCTGTCTTTTTAGTTTTAATTGCGTATCTTTTAATTAGTATACGCTTTCCCTATGTTTCCTCCCAAGAAATGGGTAAGTACTCATATATAGTAAACACATATTACACAATCAAATATTATATTGCATGTAAAGGAACAAAATGCGCAGACTGTCGGCAATACGATGCAGAGGATTCAACACATACAACGTATGGATTTTATTGCAAATCAAAGGAGGACCACAAAAAGTTCGTAAGCAAGGGCCAAAATCCTTATCCTGTATGTATTCCTGAGGGCCTTGGCTTTCACTCATCCTACCTTCTAAATCGTAAGTTTTAACTTAAAATTTTTTTCTGTATACCTTATTCTAATCTAATGAACTACAGCGGAAATATTTGATTACTGTTGTTTTTGGGGTCCCGATTTACCCTGTGGCCAACTGGTTGGCAAGAAACAACAGGAGAAATGGGTAGATACATTTCCAATAACATGCCAAATGTGTGGGGAACATTGTTTTCCGGTAAGTCATGACATATAGAGCTGTATGTATATGCTATATAATCGATTTCTTATTTCGTTTCAGCATCCCCAAGGTAAGTAGCAGGCATAAAAGTATTTAGTTTTTCGAAAATACATCTCCATAATACTCCATTTAGTTCAGGATTGTGCTGATTGCGGGGAATTTAACAAAAAACACTACAAGCATAAGAAAAACAGTCCAAAATATAGTAAATCAAGTGATGCCAATGGATTTGAACTTTCGTCTATACTACTCTTCCTAAGCATTGTCCAGTGTGTACTAATTTGGAAAATCTAATGAATTTAATTATCAAATTTGTCAGTTTTTATCTTTTTCTATATATATAAAAATGAATTTTTGTCTGTATGTCATCGATGAACTCAAAAACTACTGGGCAGATTCTTATGAAAATTGGTATATATATGAATTGTTCCACGGAAAAGGTTTGTATAATATGCTATTGATGCCATCATACTGACTTTCATGACAGTCGTTTTTTAAACGGGGCGGAAGTTACTACTCTGCAGCGCCATTTGGTGGGTGGAAACCTCTAAGCTTTGTGTTTTTTGGGTGCTGCAACGCGCACCCGGGAGTAGACTAGTATACGTAAGTATAAGTATAAGTATAAGTTCTGGATCCCTGACTCCAAGCATTTTTATGAAAAAAGTGGAAAAAGATAACATTTTGGAGAGGGAAAAAAGTAATTGAAAAATATAATAAGCAGAGGGCATACCCTTAACCCGATATGTAATGCTTACAGTAACTTGTGTGTTTTTATTCAGTGACCAATATAACCAAACTTCAAACTGCGATATCTCTGGTGTTTCTTAACCGATTTTAATCAAATTTTTTTAAATGTTCATTATTTTATCCATAGTTTCAAACCTTATTTTTAGAATTTTGAAATTCATTATTTTGTTCTTATCGATCACATGTGTATATCGGAAACCAGAAGTGCTATCGACAATTCGAAACAAACTTGATCTGCTTATGGAATAGGAGATCTTAAGTTTCAAATTTGAAGTCTCTAGCTCTTATAGTCTCTGAGATCGGCGCGTTCATACAGACAGACAGACAGACGGACAGACAGACAGACGGACAGACAGACAGACACACAGACGGACAGACGGACATGGCTAGATCGACTCGGCTGTTGATGCTGATCAAGAATATATATACTTTATAGGGTCGGAGATGCTTCCTTCTGTCTGTTACATACATTTGCACAAAACCATTATACCCTTTTTTACCCATTTTATGGGTTAAGGGTATAATAAATGAGGATCATAGGTATTAGGGTCTTGCAATTATAGAAATACTTACCAACATACTTACTGAAAATACGGATTTGACTATTTCTACGTTTATGATTGCTGTATCGTGATTTTTTAAAATCACGCTTTTCAAAATAAGCAATACACCAAAAGTCTTGTTATACGCTCCAAATTAATACTGCTTTTAAATAAAATAAATAAATTTTTAGTCGATTTTCATGTCAGTCAGTTAGGACAAACTCTTTTATATATATTAATAAGCTTGCTCCAGGACATAAGGAGTTGTCAGATCGGGTAAAAATTTGGCATCCATAATCTTTTAACACGCCCCCAAGTCCTGACTAAATTTCGTTCAGATTGATTAATTTTAAAGCATAGCTCTAGCTCAAAAGTTGGGGAAAAAAGGACTTAGGTGTTCAGCAGGTGCTCGAAAGAATGGAATATTTGGTGAAATTTCAGCCTTCTAGCTCGTTTCGTTTAAGCTGTGGTTCTCTCAATAATCAGGACAAACTCTTTTATATATATAGATTTTTATATTATTGCGTTTTGTTTTCCCGTCTACCTGCGATAGCAAATTATCTTCTTTAATAATGCTGAGAAGCTCACACAGTCTCCACAGTCGTCCAGTTGCTTTTGTTGGTTTTTGTTTTTAACGTACTAATCCTTTGTTTAAATTAGCTTAGTGCAGGACAGCTGATTTTATAAAGTAGCGCTGCCAGACTTTTTCCATAAAAATCATGATTGTTCCATAGTCCAAAAGCGTGTGTAGAAAAAATCTTTACTTTTTTAAAAAATTATGATTTGAAATCAAGCATTTTTGCAAGCATAAACGTAGTAACAGTTTTAAAATTTTATTTAATCTATTCACTTATTTTTTTTTTTTATCAAAATTAACAGTTACATTTAAAATGAAATTACCATTGACCGTCTTTTTAGTTTTAATTGCTTATCTTTTAATAAGTATGAGCTTTTCCTATGTTGCCTCCCAAGAAAAGGGTAAGTACTCATATATAGTAAACACATATTACACAATCAAATATTATATTGCATTTAAAGGAACAAAATGCGCAGACTGTCGGCAATATGATGTAGAGAAATCACCACATACAACGCATGGATTTTATTGCAAATCAAAGGAGGACCACAAAAAGTTTGTAAGCAAGGGCCAAAATCCTTACCCTGTATGTATTCCTGAGGGCCTTGGCTTTCACTCATCCTACCTTCAAAATCGTAAGTTTTAACTTTAAATTTTTTTCTCTATGCGTTATTCTAATCTAATGAACTACAGCGGAAATATTTGATTACTGTTGTTTTTGGGGTCCCGATTTACCCTGTGGCCAACTGGTTGGCAAGGAACAACAGGAGAAATGGGTAGATAAATTTCCAATAACATGCCAAATGTGTAAGGAACATTGTTTTCCGGTAAGTCATGACATATAGAGCTGTATGTATATGCTATATGATCGATTTCTTATTTCGTTTCAGCATCCCCAAGGTAAGTAGCAGGCATAAAAGTATTTAGTTTTTCGAAAATACATCTCCATAATACTCCATTTAGTTCAGGATTGTGCTGATCGGATTGGGAATTTAACAAAAAACACTACAAGCATAAGAAAAACATTGTCCAAAATATAGTAAATCAGGTGATACCAATGGATTTGAACTTTCGTCTATACTACTCTTCCTAAGCATTGTCCAGTGTGTACTAATTTGGAAAATCTAATGAATTTAATTATCAAATTTGTCAGTTTTTACCTTTCTCTATATATATAAAAATGAATTTTTGTCTGTATGTCATCGATGAACTCAAAAACTACTGGACACATTCTTATGAAAATTTGTATATATATGAATTGTTCCACGGAAAAGGTTTGTATAATATGCTATTGATGCCATCATACTGACTTTCATGACAGTCGTTTAAACGGGGCGGAAGTTACTACTCTGCAGCGCCATCTCTAAGCTTTGTATTTTTTGGGTGCTGCAACGCGCACCCGGGAGTATACTAGTATACATGCCTACATAAAAACAGTTAAAAAAAATATATATAAAATAAATGAGGATCATAGGCATTAGGGTCTTGCAATTATAGAAATACTTACCAACATACTTACTGAAAATACGGGTTTATGATTGCTGTATAATGATTTTTTAAAATCACGCTTTTTAAAATAAGCCAGCTTATGCTATTTTATACTTATCATGATATTTCTGAAGCGGGGAACCACTTAAGAATATTATAAAATGAGATGATAAAATAGGTGGCAGCACATCAGCACAAAAAGCTGATGGACCGAAAGCAAAAACGTTAAACGTTTTAAATCGTCAAAATGAAAAGTATGCAAAGTTTTTTTTATGAGCTCTGCAATATTATTAAATGATATATTTATATAAATCCGTTTTGTTTTGCCATCTACCTGCGATAGCAAATTATCTTTTTTAATAATGCTGAGAAGGTCATTTGTCTCCATAGTCGTCCAGTTGCTTTTGTTGCTTTTTGTTTTTAACGTACTCAATCTTTTGTTCAAATTAGCTTAGTGCAGGACAGCTGATTTTATAAAGTAGCGCTGACAGGCTTTTTCCATAAAAATAATGATTGTTCCATAGTCCAAATGCGTGTGTAGAAAAAATCTCGATTTTGTTTTTATGCTTGTGCTTTTCTAAAAAATCTTGATCTGAAATCATGCATTTTTGCAAGCATAAACGTAGTAACAGTTTTAAAATTTTATTTAATCTATTTAGTTATTTTTTTTTATCAAAATTAACAGTTACATTTAGAATGAAATTAGCATTGACCGTCTTTTTAGTTTTAATTGCTTATCATTTAATTAGTTTGCGCTTTCCCTATGTTGCCTCCCAAGAAAAGGGTAAGTTATCAAATATCATATCAATCAAATGTTATTATATTGCATTTAAAGGAACAAAATGCGAAGACTGTCGGCAACTCCATCCAGAGCCATTCCCACAAAAAATGTATGGATTTTATTGCAAATCAAAGGACGACCACAAAAAGTTCGTAGCCAATGGCAAAAACCCTTACCCAGAATGTATTCCCAAAGGGCTGGGCTTTAACTCATCTCACACGCGTAAGCTTGAACTGAAAATTAGTTTCAGTACGCTTAATTCTAATATAATGAACTACAGCGGAAATATTTGACTACTGTTGTTTTTGGGGACCTGATATACCCTGTGCCCAACTGGTTGGCAAGGAACAACAGGAGAAATGGGAAACTAATAACAAAACAAAAACATGCGATGTGTGTAATGATTTTTGTTTTCCGGTAAGTCGTGACGTGTAGACCTATGTATATGTATGTGCTATATGATCGATTTCTTATCGTTTCAGCATTCCGATGTTGAAGGTATAAAATGATTACATTATTTGAATTTCACTATGCAAAATGCATCCTAAACTCTATTTAGCTCACCAGTGCTCTGATTGCAGGGAATTTAACAGAAAATACTACAAGTTTTGGAAAAACCGTCCAAAAACAGCAGGATTTGGTTGCCTGAACAAATGGGATGCTAAAAAAATACACAAAAGTTACAGGAAGAAAGAATTCACATCTAAATACACGTGTATGCCAACGGAGTATGACATCGATGGTATAAAATATTCATAATTATTTAATTTTTCCCTGTTTGGAACTGATTTTCCTCTCTGAATGCAGGTGAGGTGGTTGACATGTGTTGCTTCTGGAATCAAAAGATGGGTTGCGGTCAATTGGTTGGCATACGGAAAGACAAAAAAGTCGAAAAAGACTGTGACTGTAAAAGTTATTGTCCCATAAATTATGCCAATAGATTTGAACTTTTTTCTATACTACTCTCCCTGAGCTTTGTCCAGTGTGTTCTATTTTGGAAAATCGAATGTTTTTAATTAACAAATTTGAATGTTTATATCTATTTTTGATAAAAATAACTTTTTAAGCATAATACCATAATCTTTCCCTAATTAGTTAATATTCCATTGATTCCAATGAACAACAACAATAAACTCTCACCCTTCGGATATATCTGAGCAACAGCCCATCTGCTAATAGAGTTAACACAACGAGAAATGACTTTATAATAATGCGCAAATGCGAAAAACCCCAAAACATAATAATGAAAATGTGGCAACATTATTAGAAATGGAAAACAAATCGCCCATTTGTGCACAAAATCGAAGGGAAACAAACAACAGAAACAAAAAAAAATGCAAACAGATGTAAATCCGAGCGTAAAACCCAATAACCAAAAAGGCTCAACAAGCCCAAAGGCAAAGTCAGAGGCAGCAAAGGCTAAAGGTCGTATGGAATTGGCTCAAAAGACAGCAGGGATATGAAAAGCGCGGCATGAGGCATGTCTCACAGTGTCAGCGGGGGCGGACAAACGTACATAGGTCAAGTACGAATGCATTTGGCTCCTAATCGACGGAAATGGTAACAGTTGGCGGGGGCTTTAAAGTCGCACCGCAAAAGGACAACGCGTGCCAAGGTGCGAACCGGAAGTGCCGTCTATTTTGAACGAAAAGCAGCTGCCCCTTCTCCATCCCCTTTTCTGCCATTCACAAATTATGCAATCAAAGTTCGTTCAAGTTCTGCGAATTGCAAATGCAAAAAGGAAAACACGTGGGCTTAATACATGAACAAGAACAACAACAGCAAGAAGAAGAAGAAGCAGAAACAAAAGACACACAGCATGGCTCTAATTTTTGCAGCTTTGCAGCCCATCCCTGGTTCGACTCTCCCGCTCTCTTTCTTTCGCACTCTGTCACTCCTTTATAATGTTTTGTCTGTGTGTCATTTTTACCGTTGCGCTGCGCTGCGCTGCTCTGCTCTGGCTGTCATCATTTCTCATCGTTGTTTTTGTTTCCTTGTAATTTGTCACCGCTGGAGCTCATTTCTGCGGCGTAATTTGTTTGCAACTCATTTCGGATTCATTTCCATGACCCCCAACCCTCCCAACCAGCCCAACCCCCATACCTTTTTAAGCCCTTCTGTCACCTTGTTTGTGCCTTTGTTTTATCTTGGTCTCGCTTTGATGCATTTAATTAAAAATTATTACAGCTTGTAATGGAGAAAGGCTTGAGCCATTTTTGGGTGTGCCAACAATGGAATTTCATGGCAAATTTGTTGAATGCATTTATTACATATTAAACATAATACAATTTATAATTGGGGCGTAGTTAGTATAGAAAACAAAAGAAAGATAGAATTTTTATATGGAGGCTAAGACCATAGATTAAATAACAAAGGATCTAGTAAGTTGTAACAACAACGAAATCCTGGATACATTTTCAGCTTAAAAAGTGAAATCTTTAAGGTTATTACAACGATACACACATATGTACAATAACTGATTGCAATAAATGCGTTATAATCATTCAACTATTACTTCAAGCCTATACCTAATCTTTCGTGTAGTTTTTTGGGGGCCCCCCCGCAAACATCAGACTCATCTGAAACTCTTTTTTTTTCTCTTCTTCCACTCACTTCGCTACCAAGTGAAGCATAGCAACAATTTTGGGCCTAGTACTATACTTAAGCCACTTCAGAAAACTAATTTTTGAGCATTAGAAAGGGCCAAAGTCTATGGCTATTGTGATCGAGCATGACTTTGCTTTGAAAACATATTTGTAACGGCAAAAGCCGACAATAGATCGACAACAAAAGCGAGTGCGAGAGAGACAGAAAAAAAATGATTGAAGTACACGCACTTTTAAACGCAATTACATTCATATGTTGAACTTTGAATGAAATCAACATCAGTTGAAAGGCATACACATACATTTCAATGTATACATAATATACAAAGCAACACTTTTTTTTTCTGCCTAGGGCGCACAACTGTAGAGTTTTTGGCTTCTTCGCTTTAGCACTTCTCAGCCTCGCCCCAGGTGAAAAAAAATACATAAACGCATAACAGCAGCAGCAGCAGCAACAACAACAACGAAATGAATGCTGCTGTTGCTGATGCTGCTGCACTCGCTCTTATTGCTGCGTTTCACTCTCTGGCATGTGCGGTGCTCTTGCTCTCCCTTGCACATACACACACACGTACAAACTCTTGTTTGTGCATTCGTGCCTGCAGCGCTGCTTTTCAGCAAACGCCATTGGGGGTTTGGCATTGAGCCTACGCACGGCATACAGCATAGCTCTCGCTCTCACCCGCTTACTAGCTGGGCTGCTGCTGCTGCTCTCACTCGGCTCTGCCTTCGTATGTTTGTGTGTGTGTGTGTGTGTGTGTGTGTGCGGCTTTCTATGCGTTTCCCTTTATTAGTTTGTCTAATTGCTTTTGGCAACTATTATTGCTGTTGTTGTTGTTCCATGTGTTTGTTGCTGCTTATTGCTTGTTGTTGCTTGTCGGTTTTGTCAGCGCAAGGCAAAACCAAAAAAAAAAGTATCACAGATGTCATGTTCGGTGCCCGCCACTGACCGTCCTGGCCCCCCGGGTGGTGGTTGGCCAAGCCATTGCTTTGATTTGACTCTTCACTTTTTGGGTGTACAAAAGGGGGCAACCGTTAGTTGTCATGGGCCTATACCACGTATAACCAACCAATGTACTCATGTTATACTCTTTTAATAAATGCTGTTAAAGAAGGCGTGAAATTTTTTGCCCGTTTCACCATTTCCGCTGATCACACGCTGCGAAATGCTTTGATTGAGGCGTAGAACTTTAGAAGTCCTTCCTTTTTTTTTATTAAATTTCAAAATACAATATTCTATAATTTGCAACAGCAGAGCAGCTGTCATGGTTACGCAAAAAAAAAAAAACTTGGCGCATTAACGTATCTAATTATCAAGATTTGCATTAACGCTGATTCCAGATGCGTTTAAAAAGATCATCAGAGATGAAATTAAAGGTAGAAAGAGCGTAAAAATCACCAGAAAAAAATCAATAATCTTTGAACATTTTCAAATAGAAATTCATAGTAATATTCTTGCCTTCCACTACATATTTTCCCTTATGGTCTCTAACATGGTTCCATTAATCGTTAATTTGGTTCGAGTCCTGGTGCCAGTCATGGTTAACTCACAGCAGTTGTGGCTCCCACATCTACCACTTTATGGCCACTTTAACCGCCCCACATATGAACATACTACTATTTTTTATGGCTTTCATTTTGAGTAACGTTATTTATCATTTAGCTGTGTAATTTTTCACATACGAAAACTTTTAGTTCATACAAGCGCACGCAAAAAGACAGAAAGAGAGAGGGAGAAAGAGAGAGAAAGAACCAGAAAAAGACCTTGCAGCAATGCTTTGGTTTTTGACATTTATTTTAGCTCAAAGCAACAACAACATGAAAACAATAATAAAAAATATTGTAGCAAGAAGAACGTGCGATATTATTAATTTAAGTTTATACAAAAATGTGTATATGATGGTCACATTCCTTGGGTAGATGGAAACAGCGCCAGCGGCACGCTCAACCAAGCTCAACATTCATTGCAAGGGATTCCAAGCCATCTCTGTGTGTGTGTGTGTGTAGGAGTTTCGTTTTGGCCACCTTCGCGTGTCCATTGGTTATAACTCAAAACGCATTGAGGACTCAGACTTGGCGCACGTTGAAATAAATATAAATGTCAAAACTGAGTCGAGTTCTTTTCCTTTTTTTTTCGTTCGTTCTTTCGGTGCGAGTAGAACATATAAAAAATACAGCAACAACAACTGAAACGTTGCACTTGGCCAACAAATGAATCATCATGTGGATGGACATGCTGCGTGAGAATCAACCAACTGCTGGGTGGCATATATGATGGCTTAAAACGAAACAAAAAAGTTGTTTCAACTTAACTTGCTTCAAAAGAAGATTCTAATTTGGATATATTTTACTTGACAATAAATCATTATTGGGATAAATAATGCTTAAGAATATTATGGGACGGTTAGCTTATACTAGGGATTAACATGATTCTGCTATGGAACATAAAATTGTTAGGATCTGGATTAATTCAATCCGGCTCAAGCCCAAACATATGGTTCGATATGGAATGAGTCTGTTATGGAACATAAACTTGTTACGATCTGAACTTATTGTAATAGGTTCAGTACTGCTTAAGCAGTACAGTACAGTAGTTTAGATAACCGTAAACCATTAAAATAGCATAAAAAATACTTGACCAAATGTCGCCCTATTAATGTTTTAATGTTAAACTTAACAATAATGAAATATTTTTCATAACACAAACTTATTAGCTTTAATGTTTGCAGGTTAAGAGCTTAATTATAGCCCATATGCATTAATTAAAACTTTCAAACATGTCATAATATATTAAATACCAAATGAAAGCTATTGAAGCTCTATGAAAACATTGGACCACCAACTGAGATTTGTTCTGCTCTTGGCATTAGTTGCCATCAATCTTAAAGTATTACATGATTTTTTAATTTTTTTTTGGCAAAGATTATGATCATCATTTGACTGCGTTAAGATCATAATGAGTGGAGTCTTCTGGGGACGGCGCTATATGGCGCCTGTCGTTTTGAATCGAAATACAATCATAAATAATACAAACACCAACCGTTTAACAAAAATCAAAATTTAACATTCTTTTTCTCTCTCTCTCTTTATTAATGACGCACAAAAAGATTTAAGCGCTAAGGCGCAACAGGCCACTTTTTATATGGCCAAAAGTTGCATGGAATATAAGAAATATATAAACCAAAAATAAGAATAAAGAATGCATTAATTCATTCATAAGATGGGGAGCATGGGGCAGGGACAGACAAACAGCACTTGACCAGATTCTGTTTTTCTTAACCATTTATATTTTTTTTGGGTACGCTTCAAATGTCGAACGTTTTGTCCCCAAAGAGATGTTGATAATTTTAAGCGCCATCATTTATTATGTTCGTTTTTTTTGTTGTTGTTTTTGTTATTGCATTTATGCACAAATTTATGTGATTTTTATGCGTAGACATAATTATAAAAGCCACGCTGCAACGTTCTCCGACTCCAAAGAGAATCTTTAAGCCAGATCCAGAGCCAAACACACAAAAAGCGCTAAGACCCGGTTTCAACCTTTGCTTCAACTTCATTTGCTAACCATTTTGTGGCGATCTCTTTCTCTCTCTCTCTCTCCCTACCTCTCTCTCTGTCTGTCTACCTGTTTTTCTCTTTTTCTCATGTAGTCTCGTGCGCCGGCGCTCCAGCTACACCTCGCATTGTCATAAATTATAAAACTTTATGCGTAAATTAATGACAACATACTTTTTATACCCTGAACCCATGAAATGGTTAAAAAGGGTCTAATGGTTTTGTCAAGGAAAATGTAACGTACAGATGGAAGAATCTTTGACCCCATATAGATATATTTTCTTGACGAAGTTATGGAAATTGAAAGTTTTTTCCAACTCCTAAGGTACATTTTAGTCGGGATTTCTCGACAAGGGATATCTGATTCGTTTTCCTAATCTCGTCCTTCTCAAAATAGTCTTCAAGTCTAAATGAATATTGCGGAATTCTAAGCAGCTTATGATAAGAATCACAAGAACTATTAAACAACTTTTTTTACAAAGAAAACTTTATTAAACTAAATTTTTCATATAACCCTAAGTAAGAGCATTCCATATTCGTTATATGTTTAGATATATACCACAACTGCTTTAATCAAAATTTGTTTAACGTGTCATTTTTTTTATGTCTTTGGTCAGCTTTAGTTTTATGGTCCTCTAAATTATTTACATTTTCAGTTTGAAGTTGTTGGAGGTTTTTCATTAATTCGTTTCATAGACTGTGACAATATTAATGAAGTGTGCAGTCAAACCACGATTCAAACATTTTCAAATATCTATAAAATTGATTTTCTAAGCACTTTCGACAGTTTTCAATGTATTTTCCATTTGCTGGATAACTCATTTGCATTGCCAAAGTAACCGCAAAAGCCACAAAACACAACCAGATAAAACAACAACAATTGCAATCAAAAGCGAGCAAAATCCAAAGCAAATGGAATTGATCGACTTGAAGATGCCCTGTAGGAGTATTTTCTTAAACTAAAGTTAGAAGGTTAGATCAGAAATCAGAGAATAATTTAAGTTAAGTTAAAACTTAAAGTTTGAGTTAAGTTTAAACTTACCTTCAATCCTTTGGCTAATTTCTTATGATACCCTTTCTCTTCATGGCCAATAGGGTATCAAAGCACACAAATAATTGAATAAATAACAACAACTTGAAATGAACAATTGCTTTTGATTAAACAAAAGTTCGCAATGAGACGACAATTTGCTCTCTCACATATCAACAAAATCAAATAAATTAGTCAAAATGAGGGTGGCCTTTTGATTATTATTATTGTTACTGTTACTGCTGTTGTTGTTGTTGCGGGTACATACGTCATGTATGCAAAACCGAAAACCGCAAAATGAGCAAAAATTGAGATTGAAATTGTTTTGATTATGACAAGTTAGATGAGACCCAGAATGCGTTACGTTGATATTAATGGGGTACATTGGCTTGAGTATAAAGAGAGGGGATATCATTAAAATGTTTAAATAAACTTCAAGTTTTTTGCTTCACTTAATATATTACTTAAACAAGAAATCCCTTATTTATATGAGTCTTATAAGCTGTTGTCTTATTTGCCCAACGATTACCAACATATTAACCTTTCTTTATTCCCATACAACATTTACTTTCTTTTGTTACACTTGATTGTAGCGCATCTAGAAAGTAAATTTGTGGTTTTCAAGATTTGCTACACTTTCATAATTCATAATAATAGCCGGCTACTCTCATTGGGTTAAGTGCTGCGACTCCGACTGAGTTCAAGTGGTCTACGCAACCAATTTAAAAATAAGAGAAGAGAAAAATAAAAAAAAAACCAACAAACAATATAAACAGAATCTGCAGGCTCTGTTGCTCAATTTGTCATCAGCTTTTCGGAAGGGTCTGACTTACACTTAATCACCGCCTTGAAATCCCCCTACACTCAGTTGATATTGTTTTGAATCTAGAAATTTGCCATGCTTCATAAGTCTTACTTTACTCTGAGTGTTGTCTCCAGTCTCTGTCTTTGTGCATTTACATAAATATGGTCTAAATGTAGTAGGTTTTATCCCTTGGCAACGCACAAGGCTCGCATGACGTCTTGTAATACGTCAATGACGACGGGTTGTCTATTAGATTGTTTATATTGTATACCCTGTGTTTGAGAATTGTTTGGGAAAAGTGTGCTTAAGTTAAGTGGTTTTGTTATGTGGGAGAGGTCAGATGTTTGTACTTCGCTTAGAGTCTAAGTCATATAATCAAACTAGTCCTTCGAATCTCATCAACTATGAGAGATAGCTAAAGCAAATTTTTTATATAAGTTTTTCAACAGGTTCAATTGATAAAATTTAGTAAACATTGGAAATACTTCCAGAATTTCTAAGAAAACTTTTAAATTTCTAAGTTTAAGTTTGTGCAGATATTATTAAAAGTAAGTAAATGTGTATGAAATGTATTATTTCTGATTTTTTCAACCTTTTTTTTAAAGTCTTAACGAATGAATAACCCCAAACAACATTTTATAAGAACGTGCAGGGTATCTTTTAGTTGATCACTTTAGATCTTGCGTCTTTGTGATGAATTAGCTCAATTTGCCATATACTATGCAGTATATCTGGTATTTTTGGTATGTGGGCCTTGGGTAATAATATTTATTTATTTATAGCCCACAACTTCTTGGCCCATTCGGGGGCTATAAATTTTCACACGAAGGTGTCACATTACAGGCAAACAGACAAGCGTACACGACACGTACTACGATAACGCACGAGGCGCGACGGAACCGAACCGAACCGAAACCGGAACCATATTCAGTTAATTTGTCGCCTTATCTTGTCAGCATTTAGCTGGCAAATGTGGGTAGCAGTCGGCAATAAGATAAGTAAAGAATAAATAAATAAAAAAAAGGGCCCTCCACTTGGAAATTGGCCTAATAAAGCTACTAAACACGTCTCGCCTCCGTCTGTCCGCCTTCGTTTAACGCTTTCAATTATGTTTTGGGACATGGTTCGTCTGTTTTAACTGCAGCTCCACGCATCAATCATCAAAGACAGAGACACGGGGAGACAGAGAGATAGAGGAGAGGGCCAGAATGCAGCTTACGGATCGCACGCTTGATTAATTAAGTTTAAAATATTGCCTGCCATATTTAACCAAAAGGGCCTAAACCAACAGACGAACGACTCGATGATCCTTCAAAAGACTCAAGCATTCGCCTTCGTCTTCGTCTTCGACTGCCTTTTTGGCCAAATTAATTAACAGACATCACTCCAGGCCACGACGGGACTCGTGCTTCGCCTTTGAGCATATTTGAAATATGTTTGTTTTTGTTTGTTTATTTGTGTTGGTATTTTGTGACCTTCGGACAGACATTCGTATTTATCAGGAATTGTGTGAATTGAAAAACACCTGTTTTTTTTTTCTCGGTTTATTCTGTATTTTGTTTATTATTGAATTATGTGTTTTCCTCTTCATTTCTGTTTAATGTTTGGGGCGTTACATCGTTTAGTATTTGTTATAATTGTTTATTTGTTGGGTTTAAATCCAATTTGTAATCGTTAAGGATGAGTATTGTGAGAGAACTTGGCCAGGAACATGAAATAACTTTAAGGCAGTCTTAACTTAAGTTTTACTTGACACATTCCATTCATTAATCTATAGCCAATTGAATTAAATAATCTTCCTTTTCTTCCTTTAGGCATTTCTTAATTGTCTATGATTACCAAAGCATTACCCACTAATTGAGTTCTAGATATAATATTATTGAACTAACGCACGCCTTGACACAACAAACATCCCAGGCCACCCCATACAGTAGATCTGTTTGATTCTCCCCAGGATATCCGTGTCACTTAATTGTGCGACACTTTATTGGATTTTAAAAAGGGACATTCGTATATACATATATACGCACAACTTCTATCCGGGGGTAATTAAATTTCCTGTGGAGCATACGGTGTTTTTCCCCTGAATGACGCACTCGTCCATTGCAAGGCGAGGAAAGGGGCAAATGGATTTGATTGAATTAAGCGCTTGGGCGAGAAGGAAAGGATGCCGAAGCACAGGCAGCTTCCAATGCCGCCAATGATGATGGTTCGCTGACGCCAGGATAGCGGGGAGTCCTTACCAAAAACCGAAGCTTCAATGCTGTGCGCACCAATTGCGTTGTTGTTGTGGGGGCAAAAGCACAAACACACTCACACACACACAACAAAATTGAGAATCGCATCGTCAGAGCCAACGCCTCCAACATCGTTGTGGTGTTCGTCCTTTTATGTGCTCGGGACATGCGTGAGAGATGATGTTGTTGTCCTTTCTACTGTTGCTGCTGCTGCTCCCGGTCTCTAGCATGCTTTTGCTGCTCCCCTGTGGCTTCTCTCAATGCGGCGTTCAAATTTTGGGGGTGTATCAATTTCAATTCATTGCCATTTAACCAACTCGAGGGTGGATTTCGATATTGTATAAATTGTTGTTTCTACTTGATGTTGTTTTCGTTCACACTTAAGTGGGTGGCCTTTGTGCCATAAATGCCTTATGTTTTTTTTGGGGTTTGCTTCCTTGTTTTTCCTCTAATGCGTAGCATAATAGAAATACAATAAAAATCCATTGGAGTACCATATGCTTAGCCCTAATAGCATTTGTTTAGACATCTCCTTAACGATCTTTCTCCGCCTCCATCGCATGCTTTGTGGCTGGGGCAATTAAATGGTATTAAGTAGGCTGTAAGACGTGTATAATCATCATCATATGATTTTATTAATAAATTTATGGCACTTTTTGGGCTGTTGACATTTAATATTTGATGACGGTTTTTATATAATTTATTTGGCTTTCTTTTGTTTTTAAGGGTGGCTCATTGTTTATTTGTTTAGTTATTTAAATTTAAGGAAAGAAAACCTTAAATAGCCGATCGATAACTTTCTTTATTTTAAGTGTTACCAAAAGATATTCTAGCCAGGACTTTAGTGAAAATCTATTAAAAATTTTTATCCATTACAAACATGACTGAGAATTGCTTTGAACAGTTTTCCCATTCTATCTTAGTTTTCTTCTTAAAAGTCCTAAAAATACACACAGTTGTTCAAGATCAAAGTCACACCATTCAAATGTTCATTTCTTAACCAGGAAATGTGTAAAAATCGCTTTTAAGAAATCCGCCCTTCTCGCTTCATTCATTGATGAACGAACTTTAGAGTATTTTTCTTAGTTCATTGCATAAATATTTATGCGCATTGAGAAATGCTCAAGAATTGCCGTAAGATTCGTAGCAAAAATATTTGACAAAAAACACAAAAGGAAAGCGGCGAAAAAATGTGTCAATGGCAGAAGGACTCTCGTCAAAAGGACCCTCATTAGTGCCAAGAACAAGAACATAAAGATTTTGTAGTACGATATAAGAATGTACAACAATAGAGCTTCGGAACCACCTCCCTCCTCCCTCCCTTTATGCTTTTTTAGGGGCGTGTCTGAGTGACTGAACAATTACGATCATTGCCCTTTACCCCTCAGCAAGGGTGGTGACGACTAGTAGGGCATTATTCACTGCATACTATGTCGCATGAAAGTCAAGATGCTGACATTTACTTGACTTGGAAATCGGATACCGCCGGAAGTTGGACAATTGGCTGCAAGCGCTGAAATGGGCGCCCCGTCCAAGGCCCGCATCTAACAAACTCCTACTTCTTGCCAGAACCAGAGAGGGGCGGCAGTAGGGGCTAAAGGTGTGTAATTATTTGCGGTGCCTGTTTGTTGACTTCAAATGACTTTGCTGACGATGCTGCAAAAGCCCGCCAGAAGGAACATACAAGCAAGCAGCCCTTGCCAAAAAAAACTTTCTCACGGTCTATATATGCATATGGTACAATATATATCCTTGCCATTTGACAACTTCCTGCCTTTAAGGTTTCTTTAGTTTCTTCGTAATTATAGGCCCGACTTTTGCACAGCTTTTCAGTTACAAATGCGCAATTGCTTTGCGATTCGATTCGATTCAAATTCGTTGCACATTTCGAAAGTCTTAACGTCATGATTTTCATTGAAAAGTGTTCAAGTGGAAGTCGTTGGGCTTTTCTACATGACTTTACTCCTTTAAAGTTCTTAAGTGGCCCGCCAACCGTTTGGTCTTTTGGTCTTTTAACACTTTCTGTACTTAAGTGTTAACGCTCGCATGCCTGGCTACAACTCTGGCTACAATTCTCGCAAGTTGTCAAGCACTTGTGAGAGTTTGGCAAAATGCTTTATTTTGTGATGTTAAAAGCTTTGATAAATGTTTTACTTTACTTTAGGATTGACGAAGGCTTAGAAAATAATAATAATAATAATAGTATAACAGAAATATAAAATATTGTCAAAAAATAAAAATATATCATTAATCATATGACAACTTGGTTTTCTTATGAATCAATAGCGTAAGCTCTAATAATTTAGCTTACAAAATTTTTTAAAATATATTTTCAGTCATCATTAAGCGTAATCAAACTTTCACATAAGAAATCTTAATCTTTTTCGAAGGAACCAAATCATTTTATAGAATTTTTCGTTGTATGAAAGTTTGTTGTATGGACTTTTGACTGGAAGTTTATATTTTTGCATTACAAACAAATTATCCCACCAAAGCTTTCTAACTATACCTTAAAATATGCCTTAGAAGTTTCATGAATTTAGTCATTTAGGAAATTTTAAGTGGTCTCCAACTGATTTTTCCACATAAGACATGGAAAGTCATTAGATGGAACATTTCAATTTATACAACAGGATAGATACTTCAAGCCAACCTTTTAACCTGCCATTATTCATTCGCACAGCTGCCAAAACAAAATTTGCTGAGCTCATGACAGCAGCTAAAACTACCTGACAAACCTGAGAGAGATACAGAAAGAGAGAGCGCTCTGTTCGAGTAGCGGGAAATCGATTTAATCCCATTTTAAAATCAAACAAGCAAAGTGTTTTTGAATTTTTCGCACACGCCCTATGAAAACAATACCCTTGGGCAAAAGAGAGATAGAGAGAGATAGACCCAAATGTATTTAGCAAGTGCCGTTAAAACTTAATTAGCTGAGATTTGCAGGGCAGGCAGACACTCTACGAGTTGAAAACATAGTTTCCTATATAACCACCCACTGAGCATGCCACAGGATAAAACGCACCGGAGAGAGTGACAGAGACCTTTTTTTTGTAGCTGTTGTGATAAGGCATTGAGCTGAGGATACCTTGAAACTATGCACCTTCTGCCACAGAATGTTGTGTTCTTGTTGTTGTTAACCAACAACTCACATGTGTGTTTACACTTGCCGCCGTTTTGTGGCATTGGCTGTTTGCGTCTTTTGGTTTCTGTCACTGCGGTTTCGTATTCCAAATGGGATACTTTGCGGGGCCGCTATCTTAAAGGGCGCATCAATGCATTTCATTTTATTGATTACAAATTATATCTCGAGGCAAGAATAACATCATATCGTTATCTGTCTAACAATTTTATTAGCCTGAAACATAGACGCCAACTAGTTTCGGAAGGGTTTGTTCTTTTTACCTGGATCTTTATCGACTGGCTTAGTTAACAATTATTAATCGAGCATAACATTTATCATACGCATCTATCCCTCTTTAATATGTAAATTCGTTGTTTTGTTGGTTCGTTTGACATTTTCTTGTTTTTCGTGGGCTGTGCCCCAAAACATTTTTCCAGCATAATTTTATGATATAGTTTTTTGTTTTTCCCCAGATGCCTCTCATGCGATAGCTTTGTCTGCGTTGCCGCCTTAGACAACCATTGAGATTCTATTCATCCATGAAATCTGATAGAACTTTAAAGCTAAGCTGCAACTTTCCGCCGGAAATAAAAGCCTGAGCTCAATTGATTAGCTGTCAATTGCCAGGGTATTTCACATAATACTCTGGAAAATGCTTAATGTTTATACTAAAAATATTTAAATTTTTACATTTTGTGTTTGTAATTACTTCAATTTAAGCAAAATTACTCAAGTAACTAAAAATTAATTGGGTCTGAAAACGAAAAAGTTTTTAAACATTACTAAAAACCTTTTAAACAAGCAAGATTTTAAAAAGTTTTTACTAGAATCTTAAAGTAATTAAGTATGTGTAATTACTTTAAGATTCATTATAATTACAAAAGTAGTTACTCAGTAATTGCGTATATTCAAACTATAACTTTTGCCGAGCATATCTTAATAGTCAGCATTTAAGACCACTAATATTGTAATATCCCTCGGGGCACGTTCTCCTGTCAACAAGAGGACAATAATCTATTGTCAAGTGACCTCCTGGCCCCTCCACCCCCCACTCTCACACAAAAAGCCATTGTGTGAGTTTGGCAAAGATGTCAAAGATATCACTAAAAAATTCGAAATGAGCGGCACAATTTGGTGAAGCGTTTCATTTGTTTGGTTATCCTGGATCTGGACTGGCTTTACAGTTGTGCTTCCTGGTTTGTTCCTTGCTGTAACAACCCGCGGTGCGACTGCAATTTGCCTTCGGGCCAAACAGTTGGTGGTCCCACAGAGCTCTCAACTTGAGAGGACCGTGTCCAGGTCCATTTTCATTTTCAATTCCATCATTTCCATGTCCTTGTAGGTGTTCAACTCAAATTAGTGGCTTGTGCATTGTTCGACTTGGGTTCCATGGAAGTTTCTTTGTCTCTCTCCTTAGCTGTTTGTTGCTCTCTGACGTAAATCAAATAGTTTTGGTTGTCATTGAGGTTAGTTGAGCTGCAGCTGCAACATAACAATTTCCATTCCAACCCCCATCCCGCAACGCTCTCCCCACTTTTTTTGGTTACCAAAGTCGCGCTCATTAGTTATGATTTAGTGTGCGCATAAACAAAGTTATTAAATTTCCATCCACGCTTCGCCAAACTACTAAATTGTCTGACTCTTTTGCCATTTTTTTTTTTTTTGCCATGTAGTGAACTACCTCAGCCGCCGCCTTGAATCCCCTTGGCGCCTCTGGGTGCTGCTGATGATGATGATGGCCCCAAAGTTGTAGCCATAAAAATTAAAACCATAAATTAAATGAGTATTTATTTACTGCTTGCCGTTTGCTGCCCCGTTTGCTGCATTTATGCCAGCCCAAAAGACCAAAGTCGAAGCCATGCAGAAATTTAATTAACGCTTCTGTGTACATGTACTAGACACAGCAGGCTCAAAGCTAGAGAGAGAGAGAGATAGATAGAGAGAGGGAGCTATGTATTAGGGTGGAGCGTGTTTGCCAGTGGGTGGATGGGTGCTTGGAGGGCGTGATTTGAGCGCTGTTGCTTGTTGCATGACCATAATTAACGATTAATTAAACAGCGACGACTGTAAAAATATGAAAAGCTTGTTGCACAATCACGACCTTGCCACATAAATTAGAAACCTTACAAAAAAGAAAGCGCAATCCTAGGGGGAAAACTAATAAGGAAGTTGGTGGATTGGTTGAAAAAAGGGGTAAAAAGTTGAAGCGAAGTTGAATATATTGGAAAACTGCTTTTGAATGTTTTAATAATTATGTTCTTAACCAAAGGTTAGTTTAAGCTATATTTAACCTAAGCTCTATGCTAAAGAAAATTATTTAAAATATTGTAAAATACTTTAAAAAAATATAAACATGGAAAATGTTAGCAGTCTAGCCAAATGATGTTAAAAAGATCTGACAAAAGTGCATTAAAATATTTAAAAACTAATATTATTAACCAAAGGATAGTCTAAACGATATTTCAACTAAGCTCTATGCTTCAGAAAATGCTATAAAATATTAAATAAATACTTTAATGAAATATAAACGTTGAAAATGTTAAAAGTCAAGCCAAATAACGCCTAAAAACGGTTAGAAAATATATTTAAATTTCTTTAATATTATATAATTAACCAAAGAACAGTCCAAACGGCATTTAAACTCTGCTCTTTGCTTAAAAGCCAATCATTTCAATATTTTAATGAGCTTTGGTTGCTTGCCAGTCTAAAAGGTCATAATATTGTGTTCAAATGCAAATTTCTTAAAACTCAACATATAATAACTCTTGCAAAAATCTATAAAAATGGGTTAAATATGCATTTACAACTGGGTTTTATGGCCCAAAATATACAAAGCCAAAAAATATGTGAAATGCACCATTTCCTGGATCATTTCCATAAAAATGCGAGCAAATGCCCAAAAACCCAAATCGATTGTAAAAAGTCAGCCAAATGAGTGCGAAATGTGTAAATAAACAGTTAAGACGACAGCGAGAGCTACGGGCACATGGACGACACATACTGACTGTATTTAACCCGAAGTGGTCAACATAATTGCGTTCAACAAAGAGTTAAAGGCTAGGCTTAGTTGGGCTCTTTGCAAACGCCCAGACTTTGAGGCACATTAGGCAGAGTTGTTGTAGCTGCAACTGATACCTGAATAATTTAAACACCAGGTAGATATAGATATGTTTGTACTTACGCCCACAGAAACAACTTGACTTGGCCGTCAACGTCAACGTCAAATGCTCGGAGGCATAATTTACAAGCTGGCCAAAAAAAAGGTGCAACAACGACTAAAGATGCATGCACACGCACACACATAGAGATTTAAAGGTACAATTCAAATGAAAAACTTGCAAAAGCATTTTGCGGAGCAGAAAAACTAACAGGTCATAAATCACAGCTTCAAAAATTGTTCAAGCCAAGTTGACTGACTTGGGCCAACGTCTTGACTCCTACTTCCACTACCTGTACATATGTATGTGTGTGTGTGTGTGTGTGTGTGTGTGTGTGTGTATGTGCATATCATAAACTTTCAAGGTCCATCCGTGTGTGCATTCAATGGAAAATGCATTGCGGAAAAAGGATGTGGGCTCACCTTGATTTTTATGGCATGTAAATATTTATGGCTAACACGACCTTGTCAATTCTAAATTCGCCTCTTCTTCTTCCTGTCACACACACACACACACACATACACATACACTTTTTAATGGTTCCTGTGAAATGCTATACAGCAACAATATAACCAACAAAATTGTTGTTTTTGCCTGGAAAAATTGCTGCAAAATATGTTTATGATGCGCATAATATTCCCAAATGGTTTTCCTGTTTGACATGCTGACGAAGTTTTTCGGCCTGCCCCTTGGTTCCGGTTACCAAAAAAAAAATGTTGGCCATAAAAAAATTGACTTTATAAGCTATATCGCGGGGATTTACACAAGGACATTCGCTTGGTTTTTGCGCATTATCACGCCCATTTATGGCCCAGCTTAGTGTCCATTTTCAATCAATGCAAATTTATTCTTTATTTTTTTGTTCTGTGGGTTTCGCAATTGTTGCCAAAAAATATTGGCAGCTCTCTTGACTTTACCTGTTGCTGAATTTTGCACAAGCTATGGACTGAATGGAGTGTTGAATAGAGTATTTAAGGAACTTTAAGGGTTTCGTTCAAGGCAATATGTTGAATATTAAATGTTAATAGTACGAAAATTTGTTTTTAGAACCAATTAAGTTTTGTTAACTTTTGAAGAATCGAAAAATAATCAATGTATCATAGAATCTGAACTGATATAACGGACTTCTACAAAATAAAGATCTTTAAAAATTATTTTGTAAAATGCATTCTCCCCATAATAAAGTTTTTTTGTCCCTTAAGATTGATTACATGGAATGGAAGTGACAGTATTTAAAAAAAAAACATAATTTACAGCTGATATACTCTTAATGAAGAGTTGCTAAAAAAACTATATTTTATGCTTACTTTTTTAATACTCCGTGTTTAAGTAACTTTTCTTTTTGCCAAAGCCATCAAAAAACAATTTTAAACCTTTTGCGTTAAAGAATTTCCAGTTAACCAATATTTCTTATCACTTTTCTCACCTAAATCTTTTCTCTGTGTGGCCTAGCCTGCGTGTTAGAAATACTCCCACGCATTAAAAAGGCAAATACACAAATTCTCACACACACTCTATAATGACACCACTCACTCATTCAGTGCGGTGAAAGAGAGCGAGAACGAGAGCGAGAGTAAGTGTGAGCGACACTTGAGTTTGAAACCCCAGGCGCAAAGCCCGTGCACCGTTGGTGATCGCGGCATGTGCCAAAGGCATCCCCGGTTCACATTTGCCCAGTTTTCTGACCCCCTCCCCCCACCCGTTACCAAAACTAGACTCGTGTCCGTGTCCATGATTTTCTGCACACACACACACACACACACACAAGCTCATAGAGAGTGTTTGCGTGACTTTAACGGTAGAGGGCGCACGCGTGACCTTTCTCAGCGCACTTCTCAACATACTTAAGATTTGTTTTCATTTCTGGGTGGGGTGTGGGGACCCTGCTGAGCCATCTTTTTCTTTCCCTATGTTTATTTACATTTTCGTTATTTTCAAAAATGTCTAATTTGTTGCAGACTTGTTCTTGTTATTGTTAGTATAACGAATTGAATATTTAACTGCAAGTTTTATTGCAGTTTTCTCGACTTTGCTCTCTTCAAATTTCAAGTGGTTGCTTCGAATGCATTATTTATGTGCCTCGTTTCTAGCCATGTGCCAGAAATCCACTTGGCTGCTGCTGCCAACAACTCAAAGTCATGTGGCGAAAGCTGCCATCCATGCCCCCTCCCCAAGCTAACCCCCCTACCATGCATCTTGTCAATGTGGAGCAATGGCTTCATTTCAAATGACAACTGCCGCTTGATGCGCCGCGGGTTGGGCAAAATTGTCGGACAATTGCAATGATGTTTTCTTTATGGATTTGCCAAGACCCCAAAAATGGCAAACGACTGTGATGCGATGCGATGTGTGTTTTGACATTTTAATAGCCGCATCGTTTGGCCACTTTGATGACATTTAATGTCACAATTTGTGCGACTTTTAATTGCCAGAAGCTATAACAGTTAGAAATACATATATTTTGATAGCAACCAGATCAGGAAGTGCTTTAAAATTTATCTAGTTCAAAGTTTTTCAATACCTTTTTGTGTTAAAAGACTTAAAACTCATCAAAATTTTGATACCTCCAACAATCCATTCAAATAAAAAACGTTAAAAATGCGATCCTAAATAATCGCTAACAATGGGCATCATTATCGATAACCAATTAGTTGAACCACTTGGCGAAGCGAAACAAAAACCATTTTGAGAACTGTGGCCCCATCAATTGGCACCAAAAAACAAAAATGTGCGAGATCATGCACATAGATTAAGCTTATTTAAAATTCCATAAATTAAGAAACAACAAATCGAAGCGAAACGGCGCGGCGTCTAATGAAAATTTATGTCTTCATTACGCAACAGCGAAAAACGTTTTTCATTTTCAATTAAATAAACAAAAAAAAGGCAAAAAATATTGCTCGCAGTGAAATGTGGCTAAAATCATTAAAATCAATAAAATAAACAGCGTAAACTTAATTTTAGCTGCAAACTGGCAACTGACATGGCGCCACAGATGCTAAACATAAGCTGCCACGCCAACTGAAAGCTATATAAAAAGAAAAACAAAATGGCTGCCATGACATAAAATATCAATAAGAGAGTGTATATGATAAATAAGTAGTGTGTGCAGTGTTTGCAATTAGTGCATTCCCCAAAGTTTCACATGCAAGTTGCATACATTTGAGCTTGTGATTGGTAGCTGGCGTTGGGGCCAATGGCAGTGGTGTGCGTTGGGCGCATGTCGTGTCACGCCCCAAACGCCACTCACCCGCCAGTGTCCACCCACACACCCCCATTTGCTGCGGTGGGTGTTAATTTGCTGCAAAACCGGTTGCTATGTGTCCGAGTGCAATGGCAATATGGCTAGCAATTCCAATTGGAGTATGGTTCTTGCTGCACAGCTATTCGTGCTGCTCTGACGCATTGATTTAAGCGGGCAGCGCAGCCATTTTGTATGTGGCTTACACTCGCACTTGCAGTAGCAGCAATGATGGCAAACTCACCTCGGCAAATACACCACCAACAACAGCTCTCATTCTCACGCAACAGCAGCAGAAAAGCCAGACTGTTAAGTTAACAGAATGTTCTCTTTTACTCTTAACATGAGTTTAACAGCTTTTAAGCGAGGATCAGTTTTGAGGCTGCTTTAATGTTATTTGCTTCTAGTTTATTTTAATAAAAAAAAAAATAAATAAAGAATGAATAATAATATAAAATAATAAAAATTTAAACATTTTTATTTGTTATAATTATATTTTAAGTAAAACTTTTTTTTTATTGTTTTTAAGCACTTTAAAAACTCTATTGTTAGCACGCAAGAGCAACAACAAGCTCACCTGCCTAATGTTATGTTATGTGCTGACAAACCCACCACAATGTTATTGTGCGCTCTCGCTCACACTCACTAACAGCGTCTGCCGCTGCTATATGTGGTATGTTATGGACACGCCTTCGATTGGTGGTTGTCAATGTATGTTTGTGCCAGTGTGTGCGTATGCGTAGACTGGTTTATTGGGCACAGCCCAATGTGCGCAGAGAAAAAAATCAGTTCGCAATGGGACTCTGAGCACTGCGTTACAATTCAGTCCTGCTGCGAATCTTGTGACGTTTAGACGCTAACCGGTGTTCGCGTTTGGCTTAAGCGCGAGTTTTCACAACAAACAGTGTTAAGAAACGCGCGCGCGTTTTTAAAGTGCAACAAAGAATATACATACAAATATATATACAGAAAGCTAAAATAGCAAAAAATATACAAATTTAAAATATATAAATACATATTATTCTTAAGATTCAAAGTGGTATTCAAGTGTTTGGTGCGATGGGCGCTTAAGTTACGTTTATCAAAACATAAAATTATATAGAAGCCCTTGTGTGTTTTATTTAAATATTTCACGAAAACTTCATAAACTTATCGTGTCGACAAAATGATGATGAACGCTTTTATTGAGCCCGCGCAGCATCATTTGGCCAGTTATGGGCTGCGTATGTCGCCCAATACAACTGCTAACAACAATAACAATCAACAGCAACTGGACATGCAACAACAGCAACAGCAACAACAACAGCAACAACAACAACAACAGCAGCAACAACAGCAGCAACAACAACAGCAACAACAACAGCAGCAACAGCAACAGCAACAACTGGAGGGCAGCGCAGATTCCACATCGCTGGCAGCGGCGGCTTATCAAAATTCCGGCTATGGACATTTCAATAGCTATGCCTCCAGAGATTTCCTACTTGGTCGTCGTGGCGATGCCTCGGATTATGCTGGCGCCGCTGCCGCTGCAGCTGCAGCCGTAACAGCACCAACAGCTGCCACTGCCGCAGATTCCATGCTCTTCTCCAGCTTCCCGGCGCAGGCGGCCGAGCTGAGCAGCAGCTTTGGCCAGCATGCATTTCACAGCCATCATCATCATCAGCATCAGATGCGCATGGCGGATTATGCCACACATCCGTATGCCCAACATCATCATCATGGCAATTTCCCGTCGGCAGTGCATGCGGCACATCATCATGCAGCGGCGGCACATGCCGCACACGCCCATCATCCGCATCATGCCATGTCCGCCATGCATCCAGCGGGCGCTGGTGCATTCCTTCGCTATATGCGACACCAGCCAGCCACAGCGGCATCCAGTGTCAAGCAGGAGATGCAATGCCTCTGGATTGACCCAGATCAGCCGGGTCTGGTGCAGCAGCAATCGCAAGCTGGCTCACGCAAGACCTGCAACAAGGTCTTTCATTCGATGCATGAGATTGTGACGCATCTGACCGTGGAGCATGTGGGTGGACCGGAGTGCACCACACATGCCTGCTTCTGGATCGGCTGCTCGCGCAATGGCCGTCCGTTTAAGGCCAAGTACAAGTTGGTGAATCACATACGCGTCCATACGGGCGAGAAGCCTTTTGCCTGTCCGCATCCCGGTTGTGGCAAGGTGTTTGCACGCAGCGAGAATCTCAAGATACACAAACGCACACACACGGGTAAGTAGATGTTTTTCCTTCCGGGGTTTAACCCCTTAACACATGCGTCTGGTGCATATGTGTGTGTGTGTGTGTCCTCCCACGCCCACTTTTACCTGTCCTAAGTCCTTTATGATCGGCAACCTGTACACATGGCTAAGCCTTTTGCACTCACAAATCCCTTCAAGTTGTTTTGGCCCTAAACAATATACATACATGTATGTTCTCGCTTCGGATTGTGGGCTTGACTTCGACTTTTCAACGGTTTAGCCAAGGGATTCAACGATTTATGCCTCTGTTCTAGCCATTGACTTCAGCACTATGCAAGCTGGTTTAATCTTTAACACAAGAATACCAGTTTTAAGGAGTATTTTCTATGCGGCAAATGTAATACATTTTGACTTATTCTATAAGTAGACTGTACACTGTAAGAAAAATTGTAAATAGTTGTACAAGCATGAGTTTCTTTAAGAAATATTTCAATCTAGAACTTCGTAGTTCCTAAAAAGAGCAAAACACAGTCGAACACAAAGGCACAAAAAAACTTTGTTTTAGTAAAAATTCGTAATACAGATTGGTATTTGGATATTACCAAATCGCTGCGTTCAGGAAACGTATTCGTTATATAGAAAATTTCGTTATATGGCAGTTCGACTGTATTCTAGTATTTTCATACAATGATATTTAAAAAATTTAACAGAAACTTCTAAACTGTAATCGATGCTAAGTATTGTATCAATATTTCAATCGGATAAATATTTGCTTAAATATTTCATTTAAGATTTTAGAAACTTCCTTAAATTCCTTTAGATTATGATAGTAAAAACACTTAAATTGTTGATCAAATTAATTTTTTCTACATATCTTTTAAAAATAGGCAAAAAAGTTTTTTCTGTAATATAGAATATTTCTTTCCAAAAGGTTTCCTCATAGATTTATAAACAAGTTCCTATCTTATAGCTTAGTTAGATGTGATTATAGCTAAAATATATTATTCAGGCTTGAAACGCATATAAATATTGTGATTATATTAATGTACTAAGTACAATAAGTAAGGAAATTACATGCTTAAAGCAACAGCTGTGGTTTACTTTTAAGAAATTAATAAAACAGTTAAGGATTTTTTTGAGCTTTAATATTTTATAGTTAAGTTTTCATAGCTGTTTTATTTTTAATTGTAAATCATTTTCTTAATTGCTGCTTATGCTCTTAGCCTAGTTTAAATATATATATTATATATGTATTCCCATCCGACTTAATGCCCCAAACATTAATGTCTGCTTATAAATCAATCTGATTTTCTCCCACTATCCTATTGCTATCTGTATTATGCATCTCTTTCGACACTTTCTAAACACCTCTGACAACACATGGGCTTCCCTTATCTTCACATTATCTAAGTGTAACAATTGTTTTGACTCTTTGTGAAAATATATATGTATATCACTTGAGCGCAGCTCACATATCATTTCGACAACAACAGCAAATGTTAATGCCAGTGTGACCCCCTCATAAATTACTAGGGTAGCGCTACAGATCAACGCTTTTTGCATAAACTAAATCAAAAGTTTAATGTAGCATGGCGTGTAACGTAACGTATACGAATTCCCCCAAAAATATTTACACACACCATCACACATACACTCACACACACAAACACACTCGTTAAATTTTCGCGCCCCGTTTGCTGAATGCGATGTGATTTTACCCCAGTTTCGATGCTGAGATTTTGTTGTGTTTTGGAGTGCAGGGCACGAAGTGGCTAGAAGTATTTCCGTGCGATTACAAACGGAAGTTTTGACACGTGTCAACACACACACACACACATACTTGAATCTGTGTGTGTGTTTGTCAATGCATAATAAAAACAAACAACAAAACAAACAGATCTCGAAAAATAAAAATGTTGCTGATTGAATTTGATTTATATGCAAGGCGTTAGAGAGTAAGAGAGGAAGAGAGTGTGTGTGCAAGTCAAGTGGCAAAGCATCTCACTCGGGTTATAGGCCTCCCTCTCTCTCTCTTTCTCTTTCTCTTTCTAATTTCCAACTCTAATGAAGTTGTGTTTGGTTTTTTCCCGTCGGCCACTTCAAAAGTATCCTACAACAACACAAATCTGTACACCAATCATGCAGTCAATATATTATATATGTACATATTTTTATGCTGCATCATCTTAGAAAAAAAATGATCATACGCATCGTAGTGCGTCATTCAATGGGGTTTACAATATGGCGTCGAGTATGGTTTTTAGAAGAAAGAAACAAAAAGAATCAAATCAAACATTTTAATTACCTTTCAATGAGTGTGCAAAAGAAATTTTTCGAAATGATTTGTATTTCAATTGTTTAGAAATTTCAAGCTCATTAAAATTTTTTTGAATATTCATTTGTCTGTGGGTGGATTCGATTTTTAGAAGATTTTTTTTTACCGGTTTTTGTTAAACATTTTAAATTTGTTTACCTTGTTGTAAGTTATTCATAGATTTTGTTGACTGAAGCTTGTTTCAAAGCTTAGATAAGAATTCTAGATAGACTTTAAAGCTGTTCGTCGCACAAAATTAATGTGTTCAATATTTTTTTTGGCATGTTTTTGAATTTGCTGCGGATGAATAAATTATGCTTATAATTTTTTGGCTTAACGTCAACACTTCTGGATAAACATTTATTATATATTCATTTAGTTTTTATTGTTGTTTTCGATGGCAATAAGCTTTATTAATGAACTTAATTTGTGAAAGCAAAGGGGAAGCGTGTTTAGCTCATTACAAAAGCATGCAGTTTTAGTGACTTTGGCGAGCATTAAAAACAATTACACAAGCAATTAAAAACATTTATTGCATTGTTTTTAGCAAAGACTGCAACCAGTCGAGCGCAGTGCCAACGTATAGTCGAGTGTCGAACCCAAATATAATTGCTTTAAAATTGCGCCACTCGTTTTAATAAAGCAAACACAAAACACACAAAAGCCAAAAGTTGAATAATGAAAATGCAAAAACAACAGCTGCAGCAGCAGCAGCAGCAATAACAAAAAACATTCGACAATAGCGTATGCCAAAATGAAAGCCCAACCAACAACAACAGCAATAACAGCAGAGAGCACAGTGAGCGAAAGAGAAGGAGAGTGTGTGAGAGATGTAGAGTGGGCGTCGTATTATCCTTGTTTGGCCTTAACACCGCCTGCGTTTATTAAAAGCGCGCTATGCATACAAACAAACCATACACACAAACACACACACGCATAGAGATAACGGCCTAGGGTAGGCAGGCAGCTAGACAGCAACAACACAGACACACACGTACGCTCAGGCCATCCACAAAATGGCGTTTATATTGCTTGGCATATTTTACGCAGTTTTGCTTGCTTTAATTTTGGCTTCCCGTTCGTCCCTTTTACACCATAAGCTTTAAAAACTTGTGTGTGTTTTTTGTGCTATAACCGTAAATATGCGTACACACATGTACATACACATACATATATTTATAAATTGAATTAAAATATTTTTTATAAAAAAATGAATGTGTGTGTGTAAAATATGTTTATTATCTTTCAGCTTTGGCCGTAGTTCATAGTTCACGTCATGATAAATTGTTTTTTGAGCGTCAAGTTTATTAGTTTTGTGTGGCCATTACTGTATAACGGCTATTTTTTTTTGCGCATAAATAATTACTATTTATGTTATGTGGTTTGTTGTTTTTGTTTTTGCGTGTCATGCGTAGCTTCTGCTGTTAAACAGGTTGGCAGCACTTGCAAACTGGCTGCTGTACTTAACAGCAGCTTGAGCCTTGACTTTGACCTTTATTGATCTCTGGCAACTCTGCGCATAACTGTTAATCAACAAATGCCTCTCTCCTCCTCTTACTCAAATTTAAGTACATAGATCGTTTACAGTTAATTTTTAGATCAGCTGCACTCTCTGCGCTCTTCATCGTTAAGTTTGCACTTGTCATTTGCTGCCGTCTGCACTCTATGCACTCTCTGCTAAAAATAAAAACTAAAAAAAAAGGAACAACAACCGCAACAACAAGAGCAGCGAGAGCAGAACAATCAACGTTTTTGTCTGCTACCTCCATCCAGTTGACACCTTGCCCAACAGCTTTAGTCTGTGTGTTTGTGTAGAGTTGGAGCCACATGAATGGCGTTTATCATTGTGTGCGGTTTTTACATGGCTCAACCTCTGTTTGCTGTCTCTTTCTGGCTCCCTCTTTTACATGATGCTGCTCAAGTGCTATATATATTTTTTTTTGTGTTGTGTTGTTCGTTGCACTCCTGCGGCTGCTACACCACAAACAACAACTTTATTCATTAACACCTACAATACACACACACACATACATATAGAGGCGAGGCAAGCGAGTCAGGCAGCTGCCCCAAATGGCCAACAACTTTGTGGTTAGTTTTGCAGTTGATGCTGCCCGCCAAGCTCATTATGTTTATGTTGCCTGTTTTCCCCCCTCCCCCGATCTCTCACGCTCTCTTTTATAATTTTTGCAAGTGCAGCAGCAGCTCGCTGGACTCCTTGTTGTTTGCCAGGAGTCAAAGTTCAACGTTGTGCATTTAACAATGTCCTTGTAGCGAACCCTTGTAAACGTTGATTAGCTGCTGCTTCCTGATTCCGCCACTCGATTTAATTGAGCTCAAGTGCTTTTTTAATGAGTCTTTTATGAACTCAGTAGCTGCTGCAAAAACATTTTTATGTGCTACGCTTCCCCCTTCCTTCATTCTCAGTGTAACAGTGCGCCAAACTGTTAGATAACAGCGCGCTGTAACGTCATATTTCTCCTTGTAATGTTAGTTAACAGTGCAGAGTTTTGTTTGTGTTTTTTGCTGCTCGGCGCCAGGAACATAATTTTTCAAATTCTATTGCCCGGCGTGCGAGACAAGATATCAAATGCGCGCTGCAAATGTCAATGATTGATGACTTTATTGCGGGTTCAACGATTTTCAAACAAACAAGACAACAGTGCGACAAATGGACATCAATACATATACAAACAGACAGACAGACAGAGAGTCGAAAGAAACGAAAATAACTTTTTATATTTTTGCGCATATTATGTTGACTGTTTGTTGCTGTTTAAGTTCTCAGAATTTGTTTTCGAGGCCCAAAAAGCAGAACAATGCAAAGGCAAAAACCTGCCAGGAACTGATTACCAACACACTACCTGGCACACACACACACACACAAACAATCACACTTACACGCTTCGGCCCCTTGGCTCGACAGGACCTCCGATATTTGTTGCTATCACCCGCAGACACGTCTCGTGCTGACTTTAGCTCTCTTTCTCTCCTAAAATCTCTGACAATCAATTAGTTTCGCTCCGAGTTTTGAACCTTGTTGTCTAGTTCGCTCTTAAAATTTCCACAACAGCGTTTTGGGCTAATGACGAATGCATTTTTAGCCGGAAAGTACTGTTGAAAAATTCGTCATTGGCTCGTTTGCAAACCAAACCAGGTTTATCCCAGTGTCTCTCATCGTGTTTTGCATTCGTTTCGCTCAATTAAATGTGCCAAATGTGACCAATTTTGAACATGACACTCGATTATCTACAGAAGGTTGTACCTCCTGCCTGCCTGCCTGTGGGTGGGGCAGGAGTGTTGCATGATGGGTCAAAGGGGGGAAGAGGGAGTTTCCTCACTGAATTATTATTCAAATGTTATTTTTATGACAACGCCTTCGAAGCTCAAGATTTATGGCAGCTGCTGGCCCGAAAAAAACTCAAGTAAAAAGTATATAAATTTTATTTGTGGTTCAAGTATTTGACAGTTGACTTTTGATTCTGGTTTGCTTCAGTTTTGTGGCTTGCGCAAAATTGTTCGGAAATTATTATAATTTTTTTTATTTGTTTTTGCCTGAGAACTAGAACTAGAACTAGAACTAAAAACTAAAAGTTGACTGCTATGAAAAATGTGTTAGATTTATAACATTTGTTCAATTTTTGATGTTAACTATGTTGGTATAAAAGTTTTTCAACTTTCGGGTGGTGTAGAGAATGGTATGACCTTACGGATTACGCTGAAAATGTTTGTATACAGTCGAACTATCCTATAACGAATCTCAAAGGGACAAAAAAAATTTTGTTTGAGAAAAAATTTGTAATACTGAGTAGTTTTTGGATGGAATCAAGTCGCAGTGTTCTGGAAATGAATTCTTTATAATGGAGACTTTGTTGTATGGAAGTTCATTATATGAAAGTTCGACTGTATAACTGTTAAGCTCATTTCTACTTTTGCTTTTTATTGTTTATACTCTACAGTCTTTAGGGTAACATAGCCTATAAAATTACTAACTTTGAGTCTAAAATATTATCAAACTTCTTGTGCTCCTTTTTCCTAGCTTCCCCTAACTACTCATCCTTATTGTATAGCATTAATATTTACTACCTGCCATATTTAAAACGAATGCTCTATAAAACTCTTTTTTGTGCTCTTACTTATTCCCATCATGGCAACCATCCATTTATCCATTCATCCAAACTTTTAGGTATATGAATATTTATTAATCTAGCAAATGCATGCATTATAATTAGCACCACCCTTTTATATCCCCCTCTACCCTCTTGCACGCTCTCTCTCTTTTTCTCTCTATAATACAGATCAGATGCGTGCAGCCGTTCCGCTTAACGAGCAGCTACTTTATACTTATTTAGCAAAAGAAGGGGGGTTGTTAACCATTATGCCACGCACTTTTGAAAATGTCAAAACAATTTTATATATGTGTATATTTCCCTATCAATGTGTGTATGTATGTGTGTGTGTGTGTGTATTGAGCATTATAATTTCATTTAAGGACTGCATCAAAAACCGGCAGGGGTTAAATTTTTCACTTACGCTTTTCGTGTTTTCGTTTTTTTCTTTTTTAACATTTTGACAACCCTTTTTATTTTTGTATTTTGGTGTGCTATTAGCTAAGTAGCCATTTTGTATGTATTATAGTTATAGTGCTCTTAAATTGTTGCATAATATTTTTCACTCTCTCTCTCGCTCTTCCATATGCCTTCTTCGTGTCTGACAGACACCCTGTATGATGATGGTTCAGTGGTTAAGCAGCTTATTGTGACGTGCACCAAAGGCATACATAGTTTAATAAATGAGGCTTATTTCGGCGGGCAGCCATTGTTGTTGCTGTTGCTTTGTTGTTGCTGTTGTTGCCTGGGCAACTATTAGCACACATACACTTCAAAAAAATATATTTTTTGTTGTTGTTGTTGAAAAGCATGCTCTAAGCGCGCTTTTCGGCATAACTGCCGCTTTAGCCACGCCCATTTGTCATAGAAGTCGCATTCAAATTAATTAAATTCCTTAGATGCCCCAAACACACAGCAATCCTCCAAAAATAGCCACGTTCCAGAGCAGCACACATTCCCTAAACTCAAGGAAATATGCAACAAATGAAGGTGAAGAAGCGCAAAGGGAGCCGAAGAACAGAAGAAGTCGAATACCAAAAGCAGAGCAAAAACTCTGAAATAAAATAAAATTTCAACGCATAAAGAACTGATCAGCAGCAGACAAACCATAAAATTAAACTGTCATCTTGCATATTTTTTATACCATGCATGCAGATGATACACAAACACATACGGATAGAGGGATACACTGGGTACCCGGGGTACAGGTAGTCTTTGGGTTGAGCTGCTTTTCGAGAATTATGAAAGCAAGCCTGACTAATCCTCTAAATCGCACCAAAAAGGGCTCCACATGCCCCTCCCCGCCCCCCAGCAACCACTTGTATGAAATTAGCTTATGGGAAAAATGAAATCATTATTCATATGCACAACAAAAAAAAAGGAATAATAAATGTTAAACAGTCCCAAAACGCAAACGAAACGAGGAACACGAAACGCTAAATGCTGTATGCTCTTAGAGGTGTTATAATAATTAAGCTGAATGTCAAAGAGCAGTCCTTATATTATACAAAAAAATGATCAATTTTTGGAGAGAAGCACAAAAATGTTTAATAAACGAAATATGCGCGTGTTTAGATTGAAATGAGTCTCAAGCAAATTAGTTATCTTTGACATAAAAAACCATAAATAATCAGGAAAGTTTGATATAAGAATCATTCTTCCATATAACGAAGTTGTCTATATAACAAATTCTTTTCCAGAACGCGGCGATTTGGTTTAATCAAGAAAAAACTATTATGTTTTACGAATTTCCTCTAAAGATTTGAGATGCCTTACATGATAGTTCGATCTACAATGAATTGTTATAACTTTCAAGCTATTGAAGTGTATAACAAACAAATGAAACCCGAATCGTTAGACACAAACCTGATATGAGAATATTTTTTGTGATCGGAAACATATGTATATACATCATATATGGCAACAACAAACATCATCTAGAAAGCACGCTTGTCAAATCCGCTTAACTTTGCATATTGCACAAAGTATTTGTAGATTTGTGAAATATTCGAGCGTTGACAAATTTGTAACAGACGAACGCCTCTGAAGTTTATTTAAGCATACAATTTGTGATTGTTTTAACCCAAATGTTTTCGAGCTGCTAACTGGCACGCAATTTATTGTAAAAACATTGTCAATGCAATTAGACGCGAATAGAAACGGGGAACGGCGAGCGGGTAACGGGTAACGGGCTGCTGTGAGTTTAAAACAAAACACAAATCTTGCTTGACATGCGCCTGTCAAATGTTTTGAATGCTGGGTGACAGGCTAGGCGCAGTGCTTTTGGCTAAAATTACAGCCGCCAACGCGGTCAAAACACACACACGTATTTGGTCTATGACGCATTGCCGACGGCAGCGGCAGCTACTGCTAAAAAGCGTACTTGTATCTGACAGTTAAGAAAAAAACACAAAAGTTCAAAATCAAACTCAAGACCAGGTCGACTGCAGCCTGCCAGCCAGCCTGCTGGTCTGCCAATATATATGTATATATATTTTGGTGCGTTCTTTTCCCAGTTCTCAGCCTGCTCGAATTTCAAAACGGTTTAACACACACTCACACACATAGCGCATTCAACTGTTAAGTCCAACCATCGAGTGCCATTGAGTTAAGAACAAAACAACAAACACTTTTCGGCATTGAGATGCGATACTTTCAATATGTATGTTCTGAGGCGTTGACCAATTTGTTGGCACTCAAATATATACATTTTTACTACCTTGGCAACTACATACGCAAATGCAATTTTTGTATGTTGTTTGTTTTGATGTGTTCATTAAGCAATTTTGATGGTTTGCCCCCAAATTTCGAGGTGTGATGATGGGAAAAATGTAATTTTATATGCTTCAAACAGTTTGTTGCAACATTGTATGGGAAAAGTGTGAGAAACTTTGTCAATTGTTATTTATTAAGTGTTTCATTCCGCCGTTCCATTGAAACAATGGACGTAATATGCCAGTCCAACCTTTTTTATTACATATAAATTACAAATATAGACTAAATATGCCAATCTCACTTTATTTGTGTTCTACTTCAGTCATTCCAAACAAATTTAGTACCTTCAAACTACAAAAATGGCCAAAATATGCACGTCTTTCTATAGTTTGTGTTCCATTCCAGTCGCTTCAGCCTTAAATCTAGCTATTGACAATATATCCCTTTGTTTGCTGTCATCAACGACTTCAAATCTTTCAAATCGATCATTTTGCTCCGCTTGGCAACAACTTGAATCCATTCCCGTGATATTCTCAAGGCACACTTTAAGGTATGCCTTTAAAATGTTAAATCGCTGATGTCATTGATGTATATATTTATCTACAACTCCAATCTTGTTAAAATTGACAACATTTAAACTTGAACAACGCGAAGATAAGGCAGAGAGAAACCGTTTCACCCGTTGTCACATCATATTACCAATAATGACAATCTTGATGACATTTTAATTTCTCACACTCAAAGAAGAGATTTTCTACATGGCTGCAACTAAGAAACAAAAACAAAAACAAAACAAGCCACTCACAAAAAGAAAGACAGAGAGAGATTAAAATCTTAAAGAGCGCTAAAAAGCAAAAATATATACATATACATCAGACAAACGATCCATCGAACTTCCTATCTTAAGTCTGTCGTCTGTTGTCGGGGTATATAGACTACAAAGCAACACCTCTTTTCGAGTGTTGTCGCCGACGCCGCCAACTTTTTTGCAGTTGTTGTTGAGCTCTGGAGTTAGTAGTGTAACAACAGTGAGGAAATACTTGCAAAACATTCCTTCATTCATGAGTGTTTGTTTCGAGTTCAGCTGGCCTTTGGAAGGGGCCTACCTGCGAATTTGAACTCGGCTTTGAACTGGGCTAATCCTGCCTAGCGTCTTCTTGTTGTCTCTTTGTCAACTATAGTGGAGTCTTCTATTTTCTCTCTCTGTCGCTTTGTGTCTCTATCGCGCCTTGTTTGTATGCACTTTGGGCCACAGACAATAGGCTTAGTGTTACTTTTCGCTTATTGTCTACGCTTCGTTTGTCATTCGAGTGCAGTTTAGTGTCTGATGTGTGTGTGTGTGGATAAGTGTGTGTGCGTGTGTGTGTTTGTAACTGCGTCGCAGGCAGGCAACAAAATGTTGGCATATGCCAAACATGCCACACAGCTAATCAATTAGCATAGTTGAAATAAACTAAACGATTTTACTATGTTTATGCATTAAATGACAAATGTGATTAACTTTTGGCTTTAGATATTCAGACGATTCCTATTAAAACTCAAAAGTATCGTAAGAAGATTCAAATTCATTGAAAACTTGTACAAACTAAGCTTTAATGTTAATGTTAATGTCTACAAATTTTGCTGGCAAAGTCACAAAATGCTTTTTTGTGTGCACAAATTTTGAACGCAAGGTTGCCAGACGCAGATGCAGACACAAGATATATATGTGTGTACATATATTGCATTTACATGTCTACAAGTCGTACTTAGACCAGACACTCAGTCTCTCCATATTCTGTGTATCTCTAACACTGTTGGAGTAAAAACTTTAGCAGCCAGCTCAAATGCAATTTGAATGCATAATGCATTCGTATGTTTGTACTACGAATAAGTTTGAAAACGTATGTTTGCATATGTGCACACACACACACACACACACACACCTCTTGAAGCTGTTGAAGGCGTTCTCTTTGCCTGGCAAACTTGTCGAAAATTTGTACGCTGGAAAATAAAAAGCTGAAAAAAAAAGAACAGACATTGCTGAGAGAGTACGAGACAAAAGTGGCCCATGTTTGGTCATGTACAGCAAGTCTGTTGCCTGTCATTGTTTTACTAATAGCCGTTGTAGTTGTCTGGCTCAAAAGCATGTATATATGAGCAATAGCATTGTGTATACGCAATGTTGTTACGCCTGTATCGACTAGAGTTGAAAAATGTAGGCGCGCTGTTTCTTTAAGACTTTAAATTTTTTAAAGGGTTTCTTTAGGTTGCGTCTTATCTGCTTTTTTCAATATTGGAACGTGTGGAATGGAACATTTATTGTTGGTAAAGTGCTTTAAAGAATTTTTGTCAACAGTAAGAGTAAGAGAAACCAATGGAATGAAACACAAATTGATTTAAAGCTTGCAGAAAAAATCAAGTAACTAAAATCAAGCGTTACCAATGCTTACAAAGAGTAAAACAAGTGGAATGAAACACTATATTCTCTCTAAAAAGCAAATTTCATCTGATTTAAGCCTTAACCTTGCCAACTAAGTTTAACAACTCATCATTCCAACAGCTAATTTGGCTCTTCTTTAAGATCTTGAATATTGCTCGTGCCGTTCACTCATTTAACCAAAAATCCCAAAATGCCAGTCGAGTGTAAAATTTGTTTTGTTTCACAGTTTCACACACAATAACAAAAATATGAAACCCAAAAATGAAACGAAACGTATTTACGACTATTTGGCTACAATAAACCACAGGCCAAATCGGGCCCGACTGACCCCAATGTCAATTATTAACGTATCACTTGACAGCAGCCAAAGCAGCTCGAACAGCCCGAGAAGCAACGCGCAAAGCTGCAAACAAATAACAAATAAGTGATGTGAGAAGGACGTTCTCTCGTATCTCTCTCTGTGTCTGTCTGTCTGAGGATGGGTCAGCATTAGGGAGGGATGCAAAAATCATAAATCATGACAGACATTACGCAATTCACTCAACGGTTTTTGTCCACACAAACACAAACAAACAATAGAGCCGCAAAAATGAAGCTGAAGAGTAAAGTTTCGAGGACAGGGCAAATAGGTAACATCCACATTTAGGGGTGCAAAACTCTGCTCCTGAACGTTAATAACGATGATAATGATGCTGATGATGATGCTGATGAGCAACGCAGTCGAGCTGAGAATTTTGTATTTGGCTGCTGACAAGCAGCATTCATTGCATTTAAATTATTATTTTATTATTATTATCATTATCATGAGGCATAAATAATGAGCCTTGAGCGTCGTTTGCCATTAATTTGGTCATCAAATCCAGATGCAAATGTTATAAATAAACAGAGCTCAAATTGCGAATTGAAGAGGAAAATTGTGTGTGGGAAAGTAAACTTAAATATGTTGCTGGGCAAAAGGTAAAAGCTTAGTAATTTATCAAATTAACTTATGTTTATAAGATCTCTACCATATATCATCAAAGTATCTATTTATTTTTTTTACTATAGATTACTATCTTACGATCCCATCTCTAACAATCTTTATTACTTCATAGAGATCCTTTCTGTCCAGAACAATTTGTTTTGTCAATCTATCATCTCAATTACTATCTCTGTTACCCATCGACCGCACTAATTGTTCATCAAGATCTCTCTCCATATTGCCACGTGAGTCAATACTTTTGACAGCCACCTGCTTGACAACTCTCCCGAGGATATCCTCAAAAATGTATCTAAATATGCTATCATCATCAACAACAGTCACTGCCCCCTAACTGTCCCAAAACCAAAACAAAGATATTCGCCAAAAAAAAATAGGGAAAGAAAAATGAAAAAACCAATTCGTAAATAGGGGAAGGAAAATTGCCCATTGAAATGTAAACCAGGAAATCGGGGTTTGGCTTTTTCCGGCTTTACATGGAACAAAAGACGTAAAAGAAGCGACAGCGAAAAAAATACAAAATACAAAACAATAAGGCAAAGGTTTTTCAAATCCTGCAAAAACAGAGTGTCAACAACCTACCAAGTGCCCGTGTGTGCGAGAGAGAGACAATGTATAAGGGTTGCAGAGTGAGAGCGAGACAGACGATAAGTAGGGAGATGAGAGACAGGCAGGCAAAAAGTAGCTGCTGTTTTGTTATTTTGTATTGTTAGATAATAATAATCATATCGCATTGCATGTTGTTGACACATGAGCGATGATGAAGCCGCTTATCTTTGCTACTTCTCTTTCCCTCCCTATCTGTACTCTTTTATTATTTATCGGGGCGACAATTAAAGCGATTCTGTTACGAGCTAACAGCGCACTGTTAACTCACTGTTAGTGGGATGCTGCTTATGGCATTTTTAATTAATTCGCCTGTTCGAGGCAGTTGCATTTAATATATGCTGGAAAATATGTGTTTTATTCGATTTTCATTTGTTGCCGGATTTTTTCGCTGTTGTTGTTATTGCTGTCTGCGTTGCAAATTAAAAACCTGATTCTGGTTCACTTAATCAGCGACTGTCAATGATGCTTAATTTGGGCTGCAATTCAGCTTGTTGCTTCCTTATTTCCTTAAATCGATGTTCTTTATTTAGTCTACAGTGTTAATTGGTTATTGTTATACGTCATTTGTTTAAAACTTTCTAAGAAAATGCATTTAATTTAAATCGCATTTAACTTTTCTTTGCTGCTGTCTTTAATAAAGCTTTATTGTCAACACATAACTTCTAAACACAACAAAGAAAAACAAGTTAGAGGGCTCTAGTCGAGAAATCCTGACTAGGGTATACCCTTAACCAGTTACATAATGCATACGTAGTATTGACGCAACAAGACATGACAGATGGACTTGACTATATCGGCTCGTCTGTTAATGCTGATCAAGAATATATATACTTTTTAGGGTCGGATCTACTTCCTTCTGTATGTTACATACATTTGCACAAAACCATTAAACCCATTTATGGGTTTTAAGAGTATAACAAGAAAAAACATATTGTAGGCATTTTTCATTCCACTAGGAAAATCACTTAAGCAACGTTTAACAAAATTCAATTTTTTTCTCTTGAATTTTCCTGTTACGAGTACGCCCAAAAGCGACAAAATCCATTGCAGAAAAACAACGCCCCAAAAGTAAAACATACATACATATACACACACACCTACACCCATCGCATCGTCGAGTCAGACGTTGAAGAGACCTAGACACAGTACCGAAACACGAAGTTCGGTAGCTTCAGCCCCGTCGGCCTGGCATATGCGCTCGACAGTGTCTGCAAATGACAGCAGCCTTATACCGTTACATAAAAGCCCAAAAAAACATGTGATATGTTTTGCTGTATGTGTGTGTGTGTGTGTGTGTGTGCTTATAACATATATAGTATGTATGTATACAAACTTCGCCTATGTACATACAATATTACTTGGGCCAAAGCCACCCACAAAACAGATTACAAAGCAATGCCAGCCAACCCCCGAACCAAGCAACTGAACCACCCCAAAAAATAAACCAGAAAATATTATATACGCGGCTGTACAACGAAACGCCATGACAGACGCTGCTGTGTGCCAATTCCACGCGTTCCACAAACGTTAAACGCTTTTTTTTTTTGTCCGCTAGGAAATTAACAATTTGGGTCTCAGTTAATGGGACATTTTTGGGTTTGGGTTGGCTTGAGGCGTAGGCGCCACAAAATATATACATATATATATATTTATATGCAAAGCCTTGGCGCGGCCCATTTTCAAAAGTTTTTTTTTTTTGTTGGTTGGTTTGGCTTTTATGTACAGGCTTGGGATTTACTTTATTGAAATATTTAAATAAGTTTGCCAATGCGCACAGCCTAAATGGGATTTTGCAGCGACGTCCTTTGTGAAAGTGTGGAAAATGTCTTTGCCTGATGCTGAAATTGACATTTTATAAATGGGCTACGATTTTAGCTTACTCTCTCGCTCTCGCACTCTCTGTCTTTAATAGTCAAAAACTTAAAGCAATAAAATATTTAAATGCATATTTTTCTCGCTGTAAAATGTGAATATTATGCGTGCGTATGCTATAATTTTATTTTTTTGTTTGTTAGCGAATACACAAACCCTTCCATTTTGGCGGTAGACGCGCGTGCCGCGCACTTTGCCCCCCGCTGTGTTTCGACCACAATGCGCACCAGGAGTTGCCCATATGGGTTATATAGAGTCTGACTGACTTGTCTGTCTGTCTGTGTCCTTAACAGCTCTTTAAAAAAAGGCAGTCCAACCGATAAGACTGATAAGAAGCATGGAATACTAAGAAACAGCATGAGATGCGTAGAAACTAGAGCCAAAAACAAACAGCTGCCTGTTTAATTAGCGCCTAGAGTATCATGGAAAGTTTTAAGGCAGATTACATAAAGATTTCGGTTATTTACTTTTTGAAACAAACTCCAATTATATCTTTGAACTTGGCGCCCTTAACGCGCATTATAAAAGTACACATGTAAATTCGAAACTTGACATTAAGAAATCCCCCTCCGAAAAAAATGTAACATTTTATATCTTCGAGACGTATCGAAATGCATTCGTTGCGCTTGTTTCTCTCAACATTTTGATGTTATTGCTGCGGTCTGTCAAAATAATTGAGTTCGGAGTGTAAAGAGAATGATTGTTCAGGTAATACGCATATTTATGACTGTTCAATTTCTGACAAATTAATAGAAAAAACAAAGCGACACGAAAAAAACAAACTCAAAATTTATGCAAATGCGCGTAATAAAGCACATAAATTAGTATTAAATTACAAGCGAGAGTCAGCCAAACAATAAACAATAAATACAACAAAAGTGATATACCAAAAAAAAAAACTTGTTGAGCATGTCACAAGCCCCAAAGTCCAAGCACACCGCTGGATGTCTTTTTTTTCGTTCACAAAGAGCCCAAAGGGAGAGATAATAATGCAGCTTTTCACCTCATCCCCCTCACCGCACCCGCACACAGTCCAATCAAGCGATGCAGCCCCATAACTATGTTCGCTTTAAGCTTAAGGTGTGAAAATGTTCGATTATTGTCATCGTCATCGTCGTCGTCGTCGCTGCGTTGTTGGTTTTCTGTGTGGGTTGGCTCTTTGGGTCTTGGGTGCCCCAACTGAGCCGCTTAGCTGCAATTGTCATATGGCGTTGCCTTATAATGGCCGCTTAGCTGGCACATAAATGCCATATGCTAAATGGATTTTACTCAACTTTTTTCTTTTTTTTGTCCATTTATGAAGTGCTCACGGTCTGAATCAAGTTAATGTGCAAGTTATTGAAACTGATGATGGGGCCCAAAGTGGGCGCTTGTTGTCATCTGAAAAGAAAAAGATTATAACTCTTATTAGCTTGTGAAAATGTTAGCAAAAGAATGTTTCATTGTTAGATTAAGAAGCTTTACAACACTGGTATTTGTTCTGTTTTCTGTCAACAATGCAAGAATTCCTTTTGATTGCATTTCTTAGAATGTTATTAAAGAACTAAGCATGCAATTAGTATATAATGATTCCCTAAGACTCTTTTCGTTTGTTTATTTTAAATATTTAGGAACTTCACAACACTGTTTAGCGCATTTAAAGACCATTTGTTCCACGAACTTAATATACATTTGCCTACGATTATCCCCTTTCATCTATTAGCCAACAAAACAAACATGTCCCACACACATATTTTGCCAAATTATAGGTTAGACCTCATATAAAATATAGCTTATTATTTATGATTGGGGCTAAGGGTTCTAATACAAAAATTTTTTATCTCTAACAGATCTATAAACATCGTTTAGGGCCAACTCTTTTAGGCCTGCCCAAAAAGCAAACACATAATTTTCTAATAAGCCATAAAATATCACCCAATCTTAAAGACAAACCTTTAAATGTTTGTTGGCTAGTTATTTTTAGGAAAGGTGTTAGACACAGACGGCTCTAATGCTTCGATAGTATAATAAATGTTAACCTTTTGACCTTTTTTTTCTGGCAACACACACACACACTCGGTTATTTTGACCCGTTGTCCGTTTTGTTTTTCACATGTCCCGACAAAGGACAATAACAGCGGCACAGGTGAATTTTTCCTTTACGCATTTTATTTGTTAGGAGTTCGAGGCCAGTTCGGCTGTTTGATTTCAAACAATGCCCTGATCCCGCATAATTTATATGATTTTTTTCCCTATAAAAATGCGCTGGACGCAACGTATCGTAACGCATCGCGTTTTTCCCACCTTTATTAAATTGTATTGATATTGAGTTTGCGTTGTGTTTCGAGTTCATAAATGGGCGTCTTTTATATTGTCTACATATATATGGTATATAGCTTATAGTTTATGCTTGCCACATAAATAATGTCATTTATTGCCTAGGCGAAAGAGAAAGAGAGAGAAGGAACTGACATATCTTTTGTTTGAACACATCTCCCCCTCACACACACACACACACACACCAATAAGAACAATAACTTAACAATTTTCTTTTTTCTGCCTACTTTCAGGCGAGAAGCCATTCAAGTGCGAGCACGAGGGCTGCGATCGACGTTTTGCCAACTCCTCGGACCGCAAGAAGCATTCGCACGTGCACACCTCGGACAAGCCCTATAACTGTCGCATCAATGGCTGTGATAAGTCCTATACGCATCCCTCCTCGTTGCGCAAGCACATGAAGGTAAGTACCACTAGAAGGATTAACTGTTGCATTAACTCCATTAAAAGAATGAAGAAAAAAGTGCTGCAAAATGAAGTTGTCCAAATTGCGAAAAGTATTTCCTCTTAACTAATGCAACTTTTGGTCTTTTTCTCCTCCTTCCCCCAGGTTCATGGCAACATTGACGAGAAGTCACCATCTCATGGCTATGACAGCGAGGGCGAGGAGAGCTCCAGCTCCAGCATTGTGACAGGTGGGGCACAGACGCCGCCTTCCACACGCTTAGATGGCAGCGCTGGCAGCAGCAGCGGTGTCAGCAGCTTAAGCGGTGGCAGTGGCATTAAATCATCCCCGCACTCCATCAAATCCGAACCGAATCCGTTGCACAGTGTGCATTTGGGTGCCTCCAGCACTGGCAGCAGCAGCACAGCCAGCAGCAATGCATCACACCTGTTGCAACAACAGCAGCAGCAGCAACAAGTACAACAGCAACATCAGCAGCAGCAGCAACAAGTACAACAGCAACAGCAGCAGCAACAGCAACAACAGCAACTTGTTGCACATCAATCGCTGCATGTTGAATCCAAATCCTCGCCTGCCTTGCAACTGATGGCCACATCTGCGTATCTGCCGCCGCCGTTGGGACCACCGCCATCACATCATCATCATCACCATCATCATCAGGTGCCGGGCAGCACGGTGGCAGCAGCAGCAGCTGCCTCGCCAGGAGCTGCTGCCTCCGCATCCATGCTAGCCGTCACCGGGCATCATAATCATCATCTACTGTATCATCCGGCGGCGCAACATCATCCGCCCAGCGATTGGTATCATACGGCCGCACCAGCGGCCACTGCCGACGCCATGAATCCACTAAATCACTTTGGCCACCATCATCATCATCATCATCTGATGCATCCGGGCGCGGCGACAGCGTATTGAGATTGGGAGAACTGGTGGCCCGAGGAGCCGCCACCGCCACCGACGGCTGCCACAGCGGCTGGCATCGGAGTGCCGCCAGATGAGACGTCGGCGTCAGCATCGGCGTCAGCGTCGGCGTCGGCGTCGTTAGACTGGTTCTGCTGTCAGCGACTGCAGAATTTGGCGCTCGTTGCGCAATGTGAAAACCAAATATTTCTGAAAGTTGAAGAAAGCACTTTAAACTTTATACCTGATAATTGAAAAATTGCTGTTAAATCATAAAAAAAAACGAAAATATTTAAAAAATAAACTAAATTTAAACAAAATATTGAATAAAACAAAACACAAAATTCATCATCGAGTTGAGAGTACTTTAAAAAATCTATTATTATTATTATGACTATTATGTATTTTAAAATAATATACAAAAAAAGATTCACAAAAGAAATTTTTGACTAATTTTTTGCTATTTAAATGTTAGTTTTGTGGTTGCTTTTGTTTAAGTGGTGCAAACAAAAAAATATATTATAAAAAAACTTTACTGTAAATTATAAAATCAATTACTATAAATGTATAAAATAACATAACATAAATATATATATAATAAATTACTTAAGCCTATTGACTATTTAATTATTAAGTATTAGCAAATTTTTCAAGCAGCTTTTCACACAAAAACACATACACTTAAAATAATAAAGTTCACAAAAAAAAAAAAAAAATTAAAAATAAAACAGCTCCTCCAGCTTTTTAGTACAAAAATTAAAAAAAAATTGTAAAAATTGCAAATTATACACTGTAAAAAAATCACTTCAAGAGCTACATATTATACGTACGTGCATTTTCGGCCTTAGATTTTCCATGCTTAAGAGTACACAAAATAAATATTAAAATAAAACACACAAAAAAAAACCAACACACAACAAATAAATATAAAGAAAAACTATAAAAAAAACCATAAAATAAATTTTATTTCATTTCTGCGGATAAAGGGATTAAGTTAAGCATTTATCTATAAAGTTGCAGACAACCTTGAAATATTTTTTCCAGTTTAAAGTTATTTTTATACGCCCACGCATATCCAAAAATGTTGTTCCAATATTTATTTATTTACCAAATTTAAATGCAAATAATATTGCAGTTTTGATTTGTTAATTAGTTGAATTCTTTTAGCTCTCATTGGTTTTCTTTTATTTTTTAGTCAAAATTCCGTCATGAATATTTATGTATTTTCTAGCAGGCTTCACATACATATTTTAAACAAATTTCATTTGTTAATTTGTTTTGATTGGTTTTTTGTGATTCCGCACAGCGGTGCCAAAAATATTTATGCGTATCTCGTTTCAGTGGTTTGGGTTAATCGAAAAATTTTAATTCTTGAACCATTACAACAGCTATTATCGAGCGCTGTTAATCAACATTTGCATAACATCGCAGGTCATTACACTGAAAACAATAATATATATTATAATAGCAAAATATTTTTGACAAACTTTCAAGTTTTCATTAAAACTTTTCAATGTTGAATTATTTAAGAGCTCAAACCAAATATTTTGAGGTATATTTGGAGATGAAAATCGAGTCAAAAACACGTTTCTAGATTTCAATGCAATATTATTTTAGAGCTCAAGCCAAAACTTTAAGGATATTTCGCTTGAAAATCTGGTGCATTTTGAGAAATATATTGCAATTGAAACATTTGCCCAAACCCCAAAAACCGATTATTGCTACAAATTTTGGGTCGAGTAAAAAACCTCGTTTTTAGATTGAAATGCAGTATTACGCAAGAGTTAAAAAGAAGATTTTTGCATTATTGCATTTAAAAATTGAATTTATTTTATCGAAGTTATGGCAATCGGAAAAATCCTTCAACTCCCAAATCGACTTTTTGCAACAAATTCTTAATTAAGCTGTTACGCACATATTAAAATAATATTTATAAATCTTAAACTATGGTTTTAAAGTAATTTTTTAAAGTTTATGCAAAACTGTAAGCTTTGGGCGTTGCTAAAGTGAAATTTTGTTCCCACTTTTTTTTGGCAACACAATTTGTGTATGTATATATGTATATGTACTTTTTGTATATATTTTTGAAGTGATGAAAGGCCCGTCAAACCTGGCTACGGTTGTTAGCACTCCACAAAGTAACAAAAAAATCAAACGATTTATGTTTTTTTAATTAACCCAACAATTTGTTACGTGCCTCAAACTGACACACACACACCAGTTGTGTGCGTGTGTGATTGTAGGAAGGGGGCAGGCAGCAAATAGCTTGTCTAACCATAGGGAGAGGTAGCTAAGCGGCTCCATCTCTCTCTCTCTCTCTCTCCTCTCTCTCTGTGGCTAGTCAAGCTGTTAGCTTCGCTGTATGAGCATAACGAATTCATATTTTGATTTATTGAATAGAAATCGATTGGATTAATCTAAAGAAATTATATTGCTGCTGCTGCTGTTGCTGCCGAGAAAAATTCGCTACGATTGTGCGGCTTTGGCTATTGATGAACCCCCAGGAGCTGGCGGCACTCGCTGCTGCTGCTGCTGCTGTCGTTGCTGTTGTTGCAAGTGTGAGCCTCGAATTGAAATTAAAGAAAAACAGGCAGAAAACTGTTTGTGCCAAGCAATTAAATTTTACGTCGTTTTCTTCTCTTCTTTTTTTTTCGAAACTTCCCAAACATGTTGGTGAAGAAAACAAAAATGCCAACAGGTTTGGTCAGATTGGGTTGGATTAGTTAACAAGTCGAAGAAAAATAGTGGAAGAGCCTGGCAGATGTCTTAGAAAATGAAGTGAGAGCATTTTTATTTAAGACACTTGAGAAATTTCATATTTCAAGATAATAAAATAATCTACTTTTGGAAAGCTTCAAAGATTAACATACCAACGCTGGAAACTGATTGAGTTTAAGATTAAAGTCATTTTCCAAACTTGCTTTACTTCAGTAGCCAACTGAAACTGTTAAGCTACAAATATATAATTCACTTTAAAAGTCAAATCTATTTCAATCTAACCAGGCTGTAGGCCAGCCTTAGATCTCGCTGTGGTTCACAGCTGCAAACACAATATTTATTTTTTTCCCATGCCAAAGCAAACAGCGAAAAACCTTTAAACAAATCAAGCCGCGACCACACAAAATTCGCCAATAACAACAACAACAACGTATAACGTCAACAACTGACAAACATTGGCGCTGGCTAAAAGAAAAGCAAAAAAAGGCCAACAAAAATGGCCAAAAAAAAACTTGTTGACACAAAGCTCTACACCCATTGTATCTGAACTATATATCTGAGCATGTTATCTCGTTCTAGCACACACACACACAGCCACACACATACTATGTTAACCGTTCACTTTGTGTCGGCACAATTTAAGTTTCAATGAGCGACTATTTGTTGCAATTTAAACTGAACGCGTTTATAAATTGACGTCGGAAACTGGCGTCGACTGCTCATAGGACCCATTACTATGGACTCCATAGACAGCCCAAAAGCACGGGCAAGGGGGTTGGGACATCGAATCAACGAGCAGCAGTAGGCAGCGAGTCGCTGTGACAGCAACAGCGACGGCAACAGCGACAGCAACAGCGATAATGCAGCCGACAACTGAGGGGACAGGCAAACATTTTGCACGCTTTGTTGTTGTTGTTGTTGCTGGTAGTATTGCCTATTTTTGGTTTGTGTGTCCAAAAAGCTAAGCGACGTTTAAATAACATAAATTAATTTAGACTAGTTATAGTTATAGGGGTTGTTGTTGTTGCTCGTTCGTTTGGCTTTTGTGGTCAACTAATTTGTGCGGTTGGCAGTTTTAATTTACCTTTATCACAACTGTAAATTATTATTTGTTAAATTAGGCACCGCAATACGAATATAAAATGTATAAAGACAGTTGGTCAATGAGTTCATAAATTAAATATTGTTTATAAATAAAGCTTATTGTGGTTTTCGCTTAATACGAGTTGAAAGATAGTGAAAAGAGTTATAATGTGTTGAAGCATTTCCTTGAATAAAAAAATTTTAAATGAAAATCGAATTAAATTTAGCACAAAATTGTATCTTAAATCATGATGAAGATTATTCTTTAAATGTTTATTATCAAAATTATGCTTTAACCCTTCCCAAATAATACCTTTAAGGACACAAAGAACCACGCCATATTGTTGTCGTCTTGTATAGCAATTTGTTCTGTGACCAAGATCTATAATGCCGCTAACAAACTTATCCTTGGCCAACAAAAGACTTGAAGTAAATTAAAAATCCACGCAACTTAAGTTTTCATTTGTAAAAAAAAAAAAACAACTAAAGAAAACAATGAAAGCCGCACCCAACACTTAACAATCAACAATCGATCGAGGCAGACGCATTGGCACCATCAACCACAATACTTAATGATGGTTTTAACACTTGGCTAATAGTTTTTTGATACAAAATTTTACGCCAAAGCCAAATTACAATAGTCCCCACACACACCAACACATTGGCCACACACACGGCCAAAACTTAATTAGTTTTCAAAATAAAAAAAAAATAACAGCAGAAAATGATAAATTGTTGATAGTGCCTATGAAGACGAAGATGCTGAATATGCTTCCAAGCTGTCTGGAACGATCGTTCTCTGTGCCGATATATTGAGTTACGATGTCAGCGGTGAAGATCATTAAAATTACAGAGTTTCCCAAGTTCCCAAGAAATGCCAAACGGCCTCATAACAGCTGGTCCCAAGCATTATGGCATCAAAAAAGACAAAAAAGAACTTTGTAATTTTTCAATAAGCGGCAAAAAAAAAAACTAAATTAGCTGAGGCTGAGAATCGAGCAAAAGGATCGAGAGCGCATGCAAATTTCACAGGAATCAAAAACGTTAAAAATATATATACAAATAATAAAAAGAATAATCAGAAGACGTTTTTTTTTATACCAGGCCCAAAAAGTCGTTGCAGCCGCATGTGACTTATGGCTGAGACAGGGACTGAACCAGAGACTGGGGGACTGTCTTCTGGATCTGAGACTGTGACTGTGACTGCCTTGGCTGAGTTTTGGCATCGTGTGTCTCGTTTCGTTTCGTTTTTTTTGGCCCATGTGCAGACAGTTGCGAAATTATATTTGCGCAGCGTCATGCAGCAAGGCACCATTGTGTTGCAGGCAGAAGAACCTGGCGTCCAAGCGAAAAAGGAACTGTGCCGGACGATTTGTCAGTGCAGACGAATAGTTTAACTGGTCGAAAGGAGTTGTGGTCTGCTTGTGGCTGCTCTGAGTCAGGTTGTTTTTCCCTAGTACCCATTGCCTAGTACCAGGGACTACATCATCGTCGTCATCATCGTGCTATTCAAACAAATGATTTACAAAATGTTAAATGAATTATGCATTCTGCATATGCGACTATGCCATTTCGTGCCATTTTTCATATTAGCTCCAACATCGTTCCTGTTACCCCTGTTCCCTGTACTCCTCTCTTTTGGTGTTGGCTTTAATAAATTGGCGTGGGGTGCGCCTCAAGCAATTGTTGTTGACCAGGCCTAAGCGTTGGGAATTCTATGTCAATGCCTAAGCAAATATAGCGCTGTGCTTTATTTTATTTCTTGGCCAAGACCCTTTTATAATCAAGTCATATAAATTGAGTGCATTTTTCATAATAAATGAAGGGAATTGTCTAAATTATGCCGTGTGCTTGCTCTGGGTTATGGATTGTGCGTGTGGGTTGTGGTCAGATAGTTTGATAACTGTGGGAATAAAGTATTAGTTAAAAAAGAAAGAAGCTGGATTTAATCAATAATGATGTATTAAATAAGATGTAGCCAATGTTGAAAAAGTTTTTAATCAGAACATCCTAAAGTAAACCAATTCTATCCCAAAAGATTACCCAACATCAGATCTCATTATTTCTCTTGCATTGCAACAACAAATCAATTCTTATATAGAACTTCAAGTGTATTTACACTACCTGTAAAAAAGAAAAACTTTCAACAACAACACTCTCTCTCTTTTCTACTTTCCCTTTGCTATCTCTATCGTAAATTATAAACATATCGAGCAGCACATCGTTATGAAAATCTAGGGAAAGAATACAATCAAATTCCCAAACCAAAAAACCAAGTCAATGTCTCTAAAGAACTCTTCATTAGTCAGGTGAAATATGTTGATGTGCCTTAAAACAATATTTGCTCACTTTTGGCCCAGCGCTGTGTACAAATTTGTTGTGTTTTGTTAGCAATTAGAGAGAGGGGGAAACAAGCGCAGTTGCAACAAGTGCAACACACCCCTAGAGCTAAAACATAATGTTTTGCTATGCTTTCAGCTGTCTCTCGATGCGATGTTGTAAACAACACAGCGTTGCATTTATTTAGTATGTGTGAAGTAAATGAATGTGAAGCAATTGGAACTGTAGACTAACAGTAGCCAGGGGCATGGCCACATAGCTAATTATGCTAGAAGAACAGCATATCACACGCCTTCTCTTCTGTCTTCTGCGATCTGCATGCTTTGTCGAAGGCACTTGAGCCTTCAGCAAGACCCTTGCGGACTGCACTAAAACTGATTTATGTGCTGTGCAGGACCAGACTTGAAGGCGGCTTGCATTGCCTTGCTGAAAGTTTCAAGTATTGCAACGAGTAACATGTATACACTGAGAGAAAATATGACGCTCCAAATGATTGCTACAACAGAATTTGAATTGAATATTCATAAGTATATAAACCTTTTAAAGATGTTGTGAAATTTGAATTTTTGTAAGCTTTTTCTCACTGTGCACCATTTTTGTTACGTGAGGCAACCTGCAAACTGGCTCACATAAATTTCGTTACAGTTTGCCATGTTGTGCTGCCATTGTTTCAGTTTCGTGTGCAATAAAACAAATTATTTTTTATAAGCTGAACTTTTAATGCAAGTGCGCACATACAAAATATATAATAGAGTAGTGTTCTCATTGAAAGTTGGGTGCTATATTTGTTAGTTGTTCCTGCAATTGTTGATTCAACTTATGCAAGACATCATCGCGTTTCTTCAGACGACGATACGTTTGAAACTGCATCTCTGAGTCATAGATCATTTGCATCTTGTGAGAGATTTCCACTTCTAGTGCGGGTCTACGACTGCTTACCGTTTCATTATAGTTCATACAATAGTGAAAAGCTCGTGCCGCTAGGCGCGAAACATGTTTCTGATAGGTCAACGGCTCAGCATCGTCGTCTGTGTCAAAGGGATTAATGTTTTCATCTTCCAGGGGCTCGGTGCGTCGATAGAAGCGACGACTGGGCTCATCGCTGGATGTGCTCCAGATGCTGGTGCTGCTCTGGCTTGCAGTTGGCAAGAAGCAGCCGTCTTTTCCCTCACTGTCATCTGGCGATTCGTCCTCGTTGTCTACTTTAATCGCATTGCCCTTGAAATCATCTAGATCGGATGTTTGGACTTGTGGTTCGTTCGAGGTGTTCATGACTGTTGTGTCGAGCTCATCCCCGCTGGGATACTGTACAGCTTTATCTTCACTGATTATGCTTGCCAGAGATTGCTGATTATCGAGTTCGCTTTTCGCCTCAGAATATTCTTGTTCATCATAATTTTCTGCCTCCTCAATCATCTGATTACCTATCTTAACAGCACTTGATATTATCTGAATGGGAGAACTGGCACGATCTTGAAATCTTTTGCTTGCTGCTGTATAGGTTCGTGTGCTGTTGTTTGTTGACTTGGCTGAAGTCACACTTCTGCTGCTTAAATAGTAATCATCATTGCTATCATTGATATTTATTGAAAATCCATCGAATTCTACAACAGGATAAGTATTACAATCTGAGTATCTTTCGCTTTGGTTAATGCTCCTAGCTGAGGAGTGAAGCGTCTTGTAACTGTTATGGAAAGATCTTTTAGACTCATTGAATCTTTGAGATTCTGGCGTTAAAGAGCCTGAAGCACTTTCGTTAGATACTGTTCTCGCGGAATATTTTATCTTATCATCAGAATCCTTGTTAGATTTTTTGGAAATTTTTAATCTGCGTTTTTTAGATCTATTTCTTGCTCTATGTGAGCTTAGCTCCTCTCTAAACTCTTGATAACTGTTTGCTTCACTTTCAGAGGAATGCGAATAGTTAGATTTTGGAGATTTGCAGTCTTCTTCGTGCTGAGAAGAAACTGGAGTATAAGATTTCCGTGAAGATTCAATTGCAAAGGTTCTAGGAGAATCTTTTCTGTTGCGATCACTCTGACTTCTTTCAGAGTAAGCTTTATCGATTATTCTTATATGATAAACATCACAGTGTTCAAAATGCAGCACTTCGATTCTTGATTTGCCTTTTAGACACTTAAAATTGGGAGTCTTGGGCGTACATTGAGAGCAAACTTCAAAGCTTTCAGTGTTATAATGATGACTTCTATAGGAATATGGATCTTCAATATCTAGCTGGTCTTCTGCCAGTTTCAGCATAGATTCTTTCATGTATTCTCTAAAGTTAAATGGCTTACATTGATAAACAGATATAGCTTCTAATTGTTCCTGCGATAGAGCTTGAGTATGCTCATCATCATTTACAGATTCATGCCAGCTCTCCAACTCCAGATCTGTATCACTGCTTGTTTCCGTTGTATAATCATCTATATCGGGCTCACCAAAATTGGCTACCCAACGTGCTGTACGATCCTTGGATTTGTTATATCTATTCAAGAACTTGTATTGATCCTTTTGCCATTTTGGTTTTTTGTTGGTCAAAGCCTTACGAATATGCTCAGCATTTTCAAGACGCTCTTTTGATTCTTCGTAGATTTCACTATATAGTTGACTATATGTTTTCGATTCACTGCTTGTTAATAACGACTTTGGACTTAACAGTGTTTCTGGTTTTTGTTCAACATTGGATATGCCTGATTGGTTGAATTTCTTGTAACCTTCAGTCAACATCAGTTTACAAATGAAATTTCTAAAAGGCATCTTTTCCCGGGCAAGGAAATATTCGTCGGCATCCTGCTTTTCGACAACACGCTTGGAGCAGCTCTCATTATCTGAGTAAAATGGCTTTAACTCCGATATCTGCTTAGCTGTTTGGTTATATCCACGGTCTGATCGTCTGCTTGATATGATATTACTATCCCATTCGATATGATCTTTGATGGAACTTTTTAGTTTATTATCATCATTGCTGCTCAGCTCAGAAGAATCGTCAGTTTGGTTATTGAGACTCCGTTGTTGACGACAAAGAGAAGAATTTTGAGACATGTGCTGCATAATCAGGTTAGAGGTTAAGTAAAATGTTAGTTGCCTCAAGACCTTACCAATGTTTGATGTTTTTTTATTAATTTTTTTTTCTTGTTTTTCGCAATTCTTATGTGTAGCTCAGCGATATTTACAATTAGTTTCAGTTTAACATATTGTTGTGCTTGTTATTTGACACAAAAAGCTTAGAGGCCTAAGTATCACACACATAAATCTCATCACAGTAATGACCTTTGCTTTCGACACAACCATCAATTGTTTTTCTTTTTGGGCACATCCCGATGCCACACACACAACATCGCACAACCTCAACCTGGCAGCCAAAAGGGAGCCAGAGCATAAGAGCCATGTGCGTAAGCCACAAAATTCAAAAAACAAAACGCAAATCAATGATCTGCAACAAGAAGAAAATTTTCAAAAAAAAAAAACTTTGAAAGTGAAAATAAGTTGAAGAAGAATATTAACTGTTCATTAAGTCGAATAGTGAATGCTCTAGCTTAAAGCTATTTCTCTGACTGTTAACTAAAGATATTTTATCTCTCTTCTTTACACAAACAAACTGTTTTACCAATTCACTTAATCCATTCAAAGGGCACACAGAATGTAAAGTGGTATTGGCCCAAAAAACAGAAAAGAAAAAACTATCTTTAGTTGCCCACACAACGTGCCCCAAAAACTGCAGCAAACACAATGAGCACTAGGAAGAGGGGCTGGTGGGAGGGGGTTTTAGTTTTTGAGGAGGTGCAAGTGAAAGGCTAGAGGCCGATCTGTTACCAGGGCCATTAGTGTCACTTAGCAGCTAATTATGCAGCGCTTGTGAATTACTTTTTAATTTGTTGCAGCGCGTGTACCAAAATAAATAAAGAAGCACAGAGAGAAGTGGAGTTGCAGAGGAGTTGCTGCCACAAGCAACAACAACAACAACAACAGAAACTACAAAACTCAAGTGGCAAAATTATATGTATATATTTTTGTGTGGATCCCAGACAAAAGTTTTTGGACCCGGCAGCCAGCTTGGCTGCTGATTGCTGCTGTTGTTGTTGCTGCTGCTGGATGTTTGACTTCTTGGACTTCTTGGAGTTGGTTCCTTCTGTTGTTCTCCTCTCTTTTGGCACGTGCTGTGGGCGTAGACTTTAATTTAGCTGCCTACCGTAGGGCCCCCGAGGGCAATCTCTGACTTGGCCCTGGCTAACACACGAAGACCGTAGCTTGGTGGCAAAATGGGCGTGAGTCTTGCTGTTGTTGTCGGCATTAAGCCCATTTTGTGGAAATTATTATGTTGTTGCAGTGAAGCTTGTGAAACTTTAATGAACAGTTGAACAGAGTGCTGGAAAAGGGTGGATCAAGTGCCTTTTAATAGTTGGCTTAAAGAATGTTTTCGTAAACCAAGGAATCGTAAGCTTTGTTTTATGATTTGTATACTTTGCGAGAAAGATTATTATGTCTTAAGAAAAAAGCTAAGAAAATCAAAAGTTGCCTACTTTTTTATAGTTTTTATGTTGTTTGAATGGTGTAGTACTTTGTTTATATATCCGTTCGTTCCTTTACAGCTTTTCCCAGAGTTTTCCACTAATTTTGCTTTAGGAAAAGATTGTTATAGGGTTCTTTTATGTTTGATCCTGGCATAAGCTTATCGCGAATCACAAATCCCCATGAAATATTCCCAGAATTTGCAAGCACTTGGGCTTATAAATACCTCTAGACGCTTGTATGATCGCACTCATCGGTATCATCAAAACTTTTACAGTTAAAAAATCTTAATCACGTATGTTTACTGTCATCGCAAGCTTACACTAATTAGTAGCTTTTCACTTTTGCAAGCTTAACTACTTAATTGAAGTTAAATCGCGCTTGCTTACCTTTTGATCTTAACGCCTTCTTCTTCAGATGTGGCACGCTTTTCAGTGCTGTTCTGTGTATATGTGTGAATGTGTGTGTGTGTTTGTGCTTGTGGCCAAGTGTTAATTAGACAAAGCTAATTAAAAATTTTACGCACACATGCTGTTGGTCAGCGCCATCCAGTCAGGCCCAAGCCCGATCACAAAAGTCGCCTCAATCAGGCTCAACTTCAAGTTGAAACTTGCAACAACAAAAACAAAGAAAAGAGCGACTGCAACTTGTGCACTCCAAAAGCGGCAAGATACATTTATTAAAGTCGCTCAATCGGCTCGCATAAATCGTTGAATGACATGCGACAAAACGTGCAGGTTACATTTCTGTGCGGTGCGATTGAAGGAAAGGACCAATCGACGATCGCGATCGACGACCGACGATCAACGATCAACGATCGATGGCTGATGGGTAATTAAAAATTGATCACGTTTAACAAAATGCTACCGAAACAATATATCACAATGATCACGGAGAGAAGAGAGGCGAAGCGACAGACAGCGACAATGTTGACAAAGTCACAAAAGACGATAGCAGTCGGAAGATTGGACATATCGATCGGTTCGCCTGCCACATTAAAGTCAAATGCTTACAGTTGGCCCCCATGAGTTTGTACTCTTTAACTCATACACTCCCTGCCTGCCTCTACTATCTTTTAACCAATGTTTTTTTTTGTTTTCGCTGTCACTCCATCAATAATTCATTGCGGCTGAGTGATCTATTCAAGCGAACGCTTGAGCCAAAGGATCGATCGCGAGAAAAAAGATATTCCGCTTGTCAGCCAGAGACCAGAGGCACAAGTGTTTTTTATATGAATGCGAAAAACAAAATTGTGCCATAAATATAATAATAATGATAAACGAAAAGAGAAGAAAAAAAACAAGTATAAAAGAGTCTTGTCTGTGGGTTTTGCTGGTTCCGCTCATTATTATTAGCTACGCTTTTGTTGTATTGATGTACTACGTACCACTTGAGTTGAGGAACCCTTCAGAATCGGGTGTTGGTTTTTCACAATGAACTCTTTCTTCTTTGTGAAAAGGAATGCCAATCGCGTATGAATGCGACTTTGATTGAAAATTGCCGCTGCAATTTTTGACAGCACTTGAGAAATGTTATTAATGCAATGAAATGCAATGCGGTAGGCCACAAAACAGCAGTGGGTAAGTAGTCTTTTCGCCCCTCTATACCCACACTCTCCTTCTGATCAGCATTGATTACCTAATGGAATCCAATACTTGTAACCCAGTCAAGCTTTAACCCTTGACACTCGCGCGTTCCTTCTGCTACGAAAAAAAAAGAAAACATTGTGAGGTGTTGACAAAACATAAAGTTCGTGTGAATGCCAACACGTTGTGACAATTGTTTGACAACAAAAACAACAACAACAGTGTAGCTATGAAAAGGTCCTCGGCCCAGAGACACCATCATCATGACTCTCCTCCTACAGTTATGGAAGAGGAAGAGCTGCCCCAAAACTTGAGCTCTGCTCCCAAGTAAAGTACTATGTGGTACGTTCCCTGCACAATCATCGATAACATTTGCAGCAGTTGTTGTTGCCGTTGTAAAACGTGCAACGCGCGCGCGAACATTCAAAATATGCAAATGCCACAAGAGTGCAACAACAATTGCAAACAAACACAAACAAACTTATAAAGGTTAAGTTAGGTATGCGAAAGTTTGAATACTCTTAGATTTGAAGATATTTTATGTTGAAGACTTTTTAGTATGGTTGCATATTAGTTGTGTTTTAAACAAATATTGTAATAGAGGATTAATATATGAGTTTTTAAAGCCTATGAAAATGTTAAGAAAACCGCAAAGAAAGCTTCTTTATTTTGCATTTTTGATATCATATTATAAATAATGAGTTTAAACCTTAAGTACAGTCGAACTACAATATAACGAATCTTAAGGGGACAAAAAGAACTTCGGTATGGGGACAACGAAATATAGAATAGTTTTTTAAAGGAACTAAAGAGCTTGTTCGACTTCATCTGCTATACTTTGCAACAATCTAATAAATTTCTCTATATTTCTAACAAAATTATTTGATTATTTATTGCAGAATTTCACTTCTTACAGTAGGAATCCTTAGGAATCGGCTTCCCTCATGGCTATTTAAGCCAACATCACCTACAAATGATCAATACCTTTCAGCTAGTAGAGTATCCCATAACAATCGTCTACTGCAATCATCATCATTGCCGTCGACGTCGATGTTGACTTTAGCGTCGCGTCGCTGCTGCCGTTATCGTTTGGTGTATTCAAAATGTTTGTGTAGCACTCTCAATGCATATTTGCAGCTAGCTCTTTGGCTTGGTTTTATTCAAGTTCCACGAAATTTCGCTTTTGGACCATAGACGGCAAATTGAAACTGGCTAATCATATTGACAAGCGCGACAAATCTCACATGCAGCTGACAGACATTTCGGTTTCGCTTTTGTGGCAGCAAACTTGTTAAGCAATTAGTCATCGGATCGTGTTTGTGGTGCCAAAAAACAACTCCAAACATATTGCTAAAGCTTAAAAGTTAGTTGGTTGGGTGGGCTTAGGAATAGGAATATAGGTAAAAAACTTTTAAGAACGTTTGATGTAAGCAAATGCTTTAAAGCTTACTAAAATTCCAGAAAAATATTTAATTAAAATCTTTATCATATCATATTTTGGGTCATTTTGAAAGGCCTTACTTAATTGTAAGCTCTCGTTTCAGTATTTGCACCCCCGCTTATATTTTGTATCTGAAAGTTGTTTTGTTGTGTTGCTTGTTCAGAGCAAAAGAAACAACACCAAATGCAAAACAAGAACAACGAAGAGGCAGGCAGAGCAGCAAAGCGCAAGCATATTGATATCGTGCATATTGATCTTGTTTGGCGATAAGTGTGGATGGAGTCTATACTCGTACTCGTATATATAAAAATATTTGCTACGTTTGACTTAAGCCACAACTTCCATGGAAGTTGCTCGCATATAACCCACAAAAACAAAAAAAAAGGAGCTGGAGAAAAAAAGAAGGTAAGAAAACAAAGCGCAATCTTTGGGGCAGCACCGGCTGCAAAGTAACTGGCATTAGACTCCAAGCGTTTTTGGCCAGTAGTTGCTACGTTTTATTTTTCTTTTTAGCTTAAATGCGCTGCGGCATCGCAGTTGAACTCGGGGTTGAGCACAGGCTGGCTGTGGCAATGTCTGCTTGTGTCTTTTTTTTTATATTTTGGGGCACATGTGGCCCAACACCAGGCATCAGGCATTGGGCACCAGGCTAAAGGCTTCAGCTATGGCATTCTCACACGACCCGGCCAAAGCGTTGTTGGTCAGCTGTAGCCATCCAGGGCGAGAGCGAGAGCGCTAACTGCTAGACCGCAGACCGCAACTATAAATTTCATAATGGCCAAAAGGGGTAGCCGTTTAGCTCATGGCATTTGGGACTCGAGCTCCTCTTGAAGGTCTTTGCATTTCTGCGAATTAATATTCGTGTGATTTTTTATCGTTATTTGATTTCTGCTAAATATATATGTATGTGTTTCTATACGTGCTCGAGAGAGACCTTAGAACGAAGTCAAAGTGTCAGCCATAATTGTAATGATTGAGTGCAAAGCCTTTTTGTTGTTGTCGTTTGCGAAAGAGCTTTCTATGCGATTCTCACAGCTGCAGCTGCAATTTCTCTACTATGCAGCAGCTGCTCTTTAATGTTATTGTTATGGGAAAAGTAAGGAAGTTTTTTCCTTGTGTTGACTTAACGCAGAAAGAAACGAGGAAGTAAGGCATCTTTGAATCTATAAATTACATTAAAAACATCTTTCACCTTTTTTTTTACAGTTTCCTTGTCTAATTAGTAATGTTAAAAGTAATATTTTTTTACAAAAACTTTAATGGCAAATAATCATTTATTTTTAATTGAAAATAAACTTCATATGCGGTGAAAAAAATATGAAAAGTTCAAGCTTTAGTTACCTTTCTAACTACATTTCATCAGTAAAGTAATGATATCTTCAAGTGCTTACTTTTAGAAAGGATAAAAATCAGCAAAATTTATCATAAAAGCATCCAATCAATGTTACATATTGAAGTTTTAAATTTAATAACTCATAATAATATTTAAGTACCATAAAACCATTATCATAAAAATATAATTTGATATCCAAGTTAAGGATTTTGCTACTGCTTAACCAAAATGCTACAGAATGAGAAAACTTTGGAAACAAATATTTTAATGCGTTAAAAATACACAACAAATTGTGCCTCTAACAAGCATGCAAATATTCTTTACGAGTCTTACAGCAAATTGTAAGCTATGATCTGAACTGTCAACTGTTACACTTATGACTGCAATTACTTGTGCAATTAGGGCCTGAGAGATGCTGTAAGGGCAATGCTTGAGTATGTGCCCCATAGTCATTAAATGGCCTCAACTTTAACCTTTTTAATGAGCCGCATATTGTGTGGACCGCCACACTCATGTTGAGCCGAGCGTAAGCCACAGGCAGACATAAAATCATAAAATCTGCTCACATGAAATTAGCCATGGCCATAAAAAGGCCAAAACATAAAATGCCAAACAAGAGCGCCAATGTAATTATGCAAAACAAACATTTCAATATGCAAGAGGGGCGAGGAGAGGGGCGAATCGGTATGGTGGGCGTTTTGCAGAATTAACTTATTAATTCTACAAGCTGGAATTTCAATTTCTACCGATTGGCTTTTTTTTTTGGTTTGGTTCAATGAATTCTTAAGAAGTTTTTATGGCCAAAAACCGAGCAGGCAGTCGCAATGTTTATGTTATTAATTTCAGAGCTGACGTCGCACACGGCGTATGTGGAATGTCTCAAAGAGAGAAAGAGAGCTGTGAGATACAAGAGATAGCTGCCTTATGCCTCATTTTGTGTCGAGAACTGACCACAACAAAAAAAAACAGCAGCGCGTAATTTAATATTTCGTGGCGCCAGCAGAACTATTAAAAAAATCAATGCCTGGCTCCAGCTTCAGCTACAGCTACAGCTTGAGTTCCAAAATGAAATGACTTAAGCTGCGCCATTCATTATGACAACACGACGTTGGTTGGTTAGTTGCCCAGACAGACAGGGGGTAAGGGTAAGGGTAAGGATGAGAGTATTGGCAAAGGGGGGGTCGATTGGTCGCATTGCTTGCAGATTTGCTGCTGCTTCATCTTCATCATCTTTTGGGGCAAAAAACACAGGCTGAAGTTGGAGCAGGAGCTTGGGCACAGGTCCAATGTGCCAGCCAGCCAGCGAGCCGTTCCTGATTCCAGGCGCAGTAAAAATGTCTGCGCCAAACACAAATTTTGTGTTGAGATTGCGATCATTTCACTGATATCGTCGCGTCGCATTCAGGCGTGTGCGCAGGCGCAAGCAATCCTTAGGCAACAGCAACAACAACAGCAACAACAACAAGTTGAACAACGCGTGACGCAAAAATACCAAACACAACATTTGACTGTTTTTTCTGTTGTTGTTGTTGCGGTTGTTGCGGTTGCTGGTGCTGCTGTTGAATGTGGCATGTGACCCTTTCATGTCACACAAAAAATGCACTGAGAAAAATAGATAAGGCATTAAATTCGCGATCGGTTGCTTAGCTTATTATTCTAAAACGATCTTTAAGACCTTGGAAATAGTCTTTAAATATAACCAAAGGTTTTCATCATAGAAATTAGCTTCAGACCATCTTAAATAATCACATCAAAAATTAACTTTATTAATGTTTAATACACTCCAAGTCCGAGGTATGATCAGCTAGAGAAAGCTTGAGCTTATAGGTTCAAACTTGAAGATTCTTAGTGTAAAATCTTAGAAAGATATTTATGATACTACAGCATATCTTATGTTTCTAAGATTACTAAAACTTAGAAACTCCTTCCATGACTCACCTGCACATCAAAACCCAAAAACCTAAACGAATTCAATGCCAAAACTTCTTTCGCTTGTTTTTTTCACATTTTGTTCCATTTATGTTCAGCTGTCAAAAGTTTTGTCAGTGCAAAAATTCGCGCATCAAAGCTGCGTCAGTTCGTTTGGCATTATGTTCAATGAATGATATTTTATGCCTTAGTTGCAAATCTGTGGGTTTGGGTTTTTGTTTTTGTTTTTTTTTTGTTTGTTGTCCGGTTGCCATAAGGTACGAGGTAATGTGTATAAAAATTGTGAACATGTGGGAACTTATATTTGTTGTTTTTTTTTTCGGTTTGGTTTGGTTTTATTTTCATATTGGAGTTTTATATGCTGGTTGCTGGTCATTGAACAACATCGACGACGACGACGACTGCGATTACGTTTGGAGCTCGCAGACTGAAACTGGGGATTGGAAGTTGAAGTTGGAGTTTTTGACTTTGGTGTTGTTATGTCGTACTCATTTCATTTTTGATTTATGCAGCGAACCCTTTCTAAATAATAAATAAAATATGAAATATGTTGATTTTTTTTTGCTTGTTGTTGTTGTTGCTTCTGCTGCTGGAAGAACACAGATCTTGGGTTCCTGTTGTCTTAGCCAGGGCCGAGCGGGCTCGACCAGGTCTCTCGTCCAGCATGGATTGAATCTGGTGTCGTTTTGTTAAATGTCCATCAAAATCATTTTTGTGTCTCAACAAAGCTTAAAATGTATACATCAAATGTTATGTGGCCCCATAAATTATATTTTGTGCCAAAACCTGAGAGTTTTTTTTGGGAAAAAACTGAAAGTTCTTGTGTCTGAGCTCTGTCCAGACACACTGACAAGTGACTTTTTTGAATTTGATCTTTTCGTGATGCATTTTGGCATTTTATTTGGGGTGGGTTACGAGTTTGTTCCTGGCGCTAGTTGGCTGTCAAATTAGTAACAAGCTTCACGGTCAACGATCAGACTTAAATTGCATCATGCTGAGCAGGCTGAGAACTTGAATGCAAAAAATCTTTCTCAATACTTAGCACATAATTTATTTAAATTTGCATTATGTGAAATAAGTTTCAGCACTTTCTTCGCTTTTAAACGAATATTTGAGTACGTACTAGTGTTTATACAATCTTTACTTCCCTCTACTGAATTTTACTCCACAACCATTAACCTTTAAGCCAGTATATTTTTCTCATGATATTTTAAAGCGTTTCCTAAGCAACTCTGCCCAAGAAACCTTTTCCGAGCCCTGCAATTACCATAACATAAATCAAAAGCATTTTTAGGCAAAGAAAGTAAATAACGTAAATGTTAAAGCAACCGGATAAGCATAAAAATAGGCATTCAAATAAATAGACTCAACCGGATTTGCAACAAACGCGTGTTGTTGTCTACACCCACAACAAACACACACACAAACACACACCTCGATATCCGCTCATATGACGCACTTCCTAGGCAAAGCGACTGCAAATGAAGTCTGCGTCAGAGTCCTGGCTTCAAAACCAAGCATTATCCTTTCACACGCAGCCCTAGCATTGTTGTTGTTTTTTGGGGGTTGCTGTTCCTGTTCCTAACCCAGACACTGTCTCTTTTTTTTCCTGTACTCCTTAGTGCTTTTCTGCTGTGGTTGTTGTTGTTGGCTGCGCTCGGAAAAAGTCAATTAAAAAAGTTAAATAAATCATAAACTTGGCAGATGATTTGATTGCGGCATGCGCACCAATCCACGACAGGCAACATTGTTGCCACTAAACCAAAGGAAAAATGCGTCGCATCGGCCGGGGTGGTTGGGTTGGGTTGGGTGGGGGTGGTGACGGGTGGCGTTTGGGTTTGTTTTGTTTGCTTGAGGCTTTTAGAGTTTTTGGCCCCGGTGCAAATCTTTCGTATTTACTTTTGCGGGCTGCTGCGGTTGCCTGCCAAGGCTTTGCATCCTCTGTTCTATGTAGTAAAGGGGAGGCGAAGGAGGTGCGAGGCGGACATCCGGCACGTTGTTGTTGTCGTTGACTTTGGCAATCATAACTGTAACTGCTCTAGCTGCCAAAATTTATGAAGTGTGCCGCCGTTGACGATGACTTTGCCACGTGTCCTTTTTAGCTATTCTTGCCACCAGACAACGTCCCAACGGCTGCATTTGAGTTTTGGGCGTTTGCGCCGTATTGATGTTGGGGATTTCCTATTCATTATTAAAAATTGTCGGCCGACTGCAAGTGATTTGCTTTGATTTTGCCCAGTCCTTGGCCAGGCGTATTTATCATATTGCGGCAAATGAATTTTAATGAAATTCATATTTTCACTTCTCCTTTTTTATATTTATCAGTTTTTTATTTTGCATAATTTATGTTGCCAGCAACATTTGTCGCATTTCTCACATTCGTTGTTGGTTTCTTCTTCTCCTTTTTTTTTGGCAGACATCTTAAAGTTGTTCGCACCCACATCCGTTTCCGGCTGGCATCTACTGCTGCATGTACTGAAATAATGGGGCAAGCACAGCTCGGCACAGCCACTTGCCCCCCATTTGTTGCCATCTTTTTCACTCTCTCTCGCCTTTCTTCATTTTCTTTTTTTTTGGGGCGTCGTCCATTGCGCCAAGTTTCCTCACTGCGCCAATACGTTTCCGTTTTCCTGTCTGCACTGACATTTGCAGCATGTTGCTTGTCATTATGTGTTCGGCTCCTTTTTTTTAATACCCTGTTTAGCAATATCATTTACAAGAGTATACAGATTTGGCAACGTAACTGGGAAGATCGGTTTTGACAGAAGTTTTGGAATGAAAATCAAGTTAAAATCGCGTTTCTAGATAATAATACAGTATTATTTTAGAGCTTAAACCAAGACTTTTGAGGCATTGTATTTCAAAATCGGGTGGGTTTTGATGAAGTTATGGTAATCGGAAGAATTCTCCAACTCCCAAGTTCATTTTTTCACACAAATTTTTGGGATGAAAAACAAGTACAAAATCGCGTTTTCAGATTGAAATGCAGAGTTGTTGTAGAGCTCGAACCAAGCCGTTTAAGGTATTGCATTTGGAAATCGGTTAAATTTTAACGAAGTTATAGCAAAAGAAAGCTTTGTAGATTGGATTTTTTTGGTCGCAAATTTTAGAAATGAGTTCAGGGTATCGTTTAGTCGGGATTTCTCTATTAAAGCCTTGTATTCTATTATTTTTTCTTTCTTTTTTTTGGTTGGCTCTCTTGTCGCACTGATTTAATGACAACGAATGAAAAATTTATTATGCGTAAAGTTTTGCGATGGCTCAAGGGTCGCCGTTTTGCTGAAATTGGCAAACGACAACTTCACATCTCTTTTGCAATGATTAGCTTGAGCAGTTTTCGCATTGGCAGCCATCCTAACCGAACCCTCGTGCGGGATGCTGGTCCTGCTAAGTTGACTTGTGAAGGTTATTCTGTCAGTGTCACTGTCATAACTGTGTGGGCGTTGTCCTTCGTCGTGCCACATCCCATGTCCCACGTTCCTTGTTGCCTGTCGCATGTCGCTTTGTCTGGCAGCCCATAATCATGTTGTCGTTAGCACATGTCTGCCCGCCACTTCCCCGTCTAGCCAGAGCCCTTCAAGGAGCAAGTAACAAGTAACTTAGGAACTGCTGGTGCTGCGGGCTCTTCAAAACACACACAAACACACAATTGCAGTGGAAAGTTGCATCGATTTGCGGTTTTCATTTGAGAGGCGATCAAAGCAACCGAATCTAAAGTGCGCTAAATGCTGCAGTTGGAGTTGATAAATATATATTCTTGTGATGAGCAAGGGTTAATACGAAGTACAGCTTCATTAAGAGATAATGACAAAAGAAGAATCAGAAGTACATTTTTGAGAAATATTTAAAGTATTTGTGGCCTATATTTTCCATTAAGTTTTTACCATTTTCGCGACTTTAATAAAAGCTCCTAGCATTATACTCAATTGTCGCCCCGAAAGTTTTTTTCCAGTCAGCCCATTAAAATTTCAATAGCCTTGCTGAAAGCCCCCTTCCTGGCCCTCTTGCCAAACCCCAACGCAAGCCCAGAAAGACCAATCGTTTGCTTTCTTGTCTTGTCAATATTGAACAATTCATGCGCATTGCGTAAACATCCGTTAAAACTTTATTTTATGGCCGCCATTTTACGAACGTTTGGTGTAAATACATTTCCGCCCGGGGCCACTGGACACTCGACCCGCGACCAGAAGCCAGAAGCCAGAAGCCAGAGTCGGTATCCGTGGTCCCCGAGTGGAGACACCATTCACACAGAGGCACAGGAAGCGACACAAAAAAAAAAACGAAAAAAAAAAAAATGGCGACGCCGCAAATGACAAAAGAGCTGTACTGGGGAGCCGCTGCCGCTGTTGTTGCTGTTGGGGTGCTGTTAAGCAGCAAAGAGAGTTGAACAGGGATGGGGCAAAAAGGCAAACTGAAGAAGAAGGACAAGAGCCTGGGCATAAATTATGCACTGCAAAATAAACGACGAGGCGCACAATAAAAATCGACAAAAAAATATGTTGCGTACGCTATCAGAAGCACGAAATGGCAAAAAAAAAAGCAAAAATAAACAGCAAAAAAACCAATTTCAAAAAGTTTAACGAAGCTTTTAATGCACTATTCGCATAGAGAAATGTTAATGGATAGGAGAAAAGATCCGATTTCCAAAAATGTTAAGAGAGTTGGGAGGGGAAACAAAAAAATTTAAAGATTTTTTGATTTGTCTAAGACAAAGATAGTCTTAGGTAATAGAATATCATATTTTTTTAATTTTGAGAATTAAAAATTTCTTGGTTTGAGGCTGTCTTAAAAAAGTGTAATAACATTTTTTGAGTAAATGCTGAATACAAAAAATCATTTGTTTTTTGTTTTTTTTGTTAGAAAGTTCTTTAGGCTCATGATCTTTAATGCCAATACCTTTAATAAGATATTTGATTATTTTAAGTATTTAATTTAAGACATTTCTATACCCATTTTATTTTTTTGACTATCGATTTCTTACCAAAAACATATGTCCGAATATAAATAATATTCTTGTATCCGAGCCATAATGAAAGACATTCTTGACAGACTATTATAAAATGTTAGTGTAAAAATAACGAGCAAAGAGAGAATAAAAGCAAAAAGAAACTGATAGAGAGAAGGGGATGTAGGGGACATAGGGAGGGCACGGCCAAAAGAAAAGCTGACAGTTTTAATGAAAAATCTTCTTGCGTGTGCTTTCAAACACACACACACACGCACATACACAATAGCACGAAAAGACAAATAAATAAATTGCATGAAGAGCAGAAAGAGAGAGAAAAGAGAGAGAGAGAGAGGGGCTGGTTGGGTGGTTAAGGGGAGATTGCAGCTCCAACGCGTTTTCCTGACAAGCATGTGACCCAATTATGCGCAATCATCAGCCAGCAACAACAACAACTAAACATCTTATAGGAATGAAATCATAACAGCGAGGCACAAACAACTTTTGTATCTTTGTAACTTATGAATGCACACACACACACACACACACACACACACACATACAAAAGCAAATGTCAGTTACACAGAACACGCGCCGTCCGCCGCCGCCAAAGTTTTGCGTCTTATAGTTTCTATGGGAGCTGGTTGCTTGAAGCCGCCACACAATTCCAATTTCAATTTCAATGCGCCTGACAGCGCCAGTCCAGGAAGAAGGACGAACAAAACAACAACAAAAAAAAAGATGTCCCCACCGACTATTTGTATCCATAAGATACAAATCAGCGACGATGACAACGCCAAACGGCGATGATGATGTTGATGTTGATGACGACAATCAGCGCCAAACAAATGAGTTAATGTGCCTGGCCAAATTTGCTAGCCATTGTGTGGGCGAACGCTCGCTCTCGCTATCTCTGTCTCGTTTGGCCTGGCTTTGTCCTAACAAGTGGCCACAATTGAATAAATGAATGCACTCAACATACTATCAAAGTGTGTGTGCGTGTGTTCTGTGTGTGTGGGTGGTCGTTGGGTCAGGTGAATGCGTTCATTATTATCCTGTTTGTCCTGTTTGGACATCTTTTCATTCGCTTTGCAATTTGCGCTCTTTGTTTAGCGCGTCCCCCCGCTCCTCCTCATCCCCCTATTAGTATGCAAATAATTGCTTTATACGCTTGTTCTGGCCAACATAGCATAGAATGGAGCTTCACTTGACATCTGCAATCAGCACTTAATGACCTTTTTATTGAGCATTGTTGTTAGTGGCACATTACATAATTGAACATCAATTTGAGTCTTGTGTGCACAATTTGCACAGAGTCAAGGATTTTCCAATAGAAAAGAGAACATTTTTAGGCTTTTAAGGAAGAATTTGATAAGAAAAAGTTGGCAAAATAAGTTTGTGAAACAGTTTATAACAAAGTTTAATTTAAAAGTCAAAAACTCAGTCGACTAACGTTCTAAGCCGATAAGACCCATCCCAAACAAAAAGAAAGACAGTTATCTCTGTTTTGAATGGCAACAAGTAAAGCTCCCACGTTCCAGTAAAATAGAAAAATACAAAAAAAAAAAAACCAAATCAACAATTACATGGCAAATTAAGTTGTACCCAATACCACTTGACACCCAGAGCCAGAGACAAGAAAGCCAATTTCAAAGCCCCTGTGAAAAGAGGGGCACTTGCTTTGTCTCTTTCTCTCCTCTCTCATTAGGCATTCAGGGCGCGTAGTGGAGAAAAACAATGCCATAGATAATGGTGACCCGAAGCGACCGACGACGAACAAACTCAAACTTCAAGTTTCTAAACAAAACAATTTACGTATAAATTAATTAACTTTCATTAATTAGTTTGGGGTATTAGATGCTATCATGGGGTGACAGTGTGGAAAATTGTGTACATTGTAAAAGTTGGCAAAGTGAAATTTGCATAGTAATGCCAAGTTGGGGGAATGGGTATTATTTGCATGGCAAAAGTACAAACTTTGTTCGAATTTGAGCTTTAAATTGTATATTTCGTATTTTAAATGGTCTCCTAGAATGTTTTTTAACCTTTTTCAACTTAGACAAGTCCCTTTGAAACCTTTTCATGCCCTAGAGTTATACAAATTTGATGTGTGTAGAGCTATAAAAATGTTGTTTATAGTTTTATGAACAGTCTTACGAATCTTTTGTATCAAAGAACCGATACAAATTTGTAGCGCATGCGCCACAGTCCAAAAGAAATGCGTTAAAAATGCGCATAAATTAGTTACAAAAAGAAAATGTCAAAAAAGTATATTGGGAAAATGCAGTTAAAGAAACTGTAGGTGTTGGCATCGACACAGCTCAAAAACTTAACTTTGAATAGAGCTCTGAAAAAATGTGAATAGCACTTGAGTTCATAAAAGTCATTGCGTCTAACGATTTAATTTATAATTTCATTAAAAAACCTCAAGCTCAAAATGGCGCCAGTTGAAAAGAAATATGTACATAAAAAAATGTTTATGAGGCATAGGCACAGCTTATCTACAGGATTAAGAAGCTTTGCAGCAGTTAAGTGCCTCAATCCGGAAATTATTTTAATGTTGCCTATAAAATATACATATATAAATTACGCATTGTCGTCACATATGCAAGATGGCAAATTTTTGTTGCAATATAATAACTAAAGATTTTAATGGCCATTTGTAGTTCGGATATAAATGTTAATGGCGGGTTAATAGATGCCATCAAAATATTTAAGCACGGGATGTTAAAGCCATTCGGCTTAACAGGGAAGTTGTAATGCAATCGAGGATGTTAATTGTAAGCTTAAAACTTATTCTATCCCAAACCAAACACTTTAAGCAACTGCTGTGAAGATCTTAACAGATTAAAAGAGTCAAAGAAAAGAAGGCAACGCGCCAAAATACACACAAGTTTATCTTTCATTAACGCTACTATTTCATAATTTTAAATTGGCCCGACCATTCCACAGATACAATGAAAACAAATTTATATACCCCAACAACAACAACAACAACAACAAAAAGAGAGAATCGTGTAAGAGAAATGAAAAGTTTAAAACCTATAAAATTTTAAATTGATTGTTCAATTAATCTTCAGAAACTTGACAACACAGCGACGTGTGTGCTTAATGCTGCTTCGTATCCCAAAAAAAAAAAAACACGTTGTAGAATGAGAATGCAATCTAGAGTCAAAGACTTAACTTCAACTTCGTTCGGTCTTAGCTGCCTTCTTTTTTTATGTATGCGTAATGAACGACCTGTGGCTCTATGCCTGGCTAAAATCGTGCTCAAGGGAAGGGGGAAAAGAGCTGTAGTCTAAGCCATGATATGCATAAGACAAGGGGCACAATGATGATCAAATTATCATAGCATATCACAACGTTGCATGAACATTGACACAGCTTAAAGTTAAAAGTGAGATACGATATTGTAGATATCTACAATAAGTAAATGTATATTTAAACGATTTCTTGACATTTCAATTGGAAACTTATCTTGTAAAAAAACTTTAGTTGACAGGCTTATTAGAAAGTAACCATAAGTAAACCATTTTTCTAAAAAATGCAATTTAAAAAGTTCAAAATAGTTTAATTCAAGGCAGAAATTTAATATGTGAATAATATATTTGGGTTTTTAATGAGTTTTTTGGACTCTAAATGAATTTAAAAGTTTTTTTTTTTTTGGTATCCTTAGCCTAAAAGTTGTGTTTCAAGCTCCTTCAACATCCTTTTATAAATCCTGTTTTAGTACTTCTTAAGTTAATCACACATTTCTTAAGATGTTTAATGATTTTTTTGGGATTCTTTGATTTTCAATTGATTTAAATGATTCTTATTTGCTTCCCTTTACCTCAAATTCATATTTCAAGTTCCTTTAATATTACACTTAAGCACTAAAAAATCCTTTTCTGCTGAGACAGTTTCAGGTTATCTGTTTTTAAGTTTATCACACGTATTCCCTTTATGAACATCATATTAAAAGCTAGTTTTAAAGACAAATTCAATAAAATAATAAGATGTATATTGATTTTATGTGTTTATTTGATTTTTAGTTGATCTATTAACCAGAAAATCATATTTCTTGTTCCTTAAACTATGTTTGCTATGGATCCTTTTTTTCAACTGACAGTTGCAAGTTATCAATTCTTAAGTTTATCACGCTTTATAAACACCATATTCAATAGGCTCGACCATAATCCCAAGCTATAAGCCATAGAGCGTCAACAATATGAAAAAAAGGCCAGTTGACACAAACAACAAAACACAGCCAGAACAGCTACAAAAGGCAATCCGCAGTTACATAAAACCAGTTACACAAAAGAACCAAAAATGATGGAGCAACAGCAACAACAACAACAATGATGTGATATAAGAAAACGCTTTACGCGCCTCTCAGCCCAGACAATGCAATAATATCTTTCATAATTTTGTATCCATTTTTTTTCACGACTTTTTATCCCATTTTGTATTTTACCAATTAATGTCCCATAATTTTGTGTTTCATATGCAGCAAACGAATCGAAACGGTACCTAGTCGCAAGAGTCCCTCAACTTGTCATAAGTTCTTTTATTTGTTAATGGATATTATGATAGTCGGAGGGGTCCGACTGGGAGTCCGGAGACGGGGTGCTTTAATCAAGCGACCGAAATCAAACTCGAATCGATATCAAAAGAGTGAACGCGTCAAATGAAAACCGATCCGAACCGAACCTAAACGAACCGATGGCTGTCGATCCTTTGCTTGGCGTCACCGAAAATTGCCGCTCATTTAACGATCGTCAGCTAATTTCCATCTCTCTCTCTCTCTCGTGTTGAGTTTTTGTTTTTGGGCTCCATCTGTTCTTGAGTGTAGTTAAGAGATGGGTTTTGCTTCTTGTTGTTGGTTTAACGGCTGTGTCGTCGGCATCATTAACATTTTCAAGATTTAATCATCAAACATGGCGCTCGTTTCCCTGGTGGTAATGATGCCATGTTCTGTGCCTTGTTTAGTCGCATGTCGTACATGCGCTTTTATAGGCATTTAAATTCTATATACTATACAAAAACAATATCCGAATAGTGTAGTATATCTAGTCAAGAAGGGCAACAACAGAGGCAAATACATTGATTCCTGTGGCTTTCGAAGGTTTCATCAGTTATTTTCAAAACATTCTTCGGTTTCTTCAAAGTATGCTCAATGCGTAATCAGAGATGCAACAAGATGCAAAGATATGCTTTTGGTCCATGCTACAAACAGTTCATAAATGTCATAAACTTAGAGTTTCTACAATTTCATTGGGAAAGAGTTGTAAACAGTTAAGAGATCTAGTGGAAAGAAGGGTGTTAAGGACTTGGTTCTAGTTAGAAGAAGTTTCGCAAATAATACTTTAGTTTTTTCTTAGATTTCCAGCTACATTTCTTTTACACCCAAGTATAAGACCATAAAAGTATAATTGTTGTAAAACATCGATTGAGATACATTCCACGCCACACAGAACGCTAAAGTTTTCCCATAACGGCGAAAACCCAACCCCTCCCAGCATACTTCATAATATTTGCAATTTACAATTGTTTTCGCAAGAGAGAGACTGAGACAGAGAAAAAACATGACAAACCCGAAAGGCCATGTTCAACAGTTAATAAAACAAATAATTGCGATGTGCATGCAATAAAAATAAGGTTAAACGGTGAGCAGGACAAACGTTGGACAGGTAAATACCACAACTCTGGCGGCCATTGAGAAAGTGTACACCCCCCCCCCCCGTCCCCCCGTCAAAGACTAGACAGAGACAAACAAACAACAGCAGCCGTTTTGAGAACTAATCATCAGCGGAGAGTGAATCGGTAGACGACGACTACAAGCGTCGCGCCAATTGGAATTGCAAATCTGGCCAAGAAGCGAAAGAGAGCAGCAGAAGCAGTAGAGTTCGAGGACAACTTCCCCCTGTACCCCCCCTACCACTGTCTGCCCCGCGTCTTAGACAAAATGGTGGAGCAGTGAAGACGTCGGACGACAACGTTGAAGACACAGGTTCATTCTCCCATAAATACGCTCAGCGGGTGTTAAATATTTTGTACGACTTCTGCAAGTCCTCCGTAGACGATGACTGCACACAAACACACATACCACCTGTCCCCTGCCCCTCCCCTGTACTCAGTGTGTGTGTCTCTGCTCAGACATTGCTCGTATCTCTCTCTTGTTGCCTAAGCAAAACTTTGGCCCAAACGCCTTTGTTCATCAATTAAGCTGTCCCGATGTCCGTCTGCACCCCCTCTACCCACACTTGTTTCTACTGCTGTCTGTTGCCAAACACACACACACATACATAAACACAAGAGAGCGAGGGGGGTAAGGGGTAAGGGGTAGCTACATCATTGGAGACACATGCTATGGCTTGTAAATTGTGCGACGGTCAGAAATTGAAATATGGCGTCGCAACGAAAGCAAATTGAAATCAATGAAAACGACGACCAACTTGTGTGTAGTTTCCAAATCGTTTGTCCTTAAAGCGAACATGCATTCAGCATTCACAACAACAAATTCAATTGAATTTGAACTTAAAGGCGGAGTCTGTTTAGTCTTTAAGAAGGTTTTCCCAAGAAACTTTACTTTACTTAAACCTTACCTAAACCTTCTGCCTTCAAAAGCCTTCGTAAACTATAATTTTTCATTTACTTAAATAGTGTTTTGTAAGTAATATTCACATGTTACTTCAATAATTAGTTGCAAGTCTCCCAACAGGAAAGTCAAATTATTCACTAGCTTAGCGAACACTAAAACATTAGCATAAAAAACCGAAATGCAAATTTAATTTCAGTCAAATTTATCAGCCAGAAGCTAAACACACACAAATTATGTAGTCAAGCTTATGTGTAAAAGTCAAAAAAAAGTCGCAAAGTCGCCCAAGATTAATCAGTTAAATAAACATAATAAAAGGCTAAGCGCGAGTTTGCGACATTTTGATAAATATCAAATCAAAATAATGCGTCAAAACAATTAATCACGATTAAGGAGAAAGGGCGAAGAGAGTGAGAGAGAGAGGGAATTAGTGTCATTACAATAAAATGCCAAAAAAATAATGAGGGAAAGCTATAGGGGGAGGGAAGCTTAGGCGATTAGCACTGAGAGAGAGAGAGAGAGAAGGAGGTGGAGGTCATTGCTGATGATCGATAAATGTTAAAAGCAAAAACAGCAGCAGGGGGTTGAGTCGGCGGGGTGGTGGTGTTAGAAAACAAGTGTTTGCAATCACACGCCATTTTCCAATTAGTGACAAAAACACAAACACAAACACACACACATACTCGTACACGCTGATTTACACTTGTGCCCAATGGGATTTTATCAACAGTCATGCACCGCAAGGGAACAAAAATAACAAAATAAATAAAAGTCTGGCAACACTTTGCCAACAATCAACGTCACGTAATCTAATGCAAAATGTAATAAATGTGATTTGTGCAGGGTAAGTTAATCCGCCCCGAAGGCTTTCTATTTGCTTTTCGACTTTTGTGCATAATTTAAAGGCTGTTAAATGCGATTTGGTCGATTTGACACGCGCAAGTCAATTTATATTCATGTGACTGTTTGTTGTTGTTGTTTTTGTTGTTTATTTGCAGTTGTGGGAACTTTGTCATGTGGTCGGATAGGGGGCGCGGTCATTGAGCAACCCTTTTTTTCTGCTGTCTTCTTTACGTTTTTAGCCACAAAAATCATTGGACCTTTTCTATGCTTCAACGCGCTCCCCTTTTTTTTGCGGTTTATCAATGAATGCGCAATTGTCAGTGTGACAACATTGCAACTTGTTGCATGGCATTTAAAGGAGCAAATACAAAATGTTTGCTAAATGTAACTAAAGATTTGCCATATGGAGCAGCATTTATTGATAATTAATTTGTATACGGCAGCCATTTTGTCACAGCAGTTAAAGTAACGGTTGGCCCAAAGATGATTTATGACATTCTGTAATGCAAAAGCTAAGTGCTATGGTAATGAATTAAGCGCCGTTTCGCCGTTTAACCCATAAATAAGGTGATACAAATTAAAAACTTTTATGTTCTGAATGAACTGCGACATAGGTTTCAAGTTTTCCCTCTTGTTTTTATTCAATTTAATCAAAATGAAGGTTAAGTTATGATCATCGCTCTTAGCTGCTGCTGCCCCCAAGGGTAACATTTGATGTGCGTTGTTGTTAGTGTTAGCGTTAGCACGTGCAACAGGCCGCAAGCCGCACAAAGGCGGTCCGCGTGCGGTCGCCGCCTCTGGGACGTGGGTGAGAGGGAGGTCGCCCGCTACCCACAACCCTTAATTGCGCGTGTAATCAGCTAGCGATAGCTGTGTGACAGTTTTACAACAAACAGAGGGGGTTGAGTGTGGCGAATTTCTAATGCCTTGTAAATGCAACTAAACAGCTTGTGCCAAGTGTAATGTGTAAAGAATCCGATGAAATGCAAGGGGATGGCGTTGATGATGTGATTTGACTTGATTAGATGGCATTAGAGCAAGATTGATGGAGCCGTATGTCAAATAACATGTTAAATCAATAAAAACTTAAGCTGCTTGGTCACCCAAAAACAAATTTGCTGACACAAATTGACATTTTGCATATTTAACATTTAAAAATTTAATTAAATGTAAGATTATGTGTTTGGATAAAATTCTGATTGCTTTTGCATTGACTATTTACGTGGCTATACAAATAAGGGTTAACTCTTTTTCTTGAATGTTAATTGAATTAGTAAAAGTATTTACATTTTAAAATCTTGCAGCTCAAAGTTCGTCTTTTAAATATTTAAATGCAACGTGACACAAGCTAAGAGCTATGTGTGATGATGTCAGCTGATTCTCTAAAAAACGATAGTGAACGGTCACACACAAACGATAGAAATGCCAAAACACACATCGATTCAAATCGATTTTATTGTTTAGTGCGCCTTTTTGCTGCCACACTAATGCAAAACTAAGTTAAAAATGCAGCGCGTAAGTAATTGCCATTGTTCTAACAAATGAAAAGTATAGCACAACAGCATTTACCTACAGGGCATAGACTCGTTCTTTAAACGCATGCCCAGCAAGAAGGCAAGCGATGAAGATGCAACACCGTCGCCATCGCCTGCACCCAAAAAACGCAAGGCGCTTGTCATATCCAGCGATGAGGATGAGGTGCCAGCCAGTCCGCAAGTTAGCAAACATGGCAAGGAGTTGAAAAGATCGCGCAAAGCTTTGGACATCAAATCGCCTCGCAACGACAATGGCCAAGCCGCAAAGAAACCTTCGCTCTCTAAGTTAAAAGATGTGACAAAGCAGCTCAAGAAAGTGGATCCAACGCAGCTGTTTGGTGGTGAAACGCATCGTGTTGAAGCTGCCAAGCCCAAGGAGCGCAGTCTCATTGAATTGGAGGATGAGGCAATCGATCAGAGTCTAATGGAAGTGGATTTGGATGAGCCAGCGCCAGCTGTAGTCATATCTGCGCCAAGTCCAGAAAAAAGTCGCAAGCGACCTAAGGCTAGTAGTCCGCAGCCAACGCCTGTACCAACACCAGAGCCAGAGGCCAAAAAGAAAGCTGAAAAGACACCCAAGGCATCCACGCCGCGTGTCAAAAAGGAGAAGCCGCCAGCGGATCTGGAGAGCAGCGTTGTTTCCGATGAGGATCGGCATGAGCGAAAACGCATGGCTGCTGTGCTCTATCAGAAGTACAAGAATCGCAGTGCCTGCCTCAATCCGGGCAGCAAGGAGATACCTAAAGGTGCACCCGATTGCTTGAAGGGATTAACCTTTCTTGTCACTGGCATACTGGAGTCCATGGAACGCGATGAGGCTGCTTCTGTTATTAAAGAGTTTGGTGGTCGTGTCATGACAGTGGTTGGCAAAAAGCTCAACTATTTGGTGGTGGGCGAGGAGGCGGGTCCCAAGAAACTTGTCCAAGCCGAGGAGCACAATGTCACCATACTCAGCGAGGATGGATTGTTTGATTTGATACGTGAGAGATCGGGCGAGAAGAGTGTCAAGGTGGAGGAAAGCAAAGGCACTAAGGTAAAGAAGGAGGAGGAGAGGAGCAGTAGCTCTAAGGTAAAGAAGGAGGAGGAGAGAAGCAGTAGCTCCAAGGTGAAGAAGGAGGAAGAAAGGAGCAGCAGCTCTGAGGTTAAGAAGGAGGAGGAGAGAAGCAGTAGTTCCAAGGTGAAGAAGGAGGAGGAGAGAAGCAGCAGTTCCAAGGTGAAGAAGGAGGAGGAAAGAAGCAGTAGTTCCAAGGTGAAGAAGGAGGAGGAGAGAAGCGGCAGTTCCAAGGTAAAGAAGGAGGAGGAGAGAAGCAGCAGTTCCAAAATAAAGAAAGAAAAGAGTCCTTACAAGGAAGAGGATAGCAACAGCCATAAAGTAAAACAGGAACGCAAAGAAAAAGATTCAAGTGTGAGTCCAAAAATCAAAGTGGAGAAATCAGAGTCAGCCAAACGAGAGATCAAATCAGAACCCAACAACAATGTGCCTGTGGTTAAGCCCGATATTAGCGCAAACATGGCCTGGGTGGATAAATACAAGCCAACTAACATTAAGGAGATCGTGGGACAAGCAGGTCCAAGCAGCAATGTAACCAAGTGAGTAATAGAAAATCCAAAAATAAAAATTATTTTCTGATCCTTTTCCTTCTCTCTGCAGGCTCATGAACTGGCTATCCAAATGGTATGTGAATCACGATGGCAAATCGAAACCACAACGTCCCAATCCTTGGGCCAAAAACGATGATGGCAGCTTCTACAAGGCGGCTCTACTATCAGGTCCGCCCGGCATAGGCAAGACAACAACTGCAACGTTGGTCACCCAAGAGCTGGGCTTTGATGCCTGTGAATTCAATGCATCCGATACGCGCAGCAAGCGTCTGCTGAAGGAAGAGGTCTCCAGTCTGCTGGGCAATAAATCGCTCTATGGCTATGCCAATGGACAATCGCAGGCGGTGTCCAAGAAGCATGTTCTGATCATGGACGAGGTGGATGGCATGGCCGGCAATGAGGATCGTGGTGGCATGCAGGAGCTCATTGCGCTCATCAAGGACAGTTCCATTCCAATCATATGCATGTGCAATGATCGCAATCATCCAAAGATACGTTCGTTGGTCAACTATTGCTATGATCTGCGCTTCCAGCGTCCACGTGCCGAGCAGATCAAGGGTCGCATCATGAGCATCTGTTTCAAGGAGAAGATCAAAATGCCACCAGCCAAAATCGAGGAGATTATTGCAGCCACAAACAATGATATACGTCAGACCATCAATCATCTGTCCTTGCTCAGCGCTGGCGAACAGTTGCCCGAAAAGCCAGGAAATGCTGCCCAACAGGTTGCATCCAAGGATTTGAAACTGGGCCCGTGGGAGGTGGTGCGCAAAGTCTTCACTGCCGATGAGCATAAGAATATGAGCATCTATGACAAGTGTGATCTGTTCTTTCACGACTATAGCATGGCGCCACTCTTTGTGCAGCAGAATTATCTGCAGGTTATGCCGCAAGGAGATCGAAAGGACATTATGGCCAAGGTGGCTGCCACTGCAGATGCACTCAGCTTGGGTGATATGGTGGATAAACGTATTCGTGCCAATTCCGCTTGGAGTTTGCTGCCTACTCAAGCGGTTTTTAGTTCCCTGATGCCTGGCGAGTACATGTGTGGACACTTCACTGGGCAAATCAACTTTCCCGGCTGGCTGGGCAAGAATTCGCGTACGAATAAACGTTCTCGGCTCGCCCAGGAGCTGCATGATCATACACGAGTTTGTACATCGGCATCGAGGCTATCGGTGCGTCTGGAATATGCGCCCCATTTGCTGGCCAATATTGTGCGTCCCTTGGCACGAGATGGACAGGAAGGTGTCTCGGCTGCTTTGGCTGTCATGAAGGATTATCATCTGTTGCGCGAGGATATAGAGTCGCTTATTGAGCTCAGCAGTTGGCCGGGCAAGAAGTCACCTATGGATGCGGTTGATGGGAGAGTGAAGGCTGCTTTGACGCGCGCCTACAACAAGGAGGTGATGGCATATTCCTATTCAGCGCAGGCCAATGTCAAAAAGAAGCGCGCCGAGGCGGCGGCCGATGAGGACGAGCAGCTTTTGGGTGAACAGGATGAGGAGGGTGGCACTGTTGCCCACTCAAGCGATGAGGAGGACAAAGATGATCTAGAACTAGATGGCTTGATCAAGGCTAAAAAGAAAACAACTGCCAGCACTTCTAAAGCAGCTGGCGCTGCCAAAAAATCAACAACAGCGGCCAAGCCAAGAGCCAAAGCCAAAAAGTAAACTGAAAATGAATTCCTCAAATTTGTCACTCAAATTGTTAGTTTTATAAGCAGCTACATATAACATTTATAACAATATTTATACATGCATATTGCTCATAAATAGTTGTCATAATTTTTTTTTGCATCCCTCATAAGCTGATGTTATAATAAACTTGAAAAATGAATTCAAAGCAGCGCGGTCTCCTCAATGATATCGATCGATAAATATCACGCCAATCGAACATCTGTTCAAAAATTGGCGGTGAGCAGCAACAAGTAAATGTAAATATTTGAACTGACATTAAAAACAACTGTTTTTTTTTTGGCTTGCAGCCTTTTTTGTTTATTTTTTTTGTACAGGGTTTTATTCTAAAGTTTTGCCAATCATTTTAACAAAAATATTGTGGGACCAACTTAACTAATATGTATAAAAAAGAAATTATTGTAAATTCGGTTTTAAGACGTTTTCACTTAGAGTAAAAACTAATTTTATCATAGATCGAGATACCATTATGAAATAATTTTTGAACTTTCAGTATTTGTAAACGGTTAATATAGCAAAAAAAATTAGTTATGAGCCAAGTAATGTTGGTAGAACTGTTCTTGCTCGTCAACCTCTCGTTTCAATTCCCTTAGCCCGTTCCTTTGAATACGCTTGCGAATTAGCTTCCTCCTGCGCCCATCCTCACCTTCTTCGGCGGCTGCATCACAAGCCAACAATTGTTCAACAAATGCCTCTGCCTGCTGGCGTACACGACGTGAGTCTTCTATCAAAGTCATTGTCAGTGTAATTTCATCTGATGCAAACAGTGGTTTGTTTGGCAATTCAATCGGATCATAATTTTTAGTTGGGTCACTTCCCGCCTTTGCTGCAGCCACCAACTTATCAAGTTGCTCAGCAGCCTTATTTAATTGATAATCCGTTAAGTTGTTCATATCGCACAGAGAAAAAAACAGAAAGTTAATGTTTATGCAGCGAACAGGTGTATTGATTTTTCCGTTGTTGAGTGGGTGTGATATGACTGTTAAAGTAACAGTTACAAATGAAGTAATGCAATTATCGATGCTGTGATTCGATACATATGGAAATGTACTCACAAAAGTATCGCACACCGCTATGTCCAACAACAGCTGTCAGAAGTAAAAATGGCGTTGTCGTGAACGGTTCGTACAAATTCCACGCACCGCAAGACCATTAATAAAAAAATGCAATTTGCAACGGTATAGAATTGATAAAAATTACAAAAATTGTCAACAAATTGTGCACTTACCTCGAACACAACAATTGACAATCAAATGTATTGGGTGCGTGTAGTTTTTAAGTGTTAATTTGCTAGTTACATGTGTTTTGCTGTTTCGTGTTTAACTTGTCCACCTTTTTTTGCACCAGTGAAAAATTCGGAGCCTGTGTGAGTGTCGCGTTTTTTGTATGTATGTATGTGTAAAGGGCGCAGCAATTAGAGGAAAACAAAATCAAATAAAACGTAACAAACAAGCCAGCCCAGTTTTTTAGTTTAATTAACAAGTTCAAAGGGTGCTCAGTAATTTGCACAACTCGTTTCGTGTCGCTAACAAAAATGTTCAAGAAAATTCAATAAGCACGCAAAATTCCAGAACACACACGCATACACACACTCACGCCATACAGAGGGAGAGGCGTATAGCACAGCATCACACGAAAACGGAGGCAAAGGCAAGTGTAGACTTTGACAACAGCAAACTGGGTGGCGCTGTCCTGTTCGCACACAGCTCTCACACCCCCTTTTGCCAACGAAGAAGTATTGTGTTAGGCACAAGGACGTTGCGTATATGTATACACAACACAGTTACCAATACCTACATACATACATGCGCAGATACAGCTACAACAATTACTGTTAACATTTTGATGAAATATTTTGTAAACACTTGTCGCCTTGTCCCTTGGCCGTGCCTTGATTTATTGTTATTTTTTGACAGTGTCTCTTATTATTTTCTTTTCATTTTTTTTTTTTGATTCTTTCTTACGCATGTTTACCTTTTTACACACACGCAAACACTTCTTATCGCCCTTTTTACGCGTTTCTTTGCACAAATGCTTCAAATTCAGGTCATTGCATTTGTTGCTCCCACTTGCTCCCACGCTGCGCTCTTTAACACACTCTCTCAGGCCAGCTCGCTCGCTCTCTCTCTCTTTCATTCTTGTTCTTTGGCTGTGTCGCGCTCTCTCTGTCGCTCTTTTAACACTGACAGTCGTGCTGATGACTGTTGATTTTACAATACATTCTCGCTTTCATTTCGTACAGATGAGCTTTTGTCGCGCCAATCAAATTAAACGCACGACTTGAAAGCATCAACCAGGAACCTCCGGCAACTCGCTCTCCAACTCTCTTGGCCGTTGTTTTTTTGAAAAATTTCTCTCGTGCTTTTGCATATGCATAAATTTACAAAATCAAAACTTGTCGCTGTGCAAAAAAACAAATTATTGTCGATAAGTTTGATGACAAATACGCGTACTACATTGACATTTGTAATGTTTGTTTAGCGGGTTTTCGTGTTCAGCTGCCAGTGATAACAATAACAACACACATTTGAAACATATAGACATAGATAAACGATGTGCACTTAACACTGTTTGTCAGTTGTTTTTGTTTTTGGTTTTTGCTGCTGTCTATTTACACTCCCTGTCCCCAAAGCGTAGTTCGTTATCAGCTTATGTGTGTGTGTGTTAGTGTTTATATAGAGGGAAGAGAGAGATAAGCTCGACAACTTACTTTGCAGTCAGCGGCTAGAAAACGAAGAAGAAGAAGCTTGTTAAAAAATAACATTTGTTTGCAGAGCTCTTGATTATTGCAAGGTGTGTGTGTGTTTCGTATTTTCTTCACTGGTATGTTTTGTTTTTTGGCAGTGCCGCCCTTTAAAGCACAAAATGCTGACATCATCATTAGCTTTTTTGACTACATACGCAAATGTGTATGCGTATGTTTGTTTTTTTCTGTGAGTGTGTGAATGTGTGTGTATTAATTCAGATTTGTATAAAGTTAGTGACGAATTGTAGCTTATATGGGTAGCCAATAAGTACTCATAAATATTTATCATTAAATATTGTAGGAAAGTTTATATTAATGCAAATCGGGTGGTGGAATATTTCTCTGGATTCGAAGTTTTATAATTAATGCAAACTACTGAATTGATGCGACATCAATCTAGTTTTTCAACTTTTATTTTGCTTACAAACGAAGTTACAGAGGAGTTCGCTAAAAAAACATTCAGAATATGATCTAATGACAATAACAAGTCAAAACACACACAGATATATTTATCAGAGTTTATATAATCGTAGCTGGATTGTATTTCGTTTCACGTTGCCTGCTTGCGTTTCATTTTTAATGAAATTCTTATTGATTTGTTTGTTGTTGTTTATTTCGCAAGCGAACAAGTTAATCAAGCAGTTGAAATGGGTCACAATAAAGCGCACAAAAATCTTGGCTAACAATTGCCAATCAAGGTGCTTAGTTGAAAAAGTATCTTGTATCCAAAGTATCTCCAACTTTAGATCAAAGTTTTCTCATTTGAGAAATCCGCACGCGACTTGCAAACAGTTTTTTTAGTTTTCTATCCATTTTTTATTTGTTTTCGGTTGCTTGAATCGATAAACGATTTCCATATCCGTTTTAATAAACATAAATTCAGTAACTGCGCTAAGCACTCTCGCCCTGCATACTAATTGAGCACAACATGAGTGTGCTAGCTGTGTGTGTGTGTGTGTGCGCCTGACCATCAGATACTCTTGAGCACTTGTATCTTCTGCAAACCCTTTAGCAGCGTGCTCGTTGAAATGTCAGTCAAGTTGCATGCGGCAAGGTTGTCACAGCACTTGAGCACTTATCTTTCTTCTTCTCTTTTGAATGCATAAAGCATTAGATTGTTTTTGTTTTGTTTTTATGTAACTGCGACAAATTGCTATAAAGAACTAGAAAGAGAGCGAAAGATACAAAGGTTTTCAGATACACTCAACTGCCCGTTAATATCTAATCAATGCGCCCACTCTATTAGCTTTTTCTTCCATTATTATTATTATTATTATTGTTGTTTTCCTCACCGGCTTTTGATCGCTTGTCAAAGCCATTGGACTGGCGACTTGTCCGTATGTATGTATGTCTACGTGTGTGTGTGTGTGTGTGTGTGTTTTTGCTGGTGTTTGTTGGGTTCGCATCGTCGCTGCCTACAGAAATGCTTTGACAATACTAATTGATATCCACAAGCAGGCAGAAATAACCATACCCATACACATACATATGTACATATGTGTACCATTTGTGTGTATTTTCAATTGCGGTTTGTTGACGGAACGATTCAAGTGCGGCGACTTTCGCATTGGATTTATGAGTATTATAAGCAATTTTTTTTGTATTCATAGTTTGTGCTGCATATTGAGAAACCTTTTCTCATGACTGACGTTTTTTTTATATGGATATATTAGTGTGCTTAAGTTTCAAGCATTAATATCTCAGGATCTTTATAGAAATGTTAACAAGTATTAATGCTCACAAGTTAAGTAAACAATATAGATCGTTTATAACGAAACAGAAGTAAAGGGTTCCACATCTGACGCTGAGGAATGTAAAATAATACCTTAGAATAATGTAAAACAATCTCTTAGGCTCGTTATCAACTTATGCTCAATTGCAGATTGTTTGAGGCTTAATATCTCAGGATCTTTTTAAATTTTTCCATAGATATTTTACAAATCGACTAAAAGTGTGCTAAACTTGCCATACAAATCAAAAAGAATGTGCAGTTCCATATTTAAAGCCGTAGAAAGTGTAAAAACTGCTTTTTACATATCATTAAATGCATTTTCTGCAACACTCAACTCATGACTCTTCATTTAAACAATTTGAAAGTGTCATATTTATGCTGCAATGCATCTCAATTAAAATCAACTCGTCTCTCTACACTGAACAAACATTTTTGGATGCCAATATGAATGATGAATCACTTGAATGCTGTATGGGTTTTTTTTTTTTTTTTGGTACATGTAGTATGCATGTACACATGTAAAAATAATATCTACACCTCGAAAAGATGTAAAAAAAAAGAGCAGAGATGAAGCAACGACGAAAAAAGACAACTCACTAAAGCAATTGCTGATGGATGTTGTTTGCGTAGGCAGCAACAACACACACACACATGTGCACGAACACATGCAGCGGTGGCAGGCAACTCTGCCCATCACATTTGCCACATGGCAACCCGACTCCATTTACAGTGCTTTTTATTATGTTTTTGTACTCGCACTTGGATTTAAAAATAAAAATGCAAAGCCAAACAAATTACGATATAAATGTGTGTGTGGCTGTGTGTGTGTGTATAAAAGGATGCACTACAACAAAGTCTTGTGCTTTGTCTTGCTTACTGCATCGCTCTCGCTCATACACCCATCTGCCATCTCTGTCTAACTGTCTGTCATCGAGTGCATTTCAAAGTCAACCTCAGCCAGAAGTCAGTTCTTGGTCGCTTGCTTCTTTTGTGCAGTTCATTAAAATATGTATTTAAAAGAGGGATCCCAAACAGTTGCTCTTCTTTTTTTCCTCACACATTATTGTTCGCCTTTGTTTATCGTTTCATTTGCATTGCAGTAGCTCAGACTCTTTTCTTAATGATCATTATGGATGTTTTGTGTGTGTGTTTTCAGCTCATAAAAACTCAAGACACATGTGGCAAAAACAGAATTCCTTGTGTCTCTGTCGGCAGACAATTTTCTTTTGACTGGCCTCAATATTAATTGCAGCTTGTGTGTGTGTGTGTGTAACGGTCACCCACCCAATAGAATGCGGTTTTACCAGTTAATCCTTAAGTAATAAAACAGCTATAGAGCCATAACCATCATTAATGACACATACCAATGAGAACTTGTCGTCGTCAGAGTCATCGTTGTCGTTGTTGTCCTCTTTAAACTGGTCTTGTTAAAATGGGTTAACACACCGCTAGACAAAAGCCACTTTTATGCTAGCTGGGTTCGATTTGGCCCAATAAAGTCATTGAAAATATTCTTATCAATTGAATTTTGTGTGGAAATAAGAGATATTTTGCCATAAAACTTATTGTGTACGAAGTATGAAAACGAACATTTTGTTTATGCAACATTAAAGATAAGATACGATAAGATAAAAGTGCAGATAAGATGTTCTTCAATATTAAGGTCTTTAACATGCAACAAAAGAGAAGCCAAATCGCTTTAGTTTGTTAAACTTCCTTTGGAATATTGTTAACAAGTACTAAACACAACATTCCCTTACTTCATACTAACCTAGACCTTTGCCATAAGACTCTCTTCCTTGTCAACTGTCAACTTAATCCTTGGAAATCAAATCGTTTTAATAGGTCGACGTATTCCGCCAATAAAAGACTAAAAGCTCATCTTTCCCTCTCTCCCTGTCGATAATTTCTTTTGGCGTTGAGCATACGCTCCAAATGGGTTAAAGTACCGCTATCGAGGCAAACGGCCAACGAGTTGCCAACTTTGGTCTGTCAACTGGCTGCCCAACTATCTATGTCAGCCATATGTGGGGATGGTAGCCGCCAGCGTTGCATATTTCGCATGCCATTCAACTAAATAGGCGATGATGTGCCTGCCTGCAGCTAGTATAAAGTTGCTCTTTTAATCACAAACACACATACACATATATACTGTGCAACTTTCCTTCAGCGTTGTCCGACGGAGCTAAAAAGTTTCCATTCCACGTTTTATCATCTTCTTTTGCGCTCGTCGCCCATCAAAAAACTTTATTGCATTTACATGCTGTCAAGTGACATAAATTTACGATTCCATAATTAAGTTTTATGAGTTTGGTACGAGGAAATAGGCTAGGGAAATGGCTTAAAAGGGTTGTGTACTTACCTTGGTCTAGGAATTTGCTATTTATAGTCTTGTTTGGGCAATCAAAAGTTTTGTCAACCCACCAGTCGATTTTACAACACACATTTTTGGGATGAAAATTGAGTTAAAATTGTGCTTGTAGGTTTAAATGCAGTATTATTATGGAGCTTAAATCGAATCTTTTAAAAAATTGAAAAATCGAATCAGTTTTGACATAGTTATGGCAATCGAAAGTTTTGTCCGACTCTCGAGATTTCTCGAAAAAAGTCTCACTAGAACAGGAACAATTTTCATCTGACAACCGATTTAGTAGCATTTCATTAATATTTCAAGCATTCCATATCTTATCATCATTCATAGTTATATAAAAGTTCAACCCAATTGTCAATGTTGTCATTAAGTATTTATGTAATATATCAAAAGGTGGGCAATGCAACAACGCCCACCTAGCTAAACGCTATGACCCCCCAACCGGCACACAAATAAAAGCTGACACAGATAAACCATAACAAGTGGGCGACCCTTTTTTTGTACCTCTTCCTCTTGCACTTCCTGAACCACAAAAGATTGACAGTAAATAATTAAAATTGCATAAAAACCCAAGCGACCAAACAATGACCCAATAAAAAGTTGTTCAAAGCATTAAAAATGCAGAAAAAAGACAGAAAGAAAGAAAAATCAAACGGCACGCAACAACAACAAAAGCAAACAAAAATTGATTGAGTGCGAGAATGAAAGAAAATAGAGTGAAAATTAATAATAAAAGACACCTGTGAAAAATAAATATGCTTATCGCTGGCGACCCAGAAAAATTGGAAAAATACGAAAAGTAAACATGAAAAATGTTGGACACTTAACAGAAATATATATTCAATAAGAAGCGGAACGATTCAAAGAGAACAAGCGGGAGAGAGAGGGAGTTGCCCACGTGAGGCGCCCACACAAAACCGGAAAGCTCAGAGCTTAAAGCGATATAGAAACAAGCTTCAAAGTAGAAGTTGAAGCTGTTGAGGTTATGGCATTCACATTGTGAGAGACGTCAACCCGTCGTCAACCCACACATGCGAACATGAAGCTAGAAGAAGTTTGGCGCCAATTATATTGTTGTTGTGGGCCGCACACAGCAAATACAATAAAATACAAAAGTGAAAGAAAAGGCGAATTATGAAAAATTATGATAAAGATGGTGCCGAGAGTCAGTCGAACTTTTATATACATATATATTTATGGGCAGCTCGTAAATTTGAATGCGGACGTAGACCGCTGTCAATTGGCAGCAGGATGTGCCCGGGCATTACGAATGGCGCGTGAAATGTGTGTGAATTTATGAACAGAAGCTGTCAGGTTGAGTTACACTCTCTCTTTCCACTCTATCTCTCTCTGTTTCTATTATAAACATTTGGTATCGATAACACTTGAACCAACGCGTTTGAGACAACGTTCATTGACCCAACAAACACTTTAACTCTCACTCCGAGTCAGATAACAACTCTCCCAACTCAACTCGTGTACATGTCATAAAACACTAGTCTAGAGTCTATACTCGAGCTTCGCATAAGTCACGTTTTGGCACATACATAACTCGCGAATGATTAGCATGACGATAGACAATGCTACAATTTTGCGCTTTTGAGTTGGGTTCTTTTGCTCTCTCTGTGTGCTAATTACATGATGATTGATGCCAAGAGAGAGAGAGAGAGAGAGAGGGAGAAAGACAATGAGATGGTGTTTTATGTACTTGGAAAATTGTTGGCAAACGACAAGCTGTAATTTGTTACTGCTGGTCAAGTCTTTTGATACCGAGTGCTTGATATATTGCCAAGGGTGTCCAAGTCCTGAAAGCTTTTTCATGTAATTAGAATTAGAAAACTCATTAATTTTCGGGGTGTTAATGAACAAAACGAGTTTAACGTTACATAAATAAGGAAAATACCTTCATATATATTTGTATGACTTCATTTTCGCATTCGTATTCTTTAAGCTTTATCTTTATGAACTACCATAAGTTTGGTGGCTTTATTTGCCATTTATGACTAACTTTTCTGTCTATGTTTGTGTCTTTGCAGCAATATGAGGCAAGACGCAGCTGAACGATGAGGAAATCGAGTCCACATGCGCGTTATAAATATTAATGAAGAAATCAACCAAAAACAAAACGCAACGAATAGAAAATTCAATTGAGAGCAGCGGCAAAAATTATGCCAAACACAGAAGAACACAGAACAACTGACACTCAAGAGCTCAAATGTGAAGCAGATGTGTGTGTGCTTTGTGGCATGAAGTTGTAGCTTCCACTTTTAATTCTTCGATTGTTGTTGTTTTAGCTGAACTCTTTCTGGAAGCAAACGAATCAAATTGAATTGTGCCACAACCAATAACAGCTTTATATAAATATAAATCAACCAAACCGAACCGAAACGAATCGAAACGAATCAAAACTCGAACCCAGTATCATTCCAAGTTGTAGCATTTAAATACAAATAACAACAAAAAGACAAAAAGGCATCGTGCAATCTATGCATGCTAACAACAGTTCCACAAAGATTGGAGTAAGTGCAGCAGCAGCAGGAGCAGCTGGAGACGTCTCTGTGTTGCAGCAAACAAAATTCTCATATACAAAATGTCACTAGCCGACATGGGCACAGTAACACGTTCCACGGGTGGTGGCGGCAACGGCGGTGGCGGTGGTGGATCACGTCACTATGAGCTAAGCAGTGCTGGCGGTGGTGCAGCCGGTGGTCGCATGACCCACTCGCTAAGCACGCCCAGCGGTGTCGATGGCACCTCTTCAACGCCCATGCACAATGGTGGCAAGAAGCTTACGGTGCGCATACAAATGCTGGACGATTCGGTTACCATGTTTCAAGTTCAGGTAAGAATTGTTAAAGACATATGTTCCTTAAGGTTCCTTCAAAAAGAATCTACCTGTCTTCAACTCGGGACTTATTTATTTAATATTCATTGATTTATTGCTAGTTGCCGACCTTGTCTACACATAAATTTCCAATTACTTTTTTTTTTCAACCCTACTACAAATAATAATACCACAACCCAACACCCCATAAAGCTTCAGCATTTATTTGCGTCATGCTTTGGGTTGTGCAAAGTGCGCAACAACTTTTCAATAAATACATTAAGCAAACAAAAAAGTTTCATTACTTTTGCATTATCAGCAAAAAAAAACTTGACTTTTCCATGGCGATGGCCATCCGCCACCCGCCCCCGCGCTTCCCGTTTCCATTTGGCGAGATAAGCGCCTAAGAATGTTTTCTGATATTCAAGTATAATGCCTTTTGTTAGATAAATAAATTGGCGTCAATATAAAAAAAGGGGCAAGAAAATGGCATAAAGAAAAATCAAGACTGACAGCTCGAAACAAAATAAACAGGAAACTGCAATAAACAGCGTATTTTATTTTGATGAAGATAAAGCACTGAAAAAATGGCCTTTTCTTATTATAATTTTTATGAATTTATAAAAGCAAAGTTCGCGAACAGAATGACTTGGAATAAAAGTAAAGAGCAAAGTTTAAGTAATGAAATTTTCCTACTTTGTTTTCATGTTATATAATAACTCTTTAAGCTTGCTGCGAAGGCATCTTGAAAGCATCCTTAGAATGTGTGCACACATTTTTAAAGAGCCTCATAAAATAGTTCATAGTTTGAATGCTCCAAAAACTTTGTGGAGCGCATGCCTTCAAGAACATTGTTGTTCAACCAGCTGAACACAATCACACTGGCCATAATGGTGCGGTTATCGCTTTTTGCTGACCCATTCGAATAGAATATGGCACAAACACACACACACATACAAAATCAAATGGCATTAAGGGATGCCCTAACAATACCCTGTTGACAATTGAAGTGGGTTAAGTATTAGTTTTGATAGCAAATTTAATTCAAGTATCAAACAAATATGGAAAGCTTGCTAAACTGGCCATCTGGTAATCTTTATAATCCCTTGAATAGGGTATCTGCTAGTAAAATGAAACGTTTTCTATTTGTTAATAATGCACTTGACCAAAAATTCGTGTTTGGTTAACACAAATTGCCCATAGCCACAAACTTGTCTGTGTTTATGGCTATGGCTATGTCGATGGTAAATGGATTTTAGTTAGGGGTTGCAATAGCTGCGCATCTATTTATAAAGTTTTGCCTGGTGGTCGGGCGCCGTGTCAATATAGATTGCACAAGAACGCCATATTACGTATACGCAAAAGAAATATGCATGTTTGTTTGCTTGTGTGTGTGTGTTGCGTGCTGGCAAACAAATTTGTTACGTGCTTCAATTTTTAATAAGTTCGCAGTGCTTTGGACTACGTCAATATGGCCAAAAGGGTTGTGGGTGGGGCTCTGGCATGGGTTGGACCCAAGGGCAGTAGTGGTATATACATAGATGCTATAAAATAGTTTTCTGCATGTGGCACTTTAAAAGCGCTCAACATTTTGCGGCAGTAGCAGCAGCGCCTCAAGTGCAACTGGTTCACAAGGGTTTACTCTTAAAACCCAAACCAGAAAGCAACCCACTTGCAAATGCAACACAACAACAATGGCAAGACAGACAGACACACAGCAATGCCGTCAGCAGCCACAACAAAGGCTTAAAACGCATAGTTAAGGTTAAGTTAAAGTTGTTTGTAACTAAAAGATATCCTTGGAAAATGAATTTCGAGACTATAAGAGTTGGGTTAGAAATCCTTTTATCATAATTCTTTACAAACCTTTTCTAGATAGATCTTGAAGAGTTTTTAGTAACAATTATACGCACTTGCATACCCCTTAGAGCTTTCACTGCAGGGTATAACAATGGTGTAACTAACAGCCACCATTTTGTTTGTTGCAACAACACAAAAACGTTTTTCGCTGCTTTTTTTTCGCCCCACTTTACGCCTCACCGTGTTGTGAATCGAGCGAAGCCTGTAAAATGTGTGTGTTTGCGAGAGAGATTGTGTGTTGTGGGTTAGGGGCTGTGGTTGGGGTTGGAATTGTGGAAGTGGCAGCCAGGGCGTGGCCACTTCAACTAAAAACCGAGTAAGCCTTTTGCTTGGCTGGGCTAATGGAGCCAGGAAGTGGAACAGTAGAAACAACAAGGCTAACAGCAACAAGAGCAAAAACCATTAACGAAAACCCAAAATGACTAAAAGCAAAAGAGAAATATAAGAACAGGCACAAGACATAGCAAAGAAGGATAGTTGTTGTTTACATTAATGCAATTTGTGGTCAAATGCAGCTAAATAATAGCAACAACATCACAGTGTGTGTGTGTGTGTTGGTTGTGCCACAGTTCGTAGACCTCAAATGAACCTAGGAGACGGTGCCAGAAACAGATAAAATATATATATAAAAATGTAGGCAAACAAACTTTATATTTAGAGTCGGCACATCCGCAACAACAACAACAACAACGGCAACAACAACACCTCCCCAACCAGGTCCTACATTATTCGTGAAGGGGAGAGAGCGAAATGTTCTTGTTGATTTGTTGTCGGCAGCTTCTGTGTTGCTTCAGCTGTTTGTTTGTTGGCTGACTGCCTGCCTGGCTGCTAACTTGTATGCTCTTGTTAGCTTGAAACACATTTTGGCTGTTGGCCAAAAACGTTGAATGCCCTGCGAACGACACACAGCCTGCTCTGTTCCATAGAGCACTTGTCGCATTAATCTCTTATGCGTCTCCAGCTACAACCTTTATATAATTATGAATTCCTCTATTCATATTTCGCATTGCAATGTTAGTTTCCTATATCTTTCTATACATTTATATATATTTTAATGCAATTTCATTTAATGCTTGGTTTCCATTTTGGGAGCAAAAGCAGCTGCTGCAGAAGATTGATGTGATTGCAGGTCGCATTCGCTTGGCAGGTGCTTTGGGGGCGAACTCTTCAACTATAAATAGGATTTATTTTCATCGCTTTGGATGTGCTGGAACATTCTTACATAGAGCTGCTGACTCTGATATATATTTAATGCTGTTAGAGCATGTTCTTTGGGCTTATTTCAAATGTTTTCAAACAGGGAAACAAGCATTTGATTTGGGAAGAGTTTTGTTTAAGTAATAATGTAAAGGTTTCCCGTCGTTTCAACTTAATCCAAACCAATCTCAACTTGTAAATTAATATACAAATCATTTGATCCAGGGAATTCGATAAATTATTCACAATACGTTTGTTTGTCATTACTTTTGTTTATTTATTTTATATACCTTTTTCTCAGCTGTTGATAGTTATGAAAACCCTGTGGACCTTTTCCCATTTTTACACACTCAACTTTAACAAATTTTTCCATAAGCCTTGTGTGTTCGCCATGTTTGCCCGCATATCTGATAATTTATTGTGACAGGCTGCTTTTTGCCATACAGACAACAACACAACTTTCATCCAGGTGTGTGTGTGTGTGCAAGGATTGAATTGATGGTAGGAACAACACCTGCAGGCCTTGAATGACTTTGCATATATTTCGAATACAGCGACAAATTGAACGAACGCCAATTGTCAGCACATAGATACGAATGTGTGTGTGTGTGTGTATTGGTTGTTTTGCATATAGTGACAGTGCTTCCTGTGTGCTTTTAACACATTTCCGTTTCCCATTGCTTAGTAGTTGCCAGCGACGACCGACCGTGTCGCGCCTAAAAGTTAATTGGCTGTTTGTAGTTGTTGAAAATTCCCAAATTGGTTTAGTGAATTGGGCCTACAAAGTGGCGGGCGGGCGGGGGGCAAGTGAAGATGGCGCCTTGGTAGCCAAGCAACCGGAGAAAATGTCAAAGTTCGGGCGTGGTTGGTGCCATTGTTACCTGCTGTTCTCCCCAAAACCCAACTGCGACTGCAGTTTCTGGAGCAGCCTCCTCTCATGGGTAAAACCCGCACATTCATCTTTTGCCTTTTGCTTTTTTCTTGCTGCTGCTGCTTTTTCAACTTCTGTTGTTTGCCAAAATTAAATTAAATATGCCTCAGTTATTGTGTAAAGTGCAAAAAGCTTGTGTAAATTTCATTATAGTTTGGCAATTATGTTGGAAACTGCTGTATGCCAGGGTTCTGGGCGCAGGGTGTTGGCCCATGGGGAAAGTTCTGTAAATTGCATTTGCTCAAATGTCATAAATAGTTTAAGTGTCTGGTCGTTCACAGAGCATTTCATTGTTTAATTGTAATAACGTAGGATGACAATTCAATTGTGCTTTTGTTGCTGCAACAGCTGCAAAATTATGGCCAACAGCGTTGCCAGATTAGTGTCAAAAAGTTTACCAAAGCTTGCAAATAATGTTATTACTTAATAAAAAATTCAAAAAAGAACTTGTTCTTGTTGGAGATTGAAAGGTTTCTTAGATATCTTGTGCGACAACTACTTTCAATGCTGCTTTAGTTTCTCCCCAAATAAATATGCAATGCTGCATTACATTCAGCAGTGTTCGAAAGCTTTTACATAATAAATCAGAATCTCTGAGCTAGAATTCGCGCTGTCTCACACTTCAGCAGCATTCATTCCCCCAATGATTTCAAGTCGACAAAAATGTTGCGCAACTTTTTCTACTTACTTTTTTTTTTTGTACCATGCTGTACAAGTCATAAAAAATGCATCAGGCTATGCTATTCCTTTGTGTGTCGGCACATTGTTTGTTATTTCATTGTTTTTAGTTGAACTCGTTGTTTGCTTTTGGCTCACATTTCAATTAAAAAGCGGATCTCGTCGACCCTTCAACAAGAATTCGCATACAAATTTGACTTGATTTCTAGAGTATATGGCCGATAATATTTCATATATGTATGAGTAAGCCTGTATGTATATGTTTGATTAATATAAAATGTTTGTTGCTCGGACCAAGCCTTGACCACGCCTAAAAGCCCCATTTGCATTGTGGTCTATGTTTTGGTATGATGCCAAAATCTGACACATGAAATATTCAAAAAGCAAACAAAGCGAGAGACGAAGAAAGGACTTTAATTACATTTTGGCACGCCTTGTGTGGTCCTGGCAGCATTTTGCATTTGGCCAAAGTAAGTCGTCGATATCGAACTGGGAAACCTCCAAGAAGCACTTTACTTGATTGCTTGTTAAAGGATATGCACAGTTCCTTAACGAAAATGTCTCGCCAGATGTGGAATTGTGACGATAACATTTCCATTTGCCTAATGGTACAAAGGTGTAGCAGCTGACTCGAGTTCTGTTTTATCAAATTAGCATATTATGTGTGCCGTTGATGCTAAACCTATTAACAAATTGAAGGACAGCTCAAGGACACTGGCGCTTTAAGTTTATTATTAATTTATGAGCCCTTGTTTCGGTTAGTTTGTGGATTTGACAACCATAAGCGCATGCTTCTACTGCTAGAACAAGTTGAGAATTTTAATTTATCTATTGTTTGACACTTTAAAGTTAAATACGATAACAATTTCATTCTTAAGTTGTCTGGCAATTTGATTAATGCTGCCAAACTGATTAATTGTTGCACTCTGACGTTGCCCGACTATTTTGTATTCAGCCTGTTTAGGCACTTTATACAACAAATGCGTTTCAATCAATTTTACGCACAATTTACGCACGGCTAGCCGTGTGGGCTTAATATATATGTATATATATATAGACGGCTAGGCGTGAGTAATCGTTGGCTTAGCTCGTTAAGCTTGTTAAAATTTAATCTGCGTTTCCAGTTTGGATGAGTGCAAAGCGCTTTTGCCACACGCCATCACATTGCTTTGTGGGCGATGCCCGTCGAATTGTATTTAAATAAATTTCAATTGACTTCACAGCCGTCTACTAACTGGGCCACTTGGCGGGCTCAATGGTTGGCTGACAATTTTCTGGGCACATCGTCTATGCCAGCAATTAAGTTATATAAAATGTAGGTCGTTCAGCTTTTTGCCACGCTGCCAAATTGAGCGTAGAGCAACGCGCGCCATAGGGTCAGAGGCTGTGCAAATTCTAAGTAAATGCATCAACATATATATTATTTAGCACTATCTAATGGCATTTTTAATCAACTCTAATGGTGTGTGTCGCATACAAGCTTACATGCCGCCTGCTGAATGTCGAGGCTGCTGATTAATGTGGCGCTAAAGTCTGTTCGCCAAAGTTGCCAAGTTTTTAACTGTGTTTTATAAATAGGCTGTCAAGTGCCTAAAGTCAAGCAAGTGCATTAGGCACTGACTTTTGTATAACTTTAACTTGCATAGCATAAAAGTAGATTTGTATTTAAAAAAGTTTTCGTGATGTTTCGTTATTAAAAATTCTTAAACTTTTCTGTTACAGGCCAAAGCTTTGGGCAGTGTGCTGTTTGAGCAAGTTTGCCGCCAGCTTAACTTGCTGGAAGCAGACTATTTTGGTCTGGAGTATCAGGAAGTGTCCACACATACCAAATACTGGCTGGATCTGGAGAAGCCCATGAATCGTCAGATCGGACTATCTCTCATTGATCCAGTGCTGCGTTTCTGCATCAAATTCTATACACCTGATCCCGGCCAGCTCGAAGAGGAGTATACCAGGTTAGTACCATAATATATATTTCATTGTAAAGGCGCCTTGTTAATAATCCCTTTGATCGTTTTAGATATCTGTTTTGTTTGCAAATCAAGCGTGATTTGGCCACAGGCAGTCTGCAGTGCAATGACAACACAGCGGCGTTAATGGCCAGCTACATAGTGCAGGCATCGTGTGGCGATTATGTGCCTGAAGATTATCCAGATCACACGTATCTGTCATCGTATCGCTTTGTGCCGCATCAAGATGCTACCATGCAGCGCAAGATAATGGAGAATCACAAGAAGCACTTGTAAGCTGATGTCAATAAGTTTAACTGAATTGTTTCGTTAATGTGATTCGATTTTTTTGTTGCAGTGGCCAATCGCCTGCCGAGGCTGACCTTAATTTGTTGGAGACAGCACGTCGCTGTGAGCTTTATGGCATGAAAATGCATCAGGCCAAGGATGTGGAGGGTGTGCCTCTCAATTTGGCCGTGGCACACATGGGCATTACTGTCTTTCAGAATATAACGCGCATCAATACCTTCTCGTGGGCCAAGATACGCAAAATTTCATTTAAACGCAAACGTTTTCTGGTCAAGCTGCATCCCGAGGGCTACGTAAGTCATGAACTTCATTTCAATAACCTCAAATCTAAAATATTAATCGATTTAACTTTCTTTGAAACAGGGCTACTATAAAGACACTGTTGAGTTTTTCTTTGAGGGTCGCAATGAGTGCAAAAACTTTTGGAAAAAGTGTGTCGAGAATCATGGATTCTTTCGCCTTTTGACCAATCGCATCACCCAAAGGCGTAAAACTCGTGTACTATCACGCGGCAGTTCATTTCGGTATTAACTTTGATTTGTTTCATATGATTTGTCATGATTTAAACCTTTCTGCGTTGTTCAATTTACAGCTATAGCGGCAAGACACAGAAACAAATTATTGAATTTGTGCGTGAAAACTATGTAAAGCGTCAAAACTTCCAAAGGTAGGTTGAAAGTTTATATCCACAACCGCAGTGGACTTGAATGAAAATGCCTGTGATATAATATTAAAAATGAATTGTTTTTGTACATTTACAAAGGCTGTCTTTATCATGCAAAATCAAAAGGAAGCTTTGAAATTGCTTAGCTGATGATAAAAACAGCATTTCAGCATTTAAAAATCTTTTTTTATATAACAAAATTAATATACAATATTTCTATTTCACTTCAATCCATTATCAACTAAGTAAACTCGATTTAACATGATTTTAAAGCTTTGCTTACTTTTAACATTTTTGTTTCATTTGAAAATATCAAATTTCAAGCTTATACTATTTCCCCATATGAACTTCCAATAACCCTAACCCCCAAAACTAAGCTATTATTATGTGTACAATTTGATTGTGCATTTTATAACAAGACAGCAACCAACATCATTTTATAATGATACTTCATCCTTACACATTATAAATCATAAGCGTGCTCATCTTTGTTCACTTGTTTTTGGTTCCTGAACTGAATTGCTTATAAATATACCTTTTTTTTTTTGTGTTTGTTTCAAAATCCATTTTTAAAAACCCCAACAACTTCCCCTCCAAGAAAAAAACACCACATGAAACTTGGCCGAATAATGGCGTCAAGACGAGAAGAGAAAAGAGAAGAGGATTAAAAAACCAATTGGTCTTAAATACAAATAAAAACAAAATCAAGCACAAAACTAAATAAAAACTTTAAAAAAAATATCTATACAAAAAGAAATTAATTTAAAAACAAATCTTGTAGCAATTTGTACAGAAGCAATCGACAAAAGCATTTTTAACTAATTATTTTATGTTTTTATTCCTAAAATGTGTATTAACACTAATGTTTCTATAATGTAGACAATCAGACCTTATAATTTATATACTAAATTGGCAATTGGCAACTTATTTATGCGTACTAACTTCATATACCATATTTATATGTTTTAAACGAACCCAGCCTTTACTATCTTATCTAACCTCAACTAATCATCATACCATTGCGAAAGCCGTTCCTTCATTAGTATGTTTACTGAAAGATCATTTGCATCAATCACAGCTCTAACCCTAACATATCGTGTGTTGTATTTAGTCTAGTCTAGTATGACCCAAACAAGTTGTATCATTAAACTGCTCTCGTTGCATCGTTTTGTTGCTTATCTTTTTTTTACCCCAGTAAACTGTGTGTTTTGCATAGACTGTACACGATTCACACACAGCTAACAACCTTTGTTTGCTCCACTTTCCCTAAATGTGTAGTTTATAGTTATATATGTGTTTTTTGACTAAACCCCTTTACCCTCTCTACTGATATAAGTAGCTTAGTGTTTACAATAATCTTAAAACTAATTCATAGAGGATTTGTGTAGATATTAAAGTTTGAGCATAAACATATCTACATACTCAAAGGGTGCTTCTTGGTGCACTGAGTCTAATCCCAAGAAAACTTGAAAATACGCTAGGCCTGTTCTTTAGCTAAAATAGTTTGTGTATCTGTGTGTCTAATTTTAAGTTTTTTTTTTTTTATTAATTAACCTATCATATTGAAATACTTTTGTTTTCTGTTGTTTATCTATCCTGTTGTTAATTCCTTAAACTAATGCATTTGCCTCAACGCTAAAGAATACAATTTTCTGAGCATTTAACCAGCTCAATCCAAAACCAAAACTTAACTTAAAAAAGTGCTTAACCAAAACTAAAACAAAAAAACCAAACTAAATAATATGAAACTTAAACTGCATTGAAGTAAAAAACCAAAAAAAAAAAAACAAAAAAATAAATTGCTTAACTAAAATAAAAGCAAAAAAAAACTGAGCATGTGAAATAAAATCGTGGTATCCTCTTGTCTTTTCTTTTGCTGCAGGTCTCAGTCGTTCCGGCAAGGGCCACTGAATGCTAGTAGCCGAAGTCAGTCGCATACGTATGTGAATTCCAGCATTTCAGCCAATCCCCTACTCCCAATTGACACTGGTTTGTATTTATTTTGTTTAATTGTTCGATTATTATATTTCTTGATTTATCGTTGATCGCTTATCGTTTCATTTTCGTACATAGTTCAAAGAGTTATTCTCTCTCGTTTTGCTAGCGGAATGTGTAGCCATGGCGATAAATCTATTTTCTATATAAATATCATTTGCCATATTACTTACATCGAATGGTTGTGTTGATTTTTGCATATTATTTTGTTTGTTTTCTTTATTGCACGCTGCAGCGGCATGGGATTATCGCAATCAATGCAGCGACTCGACGACCACTTCTCTGACGAAGAAGGCAGCGGATACCTTGGATCGCCGACGCGACAATCCTACAGACCACATGCGTTCTCAAGTGAGTACACGGCTTAAATTCGTATTAAGTATATGATTTCTAATTGATATGAAATGGTTGTTTTTTTAGGTCACAGCAGCCCAGGTGGAGATCTATCAGACGAAGAACTATGCAGCGGAATCGCCAACCTCAGCGGAGGAAGCGGCATGCTCGGCGGAACGTCAACACCACTCGGCAGCGGGTATGGACCAAATGAATTCGAACCGCTCGCTTTCACCACAGGGTCCGCAATCGTGGACTTCACCCAGCCACACCAGCACCCAGGCCCATCGCGCTCCCGATCTGGCTCGTGCGCATCAAGGCGATCACAATATCGGTAAGTGTTTTAAAGAATATACATACATTATTTTTATTGAGTTTAAAGAACTTAATTATTCTTAGTCTATTATTTAAAGTTAAATATTTTAAACATAGTCTTTTTCTAGTGATATTGATTTAATAAGTTAAGAACCTAATTTAAATATTACCATTTGAGTTTTGTTAAGATTAAGATTATCTTTTAGCCTACTTTTAATTCTAGCCATATTATTTATAATTAAGTTATTCACAGTGGTCTTATCTTTTAAAGCTCCACTGTGAATACACCCTGACCCTTAATTTATGATAGTTTTTCAGCGTTTTCAGCTATTGTTTTGCTAACATCACTTGAGTTCGATACATTTTCGGTTTGTTTCGGTTTTATCACAAACTTGTTCCCGAAGTGATAATGAAAATGAAAACTCTTTTAATTATGCGCGTGTGTTTAGGTCTGACCCACTTGTCCCACTTGTACAGCAGCAGCACGCCTCGTCGAGTCTCAGTGGGATCCCAAGCGTATGTCCCTGCATCGCCGCAGCTCATCAGCATCACAACCAACATCAACAACAGCACGCGCAACAACACTATCAACAGCAGCAGCACGGTGGGTCTTTCGGTGGATCTCAACAGCTCCATGGAATTGGAGGATCAGGAGGAGGAGCTGCTGGAGGAGCCTGCGGATATGGAGGAGGAGGAGGAGCCTATGGGGGAGGAGGAGGAATTAGTGGAGGAGGAAGCGGATTCGGACTTGAAAGCATCTACCATCAATCGGGAGAGTATGGCGGCAGTCTCACCGGCCTCAGCCATGGCCATGGCCAATGCCCGTCGTCAGCCGCTTCGCTCACAGGAGTCCCAATCGCAAACTGTCACCCCAATTCATTATAGCAGTACCAGTTATTCGATGTCTAAACAGTGCATGCTTAACAACGCCAATGCCAACTCAACCGAAACGGAAACCGACAACATCATCTACACTGACATAAACGATATGGGTCATTATAAATACACTGATTTTCACAACGCTCAAATGGAGCACAAGATCTCCAATAGTGAGCATCTTAATCTTAACGATCGCAACGATATCTATGCAACGGTCAATCGCAAGGCTAAGTCAAAGACTCGCGAAAAGCATTTCAGCGATGAGTTCATTGATCAATCGATATTACAGTATTCCAGGGCCAAGCAGCTGGGCATCCAACCTGTTCCCATGCCCATAATACAGCAGCCTAGCACATCGGCCTATGCTGCTGCCCAGGAACGTAACTATAACAGCTTGAACTATCAATATCATAATGATCTGAATCATCCATCGGAGTCGTCTTCATCATCCTATTTTGGTACCGGCTTTGGCACAAAACGATATGCTCCGAATGAACGGACAAAGCTTGCTCAATCCGAAAACTATTTGACACCCTCAATGGACTCGCAGAGTTCTAGGCACACACACTCGTTGCCTCGCAATTCCGAGCTGTCTGGCGTAGATTCGGTTGATTCGTATGATAGTCACTACATAACACATCATCCGAGGCGGACATCAGCGGAAAAGCTCGAGTATCAAATGGCATCGGGTAATCTGTACTCGACAGCACAATTTGTTAAGCCAGAGCAGGCAGCTGTGCATTATATGGATGATGAGGAGGAGGAGCAAGAAGATGATCCAGAGGGCGAGAACATTTACGATCAAGTAGAACGTGAGTCTTGGCTTAAGAGCAGTTCCTGCAAGGATCTCTTTGAGCGCTATAGCAGCACATATTACGATCGTGAGCAGCCCAAACCAATGACGGCATTCGATAAAGAGTTTCTCTCCTCCAATCGCATTGATTCGCCAGTTACACGCTATGATGATTCAAGGCATTCTTTGTACTTTGTCAAAAATCATTCGATAGATGCTCATCAGGACTTTTCACCGCTACCACAGAGCAAGGTATATTCGTCTAGTTATCCGGGCAGTACTTACACAACCCAGGAGCATAAACGCCATGGGCACCAGGACTACACAGGATCACAGGATGATATCTCTCAAGATAGCTACGAGCTGCTTGAAAAATATGACATTGATTTCTTTAGCGGTCGTCGCCGCTCCGAAGACCATATGAGATCTTGTTCGCTGGATTCTGGAAATTATATACCCAGCGATGATGAATCCGTGTCGGAGCAGCCAAAATATCGATCGGCCATTGATGTCAAGTCTAAATCAGCAGCTGATATTATGAATGAAATTTGGGATGCTGAAGATCCGCGTTATTTGCCCCGTGAGAAACTCTCCGTTAAATCAGATGGTAACTTCTACAAGAAAATTCAGGAGGCCTTAACGCGCACCTCCAGTCAAGAGAGCCAAAGCGAAATGTTTGAGACAAAAATCTCACGAAGCTCTGATTCAAGTAAGAAATCCCGTGATAGTCTTTATCACACTGACAGCAAGAAATCTCGAGAAACAACCAAAAGCAAAACATCCGTGGCTTCTAGTCAGGATTCCAAGGAGTCGCTGGTCGGCGATTGCTTTGGACGCAACTACGAAATGCCCACTACTACCTGCAAAAAAGTCAAAAAGTTCAACAAAAAAGAGCTCTACGAAAAGTTTGCACAATCAAGTCAAGAGTCAAAAAGTGATTATTATGATGCTGTGGAGCCTGTTGTAGAAGCTGAAGGTCTCTATACACGTCCTAAGGTTAAGAGTCACGATTGTTTGCTGTCCGACACTCATAGCTCGACGGCCAATAGTTCATTCTACGACAGCCGAGACACATATTCAACATTTCCGAGCAACAAGACCCATAAGACCTCTAAGGTCCACTCAATCAGTCTGCAGAACGTGGAAATAGAACGTAATGCCAAGTCATTTGGCAGCAAATCTCCAGAAACTGTATCAACGCCAGCGTCAGGTATGCGATGCAAGGATAGGGATATACAAACTGGTGATTCTATTGATCAAACAGCGCCCATTAAGAAAGGCAATTCACAGTCATGCAAAATCTCAGCATTCCGGCGACGTTCGGATAGCGAGAACATCTTTAGTTTTGATCAGGATAGAATCGAGTGCATACAAAAGTACACCAAACAATGGGAAGGCCAACCAAAGGATGACAAATCAAAGCAAAGTCCAGAATATCCACTGACTCCCGAACTCATCTCAGAGTTTGAGAAGCAACAGGCAAGAGTGGTGCATCAGAAAATAACACGCAAGGAAGAGCTAATGGCAAAGACACACTTTGAAGAATACAATCCCATACTGGTACCTCTTAACTATTCACATGCTACAGTTGAACGCACTAAGAGCGATCCAAATTCGTTGGCTAATCGAGCCCGCTTGGGCAGTAACTCTCGTCGTCATGTCCTTATGCATCAAAAGTCCATTGATCTTACGCCAGCCGATTCAAGTGATGAGGACTACATATATAAGCAAATACCTAGCGCTCCACCGCTTTGCAAGGCTCATGGCAACTTTGAAATACCCAAATGCTTCGATGGTAGTCAGCCAGCCTCACAAGTAGATATACCAAAAACAGGCTTTGAACTGCCAAAAAGCTTCTTCCGCGACTACGAGCGACGTTTTACCAAGGTACTTAAAGAGGATATTCCCTACGTACTGCACAAGCGACATATTATGAACGGCACTGCACCCTCGCCGGGCGACAAAAAGCATATCAAGCCCAAATCGCCAAAGTCTCCAAAATCTCCAAAGTCACCGAAATCACCAAAGTCGCCAAAATCACCCAAAGCCAATGCTGCGGCTGTGCCCGGACCAGCTGACTTTTTGCCTGATATACTAGATAGTCTGTTGCCAGCAGAAACCAAAGAGTTTCTCTTTACCCAAAACATTGATCTGTCTAAAGTGGATCCGATAACACTCGAAATTGACAAGACCATACCAACTATACAGCTATCGTCACCCAAGCGTGATATAACCAAGCAAATGGATGCTTCTACACTGGAAAAACTAAACAAGAAACTCAGTCAAATTGAGAGTGACTCGGCAACGAGTTCAAGAACCGAAAGCATGCAGCAACAACAAAAGTTAGAACAAAAGCAGATGGAGCTTATCCAAAGTCTGCGCAAGGAACTGCAGGCGAATGCGCGCAAGGCCAACAAGCCAAGGGTTATACCCAAAACAAAGCCATCGGGCAAGTCCAAAAAGGGTAAGACACGTATTACCTCCTTCTCATCGGACGATGAGAGTCTGGACTCGGACGATGTGTTTGGTTCGGCTGAGGCCATACCGGATCGCCTGGAGTTCTCTCCGCCGCAGTCACGAAAAGAAATCGAGCCCATCTTGCGTATTGAGCAAAGTCGTCTCATCTCGGCTGCATGGGGTAGGGGTCAAACTATGAGCTCCACTGAAATCGAAGGATCACCGCCACAGTGTCGTCGTCTCGCCGACTTAGAGAGTCGTTATCACACACAGAAGCTTGATCCGCAGTATGCTAATGCCACGGAGCTCCGTCGCATATCGGAACGATCTATATCGATACCATCTTCAGAAGATGAACCCCATTTGCCAACGCGACGCATGGACGAATGCACCAATGACTATCAACGCAACGAAAACATTCCGTCACCAATATTCGAGCATGCCGAATTCTTCCGTAGCAACGATGATATATACGAGACCTGTCACGAGGAAAAGATTACAGGCTCAGATATTGATTATACTCTAAAGAAACAAACAGCTAAGTCTAAGGTCAAACTCATTGAAGAAATCATTGACTCGTCAATTGTAATGCGTTCTAAGGGACATGCGCCTATATTGTTTGCCCATGCCAGACTCAACCTGTCGGAGGGTTCTGTATCCCTTCAACGCCAGCAGGCCACACAGCAATCACCGACTACAGAGCGTCGAACAAAGAGTCTGGATACACCGGTTATTTCCTTGCATCGTTTGCCCCCAATGAATGCTTTCTCTTCTAAAGACGATACAGTTGGCTTCGAGGAAGTGGGTGAAATACTTGAGGAAAAATCGCTTGAGCAAGTCAATCAAACAGCACAGCAAGAGGACGATACGGCAGACAGTATACATTCCTGTGCTGGCTCAATTCCTACACAGAGCTGCTACAATACCCATGGAAGGGATTCGCTGCTTAGTGCTGTAACTATTGACAGTGAGGAGGTGCAGCTGCTAAATCAACTTAAATACATTGAGAAGATTGCCTTACAGGGCGTCAAGATTAAAGACAAACGAAAGTCTAAGATGAAGCTCAAAAGTGGCGATCACCTAATACTAAATATACCAAAATATCGATTTACTGACTGGTCGCCCTATAGCTCAGCAAATAGCTCACGCAAAACATCACCAGGTGTCTCAAGAGCCAGCAGTATCGAAAGCACCGGCAAGGGTAAGCTTAAGTGCTCTGAGCCCTTCAAGAGTAAGCACATGTCTCGCAGTCGACCGGAGTCACGACGAACCAGCGCTGATGACATCAAAGGCAGAGACAGCCGCGGTAACAAGAAATCAAGTCCCAAGGAACGTCCACGTTCCATTGAAATGCGTCGCCTAAGCAAGGACAAGAGCAAGTCTCAAGAGGAAACCGAGGCGGATATTGCCAAACGCAAGGAGCGCCAACAAAAGCTATATGAGTCTGCAATGAAGCAAACCATAACAATGTTAAGTCCTGTAAAGGATACGCTGCCCGCCTTTCCAGCACCCGAAGATAAAATACTAGTAAAGACCGAAGGCGATAAAATAATTATTGAAACTGAGTTTAAGTCCAAGGCAGAAGATCATGTGCTTATTGCTAAAGCACCTCGCAAGTTGGACACTTCGATGGTAAAATTCAGTCGCAGCTTTGACGAGGGTCGCAGTCCCGACAAACTTGATAAGGCCAATCGGAGCTTTGAGGATCGTAACAAATCTTTTGAGGACTCTGAAAAATCGGATATTCCCGAAGATATGATGATTAAGTCACCAAAGAAACTTGCTAAAGCACAGGAAATGAAACAAAAAATAGAAGGCAGCGTTGTACACAAGAAGATCGATGGCAAATCAAGTAGCTTGGAAAAACCGGCTGAGCATCATTACCTCGGCAAAGATGTTAAGGCTCGCAGTCTAGATGACAAAAAACAGGCTACAGCAGAGGCTAAAAAAGTTGAAGAGAAACCAACGCCAGTTGTGCGAAGTGCTGTGGGAGATCGTCGCATGTTCGCTCATCAATATAACGTGCATGAGGACATTGATATGCAGGCAGTGATATCTGAGCGACGTTCTCTTGAAATTCTCAAGCGATCGTTGCCATCGGAGGATACTCGCGACAGTGAGTGTACCTACAGTCGCAAAGCTTCGACAGCGGACAGTCTTGACTCATTTGTTTCGGTAGATGATAGTCACTCGCCAGCTAGCAAATCGCCAGTGCCGCACCTAGAGGTTTATCCGCATCGTGTGCCCACAATTGAATGCGAGGAGCCCTCAATCGAAGAGGATGATAACTCATCGGAGCGTCGTCACCTTAAAGTCGATCGCACTGATGTGAATCGATTAAGTTTAGATCGAAGTCGTAGCGATGAGACAGGCTCTTGGATAACTGTAGAGTGCGATGAGTTTATCGGTTCGGATACCTCGGATAATGAGCCGCGTACTCTGGAACCTGATCGAAATATACTGGAGACACAAGCAACATTAGAGGATGCCATTCCGTTGGAGTACTCTAACTGTGCCACACCTACATCTGAGCTTAATATTCTCGTTACACCACCCAATGCTAGTCCGATGATTGAAAAGTCTGTGCTCGAGACTTTTGAAAAGTATACATCGGACAGCAAGAAAAAGTACAGCTTAGAAAAGCAGAGTGACAAATCAAAGAGTTCAGATTCGTGGACAAGCGGGGAGAAAGATACTAGTCCACAGCGACAGCAGGATTGGAGTTTGTCCGTTAAGGAGAAAAGCTCCGTGGAAGAAGAGTCTAGTGTTAGCTGCTCAATAGCACGCCCCTTAGGCATCTCACAAGATTTTGGCAATGAGGAAGCAAAGAAATGCCAGGAACTGAAGCAACGCATGCTTAAGCTTGATGTGTCGGCCAAAGATGGCGATGCAACGCCAACAAACTCCAATGAGCAAACACCAACCAATGAGCTAAAGATAATTATAAAGAAACCTACAACTCCCACACTAGAAAAACAAAGCCCCATCGATTTGGGTAACAGCACCGAGTATCTGGATCCTATCGAGGAACGCATTGCCAAAATACTGCAAAGAACCGAAGACAGTGAGTCCAGTTCGGGTGGTTCACGCAAGCCACCTAAAATTGAAAAGCCTGCTCGTGCTAATGCTGGTAAAAAGCTATCAGTAGCAATGGCAGAGCATGGAAAATCTGGCAGTGATCGTAGCTCGCAGGAATCCAGATCCAGCTTTGACTCAAAAGGTTCACTGAGCGTTGAGTCGCGTGGATCCTTTGAAACGGAAAGCAGCTCGGGCTCATTGGGTGCCGCCCAGAGACGTGGTGAACTAGCACAGAAGGAGCAACAGAGCACATGGAAAGCATTTCCAATTGAAAGTTCCAATAGCTCCAGCACCGATGATCCATGGCATCATGTAGAAACCGATGGCGGATACGAGCGTTACGATGCTCAGAATCCCCTGCGAGACTCCTCGGACAGTGATATTAAAGAAGCTTCACCGGATGAACAAAAGGAAAGCGACGCCAGCTATCAAGATGATCTTAATGACTTTCCCACCACATTTGGCTATCCCGCAATGACTAGCACATTAGGTGGCATTGGTGTAAATCCAACGGATATTATTGGCTACAGTACAGGCTTTACTTTGGGCCGCACTCTATCAAGGATTTCGGAACGCAGCACAGCCTCAGAAAAGTCCAGCATGGAGGATGATATAAGTAAGGCGTCCACACACTCGGTTAGCATGCGAGACGAATCAGTTGCTTCAACGGATCATCAACCCAGTCTCAGTTCTGACTCGCGTAGCAATACAAATCTTGCATACATTTCGGATGCAGATCGTCGCACTTCGGCTGAGATGCCTGAAATACCATGTGATTCTGCAACTGCGGATCGTCTCTCTAGCATTGGAAGCTTCAATGAACCCAAGTCACCAACCATGGTTACTGGTCGCTTTTCGGTCACACACGTCGATGAGCAGCAGCCCGATGACCTGGAACGTCACACCCTAATGTGTCTCTCGAATGCAGGCAGTCAGGATTCCGAGGATTGGCCGCTACCAGAAATTCCATTCGATCATGTACCCGTCAAGCCGGCAGAGTCAATTTATGGCATGCCAGATTTGGACAAGCCGGTACCAAAATCCTTCTGCTGGAAGGCTAGCATGGCGTTCCAACAATCCCAGGACTCAATAGACTGGCCTTCGCCACCCTCAAGCACCATCGATGCACCCATTGTAGTTGAAAGCATTGAGACTTATTATGCCAGTGAGGCACAAAGTGCCGACAAGGTTGTGCTGGAAGAAGATGCTAATGCTGGAGGTCCGCCAGATGTGGCAAAGGTATTGTCCTACGAGGATACGGCTTATCTTATGTCTGCCGCCTTTGACGATAAGGATTTTGGCAGCGAACAACTACAATTGGATACCGTTAGCTGTTTGAGCTCTACATTAAGTGCTGCATCCTGTTTGTCCTCCTCATTTAATGTCAGCTGCAGCACTTCATCCACGCAGCCAACGGCCAAAGCAGCTGCTGGACCACGAAAGAACTCTAAAAGTCCCGAGGTCATTGTGGCTCAACCCACACGTTCGCCAGCGCCACGTAGTCCACTCTCAGAGGATGAACTCTTCTCCAACGATGATGTCTTTATGCCGGGCACTATAAGGGTGCAACTGTCGCCTGATGCACAGTTACGGAAACTTTCTCGTGGCTCAAACAACTCAGACACATCGATCGATGATATACTTTCGGGCAGCACATACATGGAAGATCAGACTACAGTGCGTCGGAACTATGAGGCCCGTTTAAGCAGCGGAGGTGGCAGTTGCAAGAAATGCAGTCATTCTAGTCACTCTGAGGAGGAAACCAGCTCCATTGGCACCGATCTTGATGGCACCGTGCGCATGGGACTGCAGCAAAAGAAATGCACCCACAGCTCTCATTCAGAGGACACCTCAATTGGTCTAAGCATCTCCGAATGGTCTACAGGCACAAACACAGTGCGTCAGTACGCTAATCTCTCAGGCTCTGACAGTCTATCTGCCGTCTCAACGCATTCGTGTGCCAAGAGCGAAAAATCAAATCAAACCAAGTCAAGCATTAGTTCGATCAACAAATCTGCTGAGAGCTTGAATGAGCAGAGCGGCAGCTATTCACACAAGTTTAGCGGCGATAATGGCTCCTCAGATGGGCTACGCTATGACATGTTGTCCAATTCGGAAACAGACAAATTAAGTGAGCCAACATCGGCAACCCGTAGCGATGATACGACCTTAACGCTAACCGAAATGGCACACACCATTAGCGAATGGTCCACATCGAGCAGTCGTACTCTGGTTGGCAGCGTTGTGCCTGGAGAGTATCTGCCACTTAAGCAGCCGCGTGTACAGCCCAGTCTAAGCTCACCCAGTGAGGAGAAGCGCAGCTCGTTGCCTCAAATACATCGACGTAGTGGCAGTAACGGTATTCCAATGCGTACCAGTCAGGATCAGCCTGAAGGCGGCTCAGCTGTGCCGGAGACTAGTGCCGCTGCACGTAAACGTCGATCTCTAGAAATGATGTCTAAGCTCTATCAGAGTCAAGAGATATGCTCTGAGTCCGAATCTCCATTTGTGGAGCGTTTGTATGCACACAGTGACAAGCTGACGGAACGCTATCAGAGTCAGGAGTTTGTGCCCTTGCACACGCCTCCTTCGAATCAAACTACCACACAAATTCAAACACAACAATCGCAGCAAACACGACAGAAACCACGTGCACCACAACCACCCACGAAGCCCAAGCCGGCGGTGACACGACCCATCATGCAAGCATTGCTTAACAAGATGAAGCAGCCGGGACTAGCGGAGCAGGCCGCTGCAGCAGCTGAGGCGGAGGAGGCAGCAACAGCAGCAGCTGCTGCTGCTCCAGTTAAGCCACAAGCTAAGCCAACCACTAAAGCTGCACCACCACCGGTGCCCAGTGTGCCGCCCATCGTTACGCCCAGTGATCTACCTGGAAATGTGGTTGTACCACCACCAAAACCTTTAGCCAAGCATCACAGCTACGATGACAAAACATTGTCCAAGACACAGATACGTGAGTTTAAGACCACCAGTAAACAATTGCGTCAATCCAGCTCCTTCCACGAGCACATGTTGAGTAAGTCGCAGCAATCCTCACAGGAGTTGCCCATGCGCATCGATGAGGAACGTGATCCACATTCCACTTCCTCAGCTACCAATACGACAACCACAACAAATACACTGAATAGTGAAAGCACCGAACCCAATTCCCCACAAATGCCACAGCGTGCGGATAAATTAATACGTTGCTCTCCCTACTATTCCAGCAGCTTAAGCTCGGAGTCGCCGCCAAATCAACTCATCCAGAAGCCACCGCGCAAGAACTCGGGTAACAGTCAACTGGCTGCAGCTGCTGTGGCTACTGCTCTAAAGAGTCCACCCAGTGGCAACGATACAGATAGCTCACTGGATGTACGTGGCGGTGGACAGGATGCCAACAAGCAGTTGCGCAGTCGTGGATATCGCAAGAAGCGACAATTGCCAGTGAAGCGTATACGTGCCAATCTCAATGCCGCTGCTCTTATGGAGCAGGCAGAGAGCAGTGAATGCTCCGAAGGTTATATGCCTGAAATGGATTCGGGAAGCTCCGAATACTCGTATCAACGCGATGAGCAATATCTTGAGTTCGATGAGGAGTTGGAACGTGAGCAAACAGATGATTATGAGGATTATCCTCAGTACAGCGGTGCAACCAGCAAGTTTGAGAGCCTGGACATGAGTGACAATGTGGATGAGATGGGCTTCCCACGCTACGATCGCTTGGGTCACATTACCAAGCCCATGTATCAGGTGGTGACGGATAGACCAGCACCCGCCAATCATCCCATGCCGCCGGCAAGCGGTCAACCCATTAAACCAGCGCGCACCAAGAAGCGCCAGCTGAAGCGCGAAGATTCTCTAGCACCCAGCACTTCGAGTGCTGCACAGCAACAGCAGCAACAGCATTACCAGCAGCCGTATCATGGACGCAGCTACTGTAATCCCGAGGAGAGTGAGTATGAATCGCGTGGCGGTGGTCTCTCCGATGATTTGGCCAATTCAAGCGAGGATAGCGGAGCTGGGGCCATGGGCACTATTCGACGTGGAACCAGTCGTTCGGCAGTGACAACGGCAGAAACAACCCGACAGCAACAGTTGCCCTATCCAGACTTTCTCTCTGACTATGAAACGGAGCCCATTGAGTACGAGCGTTATGCATGTGGTCTGGACATACGAGTTGATCCGCCCCCTAAATTCCATGACTCGGATGATCTCAGTGATCATTAAAGTGAAAAAAAAGAAGCAGCAGCATTTCCCATTTCTTCAGTTGCCTTGGAAATTTTTAGAAACAACTCTATGACAATTTTTACACTCGATCCAAGTATATAACCAACTTATTTATAATTGAGACTGATTTACGACAAACCAAAACATAAATAAAAATACCAAAAAAAAAAAAAAAACTATTATAACAAAAAAACGAAATGAAACAAAAATATCGTACAATCCAAGAAAATGTTTATTGCTGCTTTGAAGAAAAAATACCCGAAAAACAGGAACCTATTATATTCATTATACAACCCCAACCCATGGGAGGCGTTTAAAAATCAAACTTACAAACATTTTAATCAAACATATATTACCTTAAATACATCAAATCTATTAATCGAGATGGTCAGTGGAAGAATATGGTTACCGTAGTTGGAGAACACCTACTTATATAGAGTATATAATTAAAAAAATATATATAAAATGTTAAAGAAAAGCAGCTCCACAAAAACAAAATAAATAAATAACATGCGAGTTGGCAAATTTTAATGCACTGTTTAATCATCGAATAATACCAAATATTTAATTGTTATTTAGCTAATACAAAGAAGAAAAACCAAAATCAGATTGAGTAAGCGTTTTACGATTAAAGTTGTAAACAATTATTAAATATTGATTGAAACAAGTATTATTGAATTAATTACGATTAGTACTTGATCAGTATTATATTGTATAACCTATGCTATAAGTTCCAGTTAAAGTGTCAAAGCTTCAAATTACATATATAAGTCAAGTTATCTGTGTTTTCAGCATTGCCAAAACAAAAACGAAATAATTTACTTTTTTCAAAATATCAATATACCTACAGTATCAAAAGTGAGATATATCTTGGGAAACTTAAGATCTCTTACGCCAGAGTTTTGTCTTTACGTAAAATGAAAGCATTTATTTCATTAAAACACAAGAAAATCGAAAAAAAAACTCTTAAAACTTTTTTATTCAATATATATATGTATGTATTAATTATACATTTTATATAGTTCAAGTGCTATATAAGTTTTTAATTTTATGGCAGAGTTTTAATAAGCAATGGAATAAATCAAAAACAAATATTAATTCGAAAATCTTCACAAACAACAAGTTGTATTAGCTTTAGTTCTAGTTCATAAATGTGCCAAAACGAAAACAAAAAACCTTAAAAAAAAAATACTGAAATTCATAATATTAGATGCCAAAATCGAAGCGTATTATATATTTAAAACCTAACGTTATCAATCAAAACCCCTGTTAAGTTTTCAAAACCTAACCCAATTATGAAATGAAGAAGGAAATAAAATGGTATTAAATTGTTAGGAAAGTATAGAGCAGGAGTTAGGATATGTTATATGGGAAGGCATTGTGTTAAGGAACTGGCGCCCAACGTACAATAAATTAACGTACTTATCGGATCAAAAGTATTTAAATCAAAAATCAACCATTTCTATTATGGCATTCTACAATACTGTGTTTAGCTTTAGTCAAATATATTTAAATCTACACAAATCGTATTGTTTGTTGTCTGTGCGTTAGTTGAATTATAAGATTGAGTAAGGAATAGTTTTGAGATCGTTTTAACCAGTTTTTAGTTAGTTAGTTTAGGCAAATGTTTTTGGATGAATCATACAGTTTTCTACAATGTTTTTACATTCCATTTTATGTTACCCAAATGGAAAATATTATATATTATTGTCAACTTCCAAACTTACAAAAAGACTAGCCAAATAATTTATTTCAATAACGAAATACTTCCTTCGAGTGCAAATGAATGTTTATTTAGAGTTAAATATTATATGTATTTAAATATAGTCAAGAACAAATACAATCTTAGCTGAATTTTAGCAATTAAGAATTCCACACTTTCCAACACTGCAACACTAACAAACTTCGTTGCCAAAACACTCACACAAAGAACACTCAAAAAACACATTTTATTTGGACAACTTTTACCAATTTAACGAATGCAAACATAATAAGTTAATTAAAACAATCTATACACGATGCAAGCATAAATTAATTATATAGAAAGAAAACCCGAAATAAATAAAGAAAAATCTTCATTAATCAAAGTCTAGAATGAAGTTTCTATTCCTTAATTATTTTATGAACTTTATAAATTACTTAAAGTATAATAAGTTTATATAGTTTATTCACATTCTTATTATTAGTTCATGTTGTGTTTTATAATTTTTCTAATTTGTTTTTTTTTTATCTTTTTATTTGCGCTTCCTTTTGGGGCTGTTGCAGAGGTCTACCACGGCATCAATGGCAATATGTCGCTGGATAGGCGCGGTGAGATTAACACGCCTCCAAATCGTTACGATCTCACGCTGGGCTCGGACAAATCCTCATCGTTGTCGCGCTCCGAGGCGGGCACCTATGATGTCATCCAGGCAGAAATACAGCATGCCAAGCGCCAGGAGCTAGCCACTGGCGTTGCCACCGCTCACAATGGTCACAATGGCAACAATGGAGGCATGCCCAATCCCAATAGCCTCAACAACCATAGTCATGACATTGAGGCCGAGGTAAAGAAACGTAAATGGCCAACTGAGCCAAGCTATTTCCTGGCCAAGGAGTTGCTGATGACAGAGCGTACATACAAAAAGGATCTGGATGTGCTGAACAGCTCATTCAGACAGGTGCTTAGCTTGGAGGATGTGGAGCAGCTGCAGCCACTATTCGAGCTGCTCGACTCGCTTGCCCAGCATCACAATCTCTTTCTGCGCGACATTGAGCATCGCATGGTGTTGTGGGAGGGACGCGGTAATCATGACACTCATCGCATTGGCGATGTCATGATGAAGCACATGGGCGCATTGCCCATCTACGATGAGTATGTGCAAACGCATCTGGATATACTGCATTGCATGAACGATATGTACGAGTCGGACAATCGCTTCCAGCAGCTCTACAAGCACTTTGAGCAGCAAAAGATATGTTATCTGCCCATTGGCGAACTGTTGTTAAAGCCATTGAATCGCCTGCTGCACTATCAGCTGCTGCTGGAGCGTCTCTGCGACTACTACGCCGAGGAGCATATCGATTATGCCGACTGCCAGGCAGTCTATCATCTGCTTATACGCAGCACCAAACCCATACGCATCCAGCTGCCCGATTCCGCCAACTTTGTGGAACTCTGTGAACTGCAGCGTGACATTAGCTTCGAGCAGCTGGTTCAGCCTCATCGTCGTCTTATACGCCAGGGCTGCCTGCTGAAGCACTCGAAGCGTGGCCTGCAGCAACGCATGTTTTTCCTCTTCTCGGATATTTTATTGTACGGTTCCAAGTCGCCGGTGGATCAAAGTTTTCGCATACTCGGCCATGTGCCGGTACGTTCGTTGCTCACCGAGAATGCCGAGCATAATACATTCTCGATATTTGGTGGACAGTGTGCCATAACGGTGAGTGCGGGCACCACCGCAGAGAAGACACTGTGGCTCGCAGAGCTCTCCAAGGCGGCGGCCGACATCAAGAACCGTCCACCAAACATGCAACTGCAGCTGACAACACTCAAGAATTGCAGTGAGTATTTAATGTTAACATGCAACATGCTTTTAGTTTCTGTAACAGCAATTTTATAATGAACTCTAGTTTAGAACGTCCTTTATATCTTCTTTCTATCAATTAAACTGTCTATCTTATCATCTAACTCTCTCTTTAAATTTATGACTGGCAAGAAAAGCACGCTGCTCAGCCGCGTAAGAAAGCAAACCCTTTAAAAAATCTCCTCTTGCTCTCACATTGTATGCAAAATCAAACAAACTTACAAACTTTTATCTGCACAGGCTCCTCGGAGGAGGGTCTCGACATGATCGGCCTGAGCAACGGCACAAACAGCCTGAACAGCAGCATGGGCGGCCCAGGCCCACTGACGCCGCAGCAGTTGCAGATGCAACAGCAGAACAAGACACAACCCTCACGCAGCAACACCGCACTACACGTTTGCTGGCATCGTGGCGCCACCGTTGGGCTGGGCGACCATCTCATCGCGGCCGAGCATCAGCTGTCCGGTTATCTGCTGCGTAAATTCAAGAACAGCTCCGGCTGGCAGAAGCTATGGGTGGTGTTCACCTCGTTCTGTTTGTATTTCTATAAGAGCTATCAGGATGAGTTTGCGCTGGCCAGTTTGCCCCTGTTGGGCTATACGGTGGGTCCGCCCGGTCATCAGGATGCGGTCCAAAAGGAGTTTGTCTTCAAGCTATCCTTTAAGAATCATGTGTACTTCTTTAGAGCGGAGAGCGCTCACACATACAACAGGTAAGAACGTTTATTCTATATAAGATTTTTAATGTATATTAATGCATATCTCTTCCTGAAGATGGTTGGAAGTTCTGCGCAGCACCACCCAAACACAGGACTTTAAGAATATTCACAGCCATGCGTCCAGCAATTAGATCAGTAAGATCTAAACTGCTTCAAAATATCCAACCATATTTAATCCTTGTGCAATTCCATGGAGCAATGATGCTAAAGCCCACATAGAAATGCCCTTTAGTATTCGACTATCTATTTTTTATATACAACGTATACACAACACAACAATTCCTTTTTTTTATATACTCTACTCTTATTGACTATAACTTTATACACGGCGTATATTTACGCAAATGTCTAGCTTCTAAGTTCACACTTTTCCATGTATATAACGTCTCGTATGTTAACTTTTATATCTGTGTCTTGTTCTATGTGTCGGTCCATATATTTGTACTCTATGTGGTTTTTTTTATGATTATTGTATATTCAAGTATTTGTAAACATCTTGTGTGTCAAAGTATAAAATTATACAAATTATTCAAAATATTAACAAATTACAATTAAAACTGTTATACGAGTGTAACGAAAAAATAAATTTAAAAACAATACGATGTAAACAAATGTTGCCTTACGACACTTTGCGTCGCCTCTTTTTTATTGTACTTTACACAAACAAATGTCATATGCGTAAAACACATGCAATTTCTTTAATATATTTAATAACTTTAAGCTTAAGTCATTAACTTTAATAGAATTTAACAAATTAATAAACAAAATTAAACTATAAAATCAAAGTGTGTTTACTTACCCGCATATACATATAACAAAAGTCTTTTAAAATGAATTTCAAACATGTTTTATATTTTTTTGTAATATTTTCATTTATTGATATTTGAAATCTATAAGGTAAATTGTTATCATTTGCTTCATTTTGCTGCTTGTTGCTTGTAATTGTTGTTGTTTCATTACATTTGTGGTTTCTCTTTAATAGAGCTCTAAAAGGATTGCAATAGTTTTCGAGTACATGTTAAATATTTATTTAAATAAATAGTAATAATAATCATAATAATTTAAAAAAACAACATGCTGCTATCAGGGATTATCCATATAATAGATGCTCAGAGCATCATAATTATCATCATTATTATCATCGATATCGATATCGACAGCGTTCTAAACATACACACACAAAGTGCCAAAGTGGTAGGGTCCTAGCAAAAAGGAACAGCAATTTGAATACAAATAAGAACAATCGATTGTAAGTATACGCTTAAAACTAGAACTAAATAATGAATAATGCCCTAGCCAAGACGCTTAAGTGTACCAAAGGTGTTACTACTATTTAGCGTGGCAAATGGCAGTTATGAGGTGTTTATACTAATCACTATATATTATAAGTATGGTTATTCTTTTTATTTGCTTGCTTGCTTGTTTCGTGGAAGTGTGGAAGGTGTGTAACTTAATGAGTTTAATATTCGAAGTATACAAACTTAATGTACATCATATAAAGTCATCGATCGCGCATGGATCAACACATAGAGAGTTACACATAGTAGTAGTAGTATATAATTGGTTAGTTAGGTTTTTGGATTGGTCACTGGACAGAGGCCTTAGTTTTATGCATAAGAACATACAGTTTTAAGTTTATTTTTGTTTTTGTTTAAACACGAAACTACATCGATAGCGTTTTTTGCTTGTATTGCGTATATCGTAAATCCGATCTTAAAGAATTTTTCATTCATATTTAAATTTTTTGCATGCTAACAACTAACATTTAATTTTAATTGTAATTGTAGTTATAATTTTGGTTTTTTTCTTGTTAGTATGCGCTAAAATGTTCACAACTTGTGTTGCCAATCAACTTATTAACCAATTGTTTAGGTAGCTTGTGCGAATAATCATCATATTACATTAGATTAGAGTTGCAGTTCTCACTGGCAAACGAAGTTCTTTGTTGCTTGATGCTTCAACTAAGCAGCTTGCGAATTAAATTAGCTGATTATATTGCTATTCTTTTGTTTAAAAACAAGGCAAGTTTAATTACTTACTCATCTATGGTGTTTGTTGCTATTTGATTCATAATTTGTTGTTTATTTTTTCATTAGCTTTTGTTGGTGTTTTCTCATTTCATACCATATACATCAAAAGGATTATGTACTACAATATATTAAGTTTTTTTTTTTGTTATTGCATGATTTCTGGCGACATCCAAGATTCAAAACTAGCATATTTCAAATAAGTGTAAGTAATTTACGCAATTTGGTGATGAGTTTTTTTTTTAAATTTTTTTTATTATTATTATTATAATCAATAACTTTTTTACTGCTGCTATTTGAAATATAACATTGAATTGCTGTTGCTGTTATTATTGTTAGCGTATGAGAGGCTTGAGGAGATATATATAGATATCTATTGATGTCGCCTGACGTGATTGCTGCTCATTTTCATTATAATCTGTTTGCTGCTTCAGTGGGTTGTTGTTGATGTTTTTTTGTTTGTTTGTTATCGTGTCTACGATTAAAACCTTCTATGACGAAAATATAAACTGTCCGGTATTAGGGATATATGTATGTATATATGTATATATATGTTTGTATATATCTATGTCGTGTGTCTGTTTGTCTGTCTGTGTTATGTCCCCTGTCTGTCTGTAAGTGTAAGTGTCAGTGTGTGTGTGTGCAATTGAGTTGTGTTGTTATAGGCGCTGTTACAATTTCATAGCATTATAACTATTATAAATATATCTGATATTATTTAATTTAAACTTTTTTATATTATTGCGTGTTGCTGTTGTTGCTGTTATTGTTGAAGCAGCTCCTTGTTGCTGCTCGACACTGCAGCTGCTGCAGCTGCTATTGCTGCTGTATTCGCTGCTGTTGCATGCGTTATCCTGGCTGCTGGTCGTGCTGCCGCTGCAACTGCTTCTGTTTTTGCCGTTGTTGGTATAACTGTTATTATTATTGTTGTGGTTGTTGTTGTTGGTGGTGGTGTTGTTAATGTGGGCGCATGGCTAATCGATGAAACTTTGCTCCACACAGGCTTTCACACGCTTCTCGTATTCACGACGATTCTCTTTATACAGCTGAGCGGCGGTGGAGTTTGCCGGTGAATTGGGATTGGGATCGCTCAGCAATGACTAAAAAAAACATTAAATTAGTTTTACAATCAGTTGTAAGGAAAGTGTATTAGCTAACCTGTATGGATGTTAATATAGCTGACACATCATATGTGGGACTCCAGCGATTTTGCAATATATCCAAGCATATGCCACCATCTGCATACACGTTTGGATGAAATACTTTCGAAACGAATCGAACTGTTGGCGGTTTATTTGGGTATTCTTCCGTAAATTCTATGGTTAATTTAAAGGTACCATCCTCGAACGGAGTATCATGTGGACCAAAAATCACAGCATTCCATATCATAATATTATTATCTGTTGGCGCACCTGAAACACCCGTTGGTGGGTCCTCCTGAAGTCTGCAAGTAAAGTCGAACAATGTCAATATTAATAGAAATTCTAAGAAATAATAAACAAGATGCACATAAATCATTTCTTCATTATTCTCTGACTAATCATCTGTGGTTTATGACTATATAAATATCATATATATCAATGAGTATACTTGTGCAGAAATGTCATGTCATGTTTTTTTTTTTTTTGTTCTGTTTCCTCTTAGCTTCTGGTTTGAATTTATTCTTGTTTACAATCATCAGCTGCTTATTTTTGTGTGGGTTGCACTTTGCATTTTGGCGAGTTCATTGAGCGACGCGAGCCAAGACAAATTTGTTGTTGCTGGAAGCACAGCTGTTGTTTTCTCTACATACAGTTCTTTTGTACAATGATCTCATTGTAAACAAAGAGGAGAACTGCGCAGTGGCCGCAAAATGGAGGTAATTACCGAGAAACTGCATTTCTTGGCCCGGTTCAACTGCCAATTGGCACGATTTGAGTCTTATTCCCAGGGGCATCGCCGACACTACTACATATTTAGGTCAAACAGGCACACAGACACAAACACATACACATACATACAGACAGGCGCATACATAGTATGTGCAACAGCTAAGAGAATCAACAGAGCAGCAGCAGCAGAAAGCAGAAGCCAGCCGCGCCCTTCAATCACCTAAATCAATAATATAAACGACATAGCCCCAAAAATGAAATCATCGATTAAACAACAACACCAACGACAACGAATATGTGTGTACACAATCTAAAAAAGAACTAAAATAATCAGGCAAATAGCTAAAACGCCTGCCGATAAAATGCTGATAAACAAACTATTTATGCATTCGGGTCGGTCCTGCAATATATTATGGTGTAATTTGATGCCTTTTCCTTTCTGGCGTAGCCTTGACATTTACCCTGCTTAAGAACCAGTAAACTAATGAACCCTCCCCCACAGAGTCTTTATGCAATTAAAGTTCTTTGAAGAACGTTTACTAGTTCCTTTTTTGATCAGTTTGCTCATTTGCACTTGAGGAAGCGAACAAAAAAAAGTATGGCAACACTTGACAAAAAAAACACCTGCTGGTTTGTTTATTTTGTAAGTCCAGTTGGACTTATTTGGTTATTCTAATTGCTGAACAATAGATGGAGCGTCAATCCCTGACTGGGGCAGCGTGTGTAACTGATCTGCAGATATTAGTCTTCAGCTGTTTACCCAGGTCAATCCAATTAAGCAAAAAACAGCTGGCAAGCAGTTTTTAAATGGGAATTTGAATGAGAAATTGAGATTTTCTTTGTCTATGTTTAAAATCGGATTGGGACACAACCTGACTGATCAGCTGATCATGCGAACTTTTACTATATACATGTGATATATATGTGAACGTCAAGGTAATCCACGGACTCCGGATATACTCGCGATGACCCAACACTTGAAGCTTTATGCAATAAAATATCTTCAAAATTTTGACTAGAGGAAATAGAAAGGGGAAATTTGCAGGCAACTAACGAAATATCGTATGACACAACGCAAACAACAACAACAAACACAGCGTTCAATGAGTTTTCAATAAGAGACACAAGACGCTGCGCTGCTTTGCCTCTGCTTAGCCCCCACTCCGCCTGCTGTTCAGCTTCGCTGCTGCAGAGCATGAGTCAACAAGGTTAAGTGTGCGCTCTGCGAGTGACGAAATATGGCGAAACAGAGGAAATCAGGATGATTTCTGGGAGACAAGCGAGTGGGCGGAGAGAAAAAACTATTTGATTGTTGTTGCTCTCGGACTTTATGCTCTGTTTGGCATTTGTTGTTGTTGATGTTTTGTCTGCGACGCAATTGCACAAACGGAAAAAAAGAACAATTTTTGTACATTACGCTTTGCACTTTTTTTTGTGCTCTGCTTTGCGCAGATTTAGTTTACATGCTATTTCTTTTTGTGTTATGCTTCAAAGTCAAGTGTCAAAGACGCTGGCAGCATTGAGAGCAGTCTTTTGTTGTTTTTGTTGCTATTGATATGTGTACTGTTGTTGTAGTAGTATCACAAATTAAAAAGCAGCGAAAAAAGGCAACGTACAAACACACACACAACGCACACAAGCACAAATCGTACGCAGGTCACATACACATGAGCACATTTTGTATTTTGGCTGCGCAAACTTTTCCACGGGCATATGTACATACATACGTTAATATGTATGCATGTGTTCACATACATACATATGTATGTCGCCCCGTTTCTCCATTTCATACACCACGACTTTTGTCACAGTGTGTGTCGTTTTCTTACCTTTTAAAATCTCTCATAAGACGTCTGCGTGCGGGTGTTGACATGTTCTACAACGTTACTACCACTTGTGTTTGAATGTTAACTAGACCGTTTAGGCAATATGATTTTTTATAAACAGAAACAGCGAAATTTTGTAATTTTATTTTTAATTGAGGGCACTGAGCAGCGTAAGAAAATGTATCGATACTTCGCACATACCCAACGATATAATGCTCGGTACTCGATATCAATGAGACCTGCCAACTTGTCGCCGACAGGTAACGATAACACAAGGCCGTCCACTTTCCAACGCCAATTAACAGAGTTACTCCACACTTAACATAGTGTGAGGTATTGAATTGTTTGCATTTTAATGTGCTGGTTGCAAATAAAATTTATAAATTGTTTTTTATTTTGACTCAGTATCTCAAAGCTTTAACGGTCGACAAAAATAAGTGAACACTGTGTCAAAGCAATTGATGAAAAATACTCACAACTTCAAGTTTTTCCTCGCGCTCGCTCAAAATCTGCATCAATGTTAATGGAGATAACAAAACATTTCCTAGTTCTGGTCTTATAATGGGTTACTTTATGATTATTTCTCTTTTAACATTTCCCAGAAGATGAAAACAAAACAAATTTGACACAAAAATGTTGCGGCAAATGAAAAAGACGCGCTAAATGGAATATATAATTTTAAAATTTGTGAAAAACTCAAAACAAGCATGAAAAATTGCAGTGCTGTGTGTGTTTTGGATAAAAGTCCTTTTTAATGACCGCTTTTGTTGTGATTGATGTGCTCAAATGAAAACGAGCAGGTTTGTGTTCCTTTTAAAGTTTATTTATTTAATATATTAACACTAACATAATGAAGTTAACTGTATCACAAGCAATAGCATACAAATTTAAGCAGAAACATTAATTAAACGGGAAACAACTCATTGTAGGTGAAATTCTCAAGTATCTTTGTGGTAATTGCCAGGAACTTAACTTCCAGTGCGCGTGCAATAGGTGCTATCACCTCGTTGGTAAACAGCTCGAAGTTCTCATTGATGGTTTGATTAATAACATCGCCCAATACCTTGTCGCCACCAAAGAGATTCTCCAGACGCAGACGACCCTTGCCCGTACGAATCTTCAATGCAAACTCCTTCACCTCGAAGTATTCAATGTCGTTCACATTCTTCACATCGTATGTGATGCGCACATAGGCCACAAAGTTGGTAAAGTTGCCGACGAACGGTCCGTTGCCCTTGATGGGCAGCGCCAGTATGTTACCATTAATATCGTATTGACCCTCTCCTTGCAGCAATGGCAGAACCAACTCAAAATCGAAGCGCCTATTCTGCGTGGAGGCGCGCATTTTGGTAATCTCAAAATTGGATGCGCCATAGACGGTCAGTTTTTTGGCCTTGACTGTAATGCCGCTGGAGCTGCCCTCGAGAATGTTTAGATCGCCGATGTACAGTGGCTCCAGGGAGGGCACATTGATTTCCTTAATGCCCTTGCCCAGATATGGACGCAGATTGTGTATGCTTTGTTTCAAGCATTTGGACAGCTCGGGATCATTACGATGGCAGATTTGTATATATTCAGCTAAGGGAATACCAAAAGGTACACAAGATTAGATAAATATAATTTGTTAACTATAAATTTTAACTTACGCATATTTCCCGCATAGGTGATGCCCACAAAGCAAACAAGAAGTGTGGCTGCAATTATTCTGGACTCCATTTTACGTTCAGGAATGTATTGAAATTTCTGCAAATAGTAAGATGGAAACATATTAGTTACCTCAGAAAATGGATCTTTAAGTAATTACAGTTAGTTATAGGTACTAAATTGTAAACGATTACTGCAATTAGCCCCCGTTGACATTTTGTCTTGTCCGCCTTTCCGTTTCTCTAAAACTTTCCAGTCATTATTATTTAATGCAAGCTCACTGTCAATTCACTTAGGCTCATCAGCGTCACGGCAAATGTGATAATAGTTAAGCATTTTGCAGGCTTTCGTCACGTTTACCAGTCTCAGCCCAGTCTTTAATATATAATCCATATAATTATTGAAACTCTCTGATTATAGACCTTGAATGATTATAACGTTGCTGCAACAAAGCTAATAAGTGGGAGGATTTCAAGACATTTCTACTGGGCGTCCAATTAATGTGTTGTAATAGTTAATAATTATTGTCCATAAAAACTCTTGATACGTAATGATTGTCTGGTCTGAAGAGCTAGTGAGATGGCTTGACAGGGGCCTAGCTGGGGCCGCCAGACGGGTCGCAGGTTGCGGATAGCGAATGGCCTCTAATCAGAGGTTAGCTGCGAATAAGCAAGACGTACGAACATCCCTTGCAAATAAGCAGTCCCGGACAGCCAGCGGGTGGGTGCACCGAAAAGGCGTTAACACCGATATCTCACACCTGGGCTGGACTAAGGTGTCAGTCGACCCGTGCCGATAGTCAGCCTGGCTGGGGGCCCAGGTTAATATACACTAGCCCAGTCACAAACGGAGAGCTCAGGCAAGTGGCGACCGCCTGTTCTAGTTAGCCTTGCTCGGATATAGCGGATCTCTGTCCGGGTGGACCTCGTTTACTCCGCAGCTCGTGGGAACCAAATATGATGAATACAAATACACAAAACCAAACACAAATAAGGGATTTCGGTCATCCCTATAAACGACCAAGGCAAAGCACTCAAAGTCAACAACCCGATCTAATTGTGACCCGAAGGCCAGCGAATTTTAAGAGGTGCGATCCAGCGAAAGCCACCGCGAAAGACAAAAAGTTGGCATGGCGCATCTTGAAACGTAATGCAACCACACCGATAACTGAAGAGCGAACAGCTACAAGGAAAGATTTTCTCACGATTCAAGAGGATATTGCATGGGCTGAAGCTGTAATGGAGGTCTTTAAATTGGACGTTCGCCCGAAGAGTCAGGTTGAGCCCACGCGGGAGACATTGATAGTGGAAGTCAGAAATCCAGCGGCTGAGCTTCCGCCCATAGGCTTAAATCAACTGCAAGCCGATGGTTACGTACAAGACTTTCAAACTCAATCTTTGTCTCAAAACTCACAATTAGACTTGCATCAACTTCAAGACGATGCCTACAATGAACCAAACAGTGCACCGAGACCTCTCAAGACTCCTAATAGCGCATTTTTAGCGTTCATAGAACTGGCAAAAAACAGCATAATAGTTGGCGTCATTGATCATAGCCAGCCAAATGGTAATATTCCACGATCTCAATGGGGTTGGATTCAAGCCTCACTGGCTGCTGTTGCCATTGAAGTGCTAAAGGAATACCCAGGACCTCCACCATTGTGCACGGATGCAGGCTGGTTTCAAGGAAATACCAAAATAATTGCCTGCGAGGATGATAGATCTGTAATGCTTTATAGGGCCGCAATAGCCAAGGTTGGTGAAGTCTACTCTGGCGCTCAGTTGGAGGTAATTGATCTTCAAAACATTCCAGCACAACCATGGGCTATAGCTTGGCTGCCTGAGACACCCTCCGAAACAATGGATATTCTAGAGCTGTTACGCAAATGTAATCCGAATCTACAATTGAGAGGCTGGGATGTCATTAAGGCTGTCAGGCTCAAGGAAGCTTCGATGGAGATGATTTTTCGAATAAACCACGAGTCGCTTGTTTACTTAGCCCAAAGTGAAGGCCATTTAAACTATGGATTCAATCAAATACATATGCAGTTTTACAGTTCTCCCCATGAAGCACTTTCGAACCCAGAAGCTTTTGCAGCCACAGTTGATCCGCCATCAGACACGGAGTGGGATGATACAGACGAGGATTTGTCATCAGACTCTGACTACGATGGTAGTTGAACTCGCACCTCTAAAGTATTTCCTAAAACTAATATCAAGGGAAACTGTATGCAGCTGGAATTTACAGTCGGATCGTTTTAAGAAAAAAAATATAGAAATCCACGCTTTAGGTACCAAACTGTTTACTGAAACTTGTAATTTGCGGATTTTAGTAAACTTTCTTCACAAAACAAAAGAACAATTTGGAATTTTGTGTTTTCTTTAAATTGGTTTTAGTATAGTTTTTTTTTTTATAGCACACTGTTAAATTTATCACTAAAAAGGAACCGTATGTGTCCTTGATATTAATTATTGTTCAAGTGGTATTGTAATCACTTTTTACTAACGTTTATTGATTTGTTAACTGAAGACCGCTCAGTGTTCTCGGCTCTAGCAGGTTTTAGTTGCTTGTAGTTTAAGTGACCGTCGACAGATCGTACTGAATGCAAAATTCTAGTGTCGTTCGCATTTTATAGCAAAAACTACGCTTCGATTTACATGAGCGAAGCTTAGAACAAGCGAGCTTAGACGCAACGTAGAACCCCAAAACACGTTGACAATGCCCCAACCAAGCCGAGTCGAGAGTCAGAATGAGAGAGCGACAGTTTTGCTGAGTTTAATAGTGAGAACGGACTGTTAGGCGGCATCGGGTTAATCATAATAATAATCTTAATGATCGCATACATATAAATTGTATGTGTGAATTTTTGTGTGTTTCGCCTGGCAATACCCCGCCCAAAAACTGCAACCAGACTTTTCCAGATAAACTGTACTTGCGGACAACCCCTTTTTTCGGTAAGTGATAAACTAATATCCCATTTCGTAAGAATATTTAACATTATTATTATTATTGTTTTGCTTTGTTTTAGCAAATGTGATGTGATTCTTTGGTGATGATTTTGCGTGCTGTACGCAATTAGTAGATCTTCAACATGGACCCCAAAGTCGTGTTGACAACCTGCTGAGTTTCTGTTGAAAATTTGCATCGCCTGACAATCCGTATTCTTTATGTAAGTTGTCAGTTTATCTGTGGAAGGTAGGGCAGCGACTTTGTGACATGGTTCACTGCGACAATTGATGGGCGTCCCACTGAGTTGGGAGATGTTAGAATTAAAAATTGTTCAACCACACGCAACTGGACGAGTTATTGTGATTACATTATACTTACTTATACGAGTATGTATGTATGTAGGTTGATGGGTGAAGGAGAGCTATTTAGACGTTTGGGCTAAGTAATTCAAACACGAGCCATTACCATCGATTACGTTTACGTTAACAAATATGAATAAAGAAACAATCATTATAAGTTGTATAAATAATATGCTTATAATGAGTGTTCATGTTTGTTATATACATTTCTTAAAGAAAACCCTAGTCCAAATAAGTATGGAACTTTATTTTTAAGATCATTCTTACTGAGTTCCCAAGCGTTTTCGATTACTCAACTTTTTGTTATACGTTTTTTATATTCATTCATAATATCCGGAGCTTTAATTTGCATGTAGAGCTCTGACATGACCGTGCATCTAATGATAATGGTAACTCAACTCTTATATAATACTTTGATAATAGATCACAAATTTTTATGACCAAATACAAAACTGGCTTATATTTTGCCGGATGTTTAATAGAAAACTAAATGAATATTGTGTTGTAATACCACATTTATAGTATATTGGCTATATAGTTGATAATATCTTAATAAAAACCAAAGTTGAGTACAATTAAAAATTCTTTTTGGATTTTGTGTTTATTTATTTATGTGAATTTTTGTGTGTGCAATAAATAAGTTCTTAGAATATAGTACTCGTAGAAAGCGACTGATTAATTCAAGTTGATCCATTCGTCCAAGGGAATTTTGGCAAACAGACGATCCATGAAATTACGTATAACGAGAGTCAGTTTGGTGCGTAGCGCTGGTTTCATTTCCTTCAGCAGCTCCTGTGAGTTGGAGTTGATGAACAGATTGAGAGCGGCCTCTGCAGCAGGTACAAACGAAATGCATGACAATACGAACTCAAATATTATGTTTAAGGTAATACTTACGTATAACAGAGTTGCCATTGGCAATGTTATCCACACCCATCTGAATGTCCTTGACATTGAAATCCATTTTGACCGCATCGGTGGTCAAATATGTGCGTCCATCTGCGCCTTCATTGGCCAATGCCTTGAAATAGATCTTGGCCTTGACGCCCTCTGTAATATATATAGGATTAGACTCTGAACGAACTACACTTCAGGTGTCAAAGCTCACCATATTCGCCCCAATAGTCACCGGCTCCGGAGGCCTTAACCAAGATCAGAACACCTGTGGAACGATATTGAGCCTTGACACGTATGCGGGGTATCTCGCACGTCAGCTGGAACTGCAACGAGTCCAAGTCGGAGCTGCAAGTGACGACAATGGTAATGGCAGTGATAATGACACAATGATGATATATGTACTATTCAAGCATCAACTAACTAACTCTATAGTTGACAATCTAAATGGAAAAAAAACTTGCCATTTCATTGGATGTGCACATAATGTATTTGCATTTTTTGTAATTCAATGTCGCACTCTGGCCTACGTGTGCCTGGTCTATGTGTGTGTGTGTGTGTGTTGATGTGTGTGTGTCAAACTCCACCTCGACCTTCGTTTCGGGCACTTGTGACTCTCGACAAAATAAAACTGGTGCACTAGTTGCAACTAACTACATAATACGACTACTGTACTACGTGCAAAACCTGTAGAGAGCCAAACTGCAGTAAAGCCCAAACCAAACCATAGAAACTCAAAAAAATCAAATGCAATTGCAATCGAAACCGGCTGCTGCTGCTGTTGTCCGGCAAGAGTCTAAACACCAAATGTTTGACATAGAGAATCGCTTTGACCCACATTTTGGTGGCTATCGTCATCTTTGGCGTCGATTGCCGTTTAAATTTTTTGCATGTTTCCATGCCTCAAACCTATGGTAAATGGTTCTGAAGGCGTTTTAAAGTCCAGTCGTTTAATTGCCTCTTGGCTTATTGATGGCAGGCCGTTTACCGCGTTACCGGAAAGTTTGGGCCAAGTTCTTGTTTTTGGTCAGGGACATAACAGTTGCATAACATTTTTAAGTGCTGGCCAAAATGTTGTTGCATTAAAGTTGGTTATTTTTCAGCTACTTGAATTCTTGGTATTTACATGTGGTAAGTTTTTGAATATCGTCATAATATTTTATTCGAACTTTATTAATATTTATCTGTAATTGCCCATAAAGTTTCTACCCACGCAAGTTTCTTATGAATAACCAAGTATCCCCCATATTTCCAGCTAGCTTTAGCCACAAACATAAAATGTTTAAGCCATTCTGGGGGCAATTACGTAGACGTATACGTATTGAGAAAATCCCAGAATATGTTAATCTATTGCTCACCAGTCGAAAAGAGAGCAAGTGTTAAATAGACATAAAGACGCTTAAAGTGCACTCCACACCAGCACTAACAAGTATTAACAAATTGTGCATTAATTAAAATTGTACGCGACAATGATCGCGTGCCTCTCGAATGCTTAGATGGAGGCATTGACTGAATGCTTAGTTGAGCGATTGACAAACACAGCGGGTATTATGTATAAAGCTGACAGGAAGGGGAAACTCAGCTCACTGAGACTAGCTGACTTCTGAATGCCCTGATAGACACATTAAACTATTGCAATGTCGCCTTAGCTCAATTAATTAAGATAATTATATAGCTTTGACATTATCATTTAAAAAACTTAAGTATAGTTAGCACGTGTGGGATAAAGCCTCAACCTTATAGAGTAGAACAAGTGGCTAAACAATTTAAGCATTAGGTTATTAGGGGTCAAGTTAGTACTATAAAAACATTTAATGCTATGTCCACAGTACAAACAGTAGTTGTTTACCCATACTTAACTTCCATACCTAACTAGAATATAACTAATGTTTACCCATACTTAACTCGAATACATACCGTATATTTGTGACTGTAATGTTGCTAACGCCAAAGGCCTGAATATTACGGAAGAGAGCACGATAGCCATCTGGGCCGCTGCCCAGCACAATGCCAATCTCATCAATAACCACAGGCTCAATCTGTCGAAGAGAGTGGGAGGTTAAGTTTTGGGGAGCTTCGTTTATGGGCCGTCTAGGCTTACCTCGTATATATCCAATTCGGGCACACCCTTTTGTAGATAATGCACCAATTTGTTGCCACTATCACGTAGACACTCGTTGATAGTTGCCTCATCTCGAGGACACTGCTCCAAATAGTAAGCTGAAAGACAGAGAGAACACAATCAGAAAGATTTAAATATGTTTTATTGCTAGCTCAAAAAGCACTTCCCAGTTCATCGAATTGTTGCCACTGCAATAAGCGATAATTTGATCGGTTAGCCGCTTTTGTAGCTTATCATTTATTTAATAGGTTTTGTTTGTTTTCGTTTTCGTTTTCTTAATGATTTTACAAGCTATACAATATCAAACATTGTGCATTCGAGTGCAACGAAGTTTAATTGCAATGCAACGCAGTTCAAGTTCACAAACACATGAGATATTTGCTATAAAGTGAAGATTCACAGTCACTGGCGGATAAGATCAATGCCCAGCTGGCTGGCTGACAGACGTGAGCATGTGCAGCAATCAACTTGTTTTTATACGCCTGAGATATCTGATGTGACAGCCTCATTGGGAGGTGGATCATTAAGTGTTAAGAGTACTTAAAGAATTTATGCCTACGTATGTGTAATTTATGGGTTTGAAAAGTGTACAGCCGTGGCCATGTATATCACTTGTTTAGTTTTTGGGTAAGAAAATTTTCATAACATTTTGGAAAAAGAAACAACATCTTTTGTTATCTTTTTTACGAAACTCAAAAAGGCAAATTCACTTATTGAACCAATCTTATATGATTGTTGAAATAATACTTGAGCAAAGCAACGATTGAAGGTACAAAAGTTGTTATTAAAGTAAATTTGTCAGCGACGAATCCTTTGTTTCTTTGCTTTAATCTAACAATAATCTCATTATGTAATCAAATTAAAGACACGTTTTTGTAATTTTGTTCTAGTAATAACATTTCTGTGACTTTCTTTAAATAGTTTTTATAGCTGAAGGCTATGCGCGTGGCAAACATAAATGTTAAAATAATTAAATACATATATCTTTAATTTAATCATGTTTTTTTTTAATGAGCCTACTTCTTTCATAAACCCTTTTACTGGGGGATTTTTTCGATGAAATTTTTTATTGATTCTTGGAAATGTTATAGCTCTATATATAGCACAAACTTTCAATGTTGCTGGCACGTTTTGGGCCAGTAATTAAAGCCAAACTCGGCGTTATTTAAGTCTAGTTATAAGCGACGTGATCAATATTACGTTTTGGCCTTGTTCGAAAAGGACTGGAAAGCGGCAAACGTAATAAATCGTAATAGAAAGCGTTTGAATTTTTATTGGCATTACTTACGCTGTTGTTGGGCCCAAATGGCGCCCAATGTGGACAGCAGCAATATTATTCCATACTTGTGGTACATGGTTGATTTGATTGTTTTTTGTTTTGTGGTCTGTCTGCATGAAAGTACAAGTTAATAATAATGAATAGTTATGAGCGTTGTTTCACTTTTAGTTTGGTTTCATAATTGATTAGCACGTCTCTTTTTTTTTAGATATTAGTATGCTAATTTGTTTTTCTTTTTCATGAGTAAGAGCGAAAGCGTTTTAAGAGAACTAATGCTTGTTCGAGCACACAAAAAAACACACAAGTTGAAACATACAATGTATTGTGAATTTCACTCTGCCCTCGAAATTCTTGCGGGCTCGGCTCCAAATGTGGGTCAAAACGGACCAGTTAGCTTTTGTGTAGTATGTGTGAGCAGCGTTTTGTTGTTTGTTTGTTCTGCTTTGCTTCTTGCGCCGCGTATAAAGAATATAAAAACCGACTGTAGGAATTGCTTTCTTATAAAGGTTGCTTTCTTTGCGACTGACTGCCGTCCAACTTTCACGCGACTCGAACGAGGAATGAGCCAACACTGCATCGGACCAAGCCATTTAACCAAAAGCCAAGCCAAGCCAGCCAGTGAGGCGGCCAAAAGAAATGAGCTCGAGTCGAAAGCAGCGTCAAAGCCAAAGGCAAAGGCAAAGGTGCAATGCAACGATGTGTCGTCGAACAAAGGCCTTACAAAAAATGGGGCCACACCCACCAGCACCAGCGCCAACGTCACATGCAACAGTAACAGTAACGTCAATCTAGGCATGGATGGGTTTGTGTCTGGGCTTGGTTTGAGCTGGGGGATTGGGCTTGGGCCTGGGCTTGTTTAGTATACCGCTACTTGAAGGTTAAGTTCATGCCGTGAGCTTGTCGGTCTTTGACTCTGACGCTGGGAAACCTGCTTCGCTTAATGAGCCTTGCCATGAATCATAAGCTTCATTAGCCCTGGGATTAGCTTTGATTATCCCTGCGTGCCGGCAAGAGACTTCTTCTCTCTGCTTTGTACGAGCTTAAACTATTTTTGTAGATGATGAATGGCTGGCAATTTGTGCCCCTTTTGTGTGGGCTTATCCTTTATGACTTGAAGGAAGTGCCTTTTAAAAAGGTCAAGTGGTGCCATGTGCCATGTGCCATTTGCCACTTGCTATTAGCTATTTAGCCAGTTGCATTGCACTCTTGAGATTTGCATACAAACAATAACGGAAACAAAGGTTTTTCTTCATTTCATTCATGCAGCCATTTCAGTGCGATTGTACGTATTATCATAAAAAGTTATGTTTTTGGTTGAAAGCAATCCATCACGAGTATTTATGGCGCATTCCTGCCCATCTTTAGAATTACAATTGCCAAGAAATAAAGAAGTTGAGAAATTTACATTCAAGGCTTCAAGAATGCTCTTTGCATTTTAATCATAAAAGAAGGAATTTTGTTACATAAGAGTCTATTGTTTTATTTGGGTGAGGATTTTATTAAGTAATTATAATATTAACATATTAGGCAATTAACATTTTTGTAGACACCAAGCACTTATTTTTGGGGTCCACTTGTGCAATAAAAGTATTTCAGGTTTTTGTAAGACAACAACAACAACAGGTAAACAATTACAACAATTACGAAAAAGCAACATAAAGTTTCAGCCAAAAAGTATGCGATTACTTTGATTAAATCGGCATTTTGCCACATTTCAAAAGTCAAAATCGGACGGACAACAACAACAGGTAATATTTGACGGGTTTTTGTAATACAGTTTTAAAAAGTGATGCATACATTTGGGCTGAACTATATAATAAAGCATCTACAGTTGCGTACCGCACAAAGTGCATACTGCTATGACAATTACAGGTTTAAGTGGCTACGGTCAAGGTTATTTTCATTGGTCATTGTGCTCATTGCGGTTTGTTGGCATGGTGCTCCTCGAAAGTTTGCCAGCTGCCAGTTGATCTCCTCGAGATGCAATGCGGTTACCGAAAAGGAAACTTAAAAGGAATTGTACTTAAATTTTAAAATTCGAACCTTCATTAAGAGACAAAACTAAACTTGAGTCCATAAATATAGTGCCAATCAGTTGACCCAGAATTGTTTACTTCCTTGTTATGGTTTTTTGCTCATAAGTTTTTGCGAAAAATATTAACGCTTTAATGGTATGGGAATATTTTTTGAAAAGTTCACCAGCTTTTAGAAACTTGTTTTAAACGATAGTGAAACTATTAAAGTGTTAATAAAATCGAAGCTTAATTTTTAATTTCTTATAAACAGTTTGCTGTCCATTAAAATCCAGTTTTATAGAACTTGTTTTCCTTAAGTTATCAGTTGAATCGACAAAAAAAAGTTATTTATTATGTGTTCTTAGCTCTTTTTTGTTTTTGACTAAAATGTTCAAGTGGAAACAGCTCATATTTTGTAATTGTAGTTTTAGTCATTAAAAGATCTGTGTGTACAGTTTCTGGGAAATATTGTTTTGCAAGTGATGATATGTGAATATCTTTCCTAATGGCGTCTTCTAAATATTAACAAATATGTGACATACTCATAAACAAATAGTGGTAGAACAAAGCCATATATAATTATTTAAATAACAATGCGAGTAAGTACATTAAACAATAGACTGCAAAATGTTGTTTGTTGTTTTCCTGTACCATTCACATACTACACTACACTATTTATCTATCTGCTTTGGCTCCTCTTTAAAGTAATGTAGTATTTTTCGCCATTGTCAGTTACCTATTTGGAATGCGTATTGTACTTACTCCCATTGCTACTCGTACACGAACTCACATCTATTTAGGTATGGATGGTTGGATGTGCTTAGAATCGGCTTGGGCTTTGTGTGCGAGGCACTTCCCCAATCTGTGTGTATATTTGTCACGGCCATTGTAAACAGTTTAAGATGAGACAGTCAAAGGTCTTCACGCTCAAAGTAGTACAAAGTTAAAGTTTTGCCAGAATCTTATTTAATTTAGCGAAAATGTTTCCAGAAAATATTTCAAATGTTCTCGACTTACATATATGAAATTCTTGAAATAAAAAGGCGCATTCCAGACTTTCCGTGCTATAAAATATGTTAATTAATGCACAAAACCAAAAATTATATGTAACACAAAACAAGTTTTTGAAATCCCACTGGAAATACCTTAAAACAATCTACAATGCTGTCTATCATACTGTTACACAGGCCAATTAAATATTAAATTGATTGAGAACCTACTACTGTTTGTGATTTAATGTGTTATTGAAACTGAGCTTTTATAATAGTATCTAATAATATTAATAATAAGCAACAGCAACATGACTTTGGCACACAAAATAATCAAGAGAACGAATCCGCACATGATAAAAGATTACAAATCATAGATGTCAATTATATTGTTCAGGGTTCTTTCTTGTGGTTGAGGTCACTTTTGGTTGTGATGTGTTGGACAGTTTCGTGAAGTTTGTTGAGCCGTGACTGTACACATACTCAGAAACTTACATAAAGTTTTCTTAATTGCAGCGCAGACAATCAAAAACTCAATAATGATTTGCATTTTGGCATATCGAATTTTGATTCTACAAAGTGAAAAAAAAAACCACACGTGTTGGAAGGAGATTTATTTGCAATAGCGTTGCGAAAAATTGAAAATCTTAATTACTGTTTATGGCACTCGCCAAATGGGCAAACAAAACAAACGACCGCATGAAAGAGAGAGCGAGAACCAAAGTGAAGAGGAAGGAGACATAAGAGACCTTTAGACACCTTTGCGCTAAACACCGGTTAGCAGCCGTCGCTGTCGCAGTCGCAGTCGCAGTCGCTAGCGTCGTTGGCGACGTCGCTGGGAGTTCAGCGCTGCGCTTTAAGTTTAGTCGGGCTTGGTCTTTGGTTAGGAGGGGGCTTTAAAATCAACGTGCGACGCTGCCATCGCACACAGTTGTAGTTCTCAGCTTGACGTTGTTGGATGTCTGCCACGAGACCCGGAGATCTAAAGATTGCATAAAATACCATCCATCGCCAAATATTTATTATTGTTATTGCTATTGTGTAAATTAGCCGCGTCGCGTGTTAATTGTTTCTATATATTTTGTTTGTGGCAACAAAACTTTTAACTTTCAAAATGCTGAAATACTTATGCATTGTGGCAACTGTCTTGCAGTTGTTGTGTCTTGCACAGGGACAAACGCGTAAGTTCTTAAGAAAGACCGAAAAAATCGAGCTATGATTAATGCGTCATCTGTTGATTAATGTGTTAAATTAGTGAAGCTTAAATAAATTTATGACTTGAGTGCATTGTGATCTTTTGTTAGCACTTTCAAATGCCGTAAAGTTTCAAGCTCATTAATTTTTGCCTTTTGTTTATCACGATTAGCTGGAAATCTCTGAGTTCTAAGCTGAGTGCAATTAACAGTTATTAAAGCTTACAGCTTTTTACACATTGTATTGAATGTCAAGTGTCAAATATTGATACAATCCATCAGATAGAGTCTAGAGTCTATAGACTCTAGAGTGTGTTAATTAGCTTAAGATATGACACACATATTGACATATTGAAACTCGGGCAGGGGTACAAGACGAACATTAACAAACATAAACAATGGCAATATGAATCGTCAATCGTCAAACTTCCGCATCCACATAAAAGAAGCATTGAAAATGCAAACTATGAACCAAATCCATATTTAATGAATCGAACGAACGCAACGAACGATCCGTTGAACAGCCTTCAACTTGAATTTCGATGCTTGGAAAACATTGAGATGCAGTCCGAACCGATGCCAGTTGCTAATGATCTCTCATATAATGATATGTGACGGTCATGCTATAGAATTGTTAAGATACTGCCCGTATGCACTGACGATATGAAGATTGTATATGATTTTAGTTTATGTTGAAGACAGGTTCTTGAGCTTATGCTCTTGCATGCATTTGTAAGGCCAGTCAGAGATGACCTTGCCAGAGAGTGAGAGAGAGATCTTGGCCATGCTTGGCATGAACTTGAAAATTTATTAGCCGGTTGGGCGAGTCGTTGAACTTTACAGGAATTAAAATGGAAATCGGATCTTTGTTGATACAACTAAGTGTTAATTATTGTTTTTGTTCTCCGTCTTATATTTATTCACTTTCGATAGCCGCATACATTAAGCAATGCCGTCGCAATGATCCCAAGCTAACGGACTGTTTCAGTAGCGCAGTGGAGCATCTGAGGCCCTATCTGGCCAGCGGTATACCAGAGATTGAGGTAAGTTGTGTTGCGTTGCCAAACGTGTTGCAGTTGCATAAGCTTTTCAAATGCCAAGTGGCAAATGCGGCACTAGGCTAACGGCTGTTGCATAATGCCCCATTGCTTGTGGCAGCTGCCACAGTCAAGTGCGGAAATCGTCGACACTCAATTGTATGCATTATGTGCATTTGGTTGTCAATTGAAAATTGCAATTGTTAGCAACCTGCCTTAACGCCTCTCTTTTTGTATCTCTTTTGTGTGTAGTTGCCTTCTGTGGAACCTTTTAAGATGGACCAGTTGGCCCTGCAGTTGACCGAGGGACCACAAGGCTATAAGATTACGCTCAAGAACATGGAAGCCTTTGGCGCCAGCAACTTTGCAGTCAAATCGCTCAAACTGGGCACCAATGGTGGTGAACCCTTTAAGGCGCGCATCCAAATGCCCAAACTCAAGATCGAGGCCAAGTACACTAGCTCCGGCACATTGCTGATCATTCCTGCATCAGGTGGTGGTGAATTCCATGCTGTCTTCGACGGCGTCACAGCTGATCTGACTGGCAAGACTTCGTTGCGTGGCAAGTATCTGCATGTGGATGCACTGAGTTTGGTTCTCGATGTTGACAAAGTCAACATGAGCATTTCGCGTGCCTTCAACAACAATCGTATATTGCGTAAGTACTTCAAGTCAAGTGCCTGAATATTGCAGAGTCTGATGTTTTGCTATTCTTTTAGTGGAGGCCACAAATCTTTTCCTGCGCGACAACTCACAGATTGTGCTGGAGGCCATGCAGGCGCAGCTTCAGAAGAAATTGGCAACTGAATTTGGCAAGTTGGCCAATCAGCTGCTTAAGAACGTTCCTATTGACCAGTTCTATGTGGATTAGTCTAGCTAAGATAAGCTCTCTAGCCTTAAGATCTTTTTATTTAATTGTAAAATGCTCGTTACCGCTATGAACAAAGTATTAAACAATATACTTAAATATTAAACAGTGTGATGTTTCTTTTTTGGTGGCAAGGAACTTTGTGTAAACAAAGAATTGCTTAAAACTTGCTGAAACCCTTTCCAGTCAGTTATCATGTCGATTCATATCAAAAACGTAAGTCTATGGAGAAAATATGAAAATATGGCAATTTAGCTAAATTTTTTGTTCATCATAAGAGTATGCTTAATATTTGTCTGATGACTTTTATTAAATCATTCAACCGCGGCATACTTTTATGAGCAAAATTAACCTATTGTTGTAAAATTGTTGAAAATTTTACCCTGTTTTTGTTGTATATCCGTCTAAATTCCGTCCGATTTTGTCCTATTTTTTGTGGAAAATATGCCGGCTTAATCAAAATAGGGCATTTTTTAGGCTGAACTTTATGTTTCTTTTTCGTAATTGTTGTAAATTTTAACCTGTTGTTGTTGTTTGTATGTCCGTCTAAATTCCGTCCGATATGGCTCTATGGAGTGCAGATTTGGGGAATAGCAGCCAAGTCCAACTATATACGTATTGCAGAATCACGTACTTATTTGACAAATAACCAACTGTCCCTCGTACGTGCGTGGTTCCACACTCCACAAGGAAGGCAAACAAGCAGATACAGCGAAAGGTTGCTAAGGTTGTTGTTAAGGTACTTATCATGAGAGTACAGGTTCGTCACTTAATAAATATATACTTAATATACAAAAAAAAAGTAAAATATTGCCTACCATTACTTACGCTTTTAGCCAAGGTTAAACGTAATAAGTTGATTAATTTTGGTTTTAATGTTTCTTTTTATTAAATATGTAGAAGTATTTTAGTTTTACAATTGTTCATCTTTAGTTATGTTCGTACACCTATGTACATACGAGTGGCTAATAAGGTTTCTGGTTTGCCTTTTCATTTTTTTAATTGAATTCGAGTTGTGGTATTTTTTTTGCGGTTCTTATTGTGGCATTAGTGGGGGCATAATTCGGGAGAAGGAACAAAAACCAATTAAAAGTGGTTCGGTTTTTGGGTATTGGTCAAAAGTGCTCCTAGTCTGCAGTTTGAAGTAAGTACAAGGACTAATAACTAACTATAGTAAGCTATACAACATGAAAAAAGAAACAAATTCAATAATAATTACATTTTCAAAAATATCATAACAAAATTATGGTTTGCTTCGCAGTTATTACAATTTGCATGATCTTTAGGAGGAGTTCTCTTCTAATCTTTTGCAGAACCCAGAAAACAGAGCTCGTTCAAACCGAATTCAATATTTATTCAAACTTGCTGAAGTACCCTTCAATAGTACACCCCCTAAGTTTCAAATATATGCCTTGAAAGAGTACTCTGTATATACAGTTTTATATATATTTGTTGTTGTTGCTTTTCTACACATTTGTCTGTTGCTGTTGTGGTTGGTGTATCGCAGTTGGGAAGCGATAAACAGAAAGAATCGTTATCGTATTCCTATAACATATCGAGATTGTGCTCACCCGAACATGTATCAAGTAAAAATCTATATATAGTTATACATACATTTCATTTCTACAATGGAAAAATTCTACTATTTGAAATTATTTCTTACTGGGGGATTATGTTTATCAAGTTTGTTTTTATTTTTATATATATATTTTTTGATTTTTATGTGTATATCATTTTGTTATGCTTTTAGTTGTTAAGATTTAGACTTTTATTATTAGAATAGTGAATTTTGGTAATATTGGTAAATTTTGTTAAAACGTTCGGCCTGGAAAAAGTGTTGCTTGCCAAGGCTTATAAAAAAATATGTCCGTTTACTTACTGGCTCATATAAAAGTTGATCATTTCTTGGGTATATATATATATATATATATTCATATACATATATGTATGTCATAGACAGCTAGCCTGTTTATATAAAAAAATGCGCCGTATAAAATGCCTCGAACATTGCGCTGTCTTTTGGTTTATAGTTTTGGTATTGTTGGAATGGTTATAGGTTAGTTGTATGTATATATTTATATTTATATATAGATGTATATATGCTATCCATTAATTTTATGCCATATTAATATGAATTTTGATTTCAGATTTTTGTTGTTGTCATCGCAGCCTTCTATTGAAGCCAATTGGTTGGAACTTGAACATGAAAATGTGTGTGAAATTATGTCAAAAATGTGTGTGCGTGTGTATGCGAGTGTGTTGAACTGAAAACAGAATTGAAATATATATATTTTCGGATTTGATTCAATCAATCGAATTGTTGAAATAAAACGTTTGGATTTTTTTTTTTTTGCTACATAATAAACTGTGTTGTTTTTTGTATTTTTATTTTTTCTCACAATGAAATTAGCATTAAATATAATTTTTGTTTAATAATAATAAACATAAGAGTTTTGTTTAATGCATAGTTAAATCAAATGCTCGAAAGCTCGAATGCTATCAACGAATTTTATAGTTTTTACCTTTTGTTTTTTTTTTATCTATAGACTCGTACGTAACTTGTGCCGATTGCGCGCTGTTTACAAAACTAAAGGTTTCTCGGTGTGTGTGTGTGTGTGTGTGTGTTTGAGTGTCTGTAAGAGTCGAATGGGTTTTGTGTAACTACAAAATATAATTATTTATGCTTTATAAGTATGTTGTTGTTGTATGTATAATATATATATATTTATATATAATTTATAGTTTTTACTTGACGTCTGCTTTTTAGCTTTTCATCATTTCATGCTTACATCTTTGCTAACTTTCTATTCTTTTTACAACAAATTACAAATGGTTTCGTTTTTTTTTTTTCAGTGTATGCTTTAGCTATGTTCTTAGCTTAGTTAACATACGGTTGCTGTCGAAAAATTGTTACAAATTGTTTTTGCGGTTTGTATGTATATATGTATTGTAAATGTATATTTAGGATTTGGTTTAAATATTGGATTATTATAATTTAATGCCATTTTTTTAATAATGTTCTTGTTCGCTTCTTTACAAATAAATTGGCAAAATCAAATGTACAATTTAAAAAGTTTCCATTTTGTCTGCTTTGGCAGCATTTGAAATTGGTTTAAGCATTTGCTTTTTAGGGGTCTTTCCTACTCGACATAATACGATCGTAATGTTTATATAAAAACCAATCTCACACAAGTCCGTTTTAGTTGCTTTTTGTTTATGAACTACGCTTTGCTTATAACATAGATTTTAATATATATGCATTTTTTATATAAGTTAAGTTACATTGTTTACAATTGTTCATTTTTTTTTGTTTGTTTTCTTGTTGATTTTTTTATTTCGGTTTAGTCAAAAGTGTTTCACATGCGTGCAAAAGGTTCTTATTGTAAAAACTAGCCATATAGTATATATATATTTTTGTTATGTAGAAAGCGCTAATTGCGTCTTAAGTTTCACACAAGTTTTGTTGTTTTTCTTTCTTTACATATACAAATACATGTACAAATACATCGTATATATACTTTATACTATATAAGTATTTAAAATCGTTTGCTTTAACTGCAAGTCGTAATCAAGTTAAACACATGAACTAAGTTTGCTTATATGTTGTTTACCTTGCCTTAGACTAACTACTATAGCTACGCAGCTAAACGCGTGTATGTGTATATGTGTGTGTGTGTTTGTTTTGTTAAAATGTTAAAAGCATCTCTACTTTCATTGCATTCACTATGCAGAACATGAGAATCTAAATACATACAGAATTGTTTACTTTTTTTTAGTTTTTGTTTTAATGAATTATTTAAATTAAAATTATCAGTGCATTGCGCTCTGTAGACAGGCAGTTGATTAGTTAATAGCTAAAATAATTTAAGAAAATTTACCAAAAAAATTAAAAAATTACACATACATACAAATATATGTATATAATACGAGAATTGTTGCTGCACCAAGGCTTGAAATGCGCTCGGGAGGTTAGGATGGGGGGGAGCGTGGGTTTGTGTTGGATAAGTCTGAAATTTACACAAAATTACATATGCTCCATGCTCGATTTTCATATAGTAGTACATACATATATATACAAAAACACGACAACAACGACGACAACGGCGACACAACATTGAATTTAGTGTGAATATGTATGTGTGTGTGGGGTGTATAAAAATATTACCTAATAAAATTTACAGTTTTTTTAATTTTGCCAAAAATCATGTATAACATGATTTAGTGTATTTTAGAGCGAAACCGACCGATAACGAAATATATATTTTTTTGTATATAAAAAACTAAATAAAATATTTAAATTCGTTTTACTCATAGTACAATTTTCATTGTAATTGTTTCCAGTTCGAATAAGGCGTCGCGAAATATTCTAAATGTATTTATCAAAATGTACAAAAATCCTGACTTTTTACAATATTTTTGATTTGGTGTATATATCTGTGTGCTTTTGTTTACATACATACAATACAATTTTGTGTTGGCAATTTACAATTGTGTGTGTGTTTGGGTGTGGCTAAAAACAACTTTATACACGGTTATGGGATATACACTAGCACATCGAATGCATTTCAAGCTGAGCAGGAATCATTTACATACGTATATACAAAACATTTAAAAAAATTACAATATTTAAATAAAATATTCAGTGTCAACATGGCTGCTGGTCAGTCAGTGGCACCCCAACTGTACACAGAGACTGTGCGCAAGCAGTGCACTAATTTCTGCACTGCTTGCTGTAAACAGTTTAAGCGCCATTGGACACAGCAGCCGAGACAGCTGAACCAAATAAGATGAGATTGTACAAAAAAATATATTTAATAATTATTTAATAATGTTTAATAAAAGGTGGGCTAACTGAACAATGACTGTAAATTATAGTAGTAGTTGAAAGCATTTCAGAACATATTTTGCATACATGGTTTTCATTTATTTTTGTAGATTGTTTCTGGTGTGTGAGTTGCATGTTTAAAAAAAAATCCATAAATAAAAGAAACTTAAAAGCATATTCGTAAATCAGTAATCAGTTAAATCTTAGTGGCTAAACAATAAACGGGTTCGGTTCGACGGCCTATAAAAGCGCGTTTCTACAATTACAATATAAATACAATGCGTGTAAATATTTACGTATGAGTGTGTGTATGGATGTGTGTTTGTTTGTGTGTGCGACTTAAAAACGAAACAATTTACAAAATACAAATATGAATGTAAATATAGTATGTATATATAATATGTATAAGTATGTATATAGTATATTTATGTATAGAGTGGTTGGATTGGTAATTGGGATACACTTCATATATATATTTGCTACAATGCATGCGTGTTTCCTTTTATCTATGCATATGTGTATTTATATGTATGTATATGTTTCGTATGTGTGTGAGAGTGTTGGATGAGTTTTTTTTCTTTCATTTTAACAATATTTTAAATTTTTTCTTGCTGTTTACAAGCATTTTTAAAAACAAGTGTTATCGATTAAAATTAATGAGAATTTTACAAAACAGTTTAAAATTTACATGTGAACAAATTGACAAACAAAATATATATTATATAGTATGTATGTATAAATAACTATTACATTGTTTTACATGGTATATAGTTTTGTGGTTTACTTTTGAGTTTGTTGGTTTACTTTTTAACTTTTTTTTTGTACAAAATTTTACATAGCGCAAAAGCGACGTGAAATTGTTGCAAAACGCAACGCTAAAGAGTTCATTGATTGTGTGTATATGTGTGTGTGAGTGTATGGTGTGTTGTGTTGTGTGTGTATTTCGAGTGCTCTCGGCTGCTGGCTTTATATAAATTGAAGTTCTTCTTTACACATATGTATATATATATTTAATTTGCTCTTTAGCCTACATGCTACTACAATTAAGTTGTTCATTATATGTATTGTATTTATATATTGTTTAGATTTTATATAATGTATATATTTGAAATGGTTGCAGTTAAATTCTATGCTAATAATCATGCTCTTTATATTCTTGCATTCTCTTTTTTTGATTCGATCTTCTGGTTTACTGTTTCTTGTTTCGCAACTAAATGTCACGCGCTCTTGTTAAATAATCAAATATACAGTCGATTCACGTTCTTAAACATTTACAAAGTTGTTATTTTTTTTCGATTTTTTTTGTTTCATTTTTACAAAGTTATTACAACAAAAATGTACGCAGACATTGGTATTTAACGTTTTGTTTTCTGTTTTCATTATTTCGACAGCTTTTCGCTTTTGTTTTCACAAATTGATGTTACACTTACAGCAACATACACACAATTATAAAAAAAATATGCGCAAATTGTTGCATTTTAACGAGTTTGCATTAAACTCAACATCCAGTGTGTGTGTTCGTGTGTGTGTTTGAGTGTGTTTGTATTACGCACTTTACAAAAGCGTTTAACGTCCATACATTTTGTTTTTATTACAATTGAATATACAAGTTTTCTCCGATTGCTCAACAATTTCGAGCTTTAACTCTTTTTATCCCGATGGCGGAATGAGTTTGAATATTTGAGTGTTTTTTTTTGTTTATCTGCAGTTTTGTTCTGCTGCGTGTTTATAAATAAATTACATTACATTTATAATTAATATTATGCATGTTTTCTTTATATATATATTTATAGTTTTTTTTGTTTTTTGTATTTTAGTATTTATAGTTTGCATTCGCTTTGCTTTTTATTAATGATCTCCTTCTTCTTCTCCTCCTTCTTCTTCATCCAGAGACTAAAAACTAAAATTCGATAACGTGTGTGTGTGTGTGTTTGCATATTTTTCAAATTTACAGCACTCCATTGGCTGTTGTGGGTGGCCCAATGGGGCCAAGGCCGCTCACCACCGACACAGATGACTCTGAGGTGGCTGGCGATGTGGGCTCAGCCATCAGGGCATTGCCATTCTCCTGCACTCCAGCACATATGGTGGGCGATGCAATGCTGTTGGTGGTTGTTGTCGCACCACTGGCACTGGCCACCACCGATGACGTTGACGGCGATGTGCCACCGGCACCGGAGACAGCGCTGCTGTTGCTGCTGCTGCTAGCTGTTGATGTTGTTGTTGCTGTGCTGATGATGCTGGTGCTGCTGCTCGATGCTGCACTGCTACCAACGCTGGCCGTGGCAGCCGTTATGGGATTGGTTATCTTCATATAGTACTTCTCCAGCTTGGCATTGATGTGCTTGCCGTATGTGTATTTGCGCAAGGCAGCCATGTGTGGTCGTATCTTGGTCATCAGCTTCTTCAGCTGCGTCGGCTCCGAAACGTCAATCATCTTTTGTACCACATAGTTGGCATACTGATCCTTCATCATGACGTGCAAGGCACTGCAGCAAAGCGAGAGAGTAAAAGTTTGAGTACATTGCAAATATTCATGTGATGGAAACTTACTTGTCATTGAATGTGCAAACCTCATCGATAAGGCCGGTGCGTTCGCCTCTTGTGGCATGTGTCACACACTTCTCGACCACATTGGAGGCAAATTTGTGTTGCGACAGCACAAGCACCTTGCCACGCACACTGTTTATCAGTATGGATTTATCCTCCTGTTTGCCATGCTCTAAAAACATTCAACAAAATTGAATTAGCAAACAATCAGATAAGAGTCTCTTGGAGAAACTAGTAAGAAACTTACCCAAAACATGCTGAATGACATAGTTGCCATATTGGTCCTGAATCAAGTTCTCGGTATGCTCATGCAGTTCATCAAGAATGGGTGTCGTCTGCTCAGCGGTGCAGTGTTCGAGGATACGCTGAATGACCCGGCAACCGTAGGGATGTGTGCTCAGAGAGTACACCTGACCCTTGAATGCATTTATGACGAATTGCAGGGCAACGGGATCAACGCATTCAATGCATTTCTGAACGACATGATTGCCATTCTGATCCTTGACACATTTTAGGACGTGTCCGTCCAATTCGTGAACGATCTCTTGTTGCTGTTCGGGTGAGATGCTCTCGAGCGCTTTCTGGATCACGCGACAGCCGTACATCTGGAGCGCCAGCTGCAGCACATGACCCTTGACCTGCATGCCCAGAGTGTTCTTCTGCTCCGGCGTGCCGAACTCAAAGAACTTCTGAATGACATAATTGCCAAAGACATCCGTCATCAGGCTGTAGGCGGCGCCCAGAATCTCATTGAAGACCATCTGCTTCTCGGCGGCTGTTGCCCGTTCCAGTTTCTGTTGTATGAACCGCGAACCATGCTGATCCTGCGAGAACTCCACAATGTGATTGGTCAGATCGCGCAACTGCAAATTAGGATAACGTTGATTCCTAAAATCCTCCAGCAGTCGCGATCTGCCCGGTGGTGGTGCCCCCCCACCAGCTGCACCAGCAGCAGCAGCTGCCACCGCAGCAGCAGCAGCCACCTGCCTTGAATTTGCCACCGCAGCCGCCACTGCGGCCGGTGTGCTGCCTGGCAAGGCCAGATGGCTCGAGAAGAGCGAACTGTTCGAGCCAAACATATTGTTGGCTGCTGCTGCAACGGCTGCTTGTGCAGCTGCTGTTGCCGGCAGACCCACAGCGAGTTGTTGACGCTGACGCGATTCAGCGCCCGGCGCCCGATTGCCACCCATCAGGCATGACTGAGCCGTTGGCGGCGGTGTTAGTGGTGCGCCCAATGGACTGGCATTCGATGCATTTACTCCAGCTGCACCCAGGGCTCCGTATGCGCTGGCATTCGACATGGCACCGGGCCATTTGGCGCGTGCTGCAGCTGCAGCAACTGCGGCCGCTTGTGCCACACTGTTGTTAACCGCATTGGCAGCCACGCTGCTCGTTGTGTAGTCCATGGCCGAGGGGCTAAAGGCGGATGTGGTGCGATCGAACGAGTCGCGACGACCGCTCAATGAGTTTGTGTTCAATGCAAGGCCTAAGAAAAATAAACAGAAAAATGTAATGATGCGTTAAGAATTAGTTATACACAATTTAGTCAGAGATATCTTCATGATTAAATACTGAAACGTTGCATTAAATAATAGCTGTAATATAGCTCAACCAAATGGCTTGCAGTTTTAATGACTTTAGCTCACATTTCAAGTCGCAATTTAGCAGTAATCCGAGTAGGTCATAAGAGAAAGACACAGAGAGAGACATAGAGAGGAGATGGTACTAGTAATGGCAGAGTATTCACTACTTTGTAATTAATCGAGTTACGTTGTCGTTAGAGCTGGAAGGCCTTTACTGTTGGCACGCTCGTAAACTTAATTGCCTACTTTAAGGCGCAGCTGTGCCGTTAGTTTCAGTTTGATGCGGCTCAGTTGCATGGAGAGAGAGCGAACAGTTCTCCTACATATTTAACTAGCCAAGAGAAAGTGGAAATGGGGAGTGGGGATTGAGAGTGGGCGTATTATGTACTCGTAATGTCACCCATTAAGGAAGCACATATGCGCTCCAAGAGTCACAAACAAACAAACACAAACAAACACATGCAAAGCTCTTGGGATATGTAAAAGGATATAGACGGAAACACACATAAGCACAAATAACAACAAGAGAAGACGGAAAGCAGGAGGACTGCCAACTTGATGGATGCTGTAATATGTCACTGGCATTGATTTGCACAGAGGCGCAGGGAAAGGAAAAGAAATGTACAGCATCCTGTCAGGATATGTGTAGGCAAGCAGACGACGACAAAGCTGAAGTGAAAGTTTTGCGATGCAAAGCGATTTACAACTTGCAATTCTTGAGCAACTTTTGCACTCAAATGAATTCATTGCCTGCTGCAAGTGCCACAACACGCAACGTTGCAAGTGCAAGTGTTTTAAGCTTTTGCACAAATTAATTGCACAAATTCACTATAAATATCCTTTATGGCGTGGACTTTCAATGTGCTATAAATAGCAGCTGTGGGGGAGAAAAGGGTTTCATGTGTGCCATTGTGCCATTATTTATACACATATTTAGTTATAGAGTTCATAAAGTGTGTGGCGCCACACCGGCGAGCTAACACAGTCGAAACTAAGCGCTAAAGTATTAGAAAGATTATTTCCGGAATGAAGTGAAAATTGCAAAAGTTTTTAGCAAAATTGCGTTATGATAGCTCAATTAGTATGGAATAGTAAGGGCATTAAGGGATTGCAAGTATGCAAAGTCATGGTTTTAGTGTTTTTAACAAAGTTTAAAGTTTAGTTAAACTGCTGTCAAGTTGTTTACGTCCTCATTTCGTATATTTACTATTCTGCATTTCAATACTTCGTTTCATGACTGCAACATGCAGAAATGTAAATTATTCCAAGGACAGACACAGTGTTGCAAAATACGACAATGCTTAATAAATGACAACAAACATTTTGGCGAGTCAGTGTCGCAAAAGTGTCTGGGTGAAAAGTTTTTTAATTTTTTTTTTTTGCATTTAAATTGCAACTAATTTGGCGCACTTCAGAGACGCGACTGCTAAATTCCATTTTGCAAATGCAGGCAATGAGCATGCAGCCTGCAGAAGGGCAAAGAGGGTTGGGTGGCGGGGATGTTCTGAATGGATTATGTAGTACAAACAATTTGCGTCAATGAAAGTGTCGAGTGGGCGAGAGAGAGAGAGAGAGAAAGGGTTAGATGGGAGGCGTTGTAGGGCAGGGAAATGACTCTTCTGGTTTGGATGTTTGCCAGTCTCTTTATTTTATTTGCTGTGCAACACAGCCAACCCCCTGACACCCACCCACCCACTCACTCGCATCTAGCCAACCTTTGTGGGCGACTGAGAATTCGTGGTAGTTGCAACAATTTAAAAGAGAATTATTCATGCAATTTGTGTGTGCATGTGTGTGTCTGTGTGTGAGGCGGAGAAAGGGAAAAAATGGTAGCATGAGTATCGGTAGTCGAAAAAGCAGTCGCAATAATTAAGAGAGAGAGAGAGAGAGAGAGAGAGAGAGAGTGAGGGGAAGTACCATGTAGAACATAGTCTCTTATCCTACGCTACACCTGTACAGCCCCCCGTTGCTTATGCTTTAGGCTATATATGTCTGATGCAAGTCTCTGCCCCTTGTTCTCCCTCCCTCCCTGTCTGTCTATGTGTCTGTCTCTCTCTTAAGGGAGCATGCGTTGCCTTCGCAAGGACACTTTCCCAAATGAAACTGCACTTCGTGCGGCTGCCACACATCTGTTTTGTGTGTGTGTGTGTGTGTGCGGCATTAAAAAGACGCCCCCGTTTATTGCAGGCGACATTTTGTGGTCTATGCACACGTACCACACATGAGCTCAAGTCGAGCAGATGTCCCCACCCTGCCTATCAACCTCCTCCTCCCTGTCTTCCCTCTATGTCAGCCTAATGTAATCATTTTATGAATTATAAATGCACACACGTGCGCATTATTCACACACTTGCTGCACTCACACATTTGCGCACGCAAAAACGCATTAAATACATAAAAAAAAAACTTCATTCGAGTTATTTAAATGCCCGCCAACTATTTCCAACTAAGTAAGGAGGTGTGACTGTAGCTGGCAACTTTGTGCAACGCCCCCTCAAGTGGAGCTATTAAAAGCAAATTTACAACAACTTAAACACAAAACTCACTTTTAAGTGCAGCCCTCAAACACACAACAAGAAGAATTTAATTAGTGTTGGATAAGTGATCATAAAAATGTTGCTTTTGAAATGAAATGTGATGTGTGATATGAATGATACTTCAAGAAGATAATGCTTAATGCTCTTAAGCCATTTTGTGCTTTAAAAACTTTCATTTCAAGCATCATTAACATCGCTTTGGGATGTCAGCGTAATGCGTTTTTGGCTAACTAATTGGGTTTAGAGCGTGTCGTTTACATATTGGCGTTAAGCATACGCCATGTTGTACGCATCATTGGGAATTTCATTAAGCAGCAAAGTGCCCGATCTTCCCTACCCTTCCCTTACAAGCAGTAGCTATATCGCTCTTGCGGCAAGTGTCAAACAAGTTGCTGCATGTGGCACAAAATCATTCACAAGCTGCCATTGCAACGCCCTTCACTTTAATCCCCCGCCCCCCTCGATACCAGATGCTGCTGTTCGTCTGTGGCCCAACAGCAATTGACATTTTACAAAATAAACGAATTCATTTGCACAAAAGCCAGAAGCCAGGCAGCCAGTCAGCCACCAGGCTGCTGCCATGCAACACAACAAGGATACAAACAACAGCAACAGGATAACAACAATGTGCGCACAAGGCAAATAGCGAGAGAGAGAGCGGGAGAGAAAGGAAGGGAGTAAGTGTGTATGTATAGTGGTTTTGGCATTGGCTTTGCCTCTTGTGTTCCTGTTCCTGTTGCTGCTGTTGCTGCTGTTCGGCTGGCTTTCACTTTTCCCCCAAATGCAATCACATGTTGCCAACATGTGAAAGGTGTACATAATAATTTGTGGGCATGGCACAAGGCACAAGAGCTGAATCCTTGCAGCTGACTGGTGGAACCAGCCGAGCCTGTAGACGACGACGATAGAGCGACCTGGTTGCCAGTCCCCCTCCCTGCCCCCTTTATATTGTTACTGAGGCGGCTACACGGCCAAATGGTTTGGCGGTTGCAAAGTCAAGCTGTGTGCGTAACATACAACCCACAACCCACGCACACACACACACACACGCATTAACGTTTGTAATTGCAGCTTGTCTGGGCACGAAGGGGGGGGAGGGGAACAGTCACTGTCTGCTTGCCCAGCCACTTAAAACAATATAATCTCCATTAAAAAGCTTTTTGACATTGCATGCAGAGAGACACAGACACAAAGACAGAAACGGAGCAGGAGTAACCAGGACGTGCAACTGACTAGGCTGAGGGTCTGCGGGTAGACTTACAATTGTTGTCTTGGCACATCGATTGCAGGCGCAACGGTAATGAGATGAGGCTGAGGTTGGGTAACAGTTGGTAGTCCGTAACCGAAACCTGCCATTTATAGAACGGGTGGAGAGGAGGGCGGGGGGGCGGTGTGGGTTAGAGGATATACCATGTTCGGCATTGAGATGCGAGTCACTTGCGTTAGTGCTAATTGCAATTGAGTTGCATGCAACATGAGTGTCTGCCTATGTGTGTGTGTGTTGCTTGTTGGTTGCATCTACTTAAGAACCTGAGAACCCGACCCGCTGCAGCAGCATGCTGAGATGTAAATGCAATTCACAATCAACTGACGTTCGTCCGTTTTGGTTGCGTTTGGCATCCGTTTTGGATGTCAAGATAGCAGGGGGAGCAATGACAAATGCACTTAATTGATTTTTGACTGATTGTCAGGCCCCCAAAGAGCAAAAGGCTCGAGTGGCCCCATCATACATGGATATGTTTGGAATGTGTGACGCACGTTTGACACACTTTATTAAGTTACCCTTCAATGGCAAAAGAAAAACTGTAAAGCAAAAACTTTAAAGCAGTATTAAAAGGTGTCAGAAAGAAAAAATCAATCTCCTTTTTATAGTTGTTTAAACAAATTGCTGCCATATTACAGGGTATATTAAATGCAAATTCAATTTATGGCCATATGTCAGGAGCGCAATGAGTTGGCAAAAAAAACGAAATAAAATTGAGGAGAAAAAAACATGAGGCGAAAAAATGCTCATTAAACTGCCACGTGAAGGAAAATTAATTAACGAAATAATGCGAAAGTTGAGCCATTAACGAGTTAACTGAGTTAACGGAGCAAAAATGTTGAATATGTTGTTTCGCAGCTCGACTGGGAAATTGGAAATGTGAGTTTTTCCTTCATTAAACGTGCGGGCATTTCAATCGTGTATGCGTGTGTGTGTGCGTGTGTGGTCAAATTGATTTTTACTTTCGGAACTCGTAATGCACTTGTTCGTTTTGGAGGCCCAATAATTCAATAATCGCTTAAAATGACGTCGGCTCTTTAGTTGTTTGGTAAAAACTTTTGCACACAACAAAAATGAAAATATTGCAACTTTAATATTTGTGGGCGCCACATTATTCCGGGTAACAACAACAATTTATACAACAGCAGCGGCAGCGGCAACGACGAAAGCTGGAAAAACTATTTTATAGCTAGAAAATTACAACTTTTCATAGCGTTCCGCAACAATTTTCAGCAGCTTTTGGATAATAGAATAGCGCCATGGGCGGCCGTCTGGACGAGGCGTGTGAGGCGAGGGTTAGTTCAAGGCAGCCTGCAGACAGTCACACAATGGCGTTTAAGGAAGGGGGAAGATTGGGGGGTTGGTGTTGGTTTCGTTATACACAAGTAAACTGTGTTGAAAGTGTAAACTTTCATTGCCTGACTGCCGTTATTAATTATAATTTGAAATTCTATAAATTTACAACAATTGCCAGCAACAACAACAACAACAACAACATAAACAAATACAACTTTTTGTAGAAGCCATCAACGTTTTCGCCTTGCTTCAAGCATATTGAAGCTTCTGGTTACAAAACTCACACTATGCCATAGAAAACCCAATTCCTTGAGCTCATATTGCAAATGTTATTTTGTAGCACAAAAACTAAACACAAAATACACTCGACACATACATATATACAAGAGTGGTGTGTGTGTCTTTATGCGTTGTTGGAATACAAGAATATTTAGTTTTAAATTCCAAGTTGGCCATTTAATTGGAATATGCTAGGCAAGCAAGAAAACACTTTGCTCACATTTCGAGGAGAGAGTTTCATGTCTTAACCTAATTGCCAATGTTTTAGTTGTGTTTTAATAACTTAAGGCTTGCATAAATCCAGTTAAGATAATTGCATAATTTTCATCAACACATTCATCAAGTATACGACTTGCGTACGCATAAACATAATACAAAGTCTCTCGTCTTATTTTGCTAGGTGAAGAGTTTCGTTTTTGGCGCTTTACAGCTAAGCTTAAACCACTCTGCACCCTGAAAAAACACACACACAGACACACCCACACACATCTAGTCATATTGCATGATTCAGTCGACGACTGACAGAGTTAGTTGCATGGCAAGGATAATACTCAAACACAAAACACACACAAATATTGTTGTTGCTGTTGCAGTTGTTGCAGCACATTTGGCCAATAATAACATTTTGCGTGCTTGCATGCAATTGCTTTCAGTCTGCTCCACAAACTGTTGTTATTGTTTCTATTTTTCGTTACTTTGTTTTTTTTTTTATTTTGGTTTTTGTGCATTAGATATTTATGAAAAGCAAGAAAAATTTACTGACAAAAACAGTTGGCGTTTCGCTTATTTGCTTTTTGTGTGTGTGTGTGTGTTGCAAACTGTTTGTCATGCCCTGTGTGGCAAGTGTTACTTAGTTTGATTAGGTAAAGCTTATAAGCTGGTTGAAAGTAAGTTAAAGCTTTAAAGGGTCTCAGAAATTGCAAAAAAAAATATAAAATCAGTTTATTTTTAGTTAACTGAATTAACTTTCTTTATAATTTGCATAACAGGTTATTCAACTAATATGCCACATGGTTGCAAATGTAGCGCAAAATGGCAGACACGCAAAATAGTACAAATGGGAATTTGAGAATATAAATTGCATTATATTGTTATGCCTAAATAATATGCTGACATGTTCGAATGGGTTGGCACCAAAAACACAAATGCGTCAAGTGAAAGTCTATATAATGTTTATTATAATTGCTAAAATATATATATACACATCGTACATCCATTTAAATGGATTTTGAGGCTGTTGTCTTGGCATTGTTTTGAGTTGTTGCTGTCTATATGTATGTTATGTTATGGTTATGGTTATGAAATGTTATTTGGATTAATGGCCATGCCAGAATTATATATACACATACGTTTATAAAGTTGTATATATATATATTATGTTTGTATGACACACTTTACAAATTAATTACATTTGGGGGGTTTAGTTAAAGACAGATGGCAAAGATGGTTTGGGCTTACCTCCAACACTGGAACCATTCTGCTGTGAGTAGAGATTCTGTTGAGCCGTCTGCGGCTGTGGTGGATAGAGTTGTGGACCCTGCGGTGGCGGCGGACCGGCACGTGCGGCACCCGGTGGCACCGCCAAAACGGGCGCGGGGCTAACCAGACGCATGGGCGTACCGGTGCGTGGTCCCATCACAAGCGAACCGCTCTGATCGAAGAAGGCCGGTATGACCTTTGATTTATTTAACATTTTTTTTTTTACAAGTTTGGTTTTTTATATTTTTTGTTTTTTACATGGGTTAGCGTTATGTTTTTGGTTTTATTTGGTATTTTTGTGGTGGTTATGAAGCATTTTGATTTGTTTATATAAAAAAAGAAAAGAGAGAGAAAAACACAACGTTTTAGGTCAAGTTGTAGGTTAACTATACAAATATATATATATAGAAATTTGTTTACAAGAATTTACATTGAATTTTACAGATTTTCCCCAACTATATATAGTATATACAGCAGTGCTGATGTGAGTTGACCCCCCACTATGTAGTTGCCCGATTTATGCTTACCTGATACGGCTGATTCTCGGCACCCTGCTGCGAAGGGGTGAGCGGGCGTCGGGGCTGTGTTCCCTGCTGTGGTATCAGATTGCCCGGGTATACGCCCCAGGGCGTAACACCGTAATACGGCATTTGAGTGGCAGCAATCATGTTCAGATACGGCGCCGCTTCCTGTCCAGGATTGATGACATACGGCGCTGCTTGCTGTGCCGCATATGCGGCATTCTGTTGCGCCTGTTGTGCGGCCAAAAACTGTTGTGACACCGCCGCCATTTGCATCTGTTGCTGCTGTTGCTGTGACGCCTGCATTGTGCCATTTGGGGCGCCAGGTGGTGCTGCACCGGCCGCAGCCGCTGCACTTGCCGCTGATGTGGCCGCAGCGGCCGCAGCCGCCAATCCCGGATTCTGTGAGCGAAAGAGTTGCTGCAGAAGAGAGAGAGAGAGAGAAAAACCAGTTAACATTGAGTTATGCCACCAAAATCGTTTAAGTTATTGTCATTTGCTTAGCAGTAAATGCTGTAAGTACTGTTTGGATTGACTAAAAGACTTTAAGTCCTTTAAACTGAAACTTTTTAACTGCAGAATAAGTCTATTAACCTCTTTACTTAGTTATTCTTATGATATATGAAGATGCGTTACAATATATCACCCAAAAATAAATACATTATTACGTTAACATAACCTTACTTGTTAAAAACTGTTATTTAGGTGTCATTTATTAACCTATTCACCATCTTTTCATCTTAAACTTGTTTATGAGAAACAAAAATTACAAGATTTTGTAAAACTTTTTGCATAACAAGCTTAACATTTAAAGTATTTTCTTTCCTGTGCCCCCGAACTTTTGGTTATTCTGTGCTGTGAGGCGTGTAAATCATTTTGCAATTGTTGTTGTTGCCGACATACAAACATATTTACACACACACACAGCTCCCCCAGTGCCAATTTGTGTTGTGTTTGGCAACGGAATCTGTGTCGCATAATAAGACGCAACAGTCGTGTCATATCGCATGTATGTATATCCAGATCCAGTTTATCAATGTGTGCTAAACAGAAACAGAATGTAATAACTACGCTAAAGGAGAGATGCGAGGAGAGCTTTAGGTTCAGTGTGTTGTTTCTAGCATTGGGAAACATGATCAAGTGTTTTCAATTGGAAAATTAAATCAAATCCAATCAAATCAGCATGTGATATCCACTCAAACAAATACAAACGAACACATACATACGACCAGATACACGATACCTTTATATTACAAGTTTGCACAAGCTAAACAGAGAGCGAGAGAGAGAGAGAGAGATTGAGAAAATAACATGGCAACGCATGAGTGAATGCTTTTCTCTTCTTCCTTTTTTCCGGTGTATTTTTTACTTTTTTGTTTTTTTGTTGCCTCTGCAATGTCTGCTGCAGTGTTGTCATATCATTGCCAGGAGCAACAGTAGCAACAACAACAACAAACATCCCTATTCAGCATAGAAATTGTTGTTGTTGTTGTTGTGCGTAAAAAGCGGAAAAAAGTGTGGCCCTTGTGTGTGTGCGTGTTCAGTACATTCAATGTGTGTGGTGTGGTATGGTGTGGTTTACACTGGGCTTTAAGTGTTGGCAATTTAAATTGGGCCAACACAGTTGCAACCTAATGAAAAGCCACTTGACAAGTTGGCATGCCCAATTGCAGACAATACTTCAAATTGAAAATCCATTCAACAGCAACAACAACAAGAGCAGAAAAAGTAGTGTTACCAAGTGCTTTAACATCACAGTTGAATGAGCCATTAAAGCGTTTTAAAGTGCAGACTGTACTTCAATACAGTTGAATACAGAAGGAGCGAAAGTCATCAGAGAATTTCAAGAGCTGCTTCAACTATCGTATTCAAAGACCTTGGAGTAGCTGGAAGGTGGTAAACATCATTTGCTTTAAATATTCAGTAGCACACAATCTCACTCGCCGCCGTTTGACCGTGTGTGCACAATTTGCTGAAGCTCACTGTTCAATGGCGATATCTTTGGCCATAACCTAACAAAGTGGCACTTTTGGTATTCGGTTCCCATTGGAGTTCTGTCAATTGTTTACATGCGAAGTGAAACAAAGGCAAAATGAAGCCACCAAAGAGCAAAAATATAACGGCAACAACACCACCACTCGATAGCAGCTGAGCAGCAACAAAATGAGCAGTGAAAAAGAAGAAATCAATGTGAATTATTGATGAATGACGCAGAGGCAGTCGCACAATATAAAGAAGCATAAAAATCCAACACGAATGCGAATACGGGACTTGGCAAAAGATTGCAAAAACAGAAAAATGTAATAATATACAAACATACACATACAATCACGCACACTCACACAGTTTCACAGTGGCAAACTTGGGGCACGCAGCGATAAAATGGCAAATATCATGGTGCATACTTTGAGGCGCGTGACGCGATGCCAACTCTCCACTCTCCAGTCAATGGTCTCCACTCTCTACACTCACTTGCGCTGAACTCACATAAAATAATAATCAGAAACCAAATAAGCGCTGAAATCTGAACCGTTCCCCGGCGTCCTGGCCCCAAAAACTTTCTCCGCGTTATTAAAAGCAAAATTGAAAAACACACAACAAAGCCAAAAAAGATAACAGGAGGAAACGCTCTTTTAGAACAAGCATAGCTAGGAGATACCCTAAGCAATAAATATTATATAAAGTGATATTTCATTAGTTAGTTCTGAATGGGATCGACCTATTTGGCTCCAACTTGCAGAACATTATTAAAGGGTATTCAAAGAAGTTAAAGGAGGGTGACGGTTTAGTCTTTTCACACTTTAGATTGACAACTAATGCCGCAAAACAGACCACTGCTATATAATTTAATGCTTCCGTCTCTCTTCATATGTTTTATGCAAATTGGCGTCCAGTGTGCCATTTTTGATGCACAAAGACATCTAGAAACGCATTACATTTCACGGAGCTCCAAGTGCGCATTATATAAATGATACATACGGTATGCACAAGCATACATTTATGAATTATTTAGGTCTTGTCGTAGGTAGGTTGATTCAAATATCTCAGGTTAAAGGTCACTGTTTGGGGTTAGCTGCCAACTAGTTCTGTGGCAATATCAACAAGTTACTCGCTTTACATTCGCGTGGCACTTTTCTCTCTCTTTTGCATGTCCTTGTAATTTGTTAGCCCAACTTTCTCCCTCTTGACTGTGTTTTACCCCTTGGTTGGACATTTCTTTATGTTTCGTTTCGTTTCGTTTCATTTGCGCATTACATTACATTTGCCCAGTCTTGACTTAATAAGCTCCCAGGTGTACAATTTTCAGCGCTCGACTCGTAATGGAAATTATAGCTGATGTCATACACTGGGGAACTACTCCGGCCCATGCTCTCTATACGCGCGCGCCCCCCTTTTGAAAGTAAGTCAACTCACTGTGGCATGTCCCTGACTTCCAAACTCGACTACAACCCTTAACATTTTGGTACTCCATTGCCCTGCCCCGCACTAACTTGTTGCAAGTGGGTCGACAACAACGACGAAAAGCGTCTCATAATGTTGTTTTTCTGCTTATGCGGCTGAGTGGATTAGTTGTTGTAGTTTCGCCCAAGGCACAAAAGTCGTGGCAGGTAAAAAGGGAGCCAGCTAGTTGATTTATAATTATGGCACAATGACGACGACTACCACAAAAACCAACGTACACAACTAGTACAACTTTCATTACGTATCCATTTCCATTTCCATTACCATTACCATTACAAGTTTCAAGTGTACGTCAACAACAACAAAAACAACAACAAGAAAAGTTACTCCAACTGCATTTTATTGTTTTTCCTTTTGGCTAATTGACACAGTTTTCTCCTGCTTTTCATTATGTATTCAAGTTGGAATATCTATTGAGATTGTGTTTTAATTTGGCTTATTGCTGCTCCTTTTTTTTTTTTATTGATTTTGAAGATTGAATCGAATTGCGTTGTTAATTGAATTGTTATGTGGGGAAGCTTTAATCTTGATTAATATTTAATTAGTGTATGGTGTGTGGAGTTTTATTGCTTTATAGCTAAATAAACAGTTCATCAACTATCTATTGCAGTTATTTATTTATTAAAGTTGGTTTAATCTTACATAAATAGATTAAAAAAGCTGTCCGCGCAATTTGTGATCCATTTGAGGTCAGGTAAACCACATGTCAGACATTGACAACGCGCAACAAAAAATCGAAATTCCGCTACAAATTACGTGATTTTTGTTGCCAATGTCGAAAGAGGGTGTAGACTGGACGGCGCATGGCCCTTTAATTGAATTTCAGGCGCAAAAGGTAATTCAATCAGCTTTGCCAGACATTTGTTAGAATTCAATTTGTTTATGACCATTTCAGGCATTTAAAAAGCTATTCAAACAAAAACCACTCATACACACACACACACGAGCCAAACGAAAAACTAATTGACTTTCTAATAGTTGGGCAAATAGTTCGGCAGCGAGAATTTGCCGAGCAGAATCATGTTCAGGACTCACACTTCTACATACAACAATCGAAAGTTTCAGTCAGACACACACAAAAATCTTTACGCACAACTTTTTGCTCTCAACTTTTGGCATGAATTCACACCAGCGCAAGCATCTCCTGCTGCTCCTGCTCCTCCTTCCATGCATACCCAGACATAGGGCAACTTGTTTGTTACGGCAAATAGTTTTAATGGGCAGCGGTTTTAACGGCAACTTTGCCGGAATCTGCGTGAAGACAATACAGCACACAGGCTCAATTTGCAGCAATTTGTTATGAAATGCCAAAAAAAAGGGAGAGAGAGAGAGAGAGAGAAAAAAGGAGTGTGAAGAGGCGTCTCTCTCGCTCTTGTTTTCTCAACTCCGCCTGGGCAATTTGCAGGCCAATTAAATTTGACTGCTCTTTGGCGTTTACCAAGAAAAAAGTGAAGAAAAAACGAAGAAAACTGCATAAATAAACACTTTCAAGCTTTGCACAGCCACACAAAATATCCACCCAACCACTCCCACTCCCACGCCCCGCCCATTGGATATCTCGCGCTACTTTGTAATTTCGTGATTGCGCATTTATGGCTTCATTTTGAGCATTTTTATGTGCCTCCCCCGCTACTACTCGGCCGTGACTCAACTCTACCCACAATCACGTAGCAAGGGGCTTCATTCATTTCTTTTGTCAGTCCCGTTAGGTGGCGTGGGGTGGGGTTAAAACAGAAGCTTTTTTCGGGTAATTTGCAGCGTTCTTTGAACCCAAGAGCGCGCTTATCGCACTCACAGCTACCCACAGCGTCGGCAATATTTTACTTAAATGTCCTGTTCATGTAAATGATGCGGTCCCTCTGACTTTGCTTTGTCTCTCACTCTTTTATGCGCTCTGTTTAATGTGTTGCTATCTCTATCTTGCACTTGCCGGATGACTACTATGTACCTGCCTTCCTGGTCTTGGTTGCGCGCATCCAATTCCTTTAGTCTATATATCAAACGTGCATTTACATGCCTCAACAAACAAAACGTGGAGCGAGAGCGAGAGAGTGAAATTAAGGTCACATTTATTTAACTCTCTGTCACAACACTCATTAAATAAGTCAACAAACGCAATGGGCAATAAAATAAAAATAATAAAACTGAAAGAAAACGGAGTGGAATATAAAAACAAGGAGGAAGCAACTGCGTAATTTCATTATTTAACAAGAGGGAAATCTCTGCTCGGACTGACGGATACTCAACGTTTTGGTCGGAAATGGTGGACTGCTTGCAAGACCAAATCAATTATAAAATGCACTGCTTGACGGATCATTAAATTTGCAACTGTTTGAGCTGCGCTGCATGTCAGCTTACTTAAAGTTGTGTTTTATTTTGTGAAATGACTTAACTTAACGATTATGTGTTTTAAATTAAGTACAACATATAATATAGCTACTGCTACTGCCTTTTTACTACCAATTTGTAGTTCCTTTCGCCTTTACTTCTTCATCACCTTTTATACAATCGCTTCAACTCATTTTACAGCTTTAAATCGATTGGGCAACCAATTATTTTTTTGTAATTGATCACGAATCTTATTCAATTTTCTTTGGTATAATTTCCACTGCTGCGCATTAGCACAACTCAACATTCAATCAGACAGCAAACAGTAGCCAAGAAGCCTTTCATTATAGACCCTTCCAACTCTTTGAGCTCTAGGGCTGGGCTGTCCCTTTGGAGCACTTAGCCAAGTTTGAAGTGGCCACTCGCCAGTGACTCGGCAACAGGAACTTCAACTGCGCTTTAATTAAATATCAATTACGCAGTCAGCTAAACTCTTCAATGCCACACTGCTGAAAAGCAATCAATTAAGTATGCTTAGTTGTGTCCACTCAACGTAAGCACCGTCCCGTTTCCCCCACCTCCACCTCACACCAACCTTAGTATTTTGGTCTTCCTCACTTCAAGTTCACTGTCTATCGATTCGTATAAAAAAAAAGTCCGGCGAGAGTGCAGCGCAAATATTTATAGTCGACGCCAAGGCACAGGCCAAATTGAATATGGCGGACAGTCACTGCCCCCCTCTCTCTCTGGCCACTTCAGGCAATCCGTTAATGAATGACACATGGCGACAGCAAACACTGGACAGTGGGTGAATGGGTGAACTGCGTGGTAGAACGCACAAACGACTTGTAAACAAAATTAATGCCACAAAACAACAAACATTAGCGCACTTTTCGTGCCGCATTGCGTGGCTCATTAGGCGCGCCGATGGCCAACACACACACACACATAACACTTAGAAAGAATTTCGGGAAAAGCTAACTTTTGCAGCACTTTGAAGCACTCGGTTGGTTGGGTGACCATTAAAGCGAATTACTTAATGACTGCACGCGTGTGCTTTTGATGCCTACTTTTAGGCTCTCAGCCACACCCACCCACTCATACACACACACACACGTACATACGTATGTATGGTCAGCGCTTTCTTTAATTTGAGTTTGAGCTTCACTTTTCTTTTACTTTGTTCTATTTCCTTACGGCTGTGCTGTGCTGTTCGGTGTGCGTGATTGCTGTTTGTATATTGCTTTTTAATTTTGCTCGTTACTCCGCCATTTGCAGTTGAAACGTGTGGCCCAGACAAGCATATGACTCACAAAAGTATAAAACAGAAAGAGAACTAGAAGAAGAGAATGATTGTGCAAAAGTTGTGGCATGGTTTTCACTCCCATTGTATTTGCTGTAGTTTCTATTTACGCCTCAACTTTGCCACATATTTTATAGTTGCTGCTGTTGAAATTTTATTATTTTTACAACTTGCTGACAAAGTCATGGATTTTATTCTACAGTCTTTGGCATTTTGCTGCACATAACTCGTAAACTTAATGCAGTCCATGGAGAAAACACGCATTTTTCACATAGTTTCCGATTATGTAGGTGAAAACTTAACCACCTTTAGGTAGCTGGTAGAAACTCTTTGACATAGAAAGGATTATATATTTTCAATTGAGCAGCTATCATAAACAATAACAAGCAACAACAAATACAATTAGATAAGTGTTAAGAGGGAGCGCGTTTTAAAGTGGTATCAAAACTTTAAGCAGAAAGCAGTTTGCCAAAAAACACACTTATGTATTTACACTGCTTGCAAGCAGTTTTATAGCTTTCAAAGATCAGTTGAGTTAAGCAAACCTTATTGCTTGAAATTATAGACTTTAAAATATTTTTTCAGTTTTTCCTCACATTTAATTGAGTAATTTTGTAGTATTTACTGTTTTCTAGCTCACTGTAAAAGCATATTCTGTTTCTTGTCATGCCTAATTAGCTTACCAAATGTCGCACTCACACAAATGGTCAACCAGCAAGCTACAATTAGTTGGCTATGCCGCTCATTTGGAGGCCAATTTAAAAGTCACCGCACTAAACATGGCAACTGCACAACGACGACAAACACTTAATGAATAGTGAGAGAGAGAGAAAGATTGGTTTGGTTTTGTGTAGGTGTCACACACATACAAACCGCACTGTCATAGTCATGTACGAGCATACAAGTAGAGTGTACACGAGCTTAATTTCATTTAGAATTTTTCACTGGGTTCTTTAATGGCTTTTGGCCATGGGTCTGCCACTAAACGTCGCACAGACAGAGACAAAACGCCAGCTCGCTCAAAATGGCGCGCGAGTTGCAGTCACAGTTGCCACTTCTACATGCCACTTATTATGTACTAGACACATACACGCATACACACACATTTGGCTTGCAATCTAAAGAGCCATGCATTAAAATTTTATGTGCGGTGGCGGCTAGGCACAAAAAAAATGTTTTAAAAAAATGTTGCCTACTCTTGTGGGCAACTTGGTACGCACATATACACACATATAGCGAGGGACTACACGTCATGAGGGGGCGGGGGCGACCAAAACGTTGACAGCCAAAGGAAACGTGTGTCGGCTGCGCCTGTCGTCTATCGTCTACCGTTGTTGTTGTTGCCTTTTGTTTGCCGTTGGGTACAAAAAAAATCAGGTTATCGATTTTTGCCGCTTTGCGCATTTGCTGCTATTTGTTTAGCACTACACACACACATACGCGCGACACTAACATATACTAACACCCACATGAAGAGGGGCTACAAATAAAACACATAAAATGTGTTGTAGGCAGCCTGCCATGTCCTTGGCAGTAGAACCTTCTTAAAGCCTAGATGACTATCACAGCTAGTGAAACGCTGGCTAAATTGAAAACTGTCAACGTTCTTCTCCTCTCTCGTTCTCCCTTGTCCCTATATGCAAATTGTGGCTGTGCCAATGTCCGCCATGCCTGTCACTCAGCCAGTTTGACATGGCATTGTCCATAGATGGTCCGAGTATTTAATTTGCGTCTACTAACTAAATTACGAGCAATTAATGTGCACACAAAAGCCACAAAAGAGAGAGAGTGAGAAAGGATAAGGTTAAGTTGAATTGTACTTGAATTTGTAATTATTAATTTGAAGTTAATAATGAAAACCTTTATTTGGCCAACAATTGAAATAGATATATATGCCGAGCACGTAGCTCAAAAGCCAGTAAAATTGGAAAATCAAATAAGCTTAGGGTGGGAAGAGTGTGGCCTTAACAATTAACCACTGTGCAATGCGGTAATGCATTGCAGGGGGAAAAGGTACTCAATTGTAAAGCAATTAAATGCGAAAGTCACGTAATTGAAGGTGCAATAAAGCAGAGGAAAATTTTGAGAGAAAAAACCGGTAGGGCAATATTCGATATTTAGTTGGTAATTGAAATGTGTTAAAGCTGGATTAATTAATATAAGGTTTGAAAAGGTTTTGTAATTACTCGCTTTACTATCCTACATTAACTAATAACATCTTTATACACCATACGTTTATAGTTATTTCCCCATTAAATCCTTCACTTTTTATACTCTTCACTCAGGAAAAGTACTTAAAATTCTAGCTAATTAAAGCCGCACTTCCAAAGTTATTTCCTTTTTATTTTTAGCTCACTGTTTGCTCTCCAATTACCAATGTCCATTTGAAAGTCCTCCCAAACTGCCTTCCACCACCAAAGTGCAGAGCAATCAAATCAAACAAATTGTTGACTAAATTCCAACGAAATAAATAAATAAAAAGCAGTCCGGACCATTAAATCAAGCACACGCACATTTGACTTCCCCTGCCCCCTTAACACACACTCCACCATCACCTGAAATTACAATAACTAAATGCAGAAGGGGAGGGGGGGAGGCGTGGCAAACAGCGACACCAGCTAAATAGTCAGCCGGCACTCATAAAAATATATAAATAAATATGAATGTGGGCCATGCGGAGAGTCAAGTCGAAATAAAAAACAAAGCTTGCTCTTGTTGCTAAATAAATAAATTGTTAAAATATGCAACAACAACAACAACAACAAATGTTTGCCTGCAAGTGAGTGTGTGTAGAAATTTGGCCATAAATCACATTTTAGCGGACTGAGAACCAAAAAAAAAGTTTCGCGTGACAAAAATCAACTAATGTGGTTAATAAAAACACCCTTCCCACACCACCACCCCGCACCAACGAACCAAAAAGTAGCTAAAAAGCTGCAAAGTGCGAACGTTCACCTACTGTGAGAACAATAGCAGGGGGAGGAGGAGGAGTGTAGCGGGAAGCGAAAAGTTTGCGGGGTGAGGCGTGCTCCAAGTTTATGAAAAGTTAAACAGAACTTAAGCAACAAACAAAGCAGCCAAATGCACAGTGGAAAGGGGGGGGAGATGGGTGCGAGAGGGACGGGTAGGTGGTGTGTGTTGTGGTGTTGATGTAAATCACTTTCAGCGCTCAACTTTTGGCCCCGCTGCGGGTATTGCTTGGAAATTTATGCAAATGTGTTGGTTGTTCTCATTGTTGGTAGAGTTACCTGCCAGCCGGAACGGCTGACGGTTGTTGCTGTTGCTTTGGCGCCACCTGGCGTTGGCAATTGTCGTTGACATTTTCACCTGCTCTGCTTGGTCTTTCTCTCTTTTCTGTTACTTATTTTTGGTTAACTTTTGTGAGCTGGTTAAATTGTTTTTAATATTTTGTTTTTTTCTGGTTCAACACCTACTAAATTCAGTGTGGGCCCAAGGGGCGTATAAGCAACAATGGGGTGCAGGGTTGCATTTGTAATCAACACCCAAAGTTTTTGTGATTGACAGTAGCCTGTTTAGTGCTTTGTTTAGTGCAAGTTTGCCGCTTGATTTATATAGCGACGCGTTTGATAACTTTCTGACATTTATGGGGTTTATGGAAGTAGAGGGAAGCAGGAAGCGGCACGGGGGTGCACAAATGTGTTAGCTGGTGCTTTTGAGAATGTTTGCCAGATAACAAAGTGACAGCTAATCGATGAATATTGATATGCTTTCTATTTGGTTTAATGATTGCCAGCTGACAAGCATGTCATAAAAAGGGGAGGCGGGCAAGGGGTGGTGGTAGCAAAAGGCACAACTCCAGTATCAGGGATTTGTTGTGATTGTTGTGTAAAGGTTGTGCCCTAGTGGTTTGAAACATGATTTTAGGTTGTGGCAAGAGTGCGGTTTACACGCAAATGAAAGAAACACTTGAGGGGTGTTTTTCCATTTTGTGAGTAAACAACTTGACAAAGGTCAATGTAGGGAATGAGGAAGAGGAATGTAAGGCGTAGTGCTTACTATGATATCCTTTGCCACAGCTTAAATCTTTTATCACACTCTCTATTCTTGAAAATATTATTTAATCGCTTCACACCATAAAATTAATATCCAAAACAAGAGGCACACCAAATATTATTTGAAAAATCTCTTCTAACCATTTTTCCGGACTACGTTTAATCTGGCGGATAGCGGCATTAAATGTTGTGAAAAGTTATTGCCAGAGTGAATATCATAAACTTTGATTTCCTGCATTTCGCATTTGTCCGGGTCTAAACACCGAACGGAATACGACACGAAAAATGGCGGCCACAACCGTTACCGTTATAACGGCTAAACCGGTTATAGCCACAATTTTTATGTCTGGCTAACACGCACGATTCAGGCAAGCAAAAAGTGATGGGGCGGGGGTTGGGTTGTGGAAGGCGGACGCAAATGGCTGTCTAAATCGACTGCGACTACTATTTAATTTATAAAATGCCCACACACACACACATATATAAAATAAAAAAAAGCATCTAAAAAAAATAATAAAAAGAAAGAACGAGCAAATCTACTTTTTATGGCATCGCTTTTGGTTGGAGCTTTAAAAAAATGCTGGAAAATGTGTGTTGTGGGTGGTGAAGGGGGTGGAGGTGCTGGCAATAACAACTATAGCAACAACTACAAAATGGCCGTCATAAAGAAATATCTATTAAACGGCTGACGCTGGCATATGATGGAATTTTCATGTTTTTTCCAAATAGTCCGTTGTTCTACAATAAAACAAGAGCTTTATATTCTTAATGCAATAGATTTTTCATAGATATCCATGTGGCTTTACAACCAGTCCACAGTTCCCAAAGCTGCAAAGCTTGTTACATTTTTAATTTATCAAAAAATATGCAAAACGTTGCTAAATTTGCAGGCTTACGCTTTTCCAGCTCTTCCCTTCGATATGGTTATGCAAATAAATGCTTTGCACAGTACTTACAACATTTGACTTTAGGATTGGATTTGATATGACATGTGAACTTACCTAAAAAGACAGAGAAAATATTGAAAATTTAGAATTAATATGAGTTGAAATCAATCGAATATTAACATATTTGAAGATGAGAATAAATGAATGTTTAGTAAACTTAATTTAACAACTTAAAGAACCATTTTACTAAGCATATTCAAATCTCAGTAAATAATCTACCCTTATATCTTTACATACCCAAAAACGCACAAAATAAGTGCTGCCTAGAACAATGTGTCTCAAAACACACATAACAATTATAAGACAATAATAATTCCCCAACTATCACAAGTAAATGCAACAAATTGCCATAAAGTGTTGCAACAATATTTCAGTGGCAAGAACTGCAGCAATAGACAAACTGTTAGTTTGAGTAGAGCAGAAAAGTTTTTGTGTCTGTGCAACAAAAGTTGCAGTTGCACAGAGACAAATGAGACGCAAAGCAAATAAACAAAGCAACACAACGTGTAACGAAACAGAAGACGTAGAAGATGTGGCGTTTATTATTATAATAATAATGATGATAATGATAATTGTTGTTGTTGCTGTCTCTATGAAGTCGCTGATGTTTTACACCTTTGAGTGATTATGTGTTGCCACACTTACACACACACACACGCACATACACATCATAATTCACTTGGCAATCAACACGCACAATTTGCAATTGTTATGCGAAGCGTTAAATTGCACATACGCCACATTTACAGCGAATGCAATGCAATTGAAGTCGCTTTTTGCTTGTTAGTTAATAATAATTTGCCGAGTTTACAACAAAGAAAAAATAAAATGTATTTGTATTGCAAAAGTCAACGAACTAACAAAGCAGCTTTCCATTTTGAAAGTAGAAAATTTATCTTGCGCCATTCCTCGTTGTATTATTGTAATATTTATAATTATTATTGTGATTATTATTTGTAAATTTGATTTGTTGCCAGTTTTGCACAAGTTGTTGGCGCTGCCCTCGCTCACTCTCTGTCTCTGTGTCTGTTGCCCATGGCTTAGATGGCTCCCAAATGCAATCAACACTAATACATGCATAGACCACAGAGACACACACACACACATGCACACGCACACTCATTCAGTGGCAGACAGACAAAGCCCTAGGCTTATATACATATATGCAGAACAGGCCGCAGCGTAATCAAAACTTATGTCTCTGGTCAGCTTGGGTCGGTCAGTTCTGGGCCAACAGCTCGTTCAATTTTAATGGCCAACAAAATACATTTGGCATCAGCATCAGTCCCATAGTAATCTGCCCTCTCACTCTAGCACACACACACATGTGCTTTCCTATCTGTTTGGTCTGTGTGTTGATAATAGTGTTAATTATGCGCCTGTCAATATGCCAAACGTTGCACAGCCTAAAATATGTTTTGCAGCAGCAGCAACAAGCTTTAGCAATTGACGCATCAGGTTACCTTAAAAGGACCCAAGGACCAAGAGGACGAGGAAAGTGGGGTTGTGTCGACCATCTTTCAAACAGCTGCACGCACTAATTGAAGTTTGTGCACTTTGTATCAAAACATTTGTGCAAATCAAAAGACCCCCAAAACCCGACTGCCCCTCTCATCGATCTTTCTCTCGAGTTTTTGCAGCTGTTTGCTGCTCTGGGGCCATACACAAAATGCGACTAAAATGAAAACTCAAATAGCAAAGCAGCTAGCAAAAAGGCAAATCAACAATGAACGTTATTTAGGACTTGATGCGTATCAACTTTTAATCAAAGTTCAAACTTGACCAATCAACAGAGAGAGGGCGAGCGGGCAAGAGGGAGTAAAGAATGCAGCACTTGTCATGTTAAGCGCATTATAATTTGCATATTATGAAGGCAATGATTGCCTTTAGCATGCAACTCAACTGCAACGAAATTAAATTGCATCAAATGAAGGAAACATTTATGCCCGAAAGGACACTTTTTGAATGCAAGAGAATGGCAGCAACAATTAAAGAGGCAGCTATTGTTAAGAAAATATTAAAGATTTTAATGGTGAAGACTTTAAAGATACATTCTCTAGAGAGAAAAGTTTCATGATAATATTTGTAATATTTTACGAGCAGTATTTATGGTTTGTTACTATTTATAACACGACATTAGGTTTTTGGTTGATTTGTTAGCCAGCCACCAGAAACAAATCAGTCGCAAAATTATATTTATTTTATGTTGGCGTTGCCATCATTTTGCATATTATGAATAGATTGAGTCCTTTGAAAAATAAATATGACATGTTTGTGTACAGTTTTTGGTATTTGGCAGTTGACACATGTTACAACCATTTCACAACTATACTCCACCCACTCTCTTTCTCACTCTTTCTCTCTAAAACAAAATTTGTTGCATACAAATGCGGGCATTTGCACAATTTCACCGAGAATTTGGCAAAACGGGTTCAACGGAAAGTTCATTAACAACAAAGGCAACGCGTAAACGTAAACCAATTTGTGCGTATGTGCAAATTGTTGCGATTCAGCAACTAATGCAATCAAATTCATTTATGCTAATTAAATATTAAACACAAAATTGCAATGGAAATTTTACAAAATTCACCAATGTAAAATGTAATTTAATTGCATTTTCAAAATATAACAACAACAGCACACTCACACACAGTTGCAAAAATCGACCGATAATGTTTTGAGGGCGTATTGAATATTTCTATATGTGTATATAATGGAAAATGTAGTTAAAACTCATCTGACTGAGATAAACGGCTATTGTCATGGTCGCTAATGGGATATGACAGTAAATTGAGCTGATTGTTGATAAGATTTCAATAATATCTAATATCGAAATGCGTTAAATATATTATAAATAATATTTAGAGTTTGCCATAGCTGCTTATACTGATAGCAATCCTGTTTGCAATTACAGTTGTGGATTTAAATAAATTGTTGATTGCTTTAAATCCTTATGTTCGCTAAGTATATAAACTTTTCATACATTAAATTAATTTGTTAATCATTAATTTAGTATTTAAATCAACGCTAATCTCTTTCTATCAATCTTCGTTAAACTATATCACGCCTCATTTGATATTTAAATGTTTTGAAAACAAAATCAGCGACTTTAAAAAATACTAAAAATCCTATTACATTTGACATCATTAACATTTGTGGCACGCACACACACTCAGACACACACTAACACACACATAAACGCTGTGCTTTTGTCCTTGCTGGCGCCTAATTTACATGCAGCCGGGCAATGGCAAGAAAAAAATATATTCATGCACAATTAAATCAAGTAAAAAAGGAAAGAATGAATTTGCAAGTCGTGGATAACACACACACACACACCCATTAAGCAGCTGCTCATTTGGAAAACGAAAAAAACAAAAAATGCAAATGACATTTAAACCAAAATGTAAAGCGAGCCAAAAGCTGCACATGTGATTGTGTGTGATTCCTTGCACCCGCCTCCTTTCCCTTTTGCTAGCACCTTACTTTTTCTCTCTCTCGGCATTAAATTTTTTTTTTACATCAAGCCATGCAGTTGACCCACATTTGCTGACCCTTTTTCTCACTATTTCTCACTCCGTCTCTCTCTATTCGTGTTTTCGTGCCTTCTTCTGCTTCTTTCTCATGATTTGCGGCAATATCGTGTGGCATCCCTGGTTTTAATGTGCATTAAAAGCATGTGCTGCTACTTGTTTTCGTTGTTGTCGCTACGCAGCGCTAATTAAGTGGTATTATGTGCCACGAGGCTCTCCGCTTTGCACTTCTCACATTTCATGATATTTCTTGTTCTTTGGTTTCCTTTTTTTGCCTTTTCCTGCTTGTTTTCTCAAACATTTCATAATTCCTTTCTTGGAATTTTTGATGCCAGTTAGTTAATTGCAGTGACATTGACTGAGGGTTGTACATATAGTACACACACACACACACACGCACATACACATATGCTCTTAAATAAAATTCTTCTGTTATCGCTGCAGTTGGCAAGTTTTGCTTGTTGACCTCATTTAGTTCGTAAGCACGTTATAAATTTCGATTAATGCAAATTTATGATGGAATTTCCAGCAATAAAACATCGCCCAATAATATTTATGATTATTGCAAGTCTTTTTTGGCTATTTACTATTTATTTATTACTAGCATTCTAATGTATGCAAATCAATATTTGCACATAAATAAAATTTGCTTCTGCTTGATTCTTGATCATTTATTTGAATTGGATTTTTGCAGTTAATTTAGAATTGTTAAAGCAAATAGTAAAATAAAACTATTTTAAATGCAATTATTTGAATTCGCTTTTAATTTATTTTTGCTTCTCAGTAATTAGAAATAAAAGTACGAATTATTTATTTACTCTTTTAGTTTGCGTTTCCGTAGAAATGAATTTATTTATTGGCGAAACATTTTCTTTTTGTCTTGCTAGATTAAATGCGCTGACAAATTGTACAAATTAGACGCCTAAATACTGAGAACTAAACGCACACACCCACCTATGAAATGACTAATTTTAAGGCAGCAGCAAAAGCTGAAAAGAATAAACAAACAAAAAAAGTTTGCCAAAAGCATTTTAATTGCAATTTTCGAATGAAATGGTTCTGTTGCTGGCTGGTTTTTAGTTGCTTGCATTAGCATGCCAATTGCCAACAAATGAAAATAGCCCATGCTAAAAATGAAATCGCATTTAATGACACACACACACACACACACACACATACACATAGACAGCAGCTAGAGGGAACGTGTGCAATTTATAGGGGTGTTGTGTGTGTGAACTATTTTCCATGGAGGGAGTCAGGAGAATGACAGTCTAATGCAGTAACGCGACAAAAGCGTCAATGGGGTTAACAATGGCTGACGGCGCCATTACCAAAATCAAGCGGACCCACCACCTGCCCCCGCCCGCCTCTTTGCCGCAGAGTTGCCTGGCAGACCCTCTTTTGTTTGCGTTTCAAATGAGCCACCAAAGTGCGTTAAATTTTGTGACGCTTTGCAAAACTAACGAGCAACATTGTTTGATGATGACAATCATTAGATGCGATAATGCAAATGAACGCAGCTGGAGATGCCACAACTGGGGAATAGGGATTGGAATAGGGATAGGGAAACAAAGTGAGAGAGACAGCGAGACCGAACAGACGTCCTGCGTTCGCCTGCTATTGTGTTACGTCCAAAAGAATCCCACACAGCCAGGAAAAAAAAAAGGGAGATCCCCGAAAAAAATTTGCATGCCAATGATACATGGGCAACAGCAATGGAAGCTTAAAACAACAACTGAAATTTTTCAAAGCACACACATTGTGCACACCATGGCACAGTGGTACCAAATGCTCTGTTACTTTTGTCGTTTAACATTTCAGCATTTTCATTGCATTTTCTATGTCGTTTGTGCCACGGTGCTTGGACTGGGTTTTCAACCCGCTTTAGGAATCTGCATGTTTATAATGCATGCGCTTGGCTGCCTGCCTGGCTGGGCGTGTCAAATGTGGGCGTTGACAGCAGCAGCAGCAACAACAACGTCGACGACGACGACGACGACAACAACACTGATGACGTGCGGTTGTCATTAGAGCTGCTGTCCGACTGTTGATGACGTTGTTGTGGCGCCCCTTAGCACTACAACCCATGCCCCAATACAAGCCTACAACTCCACACACAGACACCCATGTTCGCAAAAAACCTCAGCCCAGCCTCAGTTCAGGCCTAATGCCCCTCTCCTCTTTCAACACTGACCACTGTTCTTCCTGTTGTTTTGCATGGGTTGTTGATGTTGTTGCTGGCGTTGTTGTTGGGTGTCAGTGTCGTCATCATAGTAGCTGGGACTCGTTACTGTGGCTGAACAAAATGGAGACCGCATAGCGACCGAAATGCATACAACATGAACAAAGCGTAAAACTGTAAGGCCTGTTGTTGTTGTGGTCCTTGCAACTGGCGACAACCCTGGTCAAGCTGTATTCGACCTTTTATTAGGCGTTGATTTCATGTTCAGTCGACGTCGTCGTCGACGCGTCTGCTTTAATTGAAGGTTGTTACATTGAAATTATGCACAGGCTGTTGCACATTGTGGCAATACGCGCTGAGTTTATTTATATGCAGATCGACCCCATATGTGTACGCGCGAAAGCCCATGTGGTTCATTTTTAAGGGTTGCCACAAACAGCGGGGCTGGCGAAGCATGCGCATAATTGCATTCATATTATGGCGCTGCAGGGTGTCATAAAATTAAATTTTTAACAATTTTATTAATTTCCGTAATGGTTAGCATTTTGACTAAATGGCCACAGGCAGGAAGCGGAATCGCTTTTTTGTAAAACATGCAAAAAGTAATAGATTTTTTATTGAGTACCGAGAACACTTGGGAGACATGTTTGCAGTGATCGAGATAGAAAATCGATATTTTTTAAGATATAACGTTTGAAAATAGCAATCGGGTGATTTGGATGATTTAAAAGTGGCTTTCTGCAAAAAACTTTTGAAAAACTTTTGAAATAAAAATTGAAAAAAAAATGGAAAAGTTTAAAGTTTATAATCAGATGAGCCCACAAATATTTTTAAAATGTTTGTGTATTCTCTGTAGACCTTTCTCAACTTTAATAATTTGCATATTGTGGATTTTGCTTGCTTTGTATTTTATTCATAAAGGCCCCATCCTTAAACCCATTCAAAGCCTTCATACTCCGAATACATTTTAAGGCGTCTATGTTGGACTACAGCATCCGTTATCCTTCTTCTCTCCCCACTCCCTTTCGGTAATGACATTTTGATGACATTTTTTTGTGTTGCTCCCTCAAAAAAAAGAAGTGTTGTATGCCAAAATGTCGCCAATGTGAAAATATTTTTGTTTTATGTTATGCAACATATTGACACAGGCTGGCATCCAGAGAGGAGACCATGCTGGCCCTTAGTCAATTATCGTGGCAATTAGAGTGACCACGCATGTAAATAGATTGGGTAACTTAATGGGATAGGAGGGTGACCATCAGTGAATCCCATTTAATAGCTGATTTTCAAAGCTATTAAATTGTCCATAACAGTGAAAGGGAATCGAGTGCTGGCCAGGCTAGGGGATGGCAATGGGGGTTGGTCACAAAAAGTGAGTTATCATGCAAGCACTTTTCTAATTACGATTTTTGGATGTGACTTCTCTTTCGCTCACTGTTCCTCTCCCACTCCCCCTCCTTTGCTGTGAAAGAGTGCCAGACAGGATGGACAAGCAGAGGAGCGCTAGGACAACATTAGCCCGGACAGATTTCCCTGCAGGCCAAAAAGCTAGATGTTTTTGTTGCAGCATGTTGTTGTTGTTGCTTGCTTCTGTTATGGATGCAACTTTAAATTGCTTTGCCAGTGAGTTTTTCTAGCTGTTCTCTCCCCCGCACACAAAATCTCTGCTGCCCGCCTAACCCATCCTTCCTCTTTGGAAGTGAAGCTGACAATGCAGATGAGCCTCGACTGCCGCTGCGATTCTCTTTTCGTTCCTGTGGGAATCGCATCAGTGATCTGATTGCGCATAGCTTCGAAATTTCACAGAGCCGAGCCCCAAAATGCCTGAGTGCGTAATGCGTTTTCCGGGACTATAGCCTCAGTGCAGACCCCAAAGGGATAGGGAGAGTTTGCGGGTTGGCATATTCCAAGTCTGACGATATGGTGATAAAGTGCAGACATTTGACAAATTAACTGCTTTGCGCCGGAAATGTTGTTGCAATGTTCGGCAGGCATCAACGACAAATTCTCCAATTCCCTATCCAGCACTGCCAAGCAGCAACAGCAACCCTACAAAACAGAAGCCAACGCAACACTGATTGATTTATGAAGCCAGACAACAATTTGACAACGATGGCCCCCTCAAAAATAGGTGTTTGACTTGATATATGACTTGTTACTGACCACCAAATAGAAGGTGGCTTTAATTTCAAGCTTAAAATATATATTGTGATAATTTCAATAGGGCCCGCTTGAAATCACTGCTATTGTGATAATAATTAAACTAAAAATAATAAAATAAAAAAGTATCTTACATGATTCTGACTCAAAGCAAGCGAAAGCACGTCGTCACTTACCTAAAAAGAAAGAGAGATGGGAAAAAATAAGATTATATTATAAAGATATATTTAAAATAAATGCTTAACAAAATAAACTTGTTATTTGTCTAAAAATCAAAGCTTTGCGCATATGCCACCAAAAAAAAAAACCATCTCTTTGAAGATCAACACAAAAAATATGTCAATTTCATTACAAAGACAAACTTTCAAGTATTTTCGTTTTTAAGCCCGACAAAACTCAATATACGCCATGGAAACACAATAATCTCTCACACATACACCAGCGATAAAATGACATAATGTTTTGTATGTATGTGTGTGTGTGTGAAAACACAAGGTTACAATATGAAATTGTAGCTGAGCAGCAGGCGCTCAATATGTATTAAGTCGTAAAATGCACGCCGCACACACGTGTGTGTGGGTGTGGGTAGAGCACATACAACTATTGAAATTGCTTTATAACCAGCAGGAAGAGGGCGAAGTATTCGAATGGAGTGAGCACTGAGCGCTATAATTTCAAGACTAATGCCAAGCCACAAAAGCTCTTACTTAAATGCCATGACAGAGAGCTAGGGGGAGGGAGTACGGTGACCTTGAGCTTATGTTACTGAAATTACAGTAAAATAAAGTTTGTCACATGTCACACAGGGCAGGACACAAAAACAGAGACAGAGCAGCGCTCGATGAAGTACAAAAAGCCTTAAGTAGCCAAACACCTGAAATATGGAAGAAAGCGAGAGCGAGAGCTCAAGATCCCGTTAGCTGCTGTCGCGGCACGAACTTACATAAAAATCAACAGTTTATGGCCAACGTATGTCCTTGACAAAGATGGCAGTGAGAGAGAGAGACTAAGAGTCCACCTTAACCAACCCCCCCATTCCCACAGGCTCGTCTTTGCTAAGGACCTGGGGTAAAGTTTCTCCGTCTGAGATGCTGCGTTGCAGATCCCTCTGCCAAATGTCTTGCCATCTATTTGCATTTTCTATTTATTTCTTTATCCCTTTGGCAGCCGAATCGGCGGCACTTGAGTTTGGCAGCCATTAGTGGCACGTCCTTGTCCATGTTTTCTTGTCTGCCCCCGTGTCTCTCCTCTTGTGTGCTGTGTGCCACGTTGTTTGTCGTTTTGTCCTCTGTCCCCAAGATGCCTTGTCCTGTCTTGTCCTGTCCTGTTTGTATCTTCCACTTTGGCACTCATATTTTATTAAGTAGCAAAGTTGACAGGGGATTTGAGGCCTTACCCCACAACATCACCACTGCGACCGCCGCCGCCCTCGCTCAAGTAGATCCAAGTGGAACTGTCATTTTGTAAAGTAAATATTGGTAATTTTTATTGAGGACTTTGCTTGAATCTCCTTTACAGACACACACACGCAGACACTTTGGGAAAAGCTTATCCCGCAAAAAAATAAAGAAACTTTGGCAAATTACAAACATTTAAGGGCAAACGAGAAAAGAAAGAAAAAAAACCTGAACTTGAACCCAAATCAAGGCAGAGAGCATTAGGCATTAAGCGAAAGTGATTGCAAACTAGAAAATTAGAAACACATTTCTTTTTTCCAACTCTCGCCCCCCTCTTTTCCTGCTGTATGTTACGTAACGCATCAATGGCTCCACAATTTGTTAGTGTGTTTGTATGTTTGAGAATGCAGTAGACCGTAAGCAGACAACATAAGCGTTAACAAGAAGGTTTTTTGGGACGATTGCTATAACATGATTTGTGTAGCAGCATCAACACCCCAAAAACAACCCCAAGTCTCAAAACTCTATGTAGCCATGGCAAGGGATGCCAAACATATGTATATATGGACAGGTGTTGCAGCAGCACGCAAATTGCCAATGGCTAAGTGCATTTACTTTGTACAAAAAAGTGTTGCATACTTTGGGGGTGCTATTTACTTAAAAAATTCAAATAACGCTTAAATGGTTTACAATTACGAGCTGGGCCAAGTGCATATGTTTAAATCTGATACCCTTCTTGATTAAAATTCTCCATAAGCATGCTTTAAAATTGACAATAGCCTCTAAACACATATAACAAAAAAATACAATAGAAGTAAATATTCCTTTGTATCATATTTTAGCAGCCGCTTTGGAATTCATAAAGGTTTCTTCTCAAGTGCTTTCGGCACACATCATTTAACTTGAGCGGGCGTAAGAAAAAAAAACCTGTCCAAACAGCTGCCTTTCAATTTCAATCAGCACACAATTCAACGCTAATAGCTTTTCCCAGTTACGCAAAACGCAGCAAGTACACTAGCACAGCACTAGAAGGTGAATGAATGAATGAAGCAGCAGGCTGAGCTGGCTGGTCGGATGGTTGGCTTTTGCTATTTACTTTTTGCACACAAATTGTTATAAAATATTTAAAAATCATGCCTCTGGCACGGAGCCGCAACGAACCTTGAAAACGAACACCAAGTGAATCGAGAGTCAAGAAAATCTTTTTTCTCTCCTTTATTTTCGGCAAAAAAAAGCAGCGGGCATAAAATGTAAAGATTTCCAGGCACGCAGCAGCATTTCAACGGCTGCCGTTTTTAGATGGGAGTGAGATCCTTAAATATGCACACAGAAGCTTCAATACTATGCATATGTGTGTTTGTGTGCGGGCCCCTCTAGAGAATCGAGGCCCATAACTATGTACACACACACATATATAGTATATATACAACCTTTATATGGTCGTCTCTGGCAGTAAGCATAAATATTTAAAATGCAGTGAAAATAAATTGCACAAAATATTCATTTCAATTTCATTTGTTGTCTTGCCTTTCATTTATTTCCATTGCAATATTTATAATATGGCATACAGATATTTAAGAAAGATATATATGCTTATATTAAAGCTGTGGATAAAACTCATCTCGCAAAGAAGAAACTGTGCCTTTTATTGAACAGCAATTTGCATATTTATCTGACGGATATAATGCCAATTATATAACAGATTATTTGTAATCAAAAAGAAACATATTTTTTTCTGAATATTATTGATCCATTTTTATATGAAATGCCAAGCATATGTTTACATATTTAAATAACCCTAAGCTTTGTGGCATTAACCCACTCGATTTAAGCCAATTTACATGCAACATTTAGTTAATAAATGTGTCACGTTTTTATTGGCTTCATTTAACATTTTTGAAATGGGACAAATTACGCATAATCATTCATCAATTTGGGTATATTCCATGACAGATTTGTCTAAGCTTCCACATAAAATTTGTGTAAATGTTCATTGTTTTTCGTGTCACATTTTTGATGCATTGTTACAACAAAACAATAAAACCCAAAATCACATTTTCTTCTTTTGGCTGGGTTGGGTCCTCAGCACGTTTCTGTCATTTCCATGCGATTAGTAGGCTCAAAAATTGGCATTAAACTGTTATAAATGGCCTGACAATCTGCTGGGAAACCGTTTTCAATTCACAGTAAAATGGCGACAAGCCAAGACAACAACAACAACAACAACAGCTTAAAAGTCGCCGTCAAACGCAGCCATCTTTTTTATTTAGCCATTTTTATTTTTTTTGACAAGTGGAAAATCAGCTTCCGGCATGTTTTTATGCTATTCTCACTCTCAGTCTACTTCTCTTTCTGTCTTTCTCTGGGTTTGTTTGCAGACCTGCGAAAAGCCAAGTTAAGAGTGCCACAAACCTGGTCGGTCCAAAAGTCTGCGTTTGCGTCTGCAGTTGAAACAAATTTAATTTTCTACTTTTTGGCGGCTGCCAGACAAATAGAAACAAGCCGCAAAAGCCGCCAAGAGACGCCTGCGGCTGACACAAGTGCGCCGGCTGCTTCCTTCTTTATTTCTTGCTTTCTTTTTCTTTTATATTTTTTAATGTATTTTAGCTGCATTTTTATTTATTTATTTATTTTTGCTGTTGTTGTTGCTGGATACACATACAAATAGTAAAAACTTTTGGATAATTACATTTGTCGACAGCGGCGGCGACGGCGGTTTGTTGCTTTGGCAGCTAAGTCAGAATAAACAACAACAAACCAACTCAAAAGTCTTGTAAATTGTTGAGCCGAAACGAAGTTTGAACACCCTTACCGAAGAGCATATTAAGATGTTATTAAAGCTGTCAATATCTTGTTTTGCTGGATTATCTTTACTTTTCTCACGGCTGTCTGCGCTTTATGATTTCGTATTTGAAACGAAACTTCTGCCGCTGACTGTAAACTAATTTCGCGGTTGGCGCTACTGCGCCCAAAAGTATGCAAATGCCATGGAGAGAGAGAGAGCCGCTTCTTTTGATGTGCCTTTTTAATCACAAGCTGGGGCTGGGTCTGGAACTGGGGCTGGCAGCATGGCGCTGCAGGGGCTGGATAAGAGGCCAATTATATTGTGGCTGGGCGCACAATCAATCGAGCGGCCATTTTGTAATATCCGGCTTAAAATGTAATATGCGAAAAGTTGATTGAAATGCAAAAGAATCGAACCACTGAAAAGAAAAAAGCCCACCCACATGTGCATAGTTTAATTGCTTTTTTGCTCCATCAGTGTGTGTATAGAATAATCTTCTATGTGTATCTGTGAGAATATAATTGCCTAATGTTTGTTGTGACAAAAGGCTGAGAGCAGACAAAAGAAGAAGCGAAAGAAGAAAGGAGTTCTGTCTGCCAGTGACAGCTAAAGAAAAAGCTGAGTGATAAGAAAGAGAATAGATAGTTATGAGAAAGGCACAGACAAGCGACACCTGGAGGAAGAGAGAGGAGTAGAGGGAGAGCTAAGCAAATGTTGCCGAGAACAATTAAACTTTTAAGCAGGCAACGACCCAATGGAGAAACAGGACGACAAATGATGAAAATGCATGTAAATGAAAATAAAGATGAGAATCCAAAGTTGATAACCAGTTGCCAGTAGCTGACACATGCCACAAACGGAGCGGCACACACACATACAGGACCTCCACACAATAGCGACAACAATAGAAACGGCGAAAAAAGGGGAAAGAAGAGAAAAAAGGCGGTTGTAGACTATTACCATTGTTGGCAGCAGCCGCAACAGTTCACATGGCTCATTTTCAACGGTCAAAAGGAAGCAGGATATACAGGATATATATAACAGCAAAAGCAAAAGCAACAGCAGCAGCGGACGCAGACGGAGAGGCAACAAACGGCAACAGCAGGATATACCACAGCACTTTTTTATGTTGTGCGTCTTTTGGGCCAACTGCGTTTGTCGCACACACAAACGCATACAAAGACGCACTAACACATGTATAAATCTCCTCTGCATGAATGAAATATGGCAAATGTCATTTAACATGACAACTTGATGATAATAATAACAATAACAACAATGGGATACCAAAAAATGTTACCCAGAAATCCAACGTCACAACCAGCACAGCTCCCCGCCACCCGTTGGGCATATGAGAAAAAGGTGAAACGACAATAAACTTAAGCTCAAGAAAAGAATAAAGCAAAAAGGCGACGGCGTATTGTATAAGAAATGGTCGTAGATAAGGCCAGACCAAAGCAAAGACCAGAGATTAGATGAAGGTCAGGATTAGGACTCTTGGCAAATAATATACAATACAACGACAATGTTGTGATTGAAGAGTTAAATTAAATTTGTTATAGACTATGCTTTAAAGATGTGAACTTTTCTTCTTTAAATATCACAGCTCATTTGCTATCCATATCCTTATCAATTACCTTAACTCGAGTTATGTTAGTAAAAGCGTATGCTTATCGGTGCAACACGTAAGCCATTCCAGTTAACAGCCTTGTAGTACGCCGCTGTGGCTGCTTGGACAAAAAGCCACAAAAGCACATTTAGTGTAAACCGAGTCGACCGCAAAGCAATTGAAATGCGTGCAGCAGATGGACATACACAGAGCGCAGAACACAGAGCAGATGCAGAGCAAAAGTTGCTTTCGGTTGCAGGGAATTTTAACGTTGCAATCTCACACACAGACACACGAGTTGAGAGACTCGGAACGCACAGTCCGGAAATGTGGTTACATAATCGACGTGAAAGAGATAGCTGGAGTTGCATATGTGGGCAATCAAAAACTGTAGCATACTTCTTGGCACGTCATTAATATCGATCGATTTTATTACGGCGCAAAAGTGACGGGAATTTTGCTGGAATATGTATAAAATGAATATTGACAGCCTAGTGGAAATTTTTTCTATATACATTTATGAATATTTATAAATATGCGCAATTCAATGAAAATGAAAATAAAAATAAATAAAACACAGAGACCTCAAAACCAAAGCAGTTAAAAACAAAAGCATTTAAAACTTTGCCTTTGGATGAAAAATTGCTAAAATAGAGTCGGAGGAAAGAGAGAGTGAAAAAGTAGTTGGAGCAAGGTACAGAAACCGAGAGGGACCCCCCAACAAGAAACAAACAACAATTCAACATCCGTTGCAACAACAGCAACAACAAAAAGGCAACAAAAAACCGCAATGAAAATTCCGGAAGTTGTGCATAAAATGGGCTATGCATACGGAAATCATCAACTCAATGGCTGAGCACGAATCATAGAGCAGCAAGCGAGAAGAAACGAATGGAGAGAGCAGGATAGCAATGGGAGTGTATATATGTATATATATTGCTGACCAGAAGCAACAACAATAGAATGACGCCAAATGAAATGCCAAAAACAATGCAAACGGGCTGCCAACTTCCGTCGAGCGCAGAATGCACAACTCAATGATGAGGATTGAGCGAAAATGGGACTGAGTACGATGATGATGAGGATAATGACGATGATAATAATGCGGATGGATGATTTGTGGAATGAGTGTTGAGGCTTCTGCTGCTGCCATAGCTGCTGATGACGACCTTCAATGGCGGTGTGGTTGCTGTTCAGTTGACCAGAAAGGAGCTTGCAAAGCGAGAGTCCTGGTCAGGGTCGGATTTCTGGCTGCTGCTGCTGTTGCCCCCAACCGCCCCTTAACCATTTTAAAGGTAGGCGTGGTTTTGCTTTTATTGTTTCACATTTCACAGAGAAATTGAGTCGCGTGGCTGAGCTTGGTTCATGACTCATTTCATTTCAATGGCCACAAAACAGCAACTGTTGTTCATTTTGGCAGCGAAAGTATTCAACAACAACAAGCGGAACAATGGCCAACCGGAGACGAACAAACGATGCGACAGAGTTTAGAGACGAAGTAGTGAAGCAGAAGGGCAGAGATTAAAGAGTTGGTTATGCATAAAAATGTTTTATTAACTTTGCAAACTTGTTCCACTGTGCACACTGATATTTCTCTGTCAGCTGCTGGCCCCTATCATAATCATAATCATAATCATAATAATAGTTATAAATATGCATACAGTGAGGGTCGGTCATTTTGACCATGTTGACTCTCTGCTGGCAAAAAGCAAATCCCAACCCAATGATGAGCTTTCAGTTTTAAGCGCTTTACCACTTGGTTGCGTTGCATTCCACAAAATGTAATGCGCTTTACTCGGCCTGGGGGCACAGAGACGTGACGAGGATGGCGGAAAGCAGAAGCTACTTTATCGGCAGCGGAAGTTCTGGGTAACTGGACAGCTAACCGACTGATTCTAGTGCACAGTTTGCAATTGAAACTACAAAAAAGTAGAGAGAGAGAGAGACAGTTGCTAGGGATTAAGCATGGCCTGAAGGACTGATAGATGACAAGACAATGCGGCCCACAGGACATGGCACATAAATGTTTAATAACTCGAGCAGAAAATTAATTTTTTATGTTAAACATTTTGTAAGGTTAAAAGACAAAAGACTTACGACGGTCGGACTTTAGCTGAGTTGTGAACCCCGCAAAACATATTTTACATAATTCGCTCAAAAAGTTCAAACTTGATAAACAATTTCATTTGAAGCAGATGCTTAACAGCAGCTACAACAACAACAACAACACACTCACAATAAACAACAACAGCAAGAGCAAAGTGTAATAAAAGGAATTTCGCTTTCATGTTGCACGCCGCTGGGGACGTTGCCTCGTTTTTCTTGCTCTGCGCGCCGCCTTCAACAACGCACAAAACTTTCCTGCCACTTTACACACACACTAACACAAACACGCACACATGCAAAGACTTGTTACACACACATACACATAAACATCGCACAACAAAGGTTCGTTGTTGTTGTCGTATAACCTGAAGCCAATGCGCAGCCCTCTAAAGTATGCAATGATTTCTTTTCACTATACCCTTTTACACCTGCTAGAGAAGGTATTTAAGATATGGCTATGGGGTTTAAGTTTAAGAGGTTAAGAAAGTATTCTAAAAATATTTAAACAATGTTGAAAATAATACTTATCTATGAGATGAATTTTAAGTACAAGAAATATCAATCTTGTCTTCTATTATAATGCCTTTAGTTAATATGCCCCATATTGTCAGAAATTCTCTTCATCGCATTTTTATTGTTTTTTATTCTTGTTTCCACAGAGTTTGGCTTCCATTTTGTCAGGGGGCAATGTTTAGAGGCGTTTAGGAGCGCGTTTAGTTTACTGCTGTTGTTGTTGGCAGCAGCAGCAGCAGCAGGAACGATGCAGCTTTTGTTTAAATTTCAATCAAAAACAATTTTCAAAGCTGCTTACGAGCAGCGTTAGAGCGAAACATAGACATACACAGAGGGAAGTGAGGGGTTGGGAGTAGTTGAAGCATGTTGAATGCCTAAGGGAGCAAAAAGACATAGAGAAGAGAAGCGGGGAGAAGACGCAAGCTCTAAACGCATGAAGTTGCCAGCCAGACTGCAACAAGTTAGCAATATATATAGAGGGTGAACTTTTCAGCATAGAAAGAAAAAAGCGAATAAGCAGAGAGCGTGGAGGGGGCGGGGATGGAAAAGTGAGCAAAATGCACAGCACAAAATTGCCGCTGGTGTGTCAACAACAACAACAACTACAACAAATAGCCAAAGAAAAGCCAACACACAGACACGCCCACTGCAATTCACTTTCCCTCATCAAAAGGGCCAAGCGAACAAGGCGGGATGAGAGGGTGCTGCATAAGAACAGGAGCCACTGAGTCTTGTGTTTAACTACAATTTGCCGCTGGGGCACACACACACACACACATTGCAGCGTAAGAATGCAACATGGTGCAAAGTTTTTTACATAATTAGAAATATGAAGCAGCAGCAGCAGAAGCAGCATTCGCTTCGGAGTCAAGGGTTAGTTCATATAGAAGGGAACACCGTCTTTAATAATGATTTGTTTTTTAAGGTTCATTTGCCTTTTGCAACGAGATATGTTGCAAGTTGCTCAGTTGCTGTAGCTGTTGCCGAAGCATGCAGCTTCAAGAGCAGTGCAAATGTCTTGACTTTTTATGTTTGTTGAGCCCTTAAGCGGCCTTAAACAACCAGGAACGAGCCATAGACATGTGTTTGTATGAGCAGAGGGAGACTGATTGTGTATGTGTGTGTAAACGTTGCGTCTAGTTAGGTTCGTGTGGCCGGTTTTTGCTGTAGCTATTAATGAAAATGTTCAACATGTTCCCAAACTGTGTTTTGTTTATGCAAAAATTTTGTATTTTCCACATAAATGGTACACAACACAGACACAACAAACACACACACACACATACACACTCACACACGCATGGGCAAAGTGCTCTCTCTGTATTTTTAATTAATTAAGAGTTTTTGGCCCAAAAGCTGGCAGCCAAATGTGCAAAAATAGGACAAGCCACAGTACATATTGCCTAAGGGCAACAAACAAGTGTTGAGATATTTGATACGCAAAAGTACAAGAAAATTCAATTAAGAACTAAGCATTGCGTACATTATTTATTTATTAAGAAGTCAATCTTTAAAGTGCTTCAAATCGGATAACTATTGTTTCAACTTTGCGTCTTTTCACTGTAAACCAATTTAGGGTTTTAACGCCAGCAAAAGCCCAATATTTAAGCCTTGCCGCCAGAGTTGTTATCCTATCATTCCTCCCGCACAAACACATAATAACAGATAGAGAAAGAGAGAGACACGCGGCGCATGCAAAAATAAATTAGCTATAAAATCCAAGCAGTTAAAAGCCTACCTCAGGGCTTACTTTTGTATGGCAAAACTTCACCCGCACTGCGTCGCACCCCATCTTCTCCTCCCCCGGCAAGCGTTCGCCCGCACAAAACTTTTTACTAATTGCGTAATAATCTCATTACATTTAAAAATACATTTACAACAGCATTTATACCTGCCCCAAGGCCAAAAGAAGTCTCAAAACAACAACATCAGCTGAATTGAAACCCAAAATTAAAGGAAGAAAACAAAGGGCGCAAGACTGAGCGAGAGAGAGTAAGGGAGACAGCATTCAGTCAGAGCAAGAACAAAACACAGGAAGAAGACGGCCGACCGGAAGCATTGATAAATGATAGGCCCCAATTCCAGCCCCCACTACTACTGTGAAGTTGAGCGTGGAAATAAATCTAAACATTAGTCGAAGCAGGAAGGAAGGAAGAAGCCAGCGAAAGAGACGGGGAGAGACTCTCCTTCTTCAGACAATGACAAAAGGCAGTAAAAACTGTCAAAATTGCGTCAGCTTATGAATATGAAATGCTCAGACGGCAAATTAAAGCATGACAAAAGTTTTCACAAAACCGAATCCTTAAACAACCAAATCCACCCATACCTCCCCTCAACCAATCCCCCACCAACCTGAAAACGAAACGCATATCGTCGTCGTCGTCCTCTTTGGCTTTCATAATGAGTAAAATGTCACAAGTTGACGCAAGTAAATATTTAAATGTCAGATTTCTATATGACAAAAAACCTCCAACCCATCACCCACCACCACCCACCTCTCAATGATATCCACACAAAACAGCAAGAGCCGCAGAACAAAAACCCCAGACAAGAGCCAAAAATATGTCTCATAATTTTCGGCTGCTGTGGAAATTCATTCTATACCGAAACCGAAACCGACGACATTCCTCTTCGACTGACTAACTGCCAGTCATTCCCCTCGATTTACTCCTGGTTCCTCCTCACTCTCTCTCTCTCTCACTTGCTCTTTCTTTGTTTGGTTGGTTGGTTGAGGCTCAAAGATATGCGGGCCTTAAGCTGAAGGAAGCTTGCAGCTTGTTCCTTCTGACTTTGCATGTGGGTAGTGGGCACAAGGATGTTTCATCATACTTCAGCACTCTGCCTGTTCTCTACTTATTAGGACTTTGGTATTTACTTTCTCTCTCTTTCTCTTTTAGGGCTTACTCTTACTCTTTCTCTTTCTATCCCATGCATGCAAAATATGCTCGACCGCCGTTTGACATTTACAAATGACAAACATTTGACAAACAAAAATGTCCTTTTGTTTGTGCGTCCTGCGAGTGTGACAGGAGCATTGTCACAAGCGTTTAAGGCTTCTTCAAAAGGGCGGGCGGTTGGGGGCGTGGCACATTTTGATGTAGACCCGCAGCAAGTTGCAAACAACTTGTTATTACCTTAGGTTGAGTCGAACAACAAACAACAACAACAACAACAACCATTAAAAACATCAAAAACTTTAAAACTGTTGAAATGTAAAAGTGACTCCTTTAATGGAGAGTGAGATTGAGGCTAATAAACATCTTGAGCAATTAAATGCATTTAATGAATTAAGAGGGAATATAAAACGTAAAGGGCCTGAGAAAACAAACAACATCAAACAGAAGAAAATTGATTTTTATGACGGTCTTTAAAGCGTTTTTAAAAGTGTTTCAAAAGCGATTTGTTAGCTCCTTAAGTTGCTGACAATAAAATGTTGAAGAAGAATAAACAAAAGGTTTTTATGATTGATGGCTTGAAAAGTTTAAACTGAGATACATTTAAATGTCTTTTAAATGAAGGCAGTAAAAAAGCAAAAAAAATGCTTTGAATATACAACAAATTACTCTACCTTTAGGAAAATTAAACTCAGACAAACACAAACAACGAGGCTTGAACACATATGAAATTTCCAATTTTGCAGTTGCAGTAATGCAATATTTGTTAGGCAGACAACAGTTAAACCCAAAAACCATCGTTTTTTGCTGCCTATCCATTTTATCATTCATTAAACTCTAGTTTAGTTCATGTGCTGTGTGCGTGGCTAAAATGTAATACACCTGCTGACCAGAAGCGCAATGCTAACAAGCGACGAGGTCATTACTTTTAATAAAGTATACGCCACCAGCAACGAGGCAGCTGTTTTTGTGTGTACTGGGTGCGCCCTGGTCGACGCACCTCGACGCAGATAGGTTAGGTAGGAGGCAAATGTTGGCGGAGGCGTAGTTATATTTACAGACGAGCCCAAAAAGAGAATGTGTTTGCACTCACTCTCTCTCTCTCTTCCTTTTGGAACTGTCCTGTTTGTCCTTGCTGTGTAAATATTTGGCTTTAATAGAATTAAATGATGAAGAAGCGCCGGATACCAACATAAAAAAAAAAAACAGAAGTGAAAAAACAAGGAAGAAAAAGAGGCAACAAAAATTTACTGAAATTTACCAACCTCGTCCACTAACAAGAAGGGCGGGCGGCATGGGCATGGGTCGGGTCTACACTTAAATTAATAAAGTAAATAATAAGCACTACGTGTGGGAGACTTCTGGGGCAGGTGCCGGACAGGACACGGCAGCCGCGTTGAAAGTGAATTAAACGTCATTTATGTGGCTTAAAAAGGTGGACGAAATAAAAGCAAACAAAAAAGAAAACTACGTAAAATTGTTGTTCATTTTTCTTGAACATAATTTTTATGCGTTTTTGGGCCACGCTTTTGTTGATTAATTTATGGCGCTGGACCTTAAGGACCCAAGGACCAAGGACTTAAGAACTTGCTAACGATATTTTGCGGCTCTTTGCCTTTTAAGCACATTGCGGCAGTTAGCGCCTAATCCAGCTCAATATGGCTCAGCTGCCATGTCCTTTTCCCTCCGCCCAACCTTTAAGCGCATTTTGTGGCCAAGACGGCTTAAAGGCGCGCACTGCCCTTAAGCTTTTGATTGAATTGGTAGAAGGCAACAAAAAAAAAAAGAAGATCCAAATGAAAATAATTATGTGGCTGCTATCAAGTGGCTGGCGATTTATTTAAATCTGCTCCTTCGATTAGTCCTTTAAACAGTTCAAACTTAAAGCTAACTTACGCAATTTTTGTGACCCAAATAGAAAACATCTTCATTTTGCATGTGATTTAAACTTACCTAGAACGAGAGACAAGACGAAAATGGATATTTAATTTAAATTAATTTAAACAAACAACATGAATTTGCAAATCGAGACAAGTGACAAGATAAGTCGCAGGAGGGAGGAGGTTATGTAAGGGTATAGAATACATTGTCATCCTGTCAGACTCCTTGAAATAAATTGCCTTTTTCTTTAGCCTAATTTTAAAGGCCTACTTAAAAATCCATTAAAAATTTGCATGAATCTATAAATAAAGCGTAGCTGGGCAGCAGCAGCAAATGAGCAAAGAATTGAAAAGAGTTGCAACAACGAAGTGGAGATGCTCTCAAAATAAATAAGGCAAGCAAAGAAAGGAATTTTAGAGCCTATCACAAGAGATATTTGATAATATATCAATCATTATCAAAACAATTTACTTAAATAACTGAAAATTAAAACTGTTAGCTCAACTATTTCCAACTCCTATCAGTTCCTGAAAACATTTTTGCCATAGGAACACCATTAGATGCTAATCAAATGAGAGTGTAAACATGTATTCGGTCTTGCTGTAATTTTCGGTGTTCTGTTCTGTTCAACTCATGAGATTGACAAGAAGCTGTCATTAATTTGCATCAAATCAATTTCCCTTCGACAGCTGCCTTCTTCTGTATATATTTTGTTTTGCTTACGGTATTTTTTGTGTTGCCTTGGCCTAGGCGCCGCCTAGCGACATAAAAATGCAAATTTAGCCCCATGGCTTTAACACAGCACACACAAAAAAAAAAAAGAAGGCAACTCGAACACGAAAGAGACGTTTGGCATATGTGACATGGCAACAAAAATTGCTAAAATATTATTACAAGTAATAGGCACAAGAGGGAGCAACATCAGCAGCAGCATTTTGTGGCAAGGGGGGGTGGTATTGGAAGCGAAGACGACAAAAGGGTGTTGAAATTGATGCCAGTGGCAGTCGAAGTAAGGATGAAGATGATGATGACGATGATGATGATGATGACGATGATGTTGCCGCCTGGCTATATCAATAGGCATATCAATACTGTCGCCATACACACACACACATCAGGCATCGCCTTGCCCCGCTCCGCTTCTCACTCAACTGCGGTTAGACGTGCCCAAAATACATTAAAAGTTAGACAGCAAAAGCACAGTCTGAGATGGGGGAAGCGAGGCGAAAGAAAAACTCTTCAGGGCATTTTCTATACAAACAAATTGCTGCGTACGCGACTTGAAAGCCAAAAATTGATTGATGTTACTTTTTGCTTAGTCTTTTCATAGTCTGCTTTTAGGCCATGTTAGCAATACATGCACATACATACAAAGAGAGCGAGCAAACATCGAACTTTTGGGCTCTAATGCGATTTTGAGTGCTCATTGTTGGTCATTATATCGAGAGTTTCGTTGCGGCTTTTATGGCCCAACGCGCCTTGAGAAATGCGCATTTAATTGAGTGTATAGTGAGACAGACAGTGTGAGCGAGAGAGAGACGGACTGTACTTTGCTTGGGATAATTGAATAACTGTCAGCACTTTAATTAGAGCGTAAAAAATTGTATATCGCAATGACATAATTGAGCAAGACAGCAGCTGCATGCAGAAAAAAGCATTTGTTGGCAACCAACACGCATTTATTGCGACCTTATTAACGTGTCTAGAAGGTGGCGGGGGGAGTGTTGTTGGCAATTTATGATATTTATTGAAATCTTTTGGCCAGTTGCAGATTTAGACAGCATCATTTGCATCTGCATCTGCTCGTTATATACATTTTCGAAACCAATTAAAGTGCTACAACAACTAAATTTTGTTGTGTAACCTTTTGTGTTATAATATTGCATTTGCAGACAAACAATGTTGCTGCAAGAATTAAATCCAATTAAAAGCCAAAATAACACGCAAAAACAAAAACTTTTTGCCTAATTCAATTAACATGGCTAAAACGGAAATTTTAAACACACAACTGTTTCGACCAATGATCCAAACAGACAGTTAGACAATTACAGCAAATGCGTTTTGGTGTTGGAGCTATATTTTTGGGAGAGAGAATATTTAATGACAGCTCTTAATTAGTGACAAAACTCACAAAAATTTCCTTTTAATGTCGAAATTTGTGAAAAATGGTTTAAAAAACTTTGTTAATAAAAATATTTTTAGTTCCGAATATACTCATATAGAAGCTCGACTGTTCCTGCAATATTGAAAATGCTATGTTTATGCTACAAATTGAGGTTAAGTACTTAAGATCCTACACTTACAAAGGTCTTATTAAACTTTATCCTATCTAACTAATATCTAAAAACTAAATGACATTCAAAAAGATAAAAAAAGGTTTTGCTTTTCACACAAACACACTTTTATGTGCAATCTGCACAAAAGCATTAAGCTCACAGCATATTAAATGAAGTCACTAAGCTGCCATTCTTATCGCCACCGCGTCGAGAAAAAAAACACATGTTAAAGATAAAGATATACATTTATGTACGTATATATTTATATAGGTAATATCCGCAGCAATCAGGCAAAAAGAGAGGCGTGTCACAATGCGTCCGCTGCCCGCCAAAATTTTTACAGCATTTGTGCCATAAAAACCACTCGAATAATGCCAACACGAAAAAAGAAATCGCATTTTCCATGCTGCGCCCGCAAAGTATGCAACATTTATTTTTAATGCGAAAAAAGCAGAAGGTAAAATGGAAACAAGCATTTTTGCCTGGTTTTATGCATATTCGGCACATATAAATTTTTACGCGTTTAGAATATCAATTTGGTAGATGCGATTTGGCCATAAATGCTGCATGAGAACAACAACAACAACAACAATAAATTCATGGCATATTTTACATGCTATCTCTGTCTCTCTTTCGCACTCGCTATAGCTGCAATGTTTTGCTGTAGCATTTAAAAATTCATTTCGTTGTTTGTTGATTTTCATGGCTGTTGTTGTTATTGTTGTTGTTGTCGCGTTTGTGACATGTTTTCCTGCGGTTTGTGAGCGATTTTTTTTTTTAAGTCGCGCTGTTTTTTTGGTCATTTGTTAGAGAGCTGTTTGTTGTTGTTGTGTGTGTGTGCGTGTGTGGACATGTTTGGGGTTTTTGTTTGTTAAATTAAATTATGCGGTTTTTCGCACACACACAATGTGTATTAAAACAAATACGCAAAACTAATGAAAACCATTTAACCAACAAAATGGAAATTCAATTGTGAAAAATGCAATTACAATGTTTACAATGCCTGACCGCCAGATGTCGCTACAATTGACAGTGTTTCCGTAACTAAACACCAGCTATTATTATTATTTTTCTCTCTAATTAAAATGAAATATAAAACTAGCATTATTTAAATTCGCTTTGACACAAAAGATGCAAAAAAAAAAAATTGTCGGCCTGCGTTTAGGGTCTCTTTTGTGTGTGTATTTCTTTTATGGTCCTTGTGGCACTTTACAACACTAAGAACTAAAGCTCAGTACGACAAATTTTTCGCTTTGTGTGTGTATTTGTGCTCTTGGGCAAGGCGTTGGTGCAAAAGTTTTTTGCATGCCACTTAAAAAAAAAATTGTGTGTGTATAAAGTGCTTTGAGCAGACTGCCCCGCACAACACCCATCCCCATCCTCCTTCTGGTCTGGCAATGAAGTGCAAATTGCAGCGTAAAGTGTGTTGGCCATGTTGCCTTGTTCACTGCCACGCCCCTGCCCTGCCCGCCCCCCCATTTGCAGCCACGCCTACGTGTTTCCGTTTCTCGACTTTTGCTTCTTTGTCACACGAGAGCATGGCGAAGGCAAAGCATGAAAAAAAATACAACTAAAGGGAATCTGCAAAAGCGTCCGTGAAGTAAAGTCACTTCCAGTTACAGTTACTAGCCAAGCCAGCTCTCCCTTTTCTCTCTCTCTCTCTTTTTTCTTGTCCCGCCACTTGGCTAAGTTTTTGGCGGCTGCCTTCCACACACACACACACCGCACAACTATTTTCACCCACGCTTCGCACTTTTAATTGTTTCGAGTTTTTTGTGTTTTCTTCTCTCTCTATTTTTTATTTCGCGCACAGTTTTGTAGTGCAATTTGTATCCGGCGACGCCTTGAAGTATACACTGCTTCTTTTATTTACAGTTTCTCGCCTTGCCTGTGTGCATTTCGGTTTTTCTCCAATTCTTTTGTTTGTGTGTATTTTTATTCGGACCTCATCATTTAGTCATAAATCTTTGCAATTATCGCACATATTAAAACGTTCAGCCAATAATAAACTATCTGCTGTGTGCGATAAATGAAGTGCGTATAAATTGACAATTAATGTTTGTTGATAAAGTGAATACAGAATGGGGAAGAGGAATATTGCGTTTTACAAAGAAACGCATAAACCTATGAAAATAAATGTTCATATTTCATAAATCGAATTTATGTAACATAAAATATTTTCTAACAAACGAATTTTAATAGTTAAAATATTTCTACTATGAACAAAAAGTTGAAAAAAGTACAGAACAAAGGTAATTATTTTCAGCCTTGAATCTCACTCAATACAGCACATAAATACGTCAAAAGCAGTCGAAAACATTAAACAAAAAAACTTTTATACTTTATGGTATTTTATAGATAACACACCACAGTGTTTGGTTTATGTTGTTGTTGGGTAATGCCAATCGTTATATATATATACATTTTGATTGGTAAAATCCTTACTCACATCATTGATTTGCAAAAATATTATATACACAAACGATATTTTTGGTTCTCTGGATTTTTATCTGTTCATTGCCCTTTGGGCATTTTTGCTGCTGCTGTTGCCGTTGCGGTTATGTTAAATAATTTTTAAAATATGCCATACAAAAATATTCGAACTAAATAGGAAAACCGCAGCATGGCGCAGAAAAAAATAACAGCATACATATATTTCCATACGTATTGAATGCATGGATAATATGGCAGATGACATGAACTGCTGTTGACACAAGCGCACAGAGCAATTAATTGTGATCCGATATTTGTTTTTGCGTCTCTATATGTATATGTTTATATTATGATCTGGCATATTGTGACATACTGCTGAATACTGTGCCTTATCTGTGGCAGCAAGAAGCACGCAACACAAATGTATAACAATAACAAAGCGGTTCTAAAGCAAAGACTTTAAAATTTAATATGAAAAAGTAAAAAAAAAAACAGAAGAAAAATCCTGGCAACAGTTTATCATATGAGAAAACTTTGCATACGGCTAGAATTACATATAAAAAATAAACTCCAGGGCATGGGCATGAGGATTTTCATCATTTTGTTAGCAGGAAATTTGCTGAAAAAGGTTAAGTTGTAATATTTCGTCACCTTTTGCTCATGCAAAGAAAAAGAAGAAAAACAGTAGGAGTACGAATTTGGGAAAGGGAGGAAGGGGGCATGCGGCAGGCGGCATGAGCTGTGCATAATTTAGCGCATGCAGCTTGCCAGACAGCAGAAGACAGACAGACAGACATACAGGCGCCTGAATACAACGAGTGCCCCGTAATGTATGCTACGGTAAAAATGCGCTATTACCATAACACACAGACGTACGCGAATGTGTATGAGGGCACCGGAAGTCACTTTAACGATGCGCGAGTAAGTAATAACAACAGAAAAAATATACGAATATACACAGAGAGACAGACAGACATAGCAGGGCTAGATAAAACAGGAAGAGCCAACAAAATGGCGCACACATTTGTCTTACTCCCTCATATATGCGTATGTGTGTGTGTGTGTGTGGATTGTTAATGCGCGCAATGAGACAAGTTAGACGCAGAAGGAACTCTACCTGTTCGCTATGCCAACTCATCAACCCCCGTCTGCAGCAACCCACACTTGGCAACCAAATCCTTAGCTCAGAATGTCGAATTTCTGGTCATAAGCAGTACTGAGATTGTCCTACAACAACAACCGACAACAGGGTAAAAATAAACTCCAAATGTATGAAACTCTTCTGATACTTATTACTTCCAGGGCAACAGTTTGGCTTATGCCCTCCAGCAGCAACAGCAAAGCTGGCCAAGTATATTAAGTTATATGTATGATAAGAGTAAAATGAGCTAAACCCAACCGTTGAGTGTTTATCGATACTTGAAAAGCTTGTAAGATATCTCTGGATGATAGTTGATGGCTTTTTTTTAATTATAGTTCAAAATATAGAGCATGAACTAAGTCTATCATGGCTTATCCATCCATCAGGTACAACCTGTCCAGCTATCTGGTTACGGATGTTGGACAATGTTTGCATTTCTGGTGCTGGATTGCTGCTGACCAGCGTCGTCTGGCTGCTGTTTCTTGTTGCTGATTGTTTGCACAGCGGAAGGAAAATAAAAACGAAAGCAAAACACAAACGAACGAACGAAGAACACCTGGAAGAGGGAATGCAATTTGATTGTTTGCAGCCATTCCGGAGGGAAACTCGACATCATGTCCTTGCTTCTCGTTTGTTTGTTCAGGCTTTAGGTTTTTGGGGAATTTTTTGTGTTATTTTGGTTAGTGTTTAGGCAAATGTTTGTCGTGGCAAACTGAAACTGAAATTTCGCTGACTTTTTGGGTTGGCATTTATGGGCGCGCATGTGAAATTATGAGAAACAACAACAGCAGCAATGTTGTTGACGATGACGATGATGGGTAGAGCGGCCAGGAGTTGGAAGAGAGTGGAGGCACAGCAAGGCAATTGCCAGAGGTAAACGTGCAAGAGATGAGAAAATATGACAGCCAGACATGCAGAAAACTGTTACAAATGTTCAAAGAGTGAGAGAGAAGGAAGTGTGGTAAGAAAGAGAAAGGCAGGTAGATAAATTGCATACACAGTTGCTGCCAAGGGAGTTGCTGCTGTTGCACGTTGTGCTTCTGCTGCTGCAGATGAAGAGAAATGTGCAGCTTATGAAATGAAACAAGTGCAACACACACACACATACACACATGCGAAAATGCGAATTGCGCAATGTGGCACAGTAGCAAAAGCAGCTGCAGCAGCAGCCGCGATGGCGGCGGCAACAACTCGAACAAATTTTCATAGCCTAGACAAATGTGCCACACACCAACAAATATGCAAGGCCTTGAGAAAAAGGACACCGAAAGCGAAGCCTGATGCTTGCCATATCATCATTGCAAAGTGTTTTGTCTGTCTATCTTGCTCTTCTTCTCTTCTTGGTATCCTTACCCCCCACCAACCCCAAACCTCTGGCTGATTGCACGCCTCTGGAGTTATGATGGAGCGGAAATTGCTGTTTTTTTTTTGTATGCCAACATGCTTTTCTTCATTTGCTTTGGCAAAACGAAACACAACGAAACGAACGAACGCAACGGAAATGAAATCAAAATGCAAAAATGGCGCATTTATCAGCCAGCTGCTTCCTTAAATATTTTATACACAACACACACAAACATGTACTGAATGAAGCCTTAAATATAATCCCCAAAAAATCAATTGAATGTACTGAAGAAATTGCAAACAGAAAAATTCGTGGAAAAATAATAATATTTTCTTATGAAACAGCAACAAAGTTGAGGTCAAACTTTTGATCAATTTGTTTTTAACATGAAAAACTTTGAAGTCAACATTTTGTAAAATTCACAGGAAAGAGCAATTATAGTGAGTCTAAAATATATAAAAAATTTAATTTAGTTTCTTCTTTCTAAAGAACAATAAACTTAATTCAATTATTTAAAGACATATGAAAAAGATTTAATGTTATAAAATTGGAAAAGAACTTAAAACCTTCTAAGAAAAATCAGACATGTTTAAAAAAAAGTCCTTTAAAGTCTAGGAGAAGCATTTGTAATAAACTTGTGGCTTGATTTCTCTTTCTAACAAGCTACTCACAACACAACCGCAGCACAGCACAGCCCAGCCAGCTGGGCCACAATCTTTGCTGACCAAAAAACTACGAAGTAGATAACCTCCTCCCACTTCCTACACCCACTACCCTACCACTGGGGCATGTCCACGCCCTGAATATGAATCGTTTTTAGCGGTTTTCATGTGGGCAACAACTACAACTACAACTACAGCTTCAACTACTACAGCAGCAACTAGGGCGCATGGATGGATTGTACCTGGTCTCGGTTTCAGAATTTGTTTGCGGTTTTTCACTCCACCTCGCTTTGCAGCTGGCAGCAAAAAGCATAGAGGCGAAAGGAGAAAGAAAACAGAAACCTCTGTGCCCCGGCCATTGCAAATGTTTGCGGTTATACTTCTTTCATTGTTGTTCTTGTTGTGTTTTTTTTTTTTTTGGGCCGTGGGGCCCATCTAAAGTCTAGACATTGCCATTTCCGTTTAACGTGACTGCTTTGCTGTCCGAACTGTTTTGCGCCGTGGACAAAAAGTCAAGGAAATTTGTGAATAGACCGCGCTGCGGGTGATATCCCTTTCCCTATCATCGTCATCGTCATCATCATCAGCCAGTTCGCCATTTGCATATTGGTGACAAGCTTGGCGAAAAAAAAAAAATGGTTATTTAGCCGTATTTGGATTTAAGAACGAAACAAAGCGAAACCTTCACAAATTGTTCTTTTGACTGTTAACTGTTGCCACTTTTTTAATGGTTCTCTTTTTTTTTTTGGTGTATTCTTTATTTTCCGTGCATTTTATCACCTCCTTTGTGGTAATTATAATTTTCATCTGTTTTTTATTCATTTGTCGCCATTTTAAAGCCACACTTGGCTGCATTTTTAATTAATTTTGAGCTTTTGTGGCTAATTTCGAAGCTCTATGCATATCTGCCCTGAAATGTATGCTTTGGTTTTTAATTTCAATAGCAATTTTTTCTACGCAAACTAAAAATAAAAAAAATATAACGTTACGTTGCATTGTTGACATTAAAATCCAATTTGCAAAACGGCAATCGGCAATAAATATCACAGTGCAAACAAAGTGCAGGCAGACAGCAGTTGAATGCAGTTAACAACTAGCAAATACTCTTACATTTATATGTGTTAAGTTAAAAATCGCAGCTAAAATTTAAATATTTAACATGATTTAGGAACTTGTAATAAACTTATATTCAAATTAAGTCTAGAACCATTATTCCATAGTCATAGCTCTATCACAAGTGATTGTCAATACTTTTAGACGCAACAACTTATATCCTTTATGCTAACTTTTTTCCTGCCTCCAGGCTATAAATAGGCCAAAGCAAATGGTTTATAAAATGCAAAGCTTAAAACGCATTCTCTCCACTATTTTTCTGATGAAACGGCAAGGCGGTCGGAAGTGCATGCATAGTAATATTATTGCCAATTTTGCAATGTTTACAGTATGCAATGGCTGTCAGAGCGACAAAGAGAGAGAATGCGAGGTTGAGGAAAAAACAAATTCGATTGCAAATTGAATTTTTATTGAATATTGGTGACGGCGTCACAGCAACAGCAGCAGTCGACCAGGCTCAAAAACGCGGCAACCAAACTTGGCGGCTTTTTGCTTGTTGTTTTGACTGTTTATTTTCGCCATTCGCTTTGACAGAAAAGTGCCGCCCGCTTTGGCAACAAAGGCAAGCAAAAGAAGTGTTTTTTTCCGTATTCAAAGCTGTCAGTTTGAATTAAGGTTTGCATACAACTACAACATGTAATTTTTGCTAGCGCTTAAAACAGAGTTTCGCACTTTGTTTGTGCATGTTGTAGTTTTTTGTTATCGCAACGGAAATGTTATAAAAATTGCGCTTATCAAGTGCCAGCAGCAGTAGCAGCAGCAGCAGCAACAATAACAACAATACGCTGTCTCTGACCGACTTTTGCTCATGGCAGTTTTTTGCCGTTTTGTTATAATTAAAATTCTGCCTGCTAGTTAGACGATGATATATGAAAGATATAAGTTTATACGATATGCATAGTTCTGATAGTAAAAGTTTAAACGGAAGTCAACTTTTCAACTTAGCTGCATTGCAATTTATTTATGATTGCGAGAATAGTTTTTGTTGATGAGGTTTGTTTTGTAGGTCGTCAGAGTTAGGGGTAGTTTTTGGTGTTTGCATCATATGAAACTTACCTAAAAGAGAAGAAAAATGTATAAAAAATTATTAATAAAAAGTTTTAAAGTTTAAAAATACGTATTATATAGGTTTAATAAATGGGATTTATTATAATTAACCTTAATTTTTAGTTAACGTTAAACTTGCTTAATTATTATTATACAACCCAAACTATACAACCATTTTCCAATAAAAACTAATTTTTCAACTATTAAAACCTATTTGTCAGTTATATGATGATAGCTTAACTATTCAGTAACATTTTTTTTAAAACATACTTTTTCCACTTTAATGCTCTTATGCTTTTTGCCCTTATGGCTAATGCTCTTCAGAGAAAGTTAATAAGTTTTTTTTTGTAAATGCCCAGTAAACTGACTAAGTTATAAGATTTTCTTCTATTTTGCTGCCTTTAGGCGTTTCTAAGCTTGTAATTGCATTTGAAGCAACGATGTCGACGACAACGACGACGACGAGCAATGACAACAGGCGGCTAGATGAAAAATAATTAAAAGCAATGACAACTTGGTTTTACTTTCTCACACACACACACATACACATACATATAAACTCGAATCCCCAAACACGTCGCTCACATTTCAATTTACGCATGAAAATGTCATTTCCGACCAAGAGAACTGAGAGGCATTTTGGGGGAGCCCCCTCCAACATGTACAAAAATTTGCATGCAGGAATGTTTCAGGGATATAAGAAGCAGATAGAAGAAATGGAAGCTGCCTGGCCTATTCCCAACTAGTTCGCATCCACATCCACATCCACATCCCAGCTGTCTAACCGTCTGTCTTTCTGTCTGTCTTTCTATTTGTCTCTTGCCGCGTTACGCACGCCAAAAGTGTAATAAAATTAAGAATTCCAAAGCTGCCGTGACAAATTTTTTTCTTTTTTTCTTCTTATTTTCTTGCTTTTTTACACTAAGCAATGAATGGCAAACGCGCCTTGGACTAGAGAAGTAAGAGGAATGGAAAGAGTCACTGAATGAGTGAAGCATTACTGACAGCTCACGACGGCGAACGACGACGTTGAGTGCCAATTTTGTGTTAAGGAAACCTCTCATAGTTCTAGGGCTTGTGCGGTATGAGAGAAAAAGAAGAAGAAGAACAGAGTGACTCCAAGTATATTAAGCCATAAAATTAGTGCGGCCGCGTGCAACAAAAAGTAGCAGAGAGTGACGGGCGGTGCGGTGCTGTGCTGTGTACGTGAGCAGCATTAGCGAAACGAACAAGCTTTGAGCTGAAGATGAAATTTGTTTATTTGTGATGTATCGCATAATTAGAGGGCAACACACTGGCATCAAAAGATTAAAGAGGGTAGGCCTGATGATTGTGGGGGGGGTGTGTACGAAAAAATGGATAATTAGAACTGAACTTGAACTTAAGCTGTGCTTTGATGATGTTTTTGTATAGACTAATCATATCTTAAGATATACTTTTTGGCCAGTTGCCACTTTAACTGTCAATATCTCGGGATCTTTTTGTTGGCGGTTGCTGAAATTTCACACAAATGCTCATTAAACGCTCGTCTTCTCATTAAAATTACACAAAATGTGCGTTTCGGTCGTTTGCGCTGTAATAACGCTGCTTGCTTAAACCAGCTGTCAAGAACTAATCTAATATAATATCAAGACATCATGTCTGGCGCACAATGTTCAAATTAGTATGCAAAGGGACTGCGCCAGAGACTTTCGACAGATGGTTTTGTAAAGTTATGAAAATGCTGATTGACTGTCTGGTCTGTCTGTCCGTCTGTCTGGGCAAAATGTAATGAGTTTCAGTTGTAATCATAATCACACTATGATAATGAGCAATGCTTATGAATTATACTACAAGAAGTACACGAAATCGTCATGAGTTGACAGCAGCAGCATCAGCGGAGGCCAAAAGAGAAATGTTAATCAGGTCATCTGTGATTTTATTTCTGATTCGGAAATTATGCAATCAAATGCGCACGAAGCATGTTGTAGGTGATTCCTATGATAATGATCAATCAGATGATGATGATGACAGAAAAAGAGAGAGAGAGAGCGAGCGAGGGGTTGTTCTTGTCTTGATGTTTTGCAGCCCACACAACATTTGTCAATTTAAATGAGCCATAAGCACATTTCGCCAATTTTTATGATTAATTAAGTGTCTACATTAATTGCAGTCGAACATGAAGCAAACACGAACACAGGCCCCCTAAGACAAAGCAGCAACAAGAACACGATGGCCGTCCAATCTCTGCCTCTCTAGCGCTACGTTTTTTCTGTGATGATGCCCCAGCAATTTGCTGCCAGGTTGCGCGCATTGGCCAGAACAAATTGCAAAGCAATCGCCAACGAAACCAAAAGCAAAAAAAAACTAGAAGAACCAGCCGCCCATTTGCAGATGATTCGAATGTTAGCCATGAGCTGTGAGTGTATTAGATGCACTCATATATGAGTTGGCTACTAAATTTGGATATTCGTGCAAGTGTTGTGTGTGTGTGTGTTGGCAACTTTCAAAGGCAAAAACTCAGTGGACTGTGGAAATCGTTAGCCAGGTTAACACAAACACACTCAAACACTCTCATATCGCTTGCATAGTTTGCTTAGTGGCCAAAACTTTACATTTTTGGTTCGCTTTTTATCAGGTAGTTGTGGCCTTTGACTCAACTGCTGCAAATGCAAAGTTTAGTTCATGTTATTCTTGTTGTTGACCAAATACAGTTTGAAGCTTTATTAAAGTGAACATCAAGCTTTAAGTTCGGTACGCTTCGCTTGACTTAATTAAGTGCAACACAATAAATCAACAAATTTATGCGGCCACGTTCAAAGCTTATTAATAGAGGCGCGGCAAGAACCAATGAGGCATTTGTTATAACAGCAAACCAGGAACAACAAACAAACTGAGAACAATAAATAAAAATGACAGATGAAGACAGGCACAGGCGGGAATTAGGGGCACAGTAGCAAAACAAGTAGAAGAAAAACACACACACAAAAAAATTGTTATTTACTTCGCAATATAATCATAATAATCAACATAATAAACATCATTCACATTCGCTAATTATAAACAGAGCACGTAGAACAGACAAAAAGCTAGAAAGCTGCAGAAATTTAAAGCATTTAAAGCCAAAATGTTCTACAAAGTAAGAATAATAATTTATTAAGGGTTTTGTAACAAAGCAAACAAAAGATGATTAGAAAGAAAATATTTGCTGTCATATGCAAATCATTTCAACTTTTTTTTTGGCAATGCCTTCAAACAGCTGCATAAACATATAACAAGAAAAAATGGTCTTATAATGTCATTAATATGAATGCAATTTGTTAAAGGCTTCAGCGGCAGCCGAGTTCAACCATCATAAATAATAATAAATTGCAAATCATTGACGGAGCTCACTTTTGCACAAAACGACACAAAATGTGCAACAAAGTGACAGCTGCACAGAGCGAGAGAGAGAGCGATAGAGAGAGACAGAGACAACCAATGCGAAACTAGGTAAGGAATGTGATGGTAATCTATGAGGTAGGTTGTATCCTAAGCAACAACAACAACATCGGGGCGCATAGCTCATATAATTTATGACAATTATGAAAGCAACTGAAACAGATATATGAGAGAGAGAGAGAGAGAGAGAGAGAGAGAAGGAGAGAGAAAGAGCGAGCGCTTCTCTAGATTTGCCTGCTTATTATAATTAGCTACAAAATTGCACATGACTGCAATAAATGTTTCAATTATTTATAATCTCATCCATAAGAATATGCATATATGTGTGTGTGGTTAGCTAACCCTCTCCCCCCGCACTACCCCCCTCACACTTGGCAATTGGCAACGTCCGTCTGCGGTTATTGCGCATTAATTACACACAATTACAAATTACAATATGAAAGTTTTTTTCTTACACAAAAGTGTTTGAAAAAAACGCAACTTAATTTTTCGCATAAATCACTTTAATTAAGCTTTAAATCTACGCAATTAAGTTCGAAAACAAAAAGAGACATGTTTATGCGGGCTCATCTTGTGGCAACTTCTTGCTGTTGTTGTTGTTGTTGTTTGGTTACTTGATAATAATGGTTTTTTTTTTTTTTTTTTTTGTAAATTAAACTGCCTAAAAACTTTTAATGAGCAGCGATTTATTAAGTGCCTCCGCCCCTGAAAATTAAACATCTTCAGGGTTGTTGATGAACACAGCCTAAGAAATGGCCAGCAAATCGCTCAATCTCCTAACCCCTCTCTATCTCTCTCTCTCCAAAATGTATTGATCCATTTGCCTTGACCATAAACAAATTGTGCATAATTTATCTTTCAACGGCATTTGTTTAACATAAATAAAATGCGTTCGAAAAAAACAAAAGCAAATGGTTGTGAAAATGTGATAAGCGAGCATTTACCCTGTACTAAAGAGGAATACTTGGATATCTGAATGAAGGAACATACATCAATCTTGTATTTCCTCAGAAACCTTAAGGGCAGGCTTAGTAACTTACTGGTTTACCTCAACTTTGATAGCAGCTCTCTTTGAAACGCCTAACTGAACTTGTCTTGTTGCTTTAAAGATTAAAGAAACTATTCAAAATTGCCAAAACATCTAAATATGATCCTAAAACTATGCCTGAACACTTAGATAACTTTCAAGCATCTCTGGATTAAGTTCATAAGAAGCAGGGTATTAAAAAGCATTATAAACCAAATAAAACAACAATTTGAGTTTAGCGCAAATACATAAATTGTGTACAATGATGAGCAATGAACACCCAAACAGATCCAAACAGAACCAAAACAGAACCAAACCGACAGTTAGATGAATAAATAGCTGAATAGATGAGGCAAATTAATGGGATAAATAAAATGATAGAAGCCAAAGTTGAAGGGAGGTGGTAATCGGGGAGGTAATGGTAATGAGCTGTATGTTGATTTGATGTACCGCATAGCAAACAACAATAACAACAACAACAACAACAACATGGCAAATATTTGTATATTGTTAGTTCATTTTTATGCTCCTCGCCCTTTGTGAATTTCTCACACGCAACAAAAAATTAAATAACAATTATGTTGAAATTATATCAGTAATTATGCATATGAAAGTCATAAGCAAATAGGCAACAACTACAACAAATTGTTCAAATATTGCCAATGGCGTTGCATTAACAAGCATTATTGTTCATTCAACTGAACTGGTTCAATTGAACGGAAATCGTACGTCTGAATTAAGTGAAACATAAATGATTATGTGTTTAGTGCCAAGTGGGCTTAAATAATAGGCTAATGTCTGTCGCATTAGGAATAAACATAATAAAATTATGGAAAATTAAACAATTTTTTAATCACTTTTACGAATTAAATCGAATAAGACATCATTTAACATTCCATCAATATGTTGTTGAAACTGTTTTCAACACATTAACCGACAGATGTTTTATTTAATTGCTAAAAAGTTTAATGAACCTCATTAATATATATTTTTGTGTACACTTCTAGACACAAAACAGCTTTAAGCATTTGCCAGAAAAAAAACATACACTTAAAATATTCATTTTTCATATTCAGCTGCTTTCTATTTTTATGATTAAATGAGAACAGATTTACATGCATGTTAGAAAATACTATTTGCAATAAATGATGAGATGACAAAGAACAAAAACTGTTTTTACTACTCGAGTAGAAATAGGGAAAAACATGTGTAAACACAATTTTATTTTTTTTCGTATCATTTGCCTTTTGGCAATTGTCGCACTTACAACAAGAAGAAGCACAACTGCAATAGCAACAACTGAGGCGCAACGAAAATGCTAATTAATGTGATTATGCTGCCATTTGAATGTTAAACAATTGTTTAGCGATTAGTCAGGCGTCAAAAGCGCAGACAACGCACGTTTATCTATCTAACAACAAAAAAAAGGGTGGAGGGACTAGGTGACAAAGAAGATTGCTTGGGTGGGGTCTATCGTCATGATGATAAATTGTTGTTAAAGTGCAACACAAAACGGCGCCCAATTTGATGCCAAAAGTTTTGTCATCAGCGCGCACAAGCACAACACCCGTAAAAGCAAGTGAAAAAGTAGCATAGAAACATTACACATACGCCGGGTGTGTTCACTAGCAAAGTTTAAAGCTTTTGACAAACGCCGCTAAGATGCTGCACACACAAGCGTGTATATGTGTGTGTAGCAAATCTACGCACATTTACACACAACGCATACACATACAAACCCTGAAATCTCACACCTGCACCAACCCGTTTAAAATGCCGCAAAATGTGTTTTTTACACTTTTTTTTTTTTTTTGCTTTTTTGCTCTTCCTCCTTTTAGCTGCTGATAAGCGCACAGACAAGCGCCACGCCCTCTTAGACCTTCCACCCCCTCGCCGCCCTACCTAGTTGCCTTTGCTAAACTGACAGCTATAGAGACATTAATGTGACGAGGGTATTGCGGGTGAGGATGGAAGGGGTTTGTTTTTTTGTTCGGGGTTACTGCTCTCAACACGTAAAAGTTGCAGAAAATTACATCACGGCCACACACACATACACACACAAAATCAGTTCTTGTCTGTGGCTGTGGCACAAGAAAAAAAAAAGGTGCTGAAAATCTGTGCAAGCATTCTATAAAACTCCATGCCCCCCAAACCCCGTAAACCTTAACCTAACCCCAGTGGAACTGTTTGCGCGCATCACATGATACGAGTTCGGTTTTTTTTTTCTTGCTGCGTTTTGGGTTTTGCCACTTAAAGTTGCACGTCATACGCTTAAGATTTATACAGTTACGTGTCTAACGGTGTTTTTGAGTTTTGAAGAGAGCGCTCCAACAACTAGTTGTATACTTGATATGCATGTTTATAGCTGGTAGCTGCTTCCGTAAATAGACAAACTTTTTTGATAAGCAGCAAAAGAAGCAGAAGCAGACAACCGCATTGTTTGCTTAATAATTAGTTGAGCACACCTCTTAAAAGTCAGATTAAATAGATTAGAAAAAGATCTTGAAAGATTGCAAAGTTTAAACTTGAACGGTTTTCAAGGGTTTGAGAATTTAATGAAAAACATTTTATATCTAAATTATGCATTTTGTTACTTTTTCCATTCCTCTTATCAATGCTTTTTACAAAATTTAATACATTTTGCAACGATATCAATGTTGTTATGTTCGTAGTTTCATGTTTTGTTTTCCTTGTTGTCTAGGTTATAAATAGATAATTGGTGTATAGTGTCAATATTGACAGGGCAATTTACGGCGACATTGCGGCAAAAGATAAAGATAAAAGTCGAACTAACGGGGAAACCAAAAATACACACTGCACTCCCCTGCTCACCCCACACCACCTGGCATACACTTGAAGTGGGCGTGATAAGAATGTTTGCCTGTTTGCGGGCACTTTATAGCCCCCAACCTCCCCACTGCCCCAAGTGTTCCAAAATGAACAATGCAATGAAATTAACTTTTGGTGTACCAAGTTTTTCAACTCAGGCCGAGATTTTCTTAACTACACACAAACACAGAAAAACATGTTGTTGATAGTCAATGGAGATAGATCAATTATTGATTCGTCAGGTAAATAGAAAGAGAAGAGGAAATACACTGCCTTGAATCGTATTGTCTGAAGTAGTCTATATAATTGATTTGTAGCCGGAAGAGCCTCAAGCTGGAACAACTGAACTGACAATGGCAATCAATTTTCATTATTGTCTCGGCTCTCAACTAATTGAAAGTTGTTGAGAACACGTCGTCGTTGCTTGCACCGTGTATCGATATGGTCTATTTCAACACTGATGATAGTAGAAAAAAAACCGCCTTTATTTCTGTGTTCCCATTTCCTGTAGTTATCATATACCCATATCAAATATTTTTTTCGTCTAATGAAAAACTTTTTTGGGGCAGCCGTTCCATCATAAATAATTCAATTTTACAGCATACTTTTTGGTGCACCAACAAGAACAGCTGAAGATACACACCAGGGAGCATATAAAAAAGAGACGAAACAACAAGCCATCAAAAAAATGTATATACGAGAGGAGAGTTACTCGCCTCGCTACACAAATATATTAAATTTCGATTTTTGGACAAAATCGAACTCTGACGAAGAACTTCAACTCTCGAAAATCCGATACCGAAATATCCATGAGCACGTGCGTTAACCTTTGACATATGAGCTGGCGCTGGCGACCATCAAACATATTTTATGTATTATAAGGAGAAACAGAAAGAGAGAGACAACACAACACAGACAAAATGGAGAAGCGAGAATGGATGAATGAGTAAGTGTGTGTGTGTGTGGGTGGTTGGGTGGTGCTGTGCTCGGTGGCAAACAAGAAATCACGTTACACCACTGTCAGCCAGGCAGGCGTCTGCCACAGCCAGCGACACCACAGGAAGGACACATATCAAAGTTGCCCTCAGCTACAGCAACGAACAGCGAGACACGCCCCATCACCTCCCCCCGCCACTCTGTCGCACTCTGGGGAAATCAAAACAGATCAAAATGTCATCTTTAAGAGCTTAAATTTGTATAAAAATTGCCGTCCATAAAACCCTAAAAAAAGAAGAGAAGTAAAGTGAAGCTAAGCAAAACCCCTCGCAACAAAGGTGTCGCATTGTGTCTGTCAGCTATCTCGCTTGCACACACACTTCTCTCTCACTCTGTCTGTCGTTAGGTGTCATAGCTTATATGATAAACACATGGTTTAGTTTTGCCTGCACTGCTTCATCTTTTTAGTGGGTTAGTTTTCAAGTCTGTCTGTCTGTTTGTCATAAAAACTCAACGAGTTGACTTTTCTATCTTGCGTTGTTGTAGTTGTTGTGAAAGTGTCGTGAGAGCTTTGGATTGTCAATGTGACATATATAATATCTGACAATATTTGGTTTGGTGAAAGGCGCAAAATACAGTTGCAACATTTGAGATTAGGTTGAATGGCGAACGATTGACTTGGATTAAAAACAAACAAATGTCAAGAAATATTGAAATAATAACTTTAAAAAATGCTTAAAGCAAGAAATTTAATATTTTATTGGATTTATTTGTATATTTTCTTTTGAATCAAAGCATAAAACTAGTTCTTTTAATTAGAAATCCCATTAAGATTTCATTGTTAATCAATTTTAAACACTTGACACCCCACACAGAAAGTGCTTTAGGACTTTGCAAACAGACCACAAAAACACAGAAAGAACTTTTTATCCAGCTAATAGTATGTGTCGCAAATAGAGTGCAATGAAACTAGTATGTCTGCACCATGTTTGCAGCAACAAAAAGAAGGAAAAAAACTTTAACTATTGTCAAACAGACAACAACGAAAAAACCTTTTAAAAGCCATAAAAAGCAGTTCAATGCTTTCTTCATTCAATTGAGCTCGAACCAAAAGTAGAAGACAACACAACCATCAGTATATATGTGAATAGATGGCGGCCAAAAGCGACGACAACTAGAGAAATTCAAAACCCAGCGAAACGAAAAGAGACTCAATAAACACGAATGCGAATGTGACCAAAATACCCCGCCCCCTGCAATCCATTTAGCATAGCGACTAAGAAGATGAACTGCAGCTGCATCTGGTTGTCTTGGTGTCCACAAGGCAAACATAATAAGCCCAAAGCAAATGCTTTGATTCTCACAAGTGATTCTCACATTCATTCACATTCGGTTGAGTGTGTGGGATATATATTTATTTTTTTATTATTGTGGGCCGGACGTAGCGGCAGCAGCAGCAGCACGACAATTCAATGCTGAGTGGTGTGAGGGTGACAAAACCTAATAAAATTTAATTAAACTCAATCAAAATCCATTTAAGGCGCACACAAAAAGCAAAAACGAACAAAACGAAAACCCAACGACTGCCCAGACTATGCATACATATGGCATAAGTGAATGGGATAGGATGGGATGGGATGGAGGAGATGCAGATTGAATGCCGTGAGTGATAGGAAGGGGCAACCAAACACACACACACACACACACACTTGTGGGTGCATGCATTGCAAAGTGGACCGCTTTAATTGAATTTTCAGTGCGATCTGTCTCTTCGCTCTTAATAATAACGTGAGCTACGGCGAAAAACAAAAAACGGAAATGAAAATGATGTCATTTTGTTTTGGATTCGTTTTTCTTTCTCATAAGCAAATAAATACTCACAGAGGGAGAGAGTGAGAGCGAATTGTACGAAAGATGAAAATTAATTGAAATGCTGGCAAGGCTGCACCTGTTGACGGACAAAAGCTGATTAGCAGCGAGGCGGCGGCGAACAAGGCAAATGCAGAATTCAATTAATAATTGCAACAATTGTTATGCCACGATTGCTATGCCACACAGAAGCAAACACAACCAAAGCAACTTTCACATAAATAACAGTTATACTTCAACGAATGCACTCGAATGTAAATACAAGTATAAATGCACTTCACAAAATCAAGGGGAATTAAGTGCTTAACAATGTCATGGCAATAAACAAGTGAAGTAAGTTCTTGAGATATGAAAATGATAACTTAAGATTAAGCTTACAATCGTTACTTGCATCCAAAAAAATTAACAGCAAGTAGAAAAAAGCTTGGTTTTTGAGAAAATTCTTTATAAGCAAAGGGATATTGATTGGAGTTCATATGTAGAAATGTGACTTTGTTCGTCAAACATCTTCCAAAACATATATATTCTCGATTTCCATTTCAGCTCTCAACTCGCCCTATATTTTCGCTCAGTGCACACTCGCTCATATGCATATACATACATTCAAATATATATACATATATTCATAAATGGATGATTTCCACTGTCATGTTGTACAATAAGCTGCCTGGCTGCTTGCCCTCTGTCTGTTTGTCCATGCGTCCGTCCGTCTGCCTGTTCGGATCTGTTTGTTTGCTTAATTTAATTTACCCAACACAATGTTGAGGGTTGCTGATGACCCATGTTGATAACGAGAACGAGTAGTAAGAGCGGAAGACGACCTAAAGAGTGTTCAGGGGCGCAGATTGGGGGTAGGGGAACGGGAGGTCAATTTACTTGTTAGCGCACAAATCAAAGCGCTCTATGAATGCAAAATTGGGGTGAGAGAATCACTGAGTGAGGGTTAGGAGATTAGACGAGTGTATACTAACGAGTGTATAGAGAACACACACACACACACCCCTCCCCCTAAGTGGCCTCTTTTGAATTATGGCAGCTACTCAACTGCGGTGGGGTGGGGGGGGAGGGGAGGGGGAGGATGAGGCATTTCGATTTGGTTCCACATTTTGTGTTGTGCTCATGTTCTATTCTAGTTTTAAGTAGCTGTCAAATTAGGCTGCCCGCTGCTTCCTCCAGCTACCTAAACACACTCACACACCCACATACACATACACAGCTTGCCAAATGCAGGCTACACAAATATTTACAAGCATTTATATACTTCCATAAATATGTATACATATATAAAGTCTAGCACCTAGTCATCTCCAACAATGTGTAAATTGCTTTTTTCATGCATATTTTTCATTTTTCCATCTCTATGAATATTTTTTGGTTTTGCTATCGTTAAAAACTTAATACACACATCTCTCTCTCTCTCTCGAAAATTCATTTTTCCAAATTATAAATACATTTTTACCTCAGCGCAATGGCTGCGACGCTGACAGCGCTGCTCGCGTGCAGGTGTGCGCCAATATATTTTTAGTTAACGTCGACGTTGCCGCTCGCCTTCTTTTATTTATTTTTTTGGCAATAGAGATTTAAAAATACAGAGATATATATTTTTCCATCTATTTTTTTTTTTTTTGCCTTTCGACTGTTTAGTGAGTAATTAACAAGAAGAGGAAAAGAAAAACATGCCGAAAATATATACTGCAAATGGAAAATTGCAGAGAGCGAAAAGGCGAACGCAGCATGGGGTTTGGGGTGGTGGGGTTTAGCTGCTGCTGCAAGAACTGCTGTGCAGAACATAAAACGCCATTTCACTTAACTAGACATTAATTATATGCCATGAACTAACAGAACTAAAGCAGCATAAAAGAGATGGAAATAAGAAATAAAAACTAAATTTGAGGCAACAAAAACTTCCTACGAAAAGTAAACCAACTCAAACTTGTGGCGCAACAGCAGCAGCAAACAATAATAATAATAATTATTATAAATATTGTAGTAAAAACAACCACACACACACGCACATAAGATATTGCGGCATGTTGTTAACTAAATTTAGCTCAAGGTAATTTTATTTCATTTTTTAAATATATATTTTCAGTTATGCGCTACCTGCTATAATTTAATTTTTGGGTTTCTTACTACTACTACTCTATCAGAAGGCAAATTGGACTGGTTTGAGAAAAATGCAACACATAAACAAACATATTAAAGATATCTAAAGTAAAAACGTTCATATAAGGCATTACGAATCCGACTTTATCTTAAAATCTTATTGATTTCTGCAATTTTACTTAAAGCCCAAAAGCCGAAAAACAATAACCAGCTAAGTGAAGTGGCATGCAATTACATATTACGGCAAATGATATGAGGTCAATTAACTTGGCTAACTGGAAATTGCTGAAATCTTAACTGAAAAGACACGCAAGTACAGTGAAACAACTTGAATGACAAGCTAAAAGAAAAAATCTAGGCTATGTGCTGATTCAGTTTCCAATGTGTGTCATAATTTCTGTATTAAATTGGCTGTCAAAAATCTCATAAAAAAAACATGCTAAGGTACTCAAGAACTTTAGAACGAAAGAAAATATAGTTTTGGCTAATGGAAGTACATAGAACTCCCCATAAAACAATTATGAAAAAATACTTATGTTCCAAATTTCTTCATTTTTTCGTTGTCAAAGTCACGAGGGGCCATGAAAAGTTTCAGAGTTGATGGAAACTTACCTGAAATGAAAAATAAAGAAAAACGCACATTAGATATTATGAAAATAAAAGAAAGAGGGAAAGAAGAAAAATGTATGTTAAACGCGCAGCGGTGCAAAGCAACAATTTTCTGTGTAAGAAAATTTCGTAAGTTTTTCAAAATGTAATAAAAACACAAAATTTATGAAGAATTCACAATGAAATAAACAACAAGAAGAAGATGTAAGTGGCAAAGGAGGGTGAGTGAGGTTGAGAAGAGAAATAGGTACAACAACGCAGAGCAGAAGATAGACAAGTGGCAACAAGAATTTATGGCTATAAAAATGTTTATTGCCTGCGTTTTACACGCTGCACAACACACAACAACACACAACAACAAAACGAGGTACAAAACTTAAAATGTGGCAGCCAAAATACATATACATATATAAAAGTCTCTTCCCTCTCATCCCCCCCTTCGGTTTGAGTAGCTGTGTGTGCAAGTTCTTAAAGGCAACATTTGACAGGTTCATCGTCTCTCTAAAATAAAAAAAAGGGGGGAAGCTGCCGCCACTTTGCTGTCATTTTGAATAATGCGTTTCCTCATAAATTGCTTTACGTGTGAAATGTGAAACTCTCCACCCCCCGCTCTGCCCCCTTCTCTTAGTGTTTATTACTTTTTATTCTCTCTTCGTTATTTTTTCATTTCTAATTAGCTTCGTTTGGGTCTTCGCAACGGCCAATTTTCAACACTTTTCATCAAAATTTCATAAAGCTGCCATTTGATGAAAGCTAACAAAAATTTAATGCGACCAACAAGAAACAACACAAAAAAAATTGTTGGGGTTGCTTAGGGAAGTGCGCGGTTGTTGAGTAAAAGAAACAGAAAACCAAATGAAAAAAGGCAACTCATGCGGCCGCATAATCCTTCAAACGTGTAGGATGGATGACAACTGCCTCAACTGGTGGCATGCCAACTTGGCGGCTTACAGGCGCCAGAGACGAACAACAGTAACAACAGCAAAGAGACTTTAAAATAACATTTCATCAAGACAATGGAGAGGGTGTAAGATGAGCAAAAATCTTTAATTATGTTTAATGAAAAGACAACTGAAATATTTTTCTGCATTTGCAACAAATATTTACTTTAAAATATAAAATTTTTATTATTTTAATCGAATAAAATTATTCCACGCTATAATTACAATCTTATGCTGGGACTAAGCCGGCTCTGGGCCAAGCTGATGTGCTTCAGCAGCAACAGAAAACAAACAAACAAACAATGATGCTGATGTTGTTGCCACCCGGCAGCACATTGCATGGTGCACACACACACATACATATTTTTTAATCAAAATTTTCTTAAATAATTAAAATGCAAATTGTGCGAGCATAAAAATAACAACAAACAAATGGCACCAGGCGATGCGATGCGATGACGACAACAACGGCGACGAGCAGGAGCAAAAGGATGACACACAAGGACAGCAAAGCAACAAAGTACAAGAGCTGGAACCTCCCCGCCATCGCAAACACACACAAGCCGAATGATATGACAACAGCAACGGCAACTACAAATAATCATGATATTGCTCTGCTCTGTGGTGGATGATAATGATGATGTTGCTGTTGCTGCGGAGGAGAAGGACAACACAGACTTTGACAGTTCTTTGTGGTGTCCCCCAAACTGACAGCAAAAAACAACACAGCCAAAGAAGTGGAATAATCAAAAAACAACAACAACAGATACCCTTTAAAGTGTTGATGATTATCATAATAATGTTAATGTATATACGATGATGCTGCTGCTTATGTTGATGATGATGATTTCATGGTGGCACAGCAGCTCCAAAAGAAAGAGTTCAGATAATATGTATATCATATGGCAAGCTCTCTTTCTCTAATGACCCATTCCAAATGACCTCCCCCCCCCCACAAACCCTTTAACAAAGTTCGTCTTCACGTGTTAAATTCATGACACAAGCTTTGCATGCACAACACACACAAAAAAAGGGTTGATTCTTCTCGTTGCCATTTCTTTCCTTCCCTAACATACCACAATAAGAGCTATAAGCAAAGTGCGAGTGGCACGTGCACCTTAATGGGAGAGAGGGCGGGGCAAGCAACCAAGCAAACCCAACGCTCGATAAGGTCCATGTGTGTGTGTGTGTGCATGTGTGCGTTTGAATGTTGTGTTCATTAAGCTGCTTATTATGTTTGCACTTAAAAATTCATATGTGACTATGGCAGCAAATTGTACGAGCGAGTGTGTAAGTGTGTGTGTGTTTGTGTCATACAAATTTGTAGTTGTTGCGGTTGCCTGTTTCACCCTTCCCCCTTTCTCAAACCTTGTGTGTCCTTTAAAGTTGCAAATAATTAGCATACTTAAGGGCTGCTGCTGCTGTTGCTGCTTTAAGGTTTTGAAAATGTAATTAGGACAATGGCACAGGACATGCCGCATTTTTATAGTTGTTACTGTAATTAATGTTTAATGCGGTTGTTTAGGTTGTCACTCTTGTTGTTGTTGTTGTTGTTGTCGTACCTGTTTACTCAGCTGTAAACATAAAATGCAATTAAGCATACGACATGTGTGGCCATCATTACATTAGGGCATCTGGTGTATGTGTGTGTGTGTGTGTGTGCGTGATATAAACCTCAGTTTTGTATTTATATAAATATTAAATTAAGACCATGAAATTTACATTCTCACATATTTTTCCAACAACAAATGATTTGTTAAGGGAAGGGGGCAAAGTAAAATGTTTTGCGGTTAGTTGTGGCAGCAGTCGAAGAAGAAGAAGCAGCAGCAGCAGCAGCTGATGGTTTAAAACAAAGCGAAAACTGTCGACCGCAAAACATTTCATTAGTCTTATCAAGTGGTTGTTGACTGCCTTTTGGCAGAGGTTTGGGAGGGGAAGCTCTGTCCATTTAAAATGTGTGAATTTGATAAGTTTGTGGTTGAAGGAGAAGGAATGCATAATGAGAGGCTGAGAGTAACTGTTGACTAGGATGAAAACATAAAGCTTGAAATTTAAATTCTTAATAGCTTTAATCTTCAGCATTTTAAAGTAATACTTGGCTTAAAGTTCTATCTAAATCTTATTTCTTCTGTCTATCATTCTGCTTAAAACCTCAACTAAACAACTCAATTCGTCTTTCTCTCTCTCACTTCTTTGCTTCTCCACACCTTCTTTATCATAAATCACTCATTATCAACTCCGTTTACTCAGTTTTTTACCTTTTCAACTGAGTGCCAACAATTTACCAGTGCATGGCTGACTGAATCTGAACCCGCACATTCCACAATGAAGAAAGCAAACAAATAACAACTGTGTGAAACAAAAGGCGCACAAATTATGAACGCTATAATGTTAATGTTCATAATAAAGGTATGATGATATGAAGCAAGGACTAAAAGTAGAAAAAAAAATATATAAGCTACTACAACTGACAAAAGAATGAGTTAAAAAGTGTATTAAAAGTCTGCCAAAGACAAAGTGGCAAAGGCACAAAAAAAAAAAAAAAAAAAAATGGAAGCAAGCTTGAGGCTTGTGTCTGATAGACCAACACACACATACTTGTACAAGGACACCAAAAAGCAGAAGGAGTAAAAGGAGAAGTTTATTTAAGCGAAAATGTAATTTTATGCTTTTTAATTGAGCGAATATGCGCAGAACATGTGCAACAGCAGCGAAGTGAAGAGGACGTTAAAAAGGGGGCGAGTTGAGAGTTTGTTTATTTGAGGCGGACATTGGGTGTTTGATGCTGCTGCTGCTGGGCGTCAAGTTGATGAGTTTGCGATGCATTCAAGCATCATCATCAACAGCAACAACATCATGAATACATAGTATGTATTCTAACCTGATGCTGACGTTGCAGCAGCTGATGTTGCACAAACACACACATATACATTAACTGCCCCAAAGTACAAAGGACACTTGGAATGGGGCGTGCTAATGTATTTAAGTAAACTAAAAGTAAAGCTGAGACAGCAGACAGTAAACTAGAAGCAAGGCAAGCAGTGGGCGCGGGGCAGGGGGAACAACGTTTTGGCTGATGAAAAGCAATAAAAATGCAACATTATTAATCATCATCAATCAATGTCATCCATCAAAAATGCGGCTATGTCTCGTCCCGTCTCCACACACACTTATGAAGGAAGCTCGCCCTTTTGTTTGGGTCTGGCACTCTCCGGCTGGGCGCCCAATCCCATTATCATCATCAACAGCTTTTGTCCCAACTAGTTCCGCCCTGAGGCAAGACATCCAGACGCGCTGGAGACAATGTACAAAGAACAAGAACGAACGAGAGAGTAGTAAAGTGTGAAAGGTGTAAAACTTTAATAGTTTTTAATGCACTGGGCAGCTGGGCAGCAAATTTAAATAATTGAAACGAACGAAAGGGAGAAAAAATCATTTGACGAGGCCTGTTATTAACATAATGTAGGGTTTATGGATAGGAAAATATATTTTTGAATTATATAATTTATATTTTTCCATTCATGTTGAAACTCTTAGTCATTTTTCTTGACACACATTGTGCATGGACTATTAAATTTTAGTTTATCAATGACAAAAACAAGTTACAAATCTATTCAAATGGAGTTCATTAATTTTTATAAAACTATTTAAATTCCAAGTTGACGCCATAATATATTATTCTATGCTCTTTTATCTGTATCTAAAAACTACGTTGTTTATATTGTGTCTGAACTTGACCTTATCAATAGGATTTGTTTTTTTTTTTTTCTTTTTGGATCATTATAGATTAAAAGATAATTCATTATGCGTTTTAGTATTCTTAATTAAGTTCATGCATACAAAATTTAACTAGATTTCGAAATTTTCCGAAACTTATTGCGTTTTATTCTGCCAGATTGATGGCCCATGGATAGATAGATTGCGGTATAGACCATAAATATTACAATACACTATTCGTATAAACTATTTAAAAGTCACAAAAGGTGGCCCTGTTGTGCAGAAAACTTTACCAAAGTTTTGTAACCGAAGCGACAAACAAGAACAAAAAAATGCAGTAACTGTAAATTTGTTGTCAAGAAAAGTAGAAAAAACAAAAGACGCAATGTAAGAAACGAACAGGTAACAAGAACAAGACACGACGACGTCGACGTCGACGACACAACGAATTGGGCAACTGGGAAGTTCAAAGAGACCAGACAGAATGCAAACGGCGGGGAGAAGGAGGAGCAAGGCAGGGCAGGGAAGGTAATAGTAGTCAGGTAAAGTAGGTAGCTAGCTGATGGGCTGACGGGCTTGGTAGGGGGGCATGAGAGACGACTTGAGTACTTCAAGTATTTTGTATGTCAATTGCTATTCAAGAAGTCACGACAAAGCAGCCCAAAAGAAGACGAAGAACAAGAAGCAGAAGGTGTTACCAAATAGATAGTGGGTGGAAGAGAGAGGGGTAGGGTAAACGTGAAGCAAAGTGCCGCAAAGTTTATAAGTACACTTCTTTTTCTTTTTTTCGAGCCAAAAAGTTTTCAAGTCGAGCGAGTGTTCAGGGTCCAACTGTAACTCAGTTTGTTAATTAAATTCAGCAGACCAAAAAAACAAAAATAAAGAATCGAAAAAGAATAACAAAAAAAAGTGCTGATATATTCAGTATTTAAATAAAAGGTGTCATGATGTAATCCCTTTCTTATAGAAGCGCGTGTGCCATAAACGAAGCGCACAGAAGTGGAAAAAGATTGAATGAAGAGTGTCGATTGGGGCTCAGTCTTCGACTGGACTCGCTCATGTGTAATTAACACATAAATTATGCTAAACCAGAGCCCTCTTCATCAAAATTGTTTCTCTCTTTTGTTTTGTTTTGTTATTGTTTATGCCACATATGATATGGCCACGCATGTTTTTGTTATTGTTCTTCAAGCCTTTCTTTCGGTCTTGCGCTCGCTTTGGACATTGACTTTCTTGCCATCAAGTTCATTGACCTTATGCCTTTTGTCTGCTATGGGTTGAACGCGTTCTGTTATTTTAGTTTCTTAATATCGTTGTTGTTGTTGTTGCATTTCGACTTTCATTTAGTTGTTTTGCGCCTTAGTTTATTGATTACTTTCCACAAATGATATTTGAGCCGACATTATTTTGTTTTTGGTAATGGAAAACCTTTCTAAAGTGACAGGCAGCTCTCAAGTGATTAGCAAATGTTTAGCAAGGAGACCTTAATACAGTTTTGAGCAAAAAATATTAAGTGAGTGACCTTTTGCCAAAAGGTTGGATTGACTTTTTCCAATCCCAAAACTTTATCCAATACATTCTTATACACATAAACAAACCCGTTCGCGCTTTCTAATCGTTATTTAAGTTGATCTAGTTCTGAAATCAATTCATTCTTATGCTAAATCGCATTTCTGTTCCCATTTCAACTTAATCCATTTGTTTTGCCAAAACAAATCTTTGCCAGTTTCATCTCATTTACATCAATCTTAATTAAGATTTCAAAGTCAGATTACTATTTTCTCTAGTTTTGTAAATAGTCTCGGTCTCTTAATTTCACCCAGAGCTAACCAAGCATATTTCCTGAGCACAAACAAAAAAAATCTAGGCTACACTTCACACTCACGTACTTTTCTTCTTGACATGGCCATCACCTTTCTTCAAAAGCGCAACTTTTTACTCATTCGTTCGCACAAACAAACAAACAAACAGTTCTCATCATTCATTAGCTGCACGTTTCTAGCGACCAAAAAAGAAATAAACAAACAAACAAACAAACGAAACCTGACTCACATGATTTGGCCAAAAACTAACAATGAAAGCTAGCCAAAGTGTGCAACATTGTTTATAAGTCGTAACAAAAATATCAACATTAAATATTAACCCACTTTTATATGTTCTTGATGACAACGATTGTAAAAAAAAACTAATTAACATTATTTTTTCATTGCTTTTATGCTTGGAAATGTGTCAAAAATAAAATCCCCGATGATTGACTGTCTGCTTGGACAGGCCCCAAAGCATATATATTAATTTGGCTCCCACAAAGCTCTTGCGTTATTTTTTGGTAAAAGCTACGAAACAAGTTGCTTAAAATACGCCCACAAGCTGACCGCATTGTATAGATCCGCGTGGAAGTTTAGCATCTCTGGCTACCTGGTGAAAATTCCAAAAGATTGCAACAACAACAAAAATTGCCGGCACTTATTTATGTTGCTTTTCATTTTTTCGTTAAGTTTTCTTTTTCGCTCTCCTGTCGCGCTGCTTTTCACACCCCAGCATGTTGACACTTGGTTGATAAATTTGTGTTTTTCGGTTTGTTTTTTGTCGATGAGGAGAAGGAGGAGGAGGTGTTGCTTTGGCATATGTCAAATGGTTTTTGTAGGAATTTCTATGATAAATCTGTGACTAATAACGAAAGAAGAAAGGGAATTTTAAGTAAATTTTAAGCCCAGTGAGATTTGTTGGACACAATCCACAAGATGACAAATTTGATTTATCTTTATTTAGATTAATTGGAAAAATTTGTAATAATGATCAGAGTCTTAGATAAGGAGATCATTGTTAAGGCATTGGTCATGGAAAGCAAACGTTTTTAAAGCAAGTTTCTTGAAATTTCAACTTCAGATTCTTAAGCTTCAATCCCAATGCCTTGACTATCCAGAAATATAAGAAACTGCTGCTGTCCACTCGAATGTCGAGAGAGTCGTTTTTGACTGGCAGTTTCAATTTGCACTAACTTCAACGACAGGTCAAACCCATGGCACAGAGACTTTGGTAAATGCAAGCGGACAAGCTAGAGATGTTTACCCAAAAAAAAGAAGCGGGATGGCTTGTGGGGTGAGTAGGAAAAACAATTTATATAAGGCGTTGCAGCAAAATGACCAGAAGGAGAGAGAGAGGACGTAGAGCGAAAGAGGTGTAGCGAGAAACACAGAGCCCAAGTGACGCCTTTCTTTTGGTATTAAGGTCAAAAGCGTTAAACCAAAACAGCAAAGTACAACAACAACAATTGCAAACAGGTAATACAAACTGGCAGCAGCAGCGGCATGAAGCAGATTTGCTGCAGCAGCAACCACAAAAAGCACAAAACCCATGAAACCTCAAGCAAGCGAAAAAAAAAAAAGCGAAGAAAAAATCAACTCTGCTCAGAACATTGGCAAGTAACGGTAAAGACACACAGAGAAGAGTTCAAGAATTGGGTCACAGCGCGAGAAAGAGCAAGAAAAATGTGCAGCGCAAATAATTGGCCAGCAGCAGCAGCAGAAAGACAGAGAACGAGAGAGAGGAAGAAAGAATCCGGCTTAAATGAAAAGAAAGTTAAGAAAAAACAAGCCACAAACGCGTATGAAACGCCAAATCAGCCGTTGCTGTTGCTCTGGCTCCGGTTAACACCGTTATGTTGACCGCCTTAGTTAACGGTACTGCTGTAGAACGTTGGCCTCTATTTCCCCTCCACCCAACAGCAAAAAACCGGTTACAATTTGCTTTGGTCGCGCAGTCGCTTCTTCTTCAATTTAGCATTGACACCCATTTGGCAATAACACAAAGCGTCTTTGACTTTGAGTTTCCCTCGGGTTCTGATTGAACTCATAAACAAAAACTGGTTTTTCAAGCCGTTCTCAAAGTTTTGAAGCTTCGTTGTGAAGCTTAAGACATGATGAAATATTGAAATCAATATTAAACCATTTTGTTCAATGTGTCTGTCAAGCTTTCAGTTTGATTCAATGACTTTAATCAGTCATTAGACTGAATATTAACACTCATTAATGGCTTTCAAAATCAATGTTTAACATAATTTATTTGTTGTTCTGCGTGCTACGAAAAAAACCAATTCAAAACCGGAAATTGCTCAATGCACAAAAAACCAAATAAAACCAAACCAAACTTGGACGCTTCCGTTTGATTGCTTGGAACAAAAAATTATAATAATAAATCGCTGCATTTCAGTTTGGTTTCGCTTTTTTAATGAAATCATTCGATTTGCGCACGATTCAAACCGTTCACAACAGAATTAACACACTTTTCGATTCAGCGGCAACAAAGAAGTATAAAGCAAAAAATTACCATTCGCTACTAATTAAGATGTATAATCAAATTCAGCGAATGGCGTAACTAAAGCTTGGACTTGAAAAGTTTTTTTTTAGTGTGCAGTTTTGCAATAAATCAATCAATCATGCATTCACTTATTAAATATATCATTTACTTGTCTAATGAAATTATTAAATGAATACATTTGATTTTTGACGCCTAAAGCTTTATATTACTTTCAATAAGGTTTTCTTTCTCAATCAAAACAAACTTTCTTTCTCAAATTCAATGCGCCAAAAAGTGCTTTCTTTAAAGATCTTTTGACAATCGAGCACTTTGAGACTTATTGCAATTGAATTCCTTTTCTTTGTCTTCGGCTTTTTCTGCAACTTTTTTTGAAGTATGTCTTATTGAATTGAACTTTCAATTCAACTCATTCATGCATTCAGCCCTTTAACAGACACTTATACAATTTGCGTTCAATTCAATTTACTTTCAATTAGTTCATCTTCAATTAAGCGTCTTATTCAAACTGACTTTGAATACTCTTAAGTTCACCGCTTGACAATTCTTCTGTTTCTCTTTGGTTTTTGGTTTATGATCTTGACATTTTCCTTACTGGTAGAACTTGCTATACCCCAAATATCAAGATTATGATTTCGTTTGAGCTTTTATGGATTAGACGCTAGACCGGACTAAACCAGTCTCTAAGCTATTAAATTGTTTTATAGCCTCTTAAGCTAGCTGTGATTTGGTTATCTAAGATCTTTCCTTATTTACACTAGTGTGTTATGAAACTTTAGAATGTATAAATCTCAAAAACATTTCACTGCTCAAGACATTTGACATTTTAATTAAATTGTTCGATGCTGTCAGAATGTCTGAAGTGATTTCTATTTGATGAGTGTTTCACATCACATTTCGCTCTATATTATACATATATTATACATATTTGTTCTGGTATGTCAACTCAATGCAAACACAATTCTTAGACAAAGGCCTGTCAGACCTGTTTCCAAAAGCACACGAGCACACAAAAAATAGATGAATATAATTTATAATTAAATTAGCAACTTGTTTTATTGCCTAAAAAAAAAAAATCATCCTTCATTCATTTTTTTTCATAGGCCTTTGCTAAACGATATTAAATTCATTTATTATTCAGATTTGTGTTTTGGGTTTGTAAACCTTTCAGTTTTTTTTTTTTATTGTATCTTGCGCAGACCCCTTTTGTGATGCAAATAAATGAGATTTCGGATTTATTTTGTTGGCTTTTGCTAGTCAAAAGAGAAAAACGTTTTATATATTGTCGTAGTCATAAAGTAAACAGTTTACTATCTCTCTAAAAATAAATGCAATCTTAAATAGACTAAAATCTGATGACTCACATTAAAAATGAACACAAATTATATACTTATACATTTCTAATTTATGAATAAAACATACATATTTAAATGGTTTTTAGTTCATTCAAGCATATTATTGAAGAAAGTTTGCCTCAGTTTTGCCCCGTTTTAAACGAATGAATTTTTCTTTTTCTTATCATCGAAAACATTCGACACTACAGATGTCGTCATATATACCTCACACTATATATTTAGTCTTGGTTTCTTTGATTTTGACAATCACAGCACTGTGACTAACACAAATTTATGAGGCAATTCAATGATATGTGATTTGGCTCTTACCTGCTAGAAACTTGGCCAGCATTCGATTTTTTATACCCTAAGGCCATGCAATGGGTTAAACAGGGTATAATGGTTTTGTGAGAAAGTAGGCAATACCCATTCGAAAGTTTTGTTCAACTCTCAAAAAAAATTTTGGCTCAAATTTTTGGGGATAAAACTTAGTAAAAATCGCGTTTCTAGATAAAAATGCAATTTTACTTTAAAGCTCAATTCAAGAAGCTTGAGGTATTACTTTTGAAAATCGTACAAGTTTTGACGAAGTTATGGCAATCGAAAGTTTTGACTACTTCCAAAGTCGATTTTTTATTAATTTCACATTTTTGAGCAGGGTATCCCGTAGTCATGATTATTCGACTAGTCTTTTTTATTATTATTGTTTGAGTAGTTTTAATGAGCTGCCAGCTAAAATAAAACGTAAGCCCAAAACCAAATGTGTTTCCAATTGTTTAAACCCACTCTAAAACACTTAAACTGAACCACTTTGACCCAATGACGCAAAACATTGCTAAAGATATTTGTTTAGAGCACATTAAACAACAACAACAATCTAACAATAACCAATTCCGTTGTATTATATAACACAGAATCGAACGTTTTGGCATTTCGGTTAGTAAATAAAGCATTGGAAATAGTGGAGCCATGTGCGAAAATTCATTCGCTCATTAGACCATCAACAGAAACAGAATAGTAAAAACCTCCATTTGCGTTGTGTTTATACAAAGTGTGAAAATGAATGTGTTTTGGGTTGCTTCGTTTTGTTGCTGGCTTCGTGTTTCCTAAAACAAGTTACGTACATTGTCACCTACCTGCAAAGATAAAGAAGAAAAGAAAATGAGTTAGAAAAATATTTTATGTTTATAGCTATATAAAATATTTATAGAGACATTTTACAAGATTTTTTTATGTTTTCACTTAAAATATAAATTCCCCTTTAAGCTCGACACCTGTCCTTGCCCCTTCGCTTTTCAACAATTGTTTTGGGCTTACGGACTTTAAGCGCGTTTAGCTGCCAGGCTTATTAAATCGGTATGGCCAGACACGCTGTCAACAGTTTTGGGGGCTGATGATAGACGAGACCAGGACAAACTGTTTGTGTGGCAAACAAAGGCTTTAGCGTTCCCCTGGCAAACTAGTTAAGCCACAGGGGATAACAAAAAAAAAGCAACCAAAAAATAAAATCCGCATCAAAAGCGTTGCTCATAAATCAGAAGGCCTCTTTTCACAAAACAAAAGGCGACACACAACAAACCAAAGCAAGAGGGAGACGCGGCGGTTCCAGCAGCAGGTCAAAGCTGGTTCAATGGGGTAGGGGGTAGAGTTAGGGGCACATCATGCGGCGGGTCAACTGCCACTGCTGTTGCTCGAGAAGTGGGCTCATAAATATTGACGCGTTTCATGCGCCGAAAATTGTCGCGCGCGGTTTTGTGCTTTCTTTTTTGTTGTTTGTTTGTCAGAATACGGTATACGGTTGGGTTATTAAAAAATTCATGGCTTGTAAAATGCAGGATAAATGAAATATTTAAAATGCCTATAAAAGACAAGAAAGCCAACGATGAAGACAGAGAGCAAATTTGCCAACTGACAGACTGAGGCGACCAAAAGCGGCTTAAACAAACACAGCACAAACACATTCCGATTCTTTTTTTTTATTTTAGCCCATGGCCCTTTGACCGCAAAGTGTGTGTGTGTGTGTGTGTAAGAGAGAGAGGGGTTTGGGGTGGTAGATTGGGATTTCTGGTCATTGGGTTGTTCCGTTTTCATTGCCTGCGTTTGACTGTCGGCGGCGACGTCGGCGGGGCCACTCGAAAAAATATCATTTACATATCCTGGTCGCATCCTTGGCGCCTTTTGCCAAGCACAAATATATATTATATAAAAGCTTTTACATTTTTTTACACACACACACACACACCAACACCTTCCCCCATACACCCCTACAGTCAGTTAAAAAGTGAAAAAATTCACAACCTCAATTCCTTTTTTTTCTCTCTTATATTTATTTATTTATTTATGCCTTATGCCTCAGTTGCTGTCGTTGAGAGCTGACCATGCGATACCCCAACCCCATAGCCACTCCCCAAATAACCTACCCCACCCCTTTTTGTGGACCCCTTTGATTTTTGGCATTCCGCTTTTGTTGTTGGCTGAATTTAACGCGTAAATTAAATTAAAATTTCATGTTGCAAACTTTCCTCTTTTTTTTCGCATTAAAAAACCCAAAATCTCCCCTATCCATATATCGTTTAAACATTTCATTGACTTTAAAAGTGAACAGCTTAAAAATCATATGTGTTTTTCTTTCCTATTTATGTTTTGGCATTTTTCGAATTGTATTACAAATTTTTTTGCAATTTTTCTTTATTTTTAACTTCAAAGTGCAGTTTTTTTGAAGGGATTTTCTATTTGTAAATGTTGCTTTAATGTTTATTTTGGCGCAGCCCTCGAATACAAATAGATATTTACAGCCGGCAACACAAGAAACAACAACGGCAACAGGAATATATATTTTATGGCACATCTGCGAGTTTTTCTCTTCGATTTTTGTTTATGTTTTAATTACGTTTATGTGGTTGATTTATGTTGATGAAAACACCACAGCAGGGGGGAAGGGTTTAGCAGGCCATAAGTTGCCAGCTGTGTGTAAATAAGTGTGTGTGCGTGGGTGTCTGGTGCGTGTCTTGGCTAATGTTTTGCTAATGGCTAGGGTCAAAGAATATGGCCTTGGAAAGAGCGCAACAAATATTCTAATTGGGGCCAAAATAGGGTTAAGAGTTCGTTCTTAACATATTTTGGCGACTTTATATATTGTGTGAAAACTTTTCAGCCACACTATATTAATATTCATTTGTCTCAAATGCTTCTTCATTTGTTCTATTTACAATCATTCATCTTTACCTTTAACCCGCTTCATATACAATGCAGTTGTATTTTATTTCTTTTCAACGCACGCATTTCTCATACATACTAAATATTTTCCATTTCCCCTCTCGCATGATAAATGACTCGCATGCATTCTATATGACCGAAAGAACCATTCATCTATTCGCAGCGCGCAAAACTATCTATAGCCATCTATCTAACCATCTATCTATCTATCTATTGGCTCCCTTTTGTATTTCTCTACCATAATAGTCAACACAATATGTGCTAAAAAAGAAAATATGGTGTGTTGGAGTCTATACAACACTGCTTTTCCCCCTCTCCCCACCCCCTGCTTGCTTGTCCAGTTTCTGTTCTATCTAATATGACCATCGAAAAGTTTTTGTTGTTATTATTGCAACTTGTCAGTTTCGGCGCAAAGACCATCAATTTACTTAGCTTTATTATGTGCACACGCAGTGGGAAACAACACACAGGCTACCCCCCTAGACCCCTCTGGCCCTTTTTTACGCTCCATTTTGTATTGGCGCTTGGCCCTTTTTTGTTTTTTTTGTTGTTGTTGTTGACGCTTTGCACGCAATGCATAAAAGTGGTTGAATAAAAGAGGAAAAAAAAATCAACGAAAATATATCAGAAAAAATCGCAACACAGTATGCAAGTGCAACCTCAGACCCTGCCCCCGCCACCAACTAGCCCTTTGTCGTCCGGCTGAAAACAATGGCAACAAAATGTATCTTGACATTTCATCGTTAGCCAAAAAGTAGCGCAACGTAGCCAAACAAAAGACAGGACAAGAAGGACGCCAAAACAATGGGCGTGGCAGGCACAACGTGACACGAGACGCATAGGAAAGGGGGAGGGGGTGGTGGGGGCAATGCCTGCATTTTCGCGATTTGGCGTTAAATTCCCCTGACAGCTATAAAATTGCATTTTAGAGTAGCGCGCAACAAAAAAAAAAAGCAGACGAAGACAAGAAGAAGAAGCAACATTCCACATGGCAAATACATTGTATATATGTATGTATATGTGTATCTAATAAATAGTTATTGCCAGCAAACACAGACAAACACATAGATACAAAATTGATATTCCCCAATGCAATGCGAGAACAGACAAAAGTGTGAGATGCGGAAGGGAAGCAACAAAAGTGCGACATCATTATATAAATGGTGTGTGTGTATGTGTGTGTGTGTGTGTGTGTGTGTGTGTGAGTGTGGTAGCATCATATGTTTTGTATCTATCAGATACGTGAACTGTGTGTCGACGCCGCTGGTTTGAAGTGATTTCACACACATGTTTTTTTCTTTGTGTATCTCTTCCTTTCTATAAGCAAAAAAATCCATCCACCCCAAGGACGGAGAGAGCAAGAGAGGAGGAGAGAAATTTGGAAGTACACACAAACATGACCACAGGAAATGTTTCACAGCTGTGCGAAATGTACGCCAAAAGCAAAGCAAAAGTATCTTCTAGTACAGAAGCTCAGCTATTTGTCATGGCAGATGGGTGGATGGGTAAGGGGGTGGCAGGCGGGGGTTGGTTTGTCCAGGCATTTAAGCAAACAAACAGAAAATGGCACGTGACAAATGCCAGATACTTCTTATGTGTGCTTTGTATCTTATGTGTGTATCCACAACAACAAGTTTAGACTAGCTTGCAGCTTAAAGCAGCAACAGCAGCAACAAAAAAATAAACGCTGGACCAGAGTTGTCAACACAACCAAAAGCAATTTCCCTACTCGCTTGCACACGCACTTTATGTTTTCCTTTCACATAAAGTGAATTTTGATGACATACAGAGTCTGTCACACATGTTGACAGGCCCCAACAGTTTGAGGCCTGACTGCCTGACTGCCAGCTGATAGCGTCCGCAGTGCTGTGGCACGTGTGGCAGCCACGTGAGTGACTCGAGGGCAAGGCAACAGGGTAGACAGTCAACCCTCTCTCTCTCCACACTCTTTTTTTTTTTTTCATTTGTTGCCTGCGTCGTCGTCTTTCACTTATGCTGAGATTACACGCTTGTCAGACAACCGAGCCGTAAGCCTTTCATTTGCCATGCATATCAAGTTTTATGGCCAAAGGGGGTTAACACAGTTTGTTAAAGCGGAGGGAGAGGGGCGCCAGAGAGCTGTAAGGGTGGAGTTCAACAGTTGTTGAAAGCGCATAATGTTCAATAAGTAAAACTAAATATTGATTTTAGGCAAAAAAGAAGAAATCCGCATTTCACTTATAATTCGCAAGTGGTTTAAGCAACGTTTGTCCGCACTAGAGTGAAATTGTCATAATTCTTACGGATGAGCAGCAGAAAGCACAGTTACTTGAGGAGTCTTCAAATGCTTATTATATTGCATTAAACATGTGCCCAAAAACTTTCACCCAACGTAAATTAGATGTCTCTTTCAGCATTTCGTGTCTCATTTATATGATTTTTTAATGCTCTGACAATGCAATTTTTTCATTTCTCATCATTACAACTATGATTATATACTATGATGATAAGCATAGCATTAGACATTTAACCCAATTTGCTACTTTTTCTCTTTTTGCTGCAATTCTTAACAACAACATTTTCCATTTCCACAGTTTGTGTTGTGTGTCACAAAGGGCGGCGCAACAACAATTAACATTTTCAATTGCATTTGCTGTGAGTAAGTAGTTCGTGCGAAACTGTAAAATTGCAAAGCGCATTTCCGCCGCTTTTACAAATAAAACACATTTCCATTTCCAGGCCAAATGGCAAAATAAGCTGAAAATAAAATGGGCTTAACCTGGGTGCAAACCCTTTGTTTTACTAGGGAGAAAAACTGAATCTAAACATTTTTAAAAAGAATACTGTTTCATAGATCTCAAGCCCACTTTTATTAAACCTTTTGTCTGGGTATAACAACAAAAACTTCCTTAGCACTTGCGAATTATTTAAGCAAATTATGCACACAAGCTACTTCATCATTCAAGTAATAGGAGCTGTTGCTCGACATCCAAGCATCCTTTCCACCCAAAACTCTACCTAAATGTTCATTCACATTCATAATCCCTAAAGAGAGCAAAGCAGAAGGCACAAAATGAGCAAAAACTTTGCATATCAGCCCGTAAAAGGTGTGGAGGAGTAAGAGTTCGCTTGGCAATTTGGTGAAAAATTTGTTTTTGGCATAAATTGTAATCCAAGTTGAGAGCAAAACTCGGTTTATACAATTACGTTTATGGGGCATTTAGTGGAAAGAAATCTTTATGAACAGATATTTGATGTGATTAATTTCAAGTGTTATTAATAAAGAAAATAAATATTATAAAACATTAAATATTTGACCTTTAAAGTAAGCTCAGCTCAAGTGTATGGCCATAATTCTCTGGCCATGTTGCCTGTCAATTATGTGTATTCCTGCCACCCAGAAAGAGAGTCTCCCCATCTTGCTTGCAACGCATTGTTAACTGCCTTGAGTCGAGGCGTAATGGCATTTGCATACTGTCAGTTGGCTTTAACACCAAGAGCACAACACAACTATATTGTTGCAATTAACTTGAGCAAGAGGCAACATGTCAGATAGTATGGATAGATACTCTCTACACACACAATCGAATCACAAAAACCCCTAAACTCACTTTAGGTTCGACTGTCGTTATCACTTTGCTTGGCCTTTTAACAGCAGGCAGCACACACCATACCACACACACACACACCGCACACCACATGCACCACATGCATCGACATCATTCAAATGGCTAACAAATTGCACTGTCGAATGCAATATTTTTGCTTTTAGCCATAATACCTTTTACATATGCTACGACAGCCGCCAGAGCAAAAGCATTTTAAGCAGCCATCACCTCCGCTTACTTCACCACTTACTGCACCACACACAGCCACAACCGCACCGCACCACAGAGCAGCAGCAGCATCTTCTCCCTCTCTTGTCTGTTCTTTGGCTAGGTAAGTCTTGTTACATGCAACGCAGCCAGCTTGTTAGCATGAAATGTGTCTGCCTCAGCAGCTTCGAGAGCGAGAGAAGATACCAAAGATGGCAGAGTGATAAATCCTTGCGGCTTTTTATTTCCACAGCGGCGTCTCCGTTGCCATCATCTACTCTATATATATGCGTTTCTGTGTGTGTGTGGGTGTGACATATAGCCACGCCTCCTTCGCAACGCCCCCTCCTTGCGCATTGCATTACAAGCATAATAATTCTTACTGACAGGCCACGACGAGCTGTTTTCTGGTACTCTCTCAATACGGTTTTCTCTGTTGCGTTTTCGATTCGCCTTTTCAAGGCGTTTATCATATTGTAGTAGAAGAACCCACAACATTTGTTTAAGCCTCAAACAAAAAGGGTATTTGAAGGCTATTGATATTCATATGTCATGTAGAAACTTGTTTTGATTTAAATAGTATTAATCTGTTTGATTTTAAACATTTTATATTTTTCACATTTTAACTTCACAAATTCCTTAAACAACTGTTACCATCTTCTCTTTTGTGCGCCATTTCTGTGCACTTACCGCCCAATTAAAGCAAAAGTTTCATTTCATTTTCGTTTCGTATCCTTTTCTTTTTTTTTCTTTTTTTTGCTTTTGGGTCTAACCCAGAAAAATTTACGCCTCGTTAATTTCAATTTAAGTGCAGACAATTTTTTTTTAAAAAAAAAAAGCGTGGAGTACATTATATAAAAACAGATATATCTATATATACATATTTGTACATACACTGCGGCATTCTTTATTCAGCTTGCGGCGTTTTCAACTCTAAAGCGCAAATTAACGGCTCCGTTACGAGCCCTTGACTACGCCCAAAAGCCCACCCGCACACACACACACACACATTAGCTTTGGCATAAAAATGTATTTTATCGTTGGCCAGGAAACAGTTTTGCGGCAGCCGGAAATGTTTCCACTTCCACTTTATTGTGGCCCATTCTTTTTTTTTTTTTTATCTGGTTCACTCGCTCTCATGTCTCTCTCTCTTTCACCCATTGGGTGCAGGAGGGGACTAAAGAGTTTTGCCAACGTTGCCAACACCGCAAAACAACAAAGTGCATTACATATTTCACTAATTAAAATAATGGAAAATACAATATTTGTAATTATTTACAATGCATTCCGTCTCTCTCTCTCTCCCTCTTTCTCTTTCTATCTCGTTCGTTGTGTTTGTCCGTTTTTGTTTTCCTTTTTTATTTTGTTTTTTTTTTGGTTTATCTGGGGGATTATGACATGACCCAATGCTTTACTGGGTAATTTGGACATAAATCTTTCAGCTATTTTTTGTGGCGGGAAGGGGTTGGAGAGGGGGAGCACCATCAACTGCAGTTGACAGTTGTCTCTCATCATTTAGCATAATGAGGTCGAGTGCTGGCAAAATTTGCACAAAACGGTTTCCAAGGCAAAAACCAAATGTTGTCAAGGTGCTTCATTAGGATTCTTTTTAGTAATTGTGGAAATTAAATTATTAAAAGTGGAAAAAGTATTGATTTGAAAATATTAAAAAATATTATATTCCATTTAACAATCAAAAGATTAATAATTTTTATAAATATTTTATTTCAAATTAAGCTTTATTCACTTGATGTTTTGCTCAACTGATTATAGATTTATATAAAACATTTTTTTTAAAGTTATTTCCTTCCATTATGCACCAATTTAAATCTTTATTTATTAATAATTACGTCTCATATATTAATTTTTTTTTAGCTAATTGCACTTTTAACCTCGGTGAAAGTGCGAATAAAACCATTTCAAGTGCAATCAACTTTTGAATTATATAAATTAAATACTATTATGAGCTGATGAACTCCTTACAGAGAAACAAAACCTTAACGAAAAGAATTTAAAACCAGTTTTACACAAATTTGCCAAAACAAAACCGAATAAAAAACGAGTTCACAAAATGTATTTCAAGTGGAGCTGAGACAATTGACTTACTGACTCTAAGCCTCCGGCCACATGCACTTGAAGTCATTGACCAAATCGTAATATTCTTTGGTTACAACATGAATCTTCAGACATGAATTCATAACAAACAAACAAACAGAAAGATAGAGACGGACAGTGTGAAAAGTTAAGAGGGCATAACTTAAAAGAGAAAGAGATGGAGAAGCAGAGAGTGAGAGGGATATTCAAATGACATGGGCCAGAGAACTTAAAGCCAACAGCTGCTGCTTTTCGTTGTCTTGGCCACATTTTTTTCTTTTTGTAAGCCCGTGTCGTCGGCACACATTGCCGTGGGTCATTGACATTGGCGAAGTGGGGGGAAGAGAGAGCGCTGACACACACGAACTGCTTATAAATAAGTTATAAAGAAATGAGAAAAAAATGTTTATAAAGCGTTTGTTTTTTGAGATGACAAGAAGCAATAAAAAAATAAGTCAAATCAAATAAAGTATCAAAAAATTATGACATTTGTTTTTTCTATTTAAGGCCTATTGTTTTTGGCCATGTCTATTTGTTCATTAATTTCTGTTTACTCGCTTTTTCGTTTGATATTTGCGACAAGTTCGAAAAATTAATTTTGTTACACTTGATTGATCGAAACTGCGGTGAATAAATAATGTTTGGGTTTATAATTATTTAACATTAATATGTAAAACATTTGTTAGACAAGGTCTTTTAAGGTCTTTTTAATTAGATAGATGTGTGATTAAATTTGATGTTCTCATATAAAATTTAAGGCTTTTTTTCTGATTCTTTTTCCCAACTAAATTTAATTCCAATTTAAGCATATGTTAAATGCAACAAACAAACAGACATTAAGTGCTTGCAACACAGACAAGCATTCGAGATACATTCAAATGGAAAAAGGGTTAAAAACAAAAACAGAAAAGAAACAGGGGAGAACGAGTGCACAAAAAATAATATATAATAAATATATACAACTATCTGTATGTTCGGGGGGCATCAATGTAATTTTCTGCACATTTGAGCAGAAAATTATCGATTTTATATGCAGCGCAGCATCAAATTGCAGCAGCAACAAACAAACTGTGGCAAACACTACAGAGCCATGGCGCAGAGGAAGAAGCGTAGACAGTCAGACAGTTTTTTGAATTGGAACTGAACCGAACTGAAATGATGCCCAGCCAGAAAAAACGCTATACTCCAATGGCAAATGGGGACCAAAAGCGTCAAGTGCCTTGTAGGTAAGAGGGGGAGAAGAGGGTGGTGCACAGTTAAAGGTATGGGATAGCATAGCATATATAAAGGGTATTGGAAATGTGTATTTTGCTACTTTGCTTACATTTCATTCAAAATATTTTGATGTGTGTGTGTGTGTGTGTACTTAATGCACTCTTGCCACAGACAAGTGCGGGTGGGGAGTGGTGTTATTTTTTTTTTTTGGTATTTGCTGCCTAGTTTACTCAGTGTTTCTCGCATCTCTGTGGTTCAATAAACTTGCGCGTGAATTTTCTATTTTACATGATATGTTTTTTGTTGCTTTCTGAATTTTATTTTGTTGTTTTTTATCACCGTTTCGTTTAATGTACAACATGATTTTATTTTTTACAATATGCCAGAGACAGGCAGTAGTGGCAGCAGCAACAACAACAACAACAACAACAATAAGGGACAGCAGACAACATTGCGCCCAAATGTGCGACTGAATGGAAGGAAGGTAGCAATGACGAGAAGGGGGAGGGGTGGGCAGGGATGTTGGTTGTGTGCCGCTGCGTTTTATGTGTCAAACATTCTGTAAAGTGAAGTGGGCGCATAATATGGCGCGAGGGTTTTGGGGGGTTAGTGTGTGGTGGCCAACGAGGCGTATGAGAAACAGGCTGTCTGTTTCCCATCGGAATTTTTGCGTTTTGTTTGAACAGAGACAGAGAGCGAGAGGGAGCAGCGCTTTGGCGCTTTATATGTGGGTACACAAAACTGAAGGGTTAATGGTGGAGTAGGGGTATAGGGAGTGGGAGAGGTGTAGTGTTAGCTGATAGATAGATTGTTGTACTAACTGACTGGCGAATATGCATAGATCGCATTTACATTTGATAAAGAGCCATAGAAAACACAAAGTTATCGAGCAGCTATAACTGTAAATCTATATTTATAAACTCTAAAGAAGATCGATTAATAGCTGTAAGAAGAAGCGCAACAAGCTTCAAATATATTATGCAAACATGAAAGCTTAGAAACAAAATCTCTTTTCAATCATTGATGACATCATAATTCACAAAAGGTCTCACTATAATTTATGCAAATTATATGTTTCTCTTTCTTCGATATTTGTGTTTGTTCTATAATTATGTGTTAGTTTAACTATTTGGCGCTTAAGGTATTCAAACATTTCTTTAAGCTCTCAAGTCATTGACCTGCAAACTTCTTCCTGCTTGACAGCATGCTTTCATCATCTTAGCATAAAAAAAGACTCCCTCCACATCCCACCTGACTGTCAACTGTCTGGGTGCACAAACACCATGAAGAAGGCATCATCACATCGCATCAATTGCCACTTTGGTGTGACCTTTTTTTTTCTCTCATGCTTGTCTGCTAATTTGCTGTCATTTTGCTTCTTGTTCCTCTGTCCGCCTTTCAACGCCCTCCTTTAACATCAATGCATTATATATCGATCAAAATTCAATTTGTGCCGCTTTTTTTTTGACAACATTTAAAGCAGGAAAAGCCAACGCCTGGCATGAAGAAAACTGAAGAGCAAAGGCAAAGGCGAAAAAAAAAATTTACTTTAATTGAAAAAGTTTTGCTACGACGCACTTTTCGTTGTCGTTTTTAATATTTCCTTCGCACTGTCTCTTCTCCTTTTTTGTCATCTTGTTTGCCAATTTTCATTTTTTGTCAAGGAGTCGAGAGGCAGGAAGTTCTGTGTTCTGTTTAAAAAGAGATTCCAAATGTGACTTACGTGAGAGCGTAGAAGACCCAAATAGACAGAAGAAGCCAGAAAAGGGAGGAGAGAAAGCGAGCAAAAGGGACCTCGAGCCATTTTTAATTAACCTAATTTGCAGCTGAGCTACCGAACTTTTGCTCCATTATTTAGGCTAAAGCTTGGTGCAGGGTTTCTTGCTCGCTTTTCTTTCGGTTGTCACTTCAAATCATTCATGTGTCACCTTGAAAGGAAATCGTGACTTAAACATGACCCCAAAGGATTTAACTGAAAAAATTATCTGGGGTCATAACAAATCAAGGTGAATTAGTAAGTAATAAGGTACTGACGAATAAGGCATGAATAGGTCATGTAGTGGATGAGGAATTGTTAGGTATTGTATTTTTATCTCTACACAATCCTTTTCAACTTTTCTTGTTTTCCAGCCCTGGGGAGTTTCAGACTTTAACTCCATTTGCTTTCAGTTAACTTTGGAGCTGGTTCCGCTTGATAGTTGACTTATGTTTGTGCCACTTAGTGTCGTCAACTTGACTACGACTACACTACAATTTCAATCCATTCCGTTCCATGCCACATTACTTATGCCCTTTGAGACGTGCCTCCGCCACCATCAATACAAAACACTTCCCCCCCCCCTCTTTGAATTAAGTTCCCTTGAGCTTAAGTTAAGTTTTTTGTTTTTCTTCTCCATTTTTTTTTTTTTTTTGTTTCTTTAACAACACACAAATTGTGTTTAAGTTGAGGGGTTTGAAGAAAAAAAAAACTTTGTTGCTGTTTTGTAATTGAGAGCAGAAGATAATCAAGTTGCAAGTTGAGAGTTACAAGTTGCAAGTTGCACGTTGTGAGTTGTTGTTTGTTGCAGCAGCTCTTCTTAACGCCAACTTTCCATGGCCAGCGCCGCTTTAAGGGCCATAACATCAAGCTGTTGTCCCCAACAAACCAAATCTGCCCTAACCCTCTTTTTTTGCTTTGCTTTGCCATTGTAACACATGTTGTTAATAACTCTTACAATTTGGACCTTGCCCCCCAAATTGAAACACGTACACCATGCACCTGAGGCAAAAAGCAAGGGGAGGGAGGCAGGGAGGAGAGCGTGACAAAGTCATAATTAAGGTAAACTTTTTTGGTTTTTTCGCTTGCGTTGACAGAAAATTAATTAAAAATCAACTACGTTTGGTTCGGACTGCAACTAAGACTGCAAAAACTGCGATTGAAATTGCGATTGAGCTAAGTTCATTAAAGTTGGGAGAATGCCAGACAAAGATTGGGCTACAATTAATGAAGCAGGTGTGTATGGATTTGCAACATAAGAAACTTCTTTCAGGTTCCATTTAATTGAACTTCACTGCAAAATGGACAATAGTTAATGGATTGTTAAAATTTGGGGTAGTGCCTTTCCTTAACTTATTCTAAGTTTGTCTTCGAAAAAGTATTTTCATCGTCAACGAATGCGAAGAACACATTTTTTTCAAATGCAATTCCGCTTTAAAAATACTTCTTTAATTACTTGCATTTCCATTCTCATTCTCATCCCATTCTCATTTATATATTATTTACTTGACACACTCTCAGTCTTGCCCTCTTCCCCCCCTTCAAGACTCACAGCACCACACACAACACTCAACAGCTGGCTCAGCGAAAATTTCTCTCTGCCAACGCTGCTCCAGTTTTCACCTGACCAAAAAGCGAAAAAAAAAAAAAAAAAATCAACTGCAAGCTGAAAGACACAACAACTGCGAATGTAATTCGCTATATCTCCGGCATTCTTGAGTCAATCCCATGCCAAAACATAGCTGCACATTCAGCTAAGCATGAACTCGTTAAAGCTACAAGGAAAGAAATCACATTTTCTTACACACGCACACACACACACACACACACACATGTTGCGATACCTAATTTGCAGCAATTTTCACCGCATCCAACAGCAACAAGCAGCAGCTACAAGAAAATTCTCTCTGCACACCATATATACATATATTAATAATGAACAAACAGCCAAAGAGGGGAAAATAAAAAAAATGTTAGGAATCCCCCTCGTCTCCCTTCCGTTCTACTACCCAAATACAGTTTCTGCAATTTTGCACGCAGCGCAGCGGCGCACATGAAAATAAATATTAAAAATAAATTAGAGCTACCTTGTGGATTTTATTAACATTTAATTTATGAAAAGCAGAAAAAAAAAACTCTCCAACAAACGACGGTGAATGCGAATACATAGCTAGAAAAAAGGAATGAGAGCGCAATATAATATAGAGAGAAAAACACAACAATGCAGAAAGCTCAACAAGAAGCAAAGTCAGTGGAAAATTGCATGCAAAGCCTGTGATACATGCATAGATAAAGATACAAGTATGTAGATACATTGATAGATAAAACTCAACACACCTCCGACAACAGCCTGCGGAAAAGTCAAACTACTAAGCATAAACACCTAATTGATATTAATTAAGCAATGAAAAATTTAAAATGAAGAAAATACGAGAGAACGACTTTTGCATGCACTTTTGATAATAAATAATATCAGAATGTGTAAAAATATTATTTTCTGATACATATGTATACCAGTTAATCAGTGAAAAATAAAAGTTTTTGCATTTCGTGTCACGGAAATCACTAGCGATTTGTATTTAATTTTATACATGTTATACAATAAATTGATTTTGCGCGCTTTTTTTCAGTAAAAAAAAAAAAAAAAAAAAAAAAAAAAACAACTAAAGCGCATTCAAAACATTGACTTTGATTAATTCCACAACTCCACTTGAAATCACTTTTGTTGAATCTCGTTAAAGTTGAAACAACACCATCATTATTGCTAGTTGCGTTAGCTTTCATAGAAAGTTGCGTGCCTTAATTGATTGTAGGCAGAGTTATCAAGAAGACAAGTGCAACAGGGAGAAAAAAAAAGAAGGAAAAGCATTGCAACAACTGCAACGATGCGTGGCAAAAACAAAAAGTGGGAGTTAAGAGTTAGCTAAGCCAAGTGCCCAATGAAGAAGAAGAGGAAGCACAAGCAGGAGACACCCCCAACACAATTGCAGTTGCATAAAGCATAAAGCATATCCGCCCAAGAGAGTAGGCTCAACTTCAACCACTCGAGTTGCGTCAGTGGAGCAGAAACAAGAAGGCAAAAGACGTTGCTGGACAGCAAGGGGGGGTAAGCAATGTCTGAGGCGGCCTGAAGCGCCCAAGAGACAATTTGTACAACATTTAAATGGGCAGCAAGTGGAACGAAGGTCCTCTCAATACAGGCAACAAGAAAGAAACAACAAAAAAGGCGCATAAACCAAGTTAGAAGACCACACAGACACAGAGAGATAGGTGGGAGCGAGGGGGGTTGCAGCAAGAGCGTGCTTCAGACACATGCAACAACAAGCAAACAATTTTAACGACATTTAGAAAAAGAGCGGGGCAGGGCAGGGGAGGTGAAGGCATAGTCAGATTATAAGCACAAGAATCTTGGCTGAGATTTTATTTTCTACTCATTTTCTATCTCTTTTTTTTTGCATTTTACTTCATCTTGTTTTATTATTATTTTGAAAAGCCTCTTGCAATGTCGCCTCAAGCGCTTTTCAGTGTTTAACTTGTGTGAAGTTTGTCAAGTTTTCAAGACTACTACAACTAGTTGAACACAGTCGGCGTTCGAGGCACATTCAAACCGTCAGTCAGTCAAACAGTTAGTCAGTCAGTCAATCAGGTTGTAAGGGGTAAGGAGGAGTGGGCTGTCTATGGAGTAGTTTTGTGGTCATTTACAGTTTCTCAAAACGGGTCATAACTGCAACGAGGTAAGAGCGTGAAACCAACACTAAAATATGGTTAAGAGCAATAACACAAATTGGTGTTTATAGTTTTTTTTCTTTCTTGTGAAGTGAAGTTTAAGGTAATAAGCAACAAGTTTTGGGAAAGTAGACTCGAATGGAGAATGCAATGGGTTAAGAGTAGGTTAGAGAAAACGTCATATTAAGGATGTGTTTGGCCTGATTTTATATATATTCTTGTAATATTTTGTGTCTGTTACTGCAATGCTTTAGTTTTAAGTGCTTTAATGCATAGTTTTTATTAAATATTTGCTCTTGATTCTCACGTCTCGTTTCATATTTCTGTTTCATAATCTATGCAAGTTCTATCCCTTTCTCTTGCCCTCTCCCTCCCTCGTTGCATGTACTCTGTGTGTTGAATGAAAACCGATATCTCGATTTTGAACAATGGCATTTTGCAGTCAGCTTCCAACAGCAGCAGCAACAACAACAACAAAATGCATTGATGTCAGGTCACAATTCTCCGGCTGTGACAATTCCCAATGCCTCGTTTCGTGGCACTTAACAAATGTGAGCTCAGTTGGGGGTATAAATACATATGTGTGTGTGTATATATATTTGTAACGTGAGTAGCAATCAACGCACACATAACGTATACGTAATGCATCACAAAGCGGTTCGTGTGGAGGAGAGTAGGAGAAAGGTTAAAGCTGCAGTTAAGCTCATAGTTCTGGTTACGGTTACATGAAAAAGCTGCTTGATAAACAGAATATATTTTTATAAAGCAAAAAGCAAACGCTTTGAATATAATAATTGAAAATATTTTGATCTACAGGCTTAAAGTTTTGTTTTATAAATTGTTTAAACAATATGGTATATCAACCTTTTGAATCTTTTTATCTATCTAAGTCTTAAGTTTTGCTTCTCTTATGGTTTTGTGTTCTTGTGTCTGTTACTCCCTTTTTCTGTCTCTCTTTAACTGTTTTAATAGTTCACTCTTGTTACTCCGTTTTCTTTTCTTAACTTTCCCTCAATTCTCTTACATCTCGTATCTCTTACTTTCTAATTTACACTTCCTTGATATTAAGTTCCTTTTAAGTCAGATTTTTCCTTGTACCCTTAAATAATTTAAATATCTTACTATCTCACTCTATTTAACTCGCCATCTTACTCATTTCTTACTCATTTTTCCTGTCTCTCGCTTTGCTAAAAAATCTCTATGCCAGGCAGCAACCGCATTTTACATGCATTTCTCAAGCGCATAAATCACTCAATTGGAAAATGCACACAACCAACACACACACACTCACATGTATTGCAACACTCTAGTCCCCTCCTGCACCTTAACTACTTACTCCCTCCCTCCTCTTGGGTTAGGGCTTAAAAAGCATAATTCATAAGCTGCTTAAGCCGCTGGTCATAAATTTACTGCACACACATTAATTAGGCCGCCGCCACATCCCCAAAGGTTACTCCTTTTTTTTTCGTAGCTATCCTTTTACCTTCCTGTTGCTCGCTTACCTACCTCCCTCCCCCACCCTCTTATCCTATCTGATCTAGCCGTAGTTGTAGTAGTATCTGGGCACACCTACCACTCTCGCTCTCTCGCTTCCGCTTCTAATGGAGCTTTGGAGTGGCAGGCTTTGGGCATCGAGTTCTACTGTTGTTGGTTGCCTGGTTGCTTGTTGCACATCCACATCGCTAGCTAAATGAGTAATGGATGCTCATTAGTCTTGGAGCAGACTCAAGGGGAACCTCAAACTCGTAAATACTAGTACGTAACGAAATGGGCTGGCAAAAAAAAAAAAAATAACGAAACTCCAGCTACAACTACAACTTCAATTCCAATCGCATTTTCATTTCTCTGTTGGAGTTGTTTATAATCGAAAGGCAAAAGAAGAAAGGAAGCAAACTGTGCAACAATTACAGCTTGAGCGTATATCTCGAGTATATACTATATCTACGTTTGTATTAAAAGGGATTTTGGCATATAATCAATCAAATTGTCAATCAATCAATGCAAACTAACAGCAACAATGCGAGACAAAAACAAAAGCACACGCAATCAATGCGAAAATGTTTTGTTTTTTTTCGAAAACGAAATTGAAATGGACAACAAAATTGTGGGGAGGCAAGCAAGCACTCCCTAAAAAGGGCTGTAAACAGGGGTATGGAATTTAGCCAAAAGGCAAAGTGTGACAAGAGAAAAGCAACAACAAAAAACGGAAATAATTAGAAATGTACGAATAGAAAAGAATTACTGAAATATACAACAAAATAAATAGAAAAAATGCACATTGAGAAACATTTTAATCAAAAATTTGAAGCAAGAATTTCATTTGTGTTTTGGGAAAACTAAATATATCGAAGAAGTTTGTCAACAAAAATTACCACAAACTAAATAAAATTTATAAAAAAAAAAAAAAAAAAAAAAAATGTATATGAGTATAAAAAGGAAAGAATTGCAATTTGCCATCTTTAGTAACAAGATAATTCTCTCCTTATTCTATCAATACTTTTATTTTCAATTATAATTCACTTTTCACATTTTCTCTACCATTTTCGAATTAAATGAAGCGAATTTGTCAAATACTTAATGATCAACAAGTTTCGACAAAAAAACCAAGAATTTGCAGTGCGTCAAATTAAGTATCACAAACAAAAGTTAAATCAACTACAACAAATTATTGAAAATTCGTTAGTTTTGTGACAAAGAAATATGCGTCAAAAAGTCAAGTTTGAAATCTGTGTTATAGGGGAAACATGCCTCACAATTGTGAATCGTTTGTTATTTGTTGTGGCACAAAGTCTTATCGCAACTTTGCAATGAGTCAAGGCAAAGCAAAACAGAAAGAAAAAACACTTAAGGGTATGGTTTGGTTTTTATCGACATTACACTAAGCTACACTTTATAGTTGGGTTGTTGTTTTAGTATTACACAAATTTCTAAATTCTACAACTTTTATCACAATTTTCATAGTTTCATTTCTTATTCTGTTTGCTTTTCGAACACTTTATTGCTTTGGAACACTTACAATATGCTCCTTTAGCTCCTTGCGTATTGGTCCCAGCCATTGATGTAATCCAATATAACGTTTTTGCACCATTTTGAGGGCAGGGGCGCCCTGGGCGTAGGGGCCGCCCAGTAAGGCGCTGGCGGTTTCTAAAACCACCATTTTGTTGTAATCGCTTGTTGTTTCGATTATGAAATATTATTTTTATACTTATATATTGTGGTTGTTGTTTTTGCACACACTCACACAAACACAAACACTTTAACACTTCTTTTTTTATCCGGGCTGCTGATAAGCTCTATATAGCCCCTATATAATATTTTATTTTCTTGCCTTTCTCTTGTTTTTTCTGCTTTTCTTGATATTTTTGTTTTATCAACTTCGAAGAAAAGTTGGAACTTTGGTTTCTGATTTCTGTATTGCGTTTTGTTTTTTTTTTATATTTTTATATTATTTAAATATGATTAACATTATATATATATGTATGAGTACTGGTCGGTCAAAACTGTTGATTCAGCTTTTGGGGCGTTGGAGTGATATTTTTGCTGTTTTTTTGGATTTTGGGGTCGCGTTTCAATTAAATTTAAGCCGCATTCGTCAGACGTGCCTCGCTGGCCGCAAGAGCGATATATGTGAGTCGAGATGCTGCTGCTCTCTCTGTACATGTATTGTACATATATGCATATGTATCTGTATTTTATGCATATATACCACTATATAAAGCTGCTTCTTTAATCCTTCATACGACAGAGAACAGAAAATGGTTAACGGTTTACGGTTGTGACAATGCTGCTTTCGATTTTACTTTTGCATTCGAAATTCACGTCAATCCTCAAAATCAATTAAATGACACGCACTGAATATCTTTCATACTTCTTGCTCTTTAGGTTGAAAATATTTTAAAAATATATATTTTATTGTTACAAATATTGCACAATGTTGAAGATATATATTTTATTAATGCACTTTTGGACCACTTGAAAATACTTTTTAGCATAAAATTGCACTATTATGCTTAGAATAATACAATAATATTGATAATGATAATAATAACACAACGAAAATATTCCACACTTTTCACGACAAAAACGTTAGATGTTGTTGTTGGTTTTTGTGCTTTTGATTTTTGTAACGGATATACGAGGTACACGAGAGTACGAAACGGAAACGGTAGAACGAACCGCAGTGTTCAAAGTTCCATCGCGAACTGATTTTCAGCCAGCGATGCGAATTGTGCCGAGCCACAAGCAACGACAGTCGAACAAACGAATAAGCAGAACGAGGAGAGTTCGTCGTTAGCGCACGAATGCAGCCCCAACGAAGCGGTCAATCTTTTACAGTGGTCGTAAATTAACGAAAAACTAAACAAAATGTGCAGTTTAAAAGAAGTTTTGGCAATTTTTATTAAGTTTAAGAAGCAATTCATATCAAATATATTCAAATCAAGCTCAATAATCAAACTTCTTTTAGAATTATAAACTCGTTCTCCGCTGCTTCCACTGTGCGTTCACTCAAACACAGAGAGCGCAAGAGAGAGAGAGAGCGCCATCAACTGGTGTAGAGTTTACTCAGCGCATACGGAAAACACTTGTTGTTGACGTTCTATGAGATAGGCAGCGGCAAAATCGAGCGCACCCCAAAAGCAAAACATGTGAGCGTGAGTGAGAGAGCGAGAGAAAACTGTTGCGCGCCCAATGACTCTTATACTCTTATACTGTATGAGACCGGACGGCATTGCCAGCAGTGTGCAAAAGAAAAGCGCAGTTATCTTTTGTAGAATATCTTCACTGAGTTTGTGCATTCATTGGCCATGAAGAGGAGGTTTTATGCTAGTGTCTTATATGAATGTGTGTGTGTGTTCGCGTGTGTGTGTAATGAACGCTGCAAGGCGCATTGTTTGCGGTTGCTTCCGCCAAAAACTAGCTAAAAGTTAACAGGTTGTCCCCAGTGGTTTTTACAGTTGCAAACTAGACAAACCAAAATTTCAAGAGAAAAAATGTTTAGATAAAGACAAAGCTGTGGTAGAAGCTGTAATAAGATGATGATTTAAATGGAAATGCTATGCAAGAGGTTATTATTGCTTCTAGGAAATTGGATGTTGATGAATTTATTGCGTAAATCATATCGGATTTATGTTTATATTATCTTTTCTTAGCTTTAAGACTTCTTAAAAATCAGAAACATTTTGTCTTCGATGGAATTTGTCAATCTTTAGGTTAATAAATAATCATTTGGTAAAAACAGTTGAAAAATTAATGAAAATTCAAATTTTGTGGGAACAGTTTACATGATCTATTAATAAATTATTCTAGCACCTGCTACTTACGACAAAAAAAAATCATAAGAGAACATTTATTATACTGGAATCTTCATTAATTATATGATGAAAAAAAAAAAAACTAGACGAAATGTCTGCATACGCCTTCTCAGAATTTTAATGATGATAACCAAATAAAACTAAAACAGAATACTCCAAAATAACTTAAGGTCTGTCTACTGTTTGGGAGGAAGGGGGTAATGGATTGTATGGTATGGTATGGTATGATTATTATTAGGTAACGTTGAACCCATGCCGAGTTTGTTGACTTCTGCAACAAAGTGTGACTAAACAAATTAAGCTTAGAACTAGGCGGGCAAAAAACAAAAACAAAAATGTAGAAGATAAATTACGAAAAAAAAAAAAGAGAGAGAGTGAGGAACAACTCTTATAAGGCACCAAAAAAAGAAGAAGAAGCCAGCAACAACAAGGCGTTAAATTACATATTAGGTCTGTTGGACATTACCTGGCACCATATCAGAGCCCGTGTCAAAACAAGGCAGATAATAATAAGAACAACAACAACAACACCAAGTACTACGAAGGAGTTGTGGTAAGAACAGAAGAAGAAGAAGAAGAAGAAGACTTCAGCGATTTCATGCACGAGAACATGAAATTGAATAAAAGAGGCTGCTGCTTGCTGACTTCTTTCAATCGCATAAGCTGGAAAATTGCTTGTGCATGATGGAAAATCATTAACAACAACAACAACAAAGAACAAAGAATGCATTACAGGAAAGGAGAAAGAGTTCACTCACATCTAACGGTAAAAGAATAAACGTTCAAGCATACAAGAGCGCGCGCTTGTTCAACAAGTTGCCATAAAAATGTTGCTGCAACATTGCATCTGTAATTAAAGCTGCTTTTGCTGCTGTTGCTGCTCACGTGTTGCTGTGGTCTGTGTGTTGTGTTTTATTGTTTTTAGCGCACAAGTTCAATGCACGGCAATCATGATGAGAAATTAGCACAGAAGCACAAACCAACACCAACTTATGCAAACTAAGACAACGCAAAACCAGATGAAAAGAGAGCGAACAAACAAACGAACGAACGAGCGCTCAGAGCTGATGCTCTCTGTGCTCACCTCGGCAATGACATTCAAAAAAGCTGCAAGTCAAGCTTAGAGATACGAATGCTAAGCCAGCCGCCTCGTATTGGCCATCTCGCTCTGACCTGCTGACTATGCGAATGTGTTCCCGTCAAACAGCTTTGAGTTCGTTCACCGCACGCGACGAACGCCAAACAGCAACAACATCGAGCACGAGATGTTCGCGAAGACCGTTCTCAAAGTTTTGTATGTGTGTCTGCTTGCTTGGCCTAAAATTTTGTATAGAGCCAACCGCGACCTGCCTAACTGCACAACAAGTTTGACTGCAGCAGCAGAGGGCGGGCAGAGCTCGCATGTAACGATCGTCAAGATGTTAATCTTGTTGTAGCCGAAGGCCCAAGCACTCGTTAGTGCCGCTCTTTACATGCAAGCAGCAGGCGCTTACACTACGCACCCCCCTTCCCTTACCTCTACCTTAGGCTCGTTGTCTCCTTTAACAGCAATTAGCTGCAGTGTATCTGGTTGAAATTAATTTAAAATTAGTGCACATCTTGTGGTACAATTTGTCGCCAAAGTCATTTAGTTAGCATAGAACATGGCCATAAATTTCAATGTTATGTGGTACAGTCACAGACCGACAACTGACTTTTATCGATAACGATAAGTGCAACATGCGGTGTATTCATGCAATTTTCATGCATATGTTCGTGCTATTTATTTTGAGTTGATTTTTTTTTATTTTGCCATTCGCAATTTTCATTCCCAACAGCTGTGAAGTGCTTAACCAGACATGAGGCAATGACGCTCTCAAGTACGTGTGTGTGTGTGTGAAGGACTATGTACGTGTGTGTGTTTGTCGGGGTCTGGCGCTGGGTTGTCAAGCACTTGAATGATGCTGTCATGCACGTTGCATCAAACTATTTTTCTTTTTTAAAGGTTTGAGTTTGGAATTTTAAATGCATTTTTATTCAAATGATGCGATTTGATTTGAACTTTTGAATACCCTGCGAAAAGTAATTCTATCCGATTAGGGATTTGTATTTAATTCCATTCAGCGTCAAACATTATCCCACTTAATTAATCTCCACTCCAAGCCATACCTATTAATTATAATACTTAACTCTAATCATATTACGCATACGCAATAAATCCAATTATTTATTTAAATCCAATGCACAATTTTATTTGCAATGGCTTTAACTGTTATTTATGGCTTATGCCACCATACCCTTGTACAGGGTTGCCATCATCACTCACATAACTAACCCAAAAACTACAACACTCAACAATACTTTTTCACAACTTTTTTGTTGTTGTTGCAACTCATGCAACATCCATCACGTATCTAAATTGAATTTATAATAGTTGACAATGTAACCTCACAACCCTGCCACCACCACCCTACCACAACCCTTACACACACAAGCGCACTTGTTAAAAGTCAATTCAGTGGATTGCCAGCAATTTTCAATTCACTTCACAGAGAGGGCAGCAAAAATTTGTGACGAAAATTAATTAAAAATCAATTTGAATTTGATTGTTGACTGAATTCCCACCAAACCCTTCTACTCCCACAGCCTGGCAACCCTTTTTTTTCTCGATTTCTACTTCGTTTACTATTTTGTGTCTTTGTCGTTGCAAGTTAATTGACATTTGCACAATGTTTGGCTGCTGCTGCTTTTTTTCCCAAGCTCCCAAAACGAAACTTTAACCGTTGTATCGCATCCAATATTTTCTTCCCTACCTATTTGGTATGATTTTTATACCCTTAAAAAATTATTTGGGTGAAGACGGGTATATGTTCTAGATCAGCATCAAGAGCTGAGTCGATATAGCCATATCCATATCCATATATTAACTTAATCCAAATGGGTTAAGAAAAACCAGTGATATCTCTTTCAATGTGATTTATTCATAACGAAAAAGCGGGTTAAGGGTATCTCCTAGTCGAGATCGCTTGACTAGAGCCTTTAAACTTATTTTTTATTTGAATTATGCACAATACGTGCCACGTTGATTCTGTTTCTGTTGTCATCATCTGTTTTTGGTGTTGAAAAACAGCAATTTTTTAATTGAATTATGAGCAAAGAAAAATAAATTCGTTCGCTTATTTCGATTGCAATTGATTGAATTTATTTCTATTATTTTTTTGTGTTCATTTTTTTGTGCTCGCAAATTCAATTTATGTGAAATGTAGCTTGAAAATCGCAAATGAGCAACACTTTTTTTGTGTATGTTGGCAACCCTAGCGTACAAATGTGACAATTTCAATGATGCCTCAATTAGGGTTGCCAAAACATGTAGCAAAAAAGTATAAAAAGGTATTCAATTGCCAAATAAAAAAAATTGTTGGCAACTGGAAAGCCGCCAGCAAAATCGTGTCAACAAATGAATGCAAATGAATGGAATGGAAATAAATGACAAGGCAAAACAGTAACCAGATAAACACAAAAACAGCAACAAAGATGACAATGAAAAGTCGCATCGCAATGAAAAATCATTTGTTGTTTTTAGTTTTTGTCTTTTTCTTTAACATTCAATATCAATTGACATACAAAAAGCAAAATAAATTGTGTCAACAACGACGAGACAAGAATATTTAAAATAACAAGGCGTTGCCAGCAGCAATCAAAGTGAGAATAGCACAAGACGTTGCCACACCTTGCCAAAATTAGCTGAGCATGTGGAAGTTTAAGTGAAGAAACTTTGATTTTATATATTTATATACATACCAAAATATTTAAACAATTTAAAGAAGGTTTCGAACACTATTTTAATCATCACGTACCTGAAAATGAAAGAAAAAAAAGCATTTTAGCAACTTTTCATGAGAAATTAAAAGAATTATGAAGCAAGTGTAATTTCTAGTCAAAACTTTAAACTTTTAAGTGCACACAGCTTAAAGTTGCGCAGATTTAAGAGCTTACAAGAGGTAGAAACCACATGCGAAAAACCACAATAAAGCAAAATGTAAACACACACACACACACATACTGAAGCCAACTTCTGTTCTTTGCCTTATATTATTATCTGTCTCATTATATTATATTATTCTGTGTATTCTTTGTTTTGCGAGCTGTACTTTAAGTTCATTAAAAATTACAACGCACTTAAAAAATTTGCTCACATTATGCCTCATTTAACCAAATTAAAAGTAAACACGACGCAAAATTACCAGCGTAACGCTTCGAGAATGCTTAAAAAAACCCAACGAACGAGCGAAAGAAAAAAGAACAAAGAAAATCACGTTGAGTGTTAAAGTGTGTGTGTGGGTGTGCGGTATGTGTGGGTGTGCAGATTTAATCAGCAAACGAAGGCAATGAAAAAGATTACACAACCGCAAAAAGTATGCAATGGCAAATTATGGCAACTTGAGGGGGTGAAGGGGTAAGGCATACAAAAAAGTGAAAGCGACACGCAAAACGCAGACAATATTTAATGCTTGGCAGATTATCAAAGGTGATGATTATGATAATGTGAATGGCAATGTGATGAATGATATAAAGACAAAGAAAAAAGAGAAACTGCACAGAATACATATGGAATATCTCTGTATACGCCCCGTAACACCATATACAATGGAATAATTGTGAAGAAAGTTAATAAATATCAATAAGATGTACTAGAAGAAAAAAACTTTGCATTAAGACTCAAATGTCCTAAAAATTACATCACGATAATATTAATTAAAAACAAGCTTGAAAAAATAATGATTTATGTATTTGTCTCATCCGCTTGAAGTGTGTGTTATTATTAGATTCTGATTAGTAGCAAACAAGCTGAAAGAACCTGCTGATGTCATCCTTGCAACTGGACCGTTACAAACCATTGACCTCAACACATTGACAAGAAGCAGAAGACCCCCCCCCTTCGCCCTTCAATGTTTGTAGTTTAGGCCGCAACAACAAGGCAGGGCAAACATTGTGTGAATCTCAAAAACATTTAGCTGACTAAACCAATCAAAGTGTTCAGAACGTGAACGACTAAGATGATACACTTTATTTACTGGAAGTGGAGGCAGCCTTGAAAATAAGTAAACAAAAATTTATCATTCTTTTCTCACACGAAAATCACTTCATAGAGTATTAAATAGTCATCATAGTAAGTGTTCAAACTTATGGCCAGCTTTTTATATACGAATATATATATTATCTTAGTTAGTTTGTGAAGCGAAAAGGAAACGAAGAGAAAGAAGGGAAATGCCTTTGACTTTAATAACTTTAAGCAGCTACGGTCAATTTAATTTTCATGGCAGATGCACAAAAGCACACAGACACAGAGACAGAGACAGGACAGTTCAGGACGATAGTCAGCAGTAAGTAAACGGCAAAGGAGTAAAATATATATACACACAGCTAGACCAAACTAGTCACATATCCTGCCAGCTAGGCGACAATTTGTGCAAGCACATATGGACAGACAGAGAGGAAGAAAGGACAAGCCATAGAGGAAAAGGAAACTTGAAAGGAAAACTTGATTATAAAGCGATGACTTCACACATTGCCCAAACGGGACAAAACGAAGGACGCAGCGAACCTATAATTTTCATGCTGCTGCTGCGCAAAAAGTGAACAAAAACAAAGTGTATAGAAAAAGGATAGCCACAGGAAACACACACAGGCATAGACACAGAGAACGAGAGCTAGGAAATTGTGCAAACAGAGGCGTGTATACCCTGCAATGGGCGTTGTAATTTAATACTTTTCAAATATGTAGTTGTCTCTAACTGACCACCCTTTACCCCTCCCCTCTCCGAGTCGTTCTTTCGTTCTTTGCTTTCTGCTTGCGTTTGACTTTTGAGAAGAATTTTAATAGAATTGGTAAGCTGAGCCTTACTGCCGGCCTGCCTTCTGTTTGGGGTGCATGATTAGATGCCTGAAAAGTAGGCAGTAGACATTTTTTTGGGGCCAAAAATATGCTATTTGTCAACGCTTTCTCTCCTTTCCTTCTGCCTCACATTTCGCTAGCATATGTTGATGGAGAAGCACGGAAGTGGGTCAGCAAATGGGTTCTTATGATTGGTTGAACTGGAGAAGGAAAAACCCTTAGCTGTACTTAAGTCAACAAGCCACAAAAGTTTGATGTGGTTGAGTTAAGTGCGAGTTGTAAAAGAATGCAAAAATGTGAAACATTAAGAAATTGTTAAGTTTATGGACTATATGATGAGTTAGTAACGAGAACAGTGGGGATTAGCGTAAGGAAAAGTTTTATAATAGCTGAAAACTCAGGATGTATAAAGTGATTTGGAACTAGTTCTTTTATTCATCCTTTCACTACTCATACCAGTAGCAGCATTTAATGTAAAACATTAGCAACTTCCCCACCTGCCACATTTGTAAAATGCAAAACATGACGAAAAAAACTAACTACCATTGCCATTACACCCCATTAGAAAACAAATCTCATTTCTAAACTACATGCAGCACATTGTATACACTCCATTAGCCGAGCATTTAGCACACAAAAAAAAAACTTGAGAAATAATTAATTTTAACTACATGCAGATAGATATAAAGCAAGTATCCCAACCCTTCTCGGTTATATAATAGAAAAAACTGTCGCGAAATTTATTGGGAAGGCAAAAAAAAAAAAGTGGGTTGTTCCAAAGCTTTTAGCATACATATTAGAATAGAGTTTACACGTAAACGTACTTCATTATTAACCCGGCGAGTGTGTCGCATGCACAAACATGAAAAACTTCCCCAGAGACATCGACAGCAAGAGTGAGAGCAGAAAAAACCCCTAGAGCTCCGAGAAAAAGAGAGAGAAGGAGAGAACTCAATAGATAGAGATGAAAAGGAGGTTGAGTAGCTTTCGCAGAGAAAGAGTGAAAAAATAAATACATTAAAATGCCAGCGGGTAAAATGAAGATACAAACAAACGCATTAATACGTGACGCTGAAACATTATTAGAAAATGTGTCTCGACGTTGGTTACTTGCCACAACAGCAGCAGCAGCGCAGCAGCATCGGGGTTTTTGCCTCGTTGTACGTGCGTCTATGTTGCAAGGCGGGCAAAGGCGAGGAGTTGGCTGCTACTGCTGCTGTTGTTGTTGTTGTTGCCTGTGCAATATATTTTAGAATTTTTGCACTTGCAAACAGAGTTGGTCTCTGTGTGTGTTGTGGGGGTTAGGGTTAAGTTTGGAGAGAGGGGGAGTTTGGGGTTTCACAGTTTTTGCTTCGGTTTTTTTTTTTTTGGCTGGCTTTTGCCACTGTCATGTCTGCCGCGTAGTTTTTAATATGAATTTAGTCCTTTAAGTCCTGCCAGCCAGGCAACCAGCCTGTTTGACTCTGCTGTCTGCCAGAACCGAGTTCTCCCACTTGCTGTCTGGGCAGCTTTGTTGCAGTTGGCGGTTTTGCTCACGTTTGTTCAATATGTCAATATTACATGGCGTTGGCCATTCCTGAGTGGCAGTACTTTCCTTTCTTGCCTCTGCTTTCTCTTCTTCTTGGCTTGTAAGTGACTTAATCAAATAACTTTGCATTCCCACACCTCCACCGCCCTCCGCCCACGACAGTGCTCTAGTTTTTCCTCAACTCTCTGCTGACTAAACCTCTCACACTTTGTCCTGTGCTTTACTTTGGTTTTCCACGCTTGCACTTTGCCCAATTTTCTTTACGTCGTGTTTTGTGCGCCATTAAACATTGACTTTATTTTTGGTTTCTCTACGTTCTTTCGTCTTCGTTTCTTTTTTGTGTACTTTTCTGGCAAATTGTCACCCTTTTGGAAGTCATTGTTGTTGTTCTTGTTGTTGGTGTGGCAAGTGACACGTAGCACCCGACATGACATTAACTAGAATTCGAGACCCGCAAGTGTGCAACGAGTGTTAGTTGAAGATTGTTTTTGGTTTCCCAATCATTAGGAGTGCGCTTTAAATAGAGATTGAAACGTTTAGGAATGGTGTGCAAGACGAAAAAGTGAAGGAATACGGAGTTTTCAGAAGATTAGTAAGAAAATATTGTAGGAGAAGTGATATAAATGCAAAAGTACGTTTATAAATAAGATACATAGGAAAAAGGATAATAAGAGAGGACTCAGGTAAGGCAAGAGTCTGGAAGAGAGGAGAAAAAAGGAACAAAAAACAGAGATCACAACACAAAATTCAAACAGAACAAGAAAAATCCTAACAAGGAATTTACTGAACCAACAAAGGTTGGGGAGAGCTGCCGATTCTCAAAACTTAGTCAAAATTTACCCGATTCTTAAATGGAAGACCTGAAAAATTTTGATTTGAGTTCTTCAATAAAACTGCATTTAAATCCAGAAACCGATTTTTTCTCGATTTTCAAAAATTTGTGGAAAAAATCGACTTGGGAGTTGGACTTTAAACAGATGTTAGCCTTTTTATAAGATAGCTGACAATCTATCTACTAAATAGAAGTATTATAACCTTAACCCACATTTAAGTATTATTTCCATTAAAAAATCCAGATCAGCACAAATTTTTGCAACTTTCGCTCAAAGGATGTTCCCTGTACGCGCATATGTGCTCATCTATAAAGCGTTGCACATTAATTCACTTTATTCCGTGGGGTTAAGGAGGAACGGACGCGTGGTACTGTATGAATTACCTGACGTACAGGCAACAACAGCAACAAGAAGCACAGCAGCCAGCAACCAAAGCAAAAGGACCAAGAACAATCTAAACTGTACAACGTTGAAAAATTCATCAAGCGCAAAATAACATTGCATACTTTATGGCGCATTATGAAAACACACGCGCTAACAGCTGAAACTAAGGGTGGGAGGAATACGGGGAAGACTGTGTTTGGGTTAAAGGGTTGCAGGGTATGTGGTGTTAAGGGCTGGAGTTGACTGTTCAAAAAGATATGCGCAGAGAAATTTGCGCCACATTTGCACAAAAAGCGTTTTTAGAAAATGTGCGCAACAACAACAACATGACAGACACAACGGGCGACAGGAATAGTCCTCACCCACCCCCACTCCCCGCTCACTTCAACCTGCTCTTCAGTCAACAACAGTTTGGTACACACACACACATAAACACAAACGTACACTTAAAACTATAAAAAACATGCGAAATATGAGCAAAGTGTTTGGTTAACCAAAACAGTGTGACCAGGTTATTGTATAGAAAAGGCGCAAATGATAATGATGGAAAGTACTTATGTTAATAATGAATTGAAAGTAAAATCATCTTTAACTTCACTTTAAATATCCTAGATCTAATATTTTTGTTCAGTGTACTGGGTTTACAGGACACGCGACACACACACACACACAAGCAAACATAGACAGGCGCAACAATTCTGGCGCCTGGCTGACGAAGGCTGACGTCAAGCAGCCTCCCCCCCGCCTCTGATACCCCACTGAATATTTTGCCATATGGCAGCGTAATGATAATAAACTCCAAAAGATAAACTCGTATACAGCAGCAACAGGCAGGCAGGCGGCAAGGGGTAAAGGGTAGGGGTGGTCACAATATGGGGTCGCGACACGGGGCCACAAGTGTCGTCACTTTGTCGGCATCGGACGAAAGATATCAGGATAAGAGAAGGGGAAGGGCAAGGCGGCGCGCTCCACTGTCACATTTTGTCTTATCTGCTGCGTAAAGGTTGCAAGAAGGAGATCCTTGGCTCACTGATGACGATGATGATGATAGAGCCAGTTATTTTCTTTCAATTTGCAGTTGCAACTGAGCTGAATGAAGATGCAGGCAATGAAGATGCTGTCAACTGGACTGAAGGGCAGAAGACGATGAAGGCATGTCAATAGCTGAAAGGGCAAATATGCGACGAAGAGTGACACAAGCAGCAAAAAGGGGGGAGCGGGATTGAAATTGTATCAACTTATTAAATACCATTTAAGTTGAAACAAACAGCAGAATATGTTTGAAATGATATAAATATAAAATATTTTGAAAGAAAATAATATCGAATCATATCTAATTAACTTTCTGACATAAGTTTCAAGGCTCATTTCATTATTCTTTCATTCGTTTTTATAATATAAAATATTCCGTATATCATTTTTTACTCAGCCCACTTTGAACATTCTCCGCCAAACCGTCGCCCTACCCACAACCCACCCTTACCTTCTTCTTCATCTCCCCGTCAACCCCGCTTCCCCCACTTTGGCCAAGAGATCTGCAAACAAGTCACAAATGAAATTAAAAAATGTGTCGCACAATCTCATTGCCATTTTCAAGCCGAATTATTCGCCTCCTCAGTTGGTGGTCATATAACCACCTCCCTTACCACCACCGCCGCCCCCTCCCTCCTTCTCCACTTGCTTCCTCAGAATGTTCTCATTTGTTGGACAAATCCGAATGGTACAATCCCCATAGCCGGGCGGCAAATTAAGCGCAAGGCTGACGCTGACGTCGTCGCTTTTGGCACTGTATACCCTCCTCCTCCTTTCCCCTGCCCTTTTACTTTGGGCTGTTGCTCCATTGCATACCCCCAGGCGTTATATGTAATTGCATTTTTTAGCTTTAATGGAGCGTACAGAACCCGGAACGGAACGGAATGGAACTGAACTGAAACGGTACGAGAGAGAACTCACTGCGAATGTAATTAATTTGTAACGTCTGATGACCAGCTTAATGGGAAACACAGCAGGCTAAAAAGAGGGGGTGGCGAGAGGGGGGATGACATTCGGTTGGCTGCCTGGCGTGCAACTGACAGCGTGACAAAGTGACTAACTGACGGACGGACTGACTAACGGTATGCAGTGACTCGCAACAGCAGCTAAAATTTACTTTTAATAGTTTTATAATTGTATTTGATATGATTTTGCAGAAAAATGATATAAACAGGGGTGGGGTGGGGGTTGGAAGGGCTTACAAATTGTGTGCTCAAATCATTTTTCTAATTAAATATCTATAAAAAGATTTTAGTTCAGAGAACAAATGAAAATTGGCAACGCTGTAAAGCATTTGCAACGTGTTGGCAGCACTAAGCGAAGCGAAAAACCTTGCTTCAAACTAATCCCTTACTAAGCTACGCAATTTTTAAGCACATGTTAAACAAATACTAAAAAACTAAAAATTAAAAATAAGTTTTCCACAACGCTGTTCAAAAATCTAAAGTGCATTCTTTCGGTTGACCGAATACAGCACTCACTGCACTTATTATCTCTCTTTTTCCAACTAGCAACTAGCGCTTGGGGCACTTGCCACAACTTTAATTATAAAACTCTCTTCCTGCCGGGTAATCCAGTTGAAAAACCAAACCTGAAGCCAAAAAGGAACTAAAACTAAGGTCAACATCATGTGTGATTGTGAATGTGACAGTAGTGTGACTGCGACTGCTCTCTCTCCTCTCTCTTCTGCTCTGCTTTTTTGGGGTAACACACACCAAAAAGTGACACACACACATACAGGCATATACTCGTGTCCAGCAATTTGTAAAAACAACACTCGACTTGAACTTTAAGTAAACAAGTAGCGAAAACTACATAAATGAGTTTGGTAAAAAAAAAAAAAAAAAAAAAGTTGCCGCCGCCGCCTCAGTGTGAATGACACAGCACAGTTGCCTGCCAAAAGAGAGGAGAGAGAGGAAGGTGGTTCCTGTGTCCAGACACATTCACATTCTCACACTCAAGTGAGTTGAGGCGGCGGCAGTGAGTTCTACTTTTATGCGGTGACACTTTGAGCAACAACTAAAGCCCCCACTCTGAACCCAAACCCCACAAAACATACTCTTCCTAATAGACTCTCGACGACTCTCGACGCTACTCCACGGGTTCATGATATCAAAAAAACTTTGCCGACAAACACGCAAAAAACAAAAAAATACACAACTCCAGAAAAAAAGGCGAGCAACAGTGATGAGGTGTGAAAGATGGCAATGGAAGATGGCTGGAACGGTGACCACTGTGTGACCAAAGTAATGCGTAATGTGTACACTGTGTAGTGAAGTGACAAATCAAGTGACGATGGTGATGATGATGATAATGATGAGCAGAGTTGAAAATTCAGCTAAAGAAACAGGTTTTCTTCGTTGTTGCTGTTTCGAGTTGCTCGTTCCAATTAATGTGAGCATTTTCACGCCAGAATTTGATTGATGTGCTGAATAATTACAAATGGTAGCTATAAATATATCGCTACTTCTACTTCTACTTTATCTTTCTTTAGTGGCACTTCTTATCGAAGATCTTACGCGGCTCGATTTGCAGCCGAACATCATTAAAGAATTATCATAAAAAATGGTAAGGTAGAAAAAAAAACATCAGATAAATTTATTATAAGAAATTTTTACTTATGGCATGATGAATGAAAAAAAGAATTTTCATAAAAAGTGGTAAGGAGGAAAAAGAAAATTATAAGATTTTTATAAGGAAATTTTTACTTATGGTATGATGAATGAATAAAAGTTTTTCCTACAATATATCGTATATCGATATGATTCTCTCGCATAAGTTAACCAAATTCTCCCCTTTATAACTCCCAGTGTATAGTAACGTGCATATAAAATTACTTGTGTGTTGCCTCATTATGATATCGCTTGAAACACATCTAATGTGACTTTTGTGCACGGTCCACACACATCAGAAGTAACTGAAGGAGTGGTCCAGCCAAGTGGAAAATGTGCGACGACGCGACAACGTTGACATCTCATGAGCGTCAAATTTGATCAGTGCCAGAGTTTAGGCCACAAAGCAGCAACACCGGCAACAACACTGTCATCGACAACTGCCACAAAAACTGGCTTCCAGCCACATAATGGGTTAACATTTAACAGTCGTCAGCATCAGAGGGGCATTGGTGCGTTGTTGAATGCAAATTTGCACGTGTTTGGTTGGTGTTTGGTGCAAGAAATGCCTTCGGAAATAATGTCGCTGTCTATTAGGAACATTGGAGCGTTAATGTGCCAATCAGTGAATAGACAATTGCTGAAGACAGGAATGCTCAAAGCAAAAAAGCAATCACAAGTTTACGATTGGTTTGATAGGAAGGAACAGAGTAAGAGAGAGAGAATCGTAGGTAAAAGATTTGCAGCTGAAACGAAGTCATCAACATATTTTAATGGTCAAACATAATTGAAGAAAAAAGCTTAAAAAGACACTTAATTAAAGGAAAGATATAATAATAATGAAATAAAAAGTGAAGAAATATTTTCTATGAAGATAAAGATATTAAAGCTCTTAAGATATGTTTAAGAATCTTAAAAAGTTAAAACGTGTCTTTAAAAAACCAATTGGAAAAGGTGGAAACAATTTAGTTAAGTTCCTTTATATAACTATTTTTTTAAAGATTCTTTTCAGTTGCTTAAGCTCACAAGTATCTATGACATAACAAAAGTATCTTTTACAGTTAAAGCTTCACAAATTGCTTTGTTATAGTTCTGCAAATAAATTTTGTCTATGCTTTTGTAATATTATAATAAAATCATTCGCTCTCTTTAATCCCTTTCAACCAACAGTATTTATGGTCGGCAAACAATAGTTTTGCCTATTAACCAAGAATTTATGCAATAACTGACGTAATCGGCTTTAGATGTCCGCCGTTCACATATGAAGTCATGATTGAGGGCATTATCACGATAAGCATATGTCAACAGTTTAACACTAGGATAAACATTCGCATGAACACTCGCTGGGGATCATTAGTAAAAATATCTGTACGCAGTTTTTCTTTTCATTTTAATAGATATCCATAAATATCATATTATTAATTAAATTAATCAAATTCACATTAGCGGCACGCACAGCCATCCGTCCGGACTCGCTTCGTTTTGGGACACTCGAAACGAATCGAATCAACATTTTTGTTTTGTTTGGGGGGAAGTGATTAGAGTGCGGCCAAAACAAAACGCGCAAGAGAGGTAGAAGGGGGGCTTGCGCTGGTTCGTCATTTATAAAATTGCCTATGATGATTTTTTTATACGTTCAATGAACTTGCCACAATAAATTGGCATAAGGCCAATCAAAGCGATATTAATAATCGCCAATTAAAATGCTAATCGCGTTAATGGTTTTTACGGAAAGTGAGAAAGGAGAATGAAACTTGTGTGTGGCTTGGAAAAGCAGCAAAAAAAAAAAAACGAAAAAGCCATAAGAAACTTTGGCCAATGACCCAAAAAAAAAAAGCATAGAAATGAAGAACAAATCTGTTCACTTCCATATGGAAAAACCAGAATGGCTTCAACTTGAAAAGAGGCAAAAAAGAAAATCTTCTTAGCTGACATCATTTAAAGAACTTCAAGCTTTGTTGCTGCAAAGCCTGGCTTAACCAGTCCCCAAGATATACGAGTACTTTCAATGTATTTATGGAGATCATGTCTGCCAGTTGTTTTTGCTGCTGCTCGCTTTGCCTGTTTGGCATTGCAAATCTCGGCGGAGCCAAACCAGGAAGAGAAAAAATAAAAACAGAACCAAATACCAAAGCAACGGACAAACTGTTGCAAAGATCGCTGGGTAAAAGTTGCAGTGTGAGGCAAATGGCAAATGTGCTTGCAGCAGTGTACAACAAATTGTGGTGAAAGTTGCACCAAGAACGCTGAGAAAAAATAGTTGCCTATTGATGTTGCATAGAAAGAAGTATCTAGAGAAAATAGGTTGGAAAGTTTCTCTTGATTTATGTGCAGTGAAATTAGAACATGTTGTGATTTACTAGGAAAAACAGGGTAAGCTCCACTTTAAACGTTTTTGATGTTAAAACAAGTTAAAACATAGTTAAAACTCGATGAAAATATTCGCAAACTATGTAAATTCTTTCAAGTTCATCAATATAAATTGCATGTGTATCGAAATCTCTTTTTGAAACTTCTAGAAACTTATTCAAACATGAATTCAACTTTTAACTTGGAGGTCAGCAAAAGATTCAAGTGCAAAGTTTTGTTCTATTTCATGTTTTTTGCAGCTGCATTTTTTTCTTCAGATTTTCCCGACTTTCTCTCTCTCTTTCTCTGTCCGTCTCTCTTTCTAACCTGCTCATTGGTTATGCAAATTGTTTGCTGAGGCAAACAGATAGACGGGAAATGCAGACAGAAAACTTGAAGATGAAAAACTGGAAATAGTTTGTTTTGGAGCAAAAACTGTGCTACAAAATGAGACAGAGAAAAATTGCATGTTATTATTATTATTATTTTTTACAGTTAATAACGGTACTCTTTTTCTTTAATGATGGCTAATAACTGGAGAACGACACCGGCAACAACAACAACAACATACTTATATAAGCCCAAGAGCAATCTCTAGGCATTTTTTTTCTTCATCTCAATGGCCTGTTAGATAATTGGCAACGACAACAGCAACAACAAAGGCGAGGCGAACAAACTTTTGCCGCCGGACATGACAGCAATAACAACAACAACAGCAACAAATGTAATACGAAATTCCAGCAACAACAACAAGAACTAGCAACAAGAACAATAGCAACAAGTTGGCAAGACAGGAAGCCATAGGAAACATTGTCAGCTACACACCCAACGTGACATCATCACAATACTATTAAGCCGAAAAATAATGATCGACTATGACATACCCTGTGCTTAAATTTTGTGGGAAAACAATTGAAAAGTGAATATAAATAAATAAGCTTCACTGATATACCCCATTATGCAATTGTTTACAGGGTATTAACTACAATTCTACACAATTGTTAACAAATCCGAAACGTAAGCTTTACTTTCACGATTGCAATTAAAGGGCGAACACAACAGACAAGAAGAAAGAGAGAGGAAGACTTTGTCCAAGACAACGATGCCAATGACCCAAAGGCGTAACTGATGATGACCATTAGCATTACGATCGAAAACATTACGATGATGAGGCGCAATAATGGCGTTTAAAAAAATGGCTTAAGCCAAATGCTAAAGTAAACAACAATTAAAACTAAACGCAAATGCGTAACGAAACACAACAACAACATAGTGTGAGAGCTATAAAACAATAACAAAAGCCAAGCTCTACGTGAGAGTACACAACAAGACAAGACAATGACCCAAAGCAATGAGAAAGAGAGAGAGCGAGAGAGCAAGCGCGCACTTGAAGCGAAGCTCGTCATTAGCATGAGCTTGAACTAGTTGCTTGGGCAACATGTTGACAGAGCGAAGAAGAGCGCGTGATCGACTGCGGGCCAAGGTCAGCTTGGCAACATGTTGACAAGCATGCATAGAGCGGTGAACATGTGCGTAGCGTGAGATGTTGCAATCGCTCATGTTGCCAGGCCAAAAACAGGCAGACACAGCCGCATATGTTGCGTGTCCCTCTCCCTCCTGCTGCTGCTGTGAGAAAGAAACGAGCAGCAAAAGTTACATTTGTTTGGGGTCAAATGTTGTGCACGCAACATGCATACAGTTGTTGTTGCCAGAGCGAAAACCACTTGAAATTAAAGGTCAGCCAATCACAACACATTTCGTTGCTTTGGCTCCACCATCTTCGTAGAACTAAAAGTTTACTCCACCTCCTCCCCTCCCGCCCGACAACATCAGTAGTAATAATCATGACTTGTTAATCTTTACGCTGTTGCCTTTACGCTCTTAGTACTTTTTTTTAGCCTGTTTCACTACCTCCACCTTCACCTCCTACTTCTCCCTCTTCTTGCTGCTGCTTGTCACGTCTGGTAAGCTGCTTGCGTCTGAGAAGCAACAAGCTAGCATTTAACGGTGGATACTTTACTTATTCTTCTTCTACATTCCTTCCTCTTTGTAAGCATCTTTTTCACGCATTACCATTATTATTATTATTATTATTATTATTGTGGCATCATCATTTCATGATCTAAGTGCAAAAAGCCATTGAACGTTTAGTTCTCATTCTATTCGCTATGAAATATTCCTCAACTTTCTCACCTTTCAACACAGACAACAAACACTTTTGTACCTTTTACCATGGTTCTAAGTTTTCATATCAATTGAAAATGGCGTCTTTAAAGTTTGCCTTTTATATTTATGTTTGTGTATATATATTCCTTGTGGTTATCCTTGGCCAAAAACACTTTCATTGCGCCTTTTTTTTTGTTACTAAACCAACAGAAAAGCTTGCAAGAAAACGCCGGAAAATAACCAAAAAAAAAAAAAAAAAAAACGTTTCCTTATCTTGGGTGTTGCCAGAAATGCGTCGCTTCCAGACACTATGCTTACCTCCCCCCTCTCCTTACTGCAACACCCTCTTCTCTATCTTTGTTCTCTTTTTTTCCGCAACATTTTGCTGTTTAGTGACTTGGAAAAGCGCAGGAAATTTTCCTTACGTTTTTTCTGTTTGTTTTTGAAGACCATTTTTTTGGCACTGAACCAAGGTTAAGTAAGTAAAAACATGATTGAGCTTTAAAGTTTTATTATGCCAATTAAAGCTTAGAGAAATTCGGTTAAACAAGCTTTAAATTTCGCAATGTGTTTTCTTTCAGTTCCACATTCGTTTACATTTTTCACTTCCTTGCCACTTGCAACACAAGCTGCAATTCCATCACCACTGACCTTTCTCACATCATGTGAACATGCAATATTTCTACCATTTCTGCTTCTTCTTCTTCTTTGATTGCCATTCGCCATTATCGTTGTCAAGGTCTTTGGTCTGCAGCTCGAGTTTATTCACTTTTATGGCATCCATGGAAAAAAAAAACCAAACAAAAATCTGAATCTACTTTTGCGAAATGAAATTGAAAACGTTACGCATGCGTTTTTCAATGGCATTTATATCATCATAGGGAATTTGTTGTTGTTATTCGACAAAGCTATCGAATGACACAAAGCGCAACAGAAGAAGAAGAAGCGAAAAATATAAAAGCATAGATGAGATGAGATGTGAGATGCTGGCAGCGGATGTTACACGAGATGCTCCGAATGGAGCCGCACATGGTTCAAAGGAAGGAAAAAAGAAAAAAAAAATATGATGGGGAAAATTGCATTCACCAAAGTGCAACAGCTGGAAACGTGAGGTGAAACAGTTACCTCCCTGCACCCCCCTCTCACCCGGCGCCAGGTTAACTATCTTTCTCTCTCTCTTTATCTCCCCCACCGGTGAAAAAGTAGGAAATATGATCTGTTTCAGTTATTTGTTTTTTTTTGCTGCTGCCTTTGCGAGCCAATAAAAGTGGGAGACAACGCAGCGGCGTTTGTCAGAAGTTGGCCAGAGTTGAAGTTGGCCAAGACACGCGGGCGCAAGGATAACGAAACGGGCCAAGGATTAACCGAAAAAGGAGAAAAGGAGAAATGAAGAAAAAACGCATATCAATTGCCATTATGTGGATCATCTGGGCCACGCTGGATGCAGTAGCAGCGGCAGCATCAGCCAACAGCGGCGAAAGGTGAGTGGAAACAAGCTTGATATCGGCATACCGATGTTTAAATACACTAGCAGCAAGGATTTTGTGCCGTTTACTATCTGGTTTAACCTTCAGACGATAGGATTTTAGTTTGAAAACGGTTTTTGTTAAAGGAAATTTAACTTAAGTACAAGAAAATGTTTTTTAAAGGGTAGTTTAAGCTAGAAAATAGTTAAAAAGAGTTTTACATTTTCCGTTGAGGTTCGTTATATAAAAGTTCAACTGTATTATATATATACATATCTACAGCATACCTGTTAAGTTGCCATTAGAATTACTAATCAATTAAATTATTTTTGGAAAATAGTCGTAGTGATTATATAGTTGAATAGTGAACAATTTTTGATTATTTAATGATTACGATTACAAAATATCGAAAAATAATGGAAAATTACCATAAACTATGGAAAATTTCAAAACCATTATTTTCCATTATTTTCCATTTTTTTCCATTTTTTCGACTATTTGAGACTATTTTGAGAAAAAAAAAACTATTTTCAACATCACATTTAATAACAACAATGTTTCTGTACGAGATCGGCTTACAAACATTGAAAATAATTTGTTTTTCTAAAATAGTCTAAAATAGTCGAAAAATGGAAAATAATGGAAAAATATTAAAACCATTATTTTCCATTAATTTCCATTATTTTCCATTTTTTCCATTATTTTCAATAGTTTATGGTAATTTTCCATTATTTTTCGATTTTTTGTAATCCCAATCATTAAATAATTGTGTGAAACCAAAATAATGGTAATTTAATCATTATTTCAACTTTTAAACAAAACTAATCTAATTAATAATGACTACCATTAATAATCATTACTTAACAGGTATGATCTACAGGAATTCTGAAAGTTTTCTTCATACCTTTATTGCACTTGACTATATATTTTATTTTATTTACCTTCGAAAAAGCCCAATAAATATCCATTTTCGTTTTTGTGTGTGTTTCCGCGTACACATTCCAGAGTGCACATACGTTTGCACATGCCGGAAGTTGTGCGTCAGCATACGCATTTTCACAAGGTCTACAAGCCGTTGCCAATTCCTGTACCTTATCAACATCATCCAACGCACCACCAACGGCCTCCGCACCACCACCACCACCATTCACAATTAATGCCCGTGGGCAAGCCGCATGTCTCGCTGTTGGGCTATACGACAACGGCCAGTGGCAGTGGTGGCATGTCGCCCAGTCTGATGCAGCTAATGGCCACAGCTGCCACGCCCACAATGGCGCCTAACTATGGACCAGCGTTGTTTAACTGTTACACTCAGGATGAGCCGGAGGAGGATGATAAGGGGGCAATGAAGACAAGTGGCAGCAGCAGTAGCAGTTATCTTGGCACAGCGCCTGGAAGCAGCAGTAGTAGCATGAACAAGCAACAACAACAACAACAACAACAACAGATGTTGCAACAACTCTTTACACCCAACTTGATGGCAGCCATAAAGGCAGCACAGCTGCTAGATAGAGCCAAGGAGGAGCAAAAGGACCAAGAACTAGATACCGAAATGGATGAACCGCAAACGGAACTCGAACTGGAACACAATGAGCTGCTGAATGGCAACTTTTTGGCTGCACTGCAGCGTGAATATGTCTCGAAATTTGTCAAACCGGGTCGCAGCAAACGCAAGAAGAAAATAAACCGAGCACAAAAGCAAACGAATTATGTGCAACAACATTATGATGACGATGATGATGATTATCATGAGGAGCAGCCAGGCACAGGTTACGCGCAGCTAATGGAGGATGAACCCTACTCAGATCATGCCCAGAGTTATGATAGCGCTATGGCTTTCAGTGGCCAAAATAATGAATTGACTTCTGTGCCCAGTGTTGATGAGTTCCTCAAAGAGGTCAATAATGGCAAGACTTATGCGCCATTCTATGGCAACGTGTACGATGATTATGATCAGCCCACGGGTGGCAGCAATACGTGGCAAGCACTCAATCCCCAACCGAGACCTACAAAAGCGCCAAATACACGATTAGTGAGAAAAAGACGACCTCTTGCGGATATGGTAACGGGTTATGGTAGCACTGGCAGCTCTGGCAACCCTGGCAAAGTACGTTACATCAAGTTGACAACGCGCAAGAAACGAAAGAATCGCATCAAAACCAAACGATATCGCATTTAAGAATAATGTTTGTTTTTGTTATTAGTTTTTGAGTCAAAACTTAGTGTAGTATTTTTAAAACGTATTATATTATATACTTAAACCATAAAATATTTATTGGAGTCTTTACATTGTATGACAAAGGGTTAAGAGCAATGTTCAACACTGCAGAGTGTTGCCAGATCGTTGTTTTAAGGACTTAACAAACAGTTTTTGGTTATTCTTTCACAATAACATAAAAATAACTTTAAAATATTGCTTACCCACACTTAAAAGCTCTATTTTAGGTTGAAATTCTTTCGAAAATTCATTCGTTTGTCTTAACAGATTTCGATTTTCATAAAATCATAGGGAAAGCTTACCTGAAAAGACAAAATAACAGAAATATGCAAAAGTTAGTCAAGTGAATAAAGGTTTTACATAAAAATAGAGAAATTCCGAGTACTTATATAACGATAGTAATTACACCAACAAAAACAATTTCATTATGCCTTTTTCATCTAGTGTCCTTTAGGGCCACCTTCACTCCCCCCAAAAAATTGCTCATCCAAAGCAAATAGCATATTCTATTAGCACACAAAACATAACAGTAAACGGAACAAAAAGCATCCCCGCAAACAAACCACCCAGGAAACTCGAGCCAACCCCCGCCCAAATGTTCTGAACAAATAAAGTATACGAATAAATGCACAAAAGAGAAAGAGAGAGAGAGAGGGAAAGTGAACAAATAATAAGTACAAATGCTAATAAAATTCAATTAAAGGCCACAAAATTACAATAAAAGTGGCTACGAAAACTAACTCTCCACAAAAGGGTCTTCTTTCGACGCATGGTCCACCACGTCCTCTATGTCCTGTGAGTCCTGTGTGTCCGTTGTGGGCGGGTGTCACATGAAAAGTCAAAATTAACGACTCATTTGGCCAAATTGAAGCCATAAACTACAAAGCCGAAAGCCAGACGCTGGGTCCACAGTCCTACCCAAGACTACAAGCAGAATCCAAAACCAAAGGATCCCCAGCAGCAAGGACACCCAAAGGAGGGAGGAAGAGAAAGAGCTGACGTCACACAGCAGCAGTGAAAATATAAATTACGCAAAAAATTCCAAGTGAGTGACGAGCAGCACAACAGCAGAGCGAAGGAGCTGTTGGGGGGAGGGCGGAGAAGGGTGTTGGAGTTGAGCTTTTTGTATGTTTATCTTCCTTTTATTTTCGTTTTTGGCAATAATTTTATTTCATTTTGGCGTTGGTCATAAAAAATTTGTGTCACACACACACACACAGACACAGCAGAAGAAAGTCATTTGCCTCGTATCCCCCTGCCTTCACCCCCTTAAGCACCCACATTCAGTTACTCCTTCTCTGGTGGTGTGAAACATTTGCTGCATACTTTCAGGCAAAATTAAAAGCGTGCAAGATTTTCATTTGTACAACTGAGTGTAAGGACGAGAGGAGACCGTAGGGCGGGTGTGAAGCCGCCCATGGCATATGGCAAGGCGACACATAAAGTGTTGATGTGTCAGCCATATGACATTTATTGTTTAGGGGGCCGCCACACAAATTTCATTCATTCTGTGCAGACTACGTTTTATTATTGTGTATATGTGGCCGCCGACGACGACGACCGCCAGATGGCGTCAATGTGCCGCTGCCAACAGCAGGCAACAAGTGGCAAAAAAAAAAAAAAAAGGAGCATAGAGATATAGAAAGAGGGATATAACGATGAGGTCAGGGGTAAGTGGGCAATGGCAATGTGCATGAATGTGGGCCACAATATTGCCTGCTGCTGCTGCTGACCTCAATTCATCTGTGGTGTGCGCCTCGTGGTCTCGGCATCTTTTTCCATTTCATTTGATTTACAACGGAAATGAGAAATCTACATATTTAAATCTCATGATCTATGGCTATTTTATATGGTTGAGCAAGAAATGATTATAAGAATGCTTATAGCATTATGGAATCTGTGGGATTTTTGAATATTTTGCAAATATGAATATTAAATATTTTAAGAAAGATGAAATATATTTGAAGTATAAATTCTTTTTAACTATACAGAAATCTTGTTTTAATTTAAAACAAGTTGGCAACATTTTTTTCAACTATGTACATTTTTCACTGCGAATAATTGCAACACATGGAAACATAAAGAAACACCTTCAATAAACGATTTTCCATTAATACAAATGCATTTTTGTATACAGAGAATTCCGGTTTAAAGTGTCGCATTTAACGGATTTCATCACAATTTGTCAATGTTTAATGGAAATGACATTAAATGCGAAATAACATTCGTGCGAGCAATGAAAACTGAATATCCATTTGAAGCTTTTGATTACCGAACAACTTCTTTATAAGCATCATAAAAGTTTTGGATGACAATATAACGTATTTGTTTTGGATGGGGCACATTTATTCCTTACTATATAAACAAAACAATTTGTTTTAATTCATGTTTGTGCCATATAAAATTAATTTTCCGTTTTGTGTGCCATCCGCTGGAAACAACAATAAATGGAATGGAATGAAATATAAATACAATATTATCACTGCGAAATTTTTGCGGGGCACAACGCAAAATCATTTGTCATTTGATGGGGTAGAGAAGCAAGGAGCATAAGGATGCCAACACTGCCTAAAAATTTTTGTTGTTGATATAAATGACTAGAAATGCTGTTGTTGTTATTGCTGGAGATGGCATAAAAATGCAACGACAAACAATTCATTAATTTAATTAATTTGTGGCAATTAAATGGCTGCTGGGGCAGGGTGTGTGTGTGTGTGTGGGTTGAATTGGATTGTGGCGCTGCCACATGGGGCGCTACATGCTACACAAGCCGCACAGTCATCATCAACTCAACTCGGTCATTACTTATACGCAATACATCTTGCCCTCCTCTCTCTCTCTCTCTCTCGCTCTCTCTGTTCAGTTATTTTCGACCTGGTCATCATTGTGGCTGGGTGGGAAACAAAAGGAAGCCAACCAAACCATCAATCCTGCACAGCCCCCTAGAGAACGTTATGAGCAACGCCCACGCATAAAATGGGTTAAGTGTGTTGTGCGTGGAGCACAGATAACGAACGACACAAGGTGTTGAAATGTGGCACTTAACCAAGGGGCAGAACCAACATAACATTTATATATACCACGTGTATTACTAATAGGAACAACAACAAGACAGACACCTAGAATTGAGCTCTAGACACTTTAGATGCTTCTAATTGCTTGTCATCGTGCCGCCTGACAAACAACAACAACATCAAATGATTCAGCTTTAAGATACATGAGATTAAAGAGCGTTGTGTACTTGTCAAAAGGTAAAACATCATAATTGGTGTGTATCATACATGAATACAAGATGTTATTTTCAGGTACTTGAAGTAAAACATGACACGAAAAACAAGAGTTAAGAAATGTTTAAAAAATATATGCTTAAGTGTTAAAGAGTCAAGAGATATCAAACTGTTTCAGATCCAATCAGCTAATCCCAAAAAAAAAAAACGCATAGTTTAAGACTCCCTTAACTAAATAAATGTTGCATTTCGACTTAACTTAAAGTTTTTTATACCACGACAAAATTTAATTTTCCATTACACATTAAGCATATGCAATTGGGGAGCGTTCATGGCCTCAAAACGATTAGCCGCACAACATTTGCATAGAAAATAAAGAGAAGAAAAAATAAAACCCAAACCCCAATCCACAATTTAACGTCATCAACAACAGCAACCGCTGGACAACAAACTGAGCAAGCGAGCAATTTAATTAAAATTAAAAGTAAAACTGCAACAATAACAGCAACAACAACAACAACAACGACAACGAAACGTAAACGAGTCAAAATACTCGCGGGTATTACGAATGTATTACAAAATGCTAATTAAATGCCATGGAATTGGGCCAAGCCTCGCTAAATGTAAGCCACTAATCACACCCACGCCCCACTTCCACTCCCCAATCGCTACCGCCCCCATAAGGGCGAGGACGAAACCAGCAAAGGGGTTGTTGTTGTTTGTTTGTTTGTTTTTTATATGCGGTCTCAAGTGCATTGTGTAAAAATTACAAATTCTTGCGTCTATTTGCGACAATTAAGTGAAATTACTTTTGTGTGTCACAAGCGAATGAACGAATAATGAGTGGAGGATGAGTAGTTGTTGAGTAGATCGTTGTCATCGCCACAGAAATGTGCTTCATCAACTATCTGAAGCACTTACACAAAGGCTGACTTAATGGTGAGGCTATGGAATCGAAAGTTTTGACTAACTCCCAAATTGATTTCCTTTACGATTAAAATCGAGTAAAAATCAGGTTTCTAGATTTAAATGCAGTTTTATTTTTGAAGGTATTACAATTGAAAATAGGTTCAGTTTTGACGTAGTTAGAAGTTTTTTCCCACACATTTTCAAAATGAAATTCGAGCAAAAATTCCGTTTTTAGATTTGAATGCAGTTTCATTTAAGAGCACACACCAAAACTTTTAAGGTATTACATTTGAAAATCGGATCAGTTTTGACGAAGTTAATCGCAAGTTTTGTTTTTCCGATGGCTTCAGGGTATCTCCTAGTCGTGATTGCTCTACTAAAACTATTTGACTTACATCTCATACGAGGATTTTGTTGAATGAATGTCTGCGGTCTGGGAGGGCTGCCTTCTCGTTATTGCCAGTCCCAGTTTCATTACAATGCTTGAGTAATTTGCGCTACTTACAATTAGATTCTAAATTTTAGTTGACATTTTAAACAATTAAAACGAATGAGTGCATCAAACAATATGGCACACACACATTCACATACACTGTGCAACAAAACTATAAAAGCTGATGGCCAAAGCGGCCAACCAACTGACGCTGATGAGATTTAGCCCTCCCGTCCGGATGATGATGATGACTGTACGGAGACGGATGATGCTGACTGGGAATATGACGACGACAACTAACGTCTGTGTTTGGCCCCCGGAAAGGAAAGTATAAAATAAAATGCGTAGCATACTGGATAATAATGATGATGACGATGATGATGCAGTGCGTCGTTCAGTTTAGTTCTGAGTCCGTCTGTATCCGTTGCCTTCGTGGTTGTCGTCTGCGGTTGTTGGGTTGTTCGTCATCATTCGTTTTGGCTTGACTCTGGCAGTTTTCTGATTATCCCTCCCCGGACAGACGTCACACAGCCTGCACATTGTACAACAAGGCGGGGGCAGGGGCAGAGAGGGGGATGGATCTTTCGGTTCGTCGGATTGGACAGCTGTGATTACAACTTTTCTGTTTATGTTTTGTAATTGTGTGCCATGGGTTTTGTCGGTTTTTGACAGTTATGATGAAGAAAAATGTGGGTGCCACACATATGCACACACATTCCATGTGTATGTGTGTGTGTGTTTGATGCATTAGACACAGCAGCAGTCAACGCAATGTGCCACCAACCCATTCTCATTCTACACTCAACTTATTGTTGCATATTGCAGTTGCAGCCGTTGCAGGGCAAAGCCCTTTAAATGTGACAATTGTGCGGCAACAAGAGCGCTGCAATTTTCCAAATTGAAATGCATCGAACCAAAAAAAGAAGAGAAGATATGTGACGGGATAGCATATAGATAAATTAAAGTAAATATAACTGAAATGTGGTGTGCTTTGCTTGAAGGTGGACAAGTTTAAGACCTTTGGCTTTAGCACAAAATATTAATAGCAAAAAGTTTCCTAGAATTTGACACATTACCAAAAGAGAAAAACCTGCTAGCATATTATTATGCTGTCAACATCTTTATCATTGTCAGCATGCTGCTGCTTTTGCTGCTGCTGCTGTTGCATTCAATGTCATTGCATATCATAAACGATGACGCTTGACCTATGGCAATTGTATTTGCAACTGCAACACAATACCCATAACCCAACAACGTTATCGAAGAATAAACCTTGAAGTATTGTTTACGCAAGAAAATATGTAAAAGTTGACCAGAGCGCAGTGGGGAACGACACTGGCAACAAATAGAAACAAGAAATAAATGACATAAAATGCATTTTATACTCGAATATTGCATACACTCTTTGACACACACACACACACACAATAGGTAAGCACACAAAAAAAAAAGGTCTGACTAGCCCAACTCTGTAGCCTCTCTATGTTTCTGTCGTTTCTTAAGTGCCTCCTGACCATATATCATATAGTACAGCACACAGGACACTTGTCCTTGGTGTGGAAAACTTTTGTCATACAGCACAGAGAAAGAGAGAGAGAAATTGAAAATATGCAAGCAGTGAAAAGTTTTGTGCTGATACAACAAAAGTGTTGGATACGACTTTGTGTGTGTTTGTTGTTGTTTTTTTTTGAGTATAGTTTATAGTTTATGGAGCAGCGGGCTTGAGGGGTGGCAAAGTGTGTCAAGTGCAGGCCATAACATGTTTTTTCCACAATTCATAAGCTTAAATATTTAAACAATTTTTTGGGTACATATTAAAGGCAAAAAAAATATTAAAAAATAAAAATTCATTAGTAAGTTCAGTCCAGATTGTTAATTAGTTCTCGAGAAAATGCTGTTTAATACTTAACGAATGGCCAAATACCCTACATCAAACTTTACCTCGTTAGTTCATTCCCCTGACTCCTGTCTACCTAACTAACTAACTTAAATAAGCTCGTGTCGCCCTCCAAATAGCTGACACTGATAAACTGTCCACACTTGACAAACAAGCGGCAGCATCAGTTGTCGGACGGCGAGAAAGAAAAAAAAAAAAACCAAAAGAAAACTTTTCTATGCCACAGAGTGAATGCCTGCCTGCCACAGAGCCTGTAAAAGTATGCAACGAACGCCGAATGAAGCTCATTTAATATTTTATTTTTTTCCAACTATTTTTCAGTTTTAGGTTAGATTTTTTTTTTTGTGAGGTTTATCAACACTTCCGCACGACGGTGCGCATACAAAAGCTGCAAAATTTGCGCCGAACAACTGCCACACACACAAACACACACACACACTGGCATAGAGAGACATATGCGCATCCTGCTACTTTGCAGGACATTGTTTGCGCTTTGATAACACACAGACATGAACACATGAACACACACACTTACACATTGCAAACGGCGTCGTCATTACGGCTATGAAAATTGCACATGCCATGGCATTGTGTTTGACTATGCACAGCCTAAAAGGGGGGTTTGGGGGGCGGGGGCGGGAAGCAACTGATATGGAGGCGAAGAGTTGGCAAGGAATGCTGCTGCTGCCAGGCATCGCTTTGCTGACATCGCATACGCGCCAGTGCCGCCGCCGACCCTCCTCCCAAACTATCGCTTTCTCCCTCACTCTCTCACTCGCTCGATCGTTCTGTCTCTGTTGCGCGGCGAGCAGTCAAAACTATTTTTCGCCTGGCATTTCAAGCATTTTATGGTTTTATTTCAACGAACAATTTTGCCTTTAAACACGCAGATAGTTGCATGCCACAGCCGCCTGGCTTCATTCCGGCTACCACATAACAACCAGCTTCAACAAAATGCCCTATCATCTCTCCGATCCCCCCCTGTTAATTCATTGCCACGTGCTTTTCATTACGCACACGCAACGTGCGCTTTTGCCAAATGACTCGAGCTGCTGCACACGCTGTTGCATTTGCATTTGTGAAAACGCATTTATAGTATGTATATTAAAATATCAGACAAACAATACAAATTTTATCGATAAGAAGATTTAACAAACTTTGATAGTCATAAAAGACTGGTAGACATTGTATTTGATAGCTGCCTGCTTTAAAAGTAAAAATGGTATGTAAAAATGAATTTGTTTTCTCTTTGATCAACTTTTAAAATGCTCTTAACAGAAGTCACAACTATAATTTAAGATATGCATAATAATTTTACCGAGATTTTGATAGAATTTTGCTGGAAAATCCTTATAAAACGCTGGCTAAACTAATTTCGAAAGTTAATTAAATCTTACGACTGTTTTAAGTGATGTGCAACAGTTTGCTTTAACCCAAAAAAAAAAAAAAAAAAAAAAAAAAAAATATGCAAACACGCTCCCAAAATTATTTAAAAATATAAAAAAAAAGTATTTAAATACTGTATTTTATGAGTTAAAAACTTACAGTATGCTATATAAAAAAAAAAAAAAAAAAAAAAAAAAAAAAAATTCGCCTAAAATCTTTTTAGCTATAAAACAAAATATATCAAATAAATACGCTTTCTGCTATCAAAAACGAAATCAGTTATTATTTTTTTTTTTTTTTTTGCTGTTTTCAACTTGTTTGCAAGCAAATAAATAAAAACCGAGACAACAATTTTATAGCTGAAGCTCTATACAAATAGAATAGGGTGAAGAACACAAATGGAACATGAAATGAAATTAAAAACGTAAATTGCACTTTTTGGGGAAAACGTCAAGAGCAACAGAGAAAAAGAGAAAGAGCGCAAATAAATAAATAAAAACAGGCAACTCAGTAGGACAAAACACAACACAGTCGTCGTTCGTTTGCTTAGGCCAGGAATATTGCCGGAAAGAGATAAGCAATTGCGGGAATAGAAGCAAAAAAAAGGAAAGCAAAAACAGGAAGGAGCAATGAATGAAGAGAGCTGCGCGTCGTCCATTTTTAGCCTTTTAGCTGTGTTGCCTCTAGAGGAGAAGTTGGCTTTTTATGCCTGCTGTTGTTGGCTGGTTCGTTCGTTGTTGCCGGGGCGCTGCTTGTCATTAATATTTCACAACCAGGCAGGCAGGCAGGTCTGGTGAGGCAGAGTGGAAAGTGTGGAAAGTCATGGCATGGTCTAAGCTTCAAAACGCCCACCGCACACCCACAATTAAAATCAGATTAAAGTTGCGCTAATTTATGCGACCGCACGGCGACACAACAACAACAACAACACAAAAGCGGATTTTGTGAGTACCGTTAAAGCAAATGGAGGAGAAGAATGCGATCCACACACACAAAAAAGGGGATAAGGATAACAAACAACAACAAAAAAGTAGAAGAAATTTGCGTAATTGCATGAAAGCGGCAAAAGAAATATAGGACTCCACTCGACTTGATTCTCCCCTTTCTAAGAGACGACACAGTGTCAACCACAACAACAACAAAACCAAAGAAACTAGCTAACCCCTGCTAACCAAAAACCAATCTCTGCCAAGTTTGTTGCGGTTTTAGTTTTCGCGAGAGATTTTCGCCCAAAACCCCATCAAACTGTCTAAGATGTCTAACTAGAAGATTACGTGTGGAAATCCGCCATGGCATACGTAAAAACCCAAGCAGCAGCAGATTTACGCTGACATTTTCGGTTTGGTTTAAGGCATGATAATTGCTTGGAAGCCCTTTCAACTGAACAGAACAACTGAACTTTACCCTAAACACGATACACACACACACTCGCAACATTCTGTGGCCACAAGTCAAGTGGCAGCAACCAGTCAACAATAACAACATGACCTCACAACAAAAAAAAAAAAAGGACAATATTAGGTTTAAGCTCTGACTGAATGAAAATGGCAATTTTTGATCGAAATGTGTCGCATGCAAATCCATATGGAATATCCAGAAAAATAGAAGGAAACCAATGTCAATAAAGTTCACAACACTTCCCCTACTACCCAAACCATTCACAATAGCATGTGGTAGTAGATTCTCATGTGTTTTTGCAGAGAAGTCAAAAATTTTCATAAATTTGCACAAACAAAAACTCAATTTGGTAAGTAACATGAACTGACTGACGCTGACTGAGTGTCGCCAATCTCTTAATGAGATAGCTCAACACCTCAGTATATGCCTGGTATGGGTGCCTGGTCACCGTAACATCGAAGGTAACGAAATGGCTGACGAGCTGGCTAGAAAGGGTACCTGCGAGACTCTTCTACCGAAGAGTAGTAACGTTGGTATGCCACTAGCCTCGTTCAGACTACAAAATAGGAATTTCACCCTGCGTAAAGCAACTCAAAGGTGGAAAACGACCCTGTCGTGTGCGAAATCCCGAAGCACATGGCCATACTATAACTTGAAACGCACTAATACCCTTCTGCGTATGAGCAGAGAGAATATCTCTATTCTTATAGGGGCCCTTACGGGCCATTGTCTGATCGGCACACACGCCAGTAGACTAAATGTCCAGCACAATGACTTCTGTAGGAGCTGCCAATGTGCAGAGGAAGAGGAGAGTGTAGAACACCTATTCTGCAACTGTCCGGCGCTTAGCGGTAGACGAATGCTATACCTAGGGAAACCCACCTTGAGTACATTATCGGACACGTCCGAATTAGAGCTAACCAAGCTTATAAAGTTTTTAAGGGCTTCAAAATGGTTTGAGAGGGGAAAGATGTAGTAGTTTTAAAGGAGATTATGTGGTATTACAATGGGCCTCAATGGCCTACGTAGTCGGGCGGCAACGCCCGCGCCACCTCAACCTAACCTAACCTAAAGTAACATGAAGCACAAATATAAATGCAAGCCCAAGCAAAGACAAAAGAAATTAAAAACAGCAACTGCAAAACAAACTGGAAAAATAGAGATTTGAAACATTGTATTGTGTAGGGTTGTAAGAAAATAAGGGTAACAATATAGCTTCAAATTCTTAAAGGGATACCTTAAGTTTATTGCTCACAAAATCGAAAGTGTTAAAGTTTAAGTTTTGATTTTTTTATTAAAAGCGAAAGGCAGTGTCAAGATATGGGCTTTAAGTTAAAACACGTTGCTTTTGATGAGGCTTAAAATTGTTTTATGGTTTATGTTCAATCTTATATGATGATACTCAGCTTCCTTTGCTCAACTTTACCTTTTTCTTTTGAAGTGTTCATGAGAGGTAAATAAAAATCAAATTATATTAAAATAGTATGTAACTCGCTTGCTTCGCTGCGCCGATAGTTTTTACATTATTGCAACAGATATAAAATACAGTAGGTATATAAATACAGTCGTTTTTGGATAAAGTTAACTAATTTTTGCAAGGCCTGTTCCCTATACCCAGGTTGTCCATTCTTTCGAGACACACAATTTCCTTTCTAAGTGCTCACTTTCAACCTGAATGGAATATTTGATAAATATTTCAGCTTCTAGCTTGATTCGTTTATGCTGTGGGTCTCTCAACAATCAGGACAAACTTTTTTATATACGTGTATATGAATTATTGTGATAAGCATTATTTTAATAACTTTTGGTTTGAAAAAAATCAATTCAACTGAGCATATTTGTACTGAGTGTGCTTGCTTCACACTGTCCAATCACAGCAACCAAAGAGGAACCTTACTTCTCACTCCCCAGCAAGCAATTGGAAGATTGTTTTGATCAAAAACCGCATTTCGAGTCTAATTCGAGACATTTTCATGCTTTAAAAACGATTTATCGTTTATGCGATTAAAGCGCGACTCGAAAACGACTCGCATGTATGCCTTAAATATGATGAATCGCGCAAAATTTGAAGCAATCAAAAATTGAGCATGCCAGTGATTGAAATATGCTTGGCGACTCAAAAGCGATTCAAAAGCGACTCAAAAGCGACTCGCTTGCATGCTCAAAAAATGAGTCCATGCACGGAATCAAAAAATAAACATTCAGGTGATTGAAATATGCTTTGCATCATAAATAGATCTTATGGGCAATTAAAACATGCTAGTCAATGACGCCTGATGGTCGTGCTGTCTAAGACGCCGCTCAAACCGAAAGTCCCCGGTTCAAACCCTCGTTGGGGTAAAAAAAAAAAGGTAAGTAAAAATGGCATGCATTCATTAACATTAATTGCTAACATTAACAGCTAACATAAACTACTACTGGCTAACATTAACTGCTAACATTTACATTAACGTTAACACAATTGTAATACATAAGGGGTACTGTTATGTTATACACAAATTGTAAGTCTTTTTTTTTTAACAAGCTGTTAAAAAATACGACTCGAAAAAGACTCGCTTTTGATTCGAAATACGAATCGAAAATGAGTCGAAACTGCGGTCACAAGCGACCCCTCAAAAAGAGTCGCGTTCGGGAACCGTTTTCTCCAGAACAGAGTATCTTTTTTGATCAGAAAAAGCGCTCATAAATGTTTACTTTCAATCAGTTTGCGACTCGAAAAAGACTCGCTTCTGATTCAAAATGCTTGCTGGGTCCTTAAAGTCTGTTATTTTTTTGGGGGGACCAACTTGCGTCGCTATTGTGACTATGTTTTGGCTGCTCTCTTGTTTGGTATTGTTGTTGTCTACCCGTCTGGGCTGGTAAACACAATTGCAAACAATTCAATTTAATTAAGAGTTTTACCAACAACACACAGACATACAAGCATGAACAGACACACGACAAATAGAGAATATAGAAAGATGTCAAAAAAAAAAAATTTCAAAAATATATAAACAAAAAATGTCTTTAAAAATAAGAATTGTTATTCAGCAACAAGCTCAAATTGCGTCAAAATGTACAAATAAATTATATTAAAAAATTGATGTGATAAAATTTAAGCACACTAATGTTATTGCTTGAAAATAAAGTAGTTCAACAGCCTTAAAGCTTTGTTAGAAAAAATAAATAAAATTTATATTTATTTTTCCATTTATTTCATTTTGTGGCAATGCTACTGCTTAGGTTTTCTGTTGACAGGCTTATTCACATAATGTTTATTTTATTTAGTTCGTTGTTTGTCAGTTGAAATTTATTTAATCTACTTTTGCCTGTGCAGTCGGCAGTCGGCAGGCATCAGCATTTGCAATTCTCTTTGTATATAAAGACTGTTTTGCTTTAGCCAATCAAAAGTTATAAGATGGCTGCAAAAAAAAAAAATGTTATTGAAATTTTCCCAGTTTTGCAGATTGTGAATCCGTTGCATACATAAGACCAAGAGGCAAGTAAATAAAATGCGTTATAAGAAAGAGAGAGACAGAGTAGAGCAAAACGTATAATAAATTCACAAACAAATCCCAAACAATTATTTACAGTAAATTTATATTGTTTATTAAAAGTAAAGCCCAAGTAACACACACAGCTGAGACTTGCCCCTAAACTGGCGAGAGGCGGCAAGTATTGTACATATTACATATGTGGCATGGTTTTTCAAGTGTGTTGCTTAAGCAACAAAACAAATATAACACTTGCTACTTTGGCAGCTGTTGAGCAAGTAAATACATATACATATAAACATATGCGTATGCAGCAAGGATATTTTACACATACAATTTTGTTTACTTGCGCTTTGGCAATTTTCTTTTGGCAAAGTTAAAATTTTCCTTATGCTTGCTGCTTGTTGCCTTAAATGATTTTCCAAAATGCCACTTCAGAGTTTTCTGGGGCTAGTAGTTGGTAAACCGGATTTATAATAATTAATTGGCTACAACATTTTGCAGCATTTGTAAAACAATGCAAACTCTGTGTGAGAGAGTCTGTGGTTTTGCTTCTTTATTTCAATATTTATTGCTATTTGAGTTGTGCAGATTTAGCAACGTATTATTAAGTGCTGCTACAGGCAATTGGCATTTCTCTACTTCTCTCATACTTTTGCCAATTGCAATCAATGACTATGTTGCCTGCCCCGCCCCCCCTTTAAGGCTATCGAGAAGTAGCTCTATCAGAGTTTAAGTTTATCACTTCAGATTGTTTATGACGTTTGCGAGTGCCCTAAACGATTAAAGTCAGACAATAAGTGTGTGCACGAATTGTGTAAATAAATATGATTGCTTATGGAAAATTCATATAACAGTTATGGTTGATTTTTTTCCTGTAGTTAAATTTGTTCTGGTTCTGAGAAATTATTGAAAACATATTGAATTTTCCTGGAAAAACTCATTAAACGATTTCTAAGAATCGAAAGTCAAACGAAATTGCAATCAACCGATTCTTCATAATATGTTATTTCTTGGGATCGTAAATCTTATCAAATGCAATAACATTTTCCGCTCAATGCCTAAAGCAACCGAATAGAATAAGAATCTGAACAAACATACAAATTTCGAGCAAAAGTTGATTATTTGTGGTAATTGTTGCCTTTGTCTATTATTATTTTGTGTTGGGCGTGACTTTTATATGACAAAATAAGTTTGAGCACGTAACACACAAAGAGCCAGAAATATGTGTGTATACGAGAGAAGATTCATAATTAAGTTTTGCATTTTTGCTAATAGGTTTTGGCCATCTTTTCGATACACGCCTAAGTAAACTTTATGGCAAATTTAATTGGCTAGTTGTGGCAGCAACAGCAACGGCAACAGTAGCAATGGCAACTGCAAAAGGTTTTTGGCTAGAAAACCAAATGTGGCCAGAATCTACATAGACTTCAGTTGCAGCAACAGCAGCAACAGCTTAACTATCCACACACACATATAGAGACATTGTGGCACTGTGGCAGGCAGGCAGTTTAATTGGGTTTTTCGATCCAGGCTGAACACTGCCTATCGGTTCGACTGCACCTTTGGCTACTTTCATTATCAAAACGATTCACAAAACAAGGCATCGGGGGGCAGTTGACAAAATGTGAAAATCGGCTTCAGTTTTAGCCACGCAGCGCTTAGTTGGGTGCCAGGAAAAAGATACCAAAAAGTGTTACGCATACGCCATGTTGACGGCAGGAAAAGATGTTTTGTACTTGAAGTTATTTGTAACGCTCACTCATAATTGAAGTTCATTATTATTTGCTTTCATACATTTGAGTAATTTAACAGTAATCAATATGATTGCAACAATAACTTTCATTGCTTTCATTTCTCAATCGAGTTTTATGCACTTTTTTCGTTACTTATTGTCTTTTGAACAAAAGTTTAGTCATGCATAACAAAAGTTAGTTATGTTTTGTTTTGTAACGTTTCGATTTTTTTTTTTAGGAGTTAGACTCGACTCGACTCGACAATCGATGAAAATAGTTTTGAATAGCAAATAAAGCGACAATTGTGAATGCCTGAGCGGACAAAGCGCAGCAAAAAAAAAAGAGAGAAAAGAAAGGCAAGGCAAAAAACACGACGAGGGAAAGAATGAAAGTAGCGCTGCACAAAACAAATATACCTACAAATTCAGTTAGAACCAGACATTGGGGAATTGGTAAGAGCGCGGGAGAGAAAGACGAAGGGAATGAGAGCGAATGGACAAACAAAAATGCGCGCCAGGCTGACTGACAGTTAAAGCTAGTCCCGTCCAACCCAACCCCAACCCCAACCCACCGAACCCAATCCAATGCCAGCCACGCTTTCTGTTGCCCAGCTCCATTATTTATGCATCAATGGCTGCTATGACGACATGCGCTAAATTGATACAGTCCACACACACACACAGACTGTGTTTGGTTCGCATATGGAAGTGGCGCAAGAGACAAGGACATGCCACGCCCCCAACCGCCCTTCTGAACAACAGTGGCGCCAAGCGACGACGCGACACATGCAATGCGACGCCAAGAGACCAGGTAAAAAAAAATGGATAAAGTGCAAGGGAAAGAGAAAGAGAGAGAGGGAGAGAGTTTCAAAAATAAAATAAAGAGCTCTAGAAAATATTTGCAAAAATTGAAAATAAAAAATGGAAGTGAAAAAAAATATGTATATAGAAAATATGTATGTAGTTGAAAATGTGAACGATAAAAGCTGCAACACAGCCTCCTTTCGCTGCCGCCCTTACTACGACTCCATACACCCTTTGTCCTTCTTCTCCCCTGGGATTTTGTCGTTGCTGCTGCTGTTGTAATACCACGAACAAGCCACAAAACTAAATAGATTTCGTCTCTCTTATTTTGTTTTTGCCATTCTTCTTGATGCTCTGTATTGTGGCTAAAAGCAATAAAAAACCAACAAACAACAACAACAACACCAACAAAATATAGTGAAAGAGACCAAGTCGCGTCGAGTCATTGAGCCAATTGAGTAAATTGTTTTATTGAAAGATTTTTCGTCCTCACTTTGTGGATCCTTCCGCTCCCGCTTCCCTTTGCCATTGCCTGTTGAGAGCCATTCAGAATTATCGAGTTGTCGTATATAACGTTCGATATAAATTTTTTTTCTACTTTTTGTTTTGTTTAGTTTTTCTTTTAGCATTGTGCGCTGACATTTATGCATTTTTGATGAGTTTAAAAGCGCTTTCATATATATGTATGTATCCGAGCTTTATGTTTCGATTCATGCAGTTGCTTTATAAGAGCTGCATATTTATACTTTTTTTTTTGTGTGATGAAAGGTTAGTGAAAATAGTGAAATAGATTATATGTCATAAGATAGATTGTTGGTGTGGCCATAAAAAGTCTATTTATATGTGTTAAAGGATTTTTAAAGGTTTTCTTTCCATATATAATATAGTTTTTCTAAACACTTCGTCCTCATAAACATTCCTTTATTAAACATTTTCTTTATAAACTTAATACACTTTCACATCTCTATTTTCTGTTCCTTTTTATAAAAAGCCAACAAGTTGCAGCTTAATTAAAGCTTTATTTCAGCGTTTAGAAATCCAATTGCATTAGCTTCAAGCCATTTTTTTTCCACTCTCACAACACACAGATGTTTACAAGTGCAGTAGTATGTTGTCTCTCTGACTGTAGATTAAACAAAGGCAACAAACAGCTGCGCCGCCTGCTAGCCTGGCCAACAGTTCAGTCAGCCAGACAATAATATGAGCAACAAAATCGCCTAAGCAGCAGCAACAGCAGCAGAAAAGAAAAAAATGAAAAGCGAAAAGATATACTCGAAATGCAGCTAATAAAATGCAGACGGCATTTGGCAGACACCAAATGCTTGCTATTAAAATCGAATCATGCAAAAGGGTCAAGAGTACATAAATAAGAGATACCCTAAGAATTGTTTAAAAGTACACGTGTAGGCGAATACGACTGTATGGACAGACACAGAATTAATTTTGAAAAAATTCCAAATAAAATAAACTATGAAAGTAATAAAAATATACTAATAAAAAAAAAAAAAAAAAAAAAAACAAGAACAAAATATTAAAAAAAATACAGAAAATATTGTCTTGTTCATATTGTTAAATAAATATAAATATAAATATGCTGCTTAAAATATACAATAACATCGAACTTAATTTTTTTTCCAAACTAACTATAGGATATCCCAAAAAAAAAACATCATCTAAGCCACAAGATAGGGCAGAGGCAAGACGAGACCAAAAACATTTTCTTTTTTATGCACAGGTTTTATTTATGTTTAGTTTGTGTCTGGCTTAAACCAAAAAAAAAAAAAACAGACAGCTCTTTATAAATGTAATTTTTATGCCGCATAACGAGCGTTTTGGGTATCGTCACATCTTCAAGTCAACGAACTGCAGCCGAAAACTATAGTTTGGTGTTGGGTTTTTTTTTTTGTGAGGTGTTTTATGAAGAATTTGTCTTTTATGCCACTTGACAAATCAATAAAAATGTCAACCGCAAACGCGTCATGTCATTAGTTTTCATAAACTACGTGTGTGTGTTTGCCACCTATACGATTGATGCAATGATGCTGATGGCCACAAAAGCCAATTTCAAAAAGGCGCCGCCGTTGCCGCCTAACATTAACGAGGTGCAGACGAGAGCCACTGCCACGACCTACTACGACTGCTGTCAGCGGCAGAGAATTTGTGTTGGAAGCTTTAGTTAGTCTAAACCTCCTTTGCCATTCTCGTTTTTTTGGATGAATGTCAACGCCAATGCCACAATGCATGCACAATGGGATCAATTATTTTGCCGATTGCGTAGGTGAGTGTATGTTTGTGTGTGTGTGTATTCTATTCTGTTGTAGTGTAGTATTGCGCAATCATGCTTGCGTATACCGAATGTTCATGATGCTGGGCGATGGGTGATGTATGCTCTGTGAGAGATGCCAACAAAACCAAACTAATATCCAACCCACAATCAAATGCCTTACAGTCTGCAAAACAAGTGTTAGGCAGGTTGGGGGCGGGGTACATGAAGGGGGGTGTGTGTAGCGAAGGGCAACAGTTTGGCTTTGGGCACTGAGTGGTCAATCAAATGTTGTTTTGAAGGTTTTTGCGGGTTTTGCAGTTTCGACATGAACCAAACAATGCACAACACCAAACTATCTATGCCTAAATGTGTGTATGTGTGCGTGTGTGTGTGTTTGTTCGTTACCATATGAACATTAATTTCCATAATTGGAAGTGATTTATCAAGAAAGAGAGATGAGATGATTTTGAAGATTAACAAGCGTTGCCAGATTGTGTAAATCCTATCACACAAGCCTATCTAAAATACATTACAAAAATGCTGCCAACTTAATTATGAATACTAAAAATTCATATTTTTGTTGTGTCTCAGAAGATGAGTAGCATCTGTCTGTACCGTAATATCTACTCATATATCTATTCGACAGACAGAAGCGACATAGCCTTGAGCCATCAAATATTATTAACATATTTTCCAAGTGAGCAAAATATTCGCTACTGTCTCCATCTCTCTCGCACTAGCATTTGTGTCCTTGTCACTCACCACAAATCATTAAAATTAAATTTAAACGTGCCACGAAATGTTTAGCAAACGAATTTTCAGAAAATTGACAACAACAAAAGGAAAAACGTTTCGCATCATCAACAAAAGCAAACAGCATGATCATAATGATGATGATTAACATCATTAGCATTAGCCGGCGGCAGCAACAGCTAATTAGATACACGTAACGTCATTTGTGCAAAATGCCTGAGGTGAAAGAAAAACTAAAAAAGCACTCGACATAATTGTGTGCTTGAGGAAAAGCGCACGGGAAAAACAAACAAAACCGAGAGAGAGCAAAATTTTAATTACATTTTTAGCTATGCGTATTATTGTTATGATTATTGGTCGAAAGATCTAAACAGGTGCTCGAACAGACAATGTGTCGGCTCCCCCTGCTCTCCTCCTTCTTCCTCTGTTAGCAAAGTTTGAGCATTTTGCATTTAATGAGCCAAATGGACGAAAGTTGTTCGGTAATAAGATGAGCAACGCCACACATCAACACCAAGAGAATGATTGATGAATTGTATGTAGGTGCAAGAAACTAATGAATCAAAAGTAGATTAAAATACAATTTAAAGAATCTTAAACATGTTTTCTTGTGAGAAAATTGAAGTTTAAGTTCAATTTTAACACACAAAAAAAAAAAAAAAAAAAAAAAAAAAAAATCAACAGCTTTTAGAATGTTTCAAAGCTCAAACTAAACTTTAAGTACAATTCAGAAGCTTAAAAAGCTCTTAGATAACCTAAAGTGCAGCATTAAGCGTTTTATGAGCTTGTCATTCCCTTTGAACAAGCTTTTACTTAATCCAAGCACAAAATTGACAACTTTTCATCAAGTATTCATATTGCATTAAACCAAATCAAAGCAAACATGCATGCAAGAAGAAGCCAACATCCCAACATTGAGGCTTAAACTTTAGCAAATGCCAACGGATGTACCAATTATAATAATTAACCCAGCACACAATCAATTACCTTTAACCTCTTAATCTATTTGGGTTTACGTAACACATTACACATTACACTAAAATAATTATTTCAATACGCTTCAATTGTTGTTGGGCAAATGAAAACAAATGAATCTTATACTATATACGTATTCATTTATTCAATGCATGAGAATGTGTAACTAATGAATAATTTAATACACATACAGTGGCGAGCAAAAATGAGTTTATGTTTTCGAAATTGATTTTCGTCGCTAATACAAAATTAATCACACAAGCAAATGTATTCGTAGGATAGGTAATTTAAATCCAGTTTTTATGATACAATACTCTTCTTAACCCATTAAGTACCTTTGAAAAGTTTTCAACTCTTGTAAAAGTCTATTTTTCACATGTATTTTTTATGATTTTTGAAAATGGCAAAATGACCATTTTAACCCTTTTTCATGAAAAATGGTCATTTTTGCCATTTTCAAAAAATCATAAAAAATACATGCGAAGGATTTTTAAAAATTTTTTTCAAACACTATTAGAATTGTTTAATGCAACTTTTTGCATCAAAACATTTTTTGTTCAAGCCCGGGGAAAAAAAGAAAAAATAGATTTTACAAGAGTTGAAAACTTTCAATGGGTACTTAATGGGTTAAGAAGAGTATTGTATCATAAAAACGGAATTTAAATTACCTATCCTACGAATACATTTGCTTGTGTGATATATTTTTTATTAGCGACGAAAATCTGTTTCGAAAACATAAACTCATTTTTGCTCGCCACTGTATACTATATCGCATTTCACCTGCAAAAGTTCATATTTAATGTCAAAGGGAAGGCGGAAACTTCCCCGAATAATGTTTACGTTGAAATTTCATTAAAATAATTATAACAAATGTGACAACTGAGCGTAAGGGAGAACGGACCCAACAAGACAGCGACAGTACAAATGCTTGTCAAGCGTGCAAAATGTAATACATAATTGATGACCGAAAACCGAAATCAATCAATCATAAAAATGTCAACGCGAGCGTAGCGCATAACAGGAGCAGCTTTGAAGACACAAGATACAAAATAAAACTGTCAGCCGCCAGCTGACAATAGAAACAAAATGAAAAGTCAGTTCAGCTTGAACGTATGATAAATCCTAGAATTTAATAATATTGAAGTTTCAAGCATTAAAACTCCATTCCATTGCAGCCCAAAAATTCCATTATGTGATGAACTTTATTCAATTTGGCTGAGCCAAGTTGCAAAATCCCATTACAATATTAATTAATTTAAATTCAATAATAATTTGTCGGCATCATCATGCATTTTAATGAACGTTGGCCCCGCACAAAAATCATATTCAAATATGAAACATGCGTGGAAAAAAATAAAGCGAAATAACTGTTGCAATTATAGTTAATAAAGTCGCGGCTTGTGACCATGATGCGAAAGTATGTGAAGCAGACAAAGGTTCATACACTTAGGTAAAGTTTCATGATACGATGAAGAAACCTATAAAAGTCAATAAGGATAATATCACGAGTTGTATTTTGGATAGTTCGCTAGAATTTTGTAACATGAACTCAATGAATTTTGAACGTACATAATTATAAGTACATAAATATGATAACATTGACATGAAATGTCAGACAATAGATTCGATATTGATTAACATTTTTGGCCTGTCCATCAAACGATTTATTTATTTCGCTGCATCAGCGAACAACAATGCCATGGCATAATCAATATGCCTGTTTATTTAATGTTCTCGTGGCGCGCTGAAAATGTATTTCAATGTTAATTAAATTGAAAGCTCAACAAACACACACGCACTCACGTAGGCGCCTGAATCGATACATTATTATATTATTAATTATATCACAATTTGTTGTTTGGTCCTACTGTTTAATAAAGCGACCGTCTGCAGTTTATTATACAATATTCGAATTGCCAATTGATGAATTTTAATCGAGACAATGTCCATCAGAAGCCATCAGAGCCTCCCACATACCTTCCTCCCATTGCATGTCCTTTTATTCATCAAGGTAATTAAAGCGTAAAATTGAAAACAAAAGCTTCAGGCCCAAACCAAAACCAAAAACGCCCAGATACCGTTAAAGTTTCTTTTTTGTTGTATTTGGGCACACAGCACGCAGTCAAGCGAGTGCCAAAATCACATGGAAAACTTTGGCATCGCCGAAAAGCAAACTTTTTGCCACAACCGGAAAGGCAACACACAGCATAGGAATAGCTTCGAAATGTGTTAACTTAAATAAAGCGTCAAACATTGGGGCGGGGAAAGAAGAATGAGGCTAAAGGGTTACGAGATGCCAGGTAGAAAAGATAGACAGACAGACATTGAAACAGAGACCCGCAAACAATAATGAGTATTGTAAGCACAAAACTTTATACAAAAGGATTAAACATTGTGCGTGTGAGAGAGAAAGCGGATGTGCTGCATGCTGCCTGAATAGTTGCCATTCATATTGTATCTGTGCTTCTGTGTGTGTATTAAAGGATCTTCAACATGGTTAGGCAAAAGATTAAGATATTATCGACAAGCCGATGGGCAAAATGAACAACATTTTCTGTGGTTAGATGCAGCTAAAATGCTCTAAGGAATAAAGATCCGTTCCTCTTACTTAGAAGCCTTATATGTAATAATAATAAGTTATCGATATTTAACTTATTTAGGCAAACGTTTTGAATATTTGTCGAAAATAATTGGAAAAGTGTTCATCAATGTTGAAAACTTTGTTAGTTGTATAGAACTCAACTTATCGATTATTACCGATATTTATCGATTTTTTTTAAATTAGAAAATATTAGATACTGATAAGCTACCAGCTGATTTATGATTTACTACGGCCAAAGCTACTTTGTTGCAAGCACAATCAAATAGCAGGATGAACCTTTTGCAAGTGTATATTCAGATTCAACAGAAACTTAAAGCAACTAGTCCTTAGTTGTTGCACGTCGTGTTAGTCGGTGTGCGTGCGTGTGTGTGTGAGGCTTTTGTGGTGTTGTACAACTCATTAACTGTTCGCCATGAAGTGTAGACAAGCGTTGTAAGGTGCTAATCACAAATATTGCCACAATAGACAGTGAAAGTGAAACTTAATCGAGTATCTAAACAAAAATCTATTAAAAGGAATTCGCACGCACACAAACAAACAGTCTTGGTCTATTAAACACACACACACTAGTAAGAAATTGAAACGCGCACAAACAAGCCACAACAAAAGGAGTTAAATGGGCCTTAAAAGCTAAGTCCTTAAAAGGTTGCAAATAAACTGATGAAAGAAATACAAATACGAGTGAAATATTAAAAAACTTGTATTTGTTTAGATTTTTTCTTAAAACGGGGCTTCACGTGTGTGCTTGTTGTGTGTGTGTGTGTTGATTAGAGAATTGCAGCTCAATTTGAAAGCTGTGCCCCAGATGTGTCTTTTGGTTGGCTTGGGGACTTCGGGGCGTATGGAGCATATTTTAATAAATCCAATTTAACCATTAAATGAAGAAACATTTGTGTTTTGAGAAAACTTTTTAATAGTGCAACGGTTCGGCTTTGCTTAGAGATGCCATAAAAGTTGCTATTGCTTTGGATTTTGTTGCTTTGCAGCATATCCTACCACCCCCACCCCTTACTCTTTGCCTCTTTTACCACTTAAGTGCAGCGCAAACAAACTTAAACTTCCAACTTATATATACACACACAGCAAAGATATTGCTGTAAAAGTTGTACATTTTGTGCAAGCTGAGAGTGTGTGTGTGTGTGTGTGTGCGGCTGTAAAAGTTTTTAATAATAACCGCAATTCAAGAATATAAACATTTATATTACGAGTGTTGCCTCATAATGCGGCGCGCACAAGCACACAACAACTTGGCAGCAGCAGTAGCGGCACACATTGCGTATGAGCAATGCCAGTCTGCCTGTCTCCCTTCTCCCTTTCAGCATATTTGTATCTCCTTTCGTACCTCATATCTTGCACATGGTATTTGTGTTTTACTTTTTGAGCTTTGCCTGCTGTCGTCGTTGACTCAAAAGATTGAAGGTTAACGCGCAAGCATGAAGATTCTACCATATCGGTTTACATACTCCCAACCACGCTTTATCTATTTATATGTGTGTGTGGAGGGGGGCGGGTAGGTTGTACTCAGCAGCTGCAGGTGGCATAAATGTAAAAGTTTTCTTATGAAGTTGTTGGCACGGCTGTTGGTTGAGTTCAAAGGATGCTTAAGCTACTTACACAACCCAACAAGAGTTCAAATGCCTTTAAAGTGTATTATGTGATATGAAATGATTTAGATTCTAGTTGCGATTTATGTACGATCTTAATGAAAGTCGCTTGCTGCTGCGTAAAGCAATAACGAAAGAGCATCAGAAAGTAAATGCTGATCTTAAGGGGGTATTCTGGTTTAGAAGCACGAATTTTAGAGATTTTTTTGGGTGCGATAAAAAAAAACAAAAATTATTTTTACCATCCATTTTTTTATAAACTTTTTATTGATATTTAAAGAATACAAAACAATTATAATATATAAAAAAAAAATTAATTTAAAAAAACTGCAGGTCGACGAAGTGGGGTCTGATGGAAAAATGGCTTGTCCTGGTGTGCAGAATATAAATCCTTTCCGTGACCCGAAATGGAAATCAATGAATGATTCGTAAAGATGAAGGATGTAGTTATCGCACTACGAAACGTTTTTGAAAAAAAAAATTTTTTTACAAAATGGCGGCGGTTTAAAAAAAAATGTTTCATATTTCTCCTATTTTTTTGTCTTTCGGAATTTTTTAAAAATACCAAAAAAAAATAGTTTTCGTTAAAACTCTTCGTAGTGCGATACTATAATGTATAAAGAAGCTCTGTATAAAATTTCAAGTGAATTGGTTGAGTAGAACTTGAGATATCATGCACACCGTTCCTAGAAAAGTAGTTACGAGAAAAACGAGCTCAAAGTTTGAGGACTAGTCGCGCGCAGTCGGAGTCGTTTACAAAATGAGCTGTAACTCCGAAAATAATTCGAATTTCGAAAAATCCTTTTAGGGACATTTTCTTGAAGGGTTATACAATGAAAATATGCAAAAAAAAAAAAAAAAAAAAAAAAAAAAAAACCAATTTTTTCCAATTTCTAAACCAGAATACCCCCTTAAGGTGTAAGAGAATACCTCATAGCTGGCAACTTTTTGCTTTGCACAAATCAAGTTAGTTAGTAACAGAATGAGTATTCTGCCCATTCAAATGGTCGTCGCTTTGGTTGAGTGCAGCTGCTTTCATCAACTTCTAAAAAGAAGAAAGTCCAACCGAACACCACATAATAGCAACTCAATTAAGCAAGCAGCTGCAGCAGCAACTGGAAACGTGGTCCATTGGTGTTTCCTCCTTTTTGGCATTACTTTTCGAAATTTCCATTCCCTTTGCCATTAACAAACTACTCAGAGTCAATGCATTTGAGTGCTACACCCCCGCGCTTGCTGTCCCTTAAAACTGTGTTCCTGCAGTGGAGTTTCCTGTTTCCTACATGCGCTGCCGCAACTTCCGTTTGCCCAACACAAGCCAACAATGAAAGCATTTTGCAATAGAATTAAAACTGTACAAGAAGTTGGCGACGATAAACGCCAGCACAAAAGGCGGAAATGATAGAAAATGTTTTAATGTTGCACAGCAGCAATGCGACGTTAACTTTGGGGAGCCCAACATGGCACAAGCAGGGCAGGTAAGAGATAAATGTATATATAAGAGACTGGGACTGGTAAATGAAATGCCAGGCAACTGTGTGGAGGACAACATTGAGTCTTGTGTCTCTGTGCAATAAGTCTGTGCAACAGCAGCTACTTTCTTTCATTCTACTCCAAAGACATTTTGATTGATTGTTAAGTCAGTCTGTACTTGATTGTGCAAAAGTTGGGGTTGGGGAGACTTGAAAACTTAAAGTTGCACAAACAAAATTGTGGTGCATTTGTAGAAATGGTCTAGATGCAGTTGCAGCAGCAGTTCTTGACAGCTGATGAAATGGGACGTAAAGTCACAAAAGAAAAAGTCGGGAGAGTTTTGTGAGATATTTTTTTTTCTTTATTTTATTGAGTTGAATACTTAAAGTAATTAAGAGTTAAACTTCGAAACTGATTTCGTTTCCACTTCACTTCTATACCTCATTTTTCTACCTGTTTTTCCAATTCACAAAACTCAAATACCTGTTTCAACCCCAATATTGTTAGAATAAAGTAATTTTCTCGCCATTATATAAAAATCAAATATACATACATTATGAAATCAATACAACAGACACTTCATTTATTGTCCTGCCCCCGACTTCTCATACTCTCTATCGAGTAATGTCACGCCTATTGCCAAACGCCAGAATATGTCACAACCCTCAGGCCATAGAAATCATAATGAAAATGAAATAAAATACTAAGCGAGTCGCTCAGGGGAGGAGAGATGAAACTTGAGGCCAGATGATTGCATACACTTGACAGCGCTCAAAAGGCGCAAATAAAACAAAGCAAAAGAGAGAGAAAAAAAAAAAGAATGTCTCAAGACGACATCGCGACATTCAACGGTTCGATTACAATTTAGCAAATTTTCTTGCCCAATGCCTAACAATTGTGGCGCAGAGGGGTTGCAGGAGGGGGCGAAACCAAGTCGTGGTTGTCATTTCTTCTTTCTGGGATTTTTTTTTTATATTCACGCTTTGTTTACCACTCAATTGAATTTTTAATCGTTTCTTCGTTTAACTTTTCTTTTCTGTGCGCTCGCTCGCTCGCTTTTCACTTTCCACTTTTATTTGTCAGCGAACAGATGGAAAGAGAGAGAGAGAGCGAGAGCGCGATAGCCAGGACATCTTGAGATGTTGGCTCTGTTAGCTGTTTCCTTATCAGTAGCCCAACAGTCCTTGTTTGTTGCCGGGCTTTCTCCGCGCTTCTCTTTCGTGTCTGCCCTCCACAAGCACAAACCGACCACTTGACTCGTCATTGTTTACATTTACAAATTGCTCGCTTGTCCGCAAATTGCAGCGCATTTTGTTCCATAAGGACAAGGGAGAAACACAGAGACAGACACACGGAGAGAAAGCAAAGTTTAAATAAAAAAAAGAAAAGAACCCACCGACTTTGGCATATCTTTTGCGAAATCTTTACGCAGTCTTCTTCAATATTTTTCTTTGCAGCGGGTAAGGAAAATGTCGCTTGAGGCTTGTCAAAATGTTGTAACAAAAGCAAATGTCGCTTTTCCTGTTTGCCTTTGCTTTTGGCTGCCTTCACTACGAGTGTTTCTCGTTTTTCCTTTCTTTCTATTCTTTAAGGTTTCGAGTAGTCTTCTCTCCTTTTTTCTTTAATCATTTTGGCCGCTTGCGGTTTCCTATTCGCATTTTTTGTTTATATTTGTGCCCCATCCTTGGACCGTAAAACAAACCGCCTCAGCCGACATGCTCTGTTGATTTATCATGATTTTATTTGGCTACTGAACTTTGCTGCAAGCATTTTCGGCTTCTATTTGTTCTTTCCTCTTTTTTTTTTTTTTTTGGTGTTTTTGATTTCTTTGGCCAATATTGAAGTGATATTTTGTTAAGTGGTTTTGAAATTTAAAGAGAATCTATGATCTGGAAATTTATTATCTTTAATAAATTAGTTTTTTATGGGTTGAAAGCAAAATTATACTTGAATATTTTAGTGAAACGAATTTTGTTTAACTCTATATATATATAAAAACAATCAAAAATAAAATAAACAAATATTCCTTTTTAAACCGAATTCTCCCTACATGATTCTCACATATTCAACTTTTATTTTGTCACACTGCCGCTGAAATATTTCATGTCATGTGTTTCACACTGTCCCCTCAGCACTTCCCTTTATCATTCTTTGCGCATACCATAGATTGAAAGCTGAAAATGTTCTTTGCTCATCGACCGACTGACTGACTGACTGACTGACTTGACAATGTTAGGATTGTCACATATACTATGGAGCATATGTATATTTTTTTTTGTCCCGATGACAAAAGCTGAAAATGAAAGCGCCATTTATTATATGTTCTATTGAGTGGGAGGACGGCGACAAACAAGTCATGTGTTGTTTAAGCAAAGAGAGCGAAGGTTTAAGAGACAGTTTACTTCGGTAAATGTAAAGAGCATCAGTTAAGAGACAAAGTTTTGAACGAAGTGTAGAGTTTAACTGTTGAATTTGTCGTGTCAAAGGAAATATTAATATCAAATGACAATTAATTATATTAATAAATGAATATAGTCAGTTTATCTTTAAATTTCATTAAATTATCCTTTCTATTGCGTTCTTGTGAATTGTTTTTTTAGTCGCTTGAAATATTTGTTATATTTTTAGAAGCGTTACGTCATGCAACACGAATGACAACACCCGGCTTTTCACTCACTCCAAAGTCGTTCTCTCTTATATTTTGGTCTAGCTATGCGACTGCGCGCTCTCTTTATCCTCGGCCTTGCAAACAATTGAAGGGGCAAAACAAGTAAGAAACTCTACAAAGTCCTTATTGATGGGCAAACTCTACGGTGTGAACTGTTGCCGCTTGCAACAAGTTGCCTTTTGGCTATTCCCCTGTCTGCAATTTACCTTCTGCTACTGTTGTTGTTGTTATTGCATATTTAAGAAAAAGAAATATTCTTGCAAATGGTTTTTCTTTGTCTGCTAGAAGAAGGCAGAAACAGGGAAATGCCAAGAGTCGATTTGCGATTGCTTTGGTCTGCCATTTGCACCTAATTGCATAATTGCCAAGTCAGCCGGAAAATTTGCCAAAATGCCAGTTAATTTGTGGCCAATGCGAGTGGAGAGCGACAGATAAATCAATAGTAGCATATTGTTTAGAGGGCGGCCGAAAGGACGCAGAACGTTATAGACGAGGGCAAACAAACAGTAATCGAACTCAATGTTAAGGGGTTTCCAAGGCAAACAAACACCTAAATTGCTGACAATGCCAGACAAATTAGAATCAGACGGCGGAAATGCCCTGTGTGGAAATGAACTCTTCAATTAATCTGCATAGGAACTAGACAAGCACGACTATTCCATTTACAGGGTATTCATATAGTCCTCAAGCAAACAGTCAGAGCACGTGTCAAGCACTGGACAGTAAATAGAAAATTTAATTCAATTAATTATGTTTTCACTTAGCAGCTGCCTCGCCTTGCCCAGCCATCAGGCAGTATCAAATTTGCAACGACCCCCGCACCCCATACTCTTTTATACACTGCCACACCCTCCGCAACACTGCATACACGCAGTAGCGCTATGAAAATTGAATTAAGGCAGGTTGCACTGTGCAACACGCAGGCCAACTGGGATGCAGCAGCAGCAAACTGAATGGCAGCTACTAAAAAGATATACATACATACATAAGATACATATATAGTATGTACATATATATATATATTGTGTATATGGCGAATGTATGCACGTATTTATAAATACTTTAGCTCCTTCTGATAATAATCACATTTCAAATGTGCTGTAAATCATATTACGCATACGCCTAGTGCAACATCAAGCAGCAATGGCTTGTTGTTGTTGTTGTTATATCGCCTATCGCTAGTTGAAAGCCTTTTGCTGCCTGATTGTTGCCTAACTTAATTAGCTTGCCCAAGTAGCAGCTGTGCATCGGCAAGAGTCAGTTGGGAAATTTGCTGGTAAAGTGGGGGAATATAAAAAACTGTTGCATACTTTTGCGCAGCAGAAAAACCATGAGATGACAAAAGAGCAAGAATAATTCAATTTTGATGAGTTGTGCGCCTTTGTGGCATGTGTTTTAGTTGGCATTAAGGGCTTTTTGCTCAGTTTAAACTATATACTATAAAAGTTAAATACAGAAGTGTCTCGGTTTGCGCAACTAATTAATGCAGAATACTTTACATACCCGATTGTAAGAAAGATTTGCTTAAATCTCATTTAAAATCATCTTTAGCTTACCTAAAACGAAAATAATGAAGAAAATATTTATAAAATATTTATATTAATCAAAAGATGATTCATTTATTTATTTAAAGTCAATTATCACCCAACTTAATACCAAAAATATTGTGGGAAAATGCTTGAAGAAAGTAAAGTAAAAACCCAATTCGAATTCAAAGACGTGAAAAAAAAAAAAAAATAATCCTGTGAACGATAAACTGTGAAAAGCACGTGTGGAAAAATATTGAAGCCAAAAGACAAGGGACTTGAAAAAAATAAAACCAAACACTGAAACTGATTAAAAGCGCTAGTAAAGAGAACGAGAGAAAACAGAATATGCAAAAAGAAAAAAAACACGATAAAAACATGCAACACAAATTTTCATGTTCAACATGAATTGGGCGGTCAGTTTGAGCTCGGAAAAATGGAAGTGAGATGAAATGGAGCTGGGCTGTGGTGGGTAGAAAACAAGTACAAGCCTCAAAGGGAACAAGAGGCAATAAAAACAGCAGCAACAACAACAACAGCAATGGGGCGTATAACAAGGATGCCAAAGAGAGATACAAAAAAAAGGAAGAGGTGAAAAGCAGGTACAGAGAGAAGGAGCGAATGAGAAAGAGAGATATGACCACGGCTTTGTAGCGTTATTTTCCAAACGAGTGAGAATTATTAAAGGGCATTATTGCAGCTTCATGAAGCACACAAATACAAACACATATATACACATTTAATACAAGTACATTGTACATTTTACACCCATGTCATACAATAATGCAAAGACAAAACATTGCCGTTAGTCATTGTCAAAGGCAAGTGCATTAAATGGTCCATAAAAGCGCAAAAAAAAAAAATAATAATTAACATCCTACTTATATAATCAATATACAATTATGATGGTAACTGTAACTTATCATACAGATGTATGATGTATAAAAAAAAAATAATAATAATTCTTAAAGCTGATCTTATTGCTTCATTCTTATCCTTTGCCCTTGCACCTAATTTAAATAGTAAACAGATGTCTGAAGGAGCTTCATGCTTTCATAATTGGTACGCTGTTTCCAGCTGTGTTTCTTTCCCCAAATAAAAAAGTCAAGCTCTTCTCCATAAATAAAATGCAGCTCATGACAAACTTTGTGGAGCGAATCTTGCTCTTAACAATTGCAAATGAGGGGAGAACTGTTGAGAATATAAACATTAAACTTTTATGATACCCTTCAGTTACTTTTTGCTTAAATTGATCAAAAAGTTAACCAAAAATTATTAAAAAAAAAAAAAAAAAATAAAAAAATAAAAAAATCTAAGAAAATCTAGTTAAAACTTAAATTATTGTATTCTTGAATTTAATTTTTATTTACAACTTGTATACCCTTTCCTTTCAACTTGAACCCATCTTAAGTTCATCTCGTATATGATACGTTAGGGTCTTGGGCTTTGAGTAGGGGGACACCATTGGCTGCATAATGTTGCAACAACTTTTGCATTTCATAAATGAAACATGTGCATAATATTAATATATATCCCAAGTAAACAACACACAAACAACAAAAATAGACAGACTGTCGGAGCAAAAGGAGCTAAACTTTTAAAAAAAAACTGCAAATGTGTGTGTGGGAAGTCTTACAAAAATTCATTGGGATTCATGAATTGTGGCTGCGGCATCATCAAATTGTATAAGGTGCACTTCCCAAACAGCATCTACAACATCAACAAACAACAGAAGCAACCCTAATATATTCATTTATTTATTGTATAGCCGAAAAGTTTAATTTAATTGCAAATTATTGCTGAGTGTGCTTTTATCTTCTAGGGCTTTCGACATCCTTTTGCGGCGAAACAATAATAATAACAAACTCAAGTTGAGCACAGGTTGCTTTCAACAGATTTCTTCAATTTTATAAGCACTTTAACAAACGGTTTGGATGTTCTGGAAAACATATTAAAAATGACACTCGCTCAAAAACTTTTATTCCATGACAATTTGACAGTTTTAAGAACTGAACAAGCCCCTTGAGGCAAACTGTCAGCAACTATCAGTTACAAAAACTGTTAATTGAAAATCTTTCATAATATCATAACATAACAGGCAAATAATTGTACGGTTTTTTTTTCGAGTGAAACTCCAAATAACGAAAGGAACAGGTCAAAAAGAGGAAACCGATGACAAACCCAAACATAAAACTTTTGAACATAAACTTTTTAAAAGATAAACTTGTACCAGAAATGTACTTCATATACGACATCAAAAGAGAAAGGCAAGGGATTGGCGGGTAGTCCATAGCAAAATTGGCAAATGCGTAATCATGATGGCTGAAAGCGAAGGCGACGGCGAAGCCAGAAATGCAACAGAACAGCCATCATCAGCTGTTGCTGCTCCAACTGTTAACCCCTCCCAGTTCCTGCCCCCCAAAAAAACTTCCGAAAATGATATGATGGCAAGCAAGCAGCAGCCAGTGGAGAACAAAGAATATCAAAGTTAAATTAAATTTGTAGTTTTGCGTGTATATACATATATATGGGCAAAAACTTTATCGTACCGCAGAGTCAGTTTTATGCCTCACCTGTACCGAGATACCTACCCCCCCCCCCCACCCTTCGCCCCTTCAACTACTCTACTCGCAGTCATAGCTCAGCTCAATTGAATTTATGCTTGCCATCTTTCATCTTAATTAAAAGCCACAAATTCAATTAATAAACCCCAAACATAGAACAATTTTTGGCTTGCTTTTACATTTGAATTGCAGCTCATTAAAAATTTGAAGGCGATCAAAAAATATGTTTTACCACCGCGTCGCTAGACGGCGACACAATGCTCAAAAACTTTTTTGGCGGCACGATTTTGCCATCAAATGTTGGCGGCAGAAAAACTTTTGCAAATCTCTCAAGGTGAATTTTAATGAAAAACATAATTATTATTCATGCAGATTTCGCTCGGTGTAAGTGTTTGTGTCTGTGTCTGAGTATGTGTGTGTTTGTGGAAAAGTTTGACAAAGTTTATATTATTATTATTTCTGTGAGAGCAGTTGTTGGTGTTGTTGTTGTTGTCGTGTTATTTGCTGTTTGTTGTCTGTAGGAATTAAAATGTAATTATGGCGCAAAGCATAGCATACTTTTACGAGCCAGGTGTCAAGTGGAAAAAGTGCAAAGCAACAAGAGCAAGGAGGAGTAAGGGTGAGAGAGAGGGATCTATGCTTGTTGTTATGTATGTTAATATATCTCAGAGCGTTAAAAACTTTAAATCTTAAGAATTGATTTCTTAACTAGGATAAATCACAGTTAACATAAAATGAGATCAATCAATCAAATAGAGAACTACATTTTAGAAAACCAATAAAATTGCTTAAACAACTGGCACACTTCTCAAGCTAAATGTCAATTTAGATGATGACAGAACCTTGTAAGCCGCTGTTGACAACTCTCAGTCTAATTAGAAATACTGAAGGCAGCGCGAAAAGGCCTGGGAAAAACAATAGACAAGAATGCCAGCCACATAATGTTTGATTGACAAGCACGCGTCTATCACTGGGAGCTGCCAGAACAAGCGAACAAGAGAAGAACTGAGAAGAACGGCATACACAAAAACACAATGAACTGACACAGGCTGAATATCAAGATGCATGAGATTTTCAATGCACTCACAAGGGGGCTGTGCTACACACCCCATGGCGCCTTTTCTTACGCGTTCACAAACGTGTGTACAAAGGAATCATAAAAGTTGAATGCCTTTGTATGGCGCACAAAAGGTGGCACAAAAAGTGAAGCATTCAAAAAAAGAAAGCGAAGAATATTTATAAAAAGAGGTGCAAACGATTATATGTAAAAGCTAAAGGAACCGCTAGATAAAGGTTTGGGACAGGTTTAAATACACTTTTTATAGCGATAATATTATTTATAAGATAAATGACAAGATATTAACTAACTTGGTTCGTTTTGGCGCCATGTTAAAGGCCAAGACATATAACAAATTCAAACTTATTTTTAACAAAAATTGTTCTTACTCATCTGCTACACAACTTAACTACCCTTAATTGTAGAGCATCTAAAGTGTTCCCGTAATGAGCGCTTATTGTGCGAATGTTGAGCCCAAAAGCCTGGCAAAGCCAAATCCTTGCTTAAGGGTATGAGAGCGGTGCCATAGAAAGGAAGAACTTTGTGGCACCTAATAATGAGATGCATAACACGACGGACGATCTAGTTGAAAAGCTGTCACCTAAGACAACACCCCCACACACACACACAATTATGTGGCATGCATTTTGAATCGTGTAAATTAGTAAAAGCCGCTTCATAAATGCACTTTGACAACCCTACTTTACCCCTCCTCTCCACTGTGTACTCTATACAAAAAGCTGTCATAAGCGCAGCTAATGATGATTATTCACACACATAATGCCGAGATATGCTGCTAATAAGTGGAGCATAGTGTGGGCCCCCGCAGACACAAAAGCCACAGCTGGACGGCCTGGCCAAAAGGTCTTAATTAATTGCAAGCCATGACAAGGCCCCTCTTCTTTTTGGCCTCAAGAACCTCATTTTGAATTAACGCTTATGTAAACTAAAAGCACATTTAACATAACTAACAAAATGTGAAGAAAACAAAGCTAATAAGTTGTATTACGTGTTAGCCCAAAGTGTTTAGGCTGTTATGCAAGTGCTCTGGTTGGCCAGCAAAGTGTTGCGCCAACTTTTCACGCCTCAATGAAGCGCATCATGTTTATAAAACAAAGTGAAGGAAAACCATAATAAAAAAAAAAAAAAAAAAATAACTACTGCAAATAATCGAATTCAATAACAAGCCATGTCTGCACACAAGCGCAAAATGCATTAGCAAAGCAAAAAATCAATAAAAAGTAAGCATGAAAGCAAAATAAATGCACTGCAACGAAGCTTAAATACACTGCTATTAAATTTTTAATTGAATATTTTGAATTGTGTAGTAACAAAATCTGGCAATTTAGTATGAAAGTACATTTTGCTTAAGCCTTTTGGGGATTGTTATTGAAAATCTTGATCCTACTTTTATTTCTAGTTAGGAAAACTAAAATATTCGAAAGCAAATCTATCATACATTAGATCTAGACTTAAGAATATCTCTACTCTAGACCATAAGAACTCTTGTCTAATAGTACTTTTACCCTCATTTTCAAACAAATCAATGCCCAACACTCTGCAAGGCTAAACACCTAACGTATTACGTGTGAATACAATAAAGTTGAATCATAAATAAAGAAACTGACACAACAAAAAAATCAGATTTTCAATCGCATTGCGTGTTCTACTATACATTCGTATTAAGGCCATAATTCTAAGCCAACTGCATTGATTATTATCATTAATAGCTGTTGTTGTTGCTGCTGTTTCGACACAAAACAACTCCTTCAAACACGACAATAGACATTCGACAGTAATAAAAAACCATTAAATATCACTTTTCATTGATTTTTATTATTATTTTCATATACTAGAAGCGTTTTCATTTCAACCAACTCTCTTCAGTCAGTCAACAGCAAGCGAAATTCTAGCTAAATGTAGCGTAAATATAAAAAAAAAATACACATAAAAGCCGTGAAAACAGACACAAAGGTGGTAGTGAGGGGGGGAGGCACGGTGCTAGTGGGCGAAATGATAGCGATATGAAAATGTGTACCCACAAATTTGGCGATAGTTGATTGCGTGTCACATGCAAAAGAGAGAAAACAGAGAGCTGAAAGGAAATATATTTAAATTGCACGACGCAAGCGACACCAAAGTACAAAAGAAAGAAGGGGTTGCCAACAGTGTAGAATATGGCAACGCCATTAAAATGCACTGAGCTGGAATAGTCAGGGAGTTGGTGTTTGCTTGCCAAATGTAGCTGAACGAACCATCAAAGCACAGAGTGATATGTTTGGTTGGGGGTGGGAAACCTTCGCTATGAGACTGTGCCCCGTGTCGCCAGTTTTTATGGGCAACGCGCGACGCCACGCCCAGTTAAACACAGTAACAGGCAGAAAACAAAAAAATACAGCCAACAAATGAAGTCGCTTGACAACTGACTGCAATGGACGTTGATTGCCTGACGCCGGCATTAATTATTAACAATATGACCAAAAAAAAAAACGGTATATGGTGCGGATATGGCAACACTGGACGTGCGCGCACAAAAGTATGCAATTAGTATTTGGCGTGATTGTTTTTCTCGCTGATTTTTTGTTCTTTATTCGTCCGTTTGTTCGCATGTTGATTAGGAATTGCATTTGACAATTTCACAAACTAGGCCAATTGTTGTCCACATTGTGAAATGTGTTTTGTGCGAATAATTGTGCCCCATTTTCGAATGCTGCAAATGGCTATTAAGTACAGTTGTGTATGTGAAGCTATAATCAAATATCATGTCACTTAAATGTATCTCTTTGCCTAACTTCATGAATAGCTTTAAGAACGAAACTTTTGCAACTGGAATGCTTTTGTTGTGGCCGCATTAGTATTAGTTTCCGAGTGCATATTACAAATAAACACAATTAAGGGATCTATTCACACACACTTGGCTAGCGCAGAAGACCAAGTATTGATTTACTGGCAAGTTTTTGAGCAAAACGCTTTTAACTTTTGCCTTTGGCAACTTTTTCACTCCGCCTTCGCCATTGCCAACCAGCCAACAACTCACCCAAAACTGTCAACATTTTATCAACTGTCTGGCAATATGTGTGTGAGTGTGTGCGGTTATGCAATCTTTGCTTGGGTTGCTTCCATCTAAAATTCAATGAAAAACTTTCGCACACACATTTAAAGTAACCATGTAAGCATTTTACACTCAAAACACACACACATATGTAGTGGGAATCCCCCCGTAAGCAACTCTGTGGTCTTTTTCGTCTTTTTTTCTGGCAGCACTTTACATGCTTTTAGTTTCAGTTAAGCTTTCTGACCAACAAATGAGCTACACACAAAATCAAGTTTACCACACAGCTGGGTGCGAATGTGTGTGTGTGTGTGTGTGTGGGGAGGGGAGGTTAAGGGTTATTCCCAAAAAAGATTTGTTAAGCCGTGGCAAAAGCACGAAATAACCAACGAAACGTAGGGGGGTCGTCGACAACAGATTTTCTTTTGGGTTTGTTGTGGTTAACCGTTTGCTAATGAGCCAATTTAAATGTACAGCCCAGTGGCGCCATCTATCGTTAAGAGATGTCATCACTTGACAATGGGAATATTCTTCGTTTTATGATTTACAATTTATGCAGTGACAGAAAGAGAGAGAAAAAAACGTATCAAAGTGAAAAGTCCGACAGGGCCAAGTGGCGTGGAAAATGAGCAACAAACTGCTGCTTGCCACAATACGTCTGTCTGCAACTGAAAGGTGAGGCATGCTTTGAACTGCTTAACAAAATCTCATGACAGGCACATGCCCTCCCCGCGCCACACAAACAAACAAATGGCTAACAAGAAAGTGAGCAAAAGTCATTGACAGACTGAGAAAGTAGCCAAAAAAAGAAAAGAAAAAAAAATATTGCAAGTAAAACTACTTTATAAGCAGTGCCAAGCGCAAAAGTTGTCAAGAAGTAAATTGCCAAGGGACAAGCAACAAGAAGAAAAAGAAAAAAAAAAAAAAGAAAAAGGAGAGAAAAATGATTCAGAGACGAAGAATTCAGCAAAAAAGTAAGTTCTAGCGTCTGGGCGCTTAATTATGAAGCTTGTTAACTATTAATGAAAAAGTTGTTGTAAGCCAAACTTAAAAACAAAAGTTGACAACACTTGGCGCCAGCCTTTGTGTCCAGCAAGAAGTTTAACGAGTCAAGTCCTTAACTCAGGAATTTATGTATGAATTTCAAGTATTTAAAAAAAAAAAAAAAAACAAATGCATGAATTTAGAGTAGAACATTAAAGACTAACTATAAAACTATTGTAATCATTAAATACCCAAGCCTCTACTTAACCTCTATTTCATCACCAAGCCCATGTCCCCCTCAAGCCTCCAGCACCAAAAAGTTTAACCTCACATGCAATGCAAATAGTGTGTCAAACTTTTAATATGGCCAACACTTGAAAACTTTCCAAAAAGGCCAAGAGCATTTAGGCCAAAAACCCGAATACACTTAAACACCTTGTCAAAGTAAATGCTTGGCCTTCTTGTCGTTTCTTTCTTTCGGGGTAACTTTAGTAAATAATTTGGCTTTAATTAACATGCTGACATCATTAAGAGCGCCGGAGACCAAGTAAATGGGCAACAGTTTGTCAGAACAGTCGCAACCATTTGTCTCGACGCCACACAAAAGTCAATGCGGGGCTGCAGGGAAACAACCCTCAATACTTGGCCAATGTTCAACCATATTGACAGCATATATTTCCCATCCGAAAAAAAAGGACAGGAACTTTCTGTCTGTGTACTAATTAAATAGAAAAATTAGAAAAAACTACGTCGTAAATTCCATGGGCTAGCAGCAGCGGGCGTCGTCATGTAATACAACACCACCCCCCGCAACGCACTTATCACACTCCAGGGGGGCGAGTAGCGGAGGTGATGGTCGGTCGCCCCCCATGGTGTGAAATCATTTGACGACATTGCTCCGCATGACGCAATTAATCAAATTAAGCTGCCAAGTTTCTTACTTATTCATTTCGGAGCGCTGCTCTGCTGCTTGATTAGCTCATAAGTAGGCAATGGCAATGGCAATGGCGCAATCTGTTCAGCAGGTTGGCAGCACCAATTACAATCGCCTCGGCGCAAGACATAAGCCCATGACCAATATCGTTTGATATGCGCAAATGATGTTATTGGACTAATTAAGGGCATGCAGCGTTGCCAGCATATATTTTTTTTTTATTAAATTATGTCATGTTGGTGCTGCCAACTTGTTGATTGAAAGAGCTGACAACTTATGCATATGTGTATAATATATATATATATATAATTATTACTACAAAACTATATTTATTAATGCTATCGTTGCATTTATGGTGCATTGGTGCTGCCAACTTGTTTTTTGATAAGGCTATTAACTTTCTTAAGTAAATTTACCTATCAAAAGCTTGGTTAAGTTCACAACAGAGGTGCCAACTTTTGATCACTGAAGCTGCCAACTTGCTGCTATCAAACTTGTCTTCCATAGAGTTGCCAATATTCTTTAAGAACGCGTTTTTAGGCGCTGCCAACTTAATACCAATAACAAACAATAAAATATCATAAATTCTTTAAGTACTGCCCACTTGTTTTCCTTTAAATACCGCGAATGCCAGCGAAATTTCAAGTTCTCCCTCCGAATGACCCTCAGAGTTTAAATCATCGATTTCGATTGCTGGCCACTTTCACTGCATCATAAATTAGAAACTGTGTGTGTAGGCGGCATCAGCAGCAGCAGCAGCTTGTAGGCGTTCAAGTGCAGTCAAGCCAGAAAAATTAAATGCCAAACTTTTGGGGACTGCCACAAAGTACTTGAGCAAGAAATATATATGTATGTCACAAATTGCATTTTGGGGCAACGCTTCGCTGCCCACACGCGAATGCCACAAACGACGAAGGAAGGACAACGACGACGACGACAACAACAATGTTGCTAGGGCAAGAAGGGCGGGGCGGAGGTACAAGGACTACGACGTCTTGGCAACGACGACAAATGTTTCTGTTATCAGTGAACCATAATCAAAATTGGTGTTTTGCGGAGAGAGGAATGGTTACATTGGTTCGTCGCTTCACTTGACATTTGCCACCAATAAAGCCCAATTAGCGACGGCCTCTAACTCTGCTGGCTTGTTCCCCACCCCCACCCGCCATCGCCATGGCCCACTCTAACGTCTTTTGGTCTGTCATCTTCGAAGTTTGCGGGCACGCAAATGCTAATTAGTAAGTGGCAAATAGTTGACGTCTGGAAAAGGCGTCGCTATTAATTAGTCCTTCGACCACTTTGCAGCAAAAGCTAGCGAGCGCGAAACCTTTTGTGCTTTTCGAATGCCGTGAATAATTTCAAAACCAACCATTTCTGGTTAGCAAGGTGCGCTCTGTGAGCTTGTCGCTGATTGTGATCTTTAAATGCTTGTTTTTGATTAGGTTTAACAAATAAACAGTCAAATATTGTATTTTTACGGGAAGAGCGAGTTGCCAACTCATTAAAATATTAAACTTTTATCGATTAGACTGCAGAAAAAAAGAAAGTAACGCAAATAGTTTAATATTTAACTTAAGAGCATTGCAAACATGTTTAGAAATCAGCAGTTAATCAGTTTCAAAAGCTTTTTAAAATAAATATATTTTATTTGTATTTTAAATATATAGTTTTTAATGTATTATATAGGTTGAGATGCAGTAAATAAACACATAGTTTATTGTTTAACCTTAAAGCCCTGCCAATTTACTAAAAACTCATAACTCACAGCTTTAAGTGCTGCCAACTTGTTGCAATATTTATATTTATGTTTATCAACACATTTCAACCAAAAAATTGAGATCAATAGGCCAAATATGCAAAATGTCAACACACATATTTAAGCCTTAGTGGCGCTGCCAACTCGTGCGAAATGTAATTAAAAACCAATTGAGAATTAGCCACAATTTGTGATTGTCAAGCAGATTGAAAACGGCGGCGTCGGCGGCGGCGACTGCATTTTACAGCTGCTCGAGTGGCATTATAAAGTGGCAAGTGCCACGTGCCACGTGCTACATAAAAACATGCATAATTAATTATACACACACACATGCATAGTACACATATTTTCGTGCTAATTAACGCTTAATTAATGGCAAATTTGTATATATGTATGTGACAAAAGATAATGCAGCAGATGTTGCATTTTATTTGCCCAAACTACTTTATTTCCATTGATTTAAATGCACTTTTATGCAAATTGTTTGCGCAGCAAGAAAAAACATGCATTTGAAGTGTTGAAAATTTGAATTTTTATGCTGTAAAATACAAAAAAAAAAAAGTAAATGCATTGAATTTGCATAAATAAAACATTTGCATATAAAGTGCTGAGGCGCCTAAAAATTAAAACATATTTCTGTCGCCTAGGCAATTAAAAATTAGGCCAAAAAAATTGCACAGCTGTTGAATGTGAATAACAAATTCTCATGGAAATGTATACAAATGAAATCTGTTAAAGCAAAACTTTTTCATTTTATTTAAGAAATCTTTAAGCCAAAAACTGCTTTAAAACAAATTAAGCTTGAGTGGAAAAACGAAATCTAAACATTGTAAGATTAAAGTAAAGCCAAATCTTTAAGACATAAAACAGTTTTAAGCTCATTCATTAGCTTAACTCTGACGTAACTTAAGCTAAACCCCAATGCGCGCTCAAAACAAACTAAGCTTAAGTGGGAAAAACGAAATCAGTTTGAAAACACTTTAAGAGATCAAAGTAAAGCCAAATCGAAGCTCTCTCAAGTTGAACGAAAGCGAAATGTTGCCCATTGACTGATTAACACACAAATGCAGTCAAATGAAGCAAATCAAACCGGAAAATAAAAGTGAAAAATTCCAGAAAAAAAAACCTTTAAAGATTGAGGGAAAGATTATAAGTAAAAGTAAAGTAATCGCATATGCATGCCTTTTAAAGTTACGTCTTTGCGCCCACCACATTTATAATTACTTTTATTGAGTAAAAAAGGGAGAAGAGAAAAACTTGTAGCGTCTTTTCACACTTTGCGAAATGAACAAAGTTTTAGCCAAGTTTGTAGCTGTTGGTGGTGGTGGTAGTTGGTTGGTTGGTAGTTGGCTTGCCTAAAGCTGTCATGTTTATTTATATAAAAACTTTACAACGATTAGTTGATAGTTAAGCGTAGCAGTTAGGAGGATCACTGCTAAAAGCAAACAACCATGAAAAACGCATCAAAAAACTTAAATTCCCATTATGCTAAAGTTGTGGGTGCAAAGGGAAAAACATTGCAAAGGAATTTTAAATATTTTAAAAGGAAAATTTGGTTAAAATTGTATTAAAGACGATTAAATTTTGTGTCATAATAATAATCTCATAACTTTCCTTATGCCTTTTTGATAGTCAAATTATTTTTATTATCGAGCGATAAAGCAAAATTTCGCTTAAGCACTTTAAGCACGCTTTTAATATCGGAAAAATATGAATCATTATTATATACACTACATCATTATTATGTGTATTTATTATCACGCACACTATATGCAAAAAGAATAAGAAACGCAAGGAAGCATTGAGCCATAAATAAAACACGTATGAAGAGTGAACAAAACGACGAAAACGTTCTGGAAATTGGTTGCACAAGACGACGACGACGACGATATGCGACAATATGTTGTCGATAATGGATAATGCACCTCGATTTAACTACACCCCTCAACACCCCTTTCGCACTCCACATCCTTTCTTAATGCGCCATGAGGCAAGGGGTTTTTTTATTTTTCGTTCTCGTTTTCGTGCATATTTCTTATTAAATGTCGTCGATATTAACACCCCACAAAAGCTGACGAATTGCATGCAAAATGGGTTTTCGCGAAACACTCGGCAGAGAGCGGGGAAGGGCGATGGCACTTTCAGTGGCATTGTATAGGCCAGCACACAATAAGAACGAAGACGACGACGTTCAACAAGGAAATGCAATATTTATTAATAGTTATTTATGTATAGCACGCCGATAGGATTGCATAAGAAAAGGTCTGTGTTATATGCAAAATAATGCAAGTGATAAGCAGGCCTTAACAATATAATGAAGATTGCTTTGTAACTCCTTATTCACTCATTTCGTGAAATATTGATGCTAATTTCTATAAGCAAGGATTAAATAATTGACAATAGCTGTTCCTAGCTTTGTTTTGATATGGCAATGCTGTACTTGGAAGATAGTTCGAATAGAAAACTTCCAGAACCCATAACTTGGTTAAAACTCAACCAACTTTCAAAAGAAATCCCGTTTTAGTCATGATTCGGCCTCTTTAATAAAACTGCATTCATAGTTTAAATCGTGATATTTTTCTCCAAAAATGGTAGATGCGAACGGATGCAAACTTTGCAAATACATATTTTGGTCAAAGCTGTACTGATTGTCCAATGAAACCCCATTTAATCTTGGCTCGGCCTTTATAATAAAACTGCATTTATAGTTTATACGTTTTTTTTTTCCAATAACTCATGTAAAAATAATAAATATTGTTTATAAATATCCTCAACTCTCATTCAGACAAATTTTATAATCTTTTGAATGCATTTCGTACACAAAAATTATTCAAAGGACAACATTTGCACCTCGTTTATATTTTAATAAAATAAATATCTAGTTAAAAATAAACTCAAAGATTTTATTGCAAAGATTTTTCTCATCCAAACATTCTTATACTTTGCAGTAACATTTATACAAACACATTTTCTAGTTCTGTTTGATGCATTCCTTATGACCAATGCAATTACATATGCATTTTGTGGGAAGACCCGCATCGGCAGCAACTAGACAAAGACAGAGAGATGGGAAAAGAGACAGCAAACGAGTGGCACTTTGTGTTTGCATTGAAGTTGCAGCTGCTGCTTCTGCTGCTCAAATGGCAAAGAAATCATTATTTATAGGCAAAAAGGAAGGAAGGACTACACAAGAACCACAGATCAACTGGCAATGCAGACATACAAAGAAAGAGAAAGAGAGAGCGCTAGAGGGAGAGGGAGGCAAAAGCCCCGTTAAAATGAATGCAAACTGTTGCCAAGACAGACGGCATCCAGAAGAGACCATCAATATAAATTTCAATGTGACCAAAAACATATTTGCCATTTACCAACGAAGAAAAATAATGCTGGCAGCAAACGCAAAACTCACACACACACAACACACACACACATACCATCAAAAAGGGAGACAACAGAAAGAAGCAAGTTGCAGTTGAAGTTTATACATAAAACCGAAAGAATATATGGGTTATAAATCAATTAAATGACAGTTAAATGCGAAAAAGGAAAAACTTTAAAGTTGAAACTATAAAAGGCCAAAGATTAACCTTTTATAAGGTCACAAAAATTATTTTTCTTAAATCCTTTTGTATCTAAGCGAATGTCTTAAAGAAGAAGATTTAATTTTGAATACTAGAAAAATTTCTCAAAAAATATTTTGACCATGCATTTACTACTTATTCAATAGAATTTGCTCCTATCATTCGGATATTCAGCCAATGTTCTCGAAAATATCACAAAATTACAAACTGTCGAATTCAAAGTTTCGAATTTTCAAATTTAACCGTATAAAATAGCAATAGCAAACAATACTGCAACACACACAAAATGCGCATCAAGCGTGCCCAAGAGGCAACAACACTGCCCCTCCCCCCTTCCCCCCCAAAAAAAACTTTACACTTTACACTCCACACACAAAAGCCAAAGTACAACTTAAAGCGTAATGACATCAGCTGCCGCCTGTGTCCTGTTGCTGTTGCACGTTGTTGTTGCATCTCTTTGTAGCATAAACTGAGTGGCACAAGTGGAAAGTGGCACGAGAGGCCAAAAGGCAAAAAGTGCAACGATAAAGTTGCACCAAAAGGCAACTTCACTCTGTGCAACTGTGGCAAGTTAAAAGACAAAAGCGACACAAAAACATTACAACAACAACAACAGCCGAAGCATGCAGCATGTTGTAAGACTAAAGAAGAGAGTGCGATAAAAACGGAAGTGGAGATTGGCCAAGCTCCTTGGCAAAAACCAATGACTAAAGTGTGGAAATGTCAATTTGCTTTCCACCATGGCTCAATGAAGGAAACGGATAGAGAGGCGGTTGCAGTGGCAAACAGAAAGGAGGTGTTCTGGTGGTGGCAACACCGGAAGATACCAACAGCAGCGGCAGCAGCAGCAACACAACAAACTGCAGCAACTGCAACAACGCAATATTGATTTTCAATTTGACGCCATGCGAAAATTTTCTTCCTTTTTCTTTATTTTTGTTGTGCCGCAAGATAAAAAGCCAAAGCGACACAGAAAATGACATTATACACCAAGGAAGAGAGGAACAACACAGAAGAGAGAGCGAGAGTAAACACTCAACAGGATCTCAAAAAGTGGTATCGGTTTGAGAGAGAGAGAGAGAAGCCAAGGCTTAAAAGCAATTTTGCGGCTAATAAATCCGATTTCCGTTTTGTTTCGAAATAAATTGCATGCGAGTACACTCTCGATACGGGTTTTTATTTTCCTCTCTCGGCTTTTTTTCCACTTTTTTTGCAGCATGCAGCTTGGGGCAGGATTTTTTTTGGGGTTTATGTTCCGGAAATGGCTCTGCGGGGACATCAAAACAAGCGAAAGCGATGCGGTCAGCAGCTGCAGCTGATGCTGTTGCTGCTTTGCCAGAAAGCCGGATGTGGTAAATTAGCAGCTGCATTGCTGCAATGGTGCACTCCAAATGTACTTAAACAACAACAACAACAGCACACACACACACACACTCATAGCACACATGACCTAATTTTGCAGCTAAAGAGGGCTTTGTGTGTGTTATACAGATACCCTGCACTCGGGATTCTGGTTAAGCTGATTTAAAAGATAAGTTTATGTTAAGTGAACGCATAGTTTCACACTTAACTCCATACAAAACAGTTTTGCCCAAAAGTAGGCAACAAAAATTTGCAATATCAAACTTTTGACTCACCTGTACATCATAATTTTGTTGCTGTTGCTGCTGCTGTTGTTGTTGCTGCTGCTGTTGCAGTAGATTGTTAGAAGATCCATCCATATGATTGGGTCCACCAGCTTGGGCCTGACCCTGATGATTTAACATCGGTGATTGCATATCAAATGTAGAATACTGCAATACACAATGCATGTCAAACTTGTTCCCTGGTTAGTGCTTAGCTCATAACGATCTCACCTGTGCGGCCATTGGCATACCACCACCATTCATTCCATTCATCATCTGGGGCTGCATTTGACCCATCTGTGCCATCTGGTGATGATAGGCGGCAGCGGCGTTACCATTGCCATTGCCACCTCCACCGCCGGAATTGTTGCCCATGGAGCCGGAGGCGCCCATGCCCACATGCCCCTGGCCATGATCCATGAGCATGTGATTGAAGTGCGGCATCTGCGGGAATCCACCATGATGTGTGGGATCCAGCAGTGTGGGTGGCCTTGGCAGTGTCTCTTCAGCGGGCGATGGCTGACGGGAGCCGGGAGTGCGACTGTAAAAAATCAAGGAAAATAATAACATTAATAAACTTTTACTAAATGGGTTTTAGAGCCACTGAAACATTATAATAGTATTTTGTCAATGTGGAACTTATCAGGCTTCAACAGTTTTGGAGCAGCTGGATGCATCCTTTACCAGCACAGTTTTATTTGAGGTGTGTAACAGTTTAAGAGCAGCTAAGAAGCCTTTTCACCACAGCTACAGTTGCGATAGTACTGTGCCAATTGCTTAGTTCAGACACAGACCAAAAAAGCAAACTTAGTCGCGACACACAACCCAGCTGTACTAAAAAGAAAACACTTTTAGCACACGACTCTCAAACTGCAGGCCAATGCTTTCGAAACAATTATAAACTAATTTATCAAAACTAATTGGCAATTAAAACTAAATTTACGCTTTTTGGCCTCAATTGGCACACAACGCTAATGATTTACGCGATATACAGTTTGTTAATAAATTGACAATGACTCGTCAACTGTTAAGAAACAAAAGACTCAAACAGCAAACTTGTTAAGACTTATTTTGATGTATGTGAGGTAGAAGGGGGAGAAATAGAGAAGATAGCCATGACGTCAGCAAACAAACACCAAAAACGGCAGCTGGCAACAGACATAAATTCATTTTAAAATAAACAACAATCATAAATTCAACGTTTTTATGTTCCAGGCCGGCGCTTTGAATGCAAATTCAAATAAATAAAAGCAACAATAAATATATCTCTGTGTTTGTTAATTAATGCATTCATCTTTCTTCTTCTTTTTTTAAACAGACCGCAAAACACAATTCATTCATGGCTCGTGCTGTGGCACTCTCCCAATGGCTCGCCAACTGTTTGCGAGTGTGATTATATTCATATTGACTCACACTGTGCTGCTGCCATCTCGCTCTAACAAATTGGCTACAGTTTAACTGTCGGGTCATTAACACCAAAGACAGCAGCAGCAACAACAACAAAGCAACTGCTGCAGTGTTTGTGCAACTGTAATCATGACTGTGACTAATCCCAAAGTCGAATGACTTTACTCGCAAAGCAATTGTTCTCAAACTATGGATGTGAAGAAAACTAAATAGAATTTAATAGGAAAAATTGTTTATGTAAAAAGATAACTTAATATCTTAAAGAATTGAGGTATTATTTACAGTTGTCAACCGAGTTTTTGAAAGAGTTTTTTTTAGAAGGTTTCCAGATATTACAAATGAAATCAGTTTCTTCAAAAAATATAAAATAGAATGTATTAACCTTGCCACAAAAATTTTTCGTACCAATCGACGCAGGGGACTTCACTCTGATTATCATGTTTATCCTTTTTTCAAATTTGATTTTTAGCCTTAGATTCAAATGGAATAATCACTTAAGAACTCATAGTGAAAAGCATTCAAAGAAAGCTAAGTTCAGCTTTTTATTGTCACCTTTTGGCTCTTATAACGCAACATAGCCAGAAATATAAGGCTTATACATACATACGAAACCCCTTTCCTACACTCAACCCTCAATGTTATGTTGATATATCAACGTTTCACCCAACCGCAAATCATTTGTGCGAGGTCAGTTCCATTGGCAATATTCCCATTTCACATTCTGTTTACAGCTATGAAATAATCTAATCTTTCACGCTTATGCAATAGCCAGAAAAAAATAAACGAATTTTCACTTTCAAAGCACATAAAGAAAGAAAATGCTGGCATCCAAAAAAGAAAAAAAACTAGATAAGAGAAAAAAGGTCAGGCACACAGACAGACAGACATGTTGACCAAGTTTACTGGCAGACAGGTAGACAAAAGCAGAGGTGGCTGACAACAACAACAACAGCAACAACAATAGCAATAGTCATTGCTGACCAAGTTCCCCTACCCCTCCCTACCCCTGCTGAGAGAGTAGGTCGACTGACAACAACAGCTGTTCAAGTTTTTTTGTTGTAACTGAAAACCACAAAAAATATATACGAACCAACAGAAACTCGAACTCGAAAACATTAGCCCAAAGTTGGGTTTGTTGTTGCCACACTTTTCGCAACTAAATTTCATTACGAGGCATACAAAACATTAACAAAACAAAAAAAACGAAACCTGCCGCAACAAAGTTAACAAAAACAAAAACACACACAAAACGCTTAAACGAAAACTAATCGAACCAAAATGCTATAAAAAAAAAAAAAACGTTTCAAATTGAAGCTCAATAAAAATTGGTGTTATTGTTGTTGTTTATCGAGCCTGACTTACAAGTGTTGTTTTGTTGGTGATTACTTACATCATAACCGTTATTACGTTTGGCATTGAAACACGTTTTTGGCGTTGCGGCCGACACCGGCAATGAAATTGCAACAACAGCCGACAACAACAGCAACAGCAACAACAATTGAAAGAGAAAACCGGCAAAAAGCGGAGCAACAATAAGAACAACAACAACAGATACAACTACAAGCAGCCAAAAGACAACGACTGGTTTTGAACGTCGTTTGGCTTGGTTTTACAATTGCTCCAAAACTATATAAGGCCAGCAAATTGTATGTTTCGTTATTGTGTTGTAAGCGTTGTTTTATTTTTATTCAATAAGGAGTTTTTAATGTGTAAATGAGTTGAAGTCGAACATTAAAAGAGAGAGAGAGAGGGAGAAATAAATCAAGAGAGGGAGAAAATGGATATTAAAAACAAAGGGAGAAAGGTTGGAAAGAAGAGAACGAGTAAGATAGTAACGAGTGCGAAGTAATACAGCGAGACAAAAGGCGACGAAGAGTAAAGAAGAGAGATATGGTCTACATAAATCCATATACAGTGCACGCTCGATAACATGAACACTCAGACAAAATCCTACGGCTTATGAGAAAACAAAAAATCAATTGTACATAAACAGACGAAACATTTAATTCAGTCCTAAAGATACAGTCCAACTTCTATGTAACGTATTCCAAGGGGAGAAAAAAAAAACACCTTGTTATATAATAGAAAATTGCATTAAGAATAGATTATGAACATAAACATATTGCAGTGTTTGTCAAACATACATTTTTTTTTAATAAGGATGTTTAGAATTTGGAACTTTAAAACTTTTATAATCCTTTACCTAACCAATTAAATAACGAAACAACTATACATAACATTTCGCCATAATATCTATAACTGGATAAATAATGCAAAAATGCTTTCAAAATTCTCAAGCGTAGCATTTAGAAAGTGCCGCGAAACTCCAATTGTGGCACATTACAAAACACTTGACAAAACTGAATCATCTTTCTTCCTCTTCTTCTTCAATGTGCAAGTGCTACCAACAAGGGAATAAGCGAGATATAGAGAGAAAAACAGCATAAAGACTGAAATTCAACAAATGTAGGACAAGTGGGCAGCTTTTGACAAAGTGGGTGTGTGTATGAGAGTGTGTGTGTGTGTGTGTATGATTGTGTGTTAAATTGGAACTGGATATATATATGAACAACAAAAACTGACTCAACGTATCTCAGACAGACAGTTGTAAAAAAAAAAGTATTTAATGCTGTTGTCATCAACACTATAAAAATGTTTATTTGTGCAATGACAAAGTTTGTGGGTAGAGCTAATCAGATTTTAATACTTTGATGGCTTTAAAATTACAAAAGAAAAGTTAAGGTCTTAGTAAAGAGAAAGAGGTTACAAATTGAAGTTTATCAAGAAAAAAAAATGGAATAGAAGAGAATACAAATATATTTAAAATAAAATAAAACCGAAAGTGACGCTTCAACCAAATAGATAACAAAACAACGAAATTGCTTTAGAAAGTTCTCTTTAAGATATTCACTTGACGCTTAAGCGCCATGTCATAAATCTAAGCAAACTCCAAAGAAACTCTACTACAAACTATAAAATTCCCCCTTCTCAATCCCACCACTCCCGGCAACGCTCGACAACGATAGAAGAACGTGTATCGCTGCTTTAAGGGGGGAGACCTTGAAGAAACCAGTTTCAAGCCATTGGTATAGGCATTCTAATGTCAATGTCATTGCCCAGACCTGAACTAGACACACACAGAGAGGGAGAGGCAGAGGGAGAGCGAGAGGAAAAGTTGATCAGATAGTTAAAGCTTGTTATTTGTGTACTTACTTGAATCCCTTGTCATCGTCAATGCCATTGACGACACCATTTGTGTTTGTGACCTGATCGTCCTTCTTTAAGCCATTTGTATCAAACGGAGAATTTGCCTTTTCCTTATCATCATGTGACTGCAAGGCACAAAAATTATGTACATAACTTTTAAACTGTAGTTTGTAAAATCGTTTACCTTATCATTATCATCAAATTTCAAATTGCGCATACGCGGCTCCAAGCTGGATAGAGGACTCTCCTTGTTGGTGGGTGAGCCGCCCAGAACGTATTCAACCATCTTGACGCATGTTGAATCGCGTGGACTAAAGGCAAAAAAATACAAAAATTAGATACTACAAAGATACTTAAAAGATTTAATTGCAAACTAACCTCAAAATGCCCGCATTGCCGCTGTTGGATGTATCGGAGGCGCCACCATGTGGATAGCCACGTGGGCGTGGCGGTGCCAGGATATTCTCGCCCTGTGTCGACCATGTGTGATCCTTCCACACAGACGAATGATCCCCGACGCCGGGTATCTGCAGTGGATTTAATGGGCCACCAGGATTGCTGGATGCGCCACTTTTACCATCCGATTTCTCCCACAGTTTCTTGGCCGTTGATGTGGTAATCTGTAAAGATTTCAAGAAAATAAAAAAATAAATTCAGAGTTGACAAACAAGATTTCCATAGACTATGCAATAAAGTGAATCGGGAGCAGTAGGGCAATCAAGGTTTTCCTCCCATTTTCCCTTTTATTTTCCGCAATTGAATTATTAACAACATTAATAATTTACCGCACAAGCAACTTGACTGCCTTACATTCCTGCCATCCCACCCCACCAAGCACGAAGGCGTTCAGTTAGAGCCATGTCCTTTGTGTTTCCTGTCGCTGCATCCTCGTTTAACTCGACTTTCGCTGCTAATCCCACAGAGTCAAGTCAAGCGACAAGCAAAAACAGCATTGCAAAAACTTTTATCTTCGTCAACTTTAATGCCACAAATTTCTGTTTACCCCCCTTCCTTCCTTTACCACTTGTTCGTTGTGCCCAACAGCAATCCTAAAGTCTAATGCCTAGCGCATTGTTAATGAAATTGAATGGCGCGAGACAATTGAAACGCTTTTCAATTGGAAATGTATGTAAATTACGCTGTTAAAAGCGTTGGGAACATAATATACCTCACATCATTGATGAAAGATTAGTGAAAAGTAAGCAGTTTGTCAGTTAATGTTTAATAACATAATTTTTAACAGGTAAAACAGCATTATTTATCTTAAACGTTAACAATTTACTAAAAAGATCTTTACATCATTGATGAAAGACTAGTGAAAAGTAAGCAGTTTGTCGGGTAAGGGTTTCAATACTTTGAAACAGGCAAGATTATTTTATTCCTTCAGCGTTAACAATTAATTCTAAAGAACCTCAAATCATTGATGAAAGACTAGTGAAAAGTAAGCAGTCTGTGAGGTTTGAGTTTAATAACATATTTCTCAACAGGTAAAACTATATTAAAATTCTATAACGTTAACAAATAACACAAAACAACCTTACATCACTGATGAAAGACTAGTGAAAAGTAAGTGGTTTGTCTAATAACTTCATTCCCAACAGACAAAACAATTTTTAATACCTTTAACATTAACAATTTATTCAAAAGATACTTAAAAAATTTTCAAACACAAACAATTTAAATTAAACTTAAGGTTTACAAGAACAGAAGCTCTTGTATTAATATTTGTCAATGCAAATATTACTCAATAATACAAAAGCAACGTTTTTTTAACAAGGTTAATCATTGATGACGTTGATTGCCATGGTCACACATTATATTATATATGTATTAACTTATGTGCAGTTACATCAATGCAAGCTGCAGAGTTGCATAACCATACACATATAAAGACAGCATGCAACTTCTATGTGTTTATAGAAAATATATAACTTTTCTTTGTGCGCACTTTTTTATACGTTGTTGACTGCTGCCAACTTGTTTGGGCCACTGACCTCCACACATGCTCAAGAACACGGGGCGTCATTCGTTATATAGAGAAATAAATCATATAGGGAGCCAGTGTGCTGGGACAACAGGGCAGTAGGGGGCTTGGTAGGTGGAGGCAGCGAATCAGAAGCATACATCAAAGACAGACGCCAGCAGCTAGTTACATTTCTCAGCTGTAAATAACCAACAACAACTTATGAGAGACAACAGTGGAGTAGAAGTGCTTTGCGCTCGAGGCTTTTGCCCCGTTGACAAACTGCAGCCAACTGCAAATGGACACTCAAAGGGGGGTGAAAAAACAAACTGCAGATGGGCGAGAGAAAGAACGAAGGGGAGGTAAAAAGTTGTCGAGTTGACGGTTTGCTTCATCAGTCAAGTAAATGTTGCACAAACTCTCCGTTTGCCATTTGTGGCAAAAATAAAAATAAAAAAAAGCGTTGACTTTGAATGCAAGCGACATTTATCGCATTGGCAAACATAAGCGACTGACAAGTGCTTTAATCAGTTAGAGAAGAAGCAAAGAGAGAAAGAGTGGAAACATACGGGGGAAACAGGTAAGAACTGTGCAAAGCTAACTGGTTAATATTGCCACTTAATCACAGTTGATCGGATTACAATGCTCACATTATACATTCTGAACATGTTAGAAGAGTGTCAAGTGTCGTTTGTCAATAAATTATAAACGAATAAAACTGTTGTTTTACATAATTTTTTTTTGCTTTTGCAACACTTGAACGAAAAATTGTGTTGATGCAAGCCTTAAGAAAAAATTTAAAAAAAAAAAAAAAATGAAACTTGAAAGAAATTCAGCTAGAAATGAGAATGAAATTTAATGAAAAATCAAAAAAAAAAAATAAAAAAAAAATAAAAAAAATAAAAAATAAAAAAATAAAATAAATAAAATAAAAAAAAAAAAAAAAAAATTTGTTTGTGAAATGACAGACAAACAAGCCATACATTCTTTCAACATCCACAAATCGAAACGAATATATAGAAAAGTCATAGTAGTCAAAGCATCCAAGCTATATCATGCCACTAATCTTTGCCACAACTGCCTTAACAGTAACTCGTCAATCTAGACTCTCTTGGGCCACAAAAACAAAAAAAACTGCTGTCTAATTAACTTTTATGCTCGAAACGAGGTTTACAATTTTTTTTTCTCTTATTTCAGTGCTTTTCCCAAGGCGTTATGCGTTGTCATAATGCGTCAACGCGACATGTGCCACGTGCCACATGACACGAACATACACACACACAGTGTTGCCATCATTTTAAATATTTAATATGCCTATATGCATCACACATACACACGAGGCGGCGGCAGCGCAACAACAGTTAAAAATCTCACACTCGCTCGGTTGTTGCCCCACCGAGTCCCATGAATTATGTGCTCAATGTGGCAGTTACAGAAGCATCTTGACAACTACAACTTTATCTTGTTAAAAGGAGTTTCGTTTTGAAACCCATCTCAAGAAAGCACACAAAAAAGGGTTATGATGATTGGTTTTGAATTTCTAATGTTGCATGTGAATTGATTTTTTAAGGTAATGCAAACATTCAACATACAACACGAATGAATTTTTGTATATAAGATTTTGGGTTCAGCCCAAATTTTTAAAAAAGTTTGCTTAACATAATTTGTTTATTCCCCTATCATAAGCATAAGTTTTATCCAAATACACGAATTTATTCACATTTTCGGGTGGAATAGTCTTAATTCTACATAAAAATTATATTTATATGATTTTATGTTTGCTCAAACTCATTTTACATTTAAAATTTAAGGCCAAAACAAAAAGAAGGGTCAAAGTCTGAACACTTTTTTTTCTCTTTTCGGAAAACATAAAAAGCGCAAAAATAATTTGTTTGTCAATATTTGCACAGACCACAAATACAACTCAAGCATTGCTAAAATAACATGTAGACTTAATAAAAAATTCAAATATCGAGCACTGAATACCCTTTAAGCTTAGATATAAAAGTTTTACTTTCTTTTTGATTCTTACATCTTTTAAATATTTTTTCGAGCAATATTTTTAAACATATTATGCAACAAAATAGTTCCTAAAGCACCAATCAACCCCACACTAAGCTCATGTACAGGGTATTCACACAAACACAACAAAAATCTCATTGAAGTGTGAAAGCGTCAACAAATAAACAGAAAAAAACGTTTGCTGTTAACTGGGCTTGTTGCACACAGATTACACGGCCGAAACTAACAACAACAACACTAAAAACAACAGCAATATGTTGTGTTAATAAACAATAACAGTTAAAAAGGCAGCAATAACAATTATAGCCAGTTTAACGCACCTGACGTTAAATTGCATAATGAAACAACAATTCATAAATAAATACGTTTTTAACTAGGCGTATGCGTAATGTGGGTCAGTTTTATTGCCCGCCTTCAGACCAGATATAAATGGGGAAAAAACTTTCATAAATATTAAATATTATTTAAAATTAATGAAGTATGTAAAAATATGCCCATTGTCCTTTTTTTTGAATGTGAAAAATGGAACAATTATAAAAAATAAATGCGTAGCTAGGCGAAAAGCTTAATGAAAAGTAATGGGAAAAAATTGCAATGTGGAAAAAGTTCAACAGAAACGTAAAACCTGAAAACTATCAACGACAAAATACTCTATTCAGGAAAAGCAAATAGGTTTTTAGGCGAAATAAAGCAACCCAATATACCATTTAGTTTTCGCTCTTTTAAAGAGTATTTTTCTTAATAATAATAATAATAAATATCGCTGTTTAAGCATTTTCGGCGCCTTTCATTCAGCAAAGCAACAGCGCGAAAAATTTAATGAAAATAATTTGCATTAATAATGAATAAGCAGCAACAAAATGTAAAACAAAACGACATGAGTCAACAAAAAAAATGTGTGTGTGGAGAAAAATCAGGCAAAAAATTAACGCCCCTTGCCTTAATTCACGGATAAACCCAGACAAGAAGAAAAACATCTCAACAGAATTACATCAACAACAACAACAACAACAACAGCCAAATCGTTCATTAACTTGTCCTTGACTGTGAAGAGATAGCCAAAACAACAACAACAATGAAGAGAGCGAGAGTGACAGCAAAAGAGCGTGTGACAGAGCAAATGGCTAACCGGCCCCCCAGTCAAAAAAAAAAACATGCGTGAGAGACAGACACGCAGAGAGAGAGTGAGAAAGAGAGACAGTCAGACAGAAACAGAGACATAAGCAAATGCAAAGACAACAAAACAAGACGACAGCGAAAAATGCTCACAAAACGAACAAAAAGAAGAAAAAAACACGTCAAGAACGAAGCGACGATGAGGCAACAACAACAACGCTATGATGAAAAACATGGCTAAAAAGAAAAGAGAATTAGCCCGAAAAAGAGAGAGAGAGAGACAACTGAATGACAAGAGGGGGTGGTGTCATAGGCCTATGAGCAGACAACAAGAGAGAAAAAAAAAATAGCAATAGGAAGAAGAAGAAAAACAAGTCAATCATAGATTTTGGAATTTTTGTGCTATTTTTAATTAGGCCGGATCTTGGGTTTGTTTAGTTAATGATTTATTTATATTTGTTATTTTTCATTAGATAATGTAAAATGTTTACTCCAAAAGTTGCGAAAAACGTAAAATGTTTTATGTATCTTTAAGATACAAAAACATTTTCGTAAAAGTGGAAAACTCCGTTTACATTTTAGACCCATGGTTTTCATGGGAAAAATAACTGTGAATTCATCCTAGTTAACGATTCTGATAACCGCTTTGACGCGTTGAAAAAAATAACCCGTCCTAATGATTATATATTGTAGCCACAACAAAGATTTCTACAAAGTTTTCTTTAACAAAGTTTTTACTTGTTCCCTTGCTATAGGAAATATGAAGTATAGACTGTTTATAAAGGTAAGCGAGTTAATTTTTGATAAGGATGATAAGTGGTTAAATAAAAATCAAATAGACTTTATACATTTTTTGGTTGTCCCACAATAGATAAGTTAAAAGAAAATAATGAATAATGAAAAAAAAATAATAAAGTAATAACGAGTAAAATACAAGTAAGTTTAACCTAACACATCAACATAAATATATTTATCTGCACACCTGTAATTTAGCCTCCATGCTCAATGCATGCAAAATTTTCATATCCACTTGAAAATGAAACCTTTTAATGCGGATAGCCTCTCAAAAAAAAAAAAAAAAAAGGCACTAAAGCTCCAATTGTGTTTAGCTAATAAACAGTCGAATTCAAAGAAGAAGACAACGAATGCAATGCTTGATTTAAAATAGGCGTCAAACAAAACACACAAAAAGTGTTTAACAAACAACAAACAAAATGCACTTGACATATATATTGGATAATAAATATTAAATAAAATAAATGTACATATGTGTGTGAATATAAAACAAAACTGACCAAAGAAAACATAAAAAAAAAAACATTAAAATGTTGCCATATTTTGTGCACGCAAAGCAGTTGACTTTGAATTGTTTTTGTGGGGGACGGGAGAAACAAATGAAATACAGCCCAGGGCATATAAAAACCAAGCCCAACCTGCCATAAAATACCCTGTAAAAAGTTAAAAGCCCAAGTCGAAAACAAGCTTGCATAGAAAAAATGTTCCTTTCTTGAATACACTAAACAAAAACTAATTGAAATATTTCAACTGAAATTCAAGCACTTAAAAATAAGTTTAAGTGCACAAAACCAAGCCCAACCAGCCATAAAATACCCTGTAAAAGAGGTAATAACAAAGTCAATAAGAAGCATTCTTAGCTAAAGATGTTTCTCACTAGACTTTACCCAACAAAAGTAAACTGAAATATTTTAGCTTAAATTTATAAACTCAAAAAAAAAAAAATTACTAAGTACATTTTCACATGCCTTACGTCTTACGGCGTATTATTATAAAAATATTAAGCAGAAAAGTTATTTCGCATAAATCTCATGGTTATAGGCATTTAAAAAACTTGGCCAAGTGTTGTTTAAGGCCACAATTCAAAGAGACTTGTTTGGTTTTTTTTTACTCTACTTAAGCAAATTTGTTTGGGTTCTGAATTGTTAGCCCAAAACTCGTCGTCATCAGGTGCAAAGACCTCTTGCGTGTCATACGACAAGAAAGAATAAATACGGAAAAAAGAAATGAAAGCAATAAAACCAAAGCAAAACGGGCGAAAAAGCAATGAAAATTCCGTCAGTCAGGCAAAGGATCCACAAACAAGGAAAACTGCCAGCAAATGCCAGACAGTTGGTTAGCTGTTCCGGATGTACAACATATGTATGTATGTGTGTCTGTGTGTGAGTGTGTGTCAATGTGGGCGTGGCATGTCATACCATAATCATGATAATATTCAATGGTTGGTAACAAGCAAAATATGGCAACAAATTATATTCATGTTTCCTCTTTTGGCAAAAAAAAAATTCCTTGTATTTTGTAAATGATAACTGATGATGTTAAAAAGTCAGAAAGAGGTTCAAGTGGTATGGTTAAAATACCTTTAAAATAAAGCGAATATGTTTATGAAATAAAATATAAAAAATCTACCCAAAAGCAATTAATGCTTGTAAAAGTTTTTTACCAGAAATTAATAACAAAATCCTTTGAATTCTCAAAAATAAAATTTGTAAAATTGAACTTATGCTTAGTTTAAAATTGATAGAAATATACAAAATTCCAAGCTTTCAAGTCTTACATAATTAAAACAAATGTAAAAGCTTATTATGATAAGAAAATTCAAATTTTCAATAAATCAAAAATTCATTTGTTTGAACTTCTTTACTCTAAGAAAATATATTTAAAATAATATTATTATCAAAATATACTACAAACGAAAAAGCGTTCATTACAGTGAGTATTTACTGTACTGCAATGATTTTTACTTTTTGTTTGAGCTTCTCTATTGATTTTCGTCGCTCGTATGTTATTTTTGTTGGCCAAAAAAAAGGTCGGCAACAAAAGTAAGCGCTGATAAATGCGTTTATTGCGCTTTTCAATCGATGCCGCCGCTATGCCTCTTCTACCACACCGTTCCCTCCCTTTGGGGTTCAGTTAGGGAAAAGGGGGTGAAGTAGGATTCGCAACGCTACGTTTTGCATGCGCAGCTTTTTGTATAAATATTTTATAATTTGATCAAAACAACAAAAGGAAAACAAAAGTTTGGTTTATATACTTTTTTGTCATCTTTCGATATATATTTCGCATTTTTCAAAGCTACATTACACATTTTATTGAAAGATTCAAATTTTGGAGACATTACAAAATTAAATTTTCTTTTTTCTTTATTGAAAGTTTCTTTTTGGTAACTGAAGCTGACAGATGATTTTGTGATTTCCAAGCTTATCAGAGTCTCAACAACAACTGACAAACCCACATTCTACTCCTTATACTCTCCTTTCAATCATTCAATTTATGGCATTCCGAAAGGCACAGACAACAACGGCCAATTATGCAATGAACTTGTCAACATTGAGGGGAACACCTTGACGAAGGACTTGAGTTGAGGTGCCAGGAAATGTAAACTGCATTTGGCCAACAACAAGCAAGCAAGGAGGATGAATAAATTCGAGCAAAGGACAAACTGACAAGGGGGACGGGAGACAAAGAGCAGAGGCGTGGCACAAATCCAATAAACACCACAACAAAAATTGCAAATATTGGGACAGGTTTGCAGAGACACAGAGAGAGGAGGTTAGAAAGGACTAAGGTGCATGACATGTTGAGAAGACTTCCTCTTCCTCTCCCTTTCTTCTTTCTGAAACTATTATTCGTCTTGTGTCACGTGTCTGCGTTTAACATTAGAACTTTTCTTTATTTGTGGCATTGTTGGCAGTGTTGTCATTTCTGCAATGCAGAGAGTGGCATGAATAAATATTTATGTACATGTATGAGTAAATATGTTTGACAAAAGTTGTTGGCTAACAACTTTTTGGTATTTGAAACTTGTCAAGTGTTTTCTCAATGAATTGCAGCTAATAAAATTATTGAAATAGAACTTTTTGCTTTTGATTTTTATATTGTTTTTAAGTTAAAATTCAAAGCAGTTAAAGTAAGATCTAAAATAAATAAGAAAAATATTCTTATAATTGGACTAGAGTCGAACTTCCATCTAACAAAACCAAAGAGCCGAAGAAAAACTATAGTATAAGGAAAGTCCCCAATTTGTAAGACTAGTTTTTTGATGGAATCAAATCACAGTATTTTGGAAATTAAATCTTTTTATAGTGAACTTTGTTAAATGATATAAATTTTTTATATGGAAAGTCAACTATATTTTATATTTTTTTGGATATGTCATCGCAAGGAGTAAAAGGAAAGAAAATAAGAAAGAATCGAACCTTATATGCTTAAACCGAAATCAAATCGAAGACAATGCCAATTTGAAGATGAAACTACAAACTGTGCATAAGGAGATCTCGAAAAAGCTGAATAGGAGTTTTATCTACGACCTAAAAACAAACTCGTAATATAGAAATATTCGCTAGAGTTAAATGGAAAATTTGTTGCATGGAGAACAAAACTGACAATATACCAAAAAAGGAAAGTTCATGAAATCAACTCATTATTTGCAAGTTCGACTGCTACTGTCTTTAAAAAACATTTAAATTGTTAGCCAAATTTTCAACCAATGATCAATTAGTTTTACATGAATCATTAAATTTTCGATTGCCATCATATAAAATGTGTTATGATTAAATTGTTTAGACAAAAAGTAGTTGTCAACATGATTACTTCCATGCCACGCCCCATTTCGAAGGCATTCCAAACTAATCAAAGGCAAACGGTTGAAACGATGACAACGTAACGCAATCAACCGTGAAATAGACTAGACAACAACAACAACAAAAAAAGTAAAGAGCTGAAAAACAACAAGCACAAGGGAGAACTAACCCGATGTGGCTGTGTTTGTCTATATTGCATATAATTGAAACCGGAAAATATATATACATATATTTTCATGTAAATTCCTTAAACAAAAATAAAAAGAACGAAACCGGTAGCCCTGGCAAGCGGTTAAGAGGGGGGACAAACAGGGACAGGGCAATAGGCAAACAGCATAAAATGTTGTACAACCCCCCTCTTTCTGCTCTTTCACTCCACAGCTCCCCCTCTAGGCTCACTTTTCGGTACATATTTTTTGTGGTGATGTTACTGCTGCTGCCCCCATTGGATTTTTTTTCGGGTAATTTAGGGTTAAACTACGTGAAATGCATATATAAAAAACAATTGCTCGACGAGCAAGAAAAAAAAAAACATTTTTTATCTATGAAACTCGCTGAAAAGCGGCGAGAAGAGAAATAAAGCCACAAATGCTGCTGCTGGAGGGGTTGTGAGTTCTGTGCTATTATCTAATAGCACTAACAAACAGCAATAAAAACAAAAGAAGTAAAAAAATATAGTTATGATACAAATTGCAGAGGAGAAACCTTTTAGGCAAATGTTTTATAGCTCTTTTTGTTACACGAATTATCTAGCATAAAAAAAGTTTAGCCCGCATTAATGAACATAAATATTTAATCAAATTAACTAATGAAGTGTTTTGTGTGTTTATAACTGAGTGGGTGTAAGTGTGTGTGTTTAATTATTAATGTAATCAAGTTGTTGCAGCTTAAAGCGAGAACGATTACTCAACAAATCCTTTAACAAACGAGTAGCAACAAGAAAAGAAAGCCAAAACTAGATAAACACAGCACAAGTAGATTAATCTTAATCAAACAACTAGCAATAAATATTTAGATATTACAGTCGAGCTTCCATATAGCGAACTGTCATAAAACAAAGTTTTCTAAACAAGAAATACATATAACGAATTTACCATTTTCCTACAGCGAATATATCTTTATAACGAGTTTGATCGTTGATCGAACCTATAACGAACTTTACTTATAAGTGTTTCTTACATTTGGAATCCGAAGATAAAAGAAAAACTTATTCTTTGAACTTTTATGTTCTGTTTTAACAAATTTTGCATAAAACAATAATTTTTCTTATCCCTTTGAGATTCGTTATAAAGAAGTTCAACTGTAATTATTTCAGCATTGCAGAAAGCCGACGCCAACGAGACAAAAGCCCAACGCAAATGTAGAAATTACAGTCAATAAATTCAAGTAAACAATTCAACAAGAATAATTATAGTTGTACCAAAGCATGCTAAACAGGTGCCATAGATTGATATTTAGCGTTAAACAGCAAACAATTAGACAGAAACTGATAAAAACTTCAACTGGAATGTTACCGTTGTCTTGAGTGGTTTATCTTTTCTCTCCAATCAATTAAAGGAGACACATTAAGGTAGTTTTGTATTTATGTAGTTGTTGTTTTTTTTTACCATTTCCTGTGTAAGTGCAACATCCTCGGCTGTGCGAGCATCCAACATAAAGTCGTGCAGTAGTTTCATCATGTGTAGGCAGGCAGGCAAGGCAGGGCTGGAATCAACGACGACAAACGATCCAGCGAGAGAGAGAGAGAGCGCGAGAGTTTTGTTTATTCCAGTGAGTGAAACAGCAAAAAGGAGCGAGAGCGAACCAGAGAGAACACTTGCCAAGGTAATGAAACACTCACACACACAAACAAAACACGTTACACAGGCTTCTTGAGCTGTTGTTGCTGTTGTTGCTAAATATATATACAGCCTTATTATTATGAATGATTTATTAATGAATTTCAATATTGATTTTGACTTTTCAACAGCTTCAATTATTGAAGAGCATCAGCTGCGCTTTTCACATCAACACTAAAATAACGAAAACCACAAACATGTGTGTACATTTCCACACACACAATTACTAAGTAAGAGTGTGTATGTGTGTGTGTTTCTATATAACAATATGTACAAAACGTTGCTAGCATTTACGGCACAAACACTATTTATTCATTTCTTTCTTTTAATTTACGCAAAAAAACTTGAGGTAATTTTTCACGCGCTCGATTGTTTGTTAGCACTCTCTTCCAGCCCCGCAGCCGGTGTGTAAGCATATACACACACAATCACACACATATATACACACGCAATAAAAAACGTGCTTAACGATCGCAGTCGAGAACGAAAAGACGAAACGGCTGGTGTAAAAAGGGGGGCGGCCTGGCGAATATCGTAACACCATGCAGACGAGTCAACTGTTGCGGCCAAACTAAAAAAAATTCTACGCGGCTGGCAGTGCTGCCACTGCAAAACGCGAAATCACCAGCAACAACAACACCAGCGGGAGAGTAAGCGTAAGTGAGCGAAAGAGAGCGCAGAAACGTAGCAGCTGTTACTCGGCAGCGGCTCGTAACGATAATACATAACGTATACACAGCCATATACAGAGGCAAATTATGCTGCCTAAGCAGAGCAGCGACGACGACGGCGATGTCGATGTTAATGAGTGTATATATTCCTCAAAGCTTCAAGCCGGCTGCAATCCCCCTACTCTCACGCTCTCTCGCTCTTACAAACAACACACGTGTGCAAGTAGCACTATTTGTATTCTTTGTATGTGCGTAAGCATGTGTGTGAGTGTACGTTAAGCCTCATTTGGCATAGTTTTACGTAATTTATAACGAAGAGAATTGACAATTGAGCGCAGCTTAACTGACACTGACACAAACACGATGCTTTCACTGTGTGGGTAGGCGACGAGTGAGCGAGCGTGCGCCCGACTCTCACACACCAATTATGTATGTGTATTTGTGTGATCATGATTTGCAGCCCCCAAACTGACAGTGCGCGTCTGCCTCAAGCAGCTGTTTGCTGCAAACAGGAATACCAAGAGAGCAGCGCCAGCTGCAAAAAAGCACGAAAGCCTTCCGCGCTCGCTCTTGAATTTCACTCTCCAAACTCAGTGACTCAACTAATATGCAACACTCGGCAATTGTAGGGTAGTCTGAATAAACACGAGAGCAATTAAAATCATTTGACTCACAGTTAGCGGGCGGCAAAATTAATAATAACAAAATGTTTATTCAATTAATGCTGATAATTGGGCTGCGCCGTTAAGAATGAGTGCAAAATGACAGAGATGGAGATATAATAGTTGGTTATGTACATGATGCCAAAATGAGTAACTTTTTCTATTAAAAGAGAGCGAGAGAGAGTAGCAAAGGTGAGTTTTACAGCCGGCAATGTTAATCAATCAACTGACAAGCAGTGACGTCGACGTCGACAGCAACTGCATAACGTTTTTTCGCACGCTTGTCAAAAACGCAACAACAATGCATATGCAAACGTCAGAGGCGTTTGTCGTGTTATCAGTGAAAGAGCGCCGCTTTGTATATACCCTATAAATCATGCACAGTATATTCAAATACTTTAATTTCTGTTCAATTCATACACAAAATTTTGATAAAGTTTCCTGAGTTTTTCATCGTTCGCATGAGCATGGTTTTTGTGGATCGTCGATGCAACCGGCTGCTGTTGGCGATTGAAGATGACCCACAAAGAGTGGACCATTTTTGGCATCATAGATGATATAGTAAAATGGATGATCAGCATAAAAGTTAACAGGTGGCAGAGGTTTCTTCTTTTTACTTTTGGGTGGAGGAGGTTCGGGAACATCTTCTACTTCATCGCCATCTTCGGTGAATTCCACATATGCCTTATGCAAGATTTTCGAAACTTTAAGTTTACCCTTCGTACCGGTTATTTTTCCCAATTCCGCTTGATCAGCGAAAATTCGTTTTACGCCCATTTGAGTTAGGATTGGACTCAATTCCTGTTCAAATTCGGCTGTAAACTTGGGCAACTTTATACTGACTTTTCTTGGAGCTAGTTCCGCAACGATATCCGTCAAGTGAACATATTGCAACATTGGCTGTAGTTCCACCAAACCATTCGTCGTGTTGGGCAGAATGATTAGCATGTGCAGATCGTTATCCTTATAGGATAGACGCAAAGCTGTTGCATCAAAATTTTTCAAATCCGCAAAATAGAATGTATTGCGAACATTCATCGTTTGAACTTTGATCTTGTTGGCAGCATCCAAGTGAAAGAACTCTCGACGCGTTGCATTCTTCTCAAAACCAATGCTCCAGCCACAATTGAAATGTATGGCATTAACCAAAACCAACTCGGTTGCCTCGTTCAGCACCTCGGGTCGGATTAGATTCTTTATTAAACGCTTGGTTTTGACCACAATCCATGTATTAATGGTATTTGCAGCACTTGCGCTCTCCGCAAAATCAATATTCTCGGGCGCCGAATGGAATTTCTCACCCAAAAGTTCACTGAACTCTGGTCGCACTTCAACGCTTTGATTCAGGTACATTCTGTTGGCCATAACAACACTACTTTCCTCCTCATAGTTGGCCAGAACGTTATCAAAACTTTCAGCTATTTCGGTTAGATCATTGGACCAAAAACCAATTCCTTTATCGAGTTCCTTGGCCGTTAGTGTACCATCTGTAGCGGCCATGCGTATCATGCCCAAACATGATTGTATCGAGAGTGGTGAACATATTAGATTTCGTTCCGGATTCAATTGAACCAGTTGATTGTAAAAATTATTGCCAAAGTTCTCCAATGAGCCGAAAAATGTTCTTGGTTCACCCATCTTTACTTTTATGCCATTAAGATGTTTTCTTGCCGAGAATTTATGCTCAGGGAATTTTTGTTTTGACAAATTTTGAAAATTCTTCAATTCGAAAACTTTTTAAAGTTATCAAAATCTTTAATATCAAGGTTCTTTTTATCTCTTCTCGTTCCTCACAGAGTTTCTGCTGATTATAGGGTATTTAATAGTTCGCATTTCATTCAACTCAAAACTTCTTTTGTTGCAAATCTTTGGTCTCGTGCCTTTGTTGTTGGCAAACATTTTTGCTAATTGGCAACAGCAACAAACGCTGCCAGCGGCAACTGCGACTCTGCAGAGCGAACGTTTGTTCAATTAGAAGCGAAACGAGACACAACACACAGAGAAAGAGGAAGAGAAAGGGGGGAATGAAAAAGGGGAGCAAATGCAAAAAGACGGCATGCTCTTTGCGTGCAGAGTGTGTGAAATTAGAGACATTGCTGCAAAAAAAAAAACATAAACAACTACGAAAACTTAATTCGAGAGATAATGACTAGGACATACCCTTAAACTGTTACGTAACGCGTAATACGACTTTACGTAAGGCATTCAGTTATTCAAGCTGCGATATCTCCGTCGAGTCCAAATCGATTTAGATCAAATTTTTGTTTAATTTTCATTGTTTTGTCCATAGTTTCGAACCTCGTTTTTACAATTTTTAAATTCAATGTTTTTTGCTATCGATAACATGTGTATATCGATAAGAAGAAGTGATATTGATTAAAACAAATTTTTTGATCATGGAATAGCAAATCTTAAGTTTCGAATACTAAGTTTCTAACTTTTATAGTCTCAGAAGGTCACGGATATTGATGCTGATCAAGAATATATATGCTGTATAGCGTTGGGGATGCTTCCTTCCGTCTGTTACATACATTTTCACAAAACCAATATACCCTTTAAGTATATAAAATGAAGAGTAAATGGTTGCAAAGCATATGCAACAACTGCTAATTGTTTTACTCGAGTTTGCGAGCACTGTGATAAAGTTTAACAAGTCTAATGATGATAATTATCATCAAACCAAAAGCCATTAAAGCGTTCAAAAGTAAGTTTCTTTACCATTGATGCACAAGTTTATGGCCAACACGAATTTAACATATTAATCATGCAAAACAAGAATTTTACACCCTTTCGAAAACTCAATTTAAGCTCTATTTATCAAAGGCAAAAACTGGGTTAATATTAACATAGTAAAGAGGGTTTACTTTCCAACACACACACATATGCGCTCAATTCTCTCTCACTTACTCTCAATCACGGTGAAGAGAAGAGGAAGAGGTCGCACACTAAAAGCTTCTAAAGACGCCCCAAATCAGTAACCAACGCAGCGTTGCCAGCCATTAGCACAGTCAAAGCGCAGCGGGCAGGCAACCAACAACAACAAAGACAACGACAAGAAAATAAGAAAAAGCTGCGCTCAAAATCAGACATCACCATACAGACATACATTTAAATCATTACAGCACACACAAGTGCAAAACTAAAAGCTGAAGAAGAAGGCGAAAAAAGGAAGAGGAAGAAGCAAAACTGCAGCAAAGCAAGAATGAAGAAGCATAAAGATAAACGACAAATACAACAAAAACAGCAAGTGGAAGCAGAAGAAGAACAGATGCAGCAAGGCAGCGACGTCGGCAGAAAGAAGTAGCGCATACTACAACCAAAAAACAACAACAAAATGTAATAAGAACAGAAAAGAGAATCCAAAAAAAAAGAACGAATGCGCCACATGCAACGATACAACAACAACAAAAACCTGTACGAAACACAGCTACAACTGAAACAAAAGGGCTACGGACAAAGAGGAGGAGGAGAAGGCAAAGGCGCAGCAGCAGAGCAGCGCCAATGGATGAGGCTACTGCTGCCGGCAGCGTCGCGCAGTTAAGCGCAAATCAATGACCTACGACATCAACAACAATGAGAAGTTAACGCACGTACAAAAGCAGCGGCTACGACAGCGACAGCGGCAGAGGCAGCGAGCGAGAGAGCGACAAAGTGGGAGAGCAAGAACGTAGCACAGAGTGTTGAAAAGATGGCAATGATGTTGACTTCTGCTGCTGAGTGGGGTCCCAGCCTCTGTTCTACACACGAACACACACACACATACACATGCATAGACAAAGCAAACGCGCTAAAAAGTGGAGTAACAGCGACAGCAACAAAACAAAAGCCCTCACACACACACACACACAACATTTTGTCTGTGTTTTATGTTCGTTTTACTCCTGTTTGTCTGTGGCTTGGCTGTGACTGCTGCTGCTGCCGCTGCTGTCCTGGCATAATTGCAATAAATTTATTTTGTGCCAAAGAGATTTCGAAATAAGCGCAAAAGGAAGTCGTTTGCAAAAAAGAGAGACAACAAGGAGCGAGGAGGCGGAGGTAGTGCGCTCAGGCAGACAATAACGAGTATTATGCAAAAAGCCCAGGCGACATGGGAATACTCTTAATTAAGTCAACAAATTTGCAGTATTAAGTGAGCTGTAGATTAACAAAGCCCAATCTTTTAATAGTTAACAGTTATATGCTACAGGTGAGTTGAGTGCGTGGTGAGTTGGAATAAGTTGGTGTGTGGCTCTCACTCTCGCCCTCTCGCTCTCTGTGCAGTTCATTACAAGATCTTTAACTATTCCCTTTAAGTTTAACAGCATTTTTGCGCAAGTTCTTAATGCCTTCGCCTGTGCACATAAAACGTATGTATGTATGTAAATGTGTCTGTGCTAGTTGAAAGTAAATTACCGCTCAACAGCAAAATCATTTATGCAGGAGCAGGACGGACACAGCTGCTTCTTCCTCTTTAAAGTTTAAACAGCTGTCCCTTTTTGGTCCGCAGGCCAAGCGCCACAAATGTAAAGTGCAAACCGCCGGAGAGTGAAATTCTTTAATTAAAATTGCTTTTACTATAAAACATTAGTGACATAACAACAACAACAAGCAAAAGGTGGAAAAAACTGCAAGTGGAGCCTAAAGCTATGGTTAAGTTGGGTTGGCGAGCTCATTAAGTCCAAGTCAAGTATAATATTCTTTTATTTATAAATGCGAATGTTGCTTGTTTCTACGTATTACCAACAATCATACATACATATATGTATGTCTGTATGTGCTAAGTGCGCTTATAAGGTAGAAAATTGCAACCGGAATGCATTTTGTTACTTGCAGAACGAACGAAAGACGAAGTGCGAGAAGGCGAAGAAGGCAATCAGAAGCCATCATTGGGCTCAAAGCTCTGAAACGTGTCTCACAAAGTCACAAAGTCGCGATTCTTGATACTTGAGGCTTTAAACAAAGACAGCAGCAGCAACCAGCTGAGCTGCACTAAGCGCAGAACAAGAAGTAGATAAAGAAAATGTGGCAAAAAAAGACTAGAAACTTGCGTGGAAATAATCAATTTGCCACAAAGTTGCAAAAGTGATTTTGAGAAGAATCAAAGAAATCAAAATAAATCAACGGAAACGAAATGATTAAGCAAAAAAATTAATAAATTAAATTAATGGTAATTATGAAGTTTGGTTACATAGTCCGGAAAAAAAGAAATCGAGTCGATTTTTACGGCATTTTAAATTTAAAATCATCGACAAGGAGATACCCTTAACTCGTAAAAAAAAAAAAAAAACGCATAGTATATAATTTTTCTTTAAAAATTGTGTGTGTGTGTGTGTGTGTGTGTGTGTGTGTGTGTGTGTGTTTTTTTTGTGTGTGTTAACCCCCAATGATTGAAAACATTAGGCGTTCTTATTGAAAAATTCTGGATATTTTTAATATTTTAATTAAATTTCAGCCTCCCCCATGGAATATTACTTACTATGATGCAATCAACAGATTCATGTAAAAAAAAAAAATTCCGCCACTTTTCGGAAAAGTAACCAAACTGCATAATTACCAAATTAATCATGAATAACGAGTAGAAAAGAGATTGAGTCGATAGAAAAATCCCGACAAGGACATACTCTTAACCCGTTACAGTTATTTGTAAGTGTTAACGCTTTTTGCATATCGACTAAACTTCAATTCGCGATATCTTCAGTGTTTCTTTAGTGATTTAGTGATTTTTTAATTTGATTTTTAAAGTTCATTATTTTGTCCATATTTGCAAACCGCATTTTTAGAATTTTCAAATTCAAGTTTTTTTGCTATCGATAACACGTGTATATCTATCAGAAGAGGTTTAATCGATAATTTTAAGCAAACTTGCTCTGCTTATGGTATAAATGAGCTAAAGTGTTGAATCTGGAGTCTATAGCTCTTATAGTCTCTGAGATCAGACGGTTATGGCTATATAAACTCGGCTGTTGATGCTGATCAAGAATTAATATACTCCATGGGGTCGGAGAAGCTTTCTTCTGTTTCTTACATACATTTGCACAAATGCACCATACCATTTTTTACCCATTTTATAGGTAAGGGCATAGAAATATTTTTTCATTACAAAACTTTAAATATCAATTCGAAAAAATGAATTTTTCAATCGATTTTAGCTACTGAAAACCCAACAAGCTTCTCGCATTAAAACTTAACTTAACTATGAGCAATGACAAATATAAAAAAAAAACACTATAAGGAAAAAACAAATTTTCACACTTCAGGGAAAAATAAGCTATAAACAATAACAATCATTAAGTTTATGACATGACCATAAGGAAAAAGAAACACAGAAACTTGAAAGGGCAAGAAAAGTCCTCAACAAAAAAAAAGTTCAATATAAAACTTGCCAATTTACAGCAACAAAATACACTTTATTTTTGGAGGAACCAGTGGGGAGAAAGGTTGGGACTAGGGCCATAAAAGGCGAACAACAATGGCTAAATTATTGATTAACCAAAAAAAAAGTTATGAGCAAATTTTACGATATGGCCGCAAAAAACAACCAAATGGCCAAAACAAAAAGTGCAACTAACATAAAAGCCAAATGTTTAAGCCATTTTGCAATAAGATAAACAAACACTAAAGAGAGCAAAGAAAAACTTTGAAAACCCAACTTTAAAATCAATAAAAATACGCAATTGACTTAAAGTTGAATCATTAAGCTAATTGCATAATAAAAATTAGCTGACTTTAGGCCTAAACTTAAGACAAAATATTTAAATACATAAGAAAAATAAGCCCTAAGACAATAATATAAAAGTTAAGGCTAATAAAGAAAATTGTTTGTTGGAGTAGAGCGTTTTTATACCCTTAACCCATAAAATGGCTTAAAAAGGGTATAATCGTTTTTTGCAAAAGTTTGTAAGAGATTGAAGGATGCATCTCCGATATATATTTTTGTTCAACATCAATATCCGAGTCGATATAGCCATAACCTCAGGGAACTCAGGAACTATTAGAGCTTGAGACTCCCGATTCTAAAAATTAGCTCTTCTGTACCATGAACATAACAAGTTTGTTTTAACTTATCGATAACACTTCAGGTTTCCGATTTACAAATGAGATCGATAACAAAAAAAAACTTGAATTTAAAAATTGTAAAAATGAGGTTAAAAACTATGCACAAAATAATGAATATTAGAGAAATTTTAATCTGAATCGGTGAAGAAACACCTAAGATAACGCAGTTTGAAGTTTAGAGGTTAACGGCTTAAGGGTAAGTCCTAGTCGGTATTTATCGACTAATGCCCTCTCACTTGTTTTTATTGACAAATTTATTTGTTGAAAAGCACTTAAAACTTTTATGAATATTCATTTGGAAAAACTTAGGTCATAAACAAAGTGTTTAAATAATAATGGTTATTTTTAAATTTTTTAAAAAATTACAAGAAATAAAAATGTTTACGAAAATTTCATAACCAAAGACTTTCATTTAATGAAGCTCATTTAAGAATCTATAGAAATATTCTATGCACATTGAATTTTATTGAACGTTCAGAAAATCTATGCATTGTGTCATGTTCAAAGTCAATGTTACAAAAAAAAGTTCACTCAAACGAAATTCTTTACATTTTTGCTTGCCTTATCGATTTTTATGAATCTTTTTCAATCAAAATTGCTTGCTTCAAGGTTGTTTGAACAAAAATTTCCATTTTTAATGGCCTTGAATACAGACAAGTATGCATTTAAGAGCTTAACAAATGAGGGCTTAATCAGTTTGGCTTTCCTAGAAGCAGAAAAACATTTTCAAATACAGTGGGCCCTCGGTTAACGAACGCATAAGGTTCCAGCATCTTGTTTGTTAAGTGAAACCGCAATTTCTATTGCAAAATAATGCCAAAAAAGTGTTAGAACGGTCACACTGAACAGCATTATAATGCGTATTCGGGTTTTCCCCGGGTTTTCTTGCAAAAACAGAGAGAAATGGGGCATGCAATTAAGGTTTTCAACTTTTTCCCCCAAAAAAATGCATTTGTTATGCGAAATATTTGTTATCCGGGACGTTCGTTAACCGAGGATCCAGGATTCATTAAAAACGCATCAAAGACAGGTTTTTCCTCCACTTATTTTAATTAATCATTAATGATGACACCGATTGCCGATTATATCGAAAACTTATCGAATGGAGGTTTTATTTTTTCAATACTCACCGCTGCATTCCGATTGGCGGCGGCGGCAGCGGCAGCAGCGGCTGCGGCAGCCGAATTGTTCATATACTGATTCTGTTGCGGCATCAGAGCTGCGCCCATTGCTGCAGCAGCAGCGGCGGCGGCGGCAGCAGCAGCGGCAGCATGTTGCTGCCCGCCCATATAAACGTAATCCTGGGGCGCCGGGGGCTTTGGTGGCATGCCACCATTCATGCCCGGATGCATGGCATTCGCATGATGATCGTACATGTTGCCGGCATTGCCAGCCGATTGGGCATATGGGGGCATGTGCCCCATGGCTGCAACGGCAGCATTGACGTGATTCAGCAGATTCGAGTTGTATTGATGCTGGCCGGGATGTGTTGGGCCCTGACCTTGACCTTGCTGCTGCTGTTGTTGTTGTTGCTGCTGCTGTTGTTGTTGCTGGCCGGGATGTGGTGGTTGTCCAAGGCCACCAAGGCCATTGCCATTGCCGAGTCCATTGCCACCGCCCATCATATGATGTGGCGGTGCATTCTGTTGTTGTTGCTGCTGCTGTGGATGTTGCTGCTGCTGTTGTTGTTGTTGTTGGGCAGCAACGGCTGCTGCTGCCTGCGACATCATGTGATTGTGTTTGGCCACAGCTGCAGCCTGTTGCATGGCAGCCATATTGGCAGCAGCGGCTGCCATCGACGGATGATGCAGTCCACCATTGGTGCCACCGCTTGCGGCACCCACATTGCCCATGCCACCCAGGCCGCCACTGCCCATGCCAATAGTGCCAATGGCACCAGGACCGCCATTGCTGCCACCACCGTTGCCATTGCCGGGTGGTCCGCCTGGTGCGGCATTTGCTGGATTCATTGGTGGATTGTATTTCCATTTATCCGGATTCTGCAAAACACAACAACAAAGAACAGATTTATAGTAACCGTTATCCTTGAAAGTTATCCTTGCCAAAAATTTGTTGTTTATGCAACCTTTGGCAACTAAGCTGAAGTTGCCCCCCCCCCCCCCTTAGTCCCTCGCCACACTCCTTGCAGTACTTGCCACCTTAACAAGTTGGCCAAGAAGTAATAGAATAGGAAAATTGCCTTCAGACATGGCTAACAAATTCACAGCTTGCACTGCATTTTAGCTCGTTTGCCTTGGCAAAATGGCGAAATGGCCAAAAAAAAAATAGCAAACGGAAGGCAGGCTAACAAGAAGAAGAATAGAATGGTAGTCAGAGTCAAGAGATACCCTACAAATGTCTAAGGGATTTTCGAGGAATTCTTTGGAATACTTCTAAGAGTTTTTCGGTTTTTTTTTTCATATTCTTAAGCCATAAAATGGGTAAAAAAAAGGGGTCAAAAGGTTTTGACCAAGTGTTTAAAATAGACAGAAGGAAGCATTTCCAATCCCATAAAGTAAATATAATAATAATATATACTATTCTTGATCTCCGTCCTTCTATCCATCTTGTTCCTTGCATTCTTGTCCCACAGTTTTTGATCTATCGAGCTAAAACTTTGGCCCAAGGACTACTGTTTTCTTGCAGTTAGATCATTTGTCATAATTTGTGAAATCTGTATCTATATATCTACCAAATATATATATTAAAAATCTATATATCAAAAAACTTAACAAACAAATATGACTATAAAAAAAAGGTAGTAAACTATTTAAGAGTCGAATAAAACCATCTTTACTTATTTTCTTTTATTCAATTACCAAAACTATCTACGTCCATACTACCCTCTAGCAATAACGTTTACAGGGTATTATAAGCAAGGAACTTACAGAAAAGCAAACAAACAGAAAAAGAAGCTAAAAAGTGAAGCTGCCTGCAAGCATCGGAAGTTGCATGAAGCAAAAAAAATAAAATATGATGCTGGAAATGGGATGGGCACGTTATACAAAATGGAGAATGCCTTAAAACTCTACAAAAATATATTCAAAAACGCAATTGAAAATGCTCTAAAAGAAGCGAGAAATGTTCCTGATTCATAAGAGAGAAATTTTAAGGCTGGCAATGCTGTCAACTGAGATCAATATAACTGTAGTGTTGTAGCTCTAAAACTGTTACGAAAGTGAAGTGTAAGTCGTTCTCAAACTGCTAGAAAGCATTTGCATTTGTCTAAAAGTTAAACTTTGTTGATGAAAATTGTATCAAAAGTTCTAAAATAAATGCCCAAAACAAATAAATACACAAAAATCTCTTCCTTCCCCTACTTTGTTTTTGGAAATGCAGTTGGCATTTGGCCAAATTTGATAAATGTTTGCCATCTTTATCTATAGCATATATACGTATTTCGATTTGGCTGATTTATGGAATACTTACATCGATGCCATGCTCGTCGCCGCAAGCCCAACGTGTCTGCTGCTGCTTTTGGGCGAAATGTGCCGCATATTCGGCAGCAGCGGCATCATGCAGTGTGGAGCCAACAGGGCCAACGGGGCCGACACCAGTGTTGCCAGCACCGGGTGATGGACGTTGTTGGAATACATAGCCGACGGCAGCAGCGGCTGCTGCAGCACTAGCTGCATCCACATCCTGGACATTGGCATTGCGTGCAACATCGTTGCCAACGCCAACGCCGCCGCCGCGTCCATTGCGATCATCATTACCGCCCAGAAACTTCATGTGTTGTAACTGTTGTTGTTGCTGTTGCTGCTGCTGCTGTTGTTGTTGTTGTTGCTGTTGCAGATGCTGAAAGTATGGCGAGGGTGGTGGCGGCAGCGGTGGTGGTCCGTAATGTTGTTGTTGTTGCTGATGATGATACGGCGCCTGCTGATGCTGCTGCTGCTGATGTTGCTGCTGTTGTTGTTGTTGTTGTTGGAGATGATGCTGCGGCGATGGCGACGTCGTTGGCGCTACCGTCGATATGGAGATCGTGGGCGCGCTTAACAGCTCAATTTTGGCGGCTGTTTTTAGCTGTTCAGCTGACTAATTGGCGCGTATTGCAAAAAAATATATATATGGGGAAAACGACGAGCGACGAACGACGAACGAATACAAACAAACGAGTAAAACTTGAACGGGACGAGAGAGACAACAGTTTAAAAGCAACTGGACGACGTTACGTTGCCGGCTTACGAAGTAACGACGAGTAACGATTACAATGATTAAAAACACACACACGTCGCGTGCAGTGGTACGAGAGTTAAGGTTTTTCGTATTTGATATTATACTGGTATTATTGTTGTTGTTGTTTTAGACATACATGGAAACCGCGCACTTTGCTCTTTCTTATTATTAATAAACATTGATTTTTACATCGATTCGAGGGAATTTAAATTACATTTGCCGTTTTCACACAACAAAACACAAAAATTCGCACGTTTTGGTTTGGTTTTCTTTTTCTATTATTTTTTATTTTACAAAAATTTACACTATTTAACACAAATTATGAATAATACTTTACACAGTTGAACCAAACAAATAAAACCTTTATTTTTTGCCACAAATTACGTATGAAAATTGGTTAAATTAATAAAAAAAAATTTGTTATAGATTTTTTTTTTTTGGTTGTTGAGATTTAAAGATCGATGTTTGCAGTTGTTGTTGCTTTGAATTATAATTAGGATGATTTTTTTTTTAATTTACACGTCGTTTTAATGATGAAAATATACACAAACTGCAATGAAAAAGAAAAATAATGGTCAATAAATATACGTATATCATTTAACATTTTTCATAGAGCTGCGACCACTGTGCTTACTTTGAGCTGGTCATGGTAGAGAAACCAAGATAACACAAGGGGGCAGACAGATAACCAGCTGCTAAAAGCATATATGTATGTTTGTGTGTACATATTTACAAAAGCTTAAAATTATAAATGAGCAAAAATGCTGCTCTGCTCATTACGAAAACAATAACAAAGCAGAAAACGTGCAGGAAGAAGACGAATAAGGAGGAAGCAGAAGCCAAAAACGGCAGCAATTGCAAAGAACAACGCGACGACGACGGCGACGCTGAATCAAGCCCTATCTACATTGGCGCGAGCCGTCGCCGCGATGTTCGAAAACGAGTGTCGCTAACATTTTCATTACATGTAAGTCAATGTGTCTGTCTACATTGACGCTAGGGGTCGCGCGTCTCTCGCGCTCAATTTCGAAAATATGAAAAAACCTCGCCGCGGCACAGCGTCAAAAACAGCTGATTGCACTTTACAGAAGCAGCTGACAATGCTGTTAATGTGAAATATTATTTGTGGTTTAATATTATTTGTGGCAAAATGCAAAAATTAGATTGCGCAAAAAATAGAATCTCTTCTTATGCAAATAAGAGAAAATACAACTCTATAAGAAAAATTAAATGTTTTCTCTTTGCTTTTTTGTAAGGGTTGCCATGTTATGGTGAACAGGGCTGCCATGTTTTATCGAACAGGGTTGCAAATCACGCGCGAGCTATCGCGTCAATGTAAATAGACAGGCGATATTTTGCAGCGAGTGTACACGCGTTCGAATTCGAACGCGACTCTCGTCTCGCGTCTCGCGCCAATGTAGATAGGCCTTCATGCGCGAAAAATACGAAACGAAACGAAAACGACAGCAGCCGATGAAGACAACAAGAGCCTATACGAACAAAAAAAAAACATAAAAATTAACATATACACACCAACAAGAACAAGAAAACAACAACAACAACGATGAAGATACAAGTGAACGGCGGCCGGCCGCAACGTTTTGAGGTTAAGTTACAAAATATGTAAGCAGCAATCGTCCGTCGTCTGTTTTCTCTGTTGTTTATAATGCGCGCGCGAGCAGAGGCAACCCCAGCGAATGCTTGCCCACACCCAGGTCCCTCCACCCCACCGCACCACACCTAAACTTAAACATAACGCTATACAGCGGAGAGCGCCCAAAAGACAAGTGCAGCGTGCGAAACCGCAGCGACGCTCTCACACACACACCTATACACACACAGAGAGACAGCCGATACAAAAACAAACATAAAGATAAACGCCAAAAAGAGACATGTGAAAAACAAAAGCACAAACGATGCGCGCACAGCATACACAAGGGGGAGGAGAGGGGGTGTGGCAAGCGCAGCCATGAACAACTATTAAACCAAAATAAGGCACACACACACACACAAGAAATTATTAGATACAACAACAACAAACACTGATAAACATATTTATCAAATTGCATAGTTAGCATAACTTGGCAGCGGCAGCGACATTGTCAGTTTGTTTATTTGTGCGTCGGCGGCAGCGACGACGTCGGCAACGCCGCTCTTATTGGGAAAATTCTTGTATACAAATGCAAGGCACACACGGCCAGAGAGCGAGAGAGAGAGAGAGAGTAAAACACGAACAGAGTGTGAGCGCAAAAAATTAAACACTGCCGTGCAAATGTAAAGAAGAAGAAGCAAATGGCTGCCGCTGACAAGGAAGAAAATGAAACAAGGCACGGTCGGATAATGGACAAACGGACGGCCGCACACACACACACACACACGCAAAGAGAATCACTCACTGGGCATTTTGCGAGCCAATCGGAAAAATAATTCTTTTTTGTTGTTGTACATTTTGCAAGCGACTAAAAAAAATTAGCACGCATAAAAGGGAGCATTTAATTGATTTTTACCATATATTTTATGCAGCGGCGCACGCGACAAGCATTCGCTCAAAAACTATTCAGTTTTTTCTTTCGATTTTTTGCGACTATTTATACATGTTTGTGTATATGTATTAGAATCAGCGGTATGCGTCTGAATGTGCGTGTGTATTTGTGCAGCCGCCGCTCGTCTGGATTTACATACATATATGTATGTACATAAGGGGCACGCATACACACACACATGTACTTGTATATATAACAAAAAAAAAATAATATTTTGCAGCCGCCGCCGCAGTCGCAGCAAAGGAAGGAAACGACGATGACAATGTAAAAAGAGACAGGCAAAAGCAAAAGTTTCTCGAAACGAAAAAATTGAATATGTATAGAATTGAATATTTGTATATACATATATAAATTTGTTTTCGGATGTGTTTTTTTTTGGCACTTACACATGCACTTAATGACTTGGTAAACACGCGCGAAATGCCCTCAGCTTGCTTATGTTATTAGTTTTGCGTGATTTTTGTGTTTAATTTAAATTATTTAAATTACAATTATTTACACAGGATGAAGAAGAATACGGCTAAGAATTCTTCGTCGTCGTCGTCGCGAGAACGATAATAAAGCGAATGCGAATGCAAAGACACAACGCCAGCGTCGAAAACACACAAAACCAGGGATGCCCAACGTGAGCGAGGCGCGCAGTGTCTGTGTATTGGTGTGTGCTACACTGCGCAAACGAAAGTTGGCGTTGTTAGCGCACGCAATGAAAAGCATAAGATAAATAAATTAAAGAACGATTGTGCGTATATATCAGAGACTATAAGAGGTAGAGACTTCAGATTTGGAATATAAACTATCCAATATAAAAGGCAATGTATGTCACTATACGCGAAAGCAATGCAGCTGTGTTTATAAAAACGGTAGCGCTGCACAACATTTAATATTAATTTTTTGACATACTGAATGAAGTGCAGCACTATTGTTTTTATGAACACAGCTGTAAAAACATCATAATTTTTCTCTGCGTGTAACATAATTACGCAAGTGAAAAATGCGACGCAAAGCGACATCAACCTGCTTCGTTGACTGCGCGCTTGCGACTGAACGCATTTTTACGCTCTCAACATTGACTTCGGACGGTGTTCGGTAATCGTCGGCTCGTGTCTGTGTGAACAGCGCAGTTCACGATGGGTAAATGGGTAAGTTTGGGCATGCCTGCACAAAACCAGCAGGAGATTGCGCTCAGAGCGGCAGAGAGCGCAACTGAGAGCATGTGCCGCAAAAAAAGTGTGACCAAATTTGGACAATGCGTAAAAAGGCAAGCCAGTGAATAAACAAGACACCTAGCAGCTGTTTAACAGAGACTGCAGCCAGTTTGATGTTAATTAATTGCAATTATTTAATAAGCTCCATAATTTTAACTTTAATTGGCAAAAATCGACGTTTTTCACTAAATTGATTAAAAAGTTGTGTACAGGTGTGTTAACACAATTACCCCGCAAGCAATACCCTTTCCACAACAACAGCAACATAAGCAGCATTAAAACAGCTGTTCGGGCACAAGTGCAAAATGCCGACAGGGCTGCCACCTTAATCAAAAGTGCACTAAAACTGAACTCCGGCAATATTCATGAATAAAAAAAGCTACAAAATGGTGTAAATTGAGACTTAAATCGAATTAAAAACAAAAACTCATCGAAATATCAATAAAACGTATAAGCTCCAATGAAAATCACAAATTTTAACACAGAACGCTCGCGGACTCCAGCACTTACACAAACAAACATACACACACATGAATTTTCCCTATCTGTAATTTAATTACATTTGATATGCTTTGGGCATTTTAATAGATTCATTAAAGCATGTTTGCATAAAACAAACATTTATCTCAATCGATTTTGGAGCCCGTATCAAATTTGATTAAACGCAACACACACACAAACACACTTGCACACACACACATACACATTTAAAAGAGTCGCCGTTTACATGTGTATTTGTTTTGTTTTTAGCGGCTTTTTTTATCAATTCTGCGGCTTTTGTTGTTGCAGCTGCAATGTTTGTATGCACTATTGAGATGCGTGCACATTAAAATTGTTTAAATTACATAGCCGATTGCGTTTTTGATGCTAATGGCTTGCCAAAATTGACGCCAAACAAGAATTTGCCAGTCGCACGCACAGAAAGCAGAAGTTTTGGATTTTGCACGCGCACGATTACAACATAGGCAGCATTGGAACGCAAATTGGTTAAGCGTTTCATTTATATATTTGCTAAGCGCAAGCATTTAGTTATATTCACCTTAGCTTATTTGAAAAATTTACATATGTATGTACTACAAACACGCTGTTCTTACACACGATTTACAATGACTACAAATTAGTTTTATATCGACAAGCAGCATCGATTTTTGATGCGATAACATCCAGTTCTGAAGCGACTGAACAAAACCGATAGGCAATTTTCAGCTATGCAAATTGAACAGCTGCTGCGCATAATATTCGATACTAGTCGATAATATCGCAGTGAAATTGATTCGTTCTTTGGTTTTTTATTTTATTTTTTATAGCAATAAAAGAACTTTTAAATATTTAATTTTTTTTTGTTCAGGGATAACCATGCTCCTGAATGAAGCCGATTCAGTTAAACTTTACTTGGCCAGGGACTAAAGCATTGCATTGTTTTGTTGCCAACTTCTTTAATTGCGCAATCCCTGGCATAGCCCTGGCGCGGAACTATTATTTGAATGTCAAGTGAGGGTTTTTTTGCAGACGCTCGTTACCACAACCAACCCTTAATGATGGTTGTAAACAGGTAAAAAGGTAAAAACATGCGTCAGGATCAGGTAGACAGGTGAAGATGAAAATCGCATGTCCTTTTTTTAGTCAATTATTTAACTTGAGCGCAAACAGATCAATATGAGAGTGTGGATAGTTTTCTTGTTTGTACTCTATTTCAATAACTTAGCTTTTGGTAAAGTTTTTAAAGATGTAAACGCAATTGCAAACAACATACAAAGCCGAGAAGACTGGATTAAATTGGCCAAATACTACATCAGCATTCACAAACCATACAATGCCAAAAAATATGTGCCTTACAGTCCACTCAACAAAACAATCATTGGTTCCACTTCAACGATACCAACGCCGCACAGTGATTCCAAATGGGAGAGTACAACACCGGATCCAATTGTTGAGGTTACAAGTGAAACAACACTTGTTGAAACTAGTACATTTGAGTCGACAACTGATACAGTAGAAACTACTACTGAGTTCCCTGCAACGTCCACGTTGTTGATGTCAATCATTGGGACAACTCCTGGTTTCGAAACTACTACAAAGTACTTTACCGAAAGTACTGAAACGACAGCCGAAAGTTCGTTTACAACCACAACGGTATCACCTGAGCCAGAAACCACAACTAATGTGATAGATTCCACAACAACATCCATAGAAAGTACTACCGACTATTCAAGAACTACAACTGAATTTTGGGATACTTCCACAGAATATTCCACAACTACTGATATGTATTTCGAAACATCAACCCAACCAGAAACAACTACAGACTTTGTAGATGTGACTACCGAAGCTCCCTTATCCACAACTACAATGGAATTTGAGGATACGACAACAGAATCAACACAATTCTTACCAACGTTTACCCCTGATGAAGATGAAACTACTACAACTGAAACAACGCTAATTCAGACCAGTACTACGACTTTCAATGAAATGGAAAGCACCACCAAAAGTGATGAGGAGACCACAACTGAAACACAACCAACTACGGTTAGAAGTGCCATGCTTATAGCTGATATAATAAAACCTAAGCCTAGAAAGTTTACATATTCATCAGATGTTATGCCAGAAACCGATTGGTATTAAGAAAATAATAAAAATTAATTTTAAGAAAATAAATTACACAAATTTTCTGATTTTTTATAAACTCAAACGTTAATAATTGAATATGCCAGGGCTGCATAGCATTGAATAACAAGACACTCGTTCACTTGCTAGTTCAATGAGTCAATCAGTTCCATACACGCACGTGTGTCGGCCCTGGTAACAAAATAAGCTGCACTTGTTAAAAATGTTTAAATTAACACGACTTATTGCTAGAAATGGTAAATGAAATAGTACTAAGTATAACTCACAATCTAATTACATGCTGATCCCCCAACAGCTACTGTTGCCAACTTGACGCGCAGTCGACAGCTGCAACCACGTTTGTTGGCCAACGCTGCCGCTGTCAACGAGAAGGAAATATCAGAAACTGCATCATCCAAAGCTGATGAACCCATTGATATACCGAATCCATTCGAAAAGGATCCCCAACAGTGCATACTGTGCAAGCACAACATAGTGCCACACTATAAGAATGTTAAGCTGCTGTCACAATTTCAATCAGAATACACGGGTCGCATTTACGGTCGCCATATAACCGGATTATGCAAGCAGAAACAGCAGCTTGTCGAAGAGGCAATATTGCGTGCTCAGCACTGTTTGCTAATGCCTGGCTATCACAAGGATTTGGAATTCCTGCACGATCCCAAGCTCTTTGATCCCGAGAGGCCAGTGCGACCACATAAATATTAATTCGTTTTCATTTTTGTTATATACATATTTATCGTTTGTTTTGGAAACGTATAGAAAAATACATAATTAGAAATCTACAATTGTGTTAAGTTCAGTCTTGTTCCAAGTACTCGAGCATTTCCAATGGTATGCCCAGTTCTTTAAGTAGCGCCTCATTTGATACCCGTGGATTAGCCAATGCCTGCAAATCCTCCACGGCCCTAACAAAGCCATTTCTCCATATCTCAATGTCCGCTTCAAGTTCTTTAATTTTACGTTGCCTCCAATTGTCCGGTTGCTTTGGGACTTCCTCTGCTTCAGGTGCAGGCTCAATTGTGTCGGCAGCAATGGCAAACTCCAATCTTTTCTTGCTGAGATCCGTACGCCTACGTAATAAGCCCAAACGTCGGCAACTTGTCGAATTTGACTTCAGTTTCAGTGGCAATGCCCGTGGAGTTTCAACTGCATCGCGTTCTGGTTCTTTTTTGTTGTCATCTGAAACGTTTGGCGTCTGCTGTCGTCTTAGGCCAGGTGTCGTACGAGCACCTTTACGTAGTCCTAATCCTAGACGACGCCTTGGTTGCGGCGTTTCATTTGCACTTTCAGCCATTCAGGCGCATTCATTTAATCTTCAAGTAGAGTTGCCACCTTTTGAAGAGTCTTTTCTTATTTGAGGCGTTGCCAGATCAGACTATAATTAATTGCACATAAATTTAAATGACTTTTTTATGGCATCATCCACCTTAGCTTACCTTTTGTACTTTTATGTTTATAAATTCAAGATTGTTTTTTTTTATTAAACTTTATTTAGTTTTTGAATATATAAACTATGCGCCTTTCAATTGGGGAGTGGGGGGAGGTTTGTATAAAGTCTACAAAAATTATGCGCGCTTATATCTGCTATATAATTATACGTATACTAGTATATGTACTAAGTTTAATCGCATTGCCGACTAAGTGTGACCTGATACTGATAATTGGAGGAATATGACCACATCCATCATCATCCACCATTCCAAGTGTGTGTTTATGTGTATTTTGGCTTCGAATAAAAAATCTCAGCACTTGCCTAAAATCGACGCTGATATGATTAGAAGAAATTATTCTAATTACAATATATGTGTATACATACGAAGTGCTTACGAACTGAATAATCAAAATATTTTAGAAGACATTAAAAATCTGTTTTGACGATTGGCAACAAAAAAAACTCTTACAAACAAAACCTAATTTACATACATGTTGTTGTTGAAGCACTAGAATACGAGACTATGTGTTGTCTGTCTTGTGTAGTCGTCATCGTCACCGACTACGGCAGCTTATGATAGCGCTCCACATCGACGCCCTGAAATTTAACCTTACAGACGCACTGTTGCGCCGCCGACAGCATGACAAGGCATTCGCGGCACACGAGATGACGACAGGAGCGTATCTCATAGGCAAACTGCCCGCTGCGGCAATTAATACAGCTCGGTGGCTGCAACGGCACGCTGCCCACTTGGGAGAAGCGTGTGATCTTCTGCAGTGCCGCCTGTATGGCCTGATCAATGGAAGACGTTGTGGTTGTCCCTGAAGATGTGGTGGCTTCGATTGCATTGCTGGCAGTGACTGTGGAGCTAACGGTGTACGCCGAATAGCTATGTCGAGCACGCTTTGCTGCGGGCGGCGAGGTCGGCGAGAGGGAACCTGAGAATGCCGATGTTGCCGTGGCCGTAACCGTTGATTTGGTTTTGCGCTGCTGATGTTTGTAGACGCTGCTCAATGAGGAATAGGTGCCGGCGGCCATGTTGCTGCCGGGTGGCAGGCACATGTGGCTGGCGAACTGAGAGGCATGGCGGCGACGCATGCGAGAGCTGCCCAGGGAACGTGGCACCGACTTGAAGTGCTCGGAGTGTTCCATGAGGAACTTTTCGATGCGTGCCTTGATTGCTAAATTTAGTATTGCTTTGCGTTGTGAGGTATATTCGAGACCCGTAAACGGATCGGATGGCAGGCGACCCCATTTGGCCTCCTCCTCTGCGTGTTTGTCAATGGTGGATTGGTCCACAACCTTGCCAGAAGGCAGAACAGTGGGAAATGTCTACAAAGAAATATAACATCCCAATAAAAATCTAAAATCTATGAGGATTAAACTCTGCTCACCATTAGTTCCCAGGTGATGGAGTCCAGAAACTCTTCGGGTATCTCCAGCGATGACTGTTCACGCAGCTCGGGTATGTGGCGTGAGGGTGAACGTTGTCCCGCCTGCTGCTGCTGTGCCTGATCCCTGTGACCATACGGATCACTAATCTCACCCCAGATGGTCTTCATCAACTCACGGTCGGCTTTGTCCAGACTACGAGCTGGCAGACCCCACATCTGTATCTTACGCAGCACGGGCGGACAGCGCTCTGTCCCACGGATCACAATCTTTACGCTGTTCGTGGTGGACAGGATCTTGTGAGCCGTCTTGAAGAAGAACACCTTCTCGCTCTGCTGCTGGGCGGCGGCGGCACTGCTTCGTGAGTTGTAATCACTCTGATAGCAAAATGTCACCGAATCCATGCCCTTGGGTAGATCCCGTACATTGGCAACACGCTCCCAAATGCCATCATGTTTGCCATGCACCTCAAAGGCTGTGGAGCGCAGTGCACCAGAGCTGGGCCATAGCTTAATTACCTTCAGATCGATGGCCTTGGGCAAGTCAAAGACTATTTCAACGGGCGGCTTGCAAACGGCAAAGCACATAAAGCCACGCTCGAGCTGTTCAGCATCATCTGCTATGAGATTGGCAGCTGTATAGCCATCTTCGCAGACGGCATCGCATTCCACCGAGGGCTTGAGTTTTGGATTAAGAAAGTTGATTAAACTGCTCATTGAATGCCTGATGTATGCTGTGTGCCCGTTCTCTCTCTTCTTTGCACTGTCTAGTGGTCACGCGGCGTTGCCGTTGCGTCTGTTTTGCCCCACCTGCTCTGATTTTTTTTCTCTGCTGATTCGCACACAGAAAATGGCGTCACTTGGCTCCTGTGTTTGCTGCTACTGTCACTGACAATTACTCACGCTTCTCATATACGCACATACACACACGTACATACGTACATATATACGCAGCAAATATTTTTGTTTTTATATTATAAAGCACTGAACTTTTATTAGAATGGCTATTTTTCTTATATTTTTCCAACAATCCTTCCTCTTTTTCTTTTCCAGATATTCTTTGCTCTTTTTCCTCTCGTGTTTTAATGGCCAATAACTCAGCTGTTTAGAATTATGATGCCAGCTGCATTAAGCGTAAGGGTTGCCATCAGGGTGACCGCGCCGGCAACGACGAAATATACTATTTTTAGCCCGAAAATATACTAAAATATACTATTTGAATTTCATTTTATACCACGAAAATACCAAAAAGATTGCTGCTATTACGCTTTTAAATTTGAATTGTTTTTTGAAATTTATAAAACGAAGAAATTAATGAACGCAATTGAACGGCGGTTTTTAAAGAAAATGTGTTTGTATTCTTTTTATAAAAGTTTATTTAACTTTTTTATTATAACATAACAATATGAGAATCAATATCAAGTCTTTGGGTTATACTTATATCAATAAAAAACATTTTGTATTTACTTAAAGATAACAAGTCTTTTGGTTATACATGTACACAACAGGGAATAAGTGTTTTGACAACTTTAAATTGGAATCTTCTCATAGCTGGGCCTTGCTTAGCGGGGTGTTTGGTGTCAACGGAGGGGTCATTTGTTTGGCGTTTGAATGGTGCAGTGCTCTTGGTAGCCCATTGAGTGCCCATTGAAAGTTTTTATTACATGAATTGAAAGCTTTCAATGGGTGCTTGATGGGTTCGTGGGAGTGTTGTGTCATTCGGGCGCCAAGTGGGTGACCTTTCCGTTGATACCGGACACTTTGTTGGGTGAGGTTTGGTTGTGAGAGGATTTACGTTGGATTTGTCAAAATGCTTATTCCCTGTTGTGTAGCTAATTAAAGCATTTCGTAATATAATGTTTACGTTTCATCCTCCGACCTGTCTGATAGAACAATTGGAATTTGGCGAGTTATCATTTTTAAGTCAGGTTCGAAATTACAACAGCCGTTTTCTCTTAGCGACTGCTTTACATGTAAAAATTTTTCAACGTTTTCGTTTTCGTTGCCGCATGTTGACGGATTGACGCCAATCTGCTCATTATGGATACATTACAAGCCTTGCAGAAGGCGTCTTCTTTGTTTTGGCTTCTCCCAAGCCACTTGCTGTTCTCGGGCATTGTTTCCCATTCTTCGCGGTATTTTTGTTTAATATATTTGCTCATATTAATAGGATTTAACTTTTCATTACCATTGACAAAATGCTTGGAAAAAGTGTGATAGAATACAATATACTATTATATACCACATTATTTACCAAAAATACTAGAATATACCAATATACCATAAATATACAATTGGGCAAAATCAGAGCTGATTATATACCAAAAAGTATAAAAAATACCATATTCGGTCACCCTGGTTGCCATACACATGCAAAGCTATTTACCCTTTGTTTGATGTAATGTGGTGTTCTTAATTTAAGAATGGTATTTTTTTTTTTAGGTTGAGAGTTATTAATGTTTTGAATTCTTTTTTCGAACGGAATTGGCATTCAAATAAAAAATTAAAATTCAGCTAGCACATGCTTTTCCTATGAAAAGTTAAAAGTAACTAATGCTTAACGATTACCAACATAAGTCACAATGTTTTTGTCAATAGCTTAAAATACAAAGATTACTTGAAAATAAAAGAAAGCACGTTCCAACAGCAAATAGTTATAAGGCAAACAATGTATTAAACGTTTACAAATTATGTATTTTTAAATAATAAATTTTATGGTATTTTTGTGATAAGGTATCGATTTGTTACAGTTCACAATGCAAACCGATAGACATGTGAGAAATCATCGACGTTAAGCGCCGTTTTCAAATTTGAATTCACGGTGGTAAAAGTTGTAAAACGAGAGCGTTATCAGTTCTTTTAATAAAAATAATCAATTGGTAATAGCTTTGAGATACCGATTAAAAGCTTGCCTTAGTCCAAGTGATTAGCTATTGATTATGCGCAAATCTATCCATATCTTTCCACTTCAAAACACGCTCATTTCGGTGAATGGGTGGGCCAAAAAAGATAGATAAGATGTCATTAAAATGCTTATCAAAACCTATAAATTGGACTCCTGGTGAGGCAGCTGATTTAGTGGATCAGCAAATACCACCATGAAGTGTTTGCTAATATTGTTGTGCGGCGCCCTCGCCGCCACCGCAGTGCACCTGCCAGGAGTGCCCGTGGACTTCGACTTGGACGACAAGATACTCTCCGACATTGCGGACGATGTGGCCATACGTCTAGAGCAGGAATACAACACCTATCTGAAAACTGGCGTTGAAACTCCCGCCTTCAAGAAGCTAACCACACAGCTGGCCAAGGCGCACACCAAAAAGGATATATTCACCAAGGATCTGCCCGAATTGGGCAAGAGTGACAGCTTTGTGGTCTGCACCCTCTGCCGCTCCATTATGAACGTCTTCATGCGTGCCGTTCGCGAAGAAGACGGCGAACTGCATGGCGAGAACAGTGCTGCCATCATGAAACACATTGCCATGGATGTGTGCCGCCGCATGGAGCTGCAAACGGAGGAGGTGTGCGATGGTGTCATCACCGCCATGCTGCCATCCGTGGAGTACATAATGCGCAACTCCGATATGGATTCACACAGCTTCTGTTCGCTTTTTATGGAGTTCAATTTCTGCAACACGGCCACCAATCCTGCCTACAACTGGACCGTGACTATCGATCCCAAGGGCGAAGCACTCGAGGGACCCAAGTCGGATACACCACGTCAAGATGCCAGTGATATCAAGATTTGCCAATTCACGGACATTCATCATGATCCACTCTATGAGCCCGGCAGTCTGGCTGCCTGCGATGAGCCCATGTGCTGTCAGCGCCACAAGGAGACCACTCAGGGCACGGATAAGGCAGCTGGTGTCTGGGGTGACTATCGGGATTGTGATTTACCCTGGCGTACCTTTGAGTCGGCTCTGGATCATGCGGCCAAAACCGAGAAATGTACCTACATCTATCAGACGGGCGATATTGTCGATCATATGGTTTGGTCCACGTCCGTGGAGAAGAATACCGAGGTGCTGACCAAGGTTAGCAATCAATTCAAGAAGGTGTTCGATGTGCCCGTCTTTCCATGCATTGGCAACCACGAACCACATCCACTCAATCTGTAAGTAATCAAGGAATTATTTTTTTCGGTTTCCTTTAAAAACCCTTGTCTTTTATCTTCTTACAGCTTCAGTCCCGACGGAGTTCCCACTGATGTGAATACCAAGTGGCTGTATGAGCATCTGTGGAATGACTGGTCACACTGGCTGGGCGAGGAAACCAAAGAGACCATCTTGAAGGGCGGTTACTATACAACGTCGCCACAAAAAGGTTTCCGCATCATTTCTCTGAACGGCAATGATTGCTATACGGAAAACTTTTGGCTGTATAATAATGGCGAGGACAAGATTCCACAGCTGCAATGGTTCCATGACACACTTCTAGCCGCCGAGAAGGCTGGCGAGCGTGTCCATGTGATGAGCCACATTCCGTCGGGCGATGGCACCTGCTGGTCAGTTTGGGCTAGGGAGTTCGATCGTATCGTAACCCGTTACCACGGAACTATTTCGGGCATCTTCAATGGTCATTCGCACAAGGATGAGCTGGTGGTGCATTATTCCGAGGAGGGTTATGCCACATCGGTGGCTTGGAATGGCGGTGCTATGACCACCTTTAGCTACAAGAATCCCAATTACAGGGTATACGATTGCAATGCCAAGACTTGGGATGTTACGAATCATCGCACCTACATCTTCAACTTGACCGAGGCCAACAAGAAGCCCGATGAGCAGCCCAATTGGTTCCTGGAATACGACTTTGCCAAAGAGTTCACCGAGGACTTGAGTCCTGCGGGCATTGACAAGCTGTTGGATCAATTTGCCGATCATCCAGCTATGATGCGCAAGGTAAGAAGGGTTTTTCATCTCTATGGATCTTTGCTTATATATTTTTCCTTGCAGTATTGGCGCTTTAAGGTCACCTCGGCAGATCCACAAGTCAATGGAGGCTGTGATCGCCATTGCTTAGCCGGTTCTCTGTGCCGTGCCGCCGTCTCCGTCAACAATAAGCGGACACGTTGCGAGGAGCTCAAGCAGCGACTCTTTACAGCCGTAAGTTCTGACAATCCTTTCAATTAAACAATATAAATTTAAATATTTTTCCCTCTCCCTAACCAGCTGGACAATGAGAAGGAGGAAGAGGAGGAGGAGGATGAGGATGATGGAGCTGCGGCTTTAAGCGTCTTAAGCTTTACCTCACTGCTAGCTGTGGTCGTCACCATGAGAGTTGGCTTCTAGAAGAGAACGAGAGAATTTCCTAATCTGTAATAGTACTAATAATAGGTTATATAATCGCGCATTCCATTTTTTATTTGGTATCGCGATTAAGTGCAAAATCCATAATACACTCGAAAAAAAAAAACAACACTCATAATCGGATTGGGTTAATCTGTTATTTTTAAACACTTATCACACGACGACTTGTGGGGCCTGTTTCCTGGTCATAAAAAACAATGATTATTAACGTTTAATAACGATTAAAGCCCAAATCAAGTCATAAAATGCAACTAAGTCATATATATATATATGAACGATATTCAAGGAAAAGGGAATACCCTATGGTCGGTTCATGGTTAGTTTTTTTTTGTTCCTATCGTTCAATGCTTTTTACGTGAATTTGTGAAAAATATTAATCTTCAATCTGTTTAGGGAAATTTAGGGAAAAGAGAATACCCTATGTTCGGTTCATGGTTGGGTTTTTTTGTTCCTATCGTTCACATGAATTTGTGAAAAATATTAATCTTTAATCTGTTTAGGGAAATGTAGGGAAAAGGGAATACCCTATGCTCGGTTCATGATTAGTTTTTTTTTCCTATCGTTCACAAGAATTTGTGAAAAATATTAATCTTTAATCTGTTTTTATTGTTGTTAAGCCCTTTTTGCATTATTATTTTTTGTTTATCAAGTGCTATAAAAATCTTTTTTATATATCATATATATATCCCATTACATATATAATATGAACGATATTCAAGGAAAAGGGAATACCCTAACGTCGGTTAATTTTTTTGTTCATATCGTTCAATGCTTTTCACGTGAATTTGTTGAAAATATTAATCTTTAATCTGTTTAAGTGCTAATCGTTCCATCAAGTGGCTTTATTTTTTATTGTTGTTAAGTCCTTTTTGCATTATTATTTTCTGTTTATCAACCTGCCATAAAAATCTCCTTTACAATTAGTATTTTATTGGAGCTTTCCGATAGCCAAAAACGATCGATAATGCTTTGGTAGCCTATAAATATAACTGATTTCGTCTACGGACCTTTAGTTTCATTCGTTTCGTTGTGCCGCAATGAACTATCCGTGGAGCATATTGCTAGTGGGTTTAGCGGGCTTGCTAACCTGCTCCCAAGCACATAATCTAGCCGCAGTGCCAAGTAGCTTTGACGACGAACGTCTTACTTCAGACATTTCAGGTAGGATGCATGTCAAGTTCTTATCTATGTGACAGCTTCAAGTGCAGCTGCTTCTCCTTGTCATTCACAGCCAGCGTTGCGGAAGAGATTAGCTCACAGTTTGTAGAGTACCTAAAGACTGGCGTGGAATCACCGAGATTAAAGCAATTGGGCGCCGAATTGCGCACATCGCACAGCTCAAAGGAGATTTTCACAGAGCCTTTGGCGGATTTAAGTGCTAGGGATCAGTACTTCACATGCACCATGTGTCGGGCAACGGTCCAAGTGATTGGTAACACCTTTACGGGTGAGAATGGTGAGCTCACGGGACCAAATCGCGATGAGAATGCCAAGAAGACGTTGCTGCTGCTGTGTGATTACTTCAACATTCAGACGCAGGAGGTTTGCTCGGGTCTCTTTGATCTCAATTGGCCCATTATCGATTACGTTTTCAATGAGACTATGGCGGAGGCAAAGAGCATTTGTGCCATGCTGCCCATCAGGATTTGCCAGTTGGATCAGCCTGAATTTAACCTCAACTTGACCATTGTCGGTGATATGCCCACCGAACCAAATAACGAAGTACCGGAGCGCTCCGACAAGGAGTACAGTGTCCTTCATCTCACTGACATCCATTACGATCCGGAGTACAAGAGCGGCAGCTTGGCTGCCTGCGAGGAACCCATGTGCTGTCGTGATCCTTTGCCAACAAATGAGAAGTCCGAGGGCGCTGGCTATTGGAGCGATTACAGGAACTGTGATACACCCAAATACCTAATCGCAAATGCCTTTGAGCATATTAAAAAGACTCATAAGCTGGATTGGATCTATCATACGGGCGATGTGCCGCCACATAATGTGTGGTCCACAACGAGGCAGGGCAATATGGAGATGCTTACAGAGATTGATGCAATGCTCACGGAACACTTTCCCGAAACTCCCGTCTATCCCTGTCTGGGCAATCACGAGCCGCATCCAGCAAATGTGTAAGGAAACTTTTAAAATCTTTTTGTTTATTATACCCTTAACCCATAAAATGGCTAAATAAGGGTATAATGGTTTTGTGCAAATGTATGTAACAGACAGAAGAAGCAACTCCGACCCTATAAAGTATATATATTCTTGATCAGCATCAATAGCCGAGTCGATCTAGCCATGTCCGTCTGTCTGTCTGTATGAACGCGTAGAACTCAGAGACAATAAGAGCTAGAGACTTCAAACTTTAAACTTAAACTCTTCTATACCATAAGCAGATCAAGTTTGTTTCGGATTATCGATAACATTTCTAGTTTCCGATATACACATGTGATCGATAACAAAAAAAACTTGAATTTCAAAATTGTAGAAATGAGGTTTGAAACTATGGATGAAATAGTAAACATTTACAAAAAATTTGATCAAAATCGGTTAAAAAACACCGGAGATATCGTAGTTTGAAGTTTGATCATATTGGGCACTAGGTAAATACACACAAATGACTGTACGGATTACATATGGGGTTAAGGGTATGTCGTAGTCGGGATTTCTCGACTAGAGCCTTCTTACTTGTTTTTAGTTGAAACTTTTCGTTTTTCCTCAGCTTTGGCAACGAGAAGGTTCCCGAAGCTTTGCGTGTCGATTGGCTCTATGGACACGTGTGGAGCTTGTGGAAGAAATGGCTGCCCGCAGAAGCTGAAGCCACAATCCGTCGTGGTGGCTATTATACACTCTCTCCACGTAAAGGTCATCGCATCATTGCCTTGAACAGCATGGATTGTTATCTCTTCAATTGGTGGATCTTCTATGATGGTTCCATTGTGCTCGAACAGCTCCAATGGTTCCATGACACTCTTCTCGCAGCCGAGAAGGCTGGTGAACGTGTTCATGTCCTATCCCACATCCCATCGGGTGACAGTGACTGCTGGTCCGAGTGGGCCAAAGAATACAATCGATTGATAGCTCGCTTTAGCAAAACTATTACGGGAATCTTTACGGGACACACGCACAAGGATGAAATGAATGTCCATTACACGACGGACACAAATCTGGCTGTGGCTGTGTCCTGGAACGGTGGCAGTCTCACCAGCTACTCCTACAAGAATCCCAACTATCGCATCTATCAGCTGCATCCGGAGACATTGCATGTACTGGAGCATCACACCTGGATATTCAATCTGACGGAGGCCAATCTGCAGCCGGATAAGTCACCCAATTGGTACAAGGAGTACGAGTTCCGCAAGGAGTTCACCACCAACACCAGTCCCCATGGCATTGACACCCTGCTCGAGGACATGGCCAAGAAACCGGAGATCCTGCGCAAATACTGGCGCTACAAGTTTACCCATGCGGATCCCAAACTGGCTGCCGGATGCGATGAGCATTGTCTTAATGCCACCATTTGCCGCCTTGCAACCAGCAATTTTAAGGAGCGACAACGCTGTCATGAGCTCCAGGACATGCTTCAGTTGGGTGTAAGTAATCCTGTCGCCTTGATTTTATCATAAACCTTAATTCTCTTTGATATATATTTGCAGCTGGACAAGGAGAAGGAGGAGCCAGAGGATGATGGTGCAGCTGCATTAACTGCTTACAGTTTAACGACAATGTTGGGTCTACTATGTCTCTTGCGGTCTTGGCTTTAATTGCAATTGACAACAATAACAACAACGAAAAAACCATCATTAATCCTTGAACAATGGCACAATGCATGATGGCTTATCGGCCTGGCTGGGCTGCGTTGTCGTTTAATGATTATAGTGTGTGGATTATTTATAGCATATCGTTATTAATTAGTTCGATTAGCTTGGCGCGTTCATAAATTGCGCCATAGAAACAACAGCAACAACAATTTTTTTTGTTAGTTTTAACATTCAGAATTTGTTTGATATACACATATAATTACATAAAATTTTCTTTTTTTCTTGCTATTTTGTGCTTGGATTTGATTTGATTAAGCGCTACATAAGAATCCAAGTATTTGAAGTTTGTGGGGTTGGGGGGTCTTTGTTTTGTTGCCTCTCGCCTGTTTGGTGCATACCACATACGTATATTTACAAACGTGTAACTGTAATCCTTGTGCCCGGCCTCATCTCTGTCATCATCGTTATGTTGTTTGGGTTTTTGATCACTTTAAAGCGCACACATTAGCGTGGCAATATCGAGATCATGCTCATCCGCTTTGCGTATGATGACAGCGGCTTGGTTTTGATAGCGTCCCGTGGACACCAAACGCACACTGGTCACGCCACAGAAGACAGCCTGCTCGGGTCCCAGTTCGTTGGTGGCGCCACAAACGGCACTTGCCAGCTCCAAGTTGCTCGTTTCCAGTCCAGCTGAGCCGCCAATCTCTAAACGATCCTCGAATTCATGGCACTGCAGCAAAAATGAAGACTTTTCAGTCAAAAAGTTAAAGATCTCTAAGGATAAGACTTACTTCATAGTTGATCTTGTCTTGCGCACGCACACTCTTGCTGCCAATGCGCACAGAGCCCAGGGAGATCGCAGCCGGAAAGAGAGCAGAGAGCGTACAATTGCGAGCCCGTCCAAAATTGGACATCTTATAGACGGCAGCAGTATCCTGAACAAGTATGTTGCAAGCTGCGAATAAAGAATATGATAGTATTTAGACTTAAAGTAAAAATACATTACTAAAAAAATTTTAAAAGATTTTTTGTCATCAATTTTTGGATTTAAAGTTTTTGAAAAATCGAGTTTCTATATTTATATGAAGTTTTATTCTGTAACTCAAACCAAGACTTTTAAGATATTTCAGAGTTAAATCGGGTAAATTTTGAAACAATTATAGCATTCGAAAGTTACATTCACCATTAAAGTAAATTTTTTGACACTAAATTTTGAGAACATTTTTTTTTTTTAAAAATCGCGTTTTAATATTTAAATGCAGTCTTATTAAAGAGCTTAAATCAAGATATTTGATGTGCTGCCTTTGAAAATCGGTTAAAATTTGACCAAGCTGTGATAATCGGAAGAATTCTCAAAATCGATTTTTTTTTTTAAATTGTGTAATAATCGCGTTTCTAGATTTAAATGCAGTTTTACTTAATCCAAAGCTTTTAAGGTATCGAGTTTGAAAATCGGATCAATTTTGGGGAAGTTATGGTAATTGAAAGTTTGGTGTTTCCAAATTTATTTTTTTATTACAAATATTTTTCAATAAAAATCGAGAAAAATTTGCGATGTAAGATTTAAATGCAATATTATTCAAGAGCTCAATACAAGTCTTCTGGTGTATTTCATTTGAAAATCGGGTGAGTTTTGACGAAGTTATCAAAAGTTCCGACCAACTCCCATTATCGGTCTTATGTTTTTGGCATGAGAATCGAGTCAAAATCGCGTTTCAAGATTTAAATGATTTAACTTTACAATTCAAAACAAGAGTTTAAAGGTATTGCATTTGAAAATTGGGCAATATTTGACTATTGGCAAATTTTGAACTATGGCAAAAGAAAGTTTTGTTTGACAAACTTTTTTGTATTAATTCAGGTTATCTGCTAGTCAGAAGTTTTTGGCTAAAGCCTTCTCAAACTTAACTTTTTCGTTTTTTTACTTACGCTGTGTAATCTTGTGAAAACGCACATTGGCCACAAAGGAGCCACGTGTGGGGATGCGATACTGCAACAGTGCGGCATTTTGGCTGGAGCGAAAGAATTTCTTATTGCTGAAACGTGGCCTGCAAGTAAAAAATAAAGAGTTTAGTCGAGGTAATAAAGTAATCAGGGTTATAATAAGCCCACCATTGCTTGTTGTTGTTGCAGAACTCATAGACGCGATCCTCGAGCACACGATGATGATCCTTGAGACCCGGAAAGTATTCACCATTCAGCTCCCAGCCATCAACAAACTGAACAAAGGACACAAATTACATAAATGAAAAGAGCACCAAGCATTGTTTGTCTTTGTAAGGTACATGTAATTCAGTTGAATGAGGGTAAACTTACTGCCATTAGACCGCCCGATTCACAATTGACGTCATAGTGCTTCATGGTTATTTCCACAATCGTGTCTGGTTCGCCAATCACATAAAGACCACAGACAGTATCTGCGGCAGACGCAGCAGCAGCAGCAGCAGCAGCAGCAACAGCCTCCAATTCATCACCGGCAACAGCGGCCAGTTCCAAGAGTGCGGCATCTCCATGAAAATTAAGGGCGGCCAGTGGTGCTGCTTGTGGTGCAGTTGGTGGTGCCGATGACTTCTTAAAGATGTAATCACCTGGCTCCGAAGCCACATGCATGCAATCTGCAATCAATGGTTGCAACAATGCCCCTTTGGCCTTAATATGAAACCAATTTAGCAGCAACTACTACTACTCACACAAATTGCAATAACTAACAGCAATAACTTAAATGTTTGTCTCTGTGTGTGTGTTGGCTAATTGAAATCCACTTGGCTTACAAAGTGCACACAATGCAAATTGTGGCCACGTTTTGAATGGCATCCAAGCAATTAATTTATCATACACGCACACACAGAGAGAGAGAAAGAATAAGCTTGCGGGCTGACCAGCTGATGCCACTTAATGCTGTATATATGTAGATATTGCTATGGCTACTGTTGCCTGATTTATGAGCGCGCATTATTAGCTGGATTTGGGACACACACACACACACAGGGCAAAGAGTATCGCTTTGCGGTGGCATTTTATGACCCTTATTCCTGACCAAAAAAAAGAACGAAAAACAATTAAACTGTTGTCTGACTTTTTCGCATGCTTGTCACACACACACACGCAAAACTGTTGATGCCACACACACTCGTGTGGTTGCTTGTGTGGGTGTGTGTGTGGGTGTAGTCTGAGTGTAGTTTTATGTGTGTAACTAACGGAATGGCCATAAATTTGCTAACTGCGCACACAACTTGTTGTATTTTTTATGCATTTGTATATAGAGTATTTGCGAGTATGTGAATGTATCTTTAGTCCCATCGATAAGCATATAAGTGCTGAACTTAAAGCATTAAAAGCATTTAAGTTATGAACAATGTTTGCGGATTGAGTTCTTATCTAAAAAAAAAAAGGATTAACTGAGTTGATAAAAATAAAGAAAAATAATTTAAAATGTTTAAAAATGAATATTCGATTAATAAAATTAACAAAAGATTTTTTAAATGATTTTTAACATTATGATATATATCAAACTTCTTTTTAACAAACTTCCACATAATAAAGTTTTTTTTTAATAATGAACAACTTTTGGGAGCACTGCACTTTGGTGTCATGATCTTTGCTTCCCTTATCTCCTGGGGATTTGTTGTATTGAAGTTGGATTGTTATTTATACATAACTCACCTTCAGTAAGTATTCCTTAAGAACATCCTTTATTACCTTTCTTCCCTTAACTTTTTCATATGAAATAACATTAAGAGTATTTACATTTCACCCTGTACCATTCACAAAAACCACAAACTGTGTGCGTATATTTGTATGTGGTTTTTGAGTGTGTTTGTGTGTGTGTGTAAAGCTTTTGTCGTATGGGTCCTGGACACTTGGCGCCTAATTGTTTATTGCGCTACCTAATTGCATTAAATTGTCACAGTTTGTTTCATTTAATAATTCAATTTAATGCGTTTAACGCATAAATTAACATCATGCATAATTGATAAATGACAATTGGATGATGGTATTTACTATTTAGTATAATAAATAATTCTAGTCATGTAAATTAATTGTTTGGCACAAATCACAGCTTAAACACTTGAATTAAGCTCTTATAATCTCTATTTGCTTTGATTTGGTTTGAGATAATACCTCAAATTAGAAACAAACGAATGTTTGCATAACTTTTTAATTCAATGGATGTCTTAAGGACCTTTATTAACATTTTCTTGAATGCATAATTAAAGCCTTAATGTGTTGTCAGCCATGAATTCATTATTACGCATTCATTTTTTAGCTTGTTTACTTGTCAGTTTCACGGCACGCGCGGAATAATAAAATAAATACCCACAATTAAAAATAAACACACAATAAACAGAAAACTAAGATTTGTTCAAGCTACAATTACATAACATAAGGACAAAAACAACAATAACAGTCACAAAGGCATTTGCGGTTGCCTTGCCAATTGTTGGCCCTCGGCAAATAGAAAATATTTTTAGATGCGCTCATCTTAAGCTTTACGCATTTACATCAGTTTCCTGTTTGGGTTTCATAACTTGTTATTCATTGAAATTTCAATGACCATTGATACGATCTTTTGAGTGCAATTTCATGAAAGTTCGCTTAAGTGCAATTGTGTGTAATTTAACTGAATTTTGCAACGCATGGTTAAACAATTTTAACCGTTAGCATACAAATAAATTACACATACGTCATGTGGTTTAAATGTTTACAAAGAAAAAAGCATTTGACGTTTTGTGTGTGAGGAAAAGCAATTTAAAAGACAATTTGCTCATACTGAAAATATTTTTTAAGCCATACACTGAAAGAAATTAAGTAAAGCAAGAACTCTTCAAACTCATCAACTTAAATGGAAAGCTCTTGACTCTATATGTTTTTTTTTCGCTCAGTGTAAGAACTTTTGACGGCCGCCAAAGTGCATCTCAGCCGACGGCACTTCACTAAAACTTTTCCCTACCAATTTGTTACCTCATATCACCTTCTCCTCTCTCTCTCTCCCCTTTCACTTGCTCGCACTCTTTCTCGCATGCACACACACTAATGTGTGTGTGTGTGATGTTTGGCCTGTAATCTTACCTGCAATTCTGTGCTCGTTGTAGGGCATTGCCGCCGCTGGGTAAAGCTCAAACGAGCGCTTCACTGTGGGCCAAGCCTGCGATAAAAAAGTAAGATTAAATGCACAAAAGTGTAAAACAAAAATAGCTAAAGGGCAATGTTTTTTTTTTCCAGAATGATACAAATAGAATAGATATGCATTGAAAATGTTGTTGACAAAGGCGATAAAATCAGCGGGAAAACAAAAAAATAAAAGCAAATAACAACATTTCACCAAGCAACAAAATAAAATGAAAGAAATGATGAAATAAAAACCCAAACAAGTTGCGCTTTGTAGTTGAATCAAAAACCTAACAGCAGGTCAGCATGTTTGTCACAAAAAGAGGGGGTTGGGTGGGTAGACGAAGGCTGTCGGAGCAGCTAATGTTTTCGAGTTCAAGCTACAAATACAGCAATTGCCAGTTTTAATTAAACCTAGTCTCAATGGTTGAACAATTCAATGACCACAATAAATGCAGCTGCTACAGAAATGTGCTTTATTTTGGCAACATAAAACACTTAAATGTGTCTTGAATTTTGAGCATGAAAACATTTTAGCTTAAAAGTTGAAACATTATAAATAGCCACAGGACAGCAGCATCAACAGCAGCGGCTTAACTTAACTTGAGATTGGGTCAAAAGCCACTTATGAACAGCTTAGCAATTAGGGGGTTTTCTGTTTCAAATACCCTGTTTTCTTTAGAGAAATCGAAATACTTGAATAAACATATATCTGGGGTAGAACTTTCCTTACAAGATTTTTAACAACCTAATAATGAATTGAAAAATTATTTTAAAAATAATGTAAAAATATTTTTTTTGTCCAAAATTTAACTAAAGGTAGTTTTCTAGTCGAGCTCACACTCAACCACATCGTTTTAATAAACTCTCATATTTTTTTATACTTCCTTCAATTACTTTTTTTTCGTCCTCTTTTGATTGGGCGCTAATTGAAATTGTTAGGAGCTTATGAGCCGCCATAAAAGTTGCGTTCATATTGATAAATGAGCATTTTTTTTGCATCTACGCAAGTCTGCGCCTGTGCCGCCTACCAAAATAATTGTATTTGCGGCTAAGTTTGGCCAATTGTTTGCGCAACACTCGAGCCAAACCAAAAAAAAAGCCAAAAGGCGGACGCGACTCATTTTTTCCTACTTTTTTTTTGGCCCATAACGAGCTGGGCACGTTTTGAGCTATCAGCAAAGGCGCTTCATGCTTATGAAACTGTCAATTAGTGGCGGCTTTGAAGGACTAACTTTAAGCTGCACACAACTCCCACACACATTCACACACATCTACACCTACACCTACACAGTATGTTTGCAGTGACGTCATCAATCTTTTGACGCGCACACAAGCTCATTGAAAAGTCAAATCGTCAGGCTGTTTAGCAATTCGCAGTACTATATATTCGTCAAAAATACTGATGACAGCCAGCAAATAGAATGATAAATATGATATCCCTTTGGAAAAAACAACTACAACAATTCGCAGCCTCGAAGTAGTTCATTTGCATAATAACATTGTCGACTGGATTCCCGATTTAGGACATCCTTACAATACAGTCACAACAACAGCTGCGTAAACTCTCTCTATGTGTGTGTGTGCTTGTGTGTGTGAATAGCTTTTGTTAAAGTTTTTAAAGTTGCCTTAGCTTTGCCGGCAGCTGGACGATTGACAGGAAAGCATTATTGGTTGTCAACAGCATCAATATATTTTATATTTTACACCACATACACCCACACACACACGAGTACAAACACAAAGCAGTACTTTAAAGTCACTTGCATACATTAAAACACTTTATTATGCATATTAAATTCATTAATTAATAATTTATTGGCACTTTAAAAGCAAAATTCGCGTCAGAAAATATTTTTGATTTGAATATTTGGAGCTCTAATTAGATAAAATTATGCTTGTCATGCACTTAAACACACAGCGCAATGTCCTTAAATATTATGACTTAATTAAAATGCCAAAAACAACCAGCAACAACAACAACAACAGCTTCGCACCTACACGAAACTAACTGGAAAAGCGGAAGGCATTTTTTTTTGGGGTATCCTTTTCAAATATTTATTTAACACACCGGCAAAAGCAAAAGATTTTCGTTAAGCTGTGTGTTTTTTTTTGGTTGAGTCTCCTGTAGTGCAAGGAGCATATAATATGACTTAATCATGAGACAGCTGTTTAAGTTTAGCTCAAATACAGAGTTTTAAAAGGGTCGGCAAACAGGCAACAGGCCAACTGGCCATAAAACCATTTTTCTTTATCGTCTTTTTGCTTTTTTGCCATTTTCGCGCTCATCAAATATTAAAGTTAAAAATTTTTGCTTTTGCTTGATCTGTTTGAGAATATGCAGATTCATTTGCTAACTGTGAAAGATGGAGGCAAAAGGAAGTTAAACTAATTTGCATATATTTGTGTATATAAAACAAAGTCAGCATTGTTTAATTTAAAGATCAATAAGCTGACATGATTAATGAGCATAAGATTTATTGCGAAAAAGCCTAAAATGTGTAATGTATAAAAGCAATTATTGCTTAAAGTTTCGTTTCGGTTTTCTGTAAAATTTAATTAAATACAGTTGACCTTTTTATCAACATGCATTCATACATATTTATAGCCACAATCTCATTAGCGCCATATCAAAATGCAAAAACCTTAATTATGAGTGCAATTATCAGTTTTATATACATAATATTCAAATGGGAAAAGTGAAAAGTTCGCATTCAATACGTATACGCCTCAATGACCAAGTTAGCGTTTGGCTTAGGGGCTGGCAAAATCTATATATATAATTCATTTACGCAAAATGTGAAAAATCAACTACAAATTGCAGTCAAAATGCAAGGTTGTGTCTGTGGCAGGCTGTTAACGGAGGGCTAATTACCGCAGAGGACACTCCTGATATTAATCAGCTCAGGTACATCATTAGCTTAACGTCATGTATGTATAGTGTGTGTTTGTTTGTGGTGTGTGGCAAGCATCACCCACACACATGAAGTTTTGCACGCAGTGTTTTAGTGTCGGTTTTGCTTATGTAAAGAAATCTATTACTTTGCCGGAAATTAGCATACCACATGCCACATGCCCCACAACACACAAACATGGTCGCCTATCGACTTCATCTTCTTGAAATTTATTGAACATGTTGCAGCGGATATTATGCAAAGTGTCGCGCATTGCGCTTCATATTTCATTTTGCTGATGTCGTTGGTGTCGTTGTGGCATGGTGTCGTAGTGTCGTGGTCTTGTGGCATCGCACAATTTTTGGGGAATGGCATAAATTTTGCGCGTGGGATTTGCAAGCAGCTGCTTCAACATGCGCACCAAGATATTGAGCTTATTGGGAGGACAACTTCTACACTGACAAATTGCTGTCGATTAAAAGTTTGGCGACCTGGCCATAACAAACATTTCACTTTAATTCACTTAGCCCGTAGCCTTGCCGTGACAAATAAGTGATAATTAACAAACTTTTCTCTCTTTTTTTTTTTTGGTGTGTTTGAACTTATTAAAACAAATGATAAGAGAAGCTTTCTATCTGTGATGCGGGCACATGCTTTTGGCCAGGTGTTGTTTACCAATTAGGGCATCGACTGCACTTTGTTTTAATTGGCCCCAGTATGTTGCTCACATGGTCACATTAAAGTACAATTCTTTCCCTCTTCAGCCCTATTGTGGCTTAACTGACCGTTAAGGGGCAAAGTGTTGCCTGATGCTGTTAACATGCGGCATTAAGCGAGCATCAAGTGCAGAACTCTAAGGTCCTCAACAGCAGCTGTAGCTGAGCAATATCCGACTGCCTGGCTGAGTGAGTGACCAGCGTGACTACAATGCCAATGAACGTGCACAATTGCAGTTGTCGTGGGTGGTCATGAGAATGGAACATCATTTGTAGTGCGTCCAAGCGTATATCTTACTCCTGTATTTTCCTGTTGCCTGTTGCCTCATTGTTGATTTTTCACACAGCCTGACGGCGTCGTCAATGGCTTCTCATGGATCATGTTTGATTTGCATTAACATTCGCTAAATTGCAGCTAAAGAAAATTTACATTCTACCTCTCCAAAGGCATATTGATTCTTGGGCTTAGTCAATGAACATATTGTTACAACAAGATAAAGAAATTCTCGCACCTAAATAAACATCTTTTTTTATTGTTGGGCGCAATGCTTAAAGCTAAAAGCGAAAATATTACCTGTTTGAAAGTTTTAACGCAATTTTTAAATAGATTGTCAGATTCGTTACATGAATGTTAGAGCTCTGAACTTTTGATTTGTGGAAATAACGTCGCTTTCCAGCCAAAAAGGAAATTAGAATTTCTGTTCAAATATGTGAAATGCATTGTCGGAGACATTCTATACGTTTCTGCATGTCCATGTGCGAGTTTTTCGTGTAGTTTTTTTTTTTTTTGTTTTACTATTTATCTGAATTTTATGTGTGCAGATAGCTGCTGCAAGTTGCGAAATTCGTGTATCGGAATTTGTTGGACATTTTTAGCATTGAGAAAAACATTGTACAAAATCATCAATTAGTTGAATTGCAAGCGGAATGTTTTTCTGTATAAGTTTCGAGAGCTAAATGCTTAGAGATGTTGGAATTTTTTGCCAATCCAAAATAGAAACTATGCACGGAAAATCAGAAATATTTCATCAATCATATAGTTAGTTTTTCCTGCTTAAATTATTTCCAAATGGAGTTCGAATCTTCATCATTAAAGTGTTAATAAGATGCAGCACTCTTAATGCCGTCACATTTTGCGCATAATTAAATTATAATATTGTATTAAATTAACCGCTTGACTAAACCCTACATGCAATATTCATAAATTGACCCACATTACAATAAGAACATATTAATTTGTATGAACAACATTTGTATGTGATTAACGTTAAAACCCAAAAATAGCACTCATAAATTGCAGCTGTTGCCATTCCTTTTTGGACAAAAATACTAGCTTATAATAACGATGACAACGCATGTGTAATAAAACATAAAAATGATTTCCAAACAAAAAAAAAAAACTCCAACTGATATTCGAGTCCCAAAGTGAAAAAGAACCCCCTAATCTCTAGCTCACGCCCAAAAAACTTATTCCTATAATTTGAGACTAATGAAAGCAATCTGTTCGCAATGAATCAACTAACACAAGCCAAAAAAAAAAAGAAAAGTCAAAGGTTTCGAAATCAGACTTTGGTCATAAAAGCGACAAATTCGAGGCCTATCAATTGTCCTGCCGCTAATCCCGCTGACAAAGTCACAGCGGTCCCAAAAACTGAAGTCAACAGATTGAAAGATTTAATTTGGGAACAAAAGACGAAAACCCAACTTGTTGATTGAAATCCAATTACAAACGCTTTAACTTATTCAATCCCCATCTCCCACCAAACTTTAGACTTACCTGCACTCCGAGCACAATCATGGACAAGTAGAAATAAACGGCGAGCTTCATTCCGTCGGTATTTTTGCGTCTATCGCTGCACTTCACAAAGCCGTAAAATTGAGTTCTACGTTTTAATTAAGCGTCGCTCAAATATATTTATATATAATGCGGTTAACGTTGGGCGCCAAATTTTCAAAAGTGCTGAGCTCCGTGCGGTGTCGTGATTGGGTTTTTAAAGTGCAAACGCCTGACCAAGGACCTCTAAGCTGATTAAAAGGATTAGCGCAACCGGATGGTGTCACGCAACCAATAATTTTATTAGAGATTGACAACAATACTACTACGTCGAGCTGCTGTCACGTAGCTTTGCTTCTTTCTCTGCACTCAAGATTGTGTGTGACGGGATTTTTGAATGAAACGCAGAAACCGTTACACGCTTTAGTTTTGAGAACAAAATGAATGTATACAAAGCGAAACGAATTGCAATGCGCGACTTCCGTTCGCTGGGGCAACGAGACGTCAAAGCTGCCGCACGACGACAGAATGTGAGTCCTTATCAGCGGCGCATTTCCTTTTATAGTACAGCCTCGTTTCGCTCCTCCACCACCTTAACACCTCCACCTCCTCCTTCGCTGTTAGACTCGTACTCCTGTCGTTGACTTCGTTGTCGTTTTATTCTCTTTGTTGTTGTAAGGCAACTCGTAAAATGTTTGAGTTTATTTAAGGTCTTGATTTTATTTAAGGTTAGTAAAATTGTTCATAATTATTCTTTTTTTTTTTTTAAATAAATCTCTTAAGTTATAAAATGTTTAACAATTTTTCGTTTTTATTTGAAAAAGTAACCACTCTGCCGCTACTCAACACAATTTGAGCTTTGTGGTGAATTTCTGTAAACTTTTAACTAGAGTTGCCAACTTGTTGCGGAAAAGCTTAAAAGGCGCCAATTTGAATTGCAAACAGATTAAAAACAAAACGATTTTTATTTTAACTCATTTTAGCTACAAATATTCACAGGAGATTTCTCTCTTGTTCTTCTACTTTAAGCCCATGTCCAGACTCAAAGGTATGGGCACATTACGTGGATGGTTTATATCACCACGATCATAGTAGCCAGCAGTTAGATGCTCACCAGGCACATGGTAGAGACCATAATGAAGACCCGTATTGGCGACCTGTTAAAGAACGAAATGTAAATCATTTTGTGATAAGTAAACTCTACTAAAACTTACTCGCTTAAGTCCATTGATGGAGGCCAGAAGTAGTGCCATTTTGGCCAATAACAGGGCCTTGCCACTTACAATGGACAACATTTGAAAGCCCATGGGAACGAGAACAGCGCCTAAGGCAGTCACACCAAACATCATGGTGATAATCATGTTAAAGCGTTGACGACGCACCCGAGCACTGCCAACCGTATCCGATTTAGCTTCAGGTGCGAAGGAAAAGATGGTATAAGTGAAAGAGAAAGAGTGTCGAAACATCACCCACCATTGCTCATATAACGATCTGTAAGCTTAGCCAGATTGATTTGCAGCGTATGCGTTGTTAAAGCCTTGGCCAAGCTAACAGACAGACGATTAAACCAGGTTAAATGCTGTAAGTCCTGCCTTGCCTCGCCATGCGTGACATTTGGTGCAGCTGTTAAGCGCACGCCCTCATACAGCGGTATAACGTCCGCCGACATAATATCCTCAAAGATTTGCAGACTACGCGCACGGAAGCAGGGCCATAAACCCAGGCCGGCACGGAAGCAATCACGTAGCTGATAACGCAGCTGTTTGAGTTGTGTTATCCATGAGATTCGCGTATCCGTTGGCGTCGATGCCACAAGTTGCAGTAGCAAGAGCAGCGCACAAACACTTTTCATAAATTTCACTTGCATTCTGTTCAACGTTCGAAATGAAACTGCAATTGCTTGGGCGCTGAGCTGCAGCTATTTATGTATGTGCTGCAACTTGGTTAGTGGCATGGAAACGCTGCATAGACATATGATTAGACAATGGAATTAAATGCGTAACGGTCAGTATGGGCTTTTGGCGGTCATGGTCAGCATGGCACGCCACGCCTCTGTAGCCCACTAAGCCAGTTTTTGTTGCCATAAAACTGTTGAATTCGAAACTGAATTTTATCATTGATTCGTGCAACCTGCAAATGCAACAGACATGAAATTACTCTGTCAACGCATATTGTCAGCAATGCGTATTCTAATTTATATTATACTTGTCAACAGTAAGCAGTTAGCTTTGGGCTGGCCAAAGACTTTCCAATTCGGGGCATTGATTTGAGAAAAGTTGTGACAATTTGTTGAAATACTTTGCTTTCTCAGTGGGTTGTGTTTTGAATATTGTATACAATTAAGTCCTTGATGCTTTGTTAAGCCTTAGGATATATATATATATATTTTATATGTCAAATCGATGGGGTGGGTCTTGATTTCGCTATGGGTATAATCATGGTTCGATTTTATGATCTATAAGAACTGAAAGTAAAGGAAAAATTCGATTTTATCGTTCTCAACATTTCTTTAAGCAGAAATTTCTACAAGAAACCCATTTAGGCATCTTTGTTGCGTTCTTCGGAATCTGTATTATCATGGTTCGATCTTATGATCTATAAGAACTTATTCTCCCCGAAAGTATACGAAAGCTCAATATGATCGTTCTTAACATTTCTTAAAGCAGAAATTCCCACAATAACCCCTTTAAGAATCTTTGATGCCTTCTTCGGAATCTGTATAACCATGATTCGATTATATGTCTATAAGAACTTATTCTCCCCGAAAGTAAAGGAAAAGTTTGATTTGATCGTTCTCAAAATTTTCCTAAAGCAGAAATTTCTACAAAAAACCCTTTTAGGCATCTTTATTGCCTACTTCGAAATCTGTATAATCATTGTCCGATCTTATGATCTATAAGAACTTATTCTTCCCGAAAGTAAAGGAAAAGTTCGATTTGATCGTTCTGAACATTTCTTTAAGGAGAAATTTCTACATGAAACCCATTTAGGCACCTTTGTTGCCTTCTGCGGAATCTGTATTATCATAGTTCGATGATATGATCTATGAGAACTTATTCTCCCCAAAAGTATAGGAAAAATTCGATTTAATCGCTCTTAACATTCCTTAAATCAGAAATTTCTACAAAAACCCTTTTAGGCATCTTAGTTGCCCTCTTAAACCTTCAACACATTAAGTAAAAACAATTTTTCTTTTTCAAATATTTTGTACATATTTTATTTTTAAATATATTCATTTGGATTTATTAGCTAAGAGGTAATTCATTGCATTATTTCCATTATGTATAACTGTTGAACAAATTCGTACTAAGATTAAAAGGTTTTTCATTTAGTTCATTGAGTGCAAAAAAGTAGGCGTTCAGTGAATATCTTTTAGACTTTAAACTATGCATCTAGTTAAAAAAAGGTTTTTACAAAAAAACAGTTTCATAAATGTTCGTTTTCTAGTGTAGGTAAAACAGTTGCTGTCAATTGTGTGCCATAAATCTGATTGTTATAGTACTATATATATGGTAAGAAAAGATTTCTTGATTAATCTACAATTGATCAGTATTTAGTATAGCTCGATTGATTGTGTATGTTTGTGTGTATGTGTCTAGTCTATAGTCTATAACTGATCTACAACAACTTTCAACTTTTTGCCTATATATATTATGTAGTATATATATATGTGTATATCTATGGCTACAACTGTACAACTTTAGACCTAACTGGCGTAGTGCAGGCGATGTCGCCAATATAATCATGATCCCGCCGCAGTGGCAGCCGTGGCAGGAGCAGCACCAGCAGCACCACCACGTCCAAAACGTGGCAGATACAATCCAAACTTGGACTCAATGCCGGTGAGCAGCGGCACAGCCGCATGATAGCCACCAATATGATCGGCTTTCGGTTGCACACTGCCCAGTGTGCTGTCCAATGGCAGTGAGGCCTTGTGGCTCTGTGAACCCTTGGGCTGATTGCCGCCAAAGTCCACGTAGAAGAGACGCTGCAGCAGCTCATAGGTAACCAGAGTGACACCAAACTGTGGCGAGGAGCGGCAAACGCGAGCTTAAATAGAAAGAGAAATTGGGTAAGAATCAAATGAATTTAGAGGTATTCTTTGCTACTCACCCGCTGTGCCCTTCCAGAAGGCACGCGGTCCCTCCTCCGCCATTATCTTCTTGGTGGCATCCCAAACGCCCGTATACGTTGTTTGTCCCGTGCGTGCCGCCACCTGCAGACGCGTCTTGATCACATCGGCAGGCGTTACCAACGAAGCAGCTGGCACACCAGCAATCGCACCCGCAGCAAGCAGCGAAAGCGGATGATTATAGCCATCCTTGTCGGCCAGTGCGGCCTTGGTGTGCGCATACGTTGGGAAGTAGATGGCCGAGAAGTTGACGTCACGGAGCAGACACGCCCTCGCACCCTTGTACAGTCCAAGGAAGCCCAGTTCGCGGACAACAGATAAGGCACTTATCTTGGAACCGCCCGCAATTTCGCCCGCGACTTGCAAACGAATCTTGACAATCTCCAAGGGATTCGTGAATATGACCTGGGCGGCACCACCACAAGCGCCAGCAGCTACTTCCGCCCAGACGGGAATATTGCCACGTTTATCGGTCAGATTATCGCGCACAAAATCATTCACAGTCAACTTGATGGCCTTCTCCGGTGCAACACCCATCAGCTGGGGCAGCAGACCACGATAGAGACCGAGGACACCTTCGTGACGAACCACCTGGAGAAGATTGGGAAAGTGTTTTTAGTAAATTTCTATAGGACAAGGACTGCAAATAATGATTATTTGTTTTTTTTTTAAATTAGTAAATCATTCACTTATAGTATCTGTGGGACAGCGAGAAATATACCAATATTCATCTTTAAGGCTCATTTATGCATTTTCACCATGATTTAAAAATTTTCAATTTTTATAGATTTACTCACATAATATTGATTAATTTTGAATTATACGTACAACTCAATCAGTAATCATTATTTTTGGACAAAAAAAATAAAGCTCATGGAATAATGATTATTCTTTGAGTTTTATTTTTTGCTCAAAAATAAAACTCAAGTTGATATTTCGACCTTTTCTTAGGGAATAATCCTAAAAATTATATATATTCCTATTCAGTAAATCTAGACAAACCAAACCAATGCATTTTTTAATTCAAGAGAAATTCTCATAAAAAAATTAGTGTATTCTTCCAGTGACCAATACGACCAAACTTCGATCTTCGATAGCTCCGGTGTTTCTAAACCTCTAATTTTTTCAAATGTTCATTTATCATTTAAGTTTTTTCATTGTTATCGATCACTTGCGTATATCGGTAACCGAAGGTGTTACCGATAATTTAAAGCAAACTTGTTCTTCTCGTAGTATAGGAGAGCATAAGTATAGGAATTTTAGTTTTTCATACCTTCTTGAAACAATCCCAGGAGTTTCTGTACGCAATCTCGCCAATCATGGAGCCAGTACGTTGATTCTGCATGCGCGTCTTGACCAGATCAATAGGATAGACCACAGTGGCACCAGTAGCTAAGGCATGAAATATACATCGTTAGGATTAAGACTTAATGGAAGCTTTTTTCGCCGTACTTACCGCCCGCAAAGGAAGCTAATGTAAAGCGATAGGTTGCCTCCAACATTTGTATTAAAACTGAACGATCATTTGGACTATCGACAGCTTTAATCTCGGCCAGGCGATGAGTGATATGCTTTGTATAATGCTCGGGTGCAATGTTGCTCAGATCGCTGTAATCGATGCGGCTGTTCGGAGGCAAAAGGATTATTAAAATGTGGTTAGTCCAAAGAGTTAAGGATAAAGCAAAAGCTAACAAAGAGCTAAGAACTACATATAACAAAAGGGTGATGCATGGCCAAAAGGGAGAGGTTCATTAAGAAGGAAGAAGAACTAAGAACGTTTCTAAAGGACAAACAACACTTGCCTAATCGGAGCAATCTTTTTGCGTATCCACCAGCTAATTATATGTATATATTATATATTTAAACAATTTGTAATTGGATTTGTATGAGTGCGTTATAACAAAATGGGAAGAAACATATGTAGAGAGACAGAGAGAAAGAAACAAAATGCCAAAAAAACGTTAATACACACACACAATACAACTGAGAACTGAGAATGTTTGAAGTGAGTTTCGCCTACAAATTAAATAGTTTCTTTGTTGCTATTCGTTATTCATTAGTGTTGTGTAACAGGGAAAAGGAAGTAAAAGAACCGACAATATAAACTTACCCTGGCTGATTGACAACGCCCGTCAACTGGAAGAGTATATCAATTTCCAGTGGTGTTATCTGACTCATAGTCTGTGCCGCATACAGGAGCTGATCCTTGGTGACCATCTCGGTGCGATTGCCTTTGGTGGCAAACAGATAGACTTGCTTAATCAGCTCCATGTTGTTGAGCAGCGAGGTAAATGCTATGAAATACGGGAAGCTCACTCGGTGACCCTCAGTGACCTAAGCATAGAAAAACATCTTAATAAGTTTCTTGTAGCAGAAGGTATTTCCTGTTGTCCTTACCGCCACCAAGTTATCCTTGACGTCTGGTGTGAGTAAATGCCGCTTAACCTTAACAATAATATCTTGGAAATCGAGTGGCGATATGAAACCAGTGCCAGCTGGATCCTTGCTACGGAATGCCTCCATTGCGTGCTCCTCGTGAAAATCGTGCAGCAATTGCGTGAATTCAGCATAATTGATAAGTCGTTGCTTTTTCTAAAAGATAGAGTATGAGTTATTCGGCATGTGATTAAGTAGTTTTCCTTTCTCAACTCACCTCACCAAAGTAGCGTTTTATAAATGTGCCATCTAAGCTAAAAGGTATCTTTGAGTGCAGATCAGTTTTTTGTACGACTTCAGCGAAATCAGCTGTGAAAAGAGAGTATTTATAGTCGGTGTTGAACAACTTGGGGGTATTTTTATGCCTACCGTAGGATACTGTGCCATTGCCCTGGCGATCAAACAGCTGAAAGGCAGTTCTGTAGAGTGCATCGGGGGCACAGAGTAGACCCTCAAATGCCTGAAACTCCGAGAATGATATAAGGCCATCTTTGCTCGTATCCGCAATGCCGGCCAACAAACGCACCGATTCCTGCAATATTCAATTAACAATTTTAACCGGACATTAGACCACGGTTCGCTAATTGATTAGCTATATTAAGATTTAATCTCAAGCACAGTACACTTCGCAGACTTCGGCCTAGGCGCACCTGAAAATCAGGTTCCAGTTTTTCGACTGCCAGCCCCAAACAATTGATAAGGCGTCCAATTTAAATGCTGTGACGTCGTCGTCGAACACTTTTGTAGCACGCGGCAGCCAAGTGATTAACGCTGGGTGAATTTTTCGTCCATTCGTGAATCAGTTTTTCGCTCAGATAAACATAACTGTTACAATGGATGCGTTCAGATTTTATGCTTCCATGTATGTATGTTATCTATTTATGCTGATAAGAACTCGTTGCAGTTGTTGTTGTTGTTGTTGTTGATTGCTTATCACAGCTGAGCTGAGTGGCGGCAGCGAACGGCGTATAACCTTGCAATGACCCAACCGCGATGCGTTGTGTTTGTTTGTTTTCATCATGTTGTTACTTACATCATTGAATGCTGTCTCTGTAAACAGGCCGAGAAATTTGCGCACAAAATCCTCACTGGTCATAAACTGATCGCCATCCTTTTCAATTGATGCGTACTTGAGAAAAACTTCTCGCAGTTTATCTGTGCCGGCGCGCTTCAATAACGACGGAGTCTGCAAATAAAAAAAGAGACATAATATTAAAATACGCATAAACTTGTATGTTTTGTATTTGCAATGCCAAATGCCAGACGCTCTCTTTTTCACTCTCTCTCGTTCGTTCAAACGGCAAACAAAAGCAACACGTGTCATGGTAGCAGAATCACGGCATGTGCGTTCTCTCTCTCTCTCTGTCGGGGCAATGCCAATAATTTTGTTAGTGCTTTTTGTTGTTCAATTACAGTTGCGACAATTGGCATCTTGTTGATATTTGTTTAATTATTTAGTCGTGTGTATGCTAGGCATTAATTAGCTCATCAACTTGAACCGATCCAAACTGAACTGAATCGAACCCGAAGCCCAACTAACTTGCCCAAAATTTACTTCGCATAGTTCTTTTGCAAAGCAAACATTGCTGAGAGCGGCACAAAGAGAGAGAGAGAACGCACGCAAGTTCACCGAAAAAAGAGCGACAAATTGCGGTTTTGCTTTTTTATCTTTTGCCCGAACGGGGTTACTTTGCAAAGTCGATCGTTTGCTCTTAAGTTTTGCTCTCTTAATTATGCGCTCATTTGTTGTCATCATAAATAAAACAATATTTTTATGATTTGTTTGCAAACAATATTGTGTTTTTTTTTTTTTTTGGTAGTTTGCGTGAAGAGTAAAAGTTAAGTAAGGGCAAAAACCCTATAAATATTTGTTTGCAATACAAAGTTTTCGGTTCAACGCGTTTGCAGCAAGCAAATTCCGTCAACAAGTCGGACTTCAATGTAAAATTGCTCACATTTATCAATTAATCCCATCGACGTAATACGATTATCAAGTGTTGAAATTGCAATGTTCTCGTGCTCTCTCTCGCGTTGCTGGGGTCCCCACATATACATATATACATATGTATTCATGTAATTGTGTAGCTCTGTTTTTTTGCAGGTAGCAAAACAGAAAAACAAATTGAAAAACATTTAATTGTGTCCTGCATTCATTTCACTTAGCTTATCAGCTTGTTTTTATTGTTTTGCACACGCGGCGCAGCTGTTGTAATTTATTTTGTTCGCCAGAATTTTAAGTGAAAAAATGATATCTGGATATTTTGAGTAGTTACAAAATAACACATTTTATATATTTGTTGTTCAACTGCCATGGAATTTGCTAGTTAATGGGTTTTTTAACTAAAATATCAATATGTTAACATTCCAATATTGTTTCGTATGACAAATTGATAAGATACAGTAATAACACACTAGCTTAAACAATGTGCTTGCAACAAGATGCGCTTTATGCACTCAAGTTTGTCATTTTAGGTGATTAGGAAACGGAAAAACACACAGGATAAGGCACATTCACATAATCAAAAGCCTCAGCTCAGGCGCTTGGATAATCAAAAAGGAAAATAGGAAACAAAATCCCCATGCAATCGCACATTAAACTTGAAACCCGACAAACAGTTACAAACACACCCCCCACTCACACACACACACAAGCACACACATTGAGACTTGTGAATAAGTTTTTAGTTTGCATGCAACGCCAAAGTGGCGGAAAATGTTGCACATACGAACATGAAAGCTGATATACATACGAATGTTTTTTGGTTTCGAGTTTTTCTGTTTTCTGTTTTTTTTTTTTTTTTTTTGTTGCAAGTGCAAGTTATAATGAGGTCGTTTGTCTGCTGGCTTTTGGCTTTTGGTTGCTGGCCAAGTTAAAGGTCGTGTCGTCGTCGTCTCACCTGCAGCATGTGGCACGTGTCTACCCATATATCTATACAATATGTTTGTTTTTGGTATTTGTTTCTTCGTGCAAGCTTAACTGCAAAAGTTTTCCCGTCAAGGTCAATCCAACCTGTTCATTATCGCCGTTGCCACAGTCATGCCACAGCAGTGAGGCATGTTTTTGTTTGAATCAAATTAATGCAAATTGAATAAATCATCTTCGATCAAATTAAGAACACATTAAATTGAAGGATTCTATTGACTTTTGGAACTCTTTCGACAGCTATAAATAGACAGTTAATATAATAAATCGTTAGCCAGATTAGCATGCGTCGGAAAAGCGCCAAATGCTGTTATTCCGTACATAAATACATTTTGCTGATTACGTATACGCAAGGGCGATCAGAGCAGCTAATTGACGCTAGCACATAACATACAATGGAAATAAACCGACACACAATGCGAGAAACAAAAGAGAAACACATAGAGAAAGAGAGAGCATATGAGAGATAGATTTGCCATTGCAATAAAAACGTTAGAAAAACAGCTTTATAATGAATGAATGCATTGTAAAACAACAAATATCTGCTCTCCAGTGAAAACTGAGATAACGTTGAGATAGTTAAGCTGAAGGTGATTCTGTTGTTGTTGTTGTTATTATTGTTGTTTGACATTAGAATGGAGACCGAGAAACGACCGCCAAAAACCATATGATTCGCTTTAGAGCTTTTTACTTATAGTAGATCAAATGTATATGTATATGTTTGTATGTGGCTTATGATTTATAATTTTGTTGTCTCTTTTCCGTCTATATGAGAAATTGAAACATTTGACAACCTTTGTCGCCGTTCTGTCAAAGCTTTTTGGAATGTTATTTACAAAGATTCTTAAAATATTTAAGATTTGCAATTTTTTTTAGGATTTCCTTTAAATACGATTTATCTAATCAGTTTAAGACTTCCTAAGAATCTGTCTAGGGTTTGTTTTAATTATTTCAGCATTTTATTGATTATCTTAGTTTGTTTTTAATGTTGTTGTTATCTTCAAAGTTTATCCAAAAGTTTGTTTTCCGTAGAGTGTGGCATATTTATTGCTATACATTAGCGTATACTTAATTTCCTTTAACGATTATAAATAAATAACTTTATTATATAAGTGTTTAGCATATAAACTATGCAAATTATTTGATAATGATGCAATTTCTGTTAATCACAATGCCAATTAGTTTTGATAATTGAATTGAAATTTAATTTCACAACAATTACTTTTCGATTACTTTGAACAGTTGTTAAACGATTACTTTCAACATTACCTCTTCCATTTTGTAAGCTAAATGAACACAATAGGAAACAGTCTTTAAACGAGATAAACAAAAAACACACTTGTTGCACTTATTTTGTTGCTAATGAGATTCGGTTTTTAGAATCTTGTAATAATCTTGAACATTTGTTTTCTGTTTTCGTTGTTCGTTGTTGTTGTTTTGGCCAACTGTTGCGGCGAATGTTTGCCAAAACTAAACTTCCTGACGCTCAACCGATAACTATATGAATATATTCTCGCACGCCGACGATGTGCTCTCCATATATATATGATGATTATTATACTATATGTATGTATATATCTCGAATTTGTTGAAATTTATCTGTTTGAACGCGCGATTCGCAATATTTCTTTTTACAGCTGCTGTGCGGTGCGTTTGCGACGCGTCACTTTTCCGTTCTGAATCAAAATCGGAGGCGCTGGCTAAAAAAGCTTTTCCCAGTAATATTCAGCAGCCGCGTCGACGGCGACTGCGGCAGCGCCAGTGGCAGTGGCAGCGACTGCATACAAAGCAAATTCAAGCGCTTGCATATATAATATTTGTTTTTGCGTCATTTGAGAGTTAACTTTTGTGTTTGTTTTGGAGTGCATTTCCAACAACAACAAGAATGTGCATCATGTGGTGAAGCTTTGACTTTTATTTAAACACTGTTTATATATGATAATAGTGTAGAACAACAACAACCTGTTGAGCGACTAGAAAGAGCATCAGGAAATGGTTTGCAATTTGTGACTAAAGCTTTGCTGGCTGCATTCCTTAGGCGAAAAGCAAAACGCAAAGCTTGCATGCAAGACACAACAACTTGTATTTATTGTTTTAAGCCAACTCAAACAGCTGACAGCTAAAAAACGTCTAACAAAATGCAGACAAGGTCAATTGAAGAAAGACATTTTAGAACAACATTTAAATATATTTCACTCCAAAAACTATTTGTTGTCAGCACGTGCTGACTTTAATACCAACACTATATATTTATAACCAAATTGCGTATACGCTACATTGACCGGCCGGGCGGCACGCACGTGAATAGCGCATGATTGTTCTTAAAATAAACAACGCCAGACTAAAGAAAAACACAGACATGGATAATGAGAAAGAAAAACAGCATTCACAGAAAATAGAAAAGCGTTTAAAAGTACAATGGGCGATAATAAAAGTAAAGCATTGTAGGTTGTTAGGTAAAATATTCGCAGGAAAATGTTTTTTTCTAGGTTTTCATAGCCAAACAATTTAGATTTGTTTGCCTTATAAAATACTCAACTTAGTAACAGACAACCACTGTCAATCGCCGCGTGCAGACAGGGCCAAAAAAGAACAATGCTAACAAGGCTTATATACAATTGGATATAAATGAATAAGCTGCATGCAACACGCTTAATGAAATGACTGAACAATTACGGCTGAGGCGACACGAACTCAATGCCTCACATTGCATATGGGGCATGTTAGAGCCTTCCTCATCAAGGTGAGCAAAATGTCAATGTGAAATGAATGAAATGCTTTCACTGCGTGGCACCAACAAGCAGCAGCAGCAGAAGCAGCTGATTGCGTCAGCTGACGAGTGTCTTTTATGTGTTCGCTTTGTGCGCCAGGTACGCGCCACAGACAGTCCCAGACACGAAGTATATCGTTTCCGTTTGCCTGTTGACCGCATCCTTAAGTGTGATAAGCAATGATGTTAATGAGATTGCGTACAAAGGTGGCAACACTGGCTGGAATAAAGGTTGTCGGTGCTTCAGGTGCTTTTAATAGCAAGTAATTAGACATAGATAAAGCTCTTAGCTGATTGAAGTGAATATATATTATTAAAAGATTTCATTTTCTCCTTTTAAGGATATTTATTTGCTGTTAAGCCGATTTAGTTCTACTTACTTCTTGACACTGAACGCTTTTTAGTTGTGGTATCCAGACAATTGGACTCCGTTCGAGTATGGGCATTATATCAGCTGAATGAGAGGTGGGGTGTGGCGTCGACAATCTCAAGCAGCTGTGCCAACGAACTCTTGTTAAAACTTAAAAACAAACTTAACTAAACACACACAGAGAAACTGAGTAATATGTTTGTTTGACTTTCTTTTATGTTTATTTTGTTGCCTTAGAATTTGTAATCAAGGGCATTAAGCGCACTGCAACAAAAAACAACAATTCAACGCGTCATCCCTTGCCCCTTTGAGGGGTGTGTTTTTTTTTATTATTGGGCTTTTGACTTGATGCCGCCCGCTGCTCATTTATCGATTATTATTCACACCACGTTCATAAACTTGTGTTTAAGCGTACGCAATGCTTTGTAATTAAACTATTTGCAACGTTATGCGGTTATATTGGAACCCGTGTCCTGCTCTCCACAACCTGGACAGACCGTACGTGTCGAGAAAACACGCAAAACTGCGGGCGCGAAATGCTAGCGCAAAAAAGGGCTGTTCATGTTCGTAAGTAGGGAAATTTTTAACAGAGCAACATTCTGCTATCTGTTAACATAACATCGATTATACTTGCATGAGAAGAAAAAGGTTTATTTATTGAATTACAAACTTTTTTTAATTTTTTATTAAACGTGCTATTAAAATATTGTTTTGAAATAGATGTACGTATGTTTCATCAACTTTATAACTATTTTACTTTTCTTAACAAAATATATATTTGTTTAAGCAGAAGTTGTTTATTTATACTATTTTTTATTTGATTGATTTATTTTTGTTTAAGAAATAATAAATAAATAGTAAATAATAAGGTGAGTAGCTTAAAAATATAACATGTTCAACAATTCTAAACACAAATTTATATGTACAACAAGTAATTTGTCAAATTGTTTGCTTTTGGAGTTTTTGCACTTCTATGGGTTGTAATTCGCAACTGGTTTAAGCTTGAAAGTAATAAGGTGCCGGGTGCAACACTTGCCTCATTTGTCAGAGTTCAGCAGCAGTTGCTCTGACCAATTTTTTTTTTTTTTCCAAATTGGATATACAAAGAGCTGCACTATCATAAGTTCAAAATGCGGCCTGTAATACGATACTCGTTCATTCTTGAACCTCGTAGAGAATCTGTGTTACAACACTAATACGCATCCATTGGCAGAGTTCCAGCAATAGTTGCTCTGTTCAATTCAATTTCTTTTATTTATTTGTTTTTTTTTTTTTTTTTTTAACGTGTACCCAAATCTTTTAAAGGTGTTCCTTGTACATCTGCTGGACTTGGTTGAATACTTTTTTATAACTGTTGGCGGCCTGTAATTCGCAACTGGTTTAAGCTTGAAAGTAATAAGGTGCTGGGTGCAACACTTGCCTCATTTGTCAGAGTTCAGCAGCAGTTGCTCTGACCAAATTTATTTATTATTACATTATCTGCAATTCTTGTTTTAGAGTTCAGCAGCAGTTGCTCTGACCAATTTTATGGATTTTATTTTTTTTTTTTTAACGTGCACACAAGTCTTTTTAAGGATAGTCCTTGGACATCTTCTCTACAGACGACAGAGAAAGTCTTACAGTGCTGACTTTGTTATTACTGTCTGCGGCATGTAATTCGCAACTGGTTTAAGCTTGAAAGTAATGAGGTGCTGTGTGCAACATTTGGCTCATTGTCAGAGTTCAGCAGCAGTTGCTGTGACCAATTTTATTTTATTTTTTTTTTATCAAAGTTGGATATACAAAGAGCTGCACTAAGTTCGTAATGCGGTGCTGGGTGCAACATTTGCCTCATTGTCAGACTTCAGCAGCAGTTGCTCTGGCCAGTTTATTTTTTTTATTTATTTTTTTTTTTTATGACAAATTCTTAGGACATCTGCTAACATCAAAATGCAGTTAAACATCATTGTGCAACAACAAAATCATTTTGGCACAAATGCAAACTATACTTTTACTATATATCGTGGCTTGTAATTCGCTGCTCGTTCAAACTTGGATGCATTGCAATTTTGCCAGAGTTCAGCAGCAGTTGCTCTGTACAAATGCATATAAGTCGATTGAAAAAATAAGTCATTCTGTTTTTATACTATATGCAGCCTGTAATTCGCAACTGGCTTAAGCTTCAAAGAAAGAACTCCTAATTGGCAGAGTTCAGCAGCAGTTGCTCTGTACAATTTCACATTTTTTTTTACTTTAATATTTTGATTTAAATTGTTAGGATATCTGATCATTCATCTTCTGTCCCAAGATCATTCTGTATTTATACTATATGTAGCCTGTAATTCGCAACTGACTGAAGCTTGAAAGCAAGAACTTCTAATTGGCAGAGATCAGCAGCAGTTGCTCTGTACAATTTGACATTTTTTTTTGACTTTAATATTTTGATTTAAATTGTTAGGATATCTGATCATTATCATTTCGAAGATCATTCTGTTTTTATACTTTATGCGGCCTGTAATTCGCAACTGGCTTAAGCTTCAAAGAAAGAACTTCTAATTGGCAGAGTTCAGCAGCAGTTGCTCTGTTCAAATACTTTTAAGAATATATTTGAGTGAACTCAGGTGTGCGCGAGCGATCTTAGGACCTTAAACTTTGGTATTAAACGCATCCCACAATTGGAAGAGTTCAGCAGCAGTTGCTCTGTACAATTTAACATTTTTTTTTTGACTGTAATATTTTGATTGAAATTGTTAGGATATCTGATCTCCGCATGTTCGCCTCAATTTCAGAGTTCAGCAGCAGTTGCTTTGAAACAACGTTTTTTTTTTTCACTATTTGAGGAATAATATAGAATACTTAAAATGCGTACACAGAACCAAGACTGATATCTTAAGTGGCATTTGCTCAGTCCACTAAAGTTTTTTTTTTTTATATTTCCTTGTATCACAATATATTTGGATATCCGTGTATAAAAATATATCTGTTTGAGACGCATTCTCTCTGTCCACTTAAGGATTTTGTATTTATTTTTTATATTCCCATTTGTCTTTTTTTTGTGTTTCTATTTAAATGCGTTACTTTTCCAATGCTTTATCATACATTGTTTTAATGCAATCCATATTTCATAACATCATACCAAACAGCGCTGGTGATATATTTCGCTCGAAGCAGAAGAAAGCAGACAAGACAGCATAAAAAAACAACTTGTATTTGTTTAAAATAAATTACATGTTTATTCAATTTTGCAATTAAGTAAGCATTACATAACACACAATTATCATAAACATCATAGAATATTTCTCATCAAACAACATGTTATGTTAAAGTATTTTCGTTAGCAATATTAGGCATAAGTGTAAATATCAATATAATATGCATTATTCAAAGATGTTTGCGATCATACAGGGATGTGTGAAGAGTGTTTATAGTAGTGTAAAGTTTGCTTAGGACAAACATAATAAATACATGCATTAAAAGTAGTGTTTTTTCTTCTTTTTTTTCTAACAAAAGTATAAGCCACAATTGTAAATCACATGAAAGAATTTGATGAAAAGCGCACAAGCCAAAAAGATGGGATTGAACTGAACAGCAGCATTTCGAATAGACGATGTGTTGCTTGCAAAAATATACAACTATATCTTTACACTATCAATTTAGCATTTACTTAAGTGTTTAATCACTTGTGTTAAGCGATAGTGCACTATTGCTTTACGATTACGATGTTACGACTTGAATGCAGATAATAAATTCGCTGCCTTTGACCAATATGCTGGGTTGAAGGTATTTGGCTGTTGCTGCTGTGCTGCTTTTTAGACTAAGATTTCCACATACTATCTGCGCAAATCGATGACTTTAATCTTGGCCTGTGCATCCTTATGGATGTGCTGGGCGTCCATGAACAAAGGCGGATCATTTGGATGCGGATGAAAGCCGGTTTGCCGGCACTGTGCAATATAATCCAGTCCATATTGTGGCGTTAGTATAAAGAAACCAGTTCTATAAATAAAACATGTCTGTATGATTCATTGGATTCTCTCAAGCAAGACAAATGTATGACTCACGTATTGTACTTGGGCGCACAAACGATGGCAATCGCTTCGGGCATCATCATCTGATAGGAGCAATGCGTGTGCAAGTCAACGGAGGACAGGAATGCCGTTTGTGTTGGATGCGTCTGTAAAAGATAAATTGAGATTAGCTAAGTTAGCTGCTTGTTAGACGCTTCTTACATGTATCCAGCCGAGCGTGATGAGTTGCATTTGATCCTGCACATCAAAGATCTGCTCCTCGTGCATCGTATTGCAGCTGTCCGGCGTGCCATGTTGCTGCGGCGTAATAATGTGCGTTATGTACAGTTCATTGTGGGCCAGATGGCCGGCAAGTACGCCGCAAGTCTCAATGTTATTGGAGGTATTGGAGCGTGCGAGCTGTAGGAACACATCCATGGTGTCACCAGGTACATTGACGGTGCGCAATGAGCCCGCCAGCAGCGAGTCCGTGCGATTATATTGCGGCTTTTGGTTGCGATCGAAGGCGGGCTTCGAAGTTGAGCTAAAAACAAGGAAAACACATTAGAAACAATGAACAGCAAAAACGAGAGATAACACTAACTTGGTTGTCTTGTCGTTGGCCGCATCGGCTGCGGGCAGCAATAGACCTGAATTTGGTAGATTATTGCGATTGGTGCCCGTTGGAAAATCATTGGGATAGACCACCTGATCGAGCAGATCAAGATCTGGAGCTGTTGGCTGATTGCTCGGATCCATTTGCACATGCAGATTGGCGGGTATGAGTGATGGCACATTCCCTGCTCCACCACCAGCCTTTCGGTTTGCCTGCTCTCGTTGCCGCTGACGCTCGCGTTCCTGTTCCTGTTCCCGCATACGTTGTGCCTCCTTGTTGGCCAGAAATTGTTCATATTCGCGTTGGTATTGCGCCAGCAGCTTGGTGCGCAGCTTCTCCGTTGTTGGCATAATCTCATCCTTGATGGTCTTATTGATGGCCTTCACCTCGACCTTAACGCTGCCATAGTCGGGATGTTGGCGTATCTTCTCGATGAATAGTGTCATATATCGCAAATACAGTATAAATGCATTCTCATGGTTGCCCTCATTCAGATACACATTCGCCATGCGCAGCATCTCCGTCCCAGAGCGGTAGTAGCTGCAACAAGAGGGGAATCATTTATTTGCAATAAATTAGCCAGGCATAAAAAACATTCTGGTTGTTTGTGATGTTGTTGTTGTCAGTGGCATGCAGCTGCCAAAGTACACATACACACAAGTGTGTGTACTCATACACACACACAGCAAGTAGTGCCAAGAAGAATATCCTTCAAAGGCAAATACGCGCGCACAAGGCCAAAGTGGGCGGGTTGACATTGGAGTAGGCTTTGCCTTGCCTTGCCGCCACTTCTTTGATTCGCTGTCGATTTATCAACTTACCGCGCCACTGGCATATTTTTGTCCACTTCGATGAGATTGCCATAGTGGCACAAGTGCTTCATGCGCTCCTGCGGCTCCACAATGCCCATATTCATATTGTTCACGGCCTTGGACATTTTGTTTTTTTGTTACTTTTTTTTGCTTTTGCTGTTCCACCTGAATCTGTTGCGTTTGCTTTTTGACTCTATTGTCAGAGCGCACCACCTGTTTGTTTTGTTTTTGTTAACTGTCTTGTAGATCAAGTTTTCATTTGTTGTGTCACCTTGCCCAGGACTCTGGAGTTCACTTCGTATACCATTCAGTTAATTACGAATTACTCATTACGCAGGTGGTAGCGAAGGTGGCGTCTTCTGAAAACTGGCACACAACAGCTGTTCGTTCAATAAAAATGAAAATGCCCACAGCAGCTGCTTTAACAGCTGTTAAATAACAATCGATTGACATGTTATATCGCGGTGGGCTTTTTGCGCTGCCGTTAACGCAAAACTGAGCTGTCTGTTAATATTTAAAATTGTTGATTTTTTTTGTATACTATATATGCATAGTACTGTTTATAGCCTGTGTAGTTGGGCCTTCGCACATACCATTAATCCTTATCTGCTGCAAAAATATAGCTTGGCTAATCTTCATATGAAACATGAGCGCGCATTAATATGTGTAGTTGATTATCAGTTATTATTTTTAAAGACCCCCACTTGACCAAACTTTTGACTGTTGAAACTGTGGCAAGAAGTGTTAGGGAGTTGCTAAAGAAACGGATGAATTGCAAGTAAGTTAAAGGGCAAGGTGTTATTTTTTTTTTTTTTTTTAATTGAAAATTTTAAAGATGTGATTAAAATATTATTAAAATAAAGTTTCTTGTGAGGATTTATTTGATCCGTTCGCCTCGAGGTGCTCAAATAAGATTAATCTTTGATCGCCGTCTTATTATCGAAGCAATATGATAAGTTATCATGGGGTTTCAGTCGATTAACGAATTTACGATGCAACAAGAGACAAAGGGCTTTATAAGACACTGAGTCGAGCTCATGCTCAAAATAAAACCGCACAATGGACTCAGACGCCATATATATTTTATGTACATATGTATGTGTGATAATGCATAGCAATTGAACGAGTGACCACGTGAATGAATGAATGACTAACTGAGCGCTGGATAATAATCACTGCAAAGCAAACAGTGGGAGCGCAAGAGCGAGAGCGAGAGCGTGAGCTCACTTCCATCTTGGTCACTCGGGCAAGTGACCAAAGCCCAAAATTGAGCCGTTGAACAGCAGTCGAGTGCCAACTTGGGCGCATAGCGGGCGTCATTTTACAACAATCTCCAGCGAGACGCGAGACTTCGACCCGAAAGTTCGAATTTCGGTTTCGTTTTGGTTTCGGTTTTGGTTTTTGGTTTTACATTTTGTGGCTTTTCTTCTTTGCCCAAGCGATTTGTTGCTATTTGCATTGCAAGGCAAGGCAGGGGGCAAGTCTCTTGTTGTTGTTGTCGTGTGAGATAAATATCTATTGATGCGGCATATTTTGAAATTTGCCTCGCTTTTGAAAAGCAAACAATTTGGCAAGCGATCGACGACTGATTGACCAACAAATAAATAAAATAACAAGTGTTTTACGTGTTTTATGTATAGTTGGATCGCGATTATTTTCTGCCATAATTTAGTTAATTAATTTGTGGGGCGTGCGTGAGATAAGTTCAAAACCAAACAATAAACAAACGCCATTGAGTTTTTAAACTAAACCAAATGCAATTAGTGTTCGCCTGAAGCTCGCCAAGTAAAGCCAAACTTAGTTCGTACAAGGAGTCGTATATTGCATAAGAGGAGAGAACTGATCAAATAAGTGCCTTGATTTAACCTCCAAAAACTGAAAAGCGCGAAAGTGCCACAGATTTAATACAACAACAAAAGGCTGATCAGCAAACAAGAGCAACAACAACAATATCTTCTGTAATTCGCTCAATTGGATGACAGCGTCGACGCTGCTGACAGCCTGTTTCTGCTGTGTATCCAAGAGATACATTTGAATCTTTTGTAAGTGGCGTGCACACAATGGTGCCAATGAAAACGTAAACCGAAATTGACCGAATTAAAATCAGATAAAACCCAATTACAATTCAAATAATCCCGGAATACACAAGAAAAAACTATTGCTAAACAATATTTAAACCTAAAGTGCAAAAAATTTATACGTAATATCGAAACAAGAAAAAAACTCTGGCAATTTCATGAATTACAAGTTTGAACTTGTTGTTGTTATCTGCGTTGCGCCTCTGCAGTTGTTATCGTTGTCTTTTTTTTGTTGGTTTTCTTCCAAAACCAACACTTTTTTTTTCCTTTACATATATTTATTTAATTTTCGTTTTCAATGTCAGCCACTGTCAAACTGAATAATGCAAAGCGTGCGGGTAGCAGTTGACTTGTTTATATGCGCCTGGAGCAAAACAATCACAACAACAAAATATTACTCACTCGATTTTCCATATAGCGCAAAAAGTTCTTTTTGTCTATGGAAAACGTGGCCTGCATGCAAGAAATCTATAAAAGCTACATAAATGTATCTTCGTATCCAAACAAAGACGTGAATCAACACAACTGTAGGAGTGTCGTAGTGTATAAAAAAAACCCAACTACTTTTGATTTTATATGTCTGCAAAGTAGTAATTGGCTTGGCTACTGGCCAAGTAGACAAATAAATAACCTCAGCTGATGAAGAAGGCTGACGACGGACAATGGGATTTCGCAAGCTGATAAAAACCGGTTTTCAGTAACAAGCTTTACAGCTGATAAGAAACGCAAAACAGAGCGAGAGCAAACGATTTGTTATTGTTATTATTATTATTGTTGTTGTTGTTGTTTCTTGTGATTTAATACGCACTTTGCTTTATTCATTGATGCAACTGCCGGAGGCCACAATAAATTAGCATTTGTCGTTTGAACGTCGACCGATTTTTTCATAGACATTCACACATACATATATACAAATGTATTACTGGTGTATTTCTGGCTTAAAGGGCATCTCTCTTTGGCAAATTGGCAATAACTTTGTTCATATTTGCAAAATACTTAAGCGGTCTTGATTGATTGACATGCAGTTGGCCAATTTCTCATCCGTACGATAAGGTTTTTCTTTTTTTTTTTTTTTTTTTTTTTTTTTTGATAAGGTTTAATAATAATCTAATGATTTATATGTTGTAATGCGGATTGATCTGCGAATCGTTTTTATCGTCTGTCTTTTTTTTTTTTTTTTTTTTTTTGCATTGAATATTTTTTCAATATAATGTTGATTGAAAATTGAAAATCTGTGAAACTATAAGGTTTGAATTTGCTAAAACTAAACCTTAAGAGCTTAAAGAACAATCTAAGAATGTTTATTTGATTGAATATTGGAAATCTGTCTACAATAAGGTATAAATCTGGTGATAAGATAAAGTAAAAATGAAAGAGTTTCCAACTTTATCTTGACCAAATTTCATCTTGTTTTTGAGCTATATTTTGTTATCTCTTATTCAAAAATATAAAAATGATGATCAACAATTTTTTTTTAATATCTCAATAATTATATATTTTTTTTTATATTTATCTAATAAATAACATGTTGTAATGTGGATTGATCTGCAATGCTAGGTCGATCTCATCGTTTTTCTTGTGTGTATTTTTTTTATTTAATTTTTCTATGCAAATAATGTTAATGAAATGTTGAAAATCTATGTGCTATAAGGTTTAAGTTTGCTAAAAGCAAACATTTAAAGTTTAAAAGATAAAATTAATAATGTTTGACATGCAGTTGGCCAATTTCTCATCCGTACGATAAGGTTTTTCTTTCTTTTTCTTTTTGTTTTTTTTTTTTTTTTTTGATAAGGTTTAATAATAATCCAATCATTTATATGTTGTAATGCGGATTGATCTGCGAATCGTTTGCGCTTTTATCGTCTGTCTTTTTTTTTTTTTTTTTTTTTGCATTGAATATTTTTTCAATATAATGTTGATTGAAAATTGAAAATCTTTGAAACTATAAAGTTTGAATTTGCTAAAACTAAACTTTTGTAGCTTATCTCTACTTTTTAATTTGATTGAATTTTAATTTTTATGTCGACTGATATAAGTTGACAATAAATAAATAAATAAATAAACCTTAAGAGCTTAAAGAACAATCTAAGAATGTTTATTTGATTGATTATTGGAAATCTGTCTACAATAAGGTATAAATCTGGTGATAAGATAAAGTAAAAATGAAAGATTTTCCAACTTTATCTTGACCAAATTTCATCTTGTTTTTGAGCTATCTTTTGTTATCTCTTATTCAAAAATATAAAAATGATGATCAACAATTTTTTTTTAATATCTCAATAATTATATATATTTTTTTTTATATTTATCTAATAAATAACATGTTGTAATGTGGATTGATCTGCAATGCTAGGTCGATCTCATCGTTTTTCTTGTGTGTATTTTTTTTATTTAATTTTTCTATGCAAATAATGTTAATGAAATGTTGAAAATCTGTGTGCTATAAGGTTTAAGTTTGCTAAAGCAAACATTTAAAGTTTAAAAGACAAAATTAATAATGTTTTCAAAATTTTTTTTGGTAAATTTTTTTTTTTTTAAATAATTATAAATTTCTAATATTTATAATGTTGTTATGTGGATTGATCTGCAACGTTCCAATTTTATTTAAATATTTTGTGGATTGATCTGCAATTCCAATTTTTTCTGGGCATAATATATAATAATGAATACTGAAAATCTGTCCACAAAAAGGTTTGAGTTCTCTTAAAGCAAACCTCAAAAGCAATGTTGAAGATTTTCTAACTTTATCTTAAGCAAGTTTCATCTTGTTTTTGAGCTTTATTTTATGTTTTCTCTAATTCAATATTATAAAAATTACGATAAACAAATATTTGTATTTTTTTTATCTATATTTCAAATATATTTTGTTAAATATTTTTCTAATAATTACATGTTGTAATTTGGATTGATCTGTAACTCAAAGCGTTTTCGTTTTGCAAATAATATTAATTTCTATGTGTACTATGAGGTTTAAGTTCGCTAAAAGCAAACCTTAAAAGTTTAAAAGACAAAACTAAGAATGTTTAAACCTGATCTTAAGCAAGCTCCATTTCGCCTTTGAGTTTTTTTTTATGTTTTCTCAAACTCTCAAATGTACTCACTGTTTTTTTTTTAAAAATGATGATAAATAATATTGTGTTTGTTTCGTGTTTTTTTGTTTGAAATATTGAAAACGGAAAATTTGTGTTTTTTTTTTTTAATAACAATCTAATAATTATAATGTTGTTATGTGGATTAATCTGCGATTCCAATTTAAGTACTGATTTTTTGTTGTTTTACTTTTATCATGTTTGCCAAAAACTTAAGCTCAAAAAGTAAATACTTGTGCTGAATATAAAAACGAATATAATATATGTATGTTTAGGGGTATTCTGTTGACCACTTTCAGTGTTGCTAAGTAAAAGTTGTTTAAAAAAATTAAATATTCCAGATACATAGTTTTGACATGCTTAATTGTTGTTTCCGGCAATGTCGAATAGTTTTTGAAGTTCAAACGTATAATTTATTTTCAAACAATGATCGTAAGAATCGTTAAACTGCGACTGAACTTGAGTTTAAATATCCTTAACCTGAGTTTAATTTGTATACATTTGAATAACATTATCTGCTACACTTCTTTCCAGTTAATATATTTTGCCAAACCTAAACGAAAATGGGCATTTGGAAATATTGTCTAGTCCCGCTTTTGGCACTTGTCGCACTAAGCAGCCTGACCAGTGCCTATAAAGTGGGCGTGGGACGTGCGGACATAACAGGACCGCCAGTTGAAATTAATTTTGTAAGTTCAATTAAACTGGAAATAAGCTTAATGGCTCTAACACTTTAGTATTTCGTGTTTGATAGATGGGCTATGCGAATATTAAGCAAATTGGACGTGGCTTGCATACCCGGACATTTGCACGTGCCTTTGTCGTGGAGGATGAGAAGGGGCATCGGGTGGCGTTCGTCAGTGCCGACTGTGGCATGATGGGCTATGGACTGAAGAGGGAGGTGGTGAAGCGATTGCAGGCACGTTATGGCAATCTCTATAATACGGAGAATGTTGCCATCAGTGGCACTCATACGCATGGTGCACCGGGTGGTTTCCTGATGCACTTGCTCTATGACATATCCATTCTGGGCTTTGTGCCACAAACCTTTGAAGTGATGGCCCAAGGTCTCTACTTGGTAAGTGGCGAAAAACGCATGAAGAATAAGTATATCTCTTACCAATTGCTTCGCTCTTTTAGTGCATCAAACGTGCCACAGATAACTTGGTGGATGGTCGCATCTACTTCTCCAAAACGGTTCTGCTCAACGTGAACATCAATCGTTCTCCGTCATCGTATCTGCGGAATCCGGAGGAGGAGCGTGCCCAATACGAGCACGATACGGACAAGACTTTAGCTCAGCTAAGATTTGTAGACAAGGATAACAATTTGTTGGGTGCCTTCAACTGGTATGCGGTGCATGCCACATCTATGAACAACACCAACAAGCTGGTCACTAGCGACAATATGGGCTATGCCTCATTGCTGCTGGAGAAGGAATACAATCCGAATAAGATGCCTGGCAAGGGCAAGTTTGTGGGTGCATTCTGTTCCTCCAATTTGGGGGATGTTTCACCTAACATTATGGGTCCCAAGTGCTCCATTTCGGGCAACGAATGTGATTTACTGAGCTCACATTGTCCCAAGGAGGAGGGCGAGTGCTTTGCCTCTGGCCCTGGTCGCGATATGTTTGAAAGCACCCAGATCATTGGCCAGAGATTGGCAGATGGAGCTCTGAGTCTGCTCAATGAGCAGAGTCAGGAGTCGACGGCACGTGAGGTGACCGGCGATGTGCGTTTCATTCATCAGTTTGTCGATATGCCCAAGTACAATGGCAGCACCTATAATCCCCTGACCCGCAAGCTGGACAAGATTAGGGGTTGTCAGCCGGCGATGGGTTACAGTTTTGCTGCTGGCACCACCGATGGTCCGGGTGCTTTCAGCTTTGAGCAGGGCACCACCACCGACAATCCCATGTGGAACTTTGTGCGTGATTTCATAGTGCCACCCACTCAAGAGGATATCAAGTGCCATGAGCCGAAACCTATTCTCCTGGCAACAGGTCGAGTAAGTTAACTAAGAGTACCGGGAGGAAGTGTTTTTATACATGTTATTTGTTATTTTTAGGCTACTTTCCCCTATGAATGGCAGCCAAAGATTGTGTCCAATCAAATCTTGAAGATTGGCGATGTCATCATTGCTGCAGTTCCATGTGAATTCACAACAATGGCTGGGCGCCGCTTAAGAAATCAAATACGAGCAGCTGCCTCAGCGGCTGGTGGCATCGACACTGAGGTCATCATTGCGGGTCTGACCAATATCTACTCCAGCTACACGGTCACCCCGGAGGAGTACCAGGCACAGCGTTATGAGGCTGCTTCCACAATCTTTGGTCCGCACACGCACACCATTTATATGGACATCTATGAGCACTTGACCAAGGCACTGATGAGGAATGAGACCGTGGATGCGGGTCCCAGTCCACCCTATATGAATGATGTGATGTTATCTCTGAATACGGGTGTGCTCTTTGATGGTCATCCCATTGGCACAGACTTTGGTTATGTTAAGACGCAACCGCATAAGCAATATGGCATTAATGATACCGTCAGGGTTACCTATATTTCGGGCAATCCACGTAATAATCTCTTTACCGAGAAGACCTATTTTACTGTAGAGCGTAAGATCAATGAGGATCGCTGGAAGATCACTTATACAGATGCTAGCTGGGATACCAAGTGAGACTATACTAAGTTAACTATTTAGCATAGAATCTAAATTTTTTTCCCCATTCTGCAGAATGATCTGGCATCGAACAAATACAATTCTGGGCTTTAGCGAACTGGAAATCATTTGGAATATAGGTCCACACACGCTTCCTGGTGAATATCGCATCCGTCATTCGGGTGAATACAAGTATATTCTGGGTGGCAAATATCCCTACGAGGGTCTGTCGCACCCTTTTACCGTCACTGAGGATTAGTAATTATATTGAAACTGATTCACGTATTTATTAACCATTCAGGAATAATAAGGAAAAGCTTTATTTCTTAAAACATAATTAAAATGAATGCCAAAATTGTTAGAACTTAAATAAAAACTATTGGAAAAATACCACACAAATATTGTTCATACATTTGATATTTGAATTGCCCGCCAACAGTTGAGCAAACCACAAACAGCTGACTAAATAAAATCCACAGCCCACTGCCCACTTGCTGTCTGTGGACGGCATGTGTAAATTTAGCTCTCTCACAAGCTCACGCTGCGAAGTTGAATTCAAAACAAAACAAGCGAAAATGTCTGGTTGCTCTCACTCGCTCTCACTAGTATTTGTGGCTCTTGCCTGCAAATGTATCTACTGTGTCGGCAAAGGCGGCAATAACATCAGTTTCAGTTCCATTCTGTGGTGCTGAGCGCGCGGACGCAGTGTAGACAAGGTCCAAAACAGCAGCCAGAAACGAATAAGCGAAACAAAGGCATAAAAGCAAATCATAAATAAGGACTGCCTAAATATCGTGCATGTGTGGGCGTGTGCATTTTTATTCTGTTTTGTGCTTGAAATATTGAACCTGCATATATGTAAATTTTAAACGTCAAAAGAATTGTAAAATTGAATTGAGCTGCGGTTAGTGCGTGCGGGCAAGAAACTCGATAAGCTGTAAACAAAAGGTGCGCAGACAAACAATAACAGAGACAGCAACTACTACAAGAAGAAGTAGTGGGTGCAATTGGAAGGGCAACAAGTTCCATCGGCAATACAAGAAGAGACAAGGGTAAGTGCCTGGAAGTTGTCATCATTATGGCTGACGTGTTCTATGCGATCAGCTAGGCGCTGTTGCTGTTGCTGCTGTTGGTGTGCAGCTTCCGTCCTGCACTGATAAGACTCAAATCTAGTCTCTCTCTCCCCACTGTATGTTGTCTTGATAAAATGTGGGTCAACATCAATTTGAATTCCATTTTTGATTAGAAAGAAATTTCCAGAGATTTCGGACGACGCGTCATAACAGAAAATATAAATAAGTTCCTTATGTTCACTGTTCTTTCCGCTATATCAGGGGTCGGCAAGTAGTTTTAACTAGGGTCCGGATATTGCTCGAAAATTTTTAAACGGTCCAGAAAAAAAAACAACTAATAATAATGTATTACAGCTTTTTATTACCTAAAATTGGTTCAAAAATATTACGTATTTGTTTTATTGACATACCTACATACCTACATTCAATATTTGGGGTCCGGGTTCCTTCGCGGTCCGCAACGCCGCGTCCCCTTTGTGTTGCGCTATATGCTATGCATTTCAATAATGTCGCTCTCATTGTTGTTGTTTTGTTGCTGCACACATGTGTAGATTCAATTGAAATCATAGCACTGCCGACCGCTGACCATCATAAAATGCTCCCGCTCCCGCTTTCCTCTCCCAAGTTGTGTTTATGCGATAAGTAAAGTATCTCGGATGCGGGAATCATAGGCAAAGCAGCAGCCGCCTTCTCCAGTCACGTAGTCAATTTTTTATTGTTGCGTTTGTTTTGGTAGCACTTTCTTCAACGCATTGCCTTTTGCTCGCTCATTTCGTTTGTGTTTATGTTCCGTGTTCACTGGAAAACAACCCCTAATAATGGAATTGGAACTAGAACGTTGTCGAACGCGTTGCCAACGCTCTCAAAAATGGTTCGCAAATGGTTCTGTTTTTATCGCTTCATTAGAATTAATAATTTTGCTTGTTTTTATGAATATCAATGGTTTCAATTAAATGTCAATTTGTTTGCCAAATTTATTAATTTTTAATAATCGACATTCGCAGTTTGTTGCACCCAACTGGCAAAAACGGTTAATATACATTGCCTGTTAGGCAAATTAGTTAACTTTATTCGCAAACCGGTCACAAAAACGTTCACCATTCCTTTATTTGTCAATGAATTGTAGCGCACTTGAGATCCACTTGTTTTCATACATATTTCTGATTACTTTTTCAATGTTATAATTAACCTTCGGCAAATGCTTCTTCAACGAAACGAAAGTAACGAATGTAAAGGCCAAAAGCGTGACAGCAAATGGAATGAAATCACATATATAAATTAAATAAAAAATGAAAGCAAATTAAATGAAAGTGTTGCCCTGATTGCTGCTGTCCCCCCACTATACACACTCCACGCCAAACTACTTCCTTACAAGTGCGCCTCTCCACACAACTTCCACTTCCATATTCAATGGCTTGCAACTCGCTTTACGAGTTTGTTGTGTAATTAGTTGCAACTATATAAATATATTTTCTCCATTTTTACTTGCCATTATTGGCAGCTGAATGTTGCATCTTCTATTTTTAACCGGTTTAGATGCCGCTTTCAAGGTGAATCGGTTAGCTATGTTCAATTTATGCGCACATATTCATAAATATATTCCAATGTTTTTTTTTTTTTTTTTTTGCCTTCGTATATGTAATTTTTCATTCATAATTCAAACTTGAAAACCAAGTGCATAGCACCGGGATTTCTTGCTTTAGCTTTAGCTTTTACTGCAGCATGTTTAAAAGATTTTCCGCAATTGAGTTGGGTTCAAGTTTCCTGATGATGGCAATTAAATTAATGCTCGCTCAACAAGTTGAAAAGTTTTTGTCAGCTCCAAAATATGATCAAATGCCAAATATAATAAGCATGTGTGAAAACTTTTATTTTGTTTTGAAAAGAAGAACTTCTTGACAGCCAAATTGTTGTTGTTGTTGTTCGCATCTAACAAGCGTATCAAATTTAATTCACAAAAACTGCTGTCAATTACAATTTTTTAATTATGCATGCAATTTGCGTCTCGAAGACGACTCCCAAAAGGCCAAATTGGCCAGAAACTGTTACAAACCAGCATAAGGTCAGCTTGAAGTGTTGGCATTTAAAGCTCTCGCGAGAGCCAAACTTCGTGCTGGCTAAAAACAAAAGGCTATTGCCAAATGTCAACTGAAGCAACTTGGGGGATTTGAGGTGCAACTAAATAAATGCAACGCCACATAAAATGTCAACTACCGTTTGGCTGCCGCTGACTTATGAGTTGAATTGTAACGAACTTGCAACATTGCAATTCCATTTGCACCTAAATAATGATGCGCCTCTCTCCTCCCTTGCATTAACTTTTGCTTGTTGACAGTTGCATTTAAATTGGTTGTCAGGGCAGGAAACCAGCTGGAAACAGGCATCATTTCGGCTCAAGGGTTGTTGTGACATGAGGCAGGGGGAGTCATGTGTGTGTCAGGTGGTGGGGTGCCTGCCACATAAAACAGTTTCAGTTCCAGTTAAAGGTTAGGGCTATGGTTACGGCTATGGCTATGGCTACGGTTTAGTGTTACGGTTACAACCTGTACGCTTGTCAAGCTAAACCCGACGGCTTTACTGCCATTGCAGTTTTGCACGGAAGACGCGTTGCAAATTTTCTAGCTGACTTTGCAGTAACACTCAGTGGGGCAGTCGCTTCGTTTAGCTAATGAGGCTTAGTCAGCAGAAAAAAAAAAACATACAAAAATTTCGCAATATTTCATAACTTAATGGCAACAAAGCGCAAGTCAAGAAAATCGAAAAAAACAAAACTCAATTAAACGGAGAATTTGCAGCAAACGCTAAACTAGTAGAAAAAGAAGCGTTGTAGGAAGAAGAGGCAGCAGTTGGCAGCTTGTTGCATAAACAGACGCAATTGGCAACCAGACAATACAACGGCCCAAAAACAAAAAGTTTGCAATATCAAACACGCAAGCGAAATTTGTTGAGGCAAGGTTTGCTGTATAATATTATGGTTGGTGTGGCATTTGCCACATATACACAAGCGCACACAAGAACCGTAATTTAATGTTGCAAGTTGATTGCATTATGCAAATACCATTTGTTTATTGAAAATGCCAACGGACAGATCCTTTTTGCCAATGCGCACACTAAATTATACCAAAATGGAATTATATTTAAATTATACAAATATTTGTTTGTTGCAATACAAATTGTGTTTTTTTCTGTTTAATGAATGTGCGCATTAATTTTTTATTTAATTGCTACTGATACAGCCTCATTCAGAAACAAATGAAACAATATTAAATCTTATTACAAATTACTAAATAATGTGATTGCAACAAGAATTTTTCGTTTTGGGGAATGAAACGATTTCTATTTAGTAAATATTTCTCTGGTTTTAATGAATATTTTTCATCAAATACGATCGAAAGGAGTTTTATAAAGCACAAGAAGTTTTGAAAATTTCATAATTTATTTCTAACAAAATTACTTTTTTTTAGTATTTCTATTTAATTCTTTCAATTTGGATAAAAATAAATAAATAATAAATAAATAGTAAATAATAAGGTGAGTAGCTTGAAAATATAATATGTTCAACAATTCTAAACACAAATTTATATGTACAACAAGTAATTTGTCAAATTGTTTGATTTTTGGAGTTTTTGCACTTCTATAGGTTGCAATTCGCAACTGGTTCAAGCTTGAAAGTAATAAGGTGCTGGGTCCAATATTTGGCTCATTGTCAGAGTTCAGCAGCAGTTGCTCTGACCAAATTTATTTATTATCACATTTTCAAGGATTTTCATCGATATGAGTATCGATGTCCCGGTTGAAATTCGGAACAAGTTTAAGCTTTAACTTTTAAAGGACCTCAGTTAAAGCCCGCCGGATTATTGGTTAGAGTTCAGCAGCAGTTGCTCTGACCAATTTTATTTTATTTTTTTTTTTTTTTTTTTATCAAAATTGGATATACAAAAGCTGCACTATCATTAGTTCATAATGCGGCCTGTAATAAGATACTCGTTCAATCTGTGTTACAACTATAACGCATCCATTGGCAGAGTTCAGCAATAGTTGAGTTGCTTTGTTCAATGGAATTTTTTTTTTTACTGTGCACCCAAGTCTTTTAAAGGTGTTCCTTGGACATCTGCTGGACAGTTGAATACTTTTTTATAACTGTTTGCGGCCTGTAATTCGCAACTGGTTAAAGCTTGAAAATAATAAGGTGCTGGGTGCAACATTTGGCTCATTGTCAGAGTTCAGCAGCAGTTGCTCTGACCAAATTTATTTATTATTACATTTTCAAGGATTTTCATCGATACAAGTATCAAAGTCCCGGTTGAAACTCTTAACTGGTTCAAGCTTGAAAGTAATGAGGTGCTTGCTCGAACATTTGCCTCATTGTCAGAGTTCAGCAGCAGTTGCTCTGACCAATTTTATTATTTTTTTTTTTTTATCAAAATTGGATATACAAAGAATTGCACTTTCATTAGTTCATAATGCGGCCTGTAATACGATACTCGTTCAAGCTTAAACCTACCTCGTAGAGAATCTGTGTTACAACTTAAACGCATTCATTGGCAGAGTTCAGCAATAGTTGCTGTGTCCAATGGAATTTCTTTGTTTTGTTTTTTTTAACGTGTACCCAAGTCTTTTAAAAATATTCCTTGGACATCTTCTCGACTGACGACAGACAGAAAGTCTTACAGTGCTGACTTTGTTATTACTGTCTGCGGCCTGTAATTCGCAACTGGTTTAAGCTTGAAAGTAATGCGGTGCTGGGTCCAACATTTGCCTCATTGTCAGAGTTCAGCAGCAGTTGCTCTAGCCAGTATTATTTAATTTTTTTTTTATTTATTTATTTTTTTTTTTTTAAGTGACAAATTTATTGTTAGGTTGCGCGTTGTCTCTTTTTTTTTTTATTTTTTTTTTTGACAAATTCTTGCTAACATCAAAATGCAGTTAAACATCATTGTGCAACAACAAAATCATTTTGGCACAAATGCAAACTATACTTTTACTATATATCGTGGCTTGTAATTCGCTACTTGTCCAAACTTGGATGCATTGCATTATTGCCAGAGTTCAGCAGCAGTTGCTCTGTACAATTTCACATTTTTTTTTTACTTTAATATTTTGATTTAAATTGTTAGGATATCTGATCATTCATCTTCTGTCCCAAGATCATTCTGTATTTATACTATATGTAGCCTGTAATTCGCAACTGGCTGAAGCTTGAAAGCAAGAACTTCTAATTGGCAGAGATCAGCAGCAGTTGCTCTGTACAATTTGACATTTTTTTTTGACTTTAATATTTTGATTGAAATTGTTAGGATATCTGATCTCCTCATCTTCGCATCAATTTCTGAGTTCAGCAGCAGTTGCTTTGAAACTACGTTTTTTTTTCACTATTTGAGGAATAGAATACTTGAAATGCGTACACAGAACCAAGACTTATATCTTAAGAGACATATGCTCAGTCCACTAAAGTTTTTTTTTTTTTTATTTTTTTTTGTATCACAAAATATTTGGATATCCGTGTATAAAAATATATATATGTGTTTGAGACGCATTCTCTCAGTCCACTTAGGGATTTTGTATTTATTTTTTATATTCCCATTAGACTTTTTTGTGTTTCTATTTAAGTGCGATTTCTTTGCATTGCTATATCATACATTGGATGTAAGCATCAATCCATTCGGTTTTTTTTAAATTTTATTTTTATGGTGTGCTTATATAATTCATACAGGGAATTCATTATTTTAATTGACATACATTTTTTTTTAATATATCCTTTTTTAAATATAAAGGGCTTATTGTAAATACGAATTATAGAATTGCTTACTATATGTTTGTATTACACATATCAATTCTTAAGCACGAACGTATTAAAAAAAATTTAAAATGTCATTATCCATAGCATTTCAAACAAAAATATTTATTTTTTTCACATTTCTATTTAATTTCTTTAGTAAAAATATAAATGGGCCTGCCGCGAATCTGGAATATTACTGATCAACCTTAAATTAGATATCTTATAATGCTTTTCCAAAAGTTCTTTCATTATATCGACATATTTATGCTAATGCTTTGTGTTTTTGGTATATTAACATAATTCAAGTGTTAAGCATTTTATAATAATTGATTTGCATAGTTAACTTTGAAACAAATTCAACTTTCATCGAATTGATCGGTTGAATGAAACAAAAAAACCAGGCAAAAACCAGAGTCTATGATAATAAGCTGCCTGACATTTCAGTTTAGTCTGGATTGTGCAATTTATGTGCTTTTAATATTCAAATATCTTTAACAGCCCATTCATTTCTCAAGCTCTTAAGTTGAATGAGTGACTATATTAAAGCACAATTGAAAGCATACTCTAAAGTTGAAGAAGGTATTTCAAGCATATTTGCAAATTGGTATGAAAATGTATATTGTATTTGTTTTTCTTTTATATTCGTCTGCTTGGCAATTTTTTTTCTGTGTGTGTGTGCTGCGGGGCTTAAAGTTGGCCAAAAGAAGTGAAAGTAGAATTGGGTAAAATTCTTGCTGTTTCAATCATAAAATTTGCATGGCCCACATTTATTTTTCACTGCAAAAGTTTTCTTTCAGTTTTTCGTTATTTTTTTTTTATATTTTTTTTCACCGAAAAGTTATTGTTATGGGGGGTGCCACCTTTCCTCTTCTTATCTTTTTCTGTAGAGAAAAATGAAATGTATGTGCTTTGGGAGCAAAAGAAATGATCAAAAAACGAAGCAAAACGGTTCAGTGAACTCATTAAAAGAAAACATTCCACACGCGTTTTATGCCATTTCTGCAGTATTTGCAAACATCTCTCAATAGGGGCCCGACACCCAGAGAACGTATACATCATGCACACACACATATACATATGTTTTAAACATTTGCATTTCAATAAGTTTGATTGTGTAACGTTCTGACCAGTACCGTTAACGATTTTAAATGTTTGGCACTTGAAACAATGCGACGCTTGTTGTTCATTCAACGGCAAATGCAGCATCAGCGACGCGTATCCGTCAGATACATTTGCATATGTTACCATAAAGATTCATCGAAACTAGAGTTCTTTGAACCCAAAAAAACTAATGCTTGTCTGTTGCAGTCATCAAAAGTTCGTTGTTCGTTGAAAACTTTATTGTTATTGTCAAGATAAACCGTTGCTGCATTTATTAAGGCCTCTTCTTGGCCTTTTTTGATAGCTGTCCCATCTCTAATCAGCATCACAAATCGATGAAGAACACAAAACTTATGCTAAACCGGTTTGAGATCATCACAACTTGACCATTTTTGGGGAAATTGTTTAAGACTAGTTCTGTCAAGCTGCTAAATATGTATTGGCTATAATAAATTCGATGAGATACAAAAAGAAAGAATGGACTAAGTTTATTGAATTGTGAGCAGACTTTTCAATTTTTGTCTGTAAATCGTGTTTACGAATAAGTGAAAATCTTGTTTACATATGTAAATGTTGCATTGTTAGTTAAGGTGAAACTGATAGTTGTGGAAAGTTAATGTAAAAATTTCCAGTTTTCAAATATTTTTGTTTTAGAGGTCAAGCTATTGCCAATAAGATAATGTATGCAATGTTTGAAGCCATACCTCGTTGAATAATTTGTTTGTAAACGTCAACCTTGCGCCTTTTTGTTGTTATGACCACAATTTCCGTCTGTGAATACAGTTGGCTTGAACACAGTTACATCTATAGATTGAGGCGAGGCAGTCGATTAAAACCCATGTTGTCATTATTTTTTGTGCCAAAGAACATTGTCAGGTAGCCGGTTTTTGACACCACACATCTTGAATTTTTGCCAGTTTCGATTGAGAATTAACTGTTGATTAATGTGGGCAATTATTGCTGGAGTGCAAGTGTTTGTGATATTGTGACATCTTGTTGACTAGTGTGTTGCGGTCTGTTTGCCTTGTGGTGTTTGATATGTGTGTGTGTTTATGTGTGAGTGTGGTGTTAGGGCAACCGAAACTCAAAAGCAATTGAAGCAGATTAATTAGGCATAATTTGTGCAATTTGTCCTTGAGAAGCAAGCATGCAGACAGACAGAGACAGAGGAGAGTAGAGTCTCAAGTTACAAAACTGAAATCAAAATCAATCGATATGCGATTTAAATGCAAATTAAATCAAAATCTTGTTTAGCAGACCATAAACCATGCTTAAAAGCGCATTTATCTACAAGATTTGTATCCCAAACGACTTGCTAATTAATCGCAATAATTATTTATTTGCACATAAGCCCATAACTACAAGGTGTTTGCGGCAAACTTAACTAATTACGAACAATTTTGAAACGAGATTTTGCTTTAAATGGGTTTAATTGAATTAAAAAGCAATTTATTTTGAGTTCAAGTAATATTTGGCCTTAATATAGAGTGTTTACATAGCCCACATAAATATTTCATCAATTTTTATACCCTTAATATATAAAATGTGTAAATAAGGGTGTAATGGTTTTATGTAAATGTATGTAACAGATAGAAGGAAGCATCTCCGACCCTATAAAGTATATATATTCTTGATCAACATCAACAGCCAAGTCGATATAGCAATGTCTGTCTACCCGTCTGTATGAACGCGCCAATCTCTGAGACTATACGACTTACAGACTTCAAACTTGAGACTAAAGCTCTCCCATACCATATGCAGAACAAGTTCGTTATCGATAACACTTCTGGTTTCCGATATACACATGGAATCGATAGCAAAAAAGCTTGCATTTCAAAATTGTAAAAACGAGGCTTTAAACTATGAATGAAATAATGAAGGGAGTTTCATTTTTTTTCACTGGGAAAATAAACACAAATGACTGATACGCGTTTCGTATGAGGTTAAGGGTATTTCCAAGTCGAGATTTCTTGACTAGAGCCTTCTTACTTGTTTTTTTATTGCTATTGACTTTATTCTGATGATAAAAAGCAATAAAGCTCTTGTCATAAAACAAAAACGTTGTACGGGCAAACCAAATTAAAGCAAAAAAAAGAAAGCTCATTAAAATAAATTGCAAGAGCATGTACCAAAAAAGAAATAAATACGATTCGAGTGTCGTTTGTCAGTGAGCTTTAAATCTTTAAAAGTAATGTTCCACACAAGTTGAGGCACAGGATATGAGAATCAATATGCGAAAGCTGATTTCGAGTTCAGTGAATATTTTACTACACATTTGAAAGGAAGGGGCCCGTTTGAATTTAATACAAAATCGATAAGGCCAAAATATGGTTCTGTTAACGTTATGCCTTTGAGGCATGGCCAATTAGCAGTGCATTTTCCCATTTGTGCAACATTGTCCACATTAATAGGCTTAAACTGTGAACTCGAACTCGAACATCAAATAGAGAGTACTCGAAACAACTCGCATTGAGTGCAATCAAATATGATTTGTATCTGTAATTTCTTCAATATTTCTATTTCTTGTTGCAGTGTACACAATGTCGTGTTGGCTGCGTCTGCAGTTGACGCTTGGCGTCCTTGTGCTCGTCCTCACATCCTATTTGGTGCACGGTGAGTTGTACACAGCGCTGGCTGAGATGGAGGAACTGCTTGAGACTGAATCTGTATTGATAAGCAATCTGGAGGGCTATCTGCGCGTACAAGAGGATAAACTCAACTATCTCAAGAAGTGAGTAAACAGCTATAAAATATGCATTCAATAACGTATGAAGTATTAGTCAACGATGTGTCATAGATGTGTCATCAATTAATTAGAGTTGGTTAATGTTTAAAACAGAAAACTTGTCAGCTTAACGCAAATCTAATGACCTAAATATAATTTTTTTTAAATTTTTATTCTCTTATTTGATTATGCAAAATTATTTACTACGCTTATGAATTTGACATTTATTATATTGAATGCGATGTGCATGTAATATGCATCATAGAGCGCTTAAAATAATTAGTTTTGATGTATTATTATATGTGACGAAGGTCGTACTGATAATTTCTTTGAAATATTAACTTATTAGTTAGTTTCAATATTAAGTTTATTTTTTTAATATTTTCTATGGTTTTTACGTTTATGTTAAGGATACTAAAAGTCAGCAATGACATGCGCATGCTAATGTGCATCTAGTTGGTTTGTTTGGTTGTCTATAAGGCAGGTGGCACTATAATGTACTCGGTGGCATGCTCATAATTATGATTGCTGTCACCCCGTAGTTTAGCCACGTGCGTGTGGCAGCTGTTGCATTTTGCAGCTACATGCAGCTAAACGTGTACCTACATGCATGCATTGTCTTTATTTTATTTTTTGTATCTATGCGGCGCCAAGAACAACAAAAACACAAACACAACAAGCATTATTTATTTAATGCTGCATATCTTAAGCTACCCCAAGCAGCACTCTCTCGCTCTTATATACTCGTATATATAAATACATATGTGTATATGTAAAGTTGAGCTGCTTGCAGCGGAAGGACGTAGATGCAGGATAAAAGACGCAACGGATGCGGTAAGGTAACTCCCCTAATCAAATATGCCAAGCAGCCCGAATGGCATTAAAAACGTAGCCAGGAAGGATCTATCTTATTTATTTGCTCCCTCTTTCTCTCAGTCTTTCTTCCGTTTTATCCATCTCCCTTTGAGTTTGCAAAGGACAACGCTGATCCTCACAACAGCTGACAGCTGTTTGCTGTTATTGTCAGCGCTTCACTTCAACTCCCCTCCACACAACAACGCATCCTTGCATCCTTCTCTTTGCTCTCTCGCATTATCTTGTGCGCTGCAGCCGCATGTGGCGCGTGCCATTAGCAGTTGTTGCCGCACTGTCGGCACAAATTAAAAGTTAATGTCGACTTAAATTTTCCATGTTGCTCGCAGCGTGGCAACAACAAACTTTAGCCCACAATGTGCTGTCCACTGTCCGCCCAAAGCTCTGCAATCCAAAAAAGGATTCATTCGAATGTGTGTGTGGGATATAAATTCCACACATATATGTATGTTCATATATCCTTTGGGCGCTTTGTGCTGCCCGTTCATATGGCAATGCATAAATTTCACAATTTCACAACTGGAGTCTCGGGGATTTGCAGTTGTCATCATTCAGCTGCTGCTGCTGCTATTGCTGCTGCTGCTGCTGCGTCAAAGTTGATTTGATTCGTGTTGCTTTTGGCCTTGTGGCACTGACAGAACCACGCTGGGGCAAAATCCAATTAAGTTGGCCAACATAGACAAGTTGCAGACAAAGGCCCAACACACACACACATACACAAACTTCATAAATGCAAAATGCGCGAGGGTGAGAGGGAGAGAGCCACTATTGACTCTTTGATAAGCGCACAGGGCAAATGTAACGGTCGCCTAAGCTGACAGAAAAGGGGGAGAGTGTATGCTTTATAGAGTGTATATAGTGTGTTATATACAACAACAACAACATCAACAACAACACGAACAATCGAGGTGTGAGGGCCATTGCCATTGCCTATTTGGCTCTTATATGTGTTGATATGTGTTTAAGTATAAATTCAAAAAATGCTGATAAAATAAATTGTGCAGCAAGCCGGCTGCGCGAACAACCAAAAAAAAATTCGTTTCAACCCTCATGAACTCGGCAGCGGCAGCAGGAACCAGGAGCAGATGTTTCTAGCACAAACGGAACGCGCCAAACGTCGACTGTCGCTTAATGTTGTTGCAGTAGTTGTTGTTGCTGTCTTGAGCTCAATTATTGTTGGTATATAGCCCAAGTATATATATATGGTTATAATTTTATTTTCAAGGGGGGGTTTTAAGAACGCACGCGTCTCTGCTCGATCCACTCGACTGCGCGTCGGCGCAGGAAATTGCAAGTCGAACCGAGAGAGCAGTGAGTAAAACCTCACAGTTCAGTTCAGATCGAGTTGTCGTGCCGAGCAGATCAGTCGGCCAGAATTGTGACAGTGAAAAAAGTCCATATTAAAGACCAAGTACAGTGCGGCCATTATGTCCAAACACAACTATACGAATCCGGCATTTTGCCAGAACAGTGAGTTCTATCCGGTGCCATCGAGCAATTCAAGCAATCGCGTCGAATCCATATACAATCGCAGCTTGCAGTTGAACTTTAGTCCGGTATCGGTGCCGGCGTCGCCATGTCGCGATCCCCGTGAGGGTCCGCTCCGCATGCAACGTAGCATGTCGACGCGTTCGGTGACGCGTAAACAGTACCAGCAACAGCAGCAGCAGCAGCAGCAGCAACATAAGCAGCAACATAAGCAACAGCAGCAGCAACACCTACAGCAACAGCAAGAACACCTGCCACAACAATCATCTTCAAGTGGTCGTTATGCTTTGGTGCCACTAGAAGATCTGGGCAGTGTGGCCAGTCGTTATGCCATTGTGCCAGGACAGGCAGCACAGCGTCTGGCACGTTCGCAGGATAATCTAGATCGTTATGGCTCCAGGCATGGCCTGCAATCGGATGAGGAGCCGCATTCCTTTCACGAGGAGCCACACCAACAGCAGGAGACACAATTTGCCAGTTTGCCGCCAACATTGAATACACTGCCGCCGAAGCCGCCACCAAAGATTAAGCATGCCTTCTCCAGTGACTTTGGCAGCAAAACGTTTCTCATTGTGGACAAGAACAGTAATCAGCGCTATCAAATGGTGCCCACAGCCGAGGATGAAGAGCTTGTCGATGACAATCAGGAGATCATACAGATGCACAATGGACGTGCCCATCGCTATGCCGTAGTGCCCACCGATGCGGATGACGATGATCTAACTGAGGACTCGGCATTGACACAGCAGGAGACCTGCCTCAGCAACACGGAACTCAGCCAGCAGCAGCAGCAGTATACAATGCGTACATCGACCCCACAGCAGCGTAATGCGGCGGCTGCCACACGAGCGTTGCACGAGCTGTTGTCGACGCCGAGGAAAATGCAACCACCACCGCGTCTTGCACACTCCACGCCCCGCAATGCGGCACACCATGAGCAGCTGCAACGCGAGCGACGCCTGCAACTCTACCAGAGTCAACAATACATCAATATGCAACATCAACAGACGACGACCGTGTCGGTTGCGCCTTCGCCAGCGTTGCCACTGCGTCAGCAACGTCTGTCGCCACAGCGTTTGCACTATGAGACTGTCAAGTCATCGGCGGCGGCGCCTCCTCCACAACAACAGCAACAACAACAGTTGGCTTGTGATCGCACCACGGCTGTGATTAGTCCACGTGTGCAGGGCCAGGAGCTGGATATGACCTGCAAATCGCATGTGAACAATAACTCCTATCCACAGAAGTTGGCCAATGCCACAATCACCTTGGCCATTGTCTCCCTGATGCTGGTACTGGGCAGCACCATGAATGCTGGACTCATCATCTATATGATAGCACATGTAAGTAACACTTTTTATTTCTATATCTTTCAGGCACTTAACTTTTATTTCTTGTATTTTAGTTTGGCAAGTCATTTTACCTGCAGTTTGGATTGGTTGCCTCGTTTTGCGGCATGGGTCTGGGTTTCCTTGGCTTTCGTTCGCGACACTGCGAATGGTTGCCAAATCGCAGCTATACCTCCGGCTACATTTTGGTCACTATCTTTTGCCTCTTCAAGTGCTGTGGCCTCTTGCTTATACTCGTGCTGGATCCGTTTCCAGGCTTACCGCTTCATGATGTCACCACTGGCGTTATTTTAGGCTTGTCCACGTTCACCATGTTCTTCATTGGCCTGGGCGTCATTGGCAGTCTGTGGTGCTATCGTCCGCCACCTGACAACCGCGTCAATGTGGTCTAAGTGCTGTTTGTACCTATTTGTAAGCGTAGTTGATAATTAGTATTAAGTTGTAGTTTCAGTTTTCTTTTCAGCAAGCAACAAGCGTAACGGCTAGGAGACCAAAAAAAGTATAAGTAATTAAAAAAAAAAAATGAAACCGCAAACAAAAAGTTCCAGCAGTGAATTTTGTTTTCAAGACTGTAAATAAAAGGTTGTAATTAAATTTAAGTCATCCACAATTGTTTGAGTGGTCGAATTAATCATTTATAAGTTATTGTTCAAAACTTACATTTAAGCATCGCACATTGCACATTGAAAAATAAAGTTATTCAAAAAAAGCGCACGCGTATAAACCAAAACAATTCTTTCTTTTGAGTCTCGTTTAAAATGTATGAGTTGCAGTTGTATAATGGAAATCTTTGTTGTGTACACCAAAAATGTCAAAACCGTAGAAAGGGCAGATTATACGAGAATATGTGTTAAAGTCCTTTGGTGCTTTGTTTTTTTTTTTTTTAAATATATCTACTAATTCTTTATTGATTATATAGCTTACTGTTACTATTAATAATAACTTATACTATAGTGTAACGTGCTTTGTTGATCGATCTAAAAGACTTATTAATTTGTTGTTTTTGCTTTGCTTGGGGCTGAAAATCTTTCTCTCTCTCTCTCGATTTTTTTTTTCTTTATTTATATTTATTAAGGAATACGGGGAAACCAGTGACCCCTTTGAGTTCTTGGTCTCTTTTGAATCAGCCTCTTCAGGCGCACCAGCTAACTTTAGTTAGCTTTATCAGAATTTTACATACAATATAGACAATAACGATACAATAAATAACAATCACAATTATAACAATCACAGATAAGAAGATCTGTATAGAATTTAATTCCTTCGGACCCTTTTCAAGGTTGAACGGGAAACGAGGTCTTTCGGTTGCCTTCTGTTGAGCCTTCTTGGTGGGCGAGATGTATTGAGGGCACTTGCCAGCCGATTTCTATGACATTCTAATCTTTCATGATACCGGCTTGAGTGGTGTTTAATCTCATTAAAAACTGTAGAAAGTTTTAGGTCCCTGTGCAGGGTCGTGTTCCGCACAAACCATTCGCCGCCGGTTATAGTCCTCATTGTCCTATTTTGCTCGACTTAAATTTTCCTAATAAGGCTATCACACGCAAGGCCCCAAATTTGGCATCCGTACCTCCAAATGGGTGCTATAATCTGTTTGTTAATTGTCACTTTGTTGGCTAGTGACAATTTACTACGCGGACAGAGCATCCAATAGTGCTTAGACACCGCAGCACGTATGCGTATACAAATATACAAATACTGAAACATCACTTTCTTCTTTTTCTTGGCGGAGATCGGAGCACTAGGTCCCTCGGTTGTCTTCTTCTGAGCCTTCTGGGTGGGCGACATTTGGTCAGAGCGTTTGCTAGCAGATTTCTGTGTAGCCGAAGCCTCTCGTTGTAGCGACTGGAATGCTTGTTATTCTGGTCGAAGACGGTCGGCAGTTTGAGATCTCTATGCAGAGTGTTGTTGCGAACATACCACTCGCAGCCGGTGAGCATCCTAATAGTCCTGTTCTGGGCAGCCTGTATTCTGCGGATTTGGCTGTCGCAAGCCAGGCCCCAGATTTGGCATCCGTACATCCAAAGAGGTGCTATTATTTGTTTGTAAATTGTCACCTTGTTGTTCAGCGCAGAGCAGCCAATAGTGTTTTTTCACTGTACAACGTATGCGCTGTCTTATGGCAGTGACCTGCTTTGAAATTGAAAGTCGACGATCCAGCATTACTCCAAGATATTTGACTGAGTCCAGCTGTAGAACAAGGGCTTGCTCAATCTGCACTGCCGGTGGCGTTTTTCGCTTGAGGGTGTAGCAAACGTTGGTGGATTTGTTGCTATTGATACCAATGTTCCAGCGTCTAGCCCATTCTGCAAATCGGGTAGCGTAATTTTGGATGCTTTTTGCATCTTGATCTGTACGTGACGCACACATCATCAGCAAAAGTGGCTAGCATTGACGCCCACGCTGTTGTCTGGCTGCGGCATATCGTAGCTATACAAGCAGTACAGCAGGGGGCCATGAACACTTCCCTGCGGTACCCCGGCTGCAGCATTATGCTCAGCAGTGAGTGCTGAGTGGAAACGCACCGAAAAACGCCTACCCTCCAGATAAGACCTCAGAAGGCCGAAATATGGCGCAGGCAGCGTATTCTTTATTTTCACCAGGAGACTGGTGTGCCACACTCGGTCAAACGCTTCCCGGATATCCAGAAATATGGCGTTGCAATAGTCCTAGTTGTCGTAGGCAATCAGGATTTGCTCGACAACTTGATGAAGCTGCTCGATGGTGCTGTGTCCGGCACGGAATCCAAACTGATGAGCAGGAATAATCGCCTGGGCTTCCAAAATTCCGACCAGTATAGAGCTTTAACCAAATCTATTCTGTGAATTCAAAGCCCCAAAAGCAACCTTCGTTTTAAACTTGTATATAATTCGAACTGATTGAGTTTATTCAATAAATAATGCTGTAATCCAATTATTTTGGATAGAATTAATCGCTTAGCTAAAACATGATCTAAACTCTTGGTATAAAAATAGCTTATTGATTTATATACTCTTTGGTTAAGCTTTGTTAAATATTTTGACTAAAACTTTTAATTTAGTTTGTACCACTGGTTGCAACAACAACTGCAACAAACTTGTTGAGTAAATTTGCTTATAAACTTGCAACTTGTGTTTAACTTGCAGCAAAATGGATGAATACCAAAGAGAACATGCAGATGCTGCCAGCGATATAACCGCCTACATATCGAATCCCATTAATGCTTATCTACTGACCAAACGACTGACCACCGACTGGCGGCAAGTGGAGAATCTGATGCAACATGATGTGGGAACGGGTAAGAGTTAAGCCAAAGCGTCTGCTTCGAGCAAAACTTTGTTAAAACCGATTTAAAACTTTTCTGTTTGCCATTTTTTCTGCTATGCTTCACAGATTTTGTGCAGAATCTCACGCAATATCGCAATGTGCTAAAGTTTCCCTCGGACGAGGATTTAAATGGTGCGGCCGTGGCACTGTTGCGCCTCCAGGACACTTATCAACTGGACACGTCCAGTGTGGCACGCGGCAAACTCAATGGCATCCAGTACAGGTAACGTGCATGCAAAATCACTTAGCTCCAACTTAGCTGCCACTAAAGCTGTCTTTGCTTTTGGTTTTGCAACTTGTATATAAATGCAGTACGGAAATGTCATCGGACGATTGTTTTGAACTGGGTCGGCAATCGTATGTGAATCGCGACTACTACCATACGGTGCTCTGGATGAATGAGGCCATGTCCCGCATGCTGGAGGAGCAACACAATCAGACTTTAAGCTTTACGCGTGCCGATGTGCTCGAATACCTTGCATTCTCCACCTACAAACAGGGTGAGTAAACAATCTACGTGACCAGCTGTTTCGTGGCCATTTTTTTTGTGTGTGTGTGTTTGTATTTACCTGTTGTTCTTGCCAAAGACTCGTTTGCATGACAGTTTCGAGGCCCCTTCACTAACTACTTGCTTGCCTTCTTGTCACTGTCCATTTGGCTGCAGGAAATTGCACTTTGCCAGTGCCCGAGCAGTGGAGCTGGGGTGATAGCGCCTTAGTCAGGTGGTGTATTAAGCGCCCTGGGTCGTTAAGTGCTAAAAACTGTTGCCAGTCCGTTGTGTTGTGTTGTGTGAAGTGAGAGCAAGGACAATATTGTGACTAGCTTAGTGCAAGTTGGCCTCTGGATACACTTGGAATCACGTAGCTATTACTACAACCGTGCAAGTGCACGTATTTGGCCCGGCTATAGTGTGGTTTATTATTGCCTTATTACCACGACAGATGGCCAAGGATGTGGGATGCCGTACTCCATACCCCAGGCGTTAGCCCTTAAACCCAAGTCCCAATCTCAAGCTCATCTCAACTAAGTTGTCATAGTGAAAAGTGTGCATAGCACATGGATCTGTATCTGTATCTCTGTTTGTATTTATAGCCGTAGCCATGTATCTGTGTGTTTTTAACGGTATCTATATCTACGTGACCTCGCTCTTCGAGCATTCTGTGTTCTCAGAGTGGATAAAGTATATATTGTGTGAGCTCAAGTGCTGCAAATGCAATTGAAAGTTTTTAGATAAAGTAAGGGTAAGTGCCTTCGCTTAAGCTTCTTGATTTTCTTAAAGGATGAGTCTAAGAATCTGTTTGTCCCTATAACCTCTAACCACAAAAATATAGAAAGAAGTAATTAGTCAATTATAAATCTTTAATCTTTTTGAGATGTGCGACCTATATTTATCACGCTCATACCCCTTCACTCTTTCTCTCGCCTTCCACACAAAGTATCTGACAGTCGGGAGGGGCTTTATCCGGCTGTGCAACATTTTAACTTGTTCGCCTCTGTTGTTTTGCGCTGCGTAAAAATGCGACTCTGCAGTATTTATGGGTGGGCTTCGGTGAAACGAAACTGCCGCCATATTGTTGCAAAAGTGCAAAAGGCATGAACGCTCCTCCTCCTCTCCTCCTTCCCCATTCAACGCCCCACTCTTTAGGCAGCGAACAGGACATTTTGACATAAATCCAGTTCGCCTTCGGTATGGAAAGGGCATGGAAAGGGCACATGTGTCAGAGAAGCTTGCAAAATGCAAATTTAAATTCGCCGTCAGGTTATGGCAAGGTTGAGGTCGAAGCCAACCGAAAAACTCAATGAAATTAAGTGCCCGCTTAAAGTGTCTGGCAAACTAATTAAGGCAATGAACCAAAGGACTTGCCTCGTTGCAAGTTGAGAAGCAACTACCAAACCAAGGTCACATTATTTACGGTTAGGACACGGACATAAATAAATGTGTGTATTCAATGTCCATGCTGAAAGTTTTATAAGATACCCCAACAATAACAAGAACAAACAAAAAGTTGTCGTTCTATATAAGAAAAAGTTTGTCTTTGCGGCTCCTTACTGTCGCTTGCAAATAGAAAACTTGTAGCTATTTTGTTTTCCATTTTGTTGCTGTTGCTCTGGGGGACTGTAATTCACTGATAAAAGTTGACAACGCAAATGGGGTAGGTGGAGTGGCAATATAAATAATTTATGATGCATTTAACGTTTTCTAAGTATCCATGGAAGCTACAGGCAAATGAATAATTAATTTGAGTGAATGTAACCCTGAAAGAAAAAACTAGAGACTAGACAATCCTTCGTGGGCAGACACATTCCACAAGTGGTCAAATATACGTACATACAATTGGTTTTTTATGGCTAGGCTCTACTGTACACTAAAGGGTGGGTACTTTTGATTGCGCGTTGAAAGCATGGGGTCAAACTTTTGTTGAGCAGTTAAAAGGGAAAAAAGTGTAGCATGCTTTTAGGCAGTAATTAATTCAGTCTGCTTTCTCACCTTCACCTCACTTCAACGAAAATTGAATTGTACGGGAATGCAGGCAACGTGGAGAGCGCACTGACCATGACAAATGAGCTGCTGCAACTGCTGCCCGACCACGAGCGTGCCAATGGCAACAAGAAATTCTACGAAAAGGAAATTGCACACCAGAAGGAGTTGGGTAAAATGAAGGGCGATGATGGTTCCGATGAAATGCCTGTGTCTGATCTGGTAAGTGCATCTGTTTTTGCAGAAAATTTCAAGGAAATGCTTCTATCCCTCTACCCCCCCCTTGTTATAATAGCCGGTGGCTAAAAGCGATCCTGGACTCTTTGACATAACCGAACGCAAAGCCTATGAAATGCTTTGCCGTGGTGAACTGAAGCCATCGCCAGCTGAAATGCGTCCACTGCGCTGTCGCTATGTCAACAATAATGTGCCCTTTTTGCGCCTGGCGCCGCTCAAACTCGAAGAAGCCTTCATGGACCCTTATATAGTTATCTATCACGATGCCATGTACGACAGTGAGATTGAGGTACTTAAACGCATGGCGCGTCCTCGTTTCCGTCGTGCCACCGTTCAAAACTCCGTAACTGGTGCCTTGGAAACGGCCAACTATCGCATAAGTAAATCCGCCTGGCTAAAGACACCCGAGCATGAAGTTATTGGCACTGTGGTGCAGCGCACCGCTGACATGACTGGCCTGGACATGGACTCTGCGGAGGAGTTGCAGGTGGTCAACTATGGCATTGGTGGACATTATGAGCCGCACTTTGACTTTGCGCGGGTAAGTTCACAACTTTCAATTAAGTTGCGAAAGTTTCGATTAAGTTTTGTTTATTTCTTTTGTTGTGCAGCGGGAGGAGAAACGTGCTTTCGAAGGTCTCAATCTGGGCAATCGCATTGCCACCATGTTGTTCTATGTAAGTAACAAGGTTGCATGGTTGCAGGTTAAATGAAAACTTGTGCTTATGATTATGAACTTTACTTTGCAGATGAGTGACGTACAACAGGGTGGCGCCACAGTTTTTACTTCGCTGCATGCGGCTCTGTGGCCCAAAAAGGTTGGTTAAAAACACATTAAGTTTTCTTTTACAACAATATTAACTTTCGATTTGCATTTTATAGGGCACGGCGGCATTTTGGATGAATCTGCATCGTTCTGGCGAGGGCGATGTGCGAACGCGGCATGCAGCGTGTCCAGTTCTCACAGGCAGCAAGTGGGGTAAGCTATAATTAAAAAATATTGCTTTAAAAGTTAACTAACTTTTATCTCAACTCTTTTTAGTGTCCAATAAATGGATACACGAACGTGGTCAGGAGTTCAGAAGACCCTGTGCTCTGGAAGAGGATCATGGTGATTTTGCCATTTAGAAACAACATAAATAAATGCTCAATCTGGCTGGCATCTCAAAAACCCAGCTGCCCAATGTGCTTACTACAACTTTAACTCGTATATCTGGAGTGTGCTTTCAGGCCGGAAATCACAATTCTATTTCTATTGTAAATAATCTACCACCGCACCTAATATGGAGGCCCGGCTGTTTGCATACCCACAAACACACTACTCTCTCACACACACACACACATACACATTTCTTTTCAACTACATACCATGACTTGGCATTAGTTTTATTTTAGGCATGCGATTATTGAATTTATTAACTTTTGTACAATATACTAGTAGTAATCTCTAGTAGTTTAATCTCAATTAAAATGAACAAAGGATGCGATCAATGAGACCATTAAATGCTGTTTTAATTGCCAATTCACTTATTATGATTATCAATACATACTGTGTTTAATATGCTTCAACTCATCGTTTTGACTCTCTGTGCTGTCTGCAAATTACCTGAAGTGTAAGCTACTTAAATCGTCGAGAAAATCGAATAGTACTAATGTTATGCGGTGTTTGCTTTACATCACTTTGTTAAGCTGGTTAAATTGTTTACCATTAACAAGGTATTTATGTAAGTATGCGTGAGTGTGTGGGTTGTTAGCTTGCGCGTGCAAAAATCAGCACAGGTTTGCTAAAGAGAGAGCATGTGGCATGCTGTGTACTTAGCAGCGCTCGCAGCAAATTCAATTTACGCGGCAGCACAGTGCAGCCGTGTGGCTGTGTTGTCCGTGTTGCTAGTGGCAACAACCATCGTCACCACACTCTGCGGCGTTGTAGGTGGATTACAGTTATTGCAATTCATGCACAACCTGATAGCCAGCATTGTCCATGATAGTATATAAAGAAAATTCAGTGTTTGCTGTTTAAACAGAGAATGAAACATTTAAAGAGAGCATGGAGGTAAAAAACCAACATTCATATTGTTTGCTTAGCTTTGCTACACGACACAACTGTTTGGCGTTTGAAGTTCTTTTTTTTTCTGGATACGTGACAGTTTTATGCCCCCCAACAGAAAGGCAAATAAAGAGCACACGCTGAGCAAGTGCTTCAAATGAAATGCGTTCATATACGAATGGTTAGTTCGTTGGACAGCAGAGTCGGAGTAAGCCACATCTCATAATGTTGGGTCAAAGCAATTGCATTTCAGTGTGCCTGTTGCTGTTCGGTTTGATTAATATCCTTGTCAGCGGGGAATTTTACTCATCTATCGATAGCATGGAGCTCTTTGGAGAAACAGAAAAAATATTAGTGGATGCCACGCATCAATATTTAACCGAGCAGCAGCAACAGATCGAGCTGTTAAGCAGGTATGAAAGTTGTTATTAAAACTGTAGCTAAAACTGGGCTGATTTATTATGTTGGCAGTTTTTTGGAGCGTGTTAAGCGTGAGCATGTTTTTGCCAGAGAGCTGCATGAACAGGATGAGGATATCATGGAACAACCGCTGCTGGCATTTCAGGCTAGTCAAACGTCTATTTGTTGATTGGAAAACTTTAAACGAGCTTCTAACATTGAAGGAAGCGAAAACCGATTTTCGCGAGACAATGGAACAAATGTCCTCGGCCAAAGTCTTGCCAGATCAGGGGGATCTACAAGGAGCCGTCAAGGGCTTAATGATACTGCAGCGATTGTATAATTTGACTGCCGTTGATTTGGCCGATGGCTACCTCAATGACGTACACACAGGTAACGCCATGCTCTGGCGGGATTGCTATGAAATTGGCGTACAAATGTTTCAGCTGATGGAGTATGGCAGTGCTCTGGACTGGTTCCTGGTGTCAGCTAATTTGCTTGATGAAGCCGAGGGTGAAAATGTGCCTAAATTGAAAGCCGAAGTTTATGAATATTTGGCGCTGACCTACATTGAATTGGGCGAAAAGGAGTTGGCACAAGAAAAACTAAACAAGCTGCTGGATTATGACCCCGCACATCCGGCACAACATGTCCAGGCCCATCTAAACCAACGAACACCCAAGTGTCCTCCGAAGTTTGAAGTGACGGACTTGTTTACCAACTATACGCGACTTTGTCAGGGCAAGCGAGCACCGGAGACAGATGATTCTCAAAGTTCTCTGCATTGCTATCTTGATAACAAGCGACATGCTTTATTCAAGCTGTCGCCTTTGAAAGTGGAGCAGCTGCATTTCAATCCGGATATAGACATCTACTATGATGTGCTTAACGATGCGCAGATAAATGCTGTATTAGACGAAGCCGGTGAGCACGAAAGTTTTCGCTCATCCATATCAGGCACGAAGGTCTCGGACATAAGGGTTAGCCAACAGGTTTGGCTCAACTACAGCACTCCCATCTTGCAAAGCGTTAGCAAAATAGTTGGTGCCATTTCCGGTTTCAATATGGTTAATGCCGAGCTAATGCAGATTGCCAATTATGGCGTTGGCGGACAATACGCTCCACATATGGATTACTTGCAATCACTGCCACAAGACTACATTGAGAGAGGAAATCGCATTGCAACAAATATGATTTACGTGGGTTTTGCTTAACTCTAACTTAATTTGATCTACATTAATGGCTTAATGGCATATTTCCAGCTCTCGGATGTGCCGCAGGGTGGCAATACTATCTTTCCCAAATTAAACGTATTTGTCAAGCCCGTCAAGGGAGCCATGGTTAAGTGGCATAATCTACTAAGATCTTTAAGATCTGATATTCGTACTATGCATGCCGGCTGTCCCAGTTCTAGAGGGATCCAAGCGCAGTAAGTACAAGGAGATAGTTTAGTTGATAGATTGAGTAAATGTATATTTTTCATTAGTTGGCAACATTTGGATTCATTCGGCCCATCAGGAGTTTCGACGACCTTGCTTGCTTAGTTGTAACGAATAAACTTGCCTGGAGAAAGAGCATTAAATTCAGTTGGTTCAATATTTTAGTTTCTTTTATAAAAATATTAATTTATATATTTTTTATCACAAATGGCAGGAGAATAAAGTTTGATATCTAAATTAATACTTGTTACTTGATGTCTTTAAGGGACAAAGAGATCTCATGATCACGTTGCTGTTCACAGGGTCTTACATGGTCCTGATTGCTCAAACGTATCCACACATTGGCAACTGCAGAGAGAGAGAAAGTATTGTCAATAATTGTATACTTTTTCTTTATAAACTCTTGTACTCACTCCATTTGCTGCCCATTAGCACTGGGCAGGCTGCATGCTTGGTGCGATAGTCTGGATCGCCGGATCTATGCAGATTATACCAGAAAAGCAAACTGCCCCGTTCAGGTGTGACCAGCAATGGTAGATAGGGAAAGGCTGTGCCACCACCCGCTTCCACATTAGATAACTAAGAGGAATAACAGAGATATAATATTTCAATTTCTGTTATTTCGAACACTTACATAATAGATGCCAGTGGCAATACGATTTGTTGACTTGTAAAAATTGAATCCGTAATCATGATTATCAGGAAAACTGTCCATGTGCGGCTCGTAGTGGCCGCCAATGCCATAGTTGGCTATTTGCAAAGGTTCTGCAGAACGCATATCCAAGCCGGATATTTGATCCACGTGCCTGCTCATCTTCTGCATAACCGGATGCTCGTCGTATTCAAAGGTTGTGCCCTGGCTGGTACGGAAGTTGGCGGAGATGTGCTCGTTACCACCGAGACCATAAACCTGTGAACGCTGCAGCTCCGGACGAGCCATTTTCTGCAGCTCAATGGTTTCGTTGGGACTGATAACATCGTGCACCTGTATGATGTAGGGATCCAGATGCAGTTCTTCTAGCTTGTAAGGCTGAAGTATGGATCTTTGATGCTTGCCACCAAAAAGACGACAGCGAAGATTTCGCTGTGCTGCTGGACTTGGTTTGATTTCCTCCCTACAGACCTGCTGATAGAGGCTGTACTCTTCGCTTACATGATAGTCATTAGGACTGCGGGCCACCTCGTGCATCAGGCCATGCTTGACGCCATCCGAGATGAGCTGCTCGAGATGCGTGCGTGTCTCTAGCAGATGTAGACGCTGCTCCGGCTGCACTGTGAGCACATGATTGACCAACTGCAGGGCATTCTGATAGTCACCCATCGATTCATGGTAACTCATCACCGCTTCCATGAAATCCAATGAGGCAGACTCTCGGCCATAGCTCTGTTGGACCAGCAGCTGCATCGATTGCTGCAGCCAGGGCACAGTGTTGTTATAGTCCCGCATTTGGTATAGATGCTGGCCAAGGACAAAGCAATCTTGCCACGACATTGCCGCCCTGTAACAACAACAACAATGAGCTATCGAGTTTGATTTGTGATTGCCACTTGCAACGCCTGCGTCACTCACCCGTATTTGACACCGTTCAGCATGCCGCTAGCCAGCTCACCCACGTCCAGCTGATAGGTCTGCTGCAGTCGCGTCATTGCCAACGCCGTGCCCACCAAGTCCTCTAGCGTGGGTTGGCTCAAGTTCGTTCGATGCCTGGCCATTGCCTCGAGGTAGTCTATTGTGTGCGCAGGCAAGCGCAAATACAAAGTGGGTTAGTTACATGATGATGCTAAAGATAACGTTTTTGCTATGCATCACATGAGTGATGACGAAATCTGATACCAACTTGTGCGGCTTGCATCCTTCTCCACGTTGATCTCGAAGGTTTCCCAGTCGCTGTGCAGGCGCTTTATCAATCGAAACGCATTCACCGGATTGTTGAGGTAGCCCTCGATGCTATCAACGGCGCTCAGATGCTCCGCTTTAATCGCATCAATTTCACTGTGAACAAACAGCAACAATAGTATTGTGTATAAAAATCATTGATGAAATTCCTTATGGGCTTTGCATTGTTTTGTTTGTTTAACATTAATCAGTGCTTTAAATTGTTTCATATTTTCTCGCCCCACATTTGCATAATCGCAAAAATTTGCATTTTAAATACATTCATTAATGCTCAGTGACATATTATTGTGGTGGTTGTGCGTGACGACCAATTTATAAGCACTTTAATACCGCGTCAATGTGCAATTTATCAAAACTTAAACAAAAACACAAGCCATACTAATCTTTTTTGCTAATAGATATTCTTGGGTTAACGATGCTCAAATACCCTATGAGTTTAGCACACACCTTTTTGATGTATTTTCATAAAAATCTGTAGCTACTATTATAATTAAAAACATATGCATAATAAATTTTCCACTCTTTTTAATGATTTATGTTTATCGACCAAACATGTATGTATATCTTAGCTCCTTGTTCCAATTAGAGATAATTAAATATTTATATACATTATTTTTTTTTCTTCTCAAATTAGAATACCTGCTGAAAGTTATGGGAACTTAAAGGCAGTGCAACTTTTAAAATAAATAATTAATTGGTTTTTACGCTTGTCTTCTTTTTTGCATACATTGTGTTTTTGCCATTGCTTATCGGGGAATTAAATGTCACAATAACTTTAAACGGCTAACGCCGCAGCATCTGTCAGCTAGATGGTATCCGATTTGCTATCAAGCTATTCATTAGTGAGTAGCACTTGTTTGTTCTTGGCGCCCCACAGCCATTAATAACGGACGGTTTGGCCATTTCTCTAGTTTTGCGGTTTGTGTTCTACAAATTGCATAAGCACAATCATGATGTAAACGGAACTTTATAGAACGTGTTTCCGTTGCGCCCGAAATAAAATCGAATTTTAATTTCTATAAGCTATATATCTTAACGGTGCTTCTTATGTACTCATAATTGTATTGTGAAGCCGGTTTTTGAAATTAAACAAGTAAACAAAAGAGTTAAGCTGAATTGTGGGGATTCGGGAATACATTGTATATAAATGTATATGTAGTATAGCAATGGCTGACAAGCCGTTGACACTTATGGCAAAAGAAATGCCAAAAGTAATTAGCTTAGCAAAAACTGCAACCTTAGTGAGGTAGCAATCGATGGTGTTAGACAATAAAGTGAAAACATCAAAAAAGTGCCGAATAAGTCAACTAATTGTCTAAAAGATAAGGTAAATGGCATTAGATTAAAATATTAGCAGCTCATAAACGAAATAAAAGCAACAAAACATTCAAACAATTAATGTTCGTAGCCATAAAATGTTAGAAAAAATGTGGCACAAAAACGCCCAAGAATAATTTATATACAAATGTACATAGCACAAAAAGTTGTGTGTAATTCTTACCCTTAGGCCAGACAAACACTTAAGACGTTTTTAATGTGAACCGGTTAAGTGGGAATGCGAAAATGAATTGTAATAAAAAATAATAATAAGAATAAAAAAACACAACTGCCAAAGGCGACACATATTAAGCTCAAAGTCACTTTCCGATTCCACTCAGACTTTAACGAAAAAAGAATAAAAATAATAAACAGGCCGTTCAGAAGATGATCAAACGTTTGTCTTGACGACTATCTAACGAACAAGAATATAACTACTAAGCCAAACAATTTACGTAGGTTGCGACTTTATTATAGGCACGTGGGCGTTAAGCATTTGTGTACTAAATTTTAGAGTTTTCATAAGGTCAGAAGCAAGTAGCAAATTGTAGTGAATTTTGTATTTAATAAACTGGAAAGCAGGTCGCATTGCTAAAGAAATTTTGCTCTGAAATTTCAATTAAGTTAGGCACACAATAAAATCAAATCTAAGTCAAATTAAATTGCAAATTGGTTCGAATAATAAAACCAGATTATTGCCGAAGCAAAACTCTGAAGCCCACTACTTAATATTCCATTTTATTCCATTGATTATAAAAATGCCGACTAAAATTTGAATTTACCTTTGTAATATCTGCGCATGCTCGGTTATTTGATTAACATAATTCTGGAGTTCTGTCAGCAGGATAACCTCTGTGCGTAGAAGCTGTTCCAGGCCACTAGTCGAACTAAAATATTCAGCATTACCTATAGAAACTTGTAGTCCTAAAACGAATATAGCTATCGCGACAAGAAACTTCATTTCTATAGATCCTGGCAGTATTATTTTCAAACGTTTAACGTCTTGAGTCTCGGAACTCGTGCTCACTTCACGGCGTTTCGTTAAGAACTGTTCGGCGTCGAGTTGATGACAATATACAAACAAGCAGTCTTCACAGATCGTAAGTCTAGCAAAAGCTCTCAGCGTTGGTGGCTGCTAAGCTTTAGCAGCGACTGTAGATCAAAGCCACAAGTTCTCACTGTGGTCAAAGAACTGCCCCCGAGGGCACACCGTCAGGCTTGAATGGTTCACGCAGCCAGGTAATCAAGATGATGAGTTCAATAAACCTAAAAGTGGTCAACAATCACTTTACATAAGCCCTAAGCCATTTACAATTGATGTTTTAATTGGGTGCCGCAATCAAACAGATCATCCAACCGACTTCCTGATGAACCAATCCACAACTTTTCTATGTTGGCAATTACTTTCACTTGCCAGTTGGCTAAGAATTGTCATTTTGTCATTCTTTATATCGCTAACATGCAAATGAGTGCCGGCTAAAACTTTGCCCGTGAACTTGTTTATGCAAATTACCGGCGTATCTGAGCTTAACTTTTAAGCATCTTCAACTCGCCGTTTTGTTTTGAGTGAACTTCACAGCACGGCACAAAAAGCACTCAACGTGAGCTTTTTTTCTACTTTGTGTTAACCCTATAAAGACTTTATGAATGTTGAATGACAAAACTTGAATGCTTAATAATCAACAATCGATTTATTTAATAATATCATAGCCCAGAGAAACTTCATTATCCCGTACAACATCACAGGGGCGGGTAAATGTCTGTGTTGCCTCATGTATCCAAATGTTGGCAACTGTAAATAGAGAAATGAATTTTGAAAAATTTAAATTGAAGTCTGATATATTTAATTGCAATTTAAATTTACTTGTGAGTATTCAACTTTCTCAACTCAAAACACAACTAGTTAAAATATGAACAAAGGCAAATGAAACTTTTATACGCTCTAAGCTTTATAAATGCATAAAATAAAATGAAATTTAAAACCGATATATGATAAAAATGTGAAGCAAAGCAACTCCCACGCAGCTTAAACTTTGTATAGTTACTAACAGAGATTAAATATAGCTGTTTTCCATATACTCACTCCACTTGCTGCCCTTAAGCACTGGACAACCCGCGTGTTTCGTGCGAAAATCCCTGTCCGATGAACGATGCAGATTGTACCAAAACAAAATGTTGCCTAGTTGCGGCTTAACAGCAAAGTTGAGAAAGGGAAATGCCGTCGCACCACCCTGCTCCACATCCGATAGCTGCAGCGATAAGTCATATTAGCTCTAGGTGGTTCCAATGTATACTATTATGCAAATGTCAACTCACATAAAATATGGCTGTGGCAATGCGATTGCCCTCCTCGGCGGGATAGTGTCGCGAATCAAGAAAGAAGTCCCAGTGTGGCTCATAGTGCCCACCAACACCATAATTGGCCACCTGCAGCTGTTCGCAGTAGGTCATATCCAGGCCGGTGGCATCGCTCACATCACGCAACATACGCCCCATCATCGGATGCGTGCTGTATTCGAGCCATGCGTTTTTACTCACACGAAAGTCCGACTTTTTGCGCTGTCCGCCAGGCAACGGATTCACCGTGGAGCGTTGCATGTGTGGCACAGCCATTTGTCGCAGCTTTGTGATTTTTTGCGGGCTCAGCATGTCGTGAAAGGTGACCACAAATGGGTCGAGACTGTGTTCCTCTAGCTTTAGCGGTGCCAGCAAACGATAGGCGTGCTGTCCACGTGCATAACGGCAACGTAGCGGTCGCTGTTGGGCCGCAGAGGGAATGACCTCCCCGCGACACACCTTCTCATAGTGGGCAAACTCCTGGGTGAGCTGTGTGGATGGGTCTAAATTTAGTCGCGCTCAAACTACAGAAAAGATGAAAACACACTCACTTTGTAGCCATCATCATCTGTATGCCTGGCTTCGGCCGCATTGCTAATACCTCGCGGCAGCACATTGCCACCCTTGTCACCCAGATGCCAGTTACGTATGCGCGATGGATCCAGCTCGAGCACACGCTGGCTCAGCTCATATGCCGTGTCGAAGTCGCCTAAAAGTCGCTCGATGAAATATGTACATTAAGTTTGCCCGCTTGCCATTTGGCAGTGCTGCTCACCCATTTGGAATAAACTCTTGGCCACCATCTCCATGCTGTTCAGGATGGCTGGCTGGTAGTGGTGCTGTGGTTGGCGGTGGCGCCTCAGTCGTTCCATGGACTCGCGTAGCCATACTTTCGTGTTGTTGTAGTCCTCCATTTCAAAGAGTTGTTGACCCAGCACAAAGCAATCCTGCCAGCTCATGTCCGTGCTAAAAATAAAAGGTAACACAAAAATCGAAATGAATATGATTGGCGCTTGCCTTGCCACACGACACACAACATAACTACAGTCAGGAGCGGTTCAACAAGGGGCGGCATTAATATATATCAAATAAGGCAAGCAAAAAGTTAAATTTTGACAACATTATCGCTCCTGCCCGTATTTTTTTTATGGTGTGAGTGCAATATATGTGTTTGTTAGTACTCGTGTATTTTAAGCCTGACTGGTTATTGCTTATTTGGGCTATAGCCTACTCCACTTGCCACCCTTCCTCCCCTTCCTTACCCGTATTTTATGCCATTGAGTATTCCGGCAGCCACTTGAGCGACATCCAATTTATAGGTACTCTGCAGGCGAACCAACGCCAATGCGGCGCCATCCACATCCTCCTGACTGGGAAAATTCAATCCATAATGTTGCGTAATATTAAATCCTACAATATTAAATGTCAATTTCATTTTAGCTCATTAACTTGAAGTTATATTGGATACCTACGAATTTGTGAGCTCACTTCTTGGACTCGATGCTCCAGCTGATGCCAGTCCGTGTGCAGGCGTTTCATGAGGCGATACACATTGACCGGATTGGTAAGATAGTTCTCCAAACCTCTGGCTGCCAATGCATGTTCCACCTTTATAGCTGACAGTTCTCTGTGGATCAGGTTGTGGATTTGCGGCTTAGACACGTTTAAAGCTCTAATCATAAATCGGTAGCTACCAGTTTGTTAGCGTTTATCGCGCGGCTTTTGTCGTCATAGACACATAAGAACTGCTAATGCCTGGTCTTAATTAATTCTAATTTATTTGTATTTCAACATGATTCTAAACACACAAAACTTTTTTTAACGATCAAACGCATAAAATGCAAACGAAAGCGAAATGCTAAATGTGAAACTTTAAAAGCATGGCAATAGTTTTTGATCTTAAGGCTACGTTGAGCAGAATAAACCTATTAGTTAAGTTAAACTGTTGATAAAATTAAAGTTTCCCTTACTTGACGGATTACTTAAAGTCTTAAGTGATAAGTAATTTGATTAAAGTATTTGATGTTCAAGCTGACACGAATCTTATCACCTTTCGCCCATAAATTTTCTCACCTTTCTAGCTGTTGTAATGCGTTTCTTGTTGCATCCAACTGTGAACTCAAGTCGCTCATCAAAGTCTGCTCGGTGTGCAGTAGCTGTTCGAGTCCAGTGATGGATGAGAAATAATCCGTTGCCTGGCAGCACCACCCAAGGCTGGCCAACACAAACAGTGTCAGCAATCCAGTGTTTACCCGCATCTTGTGGATATAAACAATATATGGACACGATTGGACAATCTAGCCAAAAACTAATATTGTTGGGCGTCTGCAGCGCCTAACGTCTCACAATAAACTGATGGCTTAGCCAGAGCTCTGATCGAACAGCTCCCCCTCAAGTGATCGGCAAATAAAACCAGTGATGACAGGCATTTTGGCACAAGCGGTTTGATGTTTCGGATATCAGCGCGATACCAGGTGCTAACTACCAACTACAACAACAATCTGCATAGCCAATTGATGTTTGTTGCTGTCGTTGGCGATGTCTATGTTTATGTCTAGCTGAGTATGAAGAATCGGTTTGAAGCCACTCTAATGAAGAGCATACGAGTTTCGTGGCGATTAAGCATGTTTTATGGCTTTGCCAAAGCTGATTTAGATGCTTATCATTATCTCGTTTTTGGCATGGACCAGCCCCAATATTCTAGTTTTCTCTCTCGTTCTCTCACACTCCATCTCTCTCTTCACCACGCTTTTTGCCTTTTTCGATGGCTTATTAATTCTGACTAATTAAGAACGCGTTGTTTAATATTAATAAATGCAGTGATAGTGTTGAATAACGCCACGGGAGTTATATGCTCATAATGCGTGATACAAACATTTGCCATACACTTAATACAAGTTTTTATTATTTAAGCTTAAACGTAACCTTTTCTAAGTACAGGGTATCTTTATGTCTCATTTCATTCTATTGTTTGCTTTAATTGACATTTGATTTACACAAATGTGTCTACATGTATGGTCAAAGATTTAACTTGACATATTCGCATTGGTTTTATGACTTTATAATATTTGCTCAAACAATGTATTTCCTGCTGCCAAGTGGCAAAAGGCGTTTGGGCCAAAAGCGCCGACCAACAACACTTGGCTCAAATGTTAATTATGACGTGCTGCGATGCATAAATATTTAAATTTGTTTGCTCTTTAATTAGTTGACTGGCCACGCCCATGAAATGAGCATTAAATGTCAAATGAAAGTCCAAATGAAAACCAATAAAACGTCAACATTTAACTCGGTCTTTGCTATTTTGTTTGTTTGTTTGTTGTTTTTTTTTTTTTCGTTTTGCGCCAATTAACGTAAGATTAAAAGGCCAATTAAATGCTGTATTTCGTTTCATTTTGACTTTGAAACTTTTGGCAGGTTTCAACTGAGCGCCATCCAAGCAGCTGTAATGGAACACAAATCCATCAGTACGGTTCATATATGAAGAAAAGGGTTTAACTTACACAACTGGCTGCCCAGCAGCACTGGACAAACTAACTGGCGACTACGATAATCTAGCGTTGATGAAGCTGAGAACTCTTCTACACTGCGAGTGCTCCAATGTAGCAGCGAACCCCGTGGGACATTCACGCTGAGCTCCAACTGTGGAAATACAACAGCGCCACCCAGTTTGGCCTCTTGTAGCTGCAGCAACCAGATGAGAGGGTAACATGGTAATGGACCAATTAGTGACATATTAACTAATCATTTCATTAAAATTACGCACATTGAGCAGCGAACGTGCCACATGCTCGCTCGTTGTTGATGCCTCCTCTGGAGACGGCACGTGCTCGTGACTATAGCGACGTGCTTGCCACAGCTCTGGCTTAGCAGTGCTAAGACCCAGTTGATAGTGAATGCCACGCATCCTTTTCTGTGCCAACTTCGTCAGTCTCATTGGCTCAAAGGAAACTACTTTCGGTTGCTGTAGTTGCGGCTCCTCATCCAGCATACTAATTAGCTGGTCCATCTGCCGGGAGCTGAGTACGTTTTGATACAGCATTATATGTGGATCTACACTTAACTGTTCTAAGCGTAGCATACGTAGATAAGAGTTATCTTGGCGACACTCTGTAAAGCGACTTCCAGTTATCAGCTGCTGGGTAGAGGCACGACACAGCTCCTCAACAAATTGTTGCTCAAGTGATTTTGTCATCTGGAAGTAAATCAATTGTAAGGTATCTTAAAAACTTGCTTAAATTGTTTTTAAACACTCAACAAAAGTTTTTTTTGCATATATTTTATGCGTAACTAGAAAATAATCCTACTTTTGACTAACAGCTCAGATTCAATAACACTCAACTAAAGCCATTTTAAATGTTTCTTATTTGTATTTTGTTGCACAAAATTTGCATATTTTGCATTTACCTTTGGCTTCGGCTTCCAGCGTGGCAGCAATTTCTGCTGAGTTCCGTTTAAAGCTTGTTCAATCTTGGCCATCTTTTTGTGCACATTTTGGTTGGTGGGTTGCAGAAGTAGCAGCTCTTTGGCCGTTGTGAGTGCACTCAAAAATTCACCTGTTGTTGCAGAATTTGTACAAATAGATAAAGTTTTAATGCATTTCTTAAAGTGGCGCACCTGCTCGGTAATCCATATTGAGAGATGCCTCAAGTATTTGGACTTTGCCACGTTGCTGCTCGCTGACCAAGGTCGTCGCATTATTTCCAGTTGGCAGCTTTCCCAGCGCTGTGTCCACCCAGTATTTTGCTATGGCATAGTCTCCATTTCGATCCGACTTACGTGCCATCTCCAGACAGTCGCTCCAAGACATGACTGAGCTGTGAGAAATAAAAGTGAATTTACAATTGTGAATTGTTTGCATTACGACTTAGAAGTACTTACCCCAACTTAAGTCCATGAACGATGCCCAGAGACAGGGTGGCTGGCTTTAAGTCATAGACGGATTGCAGTCGCAACAAATTGAGCAATGCTGCCTCATAATCCTCCTCGCTGGGCATCTGCAATTCCAACTGAAAGTCTGGCAAATTTTTCGACAAGTCGTTCGTTGCATTCGCCTGCTGTTCAAGCAATGGCCATACACTTTGATAACGTTTCAGTATGGTGAGCACATTAAGGGGATTGGCCATGTGCTCTGCCACCTTATCGCCCACCTGCTGATGTATTTGTTCAATGGCTGTCGTCTGGCTTTTGATAAGCTCAAGTTGCTCATCAAGTGCATCAATGTAATCACGTAGCGCATCGATGAGCGAGGTTTCCGTGGTCAGCAGCTCTTGCAAATGCTCCTCAGTGCTGCCATTCACAGAGATTGGCCACATAAAAGCTAGACAAAGTAGCCACAACAATCGAACTGCTTTTGCTATTTGCATAATTGGTCGCGGTTTATTTTTTCTCTTCTTCTGTTTCTGTTTTTTATTATTTCTCGGGTCAATGGCTGTTGCGAAGTTCACGGCGAGCTTTTCTCTATAGCTTTTATTCTATGTTGTTATAACATAATGGCTACTTAAATAGAACCAAAGATGTTTTGCTCGAAAGTCTGACCAAACGGCTTGGCTGCTGTAGCTTAACTGAAACTATGAATCTTGGTTTGTTGATGAGAAACGTAAAGAAGACAACTTGTCTTTTTGAACTTAGTCATCTTTGAGTTGTTTTCTTTGGTTTCTTTATATACAAACCTATGTTGAAAAATTATCTGCTGAGCTCTTCTTTGCCTTTTAGATAAATTAGTTAAGTCAAGGAACATTTGAAGTTGTTCAAATAAAACAACCACCAATGTTAATAACTTCTTTATTTCCAGTCAACTGAATATTTCCTAATCAGGTTTAGGTGCTACTTCAAGTGTTGCCCAAATGTCTTAATTGGCAGGCTAAGACAGTTCTTAGTTCGCAGAAGTCCTTTAGCTGATATTTAATGCCACTTAAGCCACTTAGCCTACCGCCAAGTAAGTTCCACTTGCGAAATTCTCTGAAATTTCAAGCCTTAAGTGAGCTCATGCATTGCGTCACGAAACTTGAGCATTTGTTTGGAATAATGAGGAACCCACTTAAAATAGTTGACGAGCAGACGTTGAATATGGAGTAGCTAAGTAAACATTTGAACAGTTGACTTCTTTGTTGGATATTTCTGGAATGGTAGCTCTCTGAAATACGAAAGTAAAATTTAACTTGAGTATCATGTCTTCAATCAACAGTATTATTTTGTTTTCAAAATGTTCTATTCGCATTTGACCATTTATATTCAACATGTCAAACGCGCTGTTGGTCGCATCTCCGACATACAATGAGCAAAAGCAACAAGCAAATATCTATATAATGTCATCTTTCTGTTGTTGTCATTGGCAACCATTCAACTAACAATAAATATCTTGTTCAGCTATCAAGAAACTTTCGTCCTTGTGGCAAGTGGCTTTTCTAAATGCATCTTGTCCTGTTTATCGCCGTTGCAAGAAGCCTGCCGGAGCATTCAACAACTTGTGCAACAGCTGCCAGTCAATTTGGCCAAAGGGTTGCACAAACGGACTATCTGATTTGGCCATGATTGAATAAATAAACAACATGCTATCAGATTCCAGTTTTTATACCCAGAAACTATGAAATGGGTTACCAAAGGGAATATTGTTTTGTGTAAAGTATGTGTTGCTTTGAAATTTGATTGTCATCAATATTGTTGAGCTTAAGTATAGGTATAGCAAACTTATAAAAATCGGTGCTATTTTGACGAAATTAGGACAATCAAATTAACTCCCAAGTCGATGAGTAAGAATATCCCGACTTGGCTTCTGTTAAAAAAATTCAGAATTTTATTGTTTCGAGCCGTGATGTTATTTTATAAACTAAGTGAATAAAGAATACATTTAAGTTAACAATATCTACCAAACAAGATGTTTAAGTAAAACTTTATTTAACATCAACATTCAGGAACACCTACTTCTAGATTTGACAACTTAATACGTTCCAAAGCTAGTTTATTCTCTAAGACAATTTTATTTTTAAGGGCTACTCCATGCTTGGGTTGAGATTTGAGAATTTCATTGTTGAGTCTGTGCGCCAGCTTATAACTTCCTTGCTTTTGAAGTGCCTGTATTAATTGCTCTAAAATTTGATCTTTGCTTATGCCAAACATGGTTGGTGCCTCTTTGGTTATATGCTGACGTGCTTGTTGCAGCCACTCGGTGGCATAGTCATAATGATCCAGTTGATAAAGACTACGTCCAATGAAATAACATTCGCTGGCGGTGAATGTAACATTCTCGCCAGTATCCTCATACACGTATATTGGTTCGTTCGCCAATTTTGATGTAGGCAGATTATCAATCTCCTGCGTATTCAAAATGTCTTGAGTGGCATCCAACAGATCATTACTAGTTGGCTTCTTAAGTTTGAACTGGTCCAAGTCATCGTTAATGTTATCTTTGTACTGATTAAAAGATTGATTAGATAAGACTACGTCGAGGACTTCATGTTTCCAATTGTTCACAAAACGATTGATGGTTGACAAGGCATTCAGTGGATTACCAAAGTATTCATCAGTTATGTCCATAACATCATGTTGGTTTTCAACGTGCTCCAGAAACCTGAGGCAGAAATGTATCTAGATATATTTTCGGTCACATTTTAGCAGTTTTCACCAACCTGCGTATATTTTGTTGCTCCTCTAGAGCCTTGTCCAAATATAATTCCAAATGCTTTACATAAGTCGCCTCCACATCGAGCAAACGCTGCATCCCATTAAAGGTTTCGGCATATTCAGAGCAAACACTGCCCAATCCTACACAAAGAAAACAAATTGTGAACAAAACCGCACTCAAACGAAACATGCTGGCCACAGTACTCTTCAATTGCTACTGCTCGGTTTTCATACCCAAAAGTAGAGGGAGGTATATGCAAGTTTCTGTTTTTTTTGAGTACTTCTACAGTTTAGCAAATATTTACACAGTTGCGTACTTTTTTTGGAGTTTTTTAATTTGTTAAAGCAAGAAAGATAGAAGGAACACCACAAAACAATTGGGTCAATTAGGTAGGGATACATTTTGAATTTAGTGCAAACGAAATAGAGAAACATTCAAAAGATTGAGTTCTATGTTCGTTTGAAATGGTATAGCCCCTGGTTAACCCATATGATAAGATTATAATAAAACACTTGTGTTCGAATAACAAACGTTGCTTTTTGTCTATAATGCTAAGACACAAAAAAAACAAAAACCAGTTTGGTGGCACAATGAACCCGAAGCTTTCTTCATATTTACCATATAGGCAAACAGGTTTTCGCTTAATTAGCTACAAGCGGCTAGAACTAACTTTAGGGCTGTAAGAAATTATGTAATACATAGAAGCCATGACCATGTTTAGGCCATCTATCGATTGAGTCTGCAACGCGCGAGGTCAATTGGCAAAATCAGTTAACCGCGAGTCTTGGCCGAGTGCGGAGTTCAGATCGAAAGATGATATTCCTGGGATCTATGAGTAGACAAGCATTGGCCCTGCTGCCACTGCTCATTTGGAGTCTTGCCAATGCGGAGTTTTACTCATCCATTCATGCGATGTCAAATGTATTTGTGTATGAGCAGAAAATGTTGCGACATATGCAAAAATTCATCGCTGATAATGAGAGTAAATTGGATTTTCTGCGAGCGTGAGTTGAAAACTGGGTCGGTCGACGCATTAATTGAATTTGATGCAACTCAATCTGCAATAACAGGCGGCTGGATGAATTCGAGCGCGAGCGTAACGAGGCACAGCAATGGGGCGTGGCATACTTTGAGAGTCCGTTGAACAAATATTTGTTGAGCAAACGTCTGACGCTGGACTGGCAACGCATTGAAAATCTCATGGCAGCCACCATCGGACAGAGTGGGTGCCCAAATCCACTTATATCCCCACTTATATCACATTAAGTATACGCCTCTTGTGTGCACACTCCATTTGCAGAGTCCCTGATGCGCCTGCAGCGTTTGCGCCAACACCCAGAACTCATACCCAATCCAACGCGCGAACTGGAGGGTGCCATCGATGGATTGCTGCGTCTACAGTTCATTTACAGGCTGCCAACTAAACAGCTGGCTGCTGGTGTACTGGATGGCATTGCCCATGGGTAAGTCAATGTTGGACTGCCATTTATAGTCATTGCCTTATTTTAACTTCATCGCTCAGCACTCAACTAAATGCCCAACTGTGTCTGGAGATTGGCCAGCAGGCGCTGCGGGATGAGCACTTGCATCTGGCACATGCCTGGCTGCTGGAGGCGCATAATCGTTTAAGCAGCACTGATCGCAATAAACTACTGCCACACATTTTGGGCGAGCTGGTGAAGGTCAAGGTTAAGCTAAACGATAATAGCCAGGCTGTTAATAGCACTCGGCAGATACTCAAAGAACTGGAACAGAGCGATGGACAGTACGAAGTGCTCCTTCAGGCACAATCACATATGGATGACCTTACTTTGGCAAATCCAATCGAAGAGCATCAGCCACTGCCCGAAGATTTGTCGAAGCTAAGCGAGTTTGAGCTGTATCGTTATACATGCAATGGACACATAAAGAAAACGCCATCAGAGCAGTCGAAGCTTCACTGTGGTTATATGGATGAAACGCATCCCTTTTTGCTGCTAGCACCCCTTAAAGTCGAGGAGTTGAATCATGATCCACTGCTTGTGCTCTACCATGACGTCATATACCAGAGTGAAATCGATACCTTAGTTAAGTTAACCGAAAATCAAATTCAGCGTGCCACAGTGACGGGTCAGAACGCCTCCATTGTGTCAAATGCTCGCACCAGTCAACACACATTCATACCAACAACGCGGCACAAAGTGTTGCGCACGATTGATCAACGTGTGGCAGATATGACGAATTTAAATATATGTAAGTTCCATTTTGTTTTGCTTTAATGATTTAAACTTTGAAATTTGTTTCTTTCAGTATACTCAGAGGACCATCAGTTGGCCAACTATGGCATTGGTGGACATTATTCGCAGCACTTGGACTGGTTCAATCAACAATCGGTAAGTAAGCAATCCAGCAGACCTCAAGCGTCAACTAATTATTTCCAAATGATTTAACAGTTTGAAACCAAACAAGTAGCAAATGCTGAAATGGGCAATCGCATTGCCACCGTCCTTTTCTATGTAAGTCAACTGAAGGAGTTTTGTGCCAAGTCAAGCCACTTAAATGTATTTATTTTCTTACCACACACACACACAGCTCTCGGATGTGGCACAGGGTGGTGGCACCGCCTTTCCCATTATGTCGCAATTACTAAAGCCAAAGAAATATGCGGGTATGTGCTGCCAACGATTGACTAGAGTTGGTCGCGTGATGGACTTTCTTCGAGCTTGTCACGCGTCCATCTCTAGTGCAGACCCATTTAATATTGTTGCCTTAATAATATGTTGAGTGTTTGCTCATTTCAGCCGCATTTTGGTATAACTTGCATGCGTCAGGTGTGGGCGATGCGCGGACCCTGCACGGCGCCTGTCCCATAATTGTGGGCTCCAAGTGGGGTAAGTAGCGACCTTTTTGGAGCATTTGTAACACTATTATTGTTGTAACAAACGCTATTCTTATAAATAGTACTTAATCGCTGGATACGTGAGCTGGGACAAGCCGAACGTCGACCCTGTGAATTGTGGGATGACTCACTAGCCACATTTAGTCAACTGCGAGAGCTAAGTAAAAGTTTAAAGATGTGAATGAAGTGTTACTTACTTGTTAGCTTTAAGGTTTTAAATCAATAAAATACAAAAATTTTAATACCTGAAGGCTTTTCCATGGAAGGAAAACTTCTTCAAATAGTTGATTTTATTGTTATAATTTGTTTGTTGCCACTTATACATTCATAAAATTCAACATTTATATGTATTTTGCATAGTTTGCTAGTTAATAGCTTTCACTTACATTCAATTCATACGCCACATGGGCCCAAAAAAACCACTTGCTAGTTTCGGTTCTAAGGACTTCTTCTTCTTCTGTTCAGTTACGAACTGACAATACTTTTGCTAGAGCTTTTGATTTAATATAATTTGTTTATAATAGTATATAATATATGTATGCATCGGTTCCATAATAATATGTGTGTATTTGAGTAAATTCAATATGATTTAAAACAAACATTTATAGATTTGACCTTATTGATGGCAAATTTTAATTTACGCTCATAGTTTTGATATTCATTTTGTATAGCATATAATAATTGCATCACACATCGATATTAAAACAACAATTCATCAAAACATTTATATTCTTCTTTTTTTTGTGCTTGCTTTTTTTTGTAGTTTTATATTCTTTTTCTGCAGCTTTTTTTTGAGAGCCTTTGAGTGGCTTTGCGTTTTGTTATAAATAAAATAGTTTAGGTTTATAGTTTTGTGTGCAAATTGTAGTTTAGCACTTTAAAGGACACCAAGTGAAAGTTTTTTTTTTGTTTTTTTTTTTTTTGACTATGCAGTTTTACTCGTGTAAAAAGTTTTTAAATTCGCTTTTGTAGTTGTAGGTTTTTTTTTTGGTTGCTTTGTTTCTTTCTAAACTTTTCATTGTAGCATATGCAATATTCTTTGTGGTGGGCATGTTTGCTGCTAGTTTCAGCTTGAATTTCATATTGGTTTTTAAAATGTTATTATATTTTTAGTGCACTGGTTAACACTTCCAAAGGGATTGTCTTATAGGGGGGCACACATGTTAAATACATCGATATACAAATAGTTGTAGATAAATATATTTTCATTTTGTAGTATGTGCTTGTTGTATATATGCTTCAGTTTGACATTTATTCACATTTAAAATTTGACTAATTTCTTCTAAATGTAGTTAGCTTAACTTAAACCTCTTGCCGCTTTCAAGCCTTATTGTTTATTGAAATTACAGTTTCTTCAGTTTCAATAATAATTAATTACCATTTTTTTTGTTCATATATTTTTTTATACACCTATAAACATTTATATAATTGCAACGCTTTAAGTTCACATCAATTTATATATTGTATATATATATTTATATTTTTATCTGTGTTGTACGTAAACTTTTCATTTAAATACTTATATAAGTAAATTTGATTAATATTTTATATTTTGCATATCTTTTCAATGCTCTGTTTTTGATATTTGTTTTTAAATTGGAATATGTGTTTGTTTGAAACTCACATCAAGATATATTGCCCCTCAAGGAGCTATAAATATGCATAAAATTTATTTTACGACCAGCTCAGATTTCATCCCAAAACATCGATGCTCATCACGTCGCCAACACTCCCAGACATCCTTCTTTTACAGCATTGTTGAAATGCCGTTTAGATCTCGTAATTACGAAATTTATTGGCCACATCGGTATTCTCGGTGCCCCACTCGGCCTTCCGGTTGCCATAATACAAAGCAGCGCCGCCTTCCGAGGCCCGTCGATGGGCCGGATTGGGGGAGGCGGCCGAAAGACCACCGCTGCTGCAGCCAGCACCTGGTGGTGCGCCAGGTCCGACTTCCGGCAGCATGCGATCCTTGGTTTTGGGTGTGGCCCAATGCATGGACTTTGATTGATTGGAAAATAATTACAGGTTAATTAACATGCCAAATGCACCTGCGCAACTACTGTCAGAGCTAATGCATTTGATATGTACATGTATGTGTATTTACATTATTTTGGATTTAAGAACTGTGCTCGGAAATGGAAGGTCAGATGCATTAGCTCCTGGTTCGCATGCACGGCGTACACTTTGGATAGAACACACTGTTTTGGATGAAGAGGCGCATTCACAAAAATACCATAAAATACTTAAACGTTGGAGGTGCTCAGGCAACCAGAATCGGGCTTTAGAAATTGGGAATTTAAATCAAAGTTTTGTAGCAAGTTTCATAATTAAAGATAGATTTTGGTTTCGGATTGAGTTTGAGTTTCTGCGCTATCCATGTGTACCGTTTGCATAACTCTAAATAGGGCAAATGAGAATCTAACTACCTTGTCTGTTTGTTTTTTCTGCTTTGAAATTGGTTGCAACCGCAAAAACCTAACTGCAAACCAATGTAAATTTGTGTACCAACACGAGTCGAGAGCTAACAGGAAACCGCATTAAATATTTGACTAAACAGGACCCAACCCAGCCAAACATTTGGCCAACTATGATGGATGTGCGTAACATTTCCGACGGAAATTAGCATTTAGAGCGAATGATGTACTCAACGCGACAATTAATCACATTAAAAATGGTACAACGGAATGCACTCGTATCGGATTACTAATTCCATTAGCAACAAATTACAATGCGTTTTTCAAATCTAACCAAGTAGTTGTGGTATAAAGTCAGAGAAAGTATAAGAACAAGGACGACACTCACAAGGGGTAGAAATTGTGACATAATGTTTTCAGAATTGCTAGCAATAAACCTTGCTCTTTTCATTTCTTAGGTAAAGGATAATCATAACAAACGGTACATGGATAAAACACAGCTACTCAGTTGTACATTCAGTTTTTGTTTCTTTTGAGGGGGATTGGAGTTTACTTCTCTGTTTGGCTGTTTTCCTGACTCAGACTTGCATACCTCTTTATCCACTTTCTCGGCAATTGTGTATCTTCTCACCTGGCCGACGTGCTCCTTCATGCCCAACCACTGCTTGTAGCTCATCGAGATGCCGCTGTTGCGCCACTTGTCGTACACGGCTCGCTTCTCCGGATCGCACAACGTCTCCTTGGCCTCCTGCAACAAGTGGAAAATGTTTAGATGTTTATTTATATTGGTTTAGGATTCAAGTCAAATATGTTGAACTACAAAACAAAAAGCAAAAAAGTTTTCTTTTATCTTTATGCTTTGGTCTTTGGCTATAATCAATTTTCGTAGCACACTTATTAGCAAGCCTCTGATTTTCACATAAACACACACAAACAGAGAGAGCCAAATACGTTTACACGCTCAAGTGCGTTTGATGGTGTATCTCAGAATGATACTGAGAAAAACCACACACAAGCACACATATACATGTATGAACTTTGTACTAGATGTCTACAAGTTTTATATCAAAGCCGCCTGCAGGCACGTTTCTCAGATATTCAAAGACCGCAAGCACACATACTCAATCACACACAGGCTGTGCTGTTGCCATGTTGAGATTTTATTGCCTTCCATTGTTGTTGCGATTCTTACATGATAATCAATTATTTCACTACTCATTGACTATGTGGGTCAGCAGGCAACGTTGTCAGAGTTTTTCCCATTTTACGCTAGCTGTTCTTTGGCTTATTTCGTTTCAATTAATTTGAGCCTTCAGCTATGTGTTCTTCTTCTTCTGCGTTCTTCTTGAACTTTACCACGGCACAAAGTTGTCTTATCAAATAATAATAGTAGCTTAAGGTTTCACTTTTACATAGTGTACAAGTTTTCTTGCATAATAGCATTAAAATTTATTTTCCTACAGCTGCAGGTTAATGTAGGAAAAGTTCTGTAATGCTGTTAAAATTTTTGTTTTAAAACATTCAAGCTCTCTTTTTATTCAAATAATATTTATTATTTTAATTTAAGCAGCTTAAGCCTTAAATAAAATATGATGCAATTTGTTTCACTTTACTCTTTTACTTTTACCCATTCCCAGGTTATAAGGGTACATTTGTTGCATATGCTTTTGAAATTGAATTGAAAAAAAAACATTTCGTGATTTTATGTTTTTCAGAGCCATTTTTGTGCTCATTGAAATCTCAGCTCTTCACTCGAAATGCTTTATGGTCTCCCATCAGCGTTTGTTTTATGGCTTTGACGTTGACAGCAACCATAAAAGAAGGCTTCAAAACCTCTAACTACCAAACCAAGGCACATACATACATATGTATGTGCATGTATCTAAGCCAAACCACACACACATACTGAGAGAGAACTTTACTAGCTGCAAATTTTATTTGCATTGTGTTTTTATGGCAACATGGAGCATTGAAACCGCAACTATCATGCATAGAAGAAGACTTCCGCTCGACTTGTTGCCATTGCTGTTACTGGTACTGTTATCCGAAACGCACTACACTCACACACATACACAGCCGCACACTGCCGCACACACGCACTAGTTTTATTGTGACTGCCTGTGACAGCAGTCTAATGAGCAGCTGAACAAGGATGTGCAAACGGCAACTGTTTGGCAAAGTTGATGTCGACTAACAATAGCCAAACCTATACATACATATGTACCTATTTAAGTATGTATGTGTTCTATGTTTCTTTTTTTATATTTTTTGTTGGCCTGACACGATGGAAAATCAATAATCCTTTATCCAAATATGACCTTATATACGTATAGGGTATATGTAATTTATGCTATCAGCTCGCAATGTGTTCGCGATCTCGCAAGCTTTTTGTTGTGTGCAAAATTCAATTTAAGGTTGAGTGTAAATGAGTGTGGCAGCTATTGAATACTGTGTGTATGTTTGTATTGTGTTAGTGCTTTGTTCTATGCGGCTTTAAAGTTTTTGCTGCCTGACAGGCAAAACCTACGCATGTTTCTCATGTAAGTGGAGTGTGTGTGTGTGTTTTTTTGTGTGTAGTTTCTAATTACGTGTGTTTTCTTGTAACTCATGTACGTGCAGGATACGCGAGGAGGGGAGATCAGCGTCGCCTTTAGCTCTCAAAATGAAAACATGTTCTCCCCCAGCCAAACAATCCCGTGTCGATGCTTTCAACTTAAACAGATTGCCCCGAGGGGGTCGCAAGGTAGACCCTCACAGCCTACTTAACAGACAGCCCAGCACTTGGTAGACTTTATTAAATATGCAAACTCAAGCGTTTGCCTTTTTATTTTTTGTTGTTGCTGGGCTTTTCATTTAGCCTCCTTTGTTGCTGTTGTGCTTACCTTTAGCTGCTGGAACTTGGCCTCAGCCTCCTTGTCGCCGCTGTTCTTGTCAGGATGATACTGCAAAGCAAGCGCTTTGTACTCGGCCTGAATCTGCTCCGGCTGTGAAGAAGAAGAATATGGGCGCAAATTAAGTAAATTGTAATAAAAAATTCTCTTTTAGACCTAAATTAACTAAGCATTTTGTGGCCTTCATGTTTAAAAAGGGAAGGTCCTCCCACTTCATGAGTGTCATGCAGATTTTATGCTTGATGTTGATAAAGATGAACATAAAGATGAAGATGGATATGGTGAGATGTATGTATGTCGATATCCCCGACCACATATCGTTTTGGCAAAGTGAACAAGTCACATAATCTGAGAGCAGAAGTGGATGGGCGTCGCCTGCGGGTGTAACCGCAGGACAGGTAAAGCTGTCAGGAGCAGGCAAAGCCTCAGATGACAAGGCATTAGAATTGAAGCATCAGAAAACACAGTGGGCGGAGTGCGATAAGCACACAAAAGCAACAATCACACACACCCACACACGCACACGCGGGTATATATTCTGCTTCTGCGAAAATTATATACCGGGAAATTTTTTGCGTGAAAATGAAAACCACTTAATTTAATCACATTGCACTGGGAGCAAAAAAAAAAAAAATTATCATATGTTTGAAATGTGACACAAATTGTAACAAAAATCGAGAAAGAAAAATAATACTTGCCATAAAATTGATATGTGCAAAGGGATGACAAGCTTTTGACGTTGCCGCGCGTAGTAGTCCCTGACAACTGTTCACGTTAACAACTGACATTAGAGTCGAAAGTGTGCGAACAACTGAAATTAATTAAGCCAAAGTGTCTGCAACGACAGCAACAAGTTGCACTGACAGCCAACAACAGCCTTACAGGACGGCACGGCCTGGCCCGGCCCAGCCTAGTCTAACCAACTGTTGTTGACCAAGTTAAGCGGATGGGCAGGCAGCTTGACAGTTGTCATCACAACACGAGCTACAAAAGCGCATTATCCTCTTTGAAAAGGCAGACGGGCACAGCAGCCAGCGCTCGCAATATACAAAGACCCTTATTTTTCCTTGTTTATTCTCGGAATTGTTGATGAAAATGGCTTTTTGAGCACAATAAAAATCAGAGCACAATGAATGCCAATGCTCAACACAACACAACACAGCGCAAACAAACAAACAAGGAACTGCAACACACAGTCGTCAGTTCGTCAGTCAATCAGTCAGTTATTTATTTCTATTGTCTATTATCAGCATAAAATATTGACAGACGAAATCTTTGCTTTTAACAATAATACATATATGTATATAGCATGCTCAACATCTCCGTTTGCCATTAAAAAGTTTTATATTTGCTGTTCATGTTCAGCCAACGGCAACGAGGCGTATAATTAATTTCGACGCAATTAATATTACTCATACGGCCGACTGCAGCAGACGATAGCACGCAAAAACCAAAATGCTATTGACGCACAAGACAAGGACACTACACCTGTTCTTCCACGAAAACACACAACACACACACACCTAAACACACACGCGCCTATAATTAACCTAATGAATCTCTGGCACACATTTACAACAGCTTGTGTTTGCATTCCTTTGTGTACGTGTGTGTGCGTGTGTTTGGAAGTCTTTACATTTCCACAAACCTTAGAATTTAATATCGAATACAATACACACACGCACATTTCACTGGTTGTGTCACTGGTAAGAAAATGGCCCATTAAATTATATATTGGAAAGCTTCCTTAAAGTAGCTCAAACTACGAATGCAACTCCCTTGAGACAACATTGATGTCATCAGGTTTTAATGAGACATTTATAGTGCTGTCTGCTTGTAAACGGAATCGAATTGTAAAAGTTCTCGGCTGCAGCAATTAAGTGTAGTATTGCATAATGCAATTAAATTGAACCAATTTATATTGAGTTGATCAATTAGTAAGCATCGCCATGATATTAACTGCACAGAGCGTATTTCCATTTGAATATGCCTCCAGTCAATAGATGAAAATGCAAATGAGGCCTCAATTCTGTGAATACACAGATTTTTTTCGTCGTTGTTTTTGTTTTAAGCACTTTGAAAAACAAATGTAAAAATGTGAAAATGTATCTGCATATGTGTTTGTATCGTATGTGGCCCTGACTTATGCAAATTTCCATTAGAAGCCTCGCATAAGTTTATCTGGACACAATGGACAAGCTCATCTGAAATGAAAATAGATGCGACACACGCTTTGAGTTCCAGTTGCAGACAATTCAATTTATTTGCGGAACAAACAATTGATAGATTGAGCTACTGCTGCTGCCACAACAATAAAGACGAAAGGCGTTTAAATTGTTGCACTTTAATTTGTGAATTGTGCAAAACTGTACAGCAAAATGAAACAACAACACAATTGAAAGTGGCGTGCTGCATGAAATTGACTTTGGCAAGCAAAAATTAAATACTTGGAATATTAAATGGGGAAGAGTGTGAATTCTATGAAGCAACATTTTATTACATTTTTGGAATATTTTTTTGCCATTGGAAGCAAGCACTTTGATTAATTAAAAGCAGAATGGAAAATGCTTTTAATATAAAAAATATTCTCCCTGTGCTGCGTCATAATTAGCATTTTATATGAGTTGTAAGAGAAAAAAGAAAGTTCAAGTAATTGAGCAATTTGTATAGTTAGAATCCCTTTAAAATTGTAGAAACGGCTTAAGGCCTGTTTACCCAAAATTTAATTTAATTTAATTTAATTTAACAGTCAGCTGACTCAATCAAACCTATGCGAACTCTATGTGAGCGTTTCCAAAATTTAATTTAATTTAATTTAATTTAGTTTAGTTCCGAACCTGCAGGTTGCAGATTCTTAAATCTTTTCGGTGTTGGTAAGCTTAAAAATACAAAACAGCTGATCAAAAGTGTTGTGCAAAACGTTTCATATTCAAATATTTAAATGAACAAGCATAAGCTTATTATTTTAGTTGAAAATCATGTTTGTTGTGTGATAAAATGTCAAATACTTTAAAAATATAATTAAAAAGATAGTTTGGGCTTATATATTGCATGGCTCAAGTAAAATGTGTTTGAATACCAATTCAAATGTAACGGGTGTTAACACACTGCTAACATATTTTCGCTTTCACTGTTTCCTTAAATTAAATTAAATTTTGGGTAAGCATACATTTTTTAAATTAAATTAAATTAAATTAAAATAAATTAAATTAAATTAATTTTGGGTAAACAGCCTTTAAAGGTAGCATAAAGTTTTCCATAAATCGATTTCTCTCACTATATTCACTTACGATAGTAAGCGATAAATATGATAGATTGCATTACAACTGTCCAAGTTATCTTCAATTGAGAAAGTTATCATAAGACTTTTATATAAATATGTTTTCTTTCGCTTATCAAAAACAGCAATAAGAGTTTTGAGCTGTTCGGTGCAAAAGTTTAATTTTCCACCTGTCAAACTAGTCAAAAATAGTTTGTTTAATATCCTTTTTCCACTTGAGATATTTCTTTGGAATGAAATGCAATAATAAATGCCCTGCTGACAGTTTGCATTCGAATTGCAATTCTGAAAATTGATATGTAATGGGATTGAAAATGAATATTGTACATGCTGTGAAGCGTCATAAATTTGGTATGTGGATTTTTCCACGAAAGCCCAAATAAAACACATGATTTTAAACCTTCGCTTTGGCAAGTACAAATTTTAATATGAATGACGACGATTTCCCCAAGGAAACTGTAGCAATTTTCACCCTCATCGGGACTGATGCTCGCTAAAAGAGATAGATAGAGAGTGAGAGAGAGCTCGTGCATAATTCAATGGATGGCTCAACATGATGCAATCGACAGCTTGAAAAATTGCCAACATTAAATTGTTTACAGGTAGGAAATTGCGGCAACGTCAAACATTTTTCATCCCAATGAATTCGATTACACTACCAAGTCAGCCAAACAGGCAAGGCAGGCAAGCAGAGGGTTTTGCCTCGGGTTATGTCTATAAGAGGGTATGCGTGCTCATAATATTGTTATTGAAATGCTCTCAGCCAGAAAATTTGATAACCCCAGGCGAGCTTTATTTTTATGCTATTACGTTGGCCACACAGATTTCTACCAGATGACCTGGAAAGCCAACAAAATGTGGCTAAAAGTGTTTTTCCTTTGTGTATGTCAACAGCGTCAACAAAAGAATACTCTCAACTTCGTATGCAAATGTCCAAGCTTTTGTCCGTCTGTTTACATTTGGCCAGCGCATGCCACATCAAGTTGAAATACAAAATAATTGCCAGGCTAAGCTCATGCCACACAACTGCACGTCAAAGGGATTACCCGAAAGTTTTCGACTTAATTAAAGGGCTTAGAGCTCTTTTCTTGCGCCAAGAATTTTCTCTAATTGCCAGTTGGCAGCTACTTTTATAGTTGCATTTGAGAGTAAAACCTTAGTTCAATGTGGCATACGTCTCTGATTCTCTGAAACGTAATTGAAACTAATTTTCAAAGTAAATACAGCGAAGCTCAAAGCGCCGACAAACGTATTTGTATTTGATTTTATTTTAGTATATCTCAATCTTTATCCGCTGCCTGGGTAATGCCTGAGAGCTTGCTTTTGATGCCTTTGTGGCTGCCAAGTTTTCCAACCTAATTCAATTAAATCTTAATTAAATTTTTGGGCTAAACTTTAACATTTGCTTTGCGTCTAATGGGAATGTCGGTTGGCAAATATTTGGTTCTTGCCACTCACTCAGAACTCATTATGAACTTAACTAATTATTGGCATTAATTTAACTTTCGGTCTTACCGATGAGGTCTCATCGCAATGAAGCAGACCGTAAAAGTCCTCGTTGGGACTGCGTTTATAGCTGATGATGGCATCCACAGCGCTCATTTTGAATGGTGTTTGTATTGGCAAGTTGCAGTTAAACTGAGTGTTAAATGGAATAATTTTGAAATAAACACAAGTAATTATTATTTATTACACATAACATTAGGCACGTTTAAACAGAACTTGATCTTGAATGTTTTAATGTTTTCACTTATTCATAATGAACACGTTTTCTTGTGTTTTTTTTCTTGTGCTGTGATTCATTCATTCATTATTAAGTAAACAATAACGATTCACAAGAATTCCGTTTTAAAATTGGATTCGTTAAGCCGACAAACAAGAAAAAATGAAAGCAACAATTGCTGACCTTCAAACTTAAACAAAAAGGTTAAGAACAATTAACAGCTAACAAAATCAGTTAAGTAAATAAAAACCGCGCGCGCAAAACAAAGAACCGCTGCACTTTTGCGAATAAAAAACATTGTTTTCGTCTCTCTGAACACTTTCACTTTACATCAAGACGTTTACCACTTAGTTAACACCACACTAAAAGACAACAATATGCGGCTAAACAACTTTTGTTTGTTGCTTTGCGCTCACAACAATCAAAACAATTCGACAGAAGAGTACCAAATGACGACGCTGTGTACAAAAGTCGTTGGGCTCAACATTTCTGATTGTCACTACACATAAAGCTCTCACTCTTACTCTCACTCTCTCTCTCGGTCTCACACACTCACTGTCACTCTCACTCTCTTTGGCTTAAAATAAAGTTTGGTTGTTATTATTTAGGTGCAACTGTTGCGTTTTATTACATTTGGAAGCGCTCACGATGTGTCTGGCAACGCGTCTAAATACAAACTGCCAATGGCGCTGAGTTTTCGACCGACGAGCTGCTGGGGCTTTAGTTGGCCTGGCTTGGCCTACGCACTGGAAGAGCTTGCATCTGTCTCCGATGAGAGACAGTCGCAGCTTGCGCTCAGCAAAAGCCACAGATACGCAGAGGGGAACATGAAAGCACCTTTGACTCTATTTTTGTTTGTTGGTCTGCTTTCCAGGGGCTGATAAGCGCGCTCAGTTTTGGGTTTTTTGAATTGACACTAAGAGGAACAAGTTACAAGTGATTACTAACTGCCTAACTGCGGGCTCTGGGTTAAACCGTAGTTATGTCTGACTCAGCTCAGGGTAAAGTCCCCAAACTTTGGCAAAATGTCAACCTACTTTCTTGACAAGAATCAACTTCAGCAAGTGGTTGCACCACGCTAAGCTTTTAAGCTTACTTGCTTCCAGTTAAAAAGCTTTTGAAGCTGTGTGCTTTATTAAGCTATAAAAGCACCTCTGAAAGCTTTTGCTATAAATGTGATTTTATGGCATAATTGATTGACACTTGTTGCTCGCAAGCTTCAATTTTCAAAAGTCTTCTAACTAATCAAATTCGGATTTTCCAAATTGTTAAGCACAACCTTCCAAACAGGAAGTGGCATATTTTCAGCAACGCTAACGTTGCATATATAGAACTCATCAATCTGCGGTCATCTTAGAGTGAGAGGGCGTGAGGGCGTGAGGGCGTGTGCTCCAATCGAATGACAGAAAATCGCTTTTCGAATTAAAAGATGCAGTCGAGTGTGAAAAATGCGTGCAAACTTTGCGGCAAACGGAATTGAAATTGAAAACTGTTGCATGCTTTCAGGCAGCAAGCGAAAAGACCAACAACAGAACATAGATGTTGTGGATCCCATCCCATCCTTGCCAACAGGGCGAACCCCAAAAAAATAATTTCCGCCCATAAATCATCATAATGGTTTCGCCCAAGGACTAAGCATATGGCCAGTAGGTGGGGTGGGTGAGGTGGAAACGTTGGGTTAGGTTAGCCAGGCAAGCAAACGAAATGAAGATGAAACAGTTTGACAGCCAGCATAGAGTTCACAATTGGACTGTGCGGCCCACGCACGTAGCCAAGTATATTCTCTGCGTATGTCTATTTGTGTGTGTGTGTATGTGTGTGACATCTACAAATTGAACTGCCCAGAAAACACACACACAAACACATATACAGGCAATTGATATGGTAGAAAGTAGAAAACGAAATGAAATGTTTTAATTAGACAAAAGAGCTGCGCAACTATTTATTTCCATTTCTGTTTGCCCAGTTAGCAGCAGTAGCAGAGCCCGCAGGCAGACCATAGACAAACCCATTTTCGATATTCAGCCAAAAGCCTGCAAGCAAAAAGAGTGCAAGCAATTGCCAGGACATCCATCGATATATATTGCCTGGAGTGTGGCCATGTGTGTATTGATATTGCTATTGGTTTTTCTATTGGTAGCTGGTGCTGCTTGCTAACTGCATTGCGTATCCGTTTAAAGCAAAATCGCAACTCAAACAATTTGTTTGCCCAACACGAATGTATCTCAATTTGTGCAGGATATTCGACTATCGCTTCAAGCAATTAGAGATGGAAACGTGAGCGTTGTTGGCTATATCGTAACATTCTTTTCCCATCCACTTTCCTCACTTTGCCATCTCTAGTAGACAGTCCTGTCAATATTCAATCATATCCGTACTGCAATATTTGGTCAATTTGCAAAGTTGTCATTCATTGACCGATGTCATCTCAATAAATTTCCCATATGTCAAAGAAAAGAGCAAAAAATAAGGAAAAATAAATCGTTTTCTGTTTTAAATCACAGCCGCCAGTCAATTTGGCAGCCGTTTTCAATTCCGAATATTGGCCTTTGTGTAAATGCATCTGAGTCAAACGAAGCAGTCGAAATGCATTAAGGCGCATACGGCTTGAGTGAATGTATCTGGTCTTTATCTTCACTGCCGCAGCATTTTGCTTCAGTGCAAGGTCTCCTAGGTCAGAGTAAGTCAACGACACTTGCCACAGAGAGACAGAGAGAAGGAGGGAAGGAGAAAAAGAATGAATTGAAGAAAGCGTCAGCTTGTTGGTTTATAATAAAAAGTACTTCAATTACTTTGTGCAATTTACAACTGTGTAACTGCGTCAGATAAACCGAATAAGCCAAGGCCAAGCAATGTGCGGAGGGGGGCTGGTTAAGGCGGGGCATGCCACGGTTTAGGTTCCGCTTGCATCGAGCGAGTTTTTCTTTATGCTGTCCACATTATTTTTCCGCAACTGACGTCGCTTTGTTTTATTACCCATTGTGAACGTTTTTTTCCCCATCCTTTTTGTTGTTTTGTCTGCCCTATAATTTATTTATGCATGTGCTTTATTATTTAAGATTTTCTCACAGCTTTATTTGTTCCTCTTGCTGGCGTCATTTTAAAGCCGGCAGCAAGCTTGTTAACAAACAAACGACTTATTAATCATATTTTTGCGTTGATTTTATATCCTTTCTGGCCTGTTGCTGTGTTTCGCAGACCCAGTTACAACTGTTTATAGATTCGTATCTGTATCTTTTCGTGTGCACATGTGTGTACATTCAGATATTTGTGTCGTCTAATATTGCTTGATTTTAGTTGAGCGTTGAGCAGCCAAAAAGACATTTGTCGAGCATTAATTTTAGAATATTTCATGTGTTGCGTTTATTTGGCGCTTTGTTTGCACAACGCAAGCACTTGTCTTTCATATATCTTGCAGGCCGATTATACAGGAAGTTTCACACAGCCCCCACCAATGCATCAACATCATCGGCATCATCATGAATGAAATTCGAACACACAAGCTCACACACACACACTTTAACTATGCATAGTGCTATAGCAGACTGTTAGACACCCTGTATAAAAAATGCAATTCAACTCAACTGTCGAACGGCCAAAAGCGAAAAGGCAAATGCCGCTAGGCCAAACTGCTAGACAGTCAGACAGCCAGAGACCAAATAAAAAATGGTAGACACAGAGGGAGAGAGAGGGTGAGAGGTTTGAGAGAGGCAGATGCGAGCAATGGCCCAGTCTCAATCTCAGCCCCCGAATTCCCCCAACAGACAGTTTTTCAATATGTACACAGTTATAGTTTTATATGCTCTTCTGCAGTTGGGTATATAGAATTGGGTGTAAAAAGCATAAATAAATGTTGAACTTTCCTAGATAAGGTTAATTTGAGTTAACAATGAATAAAATTAAATATTTAACCTTAACACAGAAAAATGCATTTATGAACTTTCTTTAACAAGAGTATTTAATGTGCAGCCTCATCCAAAATAGATCACTTTTTTTCTTGGGACCATGCATTGTTTAGTGGCAGGGATGGTGGGGTGTGTACCAAAATAGCACCAACGCCGCGCCGCACGTGGAATGAGGGACCAGTTACAGATTTGACATGCGTCACGGCTCACGCCTCAACCAGCAGCAGCACTAATTGCAGCCGCGTCGAGCATCTATGTGTTTAGAAATTTTCAAATTTTCGTTTTCCGATTTGAATTTAGCACTTGCAGCAAAACGAACAATTAGCAAAAAAAAAACAGAAAAAAACGAAAAACGGCCGAACGAACAGCAGCAATAGCAATAGCAGCTGCTCGGCCCAAAATATTGAATTGAACGAACGTCAACATTTGAACATCAAAATTCAGAGCAAACAGCAAGCAGCCAGAAGCAGTGGCAGCATCAGTGGCAGCAACAAACGTCAGCGATGGCAAAGAGCGGACATTGACTATGGCCATCCTGTTCGCTCTTGCATTTGGCTGAGACTATTTTTGTGATCCCAAACAGTTGGGCATCTCGCTCGCCGGGAAAACCAAACACACACACACACTCAGTACACACTGACGCACAGTGAGATACATACTCATACTCATAGATGCAGACACATAGACAGTTCATGTCCAACTATTCGTTGTATGTATTGTATTTTGGTATTTTGGTCGCTCTCCGGCAACGACGACGACGACGACGACGACGGCAACGGTTCCGGTGGCGGCAGGCCAGGCCAGACGGCGAGCAGTGCCATCGATCGGGACAGAAGATTCAGAATCGTGTAATTTGCCTCGTGCGTTGTCGCTGCTGGGCTCGCTGCTCGCTGATTAATTTCAATTTATTGCTGCACAACTGAAACAAAACTGAACAAATCGTACGCATTATGCGTTTTTAATTGTATATTATTTATATACATACATATATATAGATATTATTCATTTTGTTTCATTTGTGCAATTTGTCGTGTGTCCGTTTGCCGTTTGTCGCCTTTGTTGTTTCGTTGTTGTCACCAGCTCTGTCTGTGTTCTTCTTCGTTGTCTTCCTTATCCGTTGTCTGTTTGTTCGTTTGTTCGTTGTTCGTTTGTTGTCGCGTCTTTCGTTGTCGCTGGCTGAGCGTTCACTCTCGCAGTGTCAAGCACAGCTAGCGCCAGTGATCATCTCTGAAAGGAGCATTAAAGAACTACATTTAAACAAAAATATTCATCTCAAAACGATAACAGTTACGTGTCGCGATCGTGATATTGTGAAGCGTTATTCAAACACAGTGAATACACATATTTTCAGATACAAATCTGCTGTTGTTTATATAATAACCCAGAGCGAGCAAAGCAAAAGAAATATATTCATATCTGGTTGGTGTTTTTTTCAGGCAAAACAAGTTGAGAAATTCTCTATTGTGTGTCTCTGTATATATGTGTGTGCTGCCTTGCCCCAGTGTGCGTGTCGGTGGGCCACTATAGTTGCCATAGTTCAAAAAAATTTAGTGAGCAAGCGCCAAACCAAGTGAAAGTGACCAAACAAAAAAGAAAAAAAACATAATCCAAAATACACATAGTAGTGAAAACTAAAGTTAACTAAGCAAAAATGTCGGACAATGAGGATTTTTTTGGTGCCTCTGAGGAGCAGACCAAAACTAGCCCCGAAACGTTGCCAGATGCCGATGCCGATGCGGAGAGCAAAACCAGCGTCGTCACTGAGCACACCGAGGAGGTAATACCCGGCGAGACCGAAAAAATGGTCACTGAGACCATCGATGAGGATGGCGATGTTGTCGAGGAGACAACCGAAGTGACACGCAAAACGGTTAAGCGTACTATGAAAATAACTGAGGTAAGTGGAACAAAGCTAACTACGCAATACATACAAAATATAGTATATTATGTATACGCAGTGTTTGGGTTAACCAAAACATGTCAAAATTATTAATGTGCTTATGTACATACATATATAGAAAAAAAAATATATGTGAGAAATTATAATATTTCTCTTTGTGCGCGTCTTAACAAATTGTTTATATAGTCGTAGAAATGCCATAAATCATGGCATATATATTATTCAAGTGTTATATATGCACATATGTACATATATACTTTATGTATGTGCAGATCTCTGGGTGGCTATATAATATTGCTGGTTCAGACACACTTTGTATATGCGACGCCTGGCACTAAAATCACAAAAATCACAAGTTTTGCAGCTGTTTGATTTCGGCGCATATTACGAGTATCAAAAAAAAAAAAACAAAAAACAAAAACACAGAAAAAAGCAAACGCAAAAAACAGAAAAATTATTGTTAAGCACAAATCACTTAATGCGCTCTGAATGCTGCCAAAAACAAAATATTAAAAAAAACATCACACAAAAAAATAATTAAAATTAAAAACAAATTGCAAAAAACAACTAGAAACCTGCACAAAAAAAAAAAAACAAAAAGCAAAATGCAAAAATTAAATGCAATAAATTTTGCGTTGCCTAGAAAAACGTCGCGAAAAAAAATATATTGAGGTTTCCGTGTCTTGCGGTCTGGCAAACAGCAGCAGCAACAGGAGGCCAAAGCAAGTGAGGGAGGTGGGGTGCTGCAGTTGCGGATTGCAATTAATTGCTACAAATTTTGTTGCACAAATTACAAATTGCATTTCCGGCTTGGCGGCGCAGCGACGCGTGCGGCCAATGTAACGGTATCTCAACGCAATTTTGGTTTTTGCCCGCTTTGCCTTAATCCACAGCCAGCGTCAGCGCCAGCGCCATTGCCATTGTATTTTATGATCGTTTGTCTGCTCTCTTCCTCTTCTTTTTTTTTTCTTTTTCGGGCTTAAACATAATGGCAGGCAAATTAAATTTGCATTGCAATTGCCTGTAAGAGGGCTGAGTTGACAGTTTTTGTCTTCTGTCCTTTGACATTTTATCTGTCTGGAAAAGTAAAACGAAAATGAAAATGGATGCGTGTAGCACATACATACACGCATGTGTACATATGCACATATGCAGATTTGCCCTTTAACTTTAACACAGTGACATCAGGTAAAAATGGGAATTGCAAGCATTAAGTTATTCTTTATTAACCCACAAGTTTGTCAAAACTCTAATGAGTTTCAAGTTTGCATCAAGATTTTTTAAAAAAATGCATGGTAAAATTATTTTTTTTATAGGTTTTAGAACTTTTCGAACCCATTACTTTGCCAAATCTTAACTTATTAACAAAAAAAAAAAGAAGATAAGCTTCTATAGTGAATCTGCTTTCATAGTTTGAAACGAGATTTCTTTCATAAGTTCATGTACATTCCTAACCCAAAAACTACCCTTGGGAAGCAATGCAGAAACTTTCCAAACCCATAACTTGGGCAAAACTGATAAGATTTGCAAAGGAAACGCCATTTCACTATTTGAAATGAAAATTGTAATTGTCAAATAAAAATTTAATGATTTTGTACAAATAAAGCTTTTAATACCTACTTAATTAGTAAAATGTCTTTTCAAAGGGTTTTAACACTTAACTTTGCTTGTCGATTCCGCCATAAAACCTACTTGTTAGCTTTATTATAAATCAACACTTAAAAAGGATTCCGCGTTTTAGATTTTAATTTAATAGCACACTATAAAATGTCAACTTTACCAAAGGTTTATGGTTTACTGTCAATGCCTCCATAGAGCTTTACAGCTTTTAACATTTGAATACATTTTCGCGCGCTTTCACCCCGTGTCATTGTTTGTTTTTAGCCCGTGTGTTTGCCTCAGCCACAGGTCAGCTAATTGTGTTACGTGTGTGCGTTTCCGCCACTCTTCTTAGCTGCCCCATAATGAGGCACGTAACGTTTTTGTCATTTTTATACGTTGCTGCTGGGCATGGCAGCCGCAGGACTACGTGACTTGGGCCAAAGTTTGAAATGAGAAAAAAAGGAGCATGCAAAATCAGTTTAATGACCAAAACACACACAAACACACACATGTAGACATGTTTGTATGTGATTTGACACATGCCATAAATTTTACAGTTGATTTAACTGTAGTTGGCTAACCACGTTGCGGTTGATATTGTTAATTTGCTAATGTATTTATGCAGTTAGGAAAAACAGATTAGCACATATTTGCCGATACCGATGCCGATGCCACCCCAATGAGGCATGGCAATTAGTGCAACGAGCCGTGAACGATCTTTTACACACACACAACACAACACACACACACATAATTACACATAGCTATGCATAACAACCAATATAGAAGCAGCAGGATAGATGCGGGCAGAAGATTTGAATTTTGTTGGCACAAAGCTTAACCACAAGCCAATAAATGTTTGGTCAAACTGTGCAATGCTTGAGTTGGTCCAAGGCTTTAGAAGGTCGGAAATCAGGCAGTCATCAAACTCTCTCTGTGATCTGGCCCTGGCCCATTGCCTTTACCAACCACGAGAATTTGAGATTGTATATATTCATGGGCCTTAGCCCTGTGCGTCAGTCGCATTGACAGCTGTCAACGATGCGATGGCGCCTTCCAACTTAGCAAATAATTCACACGCGTCATCACACACACAAATATGATGATTACATATGATGTATGTCTATTTATATGAATATATGTACATATATGTATGTTTGTTGCGTATTTGTATTTATCGCATTTAGGTGTGACAAAACAAGTCAAATACAATTCAATGTCATGCTTCGGCCACTTGGTTTTCATTCATTTGTTGCAGCAATTGTCTGTCTCGCTCACTCTCACACTTAGCATTGCTCAAGGCAGCTGCCCTCCCATTGCGCATACGACGCGTTGGCCCAGTCAGCTTTAAATGTTCATCTAGTTGATTTTTCTTTCGTGTTTTTTTTTTTTTTGGTCAGCTATTTATGCGTTAATTCGTTTCATGGTGTTTCTTCGTTCTTTTGAATTTATTTATTTGGTTGCTTTTTGCTGAGCAAACAATTTATAATTTTAATGCACACACGCACAACACATGTGACTGTGTCAGTGTGTGTGTGTTTGTATATGAGTGTTAACTGAATATAATCTAAATATGTTTATATAATTGAAAAGCAAACGCGAAAACATCAAGCAAAACATAGCCATTGCCTCTAAGTATGCCAGTACGTCAGGGCAATAGCGGGGGCGCCGCATACACATATAGTAGTACAAAGAGGCTCATATGCTCAAAACGATGCCCCCACATCAGCATTAATATATGAGTACGGGTATGTTGTATGTGTCGATGTGTGCGTGCTTGTGGTATATAAATACGGCTGCCAAATTGTTCAACGCACTGGGCTCACTGGGCGTATGATAAACGTGCCATTTATTTTGGCAGTCGGCCGCTGTTTAACTTTTGAGTAGCAACAACAACTACAACAACTTTTTGCACGATATGCTTGCGAACGTGAGCATTGTTTGTTGGTTTTTGGCATAAATCAGTTTTACGAGTGCCATATCCCTCTCTCTATCTATCTTAATATCTCTCTCTGTCTGTCATGTAATTTACAAGCACTTTTCATAATGTTGCTTTGCAGTCAAACGGATTTATATTTATATTTTTTTTATTATTAATGTTTCCCCTCAAAAGCAACAACAGCAACAACGCGAACAACAGCAGCCGCAATCTTTGCAATGCTTTTGATTTTGACCTGCCACAACGGAAACTTTGCCTGCCAGCCAACCACAAAGAGTTTGCAACAAAAACAACACGAAAGCAATGCTATATCAACTGGGCATAACAAACAAATAATTTCATTGGCTGCCATAAACTTCCTGCCGCCCGCTGGCGGATATTCAATTGATATTTACTTATTTCAATTACATTTGCCTTTACCTCCTCATTCCAAGTCCCGCAAATATAAAACACACACAAAATACAAATTCAATTTACAAAATGTTTTGCGTAGTTTTGCAAGTCTTTCTCACCCGCCCGCCAGAGCTATCTATCAATGCCCACGGCTTTGGCCTAAACGGATTTCCCCCCAACTCCAAGCTCACACACACATACACACAGACTCAGTCAGTGAGGGGAGACCCTCTGCTATCTTCCATCTTGTACTGTCTGCCCTCGTCACCGTTGTCTGTTGCCAAATCAATGAGGAAATTTGCAAATTGAGTAAATTCAACGCATTGCAGGCAAAATGCTTGCTTCGTTCATTGGTGTTGGCCAGCTGTGCCTGTTCTGTCTGTGGAATACATTGTCAGACAACGGCAAATGGCCAAAATGCAAATGGCTTGAAACGCAATTAAATTGCTTGAACCAAAAGCAGTAGAGACAGGCTTCCAGTTAGCATTGGTTAAGACCAAATGCAAACGGACATATAAAACCGATCTGTAAGGGAAAGCATCGAAATTGGTCCAAATTAACAAATGACCAGGAAGCAAAAATACTTGGCATATCAATTATTACCGACTCCAAAGTACACTACCCAAAAAAAATTTACTGTTGTAGAAATTTATAAGAACATTAATTTAAGCCAGATATTAATAAAAGTATTTAAACCAATTTAATTTGTGTTTTCATTTGATTAGTTTTTTGTTGACTTTAATGCATGTAAAAAAACACATCGAATCCATTTTTTGTGCATCGAGTGTTGACATAAAAATTATGCTAAGCTTAACAGAATAAATTTGAATAACAAGCTTTAAGCCAACTGAGCTCTTAATACGTTAAATTGTCTAAAACTTTAAATGCGAAAATTACACAAAGATAAAACTCAATTTGAAACGTTTTGTTTAAGTTGCGAAAGAAACTCTAGTTTGAAATTAGTTTCAATTGTTCTTCTGCTCATAAAATTGAGTTCTGAAAGTTGTTCATTAGGCAAAGTGCTAAATTCGTAATGCAATTTTCACTTTTCGCTTACATTTTAACAATTTACACATGCTGTTTGGCAGCAGTGTTTATTTTATTAATAATTTGCAATATGTTTTTGGCCAGGCTTTGTTATTGCTTACACACACACGCACACACCGAACACACCATTTGCATAACCCAATTAATAATTTAAAGCCAACGGACAGCTGCTTATTTATACACAGCAATGCGTGATTTGCTGCACCGCACATCATAAATAAATAATCCACATATTCATAATCATATTTACAGCTTTGACGTGTTTGAGGAGGCTGTAAGTGTGTGTGCGCTCCTATCGACATTTAATCCTGCTCGCTTTTCCACTTTTTTCTTGCTTGATTATATATGAGCCATGCTCCTACTTCATTTTTCATTTTCTTTGACTTGATTTTGAGTACGCAGTTAAACTAAGTGAGGAGAAGTGTGCATCACTTGTCATAATCAGGCATAACATATTAATCAGCTCTGATTTAATACACTGTACAAACGCAGATTATAAAAATAAATCAGCAAAAGACGAAGATGTTTAGTTGACACGCCCAAAATATTAATGGAACTTTGTCTTTAAACACCATAATGTAGCAATGTTTCCTCATTTGCGCTCACACAAGAAATTTGCTTTATTGATAAATATCATAAAATGGCATTTCAATCATTTTCTTGGCATGATACAAGAATGCCAAACGGCTGCCTCTACCTATGACATATTAGCAGATATGCCAACAATTTGTCAGCACAAGACAAAGGCGTTCGAAAACGAAAGTTCTAATGCACTTAAATAGTCCGTTTACCCCGTTAAGTATGTGCATTTATCTATGTCTGTTTGCATATTGTGCACTTTTAAGTTTTCTTTGTGTTTATGCGCACTTGCAAATTTTATTTGGCTGTAGAATCCGTTTCGAATCGAAGAAGTACACACAAAAGGCACTCGAAAACAGAAAAGTCGATTGAACTGCAGCACTTTGATTGCATTTCGATGTTGCTTCGAATTCAGTTGCATTACAAGACTCAAAAACAAAAGGCGCACTGCAAAAAAAAAACAAAACCAACGAAGAAAAATTGTCGAAAAAATAAATGAAGTAAAATTCAAAAACTATTGATTTATTGCTGGAAATGGCACACTAATGGATGCGAGCCAGTCAGCTAAATAAATAGATTAGTTTTTATGCGAATTTTCCGTGCGCATTTTGCGTAGTTTGTGACGCGCGAACGCCTTCCATTCGCCCACCTACCCGCCCCGTTTCGTGTGTGTGTGAGAAAATAATATTGTAAAATTACAATAAATAATCCGTTTTGCTAAATCTGCGTTTCGAATGTGAATTGCGCAACAGCTCAACGAGAACTTTCCAACTGGCAACTTGCAACAGCTTTTAAGGAAAACCTTTTTTTTGGTTGTTGTATATCAAAAGCCGATTTAGCATAGTTCCAGTGGCAGTTTCACAGCCATGGCAATACTCGATGGAAATAAGGTAAGCTGTGCACATCTTGTTAGGCAAATTAAAATCGACAATAAGCTGCCATGTTTGGGTATGCAAACAACCATTTACACTGATCCCCAAACAATAACCAAATACACAAACTTTTCTATGCCTTTTTTTATATCCCCCTCACATTGTTGTGACGCTGAGTGCGAGTGTGTGTGTGTAGGTGTGAAAATCACTTGTCAATCTTTTATGTAAAGAGATGCCGCCAACGACAAACAAACATACATACAAACATATTTTCTCACCTGTGTCGCTCGTAAAATTTTGTCGCTTGCTTCCGTTTTCTTTGCACTTAATTGTGTCTGCTTCACTCTGTCGCCATCGCCAGTGTGGTTGTTGTGTGTGTTTGTGTGTGTGTGTGTGTGGTTCAAGGTGAATCGACGTCGACGTCGCTGCCAACACTTTAACGCATCTTTCAATCGCACACCCCTGCGCCGCCCATCCGCCTGTTGCGTTCCCACTGATAAAAACACCCTCAACCCGTTCGGAAAAAGAAAACAAAAACACACAAACTTAAGAAAGTTGAAAAGAATGCTAACTTGACTCGACTATAAGATGCGCTGTAAAATGAATATTTATTGGTGCTTTATGGGATTGATTGCTATGAGATCTTTACGATGTGTACCATGCGGCGTATGAGCTATAAGCTCTCACATATATCAATAGCTAAGATACCCCTTCTTAACACTTTCATGAGTGTTGGGTATAACTACAAGTTTTGCCACTGCCAAGGACATTTGTTGCCTTCACTTTGACTTTGGTTTTAGCTTGTTTTTTTTTGTCGCTGCTTTTGTTGCCATTTATTTTGGTTGCGTGTTATTTTCTGCTACGTATTTTTCACTTAATAAAATTGTTTTCATTCGCTGCGCTTGCTGTTTAGCTGTTTTTCAATATGCTTAAAAATAAACGATAGCACAACAACCCTCCCCTCCCCACCACAACCCACACCCATCTCTCCCAAGCATCCCAGCATCCCTTGATAACCCAAGAAGCAGATTTCATTGTACTAAAACTGCTATCGACACACATTTTATCTGGCTTGGCCATTGTTGTCGGTTGTTGCTGGCTGTTGTTTGGCTTGTTACTTAGCCTGCGGCTTATTAGCAATTTATCTGAGCGGCAAGCTTTTGAATATGTCGTTTAGGCAGAGCTTCGTCATCGTCCTTCCTGTTAACTTATCCGGCTTCTGTTTCTGCTGATATTGCATTCTCTTCATCCAAATTTCTGTGCTTTTGGCTTAGTTGCAGTTGTTTCCTTGCTTTCTTAGCCATTTATAGCCACAACAAATTGATTTCCGGCTAAGCATCTTAGCCGTCTTTTTCAATTAATTTTAATGGCAGCTAAGAGAAAATCTGCATTGTCATTATTATTATTATTATTCATTTTGCTGCTGGATGCAATTGATTGCATCCTTTGTCTCTCAGCTTGAGAATAGCCAGCTGCTGTTTGCTGTTACTGTTTGTGATTTTTGAGCGATTAGTTGAGGTGTTAATTTGATGAGTTTATGCATGAATCTGTCAGATACAACTACTATGTTAAAGTATTTGCTCTGCTATTGCCCCATCGTGTTGCTGTTGCTGTTGCACTCGTGCAATCAATCAAAATGTGGTTCAGATAAAGTGAAGCATGTTAAAAAACAAAAAAACAGCAAACAGGCAAAATAACACGACACAAAACTGCTGGCATCTGTTGCAGCATTGCGCTCCCAGTCTAAACACAACAGAAATCAGAGCAAACGTTAACAACCAAAGCAAACTAAACACAAATGCGTAAACACACTAGCACACACACACATGCATACAAACAATACATCAAACCATGTTCGAAAGATTTTTCAATTTATTTTCACTAAAACGTTTTTGTGTTTGCCGCCCCCGCGTTGCCCTATAGCTGATGCTGACGTTGTTTCTGTTCTTCGTTGTTGTTGTTGTTGTTGGTTTTGTAATCGTCAACGAAAATAACAAAAAGAAAGAATATGTTGTACGTCGTACATGGCGTATGCGCAACAAAATGAAATTCAATGAAATGGCCCAACAACTGCAACGCGAATTGATTGCCACATGCGTACCTCTAATTAGTTGACTACCCCCCAACACTGATGACGACAACAACGGCAACAACAACAATAGTCAGCTGGCAGCCGGTCGGTCGGTCGGTTGCTTGATTCTAATCCCGGAAATGCGCAGCGACATTTAAATTGAAATGCGAGAGACCGCCTGCAATTTGATTGCTTAATCTGCGCAACGGACATCGATGTCGCGATGTCGCTTTGTTCGATCGCAACAGCGACGTTGGCGCTATTCTCGTTTATTTGTGCGTTTAACAGTGCGTATGATTAATATGTAGCATGTTAGCCCCGCTGCTCCTCCAGCACTATTAGCTAGCCGTTGGGTTAGGGCACCCCATTAGAAATGCATATAAATCGAGGCCCATACATAAAAATGTCATGTGGCCAAACTGGATGCATAAATCATCAGGCCATTAGAGCCAGAAACAAACCAGCCTTGTTGTAAGATATTAATTTATATAAATACATGTGTAACTAATATGTTTATGGATGCAGTCAAAATGCCAGAAGGCAAACCTAAAACGCATCATAAAATTATAATTAAAACAGAAACATATATACTTTTTATAATGATCTAACTTTCACTTTATTGCTGAGCGTTTTTGAGGTGTTTTTTAGTACGTTAATTTATGACACGAAAATTTTGAGATGTGCAAAACAAAAACAAAACTATAAGAGCCTTGTTTTTGTCCAAAAAAACTTTCCAGTAAACAGTAAACACAAATATTTTTGATTTTTCTACAACTTTTCCTAATTACCTTTTGCCAGTTCTTAATAGTTTATAATTAAATTTGAAATTTAGCAGCAAATTTAGTATTTTAAATCAAAGCATTTACATTGAAACCAATGCATACATCATTAGAATACACTTTCCTTAAGTTTTAAATAATTTCTTGCATCGTTTGTGATGTAACATTTTTACTCAAACCAAAAATTGCATTTAATAGTTTTCCTTGGCCTCAAATTTGGGTTCATGCACACTTGCCACCTCTTTGTACCACCTTACGTTAAGATGCCCTTAACTTAGACGCTTATTTGTTTGCCTTTTGCATAGAAGAAACTGTCTTGACAACATTTTCTATAAATACATATTTAATATATGTTTTTTTCCTTCTATATATTTCATAAGGCGACCCCAGTCGAGGCGAAATTCTTTCGAAGCATTTCTTTTTTTTCTGTGTTATTTTTTGTTCTTCTGTTTTGTTGTTGTCTATTTTTCTGGTATTTGATGTTTTGATGTGATGCCCGCTCTCTTTGGCTATTTAAATTATAACCTACATAATGTTAATGGCTAAGAAAGAAATATATAATTAAATAATATTTATGGGGCGTGGACAGGCACATGGCCAAGAAACAACCAAAACAGATCGTCTAGAGGGGACTCTTTTAAGCAATCCTTCGGGTATTCTACACGGCATTAAGCACAAAAAGTGTTTTGTTTCAATAGTATGACAAAGCGATAATTACTTGTGTAATTGCCACTTCCTGTTCACAATGGAACTAATTGTTGTCTCAAGTACATAATTCGTTATTTATATACAGTATTTAAATATTAATTGCATGCGTCTGAATTATTTTTACATTTAGTTCACACCTTGTATTTGTTGTGCACTATTTTTAACAATTGCCTTTTAGCGTATATATGTACATACATGTATAAAAGTTTTAGAACAAATTACCTTGAAAGCAGCTCGGCCATTCAAAATGAAAACTATGAATAAGACGCTTCGGTCAAAATAACGAAAATCAAATGCCAAAAACTCAAGCAAATGGGAAACGAACGAAAAGTGGCAACAGTTCTTTCTGTTTCTTCTTTTCGTTGCCTACTCTTTCACTTTCCATTCGAGGGAGCCGCAGGTGTGTCTGCCTCTGCAGGTGTGTGTGTGTGCCAAAGAGCTAATTAACGCATTGCGAAGAGCAATTTTGTAACGCTAAAGTGCTCTTAGATGCCGCCACCTGTGAGAGCATCTGCAAAACCAAAAAAAAATCAGGTGTGCGAGAGTGTGTGTGTGTAAGTGCGAGTGCTAATGTGTATTTGTGTGAAACACCTTCAGCGCGACAATGTCAATGATCATTTTTGACATGGACATGGGCGTGGGCGTGGCACTGTTTGTGTGCCTGCCAACACACAAACGAAACTCACCTCACCACCAAATGGCTCTCAAACTGTATTGCATACGTAGACTATGCAACATATTGGGCTGTGTTGGCTCGCAGGTAAAATAGATGAATTGATATAGTCACAATCCACAGACCGAAGCACTCAGAGACGAGGTCAAAGCACTTTCACTCCCCCGTCTGCATTTGTTTACAAACAACTATTTTTACAACAACTCGCGGTGGGCGAGGCAACTAGGAGGTGGTGTGAGGAATGCGATGGCACCAATGGATGGATGCCGTTGCCCTCGGGCCGGATGCGCCCGCAAATGGGGAAAAAAACTTCGTTCGAGATATTAACGCTCGCAGGCAATAATTTTTTGTTCACAGCACAGAGTGTGTGTGTGTTTTTTGGGATGCATTTTCTGACGCAAATACATTGCCATATTGATCTGTACCAAATGCTGGTGGCCCAAAATAAAAAAAGAAAACAAAATCCAAAGTGCTTAAGAAAAGTTTTTTTGATTGACTAGAAGATACTTTATTTTAGAGAAAGTGATAAAAGTTGCCTGACCGTCTTGTTAAATGTATCGATATGAACGGATTACTTATCGCAGTAAGCTCAACTCCATACCAACCCCTTTGCCATTTTACAGGGTATGTCTGCAAAATATTGCTTACAACCAATGCAATTATTAATTACACTAGCCTGGTTTCTTTTCGGTTCTTCGTACATCTGTGATTTTTACATCAGCATCCGCCAAAATTTGAATTAACGGGCAACAGTTGCTGCTAAAAGTATACTCGCCTCATATTCAAATTCGAAAATATACATATATTTTTCAACGCGCATCGATTTTGTAGATGAAGCTGCTGCTGCTGTTTGCTTTGTTGCTTTGGCTATAAATAATATTTTATTTTCTTTCTTTTTTTGGAACAATTTTCCAACGCGTTATATATTTAGCAGGCGTTTGTTGCTTCGTTCTTGTTATTGTTGTTTATGCAGCAGCCGGCGGCTGCTAAGGAACCGGGACAGACACATTCGAGGCTGAGGGGTGTCAACGTTGTTAGCCACTCTGGGTTGAGATAAAACTTTTGTGTAAAGTTGGCTGAGCAAAAAGTAAACAATTAATTATACAGCTTAAGGGACAGCGTTTGGGTTACGGTCTAGCCAGGCCGAGGGCCAGAAAGGCAACGTTGTCAATGCAATTTCGATTTAATTTAATTAAAAATCAACAACTCGTTATAAATAATTTAACAGCCATTAGCAAAGTCGCAATCCGAGAATAATTTAATCAATTACAAACAATGAACAGAAAAATCATCTCAACTACAATTTGTGCGCAATAAATGCAATAAAAATGTTCTATAGTATTATATTGGTGCTTTCAAGTCAAGCAGCTTGCGCCAACGACAAACGTTTAATATTTATTTGCGTATATCCATTTAATTTATTTGCCATCGTTGCAATGGGGACAAAAAAGGTTGACGGCTTGACATGCTCCATTGACATTGATGGCAAACACGGAATCACATCCGCAAAAACCACAGCGGGTGGTGCTGTGCAATGTGGTGTGTGTGTGTGTGTATTGGTTATGGCCATGGCAGATTTACCCAGCAAATCGTTGGGAACAATTAGCACTGACCAATGACGACCAGATGCCAAGAGATGCAACGCATATTGCTGGCAATTAGAATGACAAGCCGCAGCAACTAATTTACGCTCCCCCGAGTATTCAGGCAATAAACCGATGATTATGGAGCTATATGTATATTTGGTATATAAATACTCTACACACATAGGTGAATTTGTTGGTCAGCGGTGAGCAGATGATTTGTGCTATAATTAGATTGTGTGTGTGACAAATAGTATGGCCAAAAGCTCGCAACGCAATAAACAGTTCACGCGACAAGGTTGGCGACGACAAGCATCGTGTGATTTACTTACAACAAAGCAGCAACAATATTTATTCGCTCAATTCTAGATGCGCCACAAAGGTGTGAGACAGAGATACAGACAGAAAGAAGAAAGCAGCTGGCGTCTTGTACAGAACAAAGTGCAGTGCCAGAGGCTATCCGTGGACCAGAAGCTGGAAAGGTGTTAACGACAGCCAAATCCAAGCGTCAGTTCAGTTCGTTTCGACTCAGTTCAGTTGAGTGCCACGCGCAGACCACAGAACGCAAGCGAATTTTTCTTTTCCATTTGTTGCCGCTAGACACACATATCAAAAAAGAAAATCACAATCACATTTTTATCTTGAAATTTGTTTTTCATGTTTTTACGCGCTGCCAAAAAAAATAGAAAAAAAAATATCGAAATTCTTAAAAAATTTGCTATAATTTTTCAAGCGAGTGTGGTCAACAAATATTCACCTGTTTTTGTATTCGCAAGTTCGCTGAAAACGTTTTTTTCTACGCTCTCTTTCACTCTCGCCAGCATACAACTGCTGAATACAAACGTTCACATTACGCATACGTCGCGTTGACGGGCTGCAAAAGAAAAAGCAAAAAGAATATAATAATAATAATATTAAAATAAAAAGGAAACTCAAAATGTAAAGCGGCAAATATTTTTGCGAGCATACACATTTTCAAAAGTGTATAATTTAAAGTGGCCATACACACACACCCTCACACACATACACTTAAATTGAGAGCCACACTCATGTATAAATGTGTATGTGTGTGAAGCATTTCGTTTTTAAGATTATGAGCAAATTGTGTTAGTCTGTCGCTCCCGTCCCCGCGGCAACATTAAGTGTTGATTGTGTGCGCCGCTCTATTAGCGGCTGCCTCTCGCCAGCCACCACCACCACCCTGCCATACGCCCCACCCGGTATAGTCCTCGGGCCGTGTTGGTGGCTGCTTGCTGCTTGGCTGACTGCCTCGGCCAAAAAATCAAGCAAACTCAGTTCGTTGTGAGCGCGAGCGCGTCTGCTGCTGATGCTGCCTGACTGCCAGCCTGATGTGGCCCCGTTGAATTTTTAGCATTTCAAATTTTGCATGCAAATCAAGGCGATAAAACCACACACAATACCACACACTGCATATAGCATACTACTCTACGGGTAAACAACAACAACAATAACAAAACAACAACACAGCCCACGCGTTATCTATAAACAAACAAAAAAAAAAAACAAAAACCCCCCCAAAAACACAAACCACAAAACGAAACTACGAAAAGTGCAATTCAAACAACAGCAACAACAACAAATACAATCAAACACATCAGCAATGAAAATCTATAATAAAAAACAACAACACATACAAAACACATAAATTATTACCGTGCACAACAAAAAACAACAAACACAATGTTAAAAAAAAATATAGCTACAGCGAATAATATCAAAAGTTGAATGAAAACCCATAGAAAACAGAATAAACTGCATTGAAAGTTAGTTTACCAAATTCGAATTCAAATTGAAAATCTACGCACACACACACATGCACTTTTAAGTTATTTCCTACTTTCAATCTCTACTTAATCTTCTTGCTGAGTCCATTTGGGCAACTTTGGCTTTCATATGGCGAACTCTTTGCTTTATGTGGCTTCCAAATTGAAAAGGCAAATGGGAATTTGACAAATAGAAAATGCTTTTAAATACTGCACATGTGTCTGTGTGTGCACGTTTGTGTGTGTGTGTGTGTGTGTGAAGCCACAATATCCGGCTCTTAAGAAGCATCAGTGCTGCCAATAAGTTTGCCATTTAGCTTTGATATGGTTAGAACTTGCCCATAAAGTTGTTCGAAACCACAAAATCACTTAATATGTGAACATCAATAAAATTTTAAATGAATCATTCAAGTATTTAAGACATCAAATTATGTTTGTGTGGTGTTTTTGAAGTTATTGGCATACGAAATTATTTTTAATTTGATGGCAAAACATTTTGAGTTCAATGATAATGTGAGCAGCTTAGTTTTCCATAAATAGCTTTTGAATTTATTCGCACATTTAGTTCAACGTTTATTTTTATTATTTTGTTGTTAATTTATAATTGTTATGCGCTTACGTGCAAACAATATGGAAAAACAAAGCAAAATATTGCCCAAAAATACGCCTCAAGGCAGCTGCAATAATAAATTATAGTCGAATAAGAACGCGTTATAAATTTCATATAAATATTTATTCATCTATGTGTATATATTTATTTATATGTGCAAATAAAATATCGCATCTAATAAAAATCATAATGTGGTTTCAGTGTACAAAAAAAATGAGTGAGGAAAAGAAATGAAAAGAAAAAAGTGTTCATGTGAATAAAGCAAATATTTAAGAAGCGGAAAAAAAGTTTTCATGTTCAAGTGCCAAAGAAAAGCAAATTCCTAAGAGCCATGAAATAAACTCACAAATTAACAAACAAACGCATATTACAAGTATAAGGATAAGTATAAGGATAACACTTGTCGCCTCTCAGGATTAAAACACAAACATAAACACTCTACAATATGGCAGACACTGCCAATGACAACAGCGTCGCCATCGACAATGACGTCATCGAAGAAGAGGAGGAGGAAACGACAACAACAACAACAACATCGAAGAAAACTTCGCAATGGCACAAAACGCGCTCCACCAAGGTGAGAGGAGCATTTGACAAAAAAAAAATAACCAAATGCGAGGGTGGTTCAAAAAGTGAATGTGACACAATAACACGATAGAAAGTGCTGTAAAGAATGCTTTTTTATTAGGCTTTAGTTTTATTGGGAAATTAGTTAAAAGTGTCAAGGAAAGTCAAATGATTAATTTATAGCATCAATAAATAGTCTACAGATTCTCCTACAAATCAAGCTACAATGTATCACAAAGAAAGTGAACAAAAATGTATAAATAAACACACAGAAGAAAGGTATAAACAAAGTAGTAAACAAAATATTTAAAATTTTGTAAACATAAGCAATCGATTAGTCAGCCCTCGTTATTCGTGCATACTTATTAAATAATAAGTGTATTTGTGCTTTTGTGTTGAGCTATTTAGGATGCGTCAAGTAATGAAAGGCATGAGTCGCATGACCAGCGTACGTACGCCCACTTCACTCAGCATATTTGAAGCTGACAAATGCGACAGATTGAAAGTTGCCAAATGGATGCCGGACGAAAAGATGTCGAAAAACGACGTCTGCGAAACAAACAAAGGCGTAGAACTTGTCGATTCTTTTTAGCAAAATAACAAAATAAATATACATATATATATATATGTTGTGAATACTATAAGCATACATAAATTTTGCCGAAATACTTATTTATTCAGGCAAGATACTTTTCTTCTTTCCTTCTTCTTTTTTGTTGGTGGAAAGCTGATGCTAATTAAGCAAAGCATTTGGTTGCGCTTTGCACTTGATTAACTTTTAATGTGGCTAAAAATAAATAGCATGCTTTGGACATTAATCAATTGATGTGCCAAACCGCAAAGTCTCCAAGCAAACTATATCAAATACAGCTGGCGGCCATACTTCTAATGCACATCCATTCATGCCCAGGACAAAAGGGGTTTTTTTTTTTGTCCTTAAAAAACAGTGACGCCCTTAAAGCACTCTCGGCTATAACTTGGCCAGCGCCATAGCCAGAGCCACAGCTAAAGCAGAGACGGCGTTAAAAAGTTTCCAGGTCAGTGAATTTGCACTGTTAGTTGAGGTGGTTGCCGGCTGCTCGAGCTGTAGCTGGGAGCTAAAGGATAAACATAAGCGCACAATGGGCGGGCGCCACATTGATTATATTCAGCCACATGGGACCCAATCTGTGTGGTAGCTTGGTTTCTTCACGATGTGTTGCTTCCTTGCTTGCTTGCTGGGCGCATAAATTACGTTGACTAACAGTGTAAGGCACATAAAAAACAGAGAAGAAAGAGAGAGAGTGAGATAGAATGAGTAACAGCAACAGCTACTTAAGCATCTTTAAGCCAAACTCACCTGTCGCCGACGAGAGCACCTGCAATCAATCAAGCTGTAAAGTATTTATTAAACGATATTATGAGGTTTACCAACAGATATACTTAAGCATTATACACATATGTGTTTGTATGTATATTTACACACACACACACTCACACATACACCACGAGTTTTACACAAGACCCCACATATTTTTTTAATAGCTTCATTGTTTCTCTTAACAGGATTTCATTTCACTTAATATATACCAACACTGGGGCGTGCATTACGTTAAAGCGTCAACAGTAATACACACATGCACACACACATACACAAGCACTTACACATATGTATATAAAAATTACGGCTGCCAGTTGCTGCCAACACCCCGCCAACACCCAGCCCCCTCCAGTTTCCCCTAACCGTATGTATCATTACTGGCTTTTATTGTTGCTGCCGGGACTCAGTTGTTAACCCGACGCGACGTCTGCCTTTGCCCAGCGGCATTTTGGGGCGCTGCCTTCCAAATGAAGCCAGTAACAGTAGCAGCAAACTGTTGACGTTCATGGCGTCCAACGTCGACTCCTGACTGGCAGGTGGTTCACTTTTCTGTGTTTCGTTTCTGTTTTGCTCCTTAGGTTTTTTTTTTTTTTGTTTTTGTCAGCAATCAAGGCGGCTACAAAGGCTATCGCAGTGCCGAGTTTCCGCTCCGGCGCCCCATTTCCCGTTCCGCTCACTGTTTTTCTTCTCTCTCTCACATGCTGCTTCTAATTTTTTCAATCCCCATCCAATTTATGCTGTTGTTATGTGCTCTACGAGTACTACTTCAGCTGAAATTCTAACTTTTGAGCTGCTTTTATTTTTTGTTAATTTCATTGCCAGTTTTATTATTTCATGCGCTTTGAGACTCGTTATTTCTATCGCTTCCTCTCTCGTTTCTTTAACTATTTCACTCTCTCTCCCACTCTTTTGGTTAGTCTCCATTTAAATCTGCTTGCTGTGTGGCCAGGCAATTTTATCTTTTAATTAAAACTGACGCGTTTGCTCCTTTTATTGTGTGTGTGTGTTTTTTCCGGGAGTATCACACATACACAGATACATTAATTAAGCATTGTATTTTTTTCACATGGCACATGCCAAGGCCAGCGTAAAAGTTAAAACCTCAACATTTGTTTTATTTGGCTGACTCGCATAAAACGCTCACTGCCCTCAAGTGGCTCAAGAGCTGGTTCGTTGTCTGGTTGGATGGTTGGTTGGGCGGCAACATCTCCACTCCACTCATTTTGCACAATTAAGCTACAAAGGGCTTGTTGCAATGGGAATATAAGCAGGCAGGCAGGCGTCTAAAGAGGGCTCAGTGTTCAGGGCAAGAGGCTAATTGATTTCAAGCTTTTTGGCCTTTGCAGCCAGAATTGGGTGCCAGCTGAGGCAAACAATCAGTTAATTGGGCCATATTCAAGATGCTCTCAAAGATATGGCAAACAAAAGTCCTCAAAATATATTTAACATGCATTATTCGCATATTTAACAAAACATTTTATAATTATGTCTATGGGATTGAATAAAGAAGCGTTGTTTTTCACAGTGTAGAAATGTACAATAACAACGAATAAAAACGAATAAATTTGTTCTATAAACTATTCTATTCTTAAAATTTAACATGGATTAGTGCAACAAAATTTAAGCCCCGCTGTCACAAATGAATTCAATTTAAAATCCAATCGAAACATGTCGCCGAAAATATATATGTATCTATGTACATATAAAACTGATTATCAAATATACGCAAAAAAAAATGTTGTGTTATTAGGAAATTGCGTTCCAAAACGGAATGACTCAAATCGCAATATTTATCAATAAATCAAATCATTTGCATTTGCCACTAGTTTCTATATGTTTATTTGGGTATACGTTTTTGCATACACTATCTATCTATATATTTATATGTGTATACAGCTTTTATCTATATCTGTCTGTCAAAATACCAAATTATATTCTCTATATCTCATTCTCTCTTTGTTCTCTTTTCTAGGTAAGCCAACGCTTATTGATAGATATCCACATTGACTCATTGAACAACTGCTTTCCTCAACTCATTCAATAGTAAGTACTTAATTGTTGTTTTCCGTCGAATTTCATCATCAATATGCTATGGATTTTTATACCTGCTTCAACATAATTATTGCTCTTTGTTGTAAATATTCGCACTTTGAGTTAACAACAACCATGGCAAAGAGCAAATAGATTGAAAATAAAACACACAGCAGGAAAATGTGTATGCACACACACACACAAACACACACACTGTATGTGTGCTGTTGTGTATGAACAAGCAGTTATAAATAATTTCTGGCAAAAAATCAGCAATTTTTTCCGTTGATCTCCAAGTATAGCGCGTTGGCAGCATGCCAAAGCGAATTGCGCATACGCCGTGCGGCCCGCACTAACATTTGTATGGGTAATTGTAGTTGTATGCGTTCGTCTAAATAGTATTGGTGACCATCTGACTAGCTGGCCGCTCTCTGGAGTGTAGTTTTGCCATGCTCTTAAGACATCAAGCTAAAAAGAGAAAGAGAGGAAAAGAGAAAGTGCGGCCAACATGTTGCTGCAATAGAAAATAAACAACAACACAAATCGAAGCAATGATTTTTTTTGTTTATTTTGCTCGACGAATTGACGGTCTGTTGGTTGCTTATAAGGTATGTTGCATCTTCGAGGGCCAAGCGAGTCGTTTTGCTACGCTTCTTCCTCTTTTACTTGTTGTCAACAACGACGACAGGCTCGTGCATTAAATCACTGAAATAAGCAAATATCACAAGCTAAAGTGGCCTGCCCCAGCTGTAGAAAGCTGTCCAAGCTGCCAAATTGTTTTGTCACATTTTCATCAGCTGTGTGATGCCCATTATTATTGTTGTTGTTGCACAGTACATATTCACTATCTATCTACACAAATATATTTTGTTGGTCTCACATTAATTTACGTCTAATTAGTTATGATTTTTGGTTGATTTTTGGTTTCAATTGTGCGCAAAATGAACGAGGACGTGACTTTGGCAAAGAACTTGTCCTGTCACAGATCAAAGCACTGTGCAAAAATGTCACAAAATCAACAAGCACAAATAAATATTCAATACAACTATGAACAAGTATATATGTATATAGATTGATAATTAGTTTTGGGTCTGTGTGTGCTTAACAGCTGCTGTGGCTGTGAAAAATTGACTGTCAGGCAATTTAAGCGATTTTCAATTACATTTCAAACGCACACCCACACTCACACACACACCCACAATGCTACAGTTCAAATATTCAAATATTTGCTTGACCAAATTTGGCTAAGATGCGGAATCGATGCGATATTTATGCCGACCTTGCCTTACAGCTCATTTTAAATGCAATAAACACAAAATGCGCAAAAACAATAAGCTGTTGTTTTTGCTGTTCTTATTCTTGTTATTCTTGTTGTTATGATTGTTGACCATGTCGTTGTATATTTAAGGCTCAGACAGCCTGGTCTTTACATATACACAATGAAAACAAAGCAAACCCCCAAAAAATGTTGCAAGCATCAAGTGAGAGTCAAGGTTGGCGAGGCGGTTACAAATTTGCTACTGCTGAGGACAGTTGGCTTGTTGCACAGTTTTTCTACGTTTTGCTCGTTGTTGTTTTTTTCTTCTTCCTCGTGCATTTGGCCCAAAGCCAAAAAAGTTACCACAGCGGGTGGATGTTAGCGCAGAGCAGGCAGGGTGCCCAGCCAAGCTCTCTGTGCCTGACACACGAAGGCGTCCAACTGTCCCGCTTGTTGTGCCAAATTTAAAAGACTGCTTTTTTCCCACAGCTGGTAAATGGAAAATTTACTGAACTGCTGATGATGTTGTTGATTTTATTGTTGTGATTAAAGGCCTTGGTAAGCAGTTAACACTTTACTTAAAATGCATCCCATAAATAATGGGACGCATATGTTGGGCATCGGTATTTATGGAATGGCCAAGAAATGATTAAGGTGTCCAGCGAGACATTCCCTTTCGAGGTCATTGGCTTTGCAGAGCAAAAGAAGCATATTCTTCAACTTTTATGGGTTATAAGATTTATAAAGATGTAAACAAGCATCATGCTGTTGCTTTCAACCATTTCGAGTATATTGCTTTCTTTGAGCTGCAGCAAAGTAGATATTTATTTTTAGTTGCATACCAATTGCAAAATGGTTTACAACAGCAGGAGCTTGTTTAAATTGAAATTCCTTTCAGATTTTTTATATTTATGATGCGGCTGGTTAACCCCAAAGAGTATTGTATTTATGCAATAATTTTGACATTTTCTAGCTTAAAATAAATTGAATTCAAAATGTATCGAACAAAAGAGCCAAAAATATGCTGTCATATTTCATTTAAAGCCGATAAACTGGATTTTTAACATGCGAAACATTTATCCTTTATGGTTATTTAACTAGACAATAGCGCATAGAAAAACAAACAAATATCTAGATTTTTTTTGGAATTGTTTAACATTTATTTCAGTTATATATGTGTGAGTGTGATTCGATACATTGTTTCGCTTTTCGTTTGAATAATTTGATTTTCATTGTTCAGCTCTAACTACACAGTACAGTACATTTTCGTCACATGTCCATCCATAAAACCTTATTTAGAAGATCAGACGCTTAACACTAACATTATTCCATTATGTGTATACACTATATATTGTATATATGATAGCTAAAACTATTATTGTTCAAATGTATGTGTTATAATATATCAATTGAATACAATTCAATAAAATGTTTTTGGTTTTTGTTTGGTTAATAGAGTTTTGTTATTTTTTGATTATTCGATAATAGCATTTGAAATGTTCTTACGATATGAATATGTTGGCTTTGCTCAAATGTGCATAGCTTTAAATCCTGCTAACTATGTAAATTATATGAAAACCTTTTCTTCCTCTGTTTTTTGATAATATTCAACTTGAGTTGAATGCCGGCAATGCATTTGACTTGCGCAACATTCCGCAAATGCAATTAAATTTAATTGAAAACTTTTGCCAGAACTATAAGCCAAAGTTATTAGAAAATACTATATATGTGAAAACTGTTCTTGGAAAGCAAAATAAAACTTTAGTTTCCATTTGGTCAAACACACACGCATACGCACATAAGGAATCTAGGCAGGCTGTTAAATCTAACAAAAAATGTTGCCACACTTTGAAGTTGCCGTTAGTTTTTTCTTCTTTTTCTTGTGTTTGGAGAAATAGTATAAGGCCAAAAACACTTGGGCATCATCCATGGCCATGTCAATTTAAATGTTTGCCCAGCCCAGGCACTTGCTTTCGCCCACTGGGCAAGCCTATTGTAAAATCTCTCAACGCAAATGGGGTCAAGTGTCTATATGGCGCTCAAGTGTTCAAGGCGGCACAAACAGCTTCAACAACCCGGCCACACAGCCATCCGGCTGCCAGCTGAATCGACTCAAGCGACCAAAAAGAAAACAAAAACAATACACTATGCGGCCTGCCCCAAAAACAAAAAAAAATGCATAAAGCATAAAAAAGTATAAGTACTTTGACTAAAAAATAGAAGGAGGTAAAATTGTAAGTGTGTTTGTGTGTGTGCGTTTGAAATCAATATGAAAGCAAAGCCATTTGCCACGGCCCAATGCATTTGTGCTGGCTCATTGTTCCCGTCGCGCAGAAAAGTAGGCAATGAAAAATCGTTCGCTTAAATAAGTAATTACAACAGCTGCAGATGCGTCTGCTGCAACTGCTGTGCAACATTTTGTGCGGCAACGAGGCGCACAAAACGAAATTAAAGTCAAATTATTTAAAATGCAACGATGCATGGCAAATGTGGCGACATTTTCATTGTGCGGGTCTCACATTTCTGCTGCTTAACGCGACGGCAGCTGACGCTGCTGCTTCAGTTGCGACTTATTGTGCCACAAAGTTTCATTGTGCTTGGATGTATTGTGCTTGTCCCAGGAGAACCATTACTAATTAGCGCGAGACCTAGTTTATCAGTTCTTAGCTGGGATTTTACCTCGAGGCCAGACCAACATGCTATGCTGTCTTTGATTATTTTTTCATTCCTCAGCTTAAAGTCGCTCATTAAATGGCAACAAACTTGACTTGTATCCCCTGAAGGGGCACGACTGAACGAACTCCTAGACGAATATAATTTCATTGCGTTCAGCCCTTTGGGCTGGCGTTGGTTGACGCTGGAATGCGTAAACGTTGACGATTAACTGCGCCATGAAAATAAAGCAAAATAAAACGATTAGAACTAAATATAGAAATATATCTCGCAACATGACGGGCGTGCTAAGCACTTGCTGTGGTTAAACTTCGTCTTCTTCTGCCACTCTTCTTGCCGCAGCCTGTGCTTCAATCTGCTCCAAGCTGCTTACGCGAGATGTGTGAGTGTGGGGTATGGCAGTGTGTGGCAAGCTTATGTGGCACTCAGCCAAGAAGCGAACACTTCAGATTGCATTTCTGCCCTGTTCCAACTGTTTGGATGTTGACTGCTCCTGGTTGCTGCTATTAGTTGCTGTGGTTTCCTGTGGTTTGTGGTCTTTGCGTCTTCGGTCTTTGGTCCTTTGCTCATTGCTCATTGCCTTATTGCCGTGCATTTGGCCCCTGTGCCCAGGGCAGCAGCAGCTGCAAGACATGTTGGAAAGAAACAAATTCAAAATATTAGTATCTCTATAAGCCAGCGTACATTTTCATACACTTGGGAGACTGAGTTTAAGATGTCTGACACAAAATCGTTGAAGCCACCTAAAAACCAGACACACACACAGGGAGCGAAAGATGAAAACTTCGCATATGTCAGCTTGGAAGTTTTCATGATGACACACACAATACGCATACGCCGCGTTATCTGTCCGTCTGTTCTAGATGGGATTTACACACATATGTCGAGGGGATGGGGTAGTAAGAAACTGTAAGACAGCTGCAACAAGATTCATCAGCATCAAGCAAAAAATTCTGAAACGTGCAGCCCAGCAGCACACACCCCCACACACACTCATATCCACATACATATGTTGCATAATTGCGTTTCATGTTGCCAGCTGATGCCACATTTATAGTCTGCATGTTGCCCAATATGTTCCTGCCATGTTGGCAGCAAAAAAAAAACTTGCAACAGCACAAAAGTAAAAGGCGGGGCGGGGCGACCGAATGCTGTTGATGTGCAAACAAAGAGCAATAAAGAAAACATGCACATCATCCGTCCAAACAAATGGAAATCGTTAAGGAATTTACACATTTGTTCTCGAACAACTTTTAAAACACATTTTCACTGAAAATTGCTTTATTATGACAAGATTGCAATTATTTACTTTTTAAAAATATAAGCATTATCTTTATTGTAAAGCATTCGAAATAAATAATATATTCATTAAAAGATATTTTGTAACAGGAAAAACAAGGAGTTAAAAAAAAATAAAACTCTGCTAATTGCTAACTATCTATCTTTTAGTTGCACTTCCTCTTCTTTTCTGGCTTCCGCTTTGCTATACATTTTCAGCCATCCTCTCAATCCTTGCTTAATATTTTATATTGCACCTTCAACTGTTGCGAAAACAAGGTAGTTTGCAATATGTTCTCTGTTTGGCAGCAATAAAAATTGTGAAGAGTCCTTAAACTTTTTATAGAAAAATATGTTGACAATTATATGTTGCGTTTGGAAAAAATTAACTATGACCGGAAAAAATATATAAACATTGCCTTTCAATTTGTTGAGTTTTACGCCTCAAAAACATTTATTTAAAATGTATAAAATTGCTTTTGCACCAAAATAAATTGGTTTTAATTACAACAAATAGTTGACATGAACGCGTTTTTGTCAATTGTTTTCCATGTTAAATATTTGGCTATAAATTGAACCTACGAAAATTCAATTACATGAACAGATTATCCACAAATTTAAAGGGCTTTCATTGCGCTTTTGTGTTCAAATTTAATAAAGACTTTTAACAGCAATTACTGCACACATTAAATGACAAATGCAATGCAAAAGTGCTCTTACTTACAAACGCATGGGCTGTTGTTGAGGGGAAATGTGTGTGAGGGGGGGGGCGAGTATGGGTAGCGAGGTTAAACGGCATGCACTCAAAGCACCGTGAATGCCGCATGCGTTTGCACATTCATAAACAAACAAGCTGGGTATAAAAAAGTCAACTGCTGTATTGAAATTTATTTGAGCGCATACGCTGAAAGGACGAACGAGCAAAGGATACTCGAGCCAGCAGCCCCTCTCCATGCGGCTGTGGTAACGAGCAGCACCCACGACTATGAATCTGTCTAACTGGACGCCTATTTTTGTATAGAAATTCAATCAGGCGCTCGACTGCACAGCTTTCAATTAAACGCTTATCACGCGCTCTGCAGTTGCGCTTCAAATTAAAAGGAAAGCCGCGGTTTGGGCCACTGGGCCGAAAGGGTTTTAGATAGCAAAGTTTGCTCTTGACTTTCTAACACTCTGGCCACGCCACGCCAGACCGGGCCGGGTTGCGACTTGTCCAAAAGCATTTGTTACAAAAGCGCAGTCAACATTATGAAACTCATTAAAAAAGTTTTCGGGCTACATTTCTTACGAAAGAATTTTGTTGCCCCTTCCACTCCCGAACAAGTTGCAGTTGAAAAATGCTCAAGGCCTTGAACTATGTAAAAATAATGCCTAAGAAGGCACAACGCTTCATTTAAATAAGTTACAATAAGCCAAAAATAAAATTGAAGAAGCAGAATAATGTAGCCCAAAAAAAAAAAAATAAGTCAAATAATGTGCAAAAAAGAGAATAGAGCGTGTCATAAGAACAGCATGACTCGTGTCTGAACTGCTGAAAACATTCATAAATTAGACGTCAAAGCCGAGGCTTTGACAGCAATAATACACTTACACACACTCGCTCACACATATGTGTTTGGGGGCGGCAAAAAAAAGGGTCAAATGTGAAATAACACGCAGCTGAGACGCCTCAAATGTGAGCGATTGGCAAACAGTCAGACACAAAGTTATGTGGCTGCCTAACATGGCAATCTATTAACAATTTTCCAGCGGCCAGAACTTAATAAATTGCCCAGCCGTTCTGTTGGAGGTAGGAGAGGAAGGAGCACTTGTCAGCGAGACTTTTGGGCCATCAATTTGATGGGGGCACAAATGCAAATGAAAGTTAAACTTGGCTTCATCCACAAGTCAATGAAGCAATTTTTCCTATTTGCAATTTGTTTGCTTTACTACTTTTTTTTTTGCTTGTTTTCATGCTGTCCAAGTTATTTGTGACGTGCTTTGTTTTCCTAATGTCCACAGCGTTGAGCAGCGAAAGCTCTAATATAAACATACACATGCACAGCATATATGTATGTGTGTGTGTGTACATAATTAAAGCCACAACTCGCGGCATAAGCATAAATCTCTGACACTGACCCAATCCCTTAGCAGCTAACCCCCAAAACTCAACTCGAACTCATTACAACTTTGACTCATTCATTCATGATGCGAGCTGTTTCATTCATACGCACCGTTGTACGTAAATGCCACATGGCCAGCAGCAGCTGCTGTTATTGTTGTGCTCGCTTGATATTCACTATAGCCAAGATGATATGTTTTTGTAGCACGCACTTTTATGAGCAGCTTCAGGCAGCGTGTGTGTTCTTATCTGTATGACTCCAAATTATGCGCCCGCTTTGGCTTGAACCGTAAAAATTCGAGGAATTTGCACTAACGAGCGAACGCGCGACCGACAAAAAAAAGGAATTCCAAACAACTCTTTGCGCGCTTGTATCCAATTTTCCGGCAAAAATGTGCGGCACTTGTGGCGTATGCGTAATAATAATATTATTTTCGTTGAACTCGATGTGTGTTTATGCGGAGCAGTTGCGTCTGACTCGACGTTGCTGGCGCGACTCAGCTCGTGCGTTGGCCAAACTCCTGTCTTATAGTCCTGTTGCCGCTATTTGCTGTTGCTTCGGCATTCGTCGTTGATATTATTCGGCGCTGCACTGCGTCGTCAGTTGCGTCGACTGCGAACGCCGTTTGTCGGCATTTCAAACTTGGCCATTTCTGTGTTTGTGTGCGAGTGTGTGTGTTTGTTTGTGAATGTGCCAAATGGCGCCTGCATGCGGAAATTGTTGTTCTGTGTGGAGTGCAGAGAAGAATGTTGTTGCCTTGCTTGCTTCACGCTTTAACTGACAACAATACACAGGCATTCCAGCAACAGCAACAAAAACAACAACAGCAACATACAGTATCGAACAGCCTGTGGCCGTGTCTTTCTTGTCACATCATAATGCAAATATTTAAAATTGTCCAACCAGCCGCAAAATATTGACGCATCAGCTAAGCCGCAATCGCTGCTGTCCGCACACTTTCTCTCCCCCTTAGCCCCCACGTTTTAATAATAAATAGAAAGAAGAAAAAATGTCACTGATGCTTTGACGCATGGGGCAACAAGGCGACTGATGATGGTAATCGACTTGGCGGTATTTGTAAATAATAGAGATGGGAGCGTGAATTGTTTTACAGCTACAAAACAATGGAAAGCATAAGAATATTCCTATGCCTTTTTTCCTACTTTAAAAAGGCACAATTGCGTCCTATTGCATTTAAAGAACATCACGACACATCACTAACTTGTTGTTGTGCTGCTGTTGTTGTTTGTTGCTGTTGCTGCCGTCAGTTGGTGTGACAAGCCAAGTGGAGGGCAACTAAAGGGGAGGCGGTGTGGATTGTGGGGTAGTAGGCCAGACATCAGCACAGTTTGTTATTATTTAAATCAGGAAGTTGAAGAAATTTCCGCTCCACACGCACACACACACACAGCAACAAATTGGCAGTAGGCTGGCAGCAGGCGATAAATCGGGGGTGCAGGCAGGCATTCAGGAGTCCTGACGTCTTCGTCGTCGTCGTCGTCGTCGTTGCTGTCGTCATCATCCTGGGCATCCGTTTCGTGTTGTACGCTCCGTTTGCCATTGCCAATGAGTGTGCTACGTGCTGCCAGCAGCTCGAGCAGCCGTCGCCAAGTCAATTAAATTTTTATTTAAGTGATTTCAGACGCCATAAAATATCATCAGTTGGCTCTGTTGGCGGCTAATGAGAAATCGATGTGTCGTCTACGTCCTACTGGAATTTGTTCAAATCCAATTTGAGGGATGGTTGGACCGGCCAATGTACCTGGCCTCCAATTGGCATACACATCCTGGCACATCCTTGCGGCCAGCCAGCCAGCAAGCCAGGCAGCAACATGGCGTGCTATTTAATGAGTTTTTATTGCTGCGCTTCAGGTGTTTTGATTGCTGCAATTTTTAACTTGATTTACACGCTTGTTTTTTAGACACCCAACTATTGATTTTACAATTAGGCCTGTAACGGTGGAAAGAGGGGGAATAGAGAGGGCATAAAGGTGTTCTGAGAATGGAATGCATTTTTGCATGTTTTCGCGTGCTTTGCGCATTTGTTATTTTCTCTTTTTTTTTGCCGGGAAATCTACATACGCTTTGATTGCTGGCGCTTGTTTGTTTGTTTGTTTGTTTGAGGGTCCTTTGTAGCAAGTTTTATGCGCCGCATCCTGTGTGTGTCTGTCTGTGCCAGGCACGGAATACGCCTATTTGTAGTTGAAGAACAGCAGCAACAGCAACAGCAGCAGCGACGAGCACAATTTATGCGGTAATTGCTTTTTTAAGCGCTTCACATTTATCTTTTCGACACAAGTGAAATGAGTTTGCCGCTGTTGCTGCTTTTTACTTTTTGCGTGCCTTTGTCGATTTGCCTGCAATAATGGCAACACGAACAGCAGCAGCAGCAGCAACAACCGCCATAAGGACAACAATAATAAGAGAAATACATAACAAGACTTAAGACAGCTAACGGTAACAATGACAACAATGCAAAGCCATAAGCGAGAGTGAGAGAATGACTTCAGCTCAACTACTTATACAATGGCATTTTTATGACATCTTCTATTTGTCTGCGCCTCCAAGTCTGCAATGGGGATGCCAGAGTTTTTCTTTGACTTTTGGCATTTCGTTTGTTGTTGCCAAAAAGCTGTTCTTTATGTTGTAAAAACATTTTACCCTAATTAATTAGGCGCAATGCTAAAAAAACACTCAAAATTGGCAAAGCATAAAGCAGCGCAGATAAAAATTAATTTATTGTGCAAAATTGCGTTGGTAAACTTTCTGATTTATGTTTATGACTTGTGACATGCTCAAGTGTAAGATTGTGTGTGTGTTTTGTGTATTGTTATCGTAAAATTTTAAAATTTCATGAGCGTAAGCTAAGTGGCTATAAAAATATCACTTAATAAAAGTAAAAGCATTTTTGATAGCCTTGCACTTTAATGCCTCATATTTTTGATGAATCAACCAAGCACGTTGCTTATCGAAATTCAAATTTCCAGTGTAATTCAAACCTTGGCGCAATTGCTTAACAGTGGCTTCAAAACTACGCTTGGCAAGTTGGCAGCGTCATGCAAGTGTTGCCACCTTACCACATTCTGGCAGCACCGACTCTCATAATTTTCGATAGTCATTTACGATACATGTTGAATCGATGTTCAGTAGTAAAATTAAACCTGGTTTGTTACACCTTGTTTGTTACTTTTCTCACAAACTTCGCCGTTGTCGTTGCCGTTTCGCGCTCTTAGTAACGTGTTAACATTTAACAATTGCGCTGGTTGCGAATTGTTGTTAGCGGCATATCGTAGTGCGTTTAGCTTGAACAAAACTCCAGTTTGTCAGAGAGCGACGACAACGAAGAAAAAAACACAACAAACAACATACATTTTGTAGGCCACAGCGAATTTCGATTCGTTTTGTGTGTGTCACGCCCAAACACAAGACAAAATAAAAGTAAAGAAAAAAACACCAGCAGTCAATTGAAGTGCGTGTCGCGTTAGAAAAAAGTGCAATAAAAACAAAAGTTACAAGAAATTGTGCGGCAACAAAATAAAAACGAGACCTTGACAGCAAAAAAAAAATTAAAGCAGTAAAATACATAAAAGCAATGGAGGTTAGTAGTAATATTGTTAATGGTGTCGTTGGTCAGATCTGTATGATAGTCGAGGGTTGTTGTTGCCACTTAAAATTTATTTTTCATTGATGTTTGCAGTTTTCCTTGAATGATTTCATTTCATTTATTGTGTGACAACAACAAAACTCTGCCGTTTCCCCATCCCCTTCAGCGGCACACAATTGAATGCGGTGTGTGAGCGAGGCGGGTAACGATAACGATTACGTCAGTGCGCGCTCTCACGCACGCACACACAGACACACACAAACGCTTGCTCGCTCTCCTCATACATATTTCGAGTTCTGGAGTTTGCGCTCTTGGGCGTCTGCCTATGCTGCGCTCTCTGTGTAGATTTTTGTTGTTACAATACAACAGGGCTCGTTTGTTTCGGGTCAACGTCATCTAACCCTATAGCGTTTCTCATTATTGATTCCCATTACCAGCCTTAAATTCAATCTTGTTATTATATCATCAACACAATGCCGCGCTTTCTTTTCGCCATTGTTTTTACGGCGGTGTGGCAAGCCTTTTAAATACCTTATGTATTTCGCATAAATCGATATTTGCATTTTATATAATTAACAGCTGTTCGTTGTTGCTGTTGTTGTTGCTGTGCGTTATCAGCGTTATCAAAAATTAATCACCACCCTTTTAATGACGTGCTGACGCACTGTTGTATGGAATACATTTATTAATATGCATACATATTGGCAAATCCATCCGCCTACAAACGAGCGGTTTATACTTGTTGATAAGCATTGTTTGGTTTTCAACTGTGATAAGCTTCAATCAACGTGTTGATTTTCCTGCCCGCACAACAACTTAAATATTGCTTAAGCAAGTTTTTATGAGGCAGACACGCATTAAATGTCTTTAAAAAGTCGGTCACTCTCGACTTAAGCAGCTAATTGCCTTTGGAGAGCCCTTTCTAATGATTAATCCGCGCTTTCTTGTCCCACAATTAAACCCTTTTGCCCGATTCGCATTCGGACGCCCACGCTGAGCGTCAAAGCGCATTAAGTGTCTTTTGTGAGCTGAGTAATTAATCGCCTTTGTGTGTGCTTATTTTTTTGTGTTTTTCTTTATTTACCATTTGACGGCCATCAAAGCAAAACATGAAAAGCCCCTTCGAAATAGGGGCAAAGCAAAAAAGCACACAAAAACAACAACATCAGCAGTAGTTGTACATAAACGACATTCGGCCAACATTGAAATTGGCCATTTCCGGCATTTAATTGACGTCGTGCACACAGAAAAAACACAACACAGACAACAAATAGCAACTAGTTTGGACAATTTGTGTTCTAATTTAGATTGATATGATGAGTAAATAATAGGACTAAATCTAACAAAAAATAAATCTCTGTCTAAAGATTCCCATAAACTAAGAAACTTTGTACTTGAGTTTATTTCACTTTCATAAATATAGAAATTTAATCTAACACTGTTATATTTATTGACCAAACCTGAAATGTTGTTGACTTTTGCATTTAGCTATAAACATTATGATCATTATCTATCTCAACACCAAGTTTGCATCAATGCATAGCTTAATGCTAATTAAATACAATCTTAGATTAGACATTGCCCAAAACAGTGGACACAAATAAATGTGGAAAATCGCCAGCTAATGCTGTGAGACGATTAAAGCTCTTTACAATTTTCTTTGGCTGTTTGCCTCAAACTGTCAGACAAACTTTGTACAAGTTGTTAGCCACTTAAATTTCGCTGTTAACAACATTGTCAAGAGAAGAAAAAGCAGCAGCAGCAGCATCAGCATCTAAGCGCATCTTAGCCAAAAGCCTAAAGTGTTTTTATACACTTTGTTTTGGGGAGCCCAGAAACTTCGGGGAAAAGCAGCTGGTTGGGCATTTGTTGTTGTTGTCGTATTCTGTTTCTTTTTTTTTATATTATTACTTGTGCATTTAGCCTGGCTTTATGCTTATATTTTCATAAATTTCCACTTACTCATCTGGGAGCTAAATGGATGGGCGCTGTGGAGCTCGTCTGCGAGTCTTATAACACGCTCCGTTAACCGTATTTGACTTAAATGTGGGTAGGGGGGGGGTGAGGGAGGCATTACTTACTTCATCATTCGCTCAAACTTTGCATAATTCTCATTTATTACCGCAACCATTTTTATCTCCAGCCATGAAATCTGCCACATAAAGCGTCAAACATTTTTATTCCCAGCCAAGTGACTGGGCTTCTGATGCCATGTTCCGGTCTGCACTTGGTTTTGGGGGCTTTGGGGGGAGGTCGAGTCTGCTCCAATTTATCTTACAAATTTAATCTTTTTACATAATTTTGCGTATGGCTTTCGTGTAATTACCTGCGCACCTCCTCCTTCCTTCTCATCCTGCTTATGCAGTTGGGTCGTGTTTTTTTGGGTCTTGGGAAAGTTTTCAGCTGCGTTGTTGGTTAGCCTGTCTGACAAAAAAAAAGTTTTTTGATCGCTTTCAAACACATTCATGCATATAGTAAACATGTTGCACATACATATCACTTAGTTTCTACTACTCTTTTGCTAAATTCCCTTTAATTAAACTCTGCTTTCTTTTATTTACAGGTAAGTGTCATTGGGATAATGAACAAGGACTCTTGACGGCAATGAATATGATATTCCAGTGATGCAGGTTAAGCTGCCTTAAATTGGTCAAAAAGGGAGCAAGTAAAACACTTTACCCCGTGTTCAAGCTAAAAATACCTAAAGCTGGCAACACGCATTATTATTTATTCATTACTCATTTATTTGCGAGCGCACAAGCAAATGTCACGTTGCCAGAATTCTTTTGCTAATTTAAAAAATTGACACCGAGTTCATAAATAAGTTTTAGGCGATGATGTCATAAATGTTGCATGCGGGAATTGTTGCTTAGCAAATTCCTTACTAAGCTTATATCAAGATTTATTTACTCAGTTAGTTTCTTATTCCATGTAATCTTGGTGCTTGATGTTCTCACATAAAACAATTTTGTGTGCAACACGATTGCCTTAGTGACTTGTAGAGTAGCAATGTTGCAACTTGCAACCGACACGCCCACATAACGTTACCACCCACTTTATAATTATTATGCTGTGTGCACGCGATTTATGTTGTTCGCGTTTTTAATCGCCTTCGTCGCATGCAAGTGTCGCGTTTTTGCTGGCGCCTCTCGCATTTCTGTTTCTATCTTCATGTGCACAAATCCAAAGCGATTACAACATAGGCGCTGTGTGTGTGTTTGCCAATTGCCATCATCTGTGGCGACAATGTCTGTGGCGGCTGTTACTAGCCACAAAAACACAAAAACCGTTTTTGGGGCCAAGTGTTGCCCAATTTTGAGGGCGACAGGGCGGCCTGTGTGGCATGTCGCGCCAGCATTTGCATAATTGCCTGCAACACAACACAACGAAAACCACTCGTAATTGCCGCTAGCTGCAATTTCAAATGTCAGCCAATTGGCCTGACTGTGTTCTAGCCACGTCAACGGCCGAGTTCAATGGCCCACAGTGACTGCAGTCTGTATGTGTGTATGTGTGTGTGTGCGTGCAATGAAATGTCTGTCGCTTTTAGCCAATGTTTAAACTATTTGATGTAGTATAAACAAGCTGCTTAATTATGGACAGGCTGTGTGCGTTTGCCCAACGGGTGTCTCTCTCTCTATCTCTCCCTCCCTCTCTCTCTGTCATAGTGAACAAATTTACATACACGATGCATACGCTTAAAAAAAACATGATATTTTCTTTCGTTGCATAAAAAAAAGCCTACAAAGAAATTGTTGTCTGATTAACTTTCACTCCCGGCCGTTCCCAACTATTATTAGTATTTGCTTTTTTTTTTTTTTTTTTTTTTTTTGTATCTCAACAAAGAAAATAAAACGTGCTGCACTTTTGTTATTGTTTTTAGACAATATATATACGTATATTCCTTGGCATTTCGGTCTCACCAATTTGTAAATTGTTTTGTTTTCCGTTGACGTCGTGCACGCTAAAAATGTGACGTTGCGACGTGACTAAAGTTGCTCGCTTAAAAAATTCAAAGGCAAATGCAAACTACATAAATTTTCGCACACTTCATGACGACACCCCAGCCCAGCCCCTCCTCCTCCCCCTCTATCCACTACTACTCCTAGATGCTGTTGGGTTTTTCTACTGTTGCTTATTTGACATTTTATTGATGATCTGGCGGGCCAGAAGCAATAAAATGCGTTGCACGTTTCTCATTTTGTGCAAATATCGAAAGCGGCAAACAAAAAACAAACCATCAACGCACTTGCCACCATAAATATGTGTGTCAGTTGTATATCCGTTAATGGAACTAACTGAATTTTCACTCTTTCTTATTCTGATACTCTAGCAGAGAGTTGCAAGAAACCATAACTATCTTTACAAACACTGCATATGTAAGGGTATTCCAGCTGCGTTGATCTGTTGATAACTTTCTTCCTCATTTGGCTTTTGTTTTTGTTTGGCCAACAGTTGTGCAAATGTTTTGTCATAAATCGAACCGCAGTTAACTGGGAAAGTTTGCTCCAGTCTCTCTCTATCTCTCTATGGCTCTATTTCTTTTTTATCTATCTATGGCCACAAGTGTCTGTAATGTCGTTAGCTTTTGCTTTTGCTTTTGCTGCTGTTAATTTGCCACTTTGCTGCAATGTCAATGCTAATGCCAAAGTGGCCTTTGCTGTGTTACCCAAGATCCCAGCCGTGGTTAGCTTGAGTTATAGTTGTATACTGTGCGTGCCCAATCAGGCGGCAAACCATCGTATACAAATGCACTGAAACGGAACTATCGAGCGTCTCAGTTTTCAAGTTTTTTTTGCTGAACGCTCGACTGAGCTGCTTTAGAATGACCAATGTGGTCTCAACTTTCTAGCCACCAGCTCCAGGGTTAAGTTCTGTTTTTTTTTACTTCACTCTTTCTCACTGTATATTTCTTGTAGATTTTATAGTTGGTGTTGTTGTCATGGGATTTGCTGTGGATGCCACTGCTGTCAGCTGCAGCAATGGAGCGTGCCTTCTGGGTTTATTGCTGGCATGCAAATTGCATAAAATATTGCTTAGCTATAAAAGCATAGTGCTGTTCACTGAATATGTGATTTGCGGTTACATACAGTGGCTACAGACAGACACTGAACTGAAGGGTTCCAAGCTGATACTAAAATATTGTTCAATCTTCTGAGGCAGTTGAAAAGATAGAATGCATGCAACAGAATTTGCATTTATCAGCACTCTGTGCTCAAACTTTACAGACCAAAAATGGAATATAAGTATGGAAAATAGAAATATCATAGAAAACGTGATGGTATATATATATGCTTAGGTGCAGCATTGAAGTGGCAACAAGTTTGAATAACTTATTTCATAGCCAGCTGCATTTAAATGTCAGATGACGTTGATTTATTGTGGTGTGTGTAAAATCGTGTTTAGAGTTTTGTGTCTATGCTCTTAAAATAATACCTTTGCTGTCTTGACTAATTGGATGCCATAATATTAAGGCTGAGAGAATGACTTTCATTGTGTCTCGCATTTCACAAACAATGGTGAAAAAATTGTGTCATAAAAAAACAAAACTGTTATAGAAATAGACATTGTCATTTTGAACTAAACTTTTCCTTTTTTGATTTATGTGAAAATTTTATATTGGATTGTGATTGTGTAGCATACATTTGACCCGTGCAGAGCTACTTTCGAACACACCTTACAAACCGTAATAATCCATTTCCACAAACATACATTTACCGGCTGCAACCGTTTTACCTTCGCAATTTTCCTAATGCTAATTTGCTACGCGTTCCCTTGGCCGACAAACCGACAAAATTTTTGGTCGCTGTGCGCTGTGCGATAATTAAGATTTTTTGGAATTTCCTAACGTGATTTGCTTGCTCTCAAGTGTTACAATTTCCTGGTAACAGCGCACAGCATCTGGCGCGCATCCTCAACTCTTAACGCTCACTTCCTACTTGGCCATATTTGGGCGCCTTTGCAACATGTTCAGTCATTAGTCATTAGCCGCTGCTGTTTCTGCTGCCTGAACAACTTTTCACCTGCTGCCTGGTTGAAGCGGAAAAGGCGGCGGTTCTTGCGCGCGTTTTGGCATTTCATGATTTTTGTTTCACTTAGATTTTCCGCTTCGCAAAAACGTGATCTTTAAATGGCTAGCAGGCTGCTGTGACGCTAAATTAAATCAGCTAAGCACCTTGACCCACTTGCCAGTCACTGGACACCACGAACACACAACCAAACAGCACCACATTCATCTTGTCGAGCAAAAGTAAATGTGCAAATCACCGAAAAATAGCATTAGACATGTTTTGATTTTTTGTTATTCGCACACAACAACAACATACAACACCTATAGCTGGTTTAAAGCCTGCTCCCGTTTCAAGGCCCGTTGCGATTAATGAGGCAAATCCACAATTCGCACTCTATTGCACACGACTTCACTAAATACTCACGTAATATGTGGCATGCATATTGTCGACACATTGACAACTGTGCGCGGTGTTTATGTCAGTTTCAATGTGCATATCTCGTTGCGCCACCTTGTTTATGCTCTTTACTCTTCTTACGGTGCATTTGCATGGTGGGTGCGTCTCCGTTTCAGCTGAAAAACTTGTTGCCGTTAGCTTAACCGCCAACCTAAAGCTATTATTTACAATTCTATAAAACTAGTTGACTATCTTAAATAATACGATAATGGTTGTTTGGTTTTTTTCTTTCTTTGTTGTCGCTTTATTTCAAGTCTTTCTACCTACTTTTTGTGATGTGGAATCTCAATTACTTGTAAAACAAGTTTTTCATATACTTTTTTGTATATTCTCAAAAATGAAACTCAAGCCCAAATAACCTTAGACCCGTATTATTTATTTCTATGAAATTACTTCTGCTTTTAATAACCTAAGCCATTTAAAAAAAAAGTGGTACAATGGGTTAAGCCAAAGTATTTATCAGACAGAAGAGGTTATTTCCATCAAGTATATATATTGCTCATTAGTACTAACAGACAAGCCGATATAGCCATGTCCGTCTGTCAAATTTTTGACGACATTTTCCAGCTCCCAAATCCATTTTTAGACACATTTTTAGCATGAAAATCAATTAAAAATTGCCTTTCAAGATTTAAAAGTAGTTTCATTTTAGAGCCTAAACCAAGTCTTTCGAGGTATTGCATTTGAAAATCGGGCTTATTTTTACAAAGTTGTGGTTATCGAAAGTTTGGTCCAACTCCCAGGTCGGTTTTTTGACGGTTTTTTTTTTTAATTTTTAAAAATCGCGTTTCTAGATTTTAATGCAGTTTCAATCTTGATTATATAGCAAGACTTTTTATATATTGAATTCGAAAATCTGTCTAGTTTTAAAGAAGATATGAGAATCGAAAGTTTGGTCCAACTTCTAAGGCGGTTTTTTTTTATCGTTAATATTTTTTATGAAAATCAAGTTTCCTAGATTTAAATGGAGATTCATTATAGAGCTTAATCCAAGAAATTTAAAAAATTGCATTTGAAATCAAAGTAAATTATGAAAGTTTAATTAAGCTCCCAAATTGTTTTTTTTTTTTTGTCACACATTTTTGGAAACAGTTCAGGGCACCAACTACCTGAGATTCTCGACTAAACCCATCTTGTTTTTTTTTTTTTCATTTATTTCTACAAGAAATTTTCTTTTACTGTGCCTATTTTTTTCTTCGATTTAATTTATTAGCATCACCTTTTCATTCTATTTTATTATCTGTGTTTGTGCGTGTGCGTGAATCTCGAGAGTGTCATGAACTCAATTATTTTTGCAATTATGTTTCTTTTTGTGTTCGAATTTAACAGCACTGTGCGGTGTAATTGCGTTTGCTACCTGACGCTGTTGATGACTTGTTTAAAGCGTTAGTTGAGAATTGGAAATTGAAGCGCCAGAACTTAATTGAAAACCAATCATAAGTCATGGCTTTGCTGCGTCATTGAAATGAAACTGTTATTACTGCTGTTTTCTTCTTTCAATTAATCAAAGCTCTGCCCTCAATTGAAATGTCAACACTCTGTTCTGCCGTTAGATGCGGCAACCAACCAGCCAATGCCTGACATAATAATAACGTTGAATGGCTGCTGTTGCCGCTGCTGTTTCTGCTGCCCTGTTGCCGTTTGTGCGGTTGTGCGCTTCATGCATGCCACTCACTACTCGCTTTAAAGTGGGTCAATCGACAGCATTTAGCTGTACTCTCATATCTTTGTATCTGGACGCAGCATCTGCTCGAGCATTTAGCCAAACTTGTACATTTGAACATGGCCATTTACGAGTAGTTTTTGCTAGGCAAAGAGGGGTAGCGAAGGCGTTCAACGAGTACTTCAAGTTGTTGTTGTTGCTGCTGCTGCTAAATTTGTGCAGAGTTGTAAGTTTTATATGTTTTCTTATACATTTATATATATATATATATACAGTGAAACCGGTTTCACTTAAATGGCGCACTGAAGTTGCAGCGGCAGCAAAAGTATGAAAAGTGGTTTATGTGGTTAGTCTCGCTTCCTGGCGGACCTCGTCATTTGGTCGATGCTGCTGCTGCCCCCTGGAAACCAGTTTTTTGCTTGAGCAGCGTCTTTCGATTTGGCTGCTGCTGCTGGTTTATAGGGTTCGGGTTCACTTGGGTTCGGTTTTGGTTCAGTTGGTTTGTTTGTTTGGGTCACGCTTTGATAGAACTTTCAGGGCTCAGGCTCAGGCTCAGGCCCCGGCACGGCGTGCTGTACAATTATTTTATGTAAATTGTAGCCCTCGAACCGCATGTCGTTTTAGCTGATTTTCTCGCACGACAAGCTGACTGACTTCCTGCCCTTGCTGTCAGCTATTAGCCAGGTTAACCCAAGTCTCAGTGTGTGTGTGTATTTATTTATTTATTTGGCCCCATGTCTTGCATTTGATTTCAACATCGAATTGCCTGCCTCATTATTGCCAGCAATAAATCTTTGTTGTAAAAGAAGAAGTTAAATTCAGAAAACCTGCGCAATGTTTTCCCACAGCAAATCAATCGCTGGGGCTTCAACTTTTGCCTGCTTTACTTCACTTTAGCATTTCTTGTATATTTTTGTTTATTTATGGCCTCCGTTGGCCTTCTTATCGCTTTGGCTTGGGCTTGAGCTTTTCGGCTTCGATTTCATGCTTAGCACAACAACGCTCGCTCTGGAGTGGAAGTCATTTAAGTGCAGACATCGTCGCATGTTGCGCCTCTCTCTCCCACCCTCTCTTCTGCCTGCCACACTTGGTTGCCACCGATGGGGGCTTTAATGTATGCGCCTAATTTACATTGCCACCGACTGTCGATTACGCCAACTCAATGCGAGAGACTCACTGACTCACTGGCTGACTTGTTTTTTTTTTTCCTGACTGCGATTGCAGGCTTTTGGCTCAAACCGCGACGTCAAGCAAAATGTTGCACGACTGTCGCGACTCTTTTGTTATTGTTGCCGTTGCCGTTGCTGTCTCGGCCCGGTCTGCACCTTTATTCGGTGTCTTGTGTATTTCTGTGCGCCAGTCGCCGCTGAGCCCCCGTCCAAGCCACAGCCACGTTGCGCGTTCGCACTGCGTCGCAATTTCCAGTATTTGCTGCATAATTGGATTTGCATTTTGTGATTTTTGGTTTAATAATAGCTTGTTTTTTGTTTTTTATTGCTTGTGCGTGTTAAGTTATTGATTTGCAATAAGTGCAAGCATAAATCAGAAATGGAGAGTGCTGTGCCTGTGGCCGAGTTCCAACAGATTAAACTGCGGCCCGTGCCGAGGATTAAGCGGCGTGCACCACAGCCGCCGCTTAGCCTAAAGCTGTTGAATAAAGTGCGGCAAAAATTGAATCTTTGAAAGTAAACAAAGTCTAATAAATGTTTGTTTTTTTTTTGTGGCTTTTGCAGACTTCTTCCACCACAAAGACAACAACGCTCACCACGCCGGCCAAACTATATGGCAAGGATTTGAGTGAGTACGATGATGTGGATGTGGAGAGCCTGTTGGCGCAATTATCGCCCGAAGAGATAACCATATTGGCCAAAGAAGTGGATCCTGATGTAAGTATACAATCCTTCAAATTTATAAACTTCCATTTCATATATATACAATCTCAACTTTGCAGGACAACTTCCTGCCGCCAGATCAGCGCTGCAGCTACGAGTGCAACAAGGATGCCACCGGGCCACTGAATCGCAAACAGCTCATCGAGCATATTAATAAGCAGGCCATTGAGACGCCCGATGAACCGGAGTTTGAGCCCTATGTGCAGGGCATGGTGCGCGGCAAGAAGTGGGTGCCACCGCCAAGGGATGCGCGTGAGATTGAGGCAGAGGAACAGATCGCCATTGATATGGGCGAGGAGTATGAGCATGCGCTCAATGATGCCACGCAGGAGGAGATCATCGATTTGGCTGCCATTCTGGGCTTCCACTCGATGATGAATCAGGATCAGTACCATGCCTCGCTGCTAAACAAGGGCCAGCCAGTGGGTTTGGGCTGGGATGGCATCACAAAGTCCACACAGCAAAAGCTGTTCCCCAATGATCCGCCAAACAGCACTGATGTGGAGGAGTCGATTAAGCGTGTCAAGGATGATGATTCCAAGCTAATCGACCTTAACTTGAATAACATTAAGGTAAGTTATTGCCTGATCTTCAAAATATCTTTTGCTAAAACTCTTTATTCGCTTACAGAATATATCGGATGAGAAACTCGAACAACTTATCGCCGCACTGCCTCAGAACGAACATTTGGAAGTTCTATCGCTGACAAACGTCGGCCTGACCGATAAGACAGCTCTCCTGCTCGCCGAAGCGATCGAGAAAAGCAAAACCCTGAGAGTATTAAATGTTGAAACCAACTTTATCAGTCCGCCCGTTATTGTCAGGCTGGTGCAAGCCCTGCTCAAATGTCACACCATCGAGGAATTCAGGGCCTCCAATCAGGTGAGTAACAATGGAAATTCACGATACCAACAACAACTAAATACCCTATTCTTAATTGTCAACAGCGATCTGCAGTGCTTGGCAACAAGATTGAAATGGAGATCACCAATCTGGTGGAGAAGAACTCATCACTACTACGACTTGGCTTGCATCTGGAGTTCAACGATGCGCGCCATCGTGTGGCCGCCCATCTGCAGCGCAACATCGACAGAAGTAAGTTGTCTCGTTGCCTTTGGCATCGGATTATTCTCCCCACTCGCAGTTTTCGCAGGTTATCAGCGTTGGTTTTACTAGGCTCGCGATTTCCCCTTAAGCTATATACCAATATATTTAGGTCTTTTATTTATGAGCAACTCGTGTGTACCTCACTTACTCGCGTTTAGGTGAATTGCAACAAGGTATGTTAGCTTCCTGTGCCGACGCTTTGCCATCGTCATTACCATCCACATCCACATCTGCATCTGCATCTGCATCACGTTCATCTGCTGACATTTCACCCTCAAAGGTCAAGAGCTTGGCTGCTTTCGAGCAGTATGTCAAGACTCGCACTTGGACTAATGTAACAGATGCTGATCATGTTTTGCCATCAGGGCGCATTGTGCGCAATCAACAGTTGACCTCATCAGCATCAACATCATCACCGTCCGTAGCAGATGGTGGAGTCGCTGCAGCCGAAACAGCTTCATCGTCAGCTGCAATGAGCCTATTGCGCACTGACAATGAAAAGGAAATCTAAGCTTCGCTCTATATGAAACGCGTTGGTAACCAAAACTACTTTCCCCCTACCATTTCTGTATCTTTCTTGTGGTTATCAGGTAAAAAATGTTTTCGTTTCGTCGCCCCATCCGACGTCTTTGGCAACTACTTATCGTCCCGTTGATTAGCCTCTAACATCTCAGCACATCTCGTTCGTTCGTTGCGTTCGTTCACGTTCTCGTTCTCGTTATCACCTTTCGTTACGTTGCGTTGCATTACAGTGTGGCCTACATTTAATAGATATCTACATATACATTTATAAGTTGAACTTATTTAAGACCACATCGCTCATTCATCTGATCAAACTCTCATTTAATTAGCTGCCCATCAAAAGTATCTAAATTATTATTTATATTATATAGTTACAATATTTCTTAGTCAGTTTTACATTCAGCATTAAGTTTGAATTTACATAAAATGCAAAATGTCATTCTTCACACACATCTAACGCTAACTTTGTTGCCTTATCACTTACGTGTGTGTGTGTGTGTAGTGTTTCCTTTGTATTAATGTCTCTCGCTCTCTCAATAGTTCCTTGTTAGTTCTACAGTCTTGTAATTACCATAGTTTGACATTATTGTCAACAACAACAATTCGATTATAATGCATTATTAACCAAATTTCTGTTATATATATATTTAAATTCCAAAATTATCAAACCGTATCCCAAAATTCAACTCAACTCAACTTGTCCTATGTGTAAATTATACAATCGCCTATCAAACAACCAACAAACCACCAAACAACAACAACAACAATAACGACATCAGTCTTCCGCGTGCAAAAACTTAAACCCAATTTGCCCAAATTGATATTGCCCAGCAACATGGAGATTGAACGGCAGCTGGTCCATTCGGCCACGCCCTCGCCATCACCATCGCCCTCACCGTCGCCACAGCCGCCAGCCGACTATGATGTGGAGGTCGATCCCGACAACATGGTCATACGCGGTGGCGGCGGCGATGCCTTCGATCCTGAAATCGATCCCGATAACATGGTGGTGCCCGGCAGTCGTGCCGTGACGCCCAACTACGATGACGAGGGCGTCTATCAAGCGCACACGTGAGTGAACCACAACCACAACCAGACAAACAACACCACCAGCACACATCGGAGTGAAGTCCGCCCATCCCACTACACTACGCTCCAAAAATGTACAGACAGTCAGACAGCAGCCACCGTTCTTGTTCTCACCTTGCCTCACCACCCCGTTCTGTAGTAACGTTGTTGTTGTTGCCACTTACTGCACCAACTATGTACATGTTTTTGTGTTTTTCCAACATGGTGTGCAGTACAATCTATAAGGCTCGTTCTGTCCACATCACCAGATCCAGTCAAAACGTCTTGCAGACCAAGAACGTTGTATATAAAACCAAACACTACAAACCACAATTGTAATTCTCTCTACACATGTTCGTTGTCGTCGCTGTGCTCATTGCATTATTTGATCCATTTTGTATATAATTGAGACACGTCCATTCACCGCCATCAGCTGTGCTACTAACCGCCCCGAAAGGGAACAGCCCCAAAAACGAAACAGGAAACTTTACTTGAGGGCTGGATCCAACTTAATTTTTTTGTATTCCCTGTGCCGTCGACATTTTGTGTTCTCTCCCTCTAGCTGACATGTTACCAGAACATGCAGACAACCCAGACATGACTCACTGACTGACTGATAGATACCCTTTATCAGTTGGTCATATGTCAAAGTTCTCCAAACTCAACAATGCGCTTTACATTTTATTCTTATGTGTTTTTCGTCTATTGTCATTTGTTTTTTATGTGTACTATTTCTATCTTTCCCTCTCTCTCTCTCTCTTCTCTCTGTTTCTCGTTTACAGTAAGAAAAGATCTTGAATTACGCCTGAAGTTCAGATTTTTCAATAATCTGCATAGAACAACAACAAGAATTCAATAAAATCATTAAAAAAGAAAAAGCAAACACAAACAAAAAGAAAAAACAACAAACAAACAATCAAAGAAACTAAACTAAACATTTTTAAAGCGTTTTGTAATTTAAAAATTAAAAAACCAAATAAATAAAATAATAAAAAAAAAACAAAGTTTAATGCATAATATGTATGTAAATTAAACGTGTAAAACAATATAAAAGAAATGAAAGAAGCAGCAACTGCAATACCTTTAGAGAGACCAAGAAGTAAATAATATAATGAATATATACTATATATTATACACATACATATACATACACATATTTATAATGCGCAGAACGAACCACTGAAAATATGTAAATATGTCTACGATACAAGCATACATATACAGAGAGGAGATATAAATATATATAAATATATATATTTAAAACTGATTTACGACAAAAGTCAAGGCATCATCTAATCCCCCCAGCAAACAAAAAAAAACTCTAGGCGTAATGTGTATAATTTTGTCTAATATCTAACACAGGTACATATAAACACGAATTCTACGTTAAAAACTTTCTATTATTTAATCGTTGCGAACGTCGCCTTAACCCCTCAAATAAGCATTTTTTAAATGAAAATTATATCCGCGCGCTTTTTGCAAGCGAATGCAGTTTGCTGTAGTAATAATTGCCCTGAAATATACTCTAAATTTGAAGACTGTTAAAGCGTACTGATCTTTATACACTATCCAAAGCAGTCGATTGTGAAATGCATCCCATCCTTATAGTTTAATGCATGTTTAATGTTTAAAGTCCTTCTACCTATGTTGCATGCCACACCAAGTTGACACCAAGCATTACACCCTTAATCCCATCCTGAAACATATGCTTTTACTTACCCGTTTTATACACAAACTCACAGAGCTCTAATGAACTTCTCTTCGTATAGGAATTAAACTGCGATGTACAATTTTTAAGTGAAACTAAACAACAAAATTTAATAAATCAAAAAATCAAATGCAATATAATAATAATAATATAATAAATTAACGAACAACTGCGACTTTTAAAATGCCGATGCCAAAATGTTTAGGCTCTTTTTATAATTCAACAAAAACCAAACAAGAAATGAAAACCACAACAGCAAAGGCTACAAGAACAACAACAAGAATCTTCATATAAATGTAGCATAACTTTCAGCGCAAATCCATGACAAACAGTTGGTACCCGAAATATTTTCTTAGCCGTTTGTTGTTTGTGCCTTAAGAAATAATAGTTAAAACCAAGAGCTTTGCAGCTGCCTCTAACATTTGCCCAAACACTAATATTTATCCCAAAACCGCTAACGTTTCGCTAGCCTAAAAATTTAATGAATGATAAATCCTAAGTTAAAACTAGACTTTAAGAACTGTTGCTCGAACTACCATGACTTGCGAGCTGTTTGTTTTTTTGGCCAACTACTAAAACCTTTACCCAACAAAAAAAAAAAAACAGGGCAAACTTTTTGCCTAGCCTTGAATGTTGTATCTTTTCAACTGATTGATCGATTGATTGAACTTTTGACAATTTTGTTGTGTATTTTGATTAATGAAAATAATAATCCTTCCTTTTGTTATGTGCTACATTTTAAACTAATCATATCGTATTTGTCTCTCTCTTTCTCTTTTCTCTGTTTCCCAATCTCTTTTCCTCTGTGTTTCTTTTGATGTCTTCCAGTACGTGTGAAACGCCTCAATCAGCGTAAATAAAAAGACAAAACATGCCACAACCAACAACTGCAACAACAAGAACAACCTTTTACTGTGTGTGATCGTGTGTGTGTCTCTGTTTTTTGATTGTCCAACTTTGTACTAACTACCAAGAAACCAGCAACACCACCAACAACAACAACAACACCACCAGATGCAACTACAACAACTGTGTTCAGCTCAACAACAACAACAACATCAAGAGAAACCATCATGTGATTTTTATAACCTTTTTTTGATTGTTTAACATCGCCCTCTGTGTAAACGCAACCAGAATCACAACAACAACAACAGCAATACCACCAACAACAACAACAAGTACAATACCACCACCCAATACGACCCACACCCAACAACCAGCCGCTAAACTAACACCGAAGAATGATGTTAACATGCAGTACGTAAGATACATATTGAATATCTGATAGCTATATTAAGTATACGTAAGTTAGGCTTAGCTTATAAGTAGCTTAGCAAATATTGAGATCACAGCTTAACAGCTCTTATGTCAATCTTAAAACTCAATGTTGACGCGTGATATCAGTGGCAATCGCTGAATCGCTGTGCGTCATGCTTCGTTTAATATATTTTTATTAACCCAATATTCCGCTCCGCTGTTGGTCTTGTTTACGTCTGCATCTACAACAACAATTGAACTGATTGCATACTAATTGTATATTTGACTTGTGTTTTTGCAGTTGGTCGTCAGCGTCGCATGGGTCATCTGAGCAGGAACTATACCATTGGTTGGCAGTAGACAACGTGCTGCAAATGCTTTGGAACTTTTGGGCTGATATACCTATTATATACTCATATGTGTATACATTGCGTATACATGCTTATATGAACTATTTATATAGTTAACAGAAATTTGTCAAACTTGTTGTTGTTGTTTTAAAAAGTTGTGCTCCTCGCTGGTTGCTCAATATTTTGTTCAATGTTTGTTGCGTTCTATAATTTTAAATATATAATTTTAATATACATATTTTTTTTTTAAATTCTGCCCAGATATTGGGCCTTGTGTTCGGTTATCGTATACCTTAATCATTTTGTTTGTTATATGAGTTATGCAAATGTTTGTTGTCATACACACACACACTTTTACACACACAATTAAATTAATTTTATCTAGATATGAATTGGCAAATGTTACCAAATGATGCAGCTAAAATGTAAAAAAAAAATTATTTCCTTAAATAAATTGTCAATTCGGTTTGTTCAGGATTTTTACGCTGCAATTTTTACACGCGCCACTGTTTTTTGCAAAATGTAATTTTAAAACGATTTTAATTATTTTTTTTCTATTAAGAGTGGAAAGTGCTTGAGCTTATATTTTACATGCATACACATACAAAACATAATATATACTTATATATATATACATAATTATATATATGCTACATATATACATATAGCCATGGTCTCTGAAACAATTTAACTGCTATTGAATTATAAAATTGCCTAAACATAATATTACACCTATGTTTAAATACGCATTAAATCAAAACGGATACAATTGTATATTGTAATGATATATCTTACTTTATATAATTAAATGCGATGCTTTTAAAATACAATTTTTAAAAAATCATGTAAAAAAAAACATTAAAATTAAATAAACCAAAAAAAATTTAAAAAATAAGCAAAAACTTCGTTTTACGTTTATTTTCGAAATTAATACGATTGATGTAAACATTGATCTAAGCAATGGTGGCGAAAAATAGGTGAGATTATTTGCATTTTAAATTTGTCACTTGAATCCAGATTGAAATTGATTAATGGAAAAATTTAAAGCAACGGTGACAGCTGTATCAGTTGATTCGGCCGATAATGCCAAGCCAAACAAACAAGCTGTTAGCGGTGGTAAAAACCTTGCATGTCGTGTGGCCGAAACAAACAACTGCCATCCCATTCGCACGCATTCTTCGTCTGGATAAACATTGAAAGTTCGATAAGATCGCGTGTCAGCTGAACAGCATCCGGCGCTATCAGTTTTAGTCCGAAAACGAACAAGCTAACGGAAAGAGCTACCGGAACATCGATACAATGTCTACACTGGAAACGGAGGTGACCTTCCGCAAGCGAGCGGAAATGAGTCAGGATTTGGATGCACAGTTTCGTGCCTCCTCTACGGATTTTATATTGATCACAGATCATCGCACCTCGAAGAGACAAAGCCTTGAACAATTGGAGGTGGCCAAGCAGGATAATGAGCCAAAGCCATCGTGTTGCGAGAACTTTGTGAGGAATACGTTCCGCATGAAGACACTTAAGAAACGTCTGCCCATCTTCAGCTGGCTGCCTCATTATAACAAGAGCGATGCCATTGGTGATATTATAGCTGGATTTACAGTGGGTTTGACTGTGATACCACAAGGCTTGGCCTACTCGGGTGTGGTGGGCTTGCCGCCAGAGTCTGGTCTCTATGGATCCTTTCTTGGCTGCTTCGTGTACGTGCTCCTGGGCACCTGCAAGGATAATACGATTGGAAGCACAGCTGTTGCCTCGCTAATGACATTCCAGTTTGCCCACGGCTCTTGGGCACATTCGGTGCTGCTCACCTTTCTCACGGGCATCATAGAGATCCTAATGGCCATATTTAAGCTGGGCTGTTTGGTGGAGTTCGTGTCGGGACCGGTTAGTGCAGGATTCACCAGTGCCGTCTCACTCATAGTGCTCACCTCGCAGATGAAGTATATTCTGGGCGTCAGGAGTGACGGCTCGTCCTTTCTGCAGAGCTGGATAAGCATGTTTAAGGACATCGAAAACATAAGAGTTTGGGATAGCTGCCTGGGTTTCGGTTGCTTGGCTCTATTGCTGGCAATACGCAGTCTTAGCCAGATTCGCATTGGCTCCAAGGAGAAGTCGGAACGTAGCCAATTCCAGAATATCTTCAATGAGGTGATTAAATTCATTGGTGTCACACGCAATGCCACAGTCGTCATTGGAGCCACCTTGGTAGCCATGTATCTGGAGGCGAACGACATGAATCCATTCCGTCTAACGGGTTACATACCACCAGGATTGCCCACGCTATCACTGCCCAACTTTACAGTCGAGGCACAGCCCGGCAATGAAACAGCAGGCATTCCAGCAGTGCCTGGAGAGAACTTCTTTGATATGGTGCACAGTTTGGGTTACGGCCTAATCATTGTTCCGGTCATAGCGCTGCTGGAGAACGTGTCCGTGTGCAAGGCGTTCGCCAAGGACAAACAAATCGATGTGAGCCAGGAACTGTTTGCCACTGGCGTTGCCAACATTGCCACATCCCTGGTCAGTGGCTATCGCAGCAACGGTGGATTGGCCCGATCGGCTGTTAACAATGCCAGTGGATGCCGCACCAACATGTCCAATCTCTACATTGGCATCATTGTCGTGCTTTCGATTAGTTACCTCACCGAATACTTTTACTTCATACCGAAGGCAGTCCTGGCAGCCATCATCATCTCGGCAGTTGTGTTCCAGCTCCAGTATCAGATTGTAGTGCCCATGTGGCGCAGCAAACGTAAGTTGAACTCTTATCTTTTATAATCTTCAGCTCTTTATAATAGTAAATAATTATTTTAAGGCTCTGATCTTGTGCCCGGCGTGTTGGCTTTCATCACCTGTCTGGTACTTCCCCTGGAGATTGGCATCGTTGTTGCAATTGGAGCAAATCAACTTTATATACTTTACCACTCGGCAAGGCCCAAGGTGACACTGGAACAGCTGGAAACGGAGCAAGGCATCAAGTTTATAAAAATCACACCGGATCGTTGTTTGATTTTCCCATCCGTGGAGTTCGTGCGCAACATGGTGCTCAAATCTGGCAGCAAGACAACGCTGCCCATTGTCATCGATTGTACGTACATTTTTGCAGCGGACTTTACGGCAGCCAAAGTCATCTCCTCTATGGTGGACGATTTCCATAGACGCCAGCAAAAGATTATATTTTTCAATCTAAAGCCGAGTGTTGTCAGCATTTTTGAGGGTCTCAACACCAAACTGGTGCTGTGCTACAACACACATGCTCTAAGTGAGGAACTGTTGCCAAATGCTGCTCTTAATGTGTCGCAGTCCGTGGACTCGTTGGAAGCAGGGACAAACACGGCTGACGGTGTGAGCATGACAAGCACCAGTTCCTTATCGCTGGCACGAATCTAAACATTATTCATATTCTACGTTTTTCGAAGAAAACTTACTTTAAAAGTTATGAAATGACATTTTTTTGTCTAAGAACATTGATTTGAAATCAATTTATTATTAAAATTAAACTTAATACTATAATTCTTTTTTTTCTGTTTATTTATTAAGGAATACGTGTACATATGTATGTACATATTCCCGATATGGCTCTATGGAGTGCAGATTTGGGGAATAAATTACAGTGAAAGCTCCCTTGGCCGGACAGCCAGGGTTCCAGCACTTTTGTCCGCCCAAGGGAGATGTCCGCCTTAGGGAGATGTGAAAGAAATTAAGAATTTTTATGGCTATTGATGTTTGCTAACAAAACTAATATGTAGACAAAATAAATATGTTTTTTAAATTCTGGGAATTCTTTTTAAAAAATGGGAATATTCTTGGCTCTGGCCTTTACGAACCACTCGTAGCACAGCTTGTCTACTTGTGCGCCTTGCGAAGTAAGACTTATCCGTTTCATATTGTTGTTGGATCCAGATTGACATTGCGTTTTAATGGCTTCTTTATTTTTCAAAATTTCGGCAGCTTGTGTTTTGCCAATCTTGAATCTTTATAATAATATGTAAATGTTGGTTAGCTATTAAAATGTTCCTACAATTTTATTCTTTACCTTTCTGCTAATTTTCGCACTGAAAATTTTTCACTTTTGTTGGCGTTAATAATTTCCATTTTCATTTTATCCCATACTTTTACACTATCCCATTCCATACTTATACACTATCCCATACACTATCCCTGACTTTTCAACTATCCCATACGCTATCCCTGACTTTTCAACTATCCCATACGCTATCCCTGACTTTTCAACTATCCCATACGCTATCCCTGACTTTTCAACTATCCCATACGCTATCCCTGACTTTTACACTATCCATAAGCTATCCCTGACTTTTCAACTATCCCATACGCTATCGCTGACTTTTCAACTATCCCATACTTTTACACTATCCCATACGCTATCCCTGACTTTTCAATTATCCCATACGCTATCCCTGACTTTTCAACTTTCCCATACGCTATCCCTGACTTTTCAACTATCCCATACGCTATCCCTGACTTTTCAGGGATAGCTATCACTGACTTTTCAACTATCCCATACGCTATCCCTGACTTTTCAGGGATAGCTATCCCTGACTTTTCAACTATCCTATACGCTATCCCTGACTTTTCAGGGATAGCTATCCCTGACTTTTCAACTATCCCATCTAGCTATCCCTGACTTTTCAACTATCTAGCTATCTAGCTATCCCTGACTTTTCAACTATCCCATACGCTATCACTGACTTTTCAGGGATAGCTATCCCTGACTTTTCAACTATCCCATCTAGCTATCCCTGACTTTTCAACTATCTAGCTATCCCTCACTAGCCAACAAAGTGACAATTTATAAACAAATAATAGCACCTATTTGGATGTACGGATGCCAAATCTGGGGCCTGGCTTGCGACAGTCAAATCCGCAGAATACAGGATGCCCAGAACAGGGCTATTAGGATGCTCACCGGCTGCGAGTGGTATGTTCGCAACAACACTCTGCATAGAGATCTCAAACTGCCGACCGTCTTCGACCAGATTAACAAGCATTCCAGTCGCTACAACGAGAGGCTTGGGCGACACAAAAATGTGCTAGCAAACGCTCTGTCCAGATCTCGCCAAACCCAAAAGGCTCAGAAGAAGACAACCGAGGGACCTAGTGGTCCGATCTGCGCCGAGTACAAGACGAAACTGATACTTCAGTATTTGTAGATTTGTAAATGGTTATCGTTATTTGTTATTGTTATTTGTAATTGTTATTTGTAATTGTTATTTGTTTTTGTTATATATGTATCAAATTAACAATTATATCGATCATACTACATATCGTTTACATATATCGCATGTTAATAGAATCGATAACTACGCACATACCATGTAATATATGAATCAATAAAACAGTCGTATGCCTACACTCAAAGCGTCACAACGTGACTCCGCGTACATAACAATTGGCGACGAGGAGAAAAAAGAATTGAAAAAACAGATATCTACATAGTTCTTGTAACTGTATCGTGTCGCGTCCGTTTTAACAGCCTTAAAATGGCGAACGAACAAACAGACATAGAAAGATTGTTGGCTCAACAGCAACAATTTGCCAAGAACATGCTAGAACAACAGCAACAATGGATGCAAACGATTCTCGATCGTGGTGTACTCCAAAGTGGAAATTCAAACCAAACCGGTGAATTTGCCATATGCCCTCCGTTCCATAGTTTCAAAAAAGAACAGCAAAATTGGGAGTCATACCTCCAACAGCTAGCACAGCATTTTGTGGCGTATGCCGTGTCTGCTCCAGAAAAGCAAAAATCTTATTTCCTTTCCTGGATCGGCGCAGACATGTTTGAACTCTTAAAAAACCTTTTTGGTGTAGACAAATTGAGTGAAATAACATACAGTGAGCTAACGCAAAAGCTAACGGAACATTTCACAACAAAACGCCACGTAGTAGCCGCTCGATACGAATTCTTCAAGCGAATGATGCAGAACTCGCAATCACATCGTGATTGGGTTGCCGATCTTCGTGGAATTGCGCGCGAGTGTGAATTTGTATGCAAAGCCGCAGAATGTTCTGCCAATTTCGTAGATGAGATGATCCGCGATCAAATCATAGTAAACACGCCTTTTGATGCTGTTCGCGCAGCAGCATTACAAAAAGTACAGCCGTCCTTAAATGACGTATTAATAATTGCTGAAACGTTTGAAACGACAACTAAAACAGTAAAAGCATTAAAAGAAAACATCGAAAAGAACATTCCGGTAAATGAAACGGTAAACGCAATGAAGTTCAAAAAGAAGAGTGAAAGAAAGGAGACAATGCAAACAGAGAATAACACGCTAAAATCTTGCTCTGGTTGTGGTCGTTCCACACACGCGAAAAATGCAAGTTCCGCTATGCCGTATGCAATAAATGTGGTAAAAAAGGTCACATAGCGTACGTATGCCTGACAAAGAAACCGATAAGTGAAGACAGTAAAGTAAACGCCGCACAATTGCACAGTGTGTACACCATTATGGAAATAGATGATAATAAAAACATTATTGATCTGGCTATTTTAAATCAAAAAATTTCTTTTGAATTGGATTCGGGTTCTTCTGTGTCAGTAATTAATTTACCAACTTATAAAATGCTAAACAGTCCAAAAATAATAAAAAGTAGTAAAAAGTTAAGTGCATTCGGGCAAACACCAATTCCAATATTGGGCGAACTGCACACAGTGGTCAAATATGGCAACAAAGAAGCAAATGTAGTGTTATTCGTTGCAAACGTAAAATACTCAAATAACTTGTTCGGAAGAGACCTGTTTAAAACATTTAATTTTAAAATTGAACAAATTCAAAAAATAAGTGCACAATTCGACGAACAAATAGCTTACCTTGCTGACAAATACAAAAAGTGTTTGAGCCAGCTATCGGGGTAATTAAAAACTTTGAAGCATCAGTGTACCTGATGCCGAACGCTACTCCAAAATTCTTCAAAAGCCGTCCAATACCGTTTGCTCAAATAGCAAAATTCAAGGAGGAAGCAGATCGCCTCACACAAGCCGGTATATGGAAGCCTATCAAATTTAGCAACTGGGCATCGCCGATTGTACTGCACCTAAGCCAGGTGGAGCAATTCGTATCTGTGGGGACTTCAAGCAAGGAGTCAACTCTCAACTTAACATTGAACAGTATCCCCTGCCTACACGTGAATCACTTTTACACGTTATTCGCCATGGTCAACATTTTACTAAAATTGATCTTAAAGACGCTTATTTACAGATGCAGCTGGATGAAGCGTCAAAGCAAATTATGGTCGTCAATACGCCGTTGGGTCTTTTTCAATACCAACGTCTGCCGTATGGAATAGCTAGCGCGCCCGCTATATTCCAGCGTTACTTACAGCAGCTCATCAGTGGCATCCCAGGATGTGGCAACTACCTTGACGACATTATAATATCAGCACCAACGAGTGAAGAACACATCGCCCGTGTCGAGCAAGTCTTAACTATTCTACAGGAGAATGGTATTAGATGCAAAAAGGAGAAATGCTCATTTTTCCAAGCAGAAATAGAGTATTTAGGGAGAAGAGTAAGCGCTTCAGGCATCCTGCCTGATACATCGGGATTGGAAGCTGTCAAACAGTTGCAACCACCCACCAACATTCAACAGCTAGACGCGTTTATGGGAAAAGTTAACTACTACTGTAATTTTATACCTAACTATTCACAGTTAGCAGCTCCGCTAAATCAACTCCGACGCAAAAACGTACCATTTGAATTCGGTACAAAGCAGCAGCATGCTTTTACAGCATTGAAAACGCACATTTTAAATGCAACTAAATTGGCGCATTTCAATGAACAGCTACCGCTAGTTCTAGCCACCGATGCATCGTCATTTGGCATTGGTGTTGTGTTATCACACATTCAAACAGACGGAAGGGAAACGCCAATAGCATTCGCATCAAAAACACTTGACAAACATCAAGTCAAGTACAGTCAAATTGAGAAGGAAGCACTTTCTATCATATTCGGGGTAAGGAAGTTTCATCAATATCTGTACGGACGTAAATTTATTCTGGTAACAGATCACAAGCCTTTGATTACGATATTTAACCCAAACAAGCATTTACCTATAATGACTTCGCACAGGCTTCAACGCTGGGCTATAATCCTTATGGCCTATACTTTTGAGATCAGGTTTCGTGCAACCACTCAGCACGGAAACGCTGATGCTCTATCTCGCTTGCCGTTGCCTACAGATGAGGAGTTCGATAAATCAGAAGCATGCTATAACATAGTAGAAATATCGACCCCAATAAATGCCGACATAATCGTCAAACACCTAAAGAAGGACACCATTCTGGAACAAGTTCAACACTTTGTTTCAAATGGCTGGCCAGAGAAGACAATCGATCCAGAAATACTGCCCTATTTCAATCGCCGATTCGCCATAACAGTCCACAAGCAACTGCTATGTTTATACACAGATGTAAATCGTATCATCATACCCAAAACATTGCGAAATGACATCATTAAGCTCTTACATGATGGTCATTGGGGTATAGTAAGGATGAAACAACTAGCACGTCAACATGTATGGTGGCCTGGCATTGATGAGGATATTACCCACATTGCCAAGTCATGCAACATTTGTAATACCAACAATCCGTCTCCAGTAAAAGAATTTCAAAGTTGGCCGCAAGCAACTTCAGCCTGGGAGAGGATCCACATTGATTTCGCTGGACCAATATTTGATGCCATGTGGCTCATCTGCGTAGATGCATACTCTCAGTTCCCGTTTGTCACACAAATGTCATCTACTACAACAGCCAACACAATAGCAGCATTAACAACAATCTTCGCTATCGAAGGTTACCCAAAAAGCTTAGTCAGCGACAATGGCCCGCAACTAACAGCAGACGCATTTAAACAGTTTTGCTTTGCAAATGGTATCAAACACATCACAACAGCACCTTTTCATCCTGCATCGAATGGACTTGCTGAACGATTTGTACAATCATTCAAATACTCGGTAAGCAAGAATATAAGTGATGGGTTCACAGCAAAGGCAGCAGTCACGAAGTACCTAGCTTCATATCGCTTCACACCAAACGCCGAAGGAAAATCGCCTGCAGAACTATTACATGGTCGTCCTGTTCGCACAATCCTAAGCCAGCTTTTCGAGCAGCCAACTGAACATCAAGACAAGCAGCCATCACAAAAGTTCTCGCCAAATCAGAAGGTGTATGCTCGAAACTACGCAAAGGGGGAAAAGTGGATCGAAGCCATAATCGATCGTCCACTAGGCCGAATGTTATTTATCGTTCGTTCACAATATGGGTTCATAAAACGCCATATTAATCAGCTAAAGCCAAGGTCTAATGATAACAAGGCATCATTCAGCAACAATAACGGTTTTAATCCATTCTGGCTTGCAGCTGACACAAACCAATCGCCAGCTATCTCGCAACCACCGAACAATGATGAGGATCTTCCAGCCATCTTACAACCATCGTCTTCGAATACTGCTCAGCCCAACTCAGCTCCTACAACACCACAAGACGAAGTTCCATCTCAGCGCCAACAACGCAGTTCGGGTATTCCAGTCCGCAAAAGTAGTCGAGTTCGCCAAGCTGTCAATCGGTTCTCGCCTCCTAATTTTAAAAAGTAAAAGCCACTAACCTTTTGTAAATTCAGGGAGGAGATGTTATATATGTATCAAATTAACAATTATATCGATCATACTACATATCGTTTACATATATCGCATGTTAATAGAATCGATAACTACGCACATACCATGTAATATATGAATCAATAAAACAGTCGTATGCCTACACTCAAAGCGTCACAACGTGACTCCGCGTACATAACAGTTTTGAACCAGATAAAGCTAATTGAATTAGCCGGAGCGCCCAATAGGGCTGAATGAATAGAGATAAAGGTCACAAAAGGGTATTTAGGCTCCCTGTATACCTTAATAAATAAATGACAAAAAAGCAAAAAAAAAAAAAAAAAAAACATGTAGGATCAAAAATTCATAAATTTTTATAACAACATGTTATTCGTAAGGTTAGAACATCACCAAGCCTGAATTTACCAGGCGTTATCTTCTGTGGACTTGTTTGGATGTAGGGCTACTGTAAAAGACTCCTGAACGTCCTGCGCTTCAGCCGTCTTATAACACTCCTTCCCGCAAGTTCACCGGCCAGCCGGCTACTATGTCGCAGCAAACGTGCGTTATATTTCACAGAATATGCTCCGACCTGGTTTTCTATGGTGTCCAGTCTGAGGTCATTGTGTAAGGTTGAATTCCTTACATACCAGTCCGCTCCAGTCATTCGACGCAAGGCCGAATTCTGGAGGGTCTGGATGCGTCGTCGGTTTGTCCGACAAGCAATGCCCCAAATCTGGACACCATATCTCCATGTCGGAGCAATCAATGAGTTATATACCGCCCGTTTGCAGCGCAGTGGAAGCGTGCTTTTGGCGCTCAGGAGCCAGTTGGCTTTTGTCAGTTTGTACCGGCAGGATTTAATTAGACCGTCAATATAGGCCCGAAAGCAGAGTCTTTTATCGAGGGTAATACCCAAGTATTTTGCTTCTTTCCCCGGTTCAAGGGGGCTTCCGTCTAGCCAGACTGCCGGAGCATCTCCACGTCTGAGGGTGAAGTTGACAGCCTTGCTCTTCGAGGCGTTGAGCGTGACGTTCCATCTGCGAGCCCAGCTCTCAAGCAGGTGGATATATTCCTGAATTCCGTCAGCCGCTTCTTATTCGCAATGGGCGGAATAAAATACTGCCACGTCGTCTGCAAGGAATTTTCCCGTTGCAGCGAGCTCTTCTAGGTTGTCGGGAGTGGGTATGTCCGCCGTAAACAGGTTGTACAGGAAGGGGGCCAGCACACTACCTTGGGGAACGCCTGCCCTCATTAGTCGGCTGAAACTTTATGTTGCTTTTTCGCAATTGTTGTAAATTTGCCTGTTGTTGTTGTTTGTCTGTCCGTTGATGTTGTTTTCGTCCGATTTTGTCTTTGCCGCTGCGATGCAAAAGAGCGGTATATGTGTACATATTCCCGATATGGCTCTATGGAGTGCAGATTTGGGGAATAAATTATAAACGTGTACAAGTATTGCAGAATCGCGTACTTTAGGACAAATAACCAACTGTACGTGGTTCCACACTCCACAAGGACCTCAATCTGCAGGCACACAAGCAGATACAGCGAAAGGTTGCCCTGCCCGACCTTTAAGGCGACTTAAACGGCAAGGTTTTGCCAAGACGCTTGGGCGTCAATACGATGAAATGTATTTAAAATCCGCATGTACTAAGTTATTTTTTTTTTTTTTTTTACCCCACATACAAAGTTATGGGGTTTGGTTTTTATGTTACATTGCCACCTATGTGTTGTTAAGGTACTTATCATGAGAGTACAGGTTCTTCACTTAATAAATATATATCAATTAAAAAAAATAAAAATAAATAAAAAATATAATAAAAATTTAAATGTAAACTAATTGTTACGCAATGTAAAGAATTTCTTGTGCAGTTTACCACGTATTTCGGCCATGCGACGCTCCCGAGTTGCACGCTGCTTTGCTTCCTGGGCGGCAGAAGCGGCACGCTCCGCGGCTCTTTTAGTGTTCTGGAAATCTGTGCGTGCCGCATCAAGCTGTTGAAGAAGCAATTCCACACGCTTCTTGGCCGCCTCTACAAGCTGTTGTTTTTCTGTAAGCTCCTGCTGAGCACCATTAGCCGCCTGCTCTGAGTTGGCCACATTGGCCTCAGCGTTCTTTAAGGCTTCACCCAAAGCCTTCAGCTGTAGCTCAGATTGCTTAGCCGACTGGGCGGCTGCATTACAGTTGCCTTGCGAGGCTTGCAGCGACCCAGTCTCCTCTTGTACGACAACTTCGCCCTCACGCACCTCCGATTCCAGCTGCTCAACAATTTGCTGTTTGCCAGCTAAAGCAGCCTCTGCTGCCTTTGCTGCTGCACGTGCCTTATCTGCCAGCTGCATTTTGACCTGCTGGGCTGCGTTTTCTGCAGCTGGAAGCTGGGCATCGGATGCGGCTTTTGCCTCCTGAGCGGCTTTTACGGCAATGCACGAGGCTTTCTTTGAATTCGAGCCAAAGGGTATTTTCATAGTGGAGCTCTTGCAATCGGTATCACTGCCCTCATGGCGGTCTTCATCATAGCTAGATAAGTAAATTGAGCGCTACCCGAATGGTTATTTGATTGTCGACTATAAAAAGTAAAAGAGGGACTTACCCTACCCATCTTGTAACCCAAAGATGGACAAAGCAGCATAATGCTGATGATTACAATTGCACATTTGGCATTCATTTTGAAAAAAATCAGACGGCTTTTCAGTTTCAAAGTTGATAAATATTTTGACTTTGTCAAATGAAAAATTAGAATCTGAATGATTGAACGCTTAGTGATTAATGTAAGATGAAAAAATTTCAATGCGTTGCGTATTCGTTTTATCAATCTTCTTAATGATCATCATACTGGTGACGGGTAGCATGCAGTCCAAGCCAAACAAATGCAGAAAGCAAATGCATCATCGTAGGAAGCAAGGTGGTAAGCAAGGCGAGAGGCCCTCGTGTTCCCAGATAAACCTCAATTCGACGCAAATGGCCTCGAATGCGGCGGATGAAGCAAAAGCTGCCAAAGATGCACAAACATGCGCCAGCGAGGAGGCAGGTCAGAGAGCCATGGAACGATTGGCTGACAGAGCTGAGCAAGCAGCTCGAGCGGCCCAGGCAGCTCTAAACGGCAAAAAGCAGTTGCTTGAACAGCTGGAACTAGCTCAGGGCGAAGCTGATGCTGTAATGGAGGAGGTTAAAAAGTCATTGGATCAAAGTCAAAGCAATTTGGACACCGTAACGCGCATTGCTGATGTCATTAAACAACTCTCTGAGCTTTTGCAGGCTTTATTAGAAGAAGCAAAGGAGAATCTTGCAAAAGTATTAGAAGTTGCAGACAATGCACAAAAAGAAGTTGATGCAAAGAAAATGCTTCTAATGGAGGCCAAAAAGCATGTGGAACAGATAAACAATTGCATGCAGAAGGCCAAAGAAGATCTTGAACACACCGAAATCATGGCTCAGAAGGCAGAGACTGCGGCTGAAGAGGCCAAACAGCGCGTCGACAACGTACAGAGTATAATTCAAAAGCTAAAAAGGTTAAAAAAGAAAGATTTAAGATCCTTTAATAATGTTATGATTAGAATTAGGAAATAGTCCTATATTTGTTTTTATTTCGTTTAACTGTTTATAATCAAGATTTTAATATATATTTTTTAGACCCGATTAGGTTAAATTCAGTTAAAATCGTTTAAATGTTCATTTATTAAATTAAGCGCTGCCAACTTGCACATCTATTTTTTTCTTTTTTGGTCGATGGCAACTCTAAAAGTGTTGATTTTTTTCTATCGATATATCGACGCTAGACTATCGCCAATTGAGGATTTTTTCCATCCCCAAGCCGCATGAAAGTAAAAGAAAAAATATTTAGAAAATTTTCGTCCGCTGTGGAAAAAATATATTGTTGTAAATAATAAGTCAAGCTGGAGTCCAAAATGGCACGCAAGAATGCTCAGGCAGAGGATCTCTCCAACGTGGAGTTTGAGACGAGCGAAGATGTTGAGGTAATTCCCACATTCAATGCCATGAATCTCAAAGAGGAATTACTACGCGGCATTTACGCGTACGGTATGTGTTTTGTGTATACTTTGTTCACGTCTTGTTACTAATCTTATGCCAAACTAGGTTTTGAAAAGCCATCAGCTATACAACAGCGTAGCATAAAGCCTATTGTAAAAGGACGCGATGTGATTGCCCAAGCGCAGTCTGGTACGGGCAAGACGGCGACATTCTCCATTTCTATACTACAGAGCCTGGATACGACATTGCGTGAGACGCAGGTTCTCTGTCTTTCGCCCACACGCGAGTTGGCTGTGCAAATTCAAAAGGTCATTCTTGCCCTGGGTGATATGATGAATGTTCAGTGTCATGTGTGCATTGGCGGCACAAATCTGGGCGAAGATATTCGCAAGCTGGACTATGGACAGCATATTGTTAGTGGCACACCTGGTCGTGTTTTCGATATGATTAAACGACGTGTTCTACGCACAAGGTACGTTTCTTAAGTAACAGTTTGATTAATCTAATAAATAATATTATCTTAAACCATAGAGCTATTAAAATGCTGGTACTTGATGAGGCTGACGAGATGTTGAACAAGGGTTTTAAGGAGCAAATCTATGATGTTTATCGGTATTTGCCGCCAGCAACGCAAGTTGTACTGATTTCAGCCACATTGCCGCACGAGATTCTAGAAATGACGTCCAAATTCATGACAGATCCAATCCGAATTTTGGTCAAACGGTAAGAGAGCAACAACAACTTAGCTCATAAAAATATTAATTTATAACTAAATATTTTTTATAGTGATGAATTGACACTGGAAGGCATCAAGCAATTTTTCGTGGCCGTTGAGCGCGAGGAATGGAAATTTGATACATTGTGCGATCTCTATGATACACTGACCATCACACAGGCGGTCATTTTCTGTAACACCAAACGCAAGGTGGACTGGTTGACTGAAAAGATGCGTGAGGCGAACTTCACGGTCAGCTCCATGCACGGTGATATGCCGCAAAAAGAGCGTGACGAAATCATGAAGGAGTTCCGTGCTGGCCAATCCCGTGTACTGATCACAACTGATGTGTGGGCACGCGGCATCGATGTTCAGCAGGTATCCTTGGTCATTAACTACGATTTGCCCAACAATCGTGAATTGTACATCCATCGCATCGGTCGCTCGGGTCGTTTTGGACGCAAGGGTGTCGCCATTAACTTTGTCAAATCGGATGATATTCGCATCTTGCGCGATATTGAACAATACTATTCAACGCAAATCGACGAGATGCCCATGAATGTGGCTGATTTAATCTAATCCTTTCTTTATTTCAAACTAATTGTAGTTTATTTTTACATACAATATGTACGATTGTAGTCCGCTTTTTATAGAAGTAGCTCAAACTACTCTTAACAAATGAAATTAAATACACACAAAGAGTATTTGTCTTACACACACACACACACAACAATAATCTGTACATGCAATTAAACATAACACACATAAGAATAAAATACAAAAACCAGTTTGTTTATAAAGGTTGAAGGTCGACAGGTCTGAAACGTTCATTGACATTTCGGAGGTACATATTTTTAATATATTGAATACCATTAAAATCACTAAAAATAATAAAAAACCATTTACAATAATAAAACTAATTAGCTAGCTACAGACTTTGGTCTAATGCGAAACGACAACCGCAAATGATAGATGAATACTAAATTAATGCTTAACACTATCATAAAACATTTTTCAGCTCATAACATCCGGTTTGGCTTGTGGTAATGGTACATATGCAGTAGTCGCTGTGGGCACAATCTTGCGCTTACTTTTGGCATCATCTGACTTTAGCAATGTGCCCAGCACAATGCCAAGAAATAGAATAAGGCCCACTTGGTGGTTCGAAAGGAATTTCTTAGCGCAATCACTGGGATTATCAATGTTCAAGGAGTAGATCTGTTGGAAAGCAAACCGTTAACAAAAAAGTAAACTTACTTATGTGAAAAAAAGCGCTTACCTGTTGCACAAGATGAGCGCCAACGACGCCAACGGCAGCATAGTAGGGAAGCGTCTGGTCACAGACATACCCAGCTGTTGAGAGTCCCGTTAGCATTGCTCCTGTAAATCCCGATAGCCACACTTTTGTATTCTCGCCAAAACGCAATGCCGTTGACTTGACACCAATTTGCAAGTCATCCAGTTTGTCCTGGTGCGCATAGATTGTGTCATACACAATGGTCCAGCACACGCCCGACAAATAGAGCGGCAAGCAGGCTTCCCAATTGACACTACCCTGGGTCGCACACCAACCCAGCAGGGCACCCCAATTAAAGCACATGCCGAGCACCAGCTGTGGCCAGTAGGTAACACGCTTCATCAGTGGATAGGTGATAACCAGACCCAATGAGCTGGCGCCCAGCAATATGGATTGCCAATTGAGCTGCACCAGTACAAGCAGACCCAAACTAAGCTGTGCCGAGAGGAACACAATGGCATCCATTTGCGAGATCTTGCCAGAGGCAAGAGGTCGACTACGCGTTCGCTCCACCTTGGCATCAATATCCTTATCCCACAGATCATTGATGGTGCAGCCAGCGCCGCGCATTATTAATGCGCCGGTGGCAAACAAGCCCAACATGGTCAGGTCGGGCCAGCAGCCGGCTTCGGCGCTTAATGCAATGCTCCAGCCACAGGGCCAGAACAGCAGGTACGTTCCAATGGGTCGATCAATACGCATTAGCTGTGCGTATGGTTTAGTGGCTGATGCCAATTCCTGTAGAAGCGACGATTTAGACGGTGCCTTGCTCTCCTCGTTTGAGGATTCAGACAGCGTTGTTGTCTTCGTTCTTTGTTGCAGCGTCCAACTTGTCACATGCTCCTGTAGCATTAGTAGCCTCTGTTTGCGGTAACTGCTCGCTTGTGTATGCAACCCAATGAAGACACGCGCCGGCTCAGCTGGCATGTGTTTTGCACTCGTTGTTGTTGTTGCCGATGGCAAATGCATTTTTAGCCTATTGTGTAGGCGCAAATGTCGTAACGCAAACATTTGAAAGCTTTGTTTAATTGATTTCTTATTGGTATACGGTACACATTGAATCACACAGCTAGCTGGACTATAATTTATTACAGAACCGCTCTGTATGGTAATTATGGCAAGAACTTCGCAAGCTTTGGATGGGGGGCTGGGCGAGTTAAATTCGTTTCGATATATCGTTTATTGAAAATAATTTTATACGATATGCCCGAAAAGAACATAATCGATATTATGATCTTTCAATTAAACTATTGTTGTTGTTGTGGGACTTATCGAAATCATTTGCGTTCTTAAAATTTCCCTACTTTTGAGTAAGCGTTGCCACTTTGTTCTATTTGCTACTACTGCCGTATCAGCGAAATAAGTATTTGGGAAATTTAAAATTGGCGCTTAATTCAATTTTTTATATGAAATCATTAAGAAATATAATGCTGATTGCTTAATTGGCTAACGATGTTTATGTTATTTATTTTTTAAATACAAGCTGCCTTTATCTAACGTTGCATTTGCCATTGTAAGATAAAGTTTGCTTTTTTATCTTTATCGACTGCTAACCACTTGCTGTTTGTAATAGTTTGTAATGTTAGGTAGTCCAAGGTGGGCTGCTCTATGTCTTAAGCATTTCTAAAACATAGTTGGTTGTTGCAGTGCAAAAAGCTTTTAAATATGAAGAAGCCAATAACCCAACCATTTAGACCAAGTGAATATCGTTAACCGTTTTCGTTTGCACACGTCTCCAATATTCGAATTCTGCACACGCCAACGAAGAATGCCAGTAACTTTTGCACACGGTCGTAGAACTTTTGCGCACGGCCATCATTCAAAAAAAGTCTGCAGCAGCTAGAAACAAAACGTTAGCAAAGCCGAGTGGGCCTTAGCCAGACACAGAGCAAATACACAAGACGGTGGTTGCTATCGCACGGGGCTCTATTGAAATATGTACAAGCATAATAACATACTTACTTACTTTCATGCTTATAATAAACAAAAATACTTTGACCAATTACCAATAATCTTAATGGCCACCACAAATTAAATGGGACACTTCAGATGTTGAACTTTACCAAATCCATAAATAACTATAACGGAAAAAAAAAATAAGTTCTTCTTGGAAAATCACACCAGATCGTAACGAGATGCACAGCATGATGATCTGTAACTGATAAAAATGTAGTGATATTTTGGTCCAGATCTGCATCTCACTTAGACACCTGTCTGTTCTATGTTACTCAATGGTGTCAACACTGTCCAGCTCTCCCTCTCTCTCTCTCTCTCTGTATTTCTTCACAGGGGCGCGCTATCGATGATATCGCCAGCCTGCACTCCGCTTGTACTGATAACACAAATAACATATTTCTCAGAGATAAGAGCGCAGGGCTATTGCCTTCGTGGGATTAGTGTCAGGTTTTTTTTCTTTAAAAAACACCATACACTCGTCAGTCGCAAGCAGTCAACGCCCCGCTCTCAACAGTTAAGCAAGTGTCTACAGTAGTTATCACTGCCACTTAACATTGTTCTCACTTTGCGGTTAATTGAATAACATTACTATCAATTACAATGGACTTGATGACAATGGATCATGGTGATCATGGTTCCGATTCCTCCACTACTAAGTCTTGTCCAATGATCATGGTGGTAAGTTCTCAGTTATTACCTATTTAAGTATATAAATTTACACGTTGATATTGCTGTGCTGTAACTGTAACATCACTCTCACACGTCAGCAACGAGAGCAGAGATCTAATTTTATTTATTTTAACACACATTATGATCTGATTGATGCCACTCGGAACACACATCACACTCACTGCGCAGGTACAACAACAACACATACACAATGGTTCTGTTGTGATGCTCTGTACTGTGCTGCTGCTCTCTGTACTCATTTATTTGTTGTTGAGCAAAGAACAAACATAAACAAATACCGGGTGTTCCGCTGATAAGAGTGCTGTTGAGCTTCGTAAGCTGTCTTAAACATTTTATCAATTTACGTGTGTCAGCCTGTATGCTAGTTACATGCCTGTGTTTAATTTATACACTCACACTTTCCATCTCGTTTCCACTCAACAGTTCCATGGCGGCCACTGTGAGCGAATTCTATGGCGTGGCTGGGTGGCATCAACAGTTGCCGAATTTGCGCTCTCAGCCATCGCTCTCTTTGTGCTCGCCTTTCTCTACGAGGTGCTCAAGTTTCTGCGTGATCATCTGGCGCGAAGAGACGCACGCAAGGAAGCTGAACGAATGGCCGCTGAGATGAGACAAAAGAACAATGCCAACGAGTGTGGCGGCTGCTCAGAAACACCACTTGCCGAAGTGAGAGAGGTGTCTTATTGGCGGCGCATCTTCAACTCGTCGCATATAATCCAATCGCTTCTGAATCTACTGCAAATTATCATATCCTATTTGCTTATGCTGATCTTTATGAACTACAACTATTGGCTGTGCTTGGCCGTTGTTTTGGGTCTTGGCTTTGGTTACTTCTTTTTTGGCTGGGTCAAGAAAGATGCACTGGACAGCGAATGTTGTCCTTAAGCCAACTATTAAGCTTCAATTCCAAATGATGGCATACTTTAAAGTATTTAAATACTTATAATTGTACATATTATACGTACTTATAAACTTTAAAGTAAGCTTGAGCTTAATAACGTTCTGTTTTTTTTTTTCGTCCACTTAGTTGTGGATTTTCTACCTTCAATACGAGCATGTTTCTTGTCAGTCATTCTTTACCGCATAGTTATTACAAATATTCGTTTTGCTTATAAAAAAAAAGAAAACAATTTTATTTTTGCAAAAAGTTTAGTTTTTAGAATTAATGGCATAAATTAGTCAACTAGAATTTACTTAAAGAGCATAATGTACAAATAATTATGAGAACACGTTATATTTAAGACTTTACATTTATATAACACAACTCAATACTATATATTTTTTTGTTTTTTGTTTTTACAATAAAAAAGCTGCCCATGAATATGACAAACACAAATGAAAATCTCCAAAATTACATACATCAAATTCGTGAAAAGAGAGATATGGGAATTTCTCCAGACCCATAAAGTACTAGACTTAACTATCATGTTATAAAAAAGTGTTAAGGCCAGTTTGCTGAATGTCCAGCAAAAATATTAAAGAAAATTATGAGAGTTGTTAGTGTGATCTTTTAGCTGGACATTGACCTTAAGAGTATTCCTTATACTAGTATGCTTATGTATATCGTAGTTAAACCCTTCACACATGCCTGACTAACCAAAATCGTATTCGAAGTGTCCTTACTTACAATTGAACGCGATTCGCAACCCGTTCAACTCACATAAACCGGTCCTGGAGTAACTCATAAACCGGTTGCTCCGGCCGTCATCATCCCTCCGTGATGATGATGATGATGCATGCCGCCATTTTGAAAGTACATATAATAGTTGTAGGGTGGCTGTTGTCCCGCTCCTCCCTCACAGTCCAGCAATGGCTGTCCACCACTTGCAGCCCCAACCGGAGATGGTGTCATGGGCAGCGGCGACACTGTATTCCCCTGGCAGCTGGCACGCAAGGCCACCGCCTGATGATGTGCCAGTATATCGGTCACCGAATGTGACGAGGGCCAATGACCTGGTGGTACACTGCGCAGCTGATGCGCTTGACCACCCTGCGGGGGTGAGGGACTGCCGCAGGATACGGCCTTCATGCTGTAGGCGGCAGCCGCCGTATACGGCTGATAGATGGAATTGTAGAGATGGGCATGAGCATGGACATGATGAGCACTGGCTGCCACGGCTGCTGCCGTATGCTGATGATGATAATGCTGGTGGTGATGCGCGGAGTGTGGATGCTGAGCGGCATTGGCATTGCTGGCATTATTATTTCCCCCACCACCACCGCCACTGCCTCCGTTGCTGCCATTGCTGCCCATGGCGCCCAGTGAAGCGGATCCAACGCTGCCCGTACTGTGATGATGCCCAATGCTGCCCAGCTTGTTGCGCAGTATCCTCGATATGGAACTCACACTGGGCACATTCGTCTTGTCGCAGATGCCCTCGCTGAGCAGGCGATCACGTATCTCCCAGGCAAAGATGCCCGGATCCCGCTGCTTCAGCTCTCGTATGTAGTTAACAACCTTGGGAGTAGTTACTCGCGGCTTGGAGCCACCAATGGCGCCCGGCAGTATGGAGCCCGTCTCATGGTAGCGTGCCAGTATCTTGGAGACACAGCCGTGACTAACGCGCAGCTGTCGTGAGATGTCGCAGGGCCGGATGCCCAGACGGGCCAACTCCACGATTCGCATACGCGTCGCATTTGGCAGCGGTCGGCCATTCACAAAGACGCCGCCCAGCTGATTCACTTCGCCATACTGCGGGCACTGTGACTCTGTAAGGAGAAGAAGAGAATAGCCAAATTAGAGATTGAGAGCAGAGTAAGAAGGTTGTTGAGAGATCCCAACTAGGAGATACCCTAAAACCATCATAAAAATAAATATTAATTCTCAAGCTCGTGTAGTCTTATACGAGTTCATACTTAATCGCTGATGCTGATCAAGAATATATATACCTTATGAGCTCAAAAATGCTTCCATCTGTCTGTTACCATTATACCATTTTTTTTACCCATTTCATGGGTAAGGGTATCAACAGAAAAGCAGCTAAGAAAAGCAAACAAAAGCACATTTGCGTCTAATTAGTTGCGGTTGGAAAGCATGGAGCAGGGAGCGGGGCAGAGTGGACGGGTCTATAGAACTCTGGTTCGTCTGAAAATCGCTACACTTTGCTTCCGAGAACTGCGGATGTGGGTGTGAATGTGTGTCTGCCTCTCTGTGAATCTTTGCTGGCGATTGTGCCATAGAGAAGAAAAAAAACAAATCCACATAAATGCGGCGAACGTGCGGAAATGCATTTTCAATGTTGACGCAATGATTAACCAAAGCTGTCCCACTGATATGGCCTTTAACTAATTAAGACTGCAAAATTTACTTGGCTAAAACATAAATTTCAGAAAAACAACGATTTAAATATAATAGTTTTGTGATACTTTTAGAAATAAAAAACAGCTAAATAAATAATAAGCCAAGTTTATCCACAAAATGATGTAGTAAAACATATGGTAAATCCAGAAGGTGTTCATTCAAAACTAAAAGCTTTGCAGAAACTCTACTAATAAAATTCATAGCTATATAACAATTTCATGACCAAAATAACCAACTACGTAATTGACGGGCAAAAATTGTTATCACGCAAGAAAGAAGGTAAATACACTTCTTGCCCACTTGATTAAATATTATTTACTTGAAAAGTGTGCTTGACTAGACTCGTATTACACCCCTTAGAGCTGATTCACCTGCTCTTCAACCCAGTTGGAGCCACTGTTCGTCCATTTTACAGTCACTTAAGAAAATTTGCACATCTGTGCCTAATGCCGTCGTCTAATTTAGAATCATGTAGTTAGTTTCATGTTTCACAACAAGAACACGAATGTGTAGATGGTGATGAAAAACCCCAACATCAACGGCAAGTACAACTTAAACTAAGAAACACGTACAAGACCCAGGCAAAGTGCCCTTTGGACAGCGCCATAAAACATTACAATAGGGCTGCTGCTGCTGCTGCTGATGCTGCTGAGTTCCACGCGCCACAAGTGCAAGTGCAAGAAATCAGGAAGGAACCAAACAAAGAGAAAAACCATAGAGAGCGCGGGGGAGTGAGGTAAGAACAAGTGGAAAAACAAGTGTATCGACCTCGATTGTTTTTCTTTCATTCATAACTGAAAGTTGTGGCTTTAGGCTCTAAACGAGGCGCTCAGTTGGCAGCTTAACAACGACTTGGCCATAATAAAAGTACTGTTCTTCTGTTTGTTGTTGCTGTTGTTGTTGTTCGCTCAGGTTACAATACCAACTGTCAATCGCCACTCTGGACACTTGTTGCCCCCATCTCCATAGTCGAATCAAATTTCATGTTTCGTATGGATTATATGGTTATGCATTTGCGCACTTGTCAATTGCACTTCGATTGCGTTTTAAGTAAGTTTGTATTTCGCACTTGGGGGCCATTCGCCAGACAAATGGGGCAAACGAAACGTGCAGCTGCATAAATAAACTATCCGTCCGAATGTTTCATTGAGAATTGCACATGCTTTGACAAACTTTTCGATACATGTATGTTGTAGTATCTTTCAGCTCGCGTTTTGAGAAAAACCCCACAATATTCTAATTGTTCACAGCATCATAAAAATAAACACATACTTATGTTTATACACTGTTGTAATTTGCGCTCCGTTAGGATCTCTATAAAAGCAGATCTCTCCGCTAACTCGCATGCCAGTCAAAGTCAAGATGCATATCGCAACTAAGCTCGTTATTTCGCTCTATATAGTTTATCTGGCCTTAAACTATCGGGCAACGCAAGCTAAGCCTGCCGAGGAGCATTTAACCAGAACGGTAAGGCTACTTAAACCTTTGTCTGATTATTTGTTGCAAATATTTCGATCCTTATAGAAACATGAGGCGCAAGAAGATTGGTTCTCATCACTATTTGGGGATTATTTCGATGATGATGACAGTGAATCTCAAGAATATTGTAAGGTTTAAAGATTGTTCAATTTGTGTGAAACTCTCTTAACTTGGTTTATCTTTACAGTAATTTGTCGCAATTGCACCGTTATTGTTGGCCAAGCGAATGCTACACAAACAACAGCTCCTCCAGCAACAACTCCACCCACAGCAGCTCCCACAGCAGCTCCTTCAGCACCTCCAGCAGCAATCGCTCCTACAGCAGCACCAGCAGCACCTCCAGCAGCAGTCGCTCCCACTGCAGCTCCTACAGCAGCAGCACCAGCAGCAGCTCCAGCAGCCACTCCAGCAGCAGCACCAGCAGCAGCAGCTCCAGCAGCAGCAGCACCAGCAGCAGAACCAGCGGCAGCTGCAGTAGCAGCTCCTACAACAGCGCCCACTGCTTAAGGATAATCTATTATTCGTCTGACATCGAACCTTCAAACCCATTATTTTCAAACCGACTGCAATGTTAAACGTTTAACTAAAACTTATTTTTAAGGATTTTTCATAAGTTTTTAAAAGGGATTTGGTATACGAAGATAAGTTAAGTATTTGTTTTTTATTTCCGGTTAAGGTGCTATCAATTATTAAATGTTGTTTTCTCAAATAAATAACACCAGGTAATTATACTTAAAGATCGCATGATGCACCCTAAATCTCTGGCATAAGCATCCACTTCGAGCATCAGCCGATCAAGATAATGCACAATTGTTTTGACATAAGTCACAACAAATCGGCTGGCGCTCAACACAGACCCACACGCATTGCCCTGTCTGGTTGTGGTCTGGGACCGGGACCGGGAGTAGCTGGTTCCATTCAACTTTAGGCTCGGTGGTTTTCTTACTGTAGATCTGTGAATTTGTCGTCTTTTTGAACACATTTCGCTTCTGCCTTGGCATTCGCGCAGTGACAGCAAATGTGATACGAAGGCAGCACAACTTGACATTATGTTTGACATTTGTAATCTTGCGATCGTTAATTATTTTCGAATTGAGTTACAAAGGGGCGCACATAGTACAGACACAGAGCCACACAGGAGCTAAGATTTCCTCAATGCACAACAACAAACAGTGAGCAAAGATCATACGAACATTCGACAAATGTTTTCCCTTCATACCGAAATATCGAAATTCATTGCCAGTTTTTTGTCTGTCTTTTTTGGGTCCGTCGGCATCGCTGTGGCAGGCATTTGTGGCATCCACAATGTGATAGCTGCAATTTGTTGCTCTACTCAACAACATTATCTTCGAGTGCTTGACTTTTGTGCTAAACGTTCATAAATTTGTCTCCACAAATGTTTTTTAGTTGTCTCTTGCCCCTAATGAATGGATGCTCAGTACTTGTTCGGTGTTTTTGTCTTAGATCAATGTTTACTGTGTCATTTTAATGGCTTTTCAAATACGCATGACATCAATTTTCGGCAATTATTCAAGATTAATGGGCGGCCAAAGTTGACCATTAGAAAATGAAGTTCATTATGTTATTGATAAGAGTTAGCTCCAAAAATTTAACATTTCAAACAAGAGTTGAACTTGAGATGAAATTGGAGATTTGAAAGCTTATCACAAAACTTTGTTGACTACTGATTTATGATCAATATACATATATACATCCGGCCTGTTTTGAACGTCAGCATCTCCATGCAAATTAGTCACGTATTTTTCCTATTAGCGCAACAATTATATTTCTCCATAGTGTTGTGCGCTTTGTTTGCGGATTAAGATGAGTCAAGAGGCCGTTGGGCAAAACATATTTTGATAAATTATTGCTTATGGCCTAAAACTACAACATCCTTTCAATACAAGGCATATTTATTTATTCACATTTATTTTCGGTTGTTTAGTTGAATTTGACGTTCATCTGTTAAATATGTGATGAGCTCGTTAAAAAATAAGAAAAACAAAGTAAATACTTGTACTATATGTATTTAAAGATTCTATTGCAATGGGCGTGCACAATGCAAACACTACTTAGAGTCCAGAGGGTAGAAGCTACCGTCCGGTGAGTCGGATGACCCTTTTGTCGATCGTGCCACATTGGCCTGTTCTATGCTACCGACGGCATTTGGGTTTGTGTTGTTGTTGTTATTGTCTGGTGTTGGTCTTATTAAAGGTGCAAACATGCCACCGCCGTTGAGGATTCAAATTCGAGAGTCGTCGCGTCGGTTACGATCAGAGAGCAGCCAGCAGTAGTTGGAGGAGGAGGAGGAGAAGGGCAGACAAGCTCCCGCTCAGGTGCCGCATGAAGTGTTTGTCCGTTTGCCCGTTGGGTTTATTTTGCGTGTTTGTTTGCCTTCGGAAACCTTCGAATGTAGAGAGAGACTACTTTTTTTTCGAACGTAGACACACACATGCAGTGTGTGTATTATTGTTTATTTAATTTTAAGTTACGCACAACAACAACAGCAACAATATAAAGGGGCTTGGGCTACTTAAATGCACGCTCCAGACCATGTTTGCAGTGATGTCTACGTCTATAACACACAATAAAAAAACATATACATATATATATCTACGCTCAGCTGAGAGCGACAGATACTTTGACTCTAACCAGTATCCATATCCTGGCTGGGAGTGGATTTCCACTAGTCACTAAGCTAATCAAAGCAAACAATACGGAGCCAAGCTGAGATCGGATCGGTTCAGACGGATGATCCAAGTAGCAGTAGCTGCGGCTTCTGTTAATGAAAAGCAAACATCTACAAAATGTGAAGAGTTTGTGCAAACAGCTTAAAAAATCATAAACTCATTTTTTTCTCAATATTGTCAGGGCCAGAAACAAGATGCGCGCCTTGCCCTGCCAATATTTGCTAATGGATTTGGGTATTATTATTTTTTGTTTTTTAAATGATGCGGGCTCTCATTAGTCCTCCTACTGCGGGTTCTTTGGGCAAACGGAAGTCGTTGGTAGCTGCATACAAATGGCTTACAAATGGCTCTGTTTGCATTGAAATTCAACACTTTTTTCAGTAAGCTGGTAACCCTAGCAGGGAAAGAAAGAGAGAGAGAGAGAGAGAACTAAAGACTGGCTTCATGGAGCATGGCCCGGACCGCAGACCATAAAAAGCTCAATTAAAATTGTCTATAAAGCGAAATTATAATTCATAAATTCTGGGAAATTGCCGAATACAATGGGCAGGCACTGTTCGACAGCAGCCACTGTTTCAGCGACGGCCGATAAACAAATTACAAAATGCTGCTGCAAATGAAGTAGCAGTTGCACTTAAATCTCTTCTTCTTCTTTGCTTTCTAATTCTTGGAATATTTTTTGCAAAAAAACAAAAATGAGAAAAAACTTTCGCTTTGACAAAAAACCGCTTAAGGGCTTGTGTGGCAATTAAATGCGGCAAAAAAGGCAAGCCGCATTCATGTATACACTTAAATTATATAAAAATGTTAAAGGTTCAGCAAAGCTGCACTGATGCATGCAAATCCAATTACGGAAGCAATTAACAAACTTTAACTAACTAGAACTCATATAAAATAATATTTGTTATAACAAAAATATATATATATGGTATTTATATGGCAGCGATAATCGCTTAAGTGTCTGATTAAAACATAAAAAATATATATATACAGCTGTTCTATATATAATTTTATATGTGAAGACTAATTGACTTCCTTGTCAAATGCTGATAAGCATAACAAGTAAGGAGACTTTCGCAATCCCGACTAGGACATACCCTTAACCCGTGACGTGAACAGTCATTTGTGTTATAACCCAATGACCAAAATTACTTAGCTTCAGATCAGCGATATCTCCGATATCTCATTACATTATTCACAGTTTTTACCCTAATTTTCAAAATTTTTTTCTTAGCGATTACATGTGTGTATCGATAACTTAAGGGAAACTTGTTTTCATGGTCTAGGAGAGCTTAAATTTCGAATTTAAATTCTCTAGCTCATATAGTCTCTGCGATCGGCGCGTTCATACAGGCGAAAAGACAGTCTTTATCGAGTCGGCTGTTAAGCTGATCAAGAAAATATACATTTTATGGTGTTGGAGATGCTTACTTCTGTCTGTTACATACTTTTCAATACAAAACCATTATACCCTCTATTACCCATTTTATTGGCATACAAATATACCCTTTTATTGGTTTGGCCAATGAATCGAAATCTCTGTTTTGTTTTTGGTCTTTTTTTTATAGTTTTTGTATTTTACTTTTTGCTAACAGATTTCAAATGTCAGAAGGCAATAAACTTATTTCATGCCTAATTGAAATTAACAAATTCAAACAGACATCTGACCATTTGGACAGCTGATAAGCAAATTTTCGAATAAAAAAACATTTATATATGTCGTTAAATACATTGTATTATTTATGGGCCTACGGTTTATGACATTATGGGCCATGGGTATTTAATCAACGATGTGCAATTCAGTGACCCCAAAAATGGGACAATAATAGAAATGCAATATTTTAAATAAAATATTTTAAGAATGAGCGAATTATGTCAATTAACACGTTTCCACCTCAAACGAAGCATTTAAAAATAATTACATTTATAATTATATAGAAAATTGTGACTAATTAATGCAAAATGCACTTGAACAAAAGGCAAGCTTTCAATCAAATAGTTGAATGCATTTTATTAATATATGTGACAAAACAAAATGGCCGTCAATGATTTTTAGTTTACGCCCTCAAAAATTGCATATAAATTTGGCATGAAATGGCGTCGTTTCACTTCCTTTTTTCGCCCTGTTTTTTGGATATTTAGGGTATTATTTATATTAATATTTTATAGTCTCGCCCTAAGACGCAAGAAACGAAAAAGAAACAGAATACAAATCCGATGAGCAGCAGCTAAGAAAGCATGGCAAATTTAATTTTCCTTCTTTTTTCTCACTTTTTTCGCCCAAACAGCAAAGTTGCAATATGGCTGTGGCCTGTGGCCTGTGGCCTGGTGCGGTGCCGGTGGCCATAAATCTTAGACTCTTGGCAAGTGGTATCCGCACCCTTTGGCCATCACCCGTTGCTACCATACAATTTGATTGACAGTGCGATGCCGACGTCGCCAAGAGGGAGAATTGTGAATGTTAATACCCTGTAGTATTGGTTGTAGGTGGGATGATAAAAGCTGGTAAGGAAAATCGCTTAATTTAGTTAACACTCATCTTTTCTTACATGTTCTAAGTGCTTAAAACATTTAACATAATTACAACAATTAACAAGTTGTAAATTCGTTCAACTTATAGGGTATCTATCTGTTGTACACACCTCTTTTGGGCCTATTCTTTTTGCATTTAATGAAAATAAGTTGATTTGCATTTGCATTGCAGCAAAAATTAATTTAACAACTCAGTTGAACTCTGTTGAGGCTCGGCGCGTTTATTTTCATTTTTCTTATATATGTTGCGTATACGCAGCGCAAGCCAACATATGTACTAAGGTATATAATATTCTTAAATTTTAAAAATATACATTTTACTTGTTGCATTCGCGATTAAAACTGTTACGTTTTACATGATTTCATGCCAATATACACAGTATTTAGTGCCTATATAGGAGCTTGTCGACAACTTTGCATTCGGAGCGTTGCACAATTTGCCGCACAATCGCATTTATTTATCAGTGCATTTCACACACACATAACCCCAAAGCCAGCCAAGAAAGAAAGCAAGAAGGAAGCGTCTGCGCCACATGCAGAATCTCTTCTGTCTTCGTCTGTCCCATAGTGTCCCTTTTGAACTGTGGCAAATGTTATTCCCATTTAATCAGCAAGAGTTCAATTGTCATTGCGTTATCAGGCAAATGAGTGAGAATTGTCATCTATTTACTTCTTTTATTGGACTGATCTTTCGTTTTTTTTTCTGTATTCTTACGATACTCTATAGAAAAGAAAGTTTAGATAAGGTTTTAATTCTTCAAGATCAAAATAAATTTGAGAGGAATCAAAGTAAGAATACAAATGTTTGGGCATAAATATTCCCCGTCCTAAAATTTTTCTCCATAGTTTGAGATTCTTTGTCCTTGAGATAACATCAACCATTATACAGCGCATAACAGAAATCTCGTCTATATTATTGCAAGCGAATCGGAATATTCCATGAAATTGTCAGAGCTTCGATAATGTTTAATGGATGGCTTATAAATAAAATTGCATCATATGTAGATCTTTGTGCATTGTAATCTACTGATTAACTCGAATGTTGAGCTCAAATTATAAATTAAGCTCATTACTTTGTGTTTGGCCCGCCTTGTAAAACAAGTACCATATGCCCTTAACATCACCCTCACCCTATATGCGTGTGTGGAATATCAAAAGTACATAAAACTAAATAGATTCCTTCAGCGTCAACAACTTTGTCTGTCAACAGAAATGAATGGCTTCATAAATCACGGCAGCCAACACAAAGTGGCGTCGCCCAAGTCACAAAGTTCTCTCTCTTCTACCATAGCACAAAATATGACAGCGTCTGCAGCAGTTTGAGTTCAGCTCCCAAACCCCAGAAAGAGATAGAAGAGATTCTTGTGGCCGTTCCCGTTGCTGGCGCATGTAAAAGGGGGCGCGCCCAAAAAGACATGCTGCGGTGACTTCAATTACGCGTACCAAGAATGTGGACAATGCGAGCGCGCATCACCGAAATACATACCACATATCCTATGTATGTGCATCTAAGTACAAACAATAGAAGCAACGACGAGATCTATAACAAATGCAAATGCACAAATCCAACCAATCATTGCCAATGTACTAGAACCGAATGCGCTGCAGTGCAATGGTGATACACTGAGAAAAAAAAACAAATAAGAAGGCTCTAGTCAAGGGATCTTAACTAGGACATATCCTTAACCCGTTACAGAAAATTACCACACTTCAAATTGCTATATCTCCGGTATTCCTAAACCGATTTTTATTAAATTTAAATTTTCATAATCTTACTCACAGTTTCAATCCTAATTTTCACAATTTTTTAAATTATTTTTTTTCTTTGTTATCAACCACTTGTTTATATCGGAAACTATAAGTGTTATCGATAACTTAAAGCAAACTTGTTCTTCTCATGGTATAAGAGAGCTTTAGTTTCGAATCTGGATTCTGAAGACGGTCGGACGTTGCTGTATCGACTCAGCTGATGTTGATGCTGATCAAGAATATATTCTTTATGGGGTCGGAGATGTTTCTTTCTGTCTTTATTAATTTCTCATTATTCCCTTTTTTACCCATTTTATGCGTTATGAGTGTAAAAAGTTGCTTAGAATAGTTTGTAAAATCAGAAAATATACAAATATTGATTTTAAATTGTTTTCGAATAAATCGTAAACTATGATTTACTCTCTAAAATATAGCAACTACTCCTTTTCTCCAAGTGTACTCACAGCTAGCATGCTAGCAATGTGCGACAAGGAAACGCCCGACGCTGACAGGCATAAATTTTGTTGGCCGTCGCACTTTGAGCTATGGAAGTGCAGTTCCGGTTCGATCTTAGGTCTTAGGTCGCCGAACATAGATGCCTTTGGGAATAGCAGAGTCGTCAAGGGGTTAGGGGTTAGACATCACTATACAGATGTTTGTTGGTTTGCCAACTTATACATAGTATTGATGAGGTCGCATTAATTACGACCCAAGGGGCTGCAAACACGTGCCCCCACCCTATTGTTGTTGTTGTTGTGTGTGTGGCAGATGCAGCGATTAGAAAATCATTAAACTTATGTTAATGAGCAGAGCTTCATGTTGCACACTTGCACACACTTGTCACAAGTGGCAAGCATATCCTTATACTTTTCGACAGATGATTGGCTCCATGTGGGCGGGCGGGCCATCATCATAATGAATGTCGTTGCTTGATTTAATTAAAGTCGTCTGTGCGGTCCACCGACGCCATATAATCAAGTCAGTCAGGCGTTATCCGAAACTTGAACGCAATCAGGAATATCACAGACGGCAAAAAAAGGAGTTGTATGTATGTATGTATGTGTACTTATGTATGTATGTACATATACAGTTCCATTAAGACGTGTACACATTGACGCGACTTTTTCCTTCTCTCAAGTGTTTGCCAGCATTTTGTGACCGTCTTCGTCTTTATCGTTGTCGTCGTTGTCGTTGTTGTCGCCGTTGTTGTTGTTGTTCTTGCCTTTTGTTTTACTGCCCATTTCTGTGATTTTAGCATCTTGGCATCGGCCTGTGGGCTTTTATGTTTAGCTACCGAAGTAGATGGCTACCGGTAGCCGTTAGTCACGCATTTCTGCATCTTCATAGCCCTTCGTTGCCACAAGCGGCAAGCAGCAAGCGGCAGCTATACGCAGTCTGCGTCTGGTCGATCTAAGTAAACAATGCTGCAGCTACTGCGTACAAACAATATGTCAAAACATCGAAAGCAAGTCATTAATGGACCGAAGTGCAAGATCTTCAACTCGAAAGCTTAAAGTACATAGCCATGACTGGCTACATTGGTTACATTTTGCAAAGGAACTTAAAGTTGTGAGATAAGAAGTATACTTCATGTCATATATGATATGGTATTTCAAGTTCCAGAAAAAACTTAAATCTGCTTAGTAGTTTACAGAAAAGTTCCTTTCAATTACCAAAAATCATACTTATTTCCCTGCTTAATCACGGATAAGATCGATGGCATCAGGCTATTACATAATGTGGCACTTAAGCGCATGCCAAAAATCATGAAATGGCATTTATTTTGGAAGATTGCGCAGAGATGTTTAATTGCCGATCGATATGTCAACAAAACTCAACACAACTTTCAGGCCATAAAGCTTTGTGTGTGTCTTATTTTGGGGCCAAAATATACGAATGGACAAACAGAGACACGGACACTTGGCGGCAAAAGTGAAGTGAGGAAGACGGCAAGAGAACAAACACTGTGGCACAGACCACAAACATTACAACGATCATTAGTTAAATTAGAGGCATTGGCATAGCTTTGGCATCGCCCATCGCCCATCCTCCAACCAAAAGCAAACAATATTGTCAACAGCTACCGGGAGGCTGTCGATCATGCGCAAAAGGCGGCAAGCGGCATCGTTGTTCAACCTTTTGAAACGAAAATCAAAAAACAAATACACATGTGTATGTGTATGTGGAAGTACTTCTCTAATGAAATGTGTCTTGGACTGGCGACACTGGAAGGTGGCAGTTGCACATTGTTTGCATGGGGCATTGCGACACCAAGTGAAGGTGTTCAGCTGCAGCAGGATGTGAATGGCTGAGTTTTGTGTAAGCACAAGTTTTCCCCACTTCAATTGCAAGTGGAATGTGCCCAAAACTTAGGGAATGCCGACGGTATTCTGATTCTGATGTGTTAAGCTTTTCGTAGTTTCAACATACCTGGGTCCATTTCCAGATTGAAGTAATCCAGAATTGTATCTGCTTTAAGCAATCTCCGTTTTCAGCTCCACTTAAATTGCTATCACTTTCTTCGTGAGCTCGTTTAACGCTCTAAACTATATGGTATATATTTTTATTATTTATATATACATATATAATTGGTTATCGGGCTGAGGGGAGTTTTGCATTAACCGTTAAATAGTCGCACTTGGCTATATATATTGTGTATTGTTAGTTTCAATTAAGGCATGTAATTTGCACAAATTGTCGGCGCCTCTTGACCGGCGCGACGCCAGTTGGAGTTAACTGATTGGATTTCGATTATGTTTGACGATTTAAGGTTTCGTTACGTTTTGTTTCGTTTTGTAGGCTGTGTAGTTTTGGGACGCGTTACTTGCTATTGAGGTAAGTTGTTGAACCACAACTGAAATCTGATTAGCACATTTTTTTTTTTTTGGCAAACGATCGATGGCTTTTGTTCAGAAATTATCACGCACTTTTCACACCTGATTTTTTTTCCACCCGTTGTTGAATCAGCTTTTTCAACTTTTTAACTGATTAACATTATCAGCATAATCGTTGGCCAAGAAACATTCTTTCACATATTCAATATTAGCATTGATTTCGATTTTAATTGCACAAACAAAACACACAAACAATGATCGCACTTATTCGTGTCACTTGCTGTTCCGCATTTAAATCCAATTGCCCGTTGATTTCTGTTCAGCTACTGAACGGTGTTCCGTGATCCGTGATCCGTGTGTGGGAGCAGCGCACGTTTCACAGCTCCAACTTGTTGTTGTTCGTCACCCGTGTCTGCTGCGACTAACGGTCGATCGCTCGCGTTCATCAATCCACAGCCACATGCGAAAAGAACTAACTGACAAGAGTCAAATAAGTGAACAACAACAACAAAGACGACGACAGCGACGCAGCATCCCAAAGATCACATTCTCTCTCCTTCTTTCATTTGCTTACGCTCTCGTGTGCTCAGCATTTGACTGTGTATGTGTTGATGTGTTTCTTCTTTACTCTCACATTTGTATTGCACACACTCACAGTGAGGGCGGCGATCGCTTTGTATTTGTTGGTTTTAATGGCGCAGCCATGGTGTATTGGTATGTGTATGTGTTTTAGTTGGCTGGCAAAATAACAAAAATGAAGAATGTCTTTCAACGAACAGGAGCGCAAGCGGTTAAACAAGCGCCCAACTAGAAAGACCATAAATACATCCAATATATAGAATGCTGTTCAATTTTGTCATAATTGTTTTTAACTTTATGTGAATCAAATATATTAATCAACTTTATCAACTGCACCCCTTGCGCTCCTGTGCTCCCACACTCACACACACACATTCGTATCTGCAGTATGTATAGTTGTAGGTTCGTATCTCAGCTGCGCACGAGTAGTCTGCTCTTGTGACTCTGACTAACCATACGCAACCGGGCGGAGTTAATTTTTGAATGCTTGAATGGCCAATCTGAAGCAAGTAAGCGTATCCGTAGCGTTCCGCCGTGTGCTCGGCCGATGTCATGACTTTTTAGTATCAAACACACACATTTACACACACGGCGGCTAGCTGGGACATAGCGAGAGAGAGAGAGGCGGGGCCGAGGCAAACCGCCTAGTTCGACTGTGCGTCTTTAGCTGCTGATGATCGCGTGCATCTATTTTTGCTTCATTAACAAAATCGTATCATTAGAGCGATCGTTGTTTGCTAATAAACCGGCGCAGGGCCATATCCCTTTTTGCCAGGGGGTGATGGGGTGTTGGGAGGGGGGTTTTTTGATGGGCTTTCCACCTTGTCGACTGAGATGCTGCATTTCGATTCTTGCCGAGCCGTTGCGTTTCGCATGGTTAGACTTAATTATAAGAATTGCCGTTGTCTTCATATTGTTGTCACTAATATTTAATTTCGTCATTTAATGGCTGCTGCCAATTTCTGTTGTCGTTTGCTCATTAGAATGACACTGGGCCTCACGCCGCTCTATTACATGTACATATGTATGTATTTACATATCAATCTCTGTGCGCTTGTGTGTGTGTGAGCGAGCGCAATGCACTGATACACTCTCAATAACGAGTTGGACACGCCTTCTTGAGTTCGCTTTGGCCTACCTGCGCGCACCTTTTGTTGCGAATTTAACTTACAGCACACTCTCGCTCATTCTCTCTCTCTCTCTCTCTCTCTCGCTGGGTGATGATCGCCATAGTGAACGTTTGTTTTGTGAATGGTTTCGTTAAGCTTTAAGATAAACATTTCGTGTTTCCAGCTTGCATGAATCCTTTTTTTGGTGGGGCTTAAACATTTTAAGAAATGAAAATTAATATTTTAAAGAATCATTGTTTTCTCAAACGGAAAAATTTTAATTCTTAAGAAATATATAGCTTTATACCGACTTGTCCGTCATTTTCCAACTAATGTTACGTATCCGCACACACACACACACATTCAAAAATTGACAAAGAATAATACAGACAATAATTAGCCATATGCGAAAATTAAAAGCCCCATGGCGTAAATACGCACCCAGATGGAGATGAAGACGAAATTATCTGTGTTTAACAAATTGGGCGACATTCTTTGAAGTTTGCCGCCAGCAGCGACAAATGACAAGCATAACAAATGAATATTATGTGTTTTCTCTTCTTCTTCTTCTTCTGTCTTCTGCTTTATAACACCCAACACACAAAAATAACATTGCAAAGCCCGAACCAAATATGCGCGACACTTGAGAAAACAAAAGGCGCATCCGTGACAGAGTCATCGGCGGCGAAGGCGGCGGCGGCAGCGACCAGAGGTTAACTGGAGTGCCTTTCAAAATGTGCTATAAAATTGACACATTCAGAGCAAACGAAGCCCACTTACGTAACACAACAACGGTAAAAAGGGTGTTAACACTAGACGGAAGCGTCGAATTGTCTACGCCAGCAAAAAGAGCCGACACTTAAGGTATAGGGAGGACCTCGTTAGACAGGATCTGGGAACTGGCACACACGGCCAGCACTTGAGTGTGGACATAAAATGGCTCAACGCAATTGCAGTTAACGATGAATTATTGGAATAAACGTGAAGCGGCTCACTTGAGAGGCAACGCACCGCAAACTGTCACCTGATCCGAGAGGTTTGCACCCGTGCACGGCTAACTACCCAAGTACGTAGGTCGAGGATGAAGTTGTTTTGTAATATTGCAGCTCTAGGTTTGTTGTTCGACAAGTCAACGGCTTTGTGTGAAAGATTTGGACACATGTTTCTACTTCTCGTCGGTTTCAATTTCACAATTTCACAGGCCATAGATCCTACTTCACTCTATATGATTTTGTGTTGTTTCTGGAGCAGCAGGATAAAATGGGAAGCGCATCTTTCACGCTGTTTTGAGTTTTGTTTCAGCGCTGTTCCCATTGTCTGGGGCGAAGCGTTATGGCTTATAAATTTCAAAATATGCATTTCAATATTTTATAGAGTCTGTTTTTGTTTGTGTATATATCAAAACACAATCCCCAAATGCAATCATGTATGAGTTTACCATAAACATACCATAATAATATTGCAAAATAAATATAAGATTCAGGTGTTGTGCAAATGTGCAAAACCAAATGCATCCCATATTAAAATATTTAACATATTATTCTTGCTTCATCAAGGTTTATATGTGTTTTATCTTAATGTGCTTGAAATCACTTAAACATGCATTAATAAGTGATGTGTTTTTTTCGTAAATTATATTGTTGGTGTTAATTAAAAACCTTCTTCGATGGTTTACACAGAGTCAGAGCCAGTTAAACCCAAGTCGGAAGCGCAAAGTTAAAGCCACAAAGTTGCCGACCATGCTACCAAAATGTTACGTTGTTTTCTTTTCTTTTTTTGGTCAGGAATCGCCCTCTAACCTGTGCCAGTGGGCACGGCATTGTGGTTTCAAACAATAATTAAAAGCAAATAAAATAAACAAATTTGTACAACGACTAATTGAAACACAAATAAATCACACAAATTTTAACTAAAAGCGTCGTTCGCAGACCACCCAGAAAAAAAAAAGAAGAAAAAAGTTGAGTTGTAATCAAAGTGTTAATAGGCCAAACGGGTTTTTTGTTTTTTTTGGACATGTTAAACGTGCCTGGATAGATCGCTCGATTGAAACACACACAAATATGGCTTGAAGGTTTCTGTACTGCCTCCAAGTGATGACCAGAACGACGACGACGACGACGACAATCAGACAAAAGACGAAACGTTGACGACGTTGCTCACTCAACGGCCGTTCATCTGAGGAGTTGTCAAGATTTGCCGCAACGTAGACGGAGACAGAGGCAGCAGTTGAAGCAGCAACAGCAGCAGCATCAGCAAAGTTTGCTTCACGCCGGTTGCACTTGAATGCTTCAACGACATTCTGATTTGTGGTTGCGGCTGCTGAGACTACGGCAAACGGCAAAAGGGCCTGGATATGAGAGGGCGCGCGCGCGCCGTTTGCCCGGCAATATTTTACGTGGAGAAGAAGAAAATTACAGAAATTATCTATAGTTCGTATAAAAACAAACAAAATGCAAAACGCTTCTGGCAATAAACCACAAAAAACAACAACAATTTGAGGTGAAAGTTTCCATGAAATGGTATGTGGGGATCTCGGGATCTATTGGGATCAAACTCTTGCTCTCTCTCTCTCTCTCTCTCTTTCTCGTTCAATTTCAATATGGCGTCGTTGTTGTTTCCGCATGGCAATGCCTCAGTTGGCTGCTGCTGTTGCTGTTGATAGACGCGCTTTAAATGCATAAAATTGCTGACTATAAATAACATTTAATGAAACACATTTTTCGATTCTTAATTCTACACGCTACAAAACTTCCCGCCCTTTTCATATTGCTTTTGTTTCGTTTCGTTTTGGCAAAGGATTGGTGCACAACATTTAGCTTCGCATCTTCTATGCATTTTGAGTTATTATTGTAATTTGGCTGTGGGCAGTCGGGTGGAACGCCAGCCAGTCGCAGTTAGTCGGGGGGAGTCTTTGGGCTGAGGAACCATGTGGTTCTTCGTTCGCCTTTTGGAATGTTTGTTGTCATCTACATTTTTCACAGTCTATGAAATATAATAAGTTTGCGACAAGTGCACAAAATTTGTATGCATTCAATTAATGAGAAAATATTAAAGATAGGCTCGAAAGCAATCAAGCAATTCACAGAACTCACATTTTTACAATGTACTCCATAAGGGATCATCGATGGATGGATGCTACTCTATAGTTCCACTAAGTACTAAAAAACCACCTACACACATCCGCCCAAAAAAAAAAAATAATATGTTAACGGTAAACTCGCGTTCGTTTTATGCGCTTTGCGCGCACATCTCAAAACTTAAATGTGCCGTAACGGCAAATGAAATAGCAAAATAGTTGTTCTTCCCCCTCAACACAAACATCCATGCTGAAATATGCAAGTACATACGTACACAGAAAAACTCTTAACATTTCTATATGGCTGTTTCTCACTCAATATTTTTGTTTCTGTTTTAATGCTTTAGTTTTATTTAAGTGTTTATGGAAAAATAACTAATGAAAACGCCTTAAATTGCACATTTCGCTGCACTTCTCTGGGATGCTCTCTTTTTTTTTAGTTATTAATAAACACAACACAACGTCTCGTTGTTTGGGTGTAAGTGTGTTCGGCAATGTGTGTTAAAGCGCAGCATGATTCGCTCGATTTAATATACATTTCCATGCCAAAGGCAACACGCCGAGTTTGCCGCCCTTTGATTTATAAATTGTGGCTCCTCGTGGAACATTCAACCCGACACATTGACTCAGGGTCGGCGATATTCGTTTTGTCGCGCTGTTTGTTTATTTAATGTCAATGCAATTTAATTATTTACTTGTATGTGTGTGTGTGTGAAAGACAAGTCCAAAAATATTCGTCAAATTTGTCATGAATAATAATACAACATACATATGGTGTAGGACCCGAGATTACTCCTTGAAATTGACGAGACTTTTTCTGTTGGTTTTTTTTTTTCAACTTTACAACGAAGTTTTTTATATTTCTAAGCTTCAAATGCTTTTTGCGAATGTTTCGTTACACTTTTTAACATAGTAATTCTAACACAAGCAATAATATAGGAGGTTGGACACCAGGTGTGGTTTCAGCTCTGCAAGATAACAAAAAAGAATAGATTAAGCAACTTGTTTGTAAAAAGTGCTTTGAGCAGCTACTTACACTATTGAAACACAGAAATATAAGGTAACTACGCTGCAACAAATGTGCCGGTTATGATGGGTTATGGCTTAAGCTAAAGGGGTACACTATACTGCTTGCGCCTTAATCAGCCTTCTGAGGCACACTGAGCTCCCAGAAGAGCTTGCCCATGCCACCAATACCGACGAGAGCGAGAGCCATGGTGATGCGGTAAAGCACTTGGTCAACAGCGGATCCCTTCAGGAAAACGGGCTTGCCATCTTTCTTTTGGAAGTGCTCCTGCACCTTGCGGATTTCAAAGTAGCCCTTCTCAATCTGATCCTTGCTGGTCGCAGTTGCACGACGAGAACTGGTGGTGGCAAAGCTGCGCACAACGGCCTGTGTTTCAATAAAAATGTGCGGTTAGTTTGGGTGCTCCAGCAATCTTACGTAATTGTTTGATAATATAATGCCTCCAGGGCATACGGCAATGCATTAATCTCGCAATCATATAATACCCTAACTTAAATATCACAATGAATACTCACTCTGGATAGGTTCATCATTTTCTCTGGAAATGTTTTATTTTTAGCAACTCAAATGCAAATACGAGGTGCTCGAGCGAAAAATTCACGGGCCTCAGGTTATGACAGCTGTTTGACGTCTTTGGAGAACGTAGTTGCCATATCGTTTTATAATTGCCATTCACATCAATTTGCCATTCACAGACATTCATTGGCGGCATTCTCAAGGAAAAAAATATATTGTTATTCTGATTGCTGCCGCAGCTGCTCGTTATAGATTTATTTATTTATTTATTTTAAAAGACAACAAATCGCTCTCAAACGCAATGGGCTTTCTAACAGTATTGAAAAAGATGCGTCAAAAGGAAAAGGAGATGCGTATCCTCCTGCTGTAAGTGCTCTTAAAGGCGTAAGTATTGGAAGAATTGTGATTCATGTTTTTCTTAATGTTTACAGTGGGTTGGACAACGCTGGAAAAACTACAATACTTAAACGTTTTAATGGAGAGCCCATTGACACAATCTCGCCCACTTTGGGTTTTAATATTAAGACACTAGAGCACAATGGCTACACACTAAACATGTGGGACGTTGGCGGACAGAAGTCATTGCGCTCATATTGGCGTAACTATTTTGAGTGCACAGATGGTCTTGTTTGGGTAGTGGATAGTGCGGATCGAATGCGTTTGGAGACATGTAAGCAGGAGCTGCAAATACTGCTGCAAGAAGAGCGCTTGGCCGGCGCCACATTGCTAGTGCTGTGCAATAAACAGGATTTGGCTGGCGCTCTCAGTTCAAATGACATTAAGGAGGTATTTTATTAATATTAAGTTTCAAACATTACAAAATTTATTAACACTTTGTGGCTTACAGATTCTAAGTTTGGATGAAATCACCACACATCACTGGTTGGTTGTCGGCGTAAGCGCTGTTACTGGAGAAAAGCTCTTAAGCTCCATGGATTGGCTTATAGATGACATTGCAAAGCGCATATTTACATTAGATTAGAGCGTAAATAAAGCCCAAGGCTACTTCTCAAGCAAATACATTTTGTATAACTTTTCATCCTTGGCATTGGAAAACTGCGGTATAAAATTCACTTTGTGAATCGTGCTAAATCCTTCGTCAAGTGTAGGTGCTTGATACTTTTTCTTCATCATGTTAAAGACCATGTCATTGACTTTGGAATGATCAGTCTCCAACAGCTCCCGGAAGGCAATGTTGTGTTTTGCATGCGATGGCGTTACATTCATCACCAGGCAACGACACGATATTTTCATTTCCAAAGCCAGAGCCACAAACTTTTTACGCGATGCTACATCCACATTTGTATTGTCCACAACACAAGACTGACCATCACTCAAAGCACGTTTACACGCATTCAGACAAGCCTGTGTACTGCCCAGAGTGTCGGCATTTGCGATCTTGTAGCCTTTGCCACCAAGCACCTCGGCACAGAAGTGACTCTTTCCGGAGCCAGGCAGACCAACAACAATTATCATTTCACACTTGTCTGTGTCGAATTGCAGGTCATTTGGCTCAAAGAGTGGTATTTGATCGTGTATGCTGCTGGGATCAAAATCTGGCTTATTCCACTGCTCCACCCGTTTGCCAAGAAAATGAGCCTCTGGCGTGTAAAATGAAATGCCAATGTTTGTGGCAAAAAGTCGATCTGCCAGGGAATGATCCTTGCGTTGCTTCGTGGCACCTTTGCCCGTCTCCGGTCTGCCAGCTGCATCGCCAACAAAGAATGAACGCTCTTTATTGATCATCACTTTATCGTTCATTTCATTTTGCAGATGCTCCCACATACCGGGCAATGGTTTGCGATAGTACCCATTGCCAATAGCTATGAACACCTGAACGGGCACTCCCAGTTGCTTTACAATGTTTTTAATTTTTACTTTGAAATCGTCTAGCTTGATTTTGCCGCGAGCTATTCCGCCCTGATTTGTAAAGAAACAGATTTTGAAACCGTCTTTGTGCAGCCGCTGCAGCTTCTCGGGCACTTCAGGATAAATGATCTGCCAATCGCTCGTGTTCTTCGGAAAGACATTACCCGATTTTGTCTTTATAATAGTGCCATCCATATCATAGCCAGCAATTTTGCTTTGGGCAAACAAGTTGGCGCTACTGTAGATTACTAATTTACCATTCTCAACCGCATCCCATTTATCTGTCTCACTGGCAACAACCCTTGCAGGTTGTGCTTGCTCCTCAGCGTTGCCTTCGTCGGTTTCTGGTGGTGGATTGAAAATTATTTCGTAAGGATGCCGACCGTATACAATTTCCAAACGATCGCCGTGTTTGAGTTCGCATTCTGTATGCTGCGTGACCATGACGCCATTTATGCCACACGGATTAAGTCCCAAGACCTTAAGCTGTATGTTACAATGCTGTAAATTAACTTGGAGTTTTAGCTGATTCTTGGAGCACCGTGAATCTCTTATGCCGGTTGCCTTGCTGCGTCCAACCACATTTTCACCGTTTGCTAAGTGTATGGCACAATGCTCAGCTTCCACAGGCTTCAGTGTGCAGATTCTAGCCGTGGCTTCCTTGGTGATATTGCCAACAGATCGATTAATGTATTTAGTAAGCGACATTCTTGCAATTTTAACATATAAACTCAAATAAAGGTGAGCTTTCGGCTTATTTGGTGTTTACAATATACCGATATACAAGAAGCGCAGAATTTCGATAACTTTGTATGATGTCAGTCTTAATCGATGTATATCGCCGCCACTATTTGAAATAAAAAAAAAAAACTATAATCAATTGCATACATGTCATTTCTAAAAAGTAATTCACTCAAAAATATTACATCTAGTTGCATTTTCAAAATATTTACTATACAACAAGCAATGTAAAAACTCACAAATTATTCTACTTTGATTTGTAATAAATTTATTAGATTTTTCAAATTTTGCTGGCAAAATGCAAAGAATTTTTGTATCTTCATTTCGTGTAAGTTTTATTATTATTATTTACAACTAGGTTTAAGTTATAAACTTAGAACCTAACTTAAATTATATCATGGCTCCATTGTATTATATTTTTAATTTTTTCCCTTCAGCCCTTGTTAAAGGGACTTAATGGACGTGGCTCTGTTGCACCGATGCTAGCCCTGACACGTTCGATTCAAGTATCTCCGCTTGAGATGAACAAGAAGGGAAGTACTCCTGGCAAGATTACACCCAAGATGGCTAAGCTGCAGAAGCAATACCAGGAGCAGAATGATAAGCCCGTCTTCCTCAAAGGCGGACCAATGGATAACATTCTGTACAGACTCACATTGGTGCTGTGTGCCATCGGCCTTGTTGGAGATTTAGCTCTATATGCTGGCTACATAATACCCTAAACTATTATTAACTACCTAAATAATAGTTTATACATACATGAAACATGAAATTTAATACACGTTTATGAAGCTCAACATGTGATAATGTAACTGTCAAAACTAACACAAACAAAATTCACACATCACATTTCACGTTAATAATAACGCAGCATTTCATTCAATATCAATAAACATAACATCAGCAGTATAAGTCTTTGAAAACTACTTTTTATTATAAATAACAGTTTGAATTACATTATTTTGAGGCAGACACAACGGGGCTCCCAAAGATTTTGTCATTTTGATTTAATCGCTTCATCGTCTATTTTGTCAATAACCTGCTTTAAACAGTCCTTTGTCGATGTCTTTTCCAGGTCGCAGATGCGAGTCAGATCCATTGTAGCAATCTGCTCAATCATCTCCTTGATCTTCTCTTGCTTAATAATTGATTTTACGGACTGACGCACTCCAGGGCGCGTCCCCGCCGCCTTATGCTGTTCCGCGGAATCGTTTTCAATGTGTCGTCCCTTGGCCCTATAGTGCTGTTCAATAATTTTTCGGATTTTCAGTTTAGTAGCAGCACGCGTATTGCGCGTTGTTTGCTCCAGTGCAAGATTTCGCAACTCTTGAAAATTGATTTCTTTTGTTGCTTCAGCTCCATCTGATTGAAGCTCCCATGAAGTTTCCTCCACAGTATTTACAATGCCATCATCGTCATCGCTTTCCACATTTAACTCCTCTTCACGTTTTAAGCTGGGAACTTGTTCTGACATATCGATAAGCTTGGCGTCATCATTGTCGTCTTGTAATAACGCTTCTGGCTCTGTGCGCTCCACTGGCAATTCATCTATTACCTTTGGTATTTTTGCCTCGAGTTTTTCTTTTTTGCGTTTGGCTTTTGTACTTTCCTTGGGTTGCTTATCCTGAAGCACTTTCTTTTCCTCGACACGCAATCGCTTTTTGAGAATGCCAATGCATGGTTTAGTCTTAATGCGCACTGGTAAAATGGAGCTGTATTGTATGCCAATGCTGTTGAAGCACTCTACAAATTCTAATGTCTCAAAGTCCTCCTGTAGCGCAGCCCACAACTCTGTGTTCTGTTTATTCTTTGCTTCCACCAACAAGTGACTGTAGCTGGCAATCTCCGCTCGAGTATAGTTCATGGACTCATCCTTGCTGTAGATCCAATTGCTATTTATTTCCATAAAGCGCGACACGCCACTCTGTGCAGCCAAATTGGCAATGTGTACCGAAACAGCTTGATTTCCTTGCTCTAGTCGATGCAAACGCGAAAGCGCTGCGCCACCCGGATAGTTTGTTCCCGAAACAACAAGCAAGAAAATGGTCACAAGCACATTGAGTAACAAATGGGAGGCCGCAATGAGCGCAAGAAAACTATGCCAAGCAGATTTGGCACTGTTCATCCACCTGGCAAAGACAAAAGTTGATCAGTCATTAAGATGAAACATTAAAAAATTGTTAGCTTACATGCGTTGACAGGCGCAAGCTGCTGCAATGTTGAGAACAGGAAACACGTAGATAATAAAGCGTAGCTCTTTATGTGGCAGCACTGAGTACAAGAGTACAAATAGCAATGCCGATAGCGCCAAGGGACGCAGACGTTGCTCATAGTATATGCCAATGGGAACAAAAACCAGAGAGATGCCCATGGCACGAGGCAGCGCTGAATAAAAGTACCACAAAAACGGAGATGTGCCCCAATTGGAGCTCTTGTTCAGTATGGTGTTGTACCACAAAACTTCACCTTCGGGCCAGAGCAGTCGACGCCAAAAAAATGAGTCTACCAGAACGGTGCCTGCCAAAATGCAAACTCCGGCTGGCAAAGCAATCTTCAGTAAGCTGCGAAAAAAAAAAAAATTCATTAGTTCACGTTTAAATTAAGAAAACCATAATAAGCCACACCTATCAATGGATAGCTTTTGTTGCAACAAGTCCAGTGCCAGCAGCAGACCTAAGAAGAGTGCCAACTCGAAGCGAAACACAATTATTGATATACCGGAGCAGATTATGAAAGGCTTGGTTTGACCACGCATCCAATATGCAATGGCATACAGCACTGCAACAAATATAAATAAATTAATACTAAATTTGTTTAATAATAATAATGTAAAATCATACCTAATGGCAGGGCAAAAATGTTGGGCAATGGACGCGTCATGTAGAATATGAAATGAAATTGTGTTATGGTTATGGCCGTAAACCACAGACGCACTTCAACACCATAGATCTTGGTAACAGCGTGCCGGAAATTAGTCCAGGCAACAGAAATGGCACCAGCTAAAACCAGTCGAACTGTGAAAAGTAAAATTGATTTAGTATACAAAACAAGCCAAAGTTTATATTATTTGTGTATTTTACCTACATATTGTGCCCAGAATTTATTCATGTTTAACGTCTCGAAAAGCAGCACAAACGGAGCCGACAACATCGATATGACCAGCGGGCCAACGAATGTGCGGGGCACAACGCCTGGATACTCATGATGATCATATGCTGTGAAATTGTCACGCAAATACAATATATCATGCATGGCCTGCAAGTTGAAGCTCTCCTCGACCTTCGTGAAGGGTGTGTAGAATAGGTGGGCCGCTGCCGTCAGAAAGACTAGTGCATCCATATTGAAGAGACGCTTTGCAGTTGGTGGCAACGAATCAAAGTCAATGTTGGCGATTAGCTGGATATAAAATTGGCATGTTACATAATTGCCATAATTGCTGCTGTGACACCAAATGCTATGTATTTTTGGTAAATGCACATATATTTCACGGGTGACGTTTTTCCACCGTCAAATAACACAGCCGGCGTCAACAGTGTTGTCTTGCTTTTGCCACTGAATTAAATATTGAGCATTGCCAATAGTTTTTTTATTTCTTGCGCGCTAAAAATATATATATTCTGTTTTTTCTTTGGAGTACAAATTACATTTCCAAAAGAATCGAAAATTGTTTTAAAAATAGAACCGTTCCACGTTGAAGACAACAAGAATAAAGCCAAAAAAAAAAAAAACAAAAACAACAGGTCTCTCTATCAGCTGCTCGTGACTCACGAGCTTGCTTGATTTTATGTGACGTGAGCTGGTCCTGTGGTGCTAAAAGGTGGCAACATCGGATATGTTAGCAAAGTTGGCATCCCCATAAATCATTTTCCTACACAGTTTGAAAATTCAAGTCATTCTCTTTTCTCTTCTGTCAAGCACATTAAGAAAGTAAGAAAATTCGGCAAAAATATGAGCAGCATTGAACCACAAAAGTTAGATGAGAGTGACTTTTATGTCATTTACAAGAGATTGCAACTAGAGCTAGAGTTATTGCGCGTGCAGGAGGACTATATAAAGGAAGAGCAACGCAATCTAAAAAATGAATATTTGCATGCTCAGGAAGAGGTTAAACGTGTGAAGGCAGTGCCCCTAGTTATTGGGCAATTTCTCGAGCCCATCGATGAAAACACTGGTATTGTGGCCTCGACTACCGGATCCACATACTATGTGCGCGTACTCTCGACCATAGATCGGGAGAAGCTGAAGCCGTCGACTTCGGTGGCTTTGCATAAGAACAGCAACTGTTTGGTGGACTTGGTGCCACCAGAGGCTGATAGCACCATCTCTATGATGAGGCCTGATGAGAAGCCAGATGTGACTTATGCCGATATTGGTGGACTCGACATACAAAAACAAGAAATTCGCGAGGCTGTCGAGTTGCCTTTGACTCACGCTCATTTGTATAAGCAAATTGGTAAGTTGTACACATTCACGCATATATTTTTGAAGGTTAACGGAGCTTAATTACCGTTTTGCTTGTACTCAGGCATTGATCCACCACGCGGTGTGCTACTCTATGGCCCACCAGGCTGCGGCAAGACGATGCTGGCCAAGGCAGTTGCCAACCACACAACCGCTTCATTTATACGCGTTGTTGGCTCCGAGTTTGTGCAGAAATATTTGGGGGAAGGGCCGCGTATGGTGCGTGATATATTTCGCCTAGCCAAACAAAATTCACCTTCTGTAATTATTCATTGACGAAATCGATGCAATTGCAACTAAACGCTTTGATGCCCAGACTGGAGCTGATCGCGAAGTGCAGCGCATATTGTTGGAGCTTTTGAATCAAATGGATGGATTCGATGAAACCACCAACATTAAAGTAATAATGGCAACCAATCGTGCTGATACCTTAGATCCGGCTTTGCTACGTCCGGGTCGCTTGGATCGTAAGATTGAGTTCCCGTTGCCGGATCGTCGTCAAAAGCGTTTGGTCTTCACCACCATAACTAACAAAATGAATCTTGCTGAAGATGTCGACCTGGAGGAGCTTATTGCTCGCCCAGACAAAATTTCGAACGCCGATATTAATGCCATATGCCAAGAAGCCGGTATGCATGCTGTACGTGAAAATCGTTACATTGCACATGCAAAGGACTTTGAGAAAGGCTACAAGACAAGCGTGCACAAGGATGAAGCCCAGCACGAGTTCTACAACTAATTAGCCTTAAGGCAATACTTAAATAAATTGTGGAACCTAACATGGTATCAAAAAATAATTTGCTTGCTTTTACTCAATAGTTTTATATAATTTTATACGTCTAACGGAAAACCTCGTACTTAAGAGTGACCAGATCGCTCAATTTTTTATGTTTTTAGCATTTTTGATAAATAGGGGCACACTATTCAAGATCTGAACGTGCCGATGTCGGCGCAATCATTTGCAGTTTGTTTATTTTAATTTTAAAACAAGTATGACTAAAATGTCATCGGTTGAGGCGTATGTAATGCGCATTAAACCGGCCATTGACAATTTTCTAAAGCAGCCAAATATAGGCAACTTGGCAAGAGTAGAGGAGGAAGTGAAGGATTTTGACTTTGGACAAATGCGCATATTTGTTGCTCAAATAGTTGTACCGCTTGTAACCAAACTACATGAAATTGGCGGGTAAGAGACGCTGCCAAGACACAAGTGCGACAACAAATATAATATTTATTACATTCGTCTACAGGGAAAGTCAAGAGCTACGCACCAGTTTGTTAAACTGCCTGCAACACATTATTACAAAGCTGTATTTAACGAATGAAAAAGGATTGCGAACTATACTAATGGTGGTGCTGCAGCAGCTAAGAGAACCCACGTCTGCGGTGATACGTTCTGGCCTTTCCGAAGAAATCAAGTTGGCGGCTGTGCTTTGCATTGCCGCAGCACTCAAGCGATCTACTGGCGAAGTTCTAGAAACATTTTATACCAGTCAAAATGACATAGTCATTGGTAGAATACTACTCACACTCATTGAGTTGATCTCAAATGAACGATATCGCACGCTAGTCAATGCATCGTTGGAGTGTTTGATGGTTGTTTTCTATGTGCACGACGAAGCGGACGCAGCCGATGTAGTTTTGCGTAGTCAAGTCGCAAACACCACCTTTTTATATTTGCCCAAAACCGTAACTGTATTGCTTAAAACATCATTGGCGGATGATAAAATTGGCGAGTCTAACAAATCGGTAAGAATATCACAGTTAAATCGCAAATTTTGAATGATTATTAACCAAAAATATCATATACATTAGATGGCCATTAAAGCGCTGGGTCGAATAATGTGCATCATGTTTGAGGAAACCACAGACGAGTTTAAAAAAATACATTATGACTCGAACGCATTTCGTGTGCTCTTAAGGAACGTTAAATTCGATGAAAATATGGACCTGCTGAATGAGAAAAACATATTTGGCACCAAGCGCTTAAGTCTTCAGCAGAACGAAGAGCGTCTCAAACAGCTTAAATCAGGACTGCGGTCAGCTCAGTGGATAGCAGCTACTTCCAAACATATGCGGCCCATTTTCGTGGAGACAAGCATACTACGTGCTAACAGTATCTGTCACAATTCGTAAAGTGTACGCAGAAATATGTTGCCAGTTACTTAAGAGTTGTGCATATAATTTAAAAGAAAATTTCCAGTACTTACTGGAGAGCGTGTTGGCATTGTCAGAGGACGAGGATCCCAATATAACGAAAATGTGTCGCTTGACTCTGGCTGAACTGCAACAAAAATCCTTTTGTGCCAACATTTTTAACGAAAACGCGGAAATATTGCTTGACAAGTATTTCAACAGATGGCCACGTATTCTGCATCGCTGTGACGATAGCGAACAGTTTAGTGAGCTTCTCTTCTTTAAGGGATTTCCTACGTAACATAAGCGCTAAACAATTGCAACTACTGCTACTGGTACCTAAGGATCTAGACCTGTTTGTCATGTGTTTGCTAACGTCGCTCCATCTGCGCACGTCACGAGACATGCTCAATGAAGAGTACTCTTTGCGACGTATTCAGGATGGCAGCTCAAGGGAGGTGGCAGCGCAGTGCGCTAATATGTCATGGCGGCAATTCAAATATCTCAGTTCGAAACGTTGTGTTGATGCTCTTTATGATATCATAGCACTATTAGGCGCTGAGCCGTCTTTAAATCGTCTTGTCTTCGATTTCTGCATGGAGTTGATCGAACAACGAAGCTCAAACATGCATGAAGCAATATTGTTAATAATGCTTATGATAACACCGCAGCAAAAACTTGCACGGAACAGTTGTTTAAAGTTGTCCGAACTTCTATTAAACGAGCTGCTTACTGATGAACACTGGCACTTGGCACTACAACCGGATGCAGCCTATCGGCTTAAAGTTAATAAGGTTTGTTCGTAACTTATTAAGTATAATAAAAGAGTCACACATTATTAATATATCCAACAGCCAACGTCATGGTTTGTGGATCACACGCCTGGCATCTACTCATCTGCCATAGAGGTGCGCACGCAGGATTGTGACTCTGACGATGAAGCTGTAAGCGAGTCGGTCCAAAGTCGAGTTGGCATTTTGGATGCTCAGCGGAATGTGCTGCACACATGTCTGGTCTTAGATGCCATTGGACATTGTGCCACGTTCATTGGTGACACATTTGATCGTTTTCTATTCCGCAGTCTACACAGAGTGTTACTTAAATTAGGTACGTAAGAAATGTTAAATATTTCCAAGTGTCAAGGAATAATGCCTTGATAAATATTTCAGCTTGCAGTAACACCATGGTGCATGAAGCAGCTAAATTTGCATTCACATCAATACAACTGGCCTTAAAATATGCAAAACCTTCACATATGATTGAATGCTCCACGGATTACCTAAGCTTCCATCTTAATACTTCTCTCAAAAAAGTAAGTCCAATATATTTTTGTGACTGCAGTTGTTTTACAATCTAATATTGTTTTTTTGAAGTCACCCGATAGCAGTGCTGCGGTTGATATTCTCACAGTTGTGCTGCAATACAGTACGCGGGCAAATGTGCCCCATCTGGATAGTATTTACAGGACCATATGCGAAGAATGTGCCAAGAAGCATCAGACGGAAAATGTCTATTCATATCTGCGGGTGTTCAATGCATTTTTAAGCAATGTCGCCACTTGGAACACGGACACGGCGTCAGAGATTGGCAGCATTAAGATTCATGTCGATGAGGAGCAGAATATTTTAGACTATTGGCTAAATGTGCTCAATAAGAAGGTAACTGAGGATTTCATTGATTTAAAAAGTACACCTAGCGAGAACATAGACATAGGCATGACTGAGGATGAGATTGAGGACCCAGCCACGGAGCAGACATCAAAGATCGTTCTGCCCGTACACATTGAAATGACCAAAGAGATTCTGAGACTGGCTGTCAAGTTTGTTTCAAGTTCTGAGCAAAAGCAGCAAATCCTTGCATTGGAATGCCTGTCTACGGGTGTACCATTGCTCGCAGACTATGAGAACGAGCTGCTGCCGATGGTGCATCTGCTATGGCAGCCGCTTGTCGAAAAGTTTCGTCAGAAGGACTCGCTGGTGCTAAGCCGGTGCTTCACTTTATTGCATATGCTTGCATTGCATGCAAAGGAATTCATCTTAAAACGCAGTCTCAGCGATGTGATACCCCAGCTTCAACACTTTCTCCAAGCAGCTAGTAAGCACAATAAAATGGAAACGTCACAGTCCCACACCCAGGAGTACAAATTGCAATTGAAGCTTCTTCAAAATCTCGCCGCATTCATTCGAAGCCTGCAACTGGACGGTCGAAATCTACACGATCTGCTTAACATTGTGGCATTGTATTTATCGGAGGCACAGCCAAAAGAAATGCAGTTGCTGGCAATACAGTTCTTTGAACAAATCTCTTCCTACAACGGTCCATTTGTGTATGTGACGCTGTTACAACGTGCCTATCTCAAAGATTATAAATCCAATGTGGAGACAGTACTCCAGAGCACAGGTTTTACTTAAAAAGACAAAGTCTATGATGCTCTTAAATAATAAAATTAAATTGTTTTTATTCAATGATCGCTCATTTGTTTTACATTGCATCACTTTTATAACTAAATGACGTTGAACATTAAATAAAACAGACAAAAAGAATTGCATTTCTGAGATATTTGTTTCTAACTGGCATACTTTTATTAAAATGACTTGTATAATATATAAATTTGTATAAACACAATTGAACAAAAAATAAAATTTATACAGAAGTGGGGTTTTTGGGTATAAAAGAGAAGGTAAAAGGGCTTGTTGTAGATTGCGGGCGCTCACATTATTGCCAATTTCTAAATGCTATGCATAACCATAATACATAAATTGCTCACTATTGTGGTTTTTCGCTTAGTTTTTATGTTGGTTTTGTTATAAATGTTTTTTTTTTTATTATAATTAGAGTTTATTTTTTTTTTTGGCTAACACCAGCACAAACACTGTAGAGTGAATACTCAGATGCTTAGCACCAATTTAACTTAGCATCCGACTTCTAAAGCCATTTTAATATAATCAATCTTGTAGGCAACGTTTTTGTATCAAATATATCTGAATTTGTTATAAACTGATTGCTATTTAGCAGCCCTCAACCCTATGTACCACAACTATTTAATTTACTCTAACTTAAATTGTAGAATAACTGGCAAGCTGTGTGCATCATAAAGGTCTATTGAGCATTTTTAGAATCTTGTGTTTTTGTTCGTTATAATGCGATTGTGTGTGTGTTTGTGTTTTTAAGCGTGGTGTGGGAAGTTTATAGTGTGCTTAGCAATTGTTATATGCATAGGAAGCCGGCTAATGCGCATATTCACCACCAGTTCATTAGACTGTTAGCGTACGCCATTGGCTTGACATCAGGATGTGGCTGTAATAGAAGGGTATTGGGTAAATACATTTTCGTAATAATTATTGGGCAATAAGACTTACCACAGCCTCAAAGGATCTGTAATTTGGTTCCAAATTGTTACCCTTTATTGTTATAAACGCGCCCATGTTGCCCATAGTATCACTGTAAATATATATATTCGTCACGCATCAGTTATTGTTTACATTTTTTTGTGAAAGTTCGGCTACTCACCAATAGTTTGGCGCTGAGAAAACAGTTATGCATTGCCCATTGTGGGCGACTTCATAGCCCATATCCTTAACCTCATGACTGCGAATGATATAATCCAAATTGTTAAGCTTACAGAACGCTTCAGTAACATCCGGACCAAATTGTATGCCAACACCGCGCTTGGACGGACCACGGCCCATCCATTGCTGCGGATCAGACCACAGAAGCTCGCACATAAGTCCCTCCTCTGGTGGCTGGCAGTTGCGTTCGATGCGGCGAATGTTATCCAATGTAACATTATCTGACGAGAACAGGCCACCATGCATAACCAGGATTTTCTGATTGATGCAATGGCATAACGGCAACCAATTGAAGACTTGCGTAAATGTATCCGCCATGCTGCTAGTGTACTTGGCAGTCACTTCGCCCGTGAACCCATACATTTGATTCATGTTAATGCTCTCGTGGTTTCCTGCAATAATGTACCAAACAGTATTAGAATCTTTAACCAAAGGCACCAGTTTAAAACTTACCGCGTGACAAGAAGAAATGATTGGGGTACAACAGCTTAAAGCCTAACAGGGTAAATATGCATTCTACAGAGAATGAACCTCTGTCAACGAAGTCACCGTTGAACAAATACGGATTCTTTTCAGATGGCAGTCCGTTTATATTGAAAATGTTCATCAGATCATAAAACTGTCCATGAATATCGCCACAAATTGTAAACTTCTCCTCATCTGGAACCTTAATATCTACCAGGGATGGTTGTGCACGCATGTACACATCAATGTCACAGAGTATCTGCAAACAAAACCAACAATTTGTTACGTGACATGTAAAAGCAATTATTTGGTTAGTTTTAACAACCTTATATGCAAATTTGCGATGCAGTCTCTTTCGTGCCTTATAGTGCTCCATGAGGTCTTTCATGAACTGTAAGGTGACCTTGCCGTCCTCCAATTGGGGACCTTTGTAGTCGTCCTCAATAGCTAATTAATAGTTTAAATTTTGTAGGTATGATAAAAACAATCATCAATATATATTAGAAGCAGTACTTACTGATGTTCTCCAAATCTGTATACATTTCAGAAAGAGTCTTTTCAGGCTTATCAACTGCAATAGCACGCTCAAAGGCGCGCCTTTTAACAATTTTACTGCACTCGGTAAATTTTAACTTGGCGTCCTTATCATTGGGCCTGCATTTGGCCACCTAAAATAGATAGCTTATCAGTTATAATGAAGAGCACGGCACGCATTCCGTGTACACAATGCACTTACGTATTCAAAATCTGATAGCGCCTGCTTAAACTTTCCAAGGGACATGTGCGCCGCCGCACGCCGATAGTAGCCCTTCAAGTAGCTGGGATCCGTTTTCACTGCGGAAACACCATCCTGCAAAGCCAAACCAAAGTTCTCCTGACGCAAATGCGCCAAGGCCCGGTTGGCATAGTAGATAGCACTGCTGGGATATAGTTCGATGGCTTTGGAATACATGTCAATGGCTTTCGAAAATTCCTTGGCTATGAAACGGTGGAGTGAGTCATGTTACTTGTTGGATTATCCATATAAGTTGTATGTGATTTAATTATTTTGGCAATGCATTTAAGCACAGAGAAATACACAAATTATCTCACATAGTGCCAGTCTATAGGTTTTAAGGTTAGGTCGAATGACTGGAAACACGGGACGCTCTGGTGCTTCTGCACGTAGCTTCTTGGTCGGCTTTATATGATTTACAGACTACAAACAATATCTTGTGGATTGTGTAAGTGATGATTAACAACTTACTTTTGAGCAAATCATTTCCTTTATTTTTGCACTCTTCGGCCGCGGCAAAATTTAGTTGTTCTGCATCCGGCGCTGAATTATGTTCGGCGGCATCAATATTTGCATTACCCACTTCATCCTCTTGATTATCCGTAGATTTCTGTTGGATTTCCAGTTCGGCTGACGACATATTATGTTTTAATTAATTATTTTTTGCCTAGTTGTTCTCTAATATTATTTACTGTCTGCAAATTTTCAAGAGTTGACAAACGCTGAAATGATTAGTGCTGTGCAACAAGCGGGTAGGCGCAACTTATCGATATAGTAAAATTTCAAATTTCAATGTTCATTCTTATGAAAATTCATTTTATATACACAATAGCACAAAAACATTATAGACACATGTCTAAAAAATAGTAAATTTCTATGACAGTTATCATGAAAATTGGTTACAGTGCCATTTTATGCCTTTGACGCGCACCTGTGCTAAACAACGTCGCACATCGTACTATCGATACGCCTGAAAAGCCGCAACAGCTGTTATGAGCTGGGCTTTGTAATCAAGCGGTGAAAAAGTTAGAAACGAGTTGTTGTTAGTGTAGAATCTTTAAAGCGATTAGAAGCACTGAGACGCTAGTAGAGTCTGGTTCAAGAGGAATTTAAAATTTCTAATTAACCTTTGTCTGCTCACAGACTGCATTCGAAATTTAACTGTCTGAAGTACAGGTGCGGGGGAGTGTTTGTGTTTGTGTCTGTGTTCAAAAGTGAAAAACACTAATATAAGCAAATATGTCTATGGCCAATTTATCAGTAGACGGCGAGTTCCGTTATATTGTTCAATGGTTTAACGAGTGGAGTGAGCTGCAACGCGACGATTTCGTGTATGTATTTGTGGAGTATCTCACAAAAAACACGTCCGAAGATGGAAATGGAGGCAGCCCCTATGTAAATGGCGTCGTCAATGCACTGGCCACGTCGGGTGTGCAGAACAAGCCCATGAGTCTTTTTCAATGCCGTGTAATTATGCTAGACAAAAATAATATATTTAATATACCTTCTAATTTTTTTGTTGTTCACTTTTTGTGCGCAGATAAAGCTGTTTCGTCAATGGAGCCCCAAATGGCCGATTGAGTTTAAGAGTCAGCTCCAAGAGAAAATTAATGAGCTCGATCCCAAGGTAGGAGAAAAGATCATCAATGAACTGAAGACATCGCATTCCATGCACAATGGTGACGTTTCAGTGCATTTGAATGTAAATGGAACTAGCGGCAACGGGCACACTGAATTGGAGCAATCGACAGTAGAACCAGAAACAGTGACAAGCACAATAGAATCAGCGGCAGTTGCAGATGCAGTCAACGATGTTATTGACCAGATTTTAGAGGCAGATAATGATAGCCACTTAGCAGCTGTATTGCGTCAAGAGACGCCAGTTGATGATGATGATGATGAAGATGGAGAACAAATCGCTGGCAATGCGAGCAATGCTGATACAAATGGCATTCATACTTCTTCTTTGGCAGTGACAACAATTGCGGTTAATACTACAACCCCAACAGATGAACAACAACAACAGCAGCAGCAACAGTTGCAGTCTGAGTCGCAACCAAGCATCGAACCTGTAGAACAGGTCGAGAATAACGTTTCAGCCAGTGTCATTGTCTCGGTTACTACAGCTGCGACTGAGGTAGCCCCAGTAGCATAGAGATACACGCAAGCATGCTATTAATAAAAAAAAAATAAAGACTTGTGGAGCATTAGGGCGCTCCCCCATTTGCATACTATGTAGTACGCCATCAGAATCAACATTCCATACATACCATGTCTCTAAGAACATTCATTTAAATTTAAGCTAAACTTCATTTCATGTCAAGTGCATTTATATGTGCTTAAGCTATTACCTTACTAAACATATTAGTAATATTTAAGGAGAAAACGTACGATCAAAATACATATACATATATAGACTGCAACAATGTTTTTACTGTTATACATTTTCAATATGTTTTTGTTCTGTGGTATGACATTTGATTGCACACGCTATTGCCGCTCTCAGAATTTCAAAACATGTTTTCTTGCGCTCTTTTAATTTGATGTATCTGTGTGCGTGTGTGTTGTTTTTGTGTTGCCGGCACTTTGACTTACGCACGAGGTAGATGGCAGTGCCGCTTGGATGTCGGGCCTGCTATGATCTCGCGCGCTGCTCTCTTTTGTTATTTTTTGCTTCGCCGAACCAAAAGTTATTTCATAAGCTCAGCTTTTCGGGGCATACGTATATAATTTGTTTTTGTGTTTCCTCTTTGTTTTGATTCGTTGTTGATAAAGAAAAAACAAAAAAAAAAGCAAAAGCAATAACGCAGCGCTCCGCCGTCAAAATGGAAATGGAAATAAGATATACTCAGATATTGAACCAATTTATTTCAATTTTATTTCACACCTCGACGGCAAAAGTTGTGCTCGCCTCCGACACTAAATGATCAGTTAAGAATTGTGGTTTTGTGTGTAGTGTTGTGTTCGCTTGTGTGTGTGTAGCAAATCAATTGAAACTGTCTACAGGGCGCTCGACAGCGGAAGCTTAAAAATGCATTGGACATATATAAAGCTGTTATACATTACAGTTATTTGCATAATGTGCTTACCATGTAAGTGCATACATACATACATACAACTACTTAAACTAACGACTTAAACAACGAACTTCTTTAGAAAATAAGTTAGAACGAATTTTTTTTTTGAAAGCAAAAGAATAGACGTCAGTGTCCGATTGTCACTGGGTCAAGGTCAATGCCTAGAAATTCCCCAAATCATGCTGCCAGACAATGCGAGCCGAGCCGCAAAAGCGAAGGGCAATAAACTACAACAATATAATTAAGAAAGAAAAAAAAAAGCAAAAACGCTGGTAAAAAAAATGACTCAGTAATTGTTAAACCGGACTTTTGTTTGGGCCTGAGATCTTGACGTTTTTTGGCCACTTCTGGTTTGCAGATATTGACCTTGGCTATTTGCTGGGTTTTTTATACCCTGAACCCAGCACGTGGAGAATAAAACTAGTCAATTATGGTCCATACATGAATGAAAATTTTGTTAAAAAAAATGTATTACTAGATTAAAACGCAGTTTTATTCTAGAGATTAAGCTAAGATTTTGGAAGTATTGCATTTGAAATTCAGGTGAATTTAAAAAAGTAATGGGAATAGAAAGTTTTACCTAATTCCCAAGTCGGTCTTTTTGAACAACTTATGGCAATTAAAAGCTGACGTAAGTTTCGGAATAAAAATAAAATGTTTTTAGACTTAAATTCCGTTTTATTCTTCAGATTCAACCAAGAATTTTGAGGTATTGCATTTCAAAATCGGGCTAATTTTGACTGTCATTAAAATCTCATGTTTTCAACTACTTCCATGAGGGTATCTCCTAGTTGGGATTAGTCCCCTAAAGACTTTTTGCTTGTTTTTATTATACCCTTAACCCATAAAATGGGTAAAAAAGGCATTAATGGTTCATCACTTTAAGGATAAATGTAACAGGCAAAAAAAAGAATTTCCGACCCTATAGATGTATAAATGCTTGATATTCAACAGCCGAGTCGATTTAGCCAAGATCCGTTTGTACGTATGTCTTTGTCCATTTGTCTTAAAATCGGGCCGATTTCAGAGACTATAAGGCTGAGACTTCAAATTGAAAGGTAAGCTCTCTTAACCAAAGGCAGATCAAGTTTCCTTCAATTTTTCAAGAACTTATTTTGGTTTCCGATCTACGTAATTTTTGATCGATAACGAAAAATTTGAATTTCAAAATTGTGAAAACGGGTTTTAGACAATTGGTAAAATAAGTTACATTTTAAAAAATTTGAATAAAATCGGTTAAGAAGACTTGAGTTATTGCATTTGAAATTTGGTATTTTGATCATATTGGTCACTGGGTAAATACACACAAATGTTTTCAACTCCTTCCACGTATGGGGTTTAATGAGGGTATCTCCTAGTTGGGATTACTCCTCTAAAGACTTTTTGCTTGTTTTTATTTTTGTATACGCTTTTTGATTATTTTTTTTTACCACTATCAATTCCACTTTCTAAAGACATTGACTCCGCTTCTGTTTGCCATTGCATACGGATTAAGGATTGTGCACCTTTTGTTCGTATGTTGCTTAATCATACGCCAGAGGAGCGTGCCTCTGTGTTTGCAACGGTGCATGCAGCTGGCTGCGGCTTTCAGGGTCTCGATCCACTAGCCTGTTGTCCCCAGCAGCACCAACAACAGCAGCAGCAGCAGCAGCTGGGATCTAATCGCAATTCACGCTGGGTTTGGGGCATGACGGGTAGCACAAAACGCAATCCCCGTTTCAATCAGGATTATAACCGTTTTGTGGCATACGAGACGGAAATGCATTTGCACGAGTATCGTGATTTTGATGCCCAACGCAACTGCCCAAAGCCCATTGATGAGGATTATGATGATCAGAGCTTCGGGCTTGGCAGTGGACATCACTTTAATTATCATGTTGATCATATGCTGACGCCGCGCCCAACACCGGCGGATAGACCAATTGTGTTTCCCGGTGATTTACGATTTCAGCCCTCAATCGAGATTAAAGGAGATGTCGAGATCTTGACGGATGCGAGCCAGGTACAAGTCATAGCAACAACATCCAGCACAACATCAACGGTAGCTGCGACGACAATACCCATGAATGCTCCGGATTGTGGAGTAAGTGTAGCCACACGTGTTTTGGGCGGCGAACAAGCTGTGCCCGGACAATATCCATGGCTTGCCCGCATCGCCTATCGCAATCGAAGTGAGTTCAAACAAATTTTGCACGAAATAATTTCATATATTTTAAAACTGTTATTGGGCTAGTGAAGTCTAAGGATTGAAAGAGATGTAAAGACACAAAAAATATAGTTCATATTAAAAATTATCTGGGAGTTAGCCCAGTTCATTGGCCACACCGGCCAGCTGCACAGTCAAAAAACAGCCGAGGCAAAAAACGGCAACAGCTTTGGACAGCGACATAGCCGTGTTATCGCCATCTTTGTTATTATCTGGCGGTGGAGTATATGAATCTTCATAGGGTACATAATTTTGAAAGTTCCCATCATCATGACTTAAATAAGTGACTTCTTTTTTAGTTGGACAAAAGGCACACGAATTATTTATTTCCGTTGCACTCTTACATGGACATCCCGCACTCATGTTTGCAATTCAACACCTGCATAAATAAATATGATAAAAAGTTTAAAAAATTTTCTATTTTACACACAGCAAATAATCGCATCAGCTATCGCTGCTCGGGCTCTCTAATCTCCAACAATTTTGTTGTTACTGCTGCTCATTGTGTGGTCAATTTGGTCAACGATCTGGAACTGTAAGTCCAAGGCGTTTGATGACATTTTGCTTAAGACTCTTAATCGATTTTAACTTTCGATTAACTTTCAATTCAAATTAGATTGTGCCTTTTCACAACACTGAGCGGCAAGCGTTGCCAGCCTTAAGCAAATGTCATTGAACTAACAACCTTAACCCCTCGCAAGTAATTAACAGTTAACCCATTCGCAGTTTTCAGGTACGCATTGGCGATGATGTTTCCAGTGAGCAGGATTGCGCACCAACTGCTGCCAATTGTGATAAACCAAACCTATTTAATATCGATCGTGTGTTGGTGCATCCCAACTACGATCAGCCGAAATATGCAAATGATATTGCCCTGCTAAGTCTCAGCAATACCCAAAGTAAATATAACTTTATAAATTTTCACAACCAAAATCTGAACGGAATTCGTTTTTCACAGATAGATTCGTTCCAATATGCTTACCTTTGAATAGTACCGCGATGCTTGCAAATCAACTGATTGGTCAAATGGGTGTCGTTGCCGGATGGAGCTCAACAACGGAAAGTATGTGTTTTTGTTTTTACAGATTTAAACAGTTATTATTTTGTGTTATTTTTTTGTTTGTTTAACTTTTGACTGAAAATAATACAAGCACATTAATACAAGCTACCTGGCTACTTTGTTTTTAGATGACAGCTTAGCCAAAAGCTCGGGCAGCACTGGCAGCTCAAGCTCAGTGCGCTTCATAAGATTGCCCATAGTTAATACGACAAGTTGCGCCATTACCTATGCCAAACTCAGCGAGAACTTTCAGCAGCCGATTGTCATTACGCCGAGTCATTTGTGCGCCCAGGGACAGCCCATGAATGATGTGTGTCGTGGTGATAGTGGTGGACCCTTTATGGATGATGGCACCTCTGGCATACTAAATGCCAATGGACGCTATACGCTGCTGGGCATTGTAGCATTTGGTCCAACACTGTGCGGCGTAACGACTATTCCGGGCGTCTATACGGCTGTCAGCGCGTACATGAACTGGATTTTTGACAGCATCAATAGTGTAACGCCAATAATATTATGATCAGAGGGAAAAAACTTTTTCCAAAGCTCTTTAAGACGCCAAAGCCAAAAACAAACACCGCTGTGTATTATTCCTTTAAAGAATACTAAACAATAATACAAAAAATAACAATAACATATAAAAATTTAAAAAACTTGCAAATTTGTGTTGTTTGGCATCTTCGCGAGTATTACTATTCAAAGCAGAAACGTAAAGAAACACGATCAAAACAAAAGCAAACACAAGAAAGCTTGTTGCGAAAAGCTCATCAAAGTTCTCTGTTAAGCTGCGCTCACGGCCTGTTGCTTCTCAGTTGTATGTCAAGCCTTGCTCTGAAAGTTTCACGGAAATCCCGTTTTGTTCGTCATATTTACAATACATGCGGCGTTTATTTATATAAGTTATTTAAAAAACAAAAACATTGCGCAAAACAACTGACGACGTACTTACCGAATATTTTGTGGATTGCATAAAGTATATTAAAAATATGCTTCAATTAATTATAAGCTGTGTGATCTTAAGCTCAATTGTAAATTTGGCCAATTCGCGTAAGTATGTAAATAAACACTCAAATGCCGATGAAAGTTGCTAGAACGAAAAATAAATAATTTGAAGCAAAAAGAATAATGATTTATGCACAAACACACACGCCTGTGTGTATGTGAGATGGGGGGAACCTTCGCATATCTCGCAAGATTAGATATTTAAAAAAACCAGTTTCTATAAGTGATAGTAAATAAAATTATTAATTCATTGTCTTCCGAAAACAACATACAAACTTACACAATGAAAACTTAATTTTGTGCTCAGAATTCTATTTTCCCAATGAGGCCACCCAAGTGCCAAACTATGGTCGCTGCATTACACCAAACCGGGAGCGTGCACTGTGCATCCATCTGGAGGATTGCAAGTATTTGTATGGAATATTGACAACAACACCTCTCAAAAACGAAGATAAACTATATTTAAGTCGTAGCCAGTGTGGCTATTTTAATCGCAAAGTATTGGTGAGCATATTCTTATAATAATTGCTTTGAAAACAATGAATGTTTGTCGTGACGATCTTAGATTTGCTGTCCGGATCGCTATCGGGAGAGCTCGCCCGTAACAACAGTGCGACCCCCTGCGAACAATACAAACTCAAATCTACTGCCGCTGCCCGGTCAATGTGGGAATTTGCTGTCAAATCGTATTTATGGCGGCGTCAAGACAAAAATCGATGAATTCCCTTGGATGGCACTGATCGAATATACCAAAGGTAGTAAACATTGAATCATTCATATCGAAGAGATCTTTAATTTTATGGATTTGTGTTTAAGGTAGTGGCGCAAAGGGTCATCATTGCGGCGGCTCACTGATCAGCAATCGGTATGTGGTGACTGCATCACATTGCGTCAATGGCAAATCCCTGCCTGCCGACTGGCGGCTAACCGGAGTGCGCTTGGGCGAGTGGGATACCGCCACAGATCCCGACTGTGAGGTCGATGTACGTGGCATGAAGGACTGTGCACCGCCGCATATGGATGTGCCGGTGGAGCGCACCATACCGCATCCGTCATATGATCCGGGCTCACGCAACCAGGTCAACGATATTGCGCTGTTGCGCTTGGCACGCCAAATCGAGTACACGGACTTTGTGCGTCCCATTTGCTTGCCCCTGGATGCAAATCTGCGCACAGCCACCTTCGATGGCATCTCAATGGATGTTGCTGGCTGGGGCAAGACAGAGGAGCTATCAGCCAGCAATCTGAAACTCAAAGCTGCAGTGGATGGCTTCACACTGGATGAGTGTCAATCCGTCTATAATCGCCAGAACATTGTGCTAGAGAATACACAGATGTGCGCCGGCGGTATGGAGGGTGTGGACTCGTGTCGCGGTGACTCTGGTGGCCCACTCATTGGCCAAAACACAAACAAAGTGAATACATATTACTTCCTTGCGGGAGTTGTGTCATTCGGGCCGACGCCTTGTGGCCTTAACGGCTGGCCAGGTGTATACAGTCGCGTTGGTTCCTATGTGGAATGGATACAGAATACATTGGAGGCTTAACAAGTTTTCCATTGTTTTTATACAGTTGCAATTAAAGGTCAGGAAAACAGTTAATCTATCATTAATTATCATAGATCCTGTTAAATAAGAAATTAAATTGTTGCTAGTCTTTGGAAAAATGTCAATTAGTATATTTATTGGAGCTTCAAGACTCTGTGATCTCTGATCCTGTGAAGATGCTTCCAATATTGCTCGTAATCCGCTGCGCTCCACAACAACAACGGACAGACAAACAACAACAACAGGTAAAATTACAACAATTACGAAAAAGCGACAAAGTTTCAGCCTAAAAGATGCTCTTACTTTGATTAAACCGGCAAATTTGCCACAAAAAATCGGACAAAATCGGACGGAATTTAGACGGACATCCACATAGGAAGGAGAAAGAAGAAGAAAGTAATCGTTTGTTTTTTTTAGCATACTTTGCGGCTAAAACGAAAAGTGGATTGCACCCAAGGCCGAACGAAGCTGGAAAAGAATTTAGCTAAGTCACACCTCAACAAGACCAGAGCCCAGCCAGCTGACATTGTTTGTGGTATGTAACCAATCTGCTCTTTCAAAATAATAATACTTTATATCCAATTTGAAACTTAAGTGTCTTGTTTTAGATTTAATACAGTTTAAATTACGCAATAAATAATATGTAAAAATCGTTATAGTATTTAACGTTAAAACACGTGACGGTTCAATACAATATACGAACCAAAATAAAACATTGTATACCTTAAACTTACAAAAACAGTATATCGGGAGTTTGACTTATGTTTTGGTTTTTATAATTCACTGTCGGGCTACGTATCATGTAGTATTTTGGATTTTGTGTGGCGTGCAAGGTGCTATGATAAACAATCACAAGCCTAATTATCAAATTTGAATCTAATTATTGCTATATGTTTACACCCCATGATGCACACAATTTATGAGCGCAACGAAGCAAGACGACTCTGCATCTCCTGGAGCTCTTCACCATCATCGTCATCGTCCTCAACCTGTACCTCAACACGGGGTTTAACTGCAGCTTTCGGTGCTTTGTCAGCTGGCGTTGCCTCTGGTGGTAATGGTGCTTCTCCCAATTTGCCGTCCGTTATTTCCCAGAGCACTTTGTCCACTTCCTTTGCTGCCTCCTCCTCCAGCTCCTCAGACTCTTCTAGCGAGTCCATGGTCTCATCGAGCATCTCTTCGATTATGCCAGCCTTCATCATTTCCTTTGACATATCTCGCATTATACCGGCAAGCTCCGGGTATTTAACAAGATTCTGCATGGCCTGCATGACTTCCGTGGATTTTTGTAATGAGCCAGCAACTCGCAATGTAGCTAAAAAAAAAACATAATGGCACAAGATTAGTAAATGCTGGTCAAATTTAAATAGATCATTATGTACATACACAATTGAGTTTTCATTTGCATTTGAACGGAGTTGAGATGCGCCTTTGTCGTGTAAATACGATTAACAGCCTTGCGGGAGTTGACAATCTCCTTGGCGAGAATAATGCAGGTGTCCCGGTCATTTTTTTGGGCTGCTTGCTTGAGCGAACGTTTTACTTTATCCTCCTCCCGCTGTATGCTGCGTATTTGCCTATCAAGCTGGTTGCCCTCCTTTCGTATCTTGTGCGTCCATTCTTGCACCTATGCAGGCAAAACAAACAGATGTTGAGAATGAGAATCAAAACAACTGGAACATGACATCATTTCATGGCCATTAAGTGGCCTTGTTAATGCGCAAAAGAGAAATCTAGCAATAACGGAACAATGTTTAACCTGTTCTTTGGGGTCTTTGCTAGGGGTTTTGCCAAATAAGCCCATTTCACACTTTGAATAGCGATCCGCAAATATTTAATAACTTGTACAAACTATTTAGCTTAACACTGCTCGTGAGTCATTTTTGTTATGAGTCTGGTAGCGTTTGCTTATTGTTTATAGTTTATTTGTGACGGTGTGGCAACGCCTGCTTGAGCTTAGTATGCAGTTGAATTGAGTGCAGCCTGGTAAAACAAAACAATTTTTTTTCTATAAATAGCATATTATTACATTTAAATTTTTATGTGTTTTATAGCTTTTATTCTTGCCGAGATGGTCTTTTATATATTAAACCACTTTTATCGATATTTAATTGTATATCGTTATCTCCGCCGCATAAAACCAACCACTCCAAAATATTTGTTAGTGTATAATGACCAGCATACCACTTTATAACACTGCAGTGAAGCTACCGCGCAAATGTTATCAGGTGTTCGGCTTGTAAAGTTATAGTGTAAATTTATCGTAGTTATTTTTGTTAAAAAAAACACACACAATGCGCCCAAAACGCAATACTTAGTTGTATATTATTGGTATTTCACAATGTCTGCTGTGACCAGGATAACTGGATTGAGCCACATGCGTGGTCAGAATTGTCAACAGATCAGCATTATCATGGCTGGGAAGAGACGTGTTCATGCCCAGCTGCGATGCCTGCAGACAAATCCCCTGCAACCATAGAGGATCAACTAGCGTTAATGTACTTTAAAAAGTTTGTCAATACTTTGTTTATGCGCGACAAATTGAAAGTAAGTTGTCGTTGACAAATTTGGACGCATGACGTCATATAGTCGTTGTTTGATTTTGGCCTACCTCATTTTAGTACAGCAAAACATCAAAACAATATAAACGATCGCTGCTATTTACATTGCGGCAGTCCCAAATCGATGAGCTCGAAACTGTGCAAGATGTTCGTGATCTTGACATTCTGCTCGCATCAATACTGAAAACAGCAACAGATGTGCCTTTAACGTCGGGTTACGATGACTACTCTGATATGCACCAAGGCATGGGAGTGTTCGCTCTCATTACGGACATATTCAAGGATATTGTACAGTTACTCAGGAAATCTGAGGTAAGCATATGACCATTTTAGGCTAACAATCAACATTTGTTTGTAACAAAACTTGTTTTTCAGGTGCAATTTATGCTTATAGTGTGTTTGATCATTTCTATCGGATGGATTGTAAAGAAACGGTTTCGATACTCTACTCTAGCCACTATTTTGGCAGGATTTTTTTTTGTTTTTTTATACGGCTACCTTTTTACATACTTGGAATGCAACAGAGTGCGTACATAACTCAAACTCCAAATACCTGAAAAATTTATAAGTTTTATCTGTTCTTTTGTAGAAACTAGAAGTCGAGGCAATGATTGAGGTACTTGACAGCCATCAAAACCCCACAAGTAATGAAAATAGTTGGCTCTCCAAAATGTTAAGCTATTTATCATTTACGTCACCAGAGGCAAAACAAAAGCAGAAACTTTTGTAAGTAGTTTGTGTTTCGTGTAAAGCAAACGAATCAAGATGATTACAACATACGTATTACAGAAAATCAGCCAAATTGAACTTGCCTTTCTGTCGGCCCGATCATGTTTTCATTACGTATATGAGCGATACATTCCTGAAACTAATTGAGATGATAATAGAAAAGTCAACACAGAGCATTAGCATCCTAAGCGGTTTGTATTAACATACTTTAGATAACTTAACAAAAGATTGTTAATATGTATTGTATATGCTTCAGGTGAACTTTCATTGCCGTTCAAATGGATTGCACCCGTTGCAGTGGTCTGCATGGTTAGCTTTATGCTTAAATTGGTCTTTCAGTATGTGATAAGTCCAAGAGCATGGAGTGGCCTTGTACATGGAAAGATCTGCAGCTCCTGTCGCCAACACACAACATGCGGCGCTGTCGAACGAAGCGACAACTGATCGTTTGTCTGGGGATAACCTTAAGATATTGTTAAACGTCATTGGAACAACGACTATTAAATTAACTACAGAACAACAACAGCTGCAAATGCCGGTGTCGGGTGTACAAGAGCTTCTGGAACCACTAGAAGCACCACCGCAAAAAGTAAAAGAAAAAAAACCAGTTTCCAATGTAAGCAATTCATCAGTAGATATTGCTATGGATGCTGGATTTACAGCTGTGGATGATAATGATGAAGATGATGAACAGATCGAAAATTGTTAGCGTTTAGTTTCAAACTTTAAGCTATATTATGTGTTATGTCGTAATGATCCTTATTATTATTATTTTTTTTACGAATTCAATCTAATCGGTTAAGGTTTTAAAAGTGAATAATGCTGTTATAAGTTGATATTTTTCATAGTTAAATTATTCTTTATTTAAATTATTTTTGCGTGTAATTATTTCATTTTTGCACGATAATTATTATTAAGTAAAATCTCCAACAATAAGATTTCATTAAGTGTCAATAATTAGGCCCATCAAAACTGTTATTATTAACGGCCTCTTCAAAATTGTATATATATATATGTACCAATATGTAATGCTAATTGCCGAATTTCTTTTTTTTTTTTTTCAATTTTTCATATTTACAACACCTTATTAGCATTAAGTGTCTGCCTGTCTATCTGTCTGTGTTAGCTGCATATTTGAAATGTAAGCAATAATCAAATATTCATCATGAATAAACTAGTTTAATATACAACTAATATGTTGTGTGTATAATAAGTATATATATATATTAATATGTATATGTATATTCATAAAAAAAAGTTAAAAATAATTCGGTGTAAATATATTTATATATATTCATTCGTTGTATTTTAAATTATACCATTTTGAATCATTGTTGACGCTGTTTTACAATTATATTCTTAATATTTATTTGCAAACTAATTATCCATTTGTTTATTATTATTTATTATATTGTATATTGTACTCCAATACGCGGCACGTACATTTAAGCCATTAACCAGTTTCGCTTATCAAAAGCCCAACAAACCTAACTAAATCTAAGGGGAATCTAAGCCAAAAACAAAAAACCTAAAGCAAATTGTACATAAGTTTCAACTAAGGCTGGCATTCGATTTGCATATAATATATATATTTTATTTATGTACGTATTTGTTTATATATATTTCTATGGCAAACAGAGAGTGAGAGAGAATTGATTTTTGAAATCTTATACGCAAATTGGTCCGCTATCAAAATTTTGGTTAATAACTTTTTCACTACACAAATTCAACAATATAGGCAAAAGTATGAACTATGTTATATGTATATATTTTTGTTGTTGTGTATGATTTCTTTTATATACTGTATACTGTATGTGCATAAGAAATGAGCAAAGTCATAATTAATATAATTACTTGTTTACAATTGTTTAACAGCATTTTAAGGGTTATAATTTCTTAGCTGATAAGCATATACATAAGGATTGGTAATAATATCAAACAACAGCAAAAAACGATGCGACAAAAAACTATTTGTAACCTAAGTCTAATAGACTAAAAAACTTCTACTCCTCTATGCAAAAGCCAACAAACAATTTTGAACGTACATTTGTAGTCGTTTTTAAAAAACAGGCAACTTATATACTTATATATTTCATATTTCACACACACATATCCTTCGATGTCGACATGTGATTTTATATTTGTATTTTTTTATTCTCGGCACTAACTCTACATTGTTTTGAATGAGCGACAAAAATTGTGCTTAAAGATTCCGGATGGTTCGGACCTCTATATATGTAACATCGGTTCTTTATGCGCAGCATTAACCATTTGACTAAAGCTAATTATCCATTTTGCAATATACTTTAAATGTTAATAAAGTTCAGCAAATAATTGTAAATCTTTCTTCTTTAAATCTTTCCAAAAAACAATTTTGTTAAGAAATGAACACGCGTCCTTTCGGATCGGATCATCCATCATCATAAATGTTTGGTTATGAGAAAAATATGAGTATTATTATTATTATTATTTATACATAGATTTTTGCAATATTTTTGTTGTTGTTGGTTTTAAACTTTTCTTTTGTTGGTGGTAAATAGTTGTAGTTATACAGCAATTGATTGATAGTCAGATTAGAGACATTTTTCGCTTATAACACGGAACCCAAACATATCCCAAAGGACATCTCTCTCAATATCGTAACGCTACAAAATTGTCTCCAGATTGTTTGCCTCGAGTTCATGTTGAGTGAAAATTGATGTTGTTTATATATACTTATAGAGTTTAGTTATTGGTTTATCTTTAGAGTATATATAGTATAAGAGATAAAATTGTATGTCTTGTAAGTAGGTACTTTGGCTTTATGTTTTTTCAAATTTGGGATATATATGTATGTATGTATGGATACGATATCTATATAATGTACACATCTATTATGCAATGTGCGCGAGTATGTATGTCATGTTATGTATTTGATATGTATGCCGTTACGTTTGTCAGATGCAGTTGTTCCAAAGAAAAATGTTGGCTATGGTGGGGGGATGTATGGTGTTTACCTTCCAAAACATTCAGTGACGAATCGATGTATGCAAAATATACTTGTAATGCTGTCTTATTATTTTCAATATTTCTTTGTTTTCATCTATAATTAATAATATATATAGTATATATGTGTTCTTTGTTTTCTTCTGATAACATCAGTCCCAAAGTGGTTTTTTATATATATATGTGTGTGTGTGTGTATGTGTGGGTGTGGGATGAGTTGTTTTTTTTTTTTTTTTTGTGTGTTTTATCTATATGTATATATATTTTAGTTGAGTCCTGCCCTTGTCCCAAGTATGCGAGTATTTGTCTGTCACCACATAATATATTTGTTGTTGTTGCCTGCACCACAAAACACGTTACATAACGCCGCACTTTTCCTTTACACCACCGGCGCCACTGACGCTCGCCTCGCCATTTTCCGGTATGGCGCCATTCGTTTCCTTGCATTTCTTTTCCTTTTTCTGTTTCTTTTGCTTTTTCGTGTCCAACTGCAGGGAGACAGTGCGCGTTTTCTCCAAGTTGAGCAGCTCCTGGAACAGTTCGGTCACATTGTGATTGGTTTTGGCCGATGTCTCCATGAACGATATGCTCCAGCTGGTCGCCTGACCCTGTCCCTCGATCTGTGATACCTCGCGCAGCTCGGTGCTCTCATCACATTTATTGCCCACCAGCATCACGGGTATGGAGTTCACGTCGCCCTAGGGAATAAATTGGATTAGTTAAATGCTTGGTTATAGGGATTATCTGTGTTTAGTATATTCACTTTGAGTTCTTTGATAAGCGCCCAAATGGGTCGCAGTTCTTCGAGACTCTGTTTCGAGCACACCGAGTAGACCAAGACGAAGGCGTGACCCTTTGAGATGGACAAACGTTGCATTGCCGGAAACTGATGTGATCCTGTCGTATCCGTGATTTGTAACGTACAAATGTTCTTATTGCAGCTTATCACCTAGAAACAACAAACAAATTATATTTTGAAAGAAAGAATATCTTAGGATAACTAACCTGCCTGTACGTGTCCTCAATGGTGGGTATATAGCTCTCGCGAAATGTTCCCTTTATGAAACGCAGCACCAGGGAACTTTTGCCAACGCCGCCAGCGCCAAAGACAACGACACGATAATCGTTGCTCTGTTCCGGCGCTGCGCGCGTCACTTGATTCTTTTGTTCCGTCATCTTCCGTCAAAAAGGTTTGAAGGCGGCCTTGAGTTATCCAAATGTTGGCAAGCTTTTGGGCCGTTTTTGTAAGCTTAGTTTGACAAGCACTGGATGGTGAGTCTGTGTGTGTGTGTGTGTTCTCTTCTACTTGTGGGCCATTCTATGTTTTATCTGCAACGATTAAGAAGGCAAATCAGTTTGGTCATATTACGTTTACACACGCACAACCTTATTGCCAGAGGCTCAGCTTGCGTCTGTTTATGGGAATAAACGAGGCAAATATGGCGACAAACTGTTTAACAGAGTTGCGTTAATTTTAGCCATGTGCGATTTTTTTTGTTGAGGAAGGGTATTGATTTTTTTGTGTGTGTGTGTTCGAAATTAACCATTGCACAGATCTGGCATTTTTGGAAGCCAGTGCTAACGTCATTGCCAAATATATCATCATCATCATCATCATTATTATGATTATGATTATGATGACATACTATTATTACTGCGTGGGCATGTAGTGGAAACGAGAGGGGGCGGTTGGCGGTTTCCTGATGATTTTGTGTGTGATTGTGATTGGGGCTCTCCAGGTATCAGGTCGACCGCGCATTATGGGCAGCTTGGCACAGCCAAACACGCCTACGCTCATGTCTACATACATACATATGTATGTACAAACGTTGATACTTGTGTTTGTGTGTATGTATAGCGTATAAATAGAAGCTTTGAAGTGCAAGCAATTACAACAACAAGAACATCATCAGTTGAATGCGTGAGTGAGTGGGTGAGCAAAATAATCGCTTGGTGTCTTTTCCTGAGCATTCAAACACAACAACAACATACACACACATATGCTTATATGTATTTGTGTTATTTGACCACAAACTTTAAATTGTTCACTTCCGCACACCGTGTCCTGTGTATGTCCCTTGGATGTGTGTTGCCACCTTTTACTGTTTTGCTCTTTTGTTTTCTTTCCCACGCCCACAAACACACTCACACACATACACATACATGTTTTCACTCACGCGCACACACACATACACCCACGCACACGCATAACATTTTGTATCCGCGCCTGTCGTTGATTTTTCCTTATTTTATTTTGGCTTGGATTTATTGATTTTATGTGTGTTGCATTTTCACCTACATATATTATGTTACCCACACACACACACACACAAACACGCGCATATATACACTCACACATTAATATTTAATTGCCTATCAAAATATACAAACACAACGTTTTGCTTGCCTTTTGATGTCTCAATAAGGATAACATTGGCCATTAATCATAACCGTAAAATTGTGTATTATTTACTTTCAGTTCTTGCATTTCGTTGCACTTGAATTCGTTGCTTAAATGTGGCACGACTTTTGCCTGCTGCAGCCGCAGCACTCAGAAATCGGAAAAACACTAACTCTCCGCCCGTACTCGCATTCGCATTAGCACAGGCACAAGCACAAGCCGAAGCCGATGATGAATGGACAGACAGACAACAAGGGACCACATTGAGAACGTTGTACGATAAGAGGCCCAGTACCGCCTCAAAAATTCACCACACAGCATTTTGTAAAAGCGCTTGCGCAGTTTAACCACCTACTCTGAGCATAACGGTCGCCAACAAAAAAAAGAACACAACCAAACGTAGCCAAGACATCAACCATAAGAGCTTTAAAGCTTTCAAGCACGCTGTACATTTTGCGCACGGCTCGGTATAAGTTTGCCGGCCGGTCGGCGTGTGCAAAACTGGAATTAAAGCGAACGCCCGCCCGCCGTGTGGAAAGCCTCGATTCGAAAGTGTATAAAATCGGCCGACATCTGTCAATTGTGCATCAGTTGTATTCTGCAGCAAAAGTCAAGTGACTCATTACTAAAGTGAAAAACCAAATTTTCTTCTTGTGTCTTCAAGTGTAAACTTAAAAAACATCATACAAAATGCCTTGCCCATGCGGAAGTGGTAAGTTATCAAAGGACTGGAAGGATAACAAGTATCCTAGCTAATTATCTTATTTTCGTTTTTAGGTTGCAAATGCGCCTCCCAGACCAACAACGGTGGCTGCAAATGTACCGATTGCAAATGCTGCTCCAAGTAAAGACGACTGAAGGACCTTAACCATGTCTATAACCTAAATATTTTATCTCCACATACTATACATATATGTATTTGTACCTATATTCCAATAATCAAGTGTTCATTTGTGTGCTTGCCACAATGAATTGAATAAACCAAAAATTCAACTAAAACTGCGCTGCGTCATTTCCTCTAAATGCCAAGTTGTGTAATTATTCAATTGTTTTTCTAGGTGCGGCCAATTTTTTTACTCTTGCAGCTAGTGGGAAATTTGAGACAATTTTTCTTTCGGTGAGCGGCAAAGGGTTGAGGTTAAATAAGTTGACGTCGCTGTGGTTTGCTTTTCATACTCTTTCTACACATCTTTAGCAATGTTTCGTGTTCTTTTAATTTGTTGTTGCTTGCATTTATACACCTGTGTACTGAGTGAGCTGTGTCGCTTTTTCTCTTCAACGGGTTTTTCTTCAATGTTCACCACGGCACTCTAAGCTTCAATAAGCCGTTCCATGCAAATGCAATACAGCTTTTGACATACATTTAAATACACCTATGTTCATACATATGTATGTGTGTATGCTAATGTACATTATTTTCATATCTACATGCAAATTTACAAATTCATATGTACATATGAAATTGGGCACTTAATGTTGTGAGCCAAGGTAAGAACAAGGTCTTCGCTGATTCTATTTCCACAATTATGAAATTGTACACATGCCATAGGCCAATAGGTAACACGACACCATTTAACCTTTTTGTACGAACGAATACCAATGCCGATAGTTGAGACGCAGTTAAGGCATTAAAAATATGTGGAAGCGTTGATAAATCACATTTATTATCTAAGACTAAAAGTACAGTTTAAGTAGGTCTCGTTGCTGTGTGTACATTTGTATGTATGTACCTTTGTATGTGTGTGTGTGCACATACCAGTTATCAGTTGAAAAATTTTGAAATTAAGCACATTAAAGTACACGGCAAGAATTAACTCGTTTATAAGTTTGTTTCTTAACATATTTTCGCAAGAAAAAGAATAACCTCACTCCTATAAATACTTAAATGTGTATTCTATTCTACAACTACAAAACAATTGAACAAAATGAGAAAATAACTGAACTTTAAGCATTTACAATTTACAGTAAGTGATCGTATAAACGAGGTATAAATAAGTACATACATACACATGCATGCACGTATGTATGTGAGAATGTATCTATGTACATATGTATGCTTGTAATTGTTTGCTTAATTGGTATCAACTATTTGATAACAATGTTTTGTGTCAGTCGCTTAACAAAGTCAACGTTGAGAAAATTTGCCATCAGTGTGAGCACCGATTTCTTAGGTGGACGACAGTGGCGCAAGCCAGCCTCTTGACAGCATACATTCGGAAAGCAGTCCAGCGTTGAGGTGCACGCTTTTGGATGCAGATCAAAAATTGGCGGCGGCGGTGCGGTGCACTCCAAATACTCCGTCACTATCAAAACAATAAAAATGTGATATAAATAATGTATAAGTTAAAAGAAACGCACGTACAATAGTTAAAGGATCGCTTGACTGGCACAGGTGCCGTTTCTAGTTCCGGCTGCGATGTGCGACAGTAGCGACGACGACCATCCGGACAGCAAACCCGTGGCCAGCAGTCCATATCTGTGCGGCATTCCTGTACATCCCACCAGAGTTCAGCCAGCGGACGTGTCGGACACTTGCGTGGAATCAAGCCAAGTATAGCTGCAGAGCGAGATAATGTCAGAATTGTAGTTTAATGTCACTTGTGTATATAGCTTACGTGCATGTGCCGTCTCCTCCAGTGGCTTAGCAATACCAGCCACACAGCTATTGGAGCCAAAGATGTCGCAGCAGATCTCGTCACGTTGCCAAACCAAACAATCCTTGTCCGACTTGCAGATCTTGGGAAACAGTTGAAAGCGCACCTCATTCTCTCGCGGACAATTGAAACGTTGGCGCAAGTCGGCCGCCGCCGCTCGTTTGTCTTTCTCTTTGTCGCTACCCGCAGCGCTGGGAAACGTTAGGGTTGGCAACGCTATGCGGAATGGTCCCTCTGTTGTCGCTGGACGTGACGTTGTTGTTGTGGTTGTTGAAGTGGGATTTGGTTTGTGTCTTGGCTTGTGTGTGGTCTTCTGTTGCCTGTTACGATTGTTTGGTTTCTCCTCCTTGGCGGAGCTGCTGTCTGTTGAGTGTGTGAATTTCTTGGGCGGGTGCGGATGCTTGGTGGGTGCACTAACTGGTATCAGGCTCTGCTGACCAAAGTTCCAGAAGCTGGGATTGAAGAAATTAAATCCATTGGCCAAGCTCGGACGTGGCGCTATATACATGAGATATGTAGATGGATTAGTTAACAATGGACGTTACCAGGGTTCTGCTCCAAATCACAAACATTGCAAGACAACTAAAGCGCAGTTCCCGCCACCTAGTTAAACACAGTCATAAAAAAAGTGCTTTTGTTTGGCGCTGGAGCGAAAAGTGCGCTCCCAACACCCGTAATACCCCATCACATACGCTATTGCCTGTTGCCAATAGTTGATTCCATTCACTCTTTCTGCTGGCCCACATTTAGCAATTTGTACATTTTCAGTTAAACAAAATGTGAAATAGTTATACACAGCTTATGTGAATAGAAGTTATATCAAATAATATCCATCGAGATCGTTCATAGCCGTATAGTATTGTATCTTGTATATGATTTCAAACTTGAGCATTATTGTTGCAATTAAAATTAATGAACTAAAAGCCCACATATTATCAACATTTTGAGTTGTTAAAAGTGGTTTTTAATGACATAATTTATGGGTGCCGATATTAAGTAAACATTTTAACTATTTTTCTGAGTATTGCACAGAGAGAAAAAGTGTAGTGAAATAAATCCAATTTGCCTTAAAATGGTGTCAGCTGATTGATTAATGTGTTTTGCAACACTTAAGGCATATTCGAAGCAAAGCAAATTGAAAACTTTGAACTTTTCAACTTACTGAGTTTAAAGAGCATAAAGGGGACATATTAAGCACGGTGTAACTTCAAACGTATTTAATTTTAATGAGCAAAGTATGAGAGCGTAAAAACGATGTAATTGCAATTACAGCAGCTGTTGGAAATTTACTTACATGGGCGCACACAATGGACGCCACGGCTGAGAAAATTAATTGAGACTGGCAACGACGACCCAAATGCCTCGATTAGCTCAATGAGCGTCATCTTAAAGCGCCAATGACAAATACACAAAATACTAAAAATTTTAAAACATCGCGCACCAAAAGACGCGCTAATTGAGAGCCAAGTTCAAGGCATGCCTAATTTACATTTTGTGCGAATAATGTATGTACATAGTTTAACAAATAGGTGACCGAAATCAATACTATATCCTTGATTAGTGTGAAACAAGCCTTGAACGAGTACAAATCGTTACAATTTACAAGAGCGAGTCCAAGTGTTTTGCCAAGGTCTCTCCCTCTCTAACTGCAACTACAAAATAAAAACAACAATGCGAATTTGAAAGCTTCGCTGAGACTGATCCAGTTATCGGCCGCATAACGATCGAATCATGTTTTTTTTTTTTCGTTTTCTTGTTTTTGCTATCAGACACCTTCTGAAGTTGCTGCCTTTACCAATCTTAAATACAGAAAGCTAGGTCAGTGCCAGCACTTGTTGCTCGCCTTAGCAGCGGTCATATGGACCTATGCTAAAGTCCAGTTAATGCAACTCACTTGTCGTCGTTGTTGTTGTTGTCGATGTGGTTGTTGTTGTTGTCGTTGTGGTCGGAGGCCTGCGACGCTTAACAACTTCAGTACGCCTGCGCATGGGCTGCACTCGAGCGCTTATATTATGGTTGCTGTCCGGCGCAACGTCTAGCGGCAGCTTATATTGTGCAACAACGCGAGATCTGTGGCCGCGGGAACTGTTGCTGACACGGCTACCACGATTTTGGACAAAGGCCTCTGTTGTTGTTGAAGTTTTTCTTTCTGTTGCATTTCTGTGACGTCGCGTTGATGCTGTTGCATCATTAATTGTGGACACAATGCATAAGCTGCTTAGAAGTGGCAACAACAATAATAATAACACTGGCAATTCCATTGCCGTTTAATTATACCAAAAAGCGGGTCAACAAGTTAAAGGCACATCTGTGGAATTCGTTATTTGCTGGCTAATTTTTTTGTTCTAATTTTTAAATGTTAAACGTCGCGTATAAAGGTATTATTCACATTTTCACATTAACAATCGAAATGCTGTATTATATTGTGATAAATCTGCAAACGCGACGCGCTGTTGTTGACACCTCAAACAACTAAACGCAACTCAGCGAGGTGAATGTGCAAAATTGTTACTTTTGGCATAAACCCACAAAAAACGCAGCAGCAGCAGAAGCATTGGCGGTGGCTATAATAACAGCTGAGACCCGAGAGCAGCGTAGGCGCAGTGCTGAGAGCGCTGCTCTTTTACCCAGTGGGCCACTACCATGAAAACTGGTTTCTGTTGGCTTGTTGACTTCTGCTAATACTTCACATTACAAGCGCAGCTTGACTGCAGGTCCAATGGATACCACTAACCCAATATTATATAGAAATGAGGAAGTTGCAACTTAGTGAGAGCGTCATGGCGCTCGTTTAGCTTCCGTCATTTCGAGTGATATGGACATACTGCAATAAGGATATAAATCTGGGCAAACACAAAAAAAAAGACAATTGGTTACATTACTTGTTATATATTTAATCAGACGGAGATTTAAACAAAGAACCTTCTTAGTTGATAACTAATGCAAAACAGGAATAACGCTACCAACCACACTGTTTTTTGCGATGAAACGCGGTTTGTTTGCGACGGAGTCGCTGGTTGTTGCGATGAACGCGGTTTGGTGCGATGAACGCGGTTTGTTGCGACGGAGCGCTGTTTGTTGCGTAGAAACGCTGTTTGTTGCGTAGAAACGCGGTTTGTTGCGTAGAAACGCGGTTTGTTGCGATGAAACGCTGTTTGTTGTTGAGATTACTCTCTGTGCGGCGGGCGTTGGGTATTCCTGATTGGTTTGTGTCGGTGTCCCTTGGTGTCGTTTAAATCTCCAAATGATTATGTTGTTGCTGCTTTGTTGTTGCTGTTGCCAGCATATTAATGTACGCAGTCCCCCCTTAACAGATAAATCCTTTGGCGACTGCCTATATTAATATGCTGAAGTTGTGTGACGACTGTCACGAATTGAAGCGGACATTTAATCCAGCTGAAATAAAAGTGATAAAATAAGTCATAAGTAAAAATCACAACCGGCAAGTGTTTTTTTAAGCTCACCTTCTTGAAGCCAATATCATTGGCGTATTCCCTGAAGCACTGACGGCAGATGTTCAGACCGTATTTGCGGATCAAACCGTGTCGGTTTGAGCAGGCACGGCTGTAAATAATAAAAAATCGAAAGATACTCATTAATAAAAGCAAGCGTGCTGGATTTAGTTCATTCAAAAACTGCCTTTTTTTAAGATTTAGTTGCATTTATGTTTGCTGCAGCTGGCTGTGTCATTCCATTGGCAAATAACAGCAGGCGCCAGCTGGCAACGTTTGCTTTGGCCGCCCTTAATTAAGGAAATTGTTAAAAAAGTCTTAACACATATTTCCGTACTCAACCGGGGGCAACATAACATTAAAGCATAAGTGTGCACTAGGACAAGCATTTGTACAAACAAACACAAAAAATCATACATAAAGTACATGTACTGAAAGTTGGCACCATGCGACACTAGTTCGTACTTAACCTCAGTTACTCAAAGCAATGCAAACTATGCAACTAAATACAAAATCAAGCAATTTATCATGCAAATTATATAAATTTCAACGCACAATTCTGTAATCTATAATATTCTTACCAGCAACGGGAGCCTTGGCCATATTTGCGCGGATGCGAGTACCAGAGAGTAGCGAAACCCATGTTGGCGTCTACGATGGAAAAATCGAAAAGAAAGAAGAGGGCAAAAAATGGCTGCTTGACAATTAGACTGACATGTGCAAGTGATGCCACCTGGTGCGACCAAAAACATTTTTCAACACTGACAACGATTAACTTAAAAGATGTATCGATTTTTTTAACGCGATGGCAGCTCCGATATTTAAATTTCAATAAAAATTAAAATTGATTTACTGGTATTTAAAAATTACATATCAATTACATGTCATTAGAAATAAAATGGTTGGGCAGCGGTGTTTTCAACTACGACAACTTTAACATTATCATTGTCTTCAAGCGGAAAGGGTGGCTGTTCTTTTGTTTTCTTTTCCTTTTTTACACATTCAGCATACGGCATTGTGTCAATGGGTGCTTCATTGCTAGCCGGCATTGGCATTGGCATTGGCATTGCACTTGGCACAGGCTCTTCGACATATTCAGTATACTCATATTGTGGCTCATATTGTGGCTCCTGTGCCATAGGTGATGCGACCAAATGAGCAGACATAGTTTCCCCTGACTCCATCATGTGATATTCTACACCTACCTCCTGCATTTGTTTTGCTTTCAACGCCGCTGCCTGTTCCAGTTCATACTTCTGCAAGCGCATCATCAAACGTGCATTTTCATCAAGGTGAGAATGACGTGCCCGAACATGCTTGTCACGATCGCCACGCTGCCGGAACGTCTTTGTGCAGAATGGGCAGTCGTAGGGCTTCTCGCCGGTATGAATGCGTTGATGATTTTTCAAGGCATCTGCCCGATAAAAACGCTTGCCGCACTCTTCGCACTCATATCGCCGCTCACCACGATGGATAAGCCGATGTTGGTAAAAGACGGAGCCGGTAAGGAAACGCTTGCCACAAACCAGGCAATGATATGGACGTTCACCAGTGTGACACTTGCGTATGTGATCATTGAGATCGGGACGAATGGTAAACTTGCGTCCGCAATTTGCCTCCGGGCAAACAAATGGCTTAACACCTGCGTGTGTATTTGTTAATATATATCAGCAAACGAACTTTCACTAAAAGTTGACAAAATCTTGTTTATTAACAGTATAAATAGTTTTTTCAATAAAGAAATTGTTCCTTATTAATTAACAAGTTGTCTTAATAATATTACAACCATATAATTATAATATTAAATTACTTGTAGTTCGGTTAAAATTAAAAAAACAAAGACGAAAGTTAAATCTAATTCTCAATTTTTTTTTCAATTATATGAAACTTACCCTGATGGAAGCGTAGATGTTGCCACAGATGACTGGACTGTGTATAGGACTTGCCACAGATATCACACAAATATTGACGCAATCGAGCTTTGGATGCTGATGGATTCGAGCTATTGCGCAATTGCTCCTTATCACGCTTCTTCCTATTCATATGCTTCTCCTCGTAGTGCAATGGAATCTCGCTAGCGCACAAAAAGTTGGTGGGACAGAATTCACAGGGAATCATCAAACGTGTGCCGGCTCCGTTGAGCCGCGGAAAGAAGTGCAAGCAAGCATAGCTTCAGAAAACAATGGTGCAACATAAGCAACAATAATTCAAACGCATAATAACACCAACCACTTACTAATAGACATGCCATGGTGTGCAAAATCGGTACCAGCTTTTGGCGCCACCTCTCTCTCTCTCACACACGATCGCTGGCATACCAGCACTTGCATAAAATAGGGGTGAGTTGCGTGTGTGGATTGAGCGGAGCATCGCGTTCGACTGGCCTCTCTCAACACCCGAGAGAGAGAGGTCCAGAGTATAAAAATACGATGCGCCCACCGATTTTGCACTCAGCGGCATGTCTAATAGTAAGTGGTTTGGTGATAATAGTAAGTACACTTACCGATGCTCCAAAAGCACATCCAAATTGGCGAACTTCTGCTGGCAAACATTGCACACGAATAAGCGAGTTGGAATTACTGGGAGCTGCTTAAGTTCTTCGCGCATAAAGATGCAATCGGTCTGGTAGTGAGCCACAGCTTCCTTGGAGGTGCTCAGACGCTGGTCACAAGCATTGCACTCAAAGCGACGTTCGGGCAAATGGGTTGATGAGTGGCGCAACAGTGCAGCGACATCCGCAAAGATGTAGTCACAAAACTCGCACTGCAGCACATTGCCAAGGACATGAATACTGAATCTTTCATTCATTTGCTCCAGCTGATCCATTATGGGTAGTACATGCTGTGTCTCCCATGCAAACTGTTTAAGCTGTTGCTTCAGTGATGCTTTGTCCTCGGTGAAAACTTGGGAAAACTCCTTGCTGGCAGACTCATGCACCAGGATGTGCTCCAATGCCTGTTTGACGTTGAAGAAAACCCGTCCACAATGTTTGCATTTGAGTACCGTTATAATGCCGTTCTTCGATGTGGATGCATTTTGATGTTGTGTTGTTGGCTGTGATGGTATTAGATCGAGGGCATGCTTCTCCATGTGACGCACCAGGCCCGAGGAGTGGACAAACTTGCGATCACAGATGCTGCACTCGTTGGGACCCTTGATGGCTGCCGACTCCTTGGCCTTGGCGGTGTTGCATCCCGCCTCCAAATCATACTTGAGCTCATCCTTCATATAACGACGCATGCGCACCTGATTCTCGACAATGATGCGTTCACTGCTTGGTACACTGCCACTCGGTGGCGTCACTACCTTCCTCTCCGGTTGTGGTTGCGGCTGCTGAGCTGGTATTGGTTTCTGATTTGCATCGAAGTCACAGCAGTGCTTTTGAAAAGCGGGCGTATCAAATATCCCATTGCAATTGGCGCACATCACAAGGCGAATGGATAGACTTTGACTTGTGGCCGGTATTGATTCCGGCAATGGCTCCAACTCTACACCTGATAGAAACTCACGCAGTTTCTGCTCCTCTGCTTCGGGATCAAAGTCTATATTGCCATTGACTTCTTGCACTAGTTCTATCAATCGCGGTTCCGCCGCCATGCTGCGTCCAACAATCTGTTTCTCGCCTTGCACTTCGAAGAATTGGGCCAAATTATTGTTGCCGACCAATGGCATATTGGTCTCATTGGACACGAGCACTGTTGCACCTGGCTGCATTGCATTGCTATCAATCACAATATCGCCATCGAGCTCAAATTCGGCCATTACCAGATCACAATCCTCATAAAAATCTAAATCGGCCTCCATGTCGACAAAATAAATTTAACGAAAACTAACAGAAAATTAAACGCAAAAAAAGATTTTTTTTTTAAAAAAAAATTTGTTTTTGATGCTTTTCGTTTGGAAGCTCAACTTGAACTAAAAATCCTTACATCAACTTTTGGGTAAATAATATTTTAACAATATTTTAGTGTTAGTGTAAACGAAAAGAAAAGGGTTGCATCTGTGTTAGTAGGCTTGTCAGGAACTGTCATTTCAAACTTCAAATCAGCTTGTCAACATCAGAGGATGCCATATTTTGTATGCAATCGATTGCTTGAAATAACTGTCATTATTTAAAATAGCATCATCGAAGACGAGGCAATGCAACTGGACCCACGGGTCCCGGTAACAATGCAATGATTTGTCATTGATGAAATTCTCTAGGCAAGTACTCACACCAGCGAAAGAGATTTTTCTACTTCTAGAAGAATTTTGGAAGAAAGAAGAACTCGATTAATTGGAAAAATGTTGAGAGAATATTGTTTTTAAACAAAAATTTTAATTAAAAGTAAGATTATATTTAAAAATATATAATATATATATACACTCTTATTTAAAAACAAAATTTCGGAAAATGTCGGGACCCGTGGGGTAGACACAACATTTTTCGGGACATTCGGGATGGGAAAAGCGAATTTGATTTCGGGACGTGATGGGAACTTCCTTCTTTCCAGATCCCATCTCTACTTGAAATAACTGTCATTACTCAAAATTGCCTCATCGAAGACGAGGCAATGCAACTGTGCAATATTGTAAAATCATTGCTTGCAATTATCTACTCTATTTTGTAAATGCAAAAAAAAAAATACTTTTATTGCATTGTAGAATTAATTTTAAGTTCAATAACATATATCAATTTATCAAATGTCAATTATTTTTACCGCTTACAAGAAAATCCATTTTTAATAATTATGGTATATTTATTGAATTTTATGTTGATGAATCAGTGTGTTAATTGTAGCAACTACGACATGGAAGCCTATGCCTATGTTATCTTCCGGAAACTCCTCAACTATATTAATGATAGGAACATTTTAGTGCGATTGGTCAACAAAAAGTTTTCTTTATCACTTTGATATTCCTAAATATTCATTCAAGGACATTCCTTAACTGTTGGATACACTCCCTCATACCATTACCATTGCCAATTGTTTATATTTTCTTTTGCGCTCAAGCTGTCAAAAGCTAAACACCCTACACGGTACAGGTGAAGGTGATTACTTAGGTTCTGTGGTTATCAGTGTCTGCAATGCCAGATAACGAAGCCTGGCAAAAAAAAAAAAATAATACAAAATGTGAGTAAACGCGGTGACATACCACCGTCCGTTAATCAGTTTTATACCTTGGCTTGAGCTGGACGGGCACGTTATACCTCTATTTACTACTAACTGCATTCTAAATAAGGCTGCATACAATTGGATCAAAGGCCTTCAAGCTGTTTCGGGTCAACTCCAGACGCTACTCCATCTAAGGGTAATTGCATAGTTAGTATATAAAGGTCGCTTTTTGTCTATCTGGCAGTGTATGATTCACCCGCAAAGCACAAATAATAATAGAAATCCGTAACAAGCAAAAAACTTGATAAAAAATAAAATACTACAAGCTTCTTATCGGCACTAAAAAAAAAAAAGTTGCACAAAGATAATGCGCACCCGTGTGAATAAAAAAACTAAAAACAGATACGTTTGAAGCTCCTCTAATAGCAGCCCTACTACCACGTATCACAATTTCAGGATAATGAATATGGATAGTGTGACATACGCCTATATCTCCGAACCCGTGGAGTTTCGCCAACTGGAGGGCAAGGCCATCGACTTTCGCAAGACGTTCGATGTGCGGGGCCGCGGCGCTGATGAGATGCTTCAGCTATATCTGCGCAAGGCCCACCTATCCGATGATGTGGAGCACATGCCGGCAATGCAGCGACGCGCCTATGTCTATGACATAATTCGCAGCAACAAAAGCCCGGGCTATTGGGTGGTAATGGCCATTATTACATATATGTACAATAACCAACAGCAAACATTCATGCGCTTAATCATTTTTATCTGTTGCTTGGTTAGTTCGCTGCTGAATATCTCTATATTTATGTTCGTCTCTTTTGTAGCCACCCTGCATGCAGGTGAGCAACGACGTCTTTGCCCAACCTCCACCAGCTGTATTGCCGCCGCCCACCATTAAAGCTTCGCCGGGTAGCGAAAGACATTATTTTGCCGAGGTCGCCAGCCTGAGTACGATGAGCCAATCATCATCTTCGAATAGCTTGAGTAGCTTGCCGGGACCTAGTTTTGCCACCAGCGTTGTGGTCAGCAACAAGGGCTCCAAGTATGAGATAAGCGGTCCTGTGGACTTTCATCATGTCTCCGGTGATGTGACCAGAGATCGGACGCGAAATGCATTCGATTTGGGTGCTGGGGCCAATGATAATGTGCTGAAGAAGTACATGATGGAGCGTGGCATTGAAGAGAAGGATGTAGCTGGCATCCGGAAACAGGAGCTCATCAAAAAGATTGTCCACTCCAATTTCACGTGGATGGTATGAAGAACTGAAACACAAAAAAAAAATTTATCTTCAACAAAAAGCATTTTCTTTGACAGCCCAATAAGCAGGATATGCAAAAGTCGGAGCCAAAACTGGTTTATGCCACAATTTCGACCAATAATCAAATAACACCACCGCCTTCACCACCACCACCTGAAGTGGCGCCAGCGGCCCCAATTTACTCCAATTATGCATCGCTCACAAACCGCTTTGTGGACATTTCGGATATGGATACCCCAATCAGCAGGCAGCAGGAGTCACAGCCGGTAGTAGGCACAGTTATACCAGTTCAGGTGCAGCCAAACAGACAAAAGATTCCGCCACCTCCATCTGCAGTTATGGCAGCCAACACGCATCCAACCTATCCGGCGGCCATTGAGGTGCGAGCCACACCAAAAACCATCAAGACTCAGAGTGAAATGTATGCCACGATTGCGCCACAAACACAACGAAAAGTGGGCACAATGCGTGTAGCACCTCCAGCTCCACCAAAACCAACAATTGTGCCCAGCGAGAATCGCACCACGCACCACCAATATGCAGCTCCCATGACAGTCAAGACAACACCTGTGCAACCTCAAGTGGCACCAATGCCAGTGTCAACTCCTGTGCAGCCACGAATGGCACCAGCACAGGTATCGCCTCCAAATAAGACAACACCAATGCCGCCTAGAATGGCACCTGCCCAGGTGACACAGAAGCCGAAAGTATCATCGGGTGTTCCGCCACCGCCACCACCACCTCCGCCAGTCGCCTCCGGAGGCGGACCACCACCGCCACCGCCGCCACCACCAGCAATGGGCGGACCAATACCACCACCGCCACCACCAATGGGTGGAGCTGCTCTTCCGATGGCAACTAAAAAGTCTGAGCAACCAAAAGTGGTCGCAGCTGGAGGTAGTGGTGATAATCGTGACGCTTTCCTGGAAAGTATACGCATGGGCGTATCATTAAAGGTAAGTGTTTTGTATTTGGTATTAATTTTTCATTATTAACCACGACAACCTTGCAGAAAGTGGATAAAAAAGCAGCGACAATAAGTGGCATCAAGCCACGTGCTGAGAAAAAGCCAGTGCAAATGGATTTTATGAGCGAGCTAAAATTGGGCATTACACTGAGACGCGTAAAAAATCCAGCCGATAATCCTTATTCCAAAGCAAACACAAAGCCAGACGAATCGCAAGCGTAAAAGCAAAAGCACGCATTACTTTTTAAATCTGTTTCTGATTGGGCAACACTTGATTAGTTAAATAAGCTGACCACTTGTTAGTGCTTAGTCGATTTTTTGTATGGCAGCACTTGTGGCCTGCAATCGAAATTCCAAATTGCCAAACTTAACAAATTTTTATTTTTATTATTTGAATTATCACCACAGTGAAATTACTTATGAAATAGATACGCACTTTCTATATGGTCAAATTGAAAACAAAAACAAATTGCACATGTATAAAAGCTATCAATAATTAATTTATTTTAAAAGTCGTTTAGACAAATATCACCTGTTAAAATTGTAAATAAATGTACATATATGTATAAAGGGACCATGATAACTTATCTCAATATTATTGTTGTGATAATGATAATTATTTATAGTTCTTGAAGCTGTTGGCGCTTACGAACACTGTGCATTAATTTGTGCGTGTGTGCGTTTGAATAATTGTCATAATCAGCTGGACGTCTCAGGTGAGCACAGTAGGCGGCCATTCCAAAAACAAAAATCATTTTTAATTCTGATTAGAGCTCGACAAGTCTGGAGCTAGCTGCAAACGTGATATTGCATATTTGCATTAAGTAGCTCAACTCATTGTGATTTGTTGTAAAGAATACAAAAGAACATTATGCAACGTATTGCTGTTATTGGTGGAACCGGCATGACCGGCCAATCAGTGGTGGACTACGCCTTGGAAAAGGGTAAAGTGCAACAAACTCTTAGCTTTCTTTCAATTAATTAGATTTATTTATTTACTGCAGGTCTCAAAGTGCGTTTACTTTACCGCACTGAGCCCACCGTCCCAGAGCGTTTTAAAAGCAAAGTTCAATTGGTTCAGGGCGATGCGACCAAATTGGAAGACGTGAAGCGTCTGATCGAAGGCGATGGAGGAGTAGATGGCGTTTGCGTTATTCTAGGCACACGCAACAAACTGGAGGCCACCACTGAATTGTCACGCGGCACTGAGAACGTAATAGCCGCCATGAAGGAGGCAAAGCTTACTAAGTTCTCTGTCGTGATGTCCTCATTCCTTTTGCGTCCCCTAAGCGAGGTACCCGCTGTATTCCACAAACTAAACGAAGAGCACAAACGCATGTTGGAATTGACAAAGGCATCCGGCTTGGACTACGTAGCAATATTACCACCGCACATCGCCGATGAGCCAGCCAGCAGTTATACTGTGGTGCATGATGAAGCACCCGGACGTCTAGTTTCCAAAGATGATTTGGCTAAATTCATTGTTGACAGCCTGGATCAGCCCGAGCACTATGGCAAAGTATGCGGCATTGCTAAGAAGGCTTAAGTTCATCATTTATATTCCACACCCCATCGTTATCTTCCCAAAATTGCAGTTGTTCCATACTTGAAGCCTTTTTTAAGGTCTAACAACCCATCTTATCTTTGAATATACATAGCTTATGAGCATGTAATGCGAATTGGTTACGTATGCGCACAATAAACTTTCCATTTTGATTAAAAAATAAATAAAATAAACAAATTTTTATTGCAATTACGTGTGGTATCAATTGGCAACCGAGACACCTGAAATTTCAAGCCATTAGCAGTTGTCGTGTATCACGTCTGGCCGGTATTTCGAAAATGTGCACCTGTAAAAAAAAAACTATTAGAGGCTAAAGATCGGGCACTTCCGCTGTCAGGTCCAATGCCAACAAATTCGTTGAGCAAAAAATGGGCGAATAATTACATGTGCTTGCGGATACAGTGTATATTCTTGAAAGTTAAAATGCAGATCGCTTTAATAGCATAGACGAAAGGTATTCCCTATACTGACAGAGCACTGTATACATACGCACACAAACTAATACTAAACAAATGGCCAGCCGACAACTGCTCTCTACTCAATGCATGATATTTTGGTTTTATTTTTGTGTAGAATAAACATTTTTGAATGCTTCTGCGCATGTCGCGTCGCTGGGCAGCCGACAATATCTGATGCAGCTGTAATAAAAATAACATTACCGGGGCACACATCAATTTTATTTTGGCTTCGTCGCAGCACCATGAACTTGAACTTGTCATAGAAAGATTTTAGACGAATGTTTCCGCTTTGTTTTTTTTTTTTTTGACAAAAAGACTGCGTTTAAAATATCTACATCTTTAAATATAATTTATTGCCTTTCGTTGGTTGCTTAATGCCACTACGTTTCCATCTCGATATGTATAAATATCTCTATGCTATTTTATATTTGGAAGATAATTGAGTTCGATATTGTCTAATAAGCATATGAGCAAACACCACAATAAATTATAAAAACATAAATTATAAATTAATAATAATACATAACTAAATTAACATCAATATAAAATATGAGCAATATAGTATATATTAAATAACACGGCCAATAGCGTGCTTGGTGCATCTCAAGCTTCTCCGAAAGGGTAACAAAAAATACATGCGGAAAGTAATATTGAAAAATCAACACAAGCGTAATATTAATGTTTTGTTTGTTTTTCTTTTTTTTTTTGTGTAATCGTAATGGAATTAGAAGCAAACGCTCATAGGTGTATTACAGGCTGTTACGGTTCTACCGCTGGGCAGTATTTGATATATATATGTATATGTGTATATAGTATTTAGATTTCTATGAAGCCTAAGAGCGTTTGCCCAATTTGACTAGTTTAACCGGCACGCCCCGTTCTCAAAAGCTGGAAGCGTTAGCAGGTTCGAAGCCAACACTACTACTACTACTGGTGCTGACGCCTATAATGCCTTCTTCATGTATTTCTTATTTAGATTTTGTAAACTAGGCAGCTCACAGTGTCGCGGTCCATACATGGATATTGGTGCGCAGTATTCATATCCGATGCGCTCGTAGAAACCATCCTGATCGATCGTTGACAAATAAATGGTATTTAGTTGGAGCACCACACGGCAATAGTCTTCAGCAAACTTCATGATAAGCTTGCCAAAGCCCTGACCGCGATATGTCTTGTCCACAACCACAGACTCCACAAAGCATGCCTTCTTCTTGGACGTAATTGGGCTGAGCTTTAGGTGTGCTATCACACGGCACATGGCGTCCGTGGTTAGGACCAGACTGCAGGGCAGCGTGTCGCATGATGCTTCCAGAGAGCGCATGCGCGCAGTTTCAGAACGTGGCCATTCCGAATTGATAAGCGCGCATGTATCCTTCATTAGCTCCGGAAAGTTGTG